>CM067843.1:307753471-309003471 GCA_034509565.1 Triticum monococcum | reverse complement strand
GGTGCGCAGATTGTCCTCGGCATTGCAAGGCGGGTTCCTCCTCCGAATACTCCAACACAGTCTTCAAACACAATGAACGTGTCCGGATCTGCAAAACAAGTACCACACACCACCACAGAGAGTGCAATATTTCACGAGTCCAATCTACTGACAACTTTTTTGTACTGTGACATCACGTCCGGTTATTATTTCGAATCATTTTTTGGCCTGCCGCTCCATATTTTGAGATGCGTCTTTATTGGCACGTCTTGTCAAAGAAGAGATCGTGTCCCCTTATTGCAGGATTCTCATCAATACGGGTATGGGTAATCCAACCACGCCGCCTACACGGCCCCCTGGGAAATAGGCGAGTTTTATGGTGAGTGGGGAGGCGCTTGATATTCACTGCCTTTGTAAGGAGATAAGGATTCACCTCTTTCACCCACGCCTTCTCTCTTTCTGCCTACCCACTTGTGACGCCCCGAGACCGATGCGTCAGGTGTCTCCCAGTTATTCGCTGTTGAGTGCTTTGTCATATCTTTGCTTCTTGCACCATGCTCATCTCTTTTGGTTATATTGCATTGCCATGCCCATCTCATTGTCATATTGCATTATGTTGTTGCCATGATCATCTTCTGCATTGCCCCTTATACATGTTGTGTGTCGCTCTAGTTGATGTGTGTACATCACCCCTTGCCATCTCTCTCTCTCAAACCTTGGTCGTGCATCATCACATCTTTCTTCTTTCTTCTTTCATGATTCTTTTGCAAGTGACATTTTCCCCTCTTCCTTTAATGTTCACTTAATTCCTGTTAATCATGCACCTTGTCTACTTCAGCGGGAGTCTTGCAAACCTCTGCTTCGTCTTCCTCGTCTACGATCGCTTCCTTAGGACCCGGAGCTTCCTCCTCGACGCCTCTGCTTCTTCTTTGCGGATCGAGCACCATCGCCGATCACCGCCTCCCCACGCTGCCTCCGTCGCCTCTCCATCCGATCTGTCGTCACCAGAAACCCCATGGTGAGCAACCGCGTCTCCTAGCTCCTTCCTGTCGTTGATTTCTTTGTGTACATGATGCACGCATAGGTCGAGGCCACGGTCGCCATGCCGCACGCCCGAGACAAGGCCATGCCCGACCTCGAGTTCCCTCCTGCACCGTTGCACGCTCACCAACACGCATGCCCCGTTGCACGCCCATGTCTCCCTGTTTCTTGCACCACATCACCCACGCGCACGCTCACGCTCTTTGTCGCCTCTCCGCGCCATGCCTGGCTACATGTGTCGGCGTTCTGGGAACGGGGGTCCCCAGACTTGCCTGCCTGCGGCCTACGGCGTGGCTTGAATGGGGGCCCAACGTGGCTCATCTTCATCAAGCACAAGACTCAAGACCCTCACGAGGGGCCAAGCCTCGCGAGGCGGATGACACGGTGCATCCTCAAGCGCAGCCTCCTCAGGCTGGCTCGCGAGGAGACGGAGATATCAAGGCGGGGTGTCTCGTGAGGCGCCCGTGACGCAAGCCATGACGATCGAGGGTGCCAGGCGGGTGCCAGCACGCGCAACGTCCTTCTTTCCTCTTTGGTGCAAAGGGGGCAAGCGCATCCGCGGAGTACCAAGGCATCAGGCAAAGGTTGCCATTTCGGTGCAACAAGACCAGGACCAAGTGGACTACGAGATGGAGGTCAGCATGGAGCCCAGCACGGCATCACCGCACAGTCTTTCGCAGGCGAAGACCACCTTTAGTCAAGATAAGAGTACTTGCTGTCCCCCTTCAAATTAGCCCGCCATTGTTGGCTCCCTTCCCGCTCAATATTTGGGAAGAGGACCAAGGCCTCTATAAATAGGAACCGGCCACCCATGTAGCAAGGGGTTGGAAGGGTTCGGTTCTCAGGTGGAGGGGGATCGAAATCAGAGAGAGAGAGAGAGAGAGACAAGGGCGACTGAACTCCTTAGTTCACCGCCCCAGTCAAGAACAGACCCTCGCGAGGCAGTTCTTCCTTCTAGTGTTCATCATCACCAGCCCCAGTTGGCAATCCATCCACCACACACTGGAGTAGGGTATTACACCACAATGGTGGCCCGAACTAGTATAAATCTTGTGTCTCCTGTGTGATTCTTTTAGTAGCTTAGATCTTTGTGAGGCGGGGAGGTTGAGGACGTGATTTCCGCGCGCACCCCAGTGTTCGAACCTTAAGGGCCTGCCGGAACCCGAAATCTGACAGCATGCCTCGCCTCGCGTACCCATCTCCCTTGCCTCACCGCGCCATGTCATGGCCCCGAGCCGAGCAACGCTTGAGCTTGAGCGCCCCGCAATCTCTGCTCCTCCCCAACTCTCTCCGTTGTCGTTTGTTCGCATATTCACCAATCCGCATGGCCCCGAGTTCGTCCTCCATGGACGGCCTCGAGTTCGGGTCGTCTTCATTTTGTTGCTCTGCTCGATGATCCACACATATCCATTCATGCGCACGCCCACAGCACACGCAGATCACAGCCCACGTACGTGCTGCACGCCCGCGCCTTCGCCCTCGCTGCCGCGGCCGAGACAAGCTCCTGCTCGAGCTCGCTCTCGAAGCCATTATTCTGCCGCTCGTGCACCCACACAACACTGGCTAGTAGCAGCCGTTCGTTCCCGCGCCTTTGCAGCCTCACCGTGACCCTATTCCGCAACCCCGCTGCCGCATCCTGAGCCCTACTGCGCTGCCGTTGCTCGCCGGCGTCGTCGCCTTCTTCTCTGCCAACGAAGAGGAAGCCAACTTCCGCTTGCTACTGGTTCAAAAGGAACACCGCCAACCTTGTGTCAAACACCCCGAGGCTAGCCCAGTGGTTCAACCCTCTCTCGCATAAATAGCATACCCAGGTTCGAAACCCCATCGGGCCAATGGTGAAATGCCCTATTTTTACCATTTTAGTCTCTATGACAGTGGGAACCCACTCATCATCCTCTCTGTCTCACTCACACCCAGCTATCACTCGGGCCAAGTCCTGGGCCGCTGCAATCAGGCCCATGCATATTTTTTTCCAGTCTGTGTATTTTAGCATTTTCCAATGCACTCTTATTTATTGAAATGCCACTGTTTTTGCATTGTTGATAATTAAAGTTCCATGCATCCAAATGAAACATGTCATATATGCATTTTGCTCATATTTTCATGTTCTTTAACAGTATGCAACTTTCACCCTTGTTAAAAATGTTTAAAATGCTGTTTGAGTAAATTTGCTTAAATGCCATGCTAAAATGATTTAATTCATAACTAATTAACCGTAGCTCCGAATTTAATAAACTTTATATGTAAATGGGGTAGAAAAATGTCTAGTTTAACATGGTGGCTTTACTTTGCATGTTTAAAAACTCTAACATTTGTGTTTAGGCCAGAACAGTACCAAATTCATAATATGCACATGAGGATTTTCTGGACTTGTTGTTTGTTGTTCCGGCCTCATTTAAATTTGCCTAGTTAGGTAGTTTTATTATGCTTCACCTCTTGCCATGTTAATCAACATTTAATATTGTTGGGTACTTAAATGAGAGAGAACTAAATAAGTCATGTGGTGTTCCGCAAATATGCAACTCGTTGCATATTGAGCTCCATTTAACTTGTAGTTTTGCTTGTGCATTTTGCCATGCCATGCCTCATTAAACCGGACATGCATCATACTTGTTTGTGCATTGTGCCATGCTTATGTGATGGTTGTTTACTATGTTGTTTGCTCCTTTCCGATGTTGCTTCTTCGGGTTGGTTCCGGTAACGTTGCGTTTGTGAGGATCCGTTGACTACGTCCATTTGTCTTCTTCGTGGACTCGTTCTTCTTCCTTGCGGGATTTCAGGCAAGATGTCCATACCCTCGAAATCACTTCTGTCTTTGCTTGCTAGATGCTCGCTCTTTTGCTATGCCTATGCTGCGATACCTACCACTTGCTTATCATGCCTCCAATATTGTTGAACCAAGCCTTTAACCCAGCTTGTCCTAGCAAACCGTTGTTTGGCTATGTTACCGCTTTGCTCAGCCCCTCTTATAGCGTTGTTAGTTGCAAGTGAAGATGAAGTTTGTTCCTTGTTGGTACATGGAGATGTTGTTCCTTGTTGGAACATGTTTACTTGTTGGGATATCACAATATCTCTTATCTAATTAATGCATCTATATACTTGGTAAAGGGTGGAAGGCTCGGCCTTATGCCTGGTGTTTTGTTCCACTCTTGCCGCCCTAGTTTCCGTCATATCGGTGTTATGTTCCCGGATTTTGCGTTCCTTACGCAGTTGGGTTATAATGGGAACCCCTTGACAGTTCGCCTTGAATAAAACTCCTCCAGCAAGCCCCAACATTGGTTTTACCATTTGCCACCTAGCCTTTTCTTTCCCTTGGGTAGACATGCCCAAGGGTCATCTTTATTAAACCCCGGGCCAGTGCTCCTCTGAGTGTTGGTCCAACCTGTCAGCTGCCGGTGGCCACCAGGGGCAACTCTGGGCTGGCCTACCGGAACCTTGGACAATCCGGTGTGCCCGGAGAAAGAGATATGTGCAGCTCCTATCGGGATTTGTCGGCACATTCGGGTGGCTTTGCTGGTCTTATTTTACCATTATCGAAATGTCTTGTAACCGGGATTCCGAGTCTGATCGGGTCTTCCTGCTAGAAGGAATATCCTTCGTTGACCGTGAGAGCATGTGATGGGCTAAGTTGGGACACCCCTGCAGGGTTATGAACTTTCGAAATCCGTGCCCGCGGTTATGGGCAAATGGGAATTTGTTAATGTCCAGTTGTAGAAAACCTGAAGTTGAACTTACTTAAAATACATCAACCGCGTGTGTTACTGTGATGGTCTCTTCTCGGCGGAGTCCGGGAGGTGAACATGGTGTTGGAGTAATGCTTGACATAGGTTGTTCTAGGATCACTTCTTGATCATAGTTGTTCGACCGTGCTTTTGCCTTCTCTTCTCGCTCTCTTTTGCGAATAAGTTAGCCACCATACATGCTAGTCGCTTGCTACAGCTCCACCTCATACCTTTTTCCTTACCCATAAGCTTAAATAGTCTTGATCACGAGGGTGTGAGATTGTTGAGTCCCCGTGACTCACAGATACTTCCAAAACCAGCTTGCAGGTCCCGTTGAACTGTACAGGTGACGCAACCAAGCTCAAAGAGGAGCACTATGAAGATCTTGTCCTTTGTGTTGTTTTGATCCAGTTGATCAGTAGTGGAGCCCAGTCGGGAAGATCGGGGATCTGTGTGGCATTTGGGGTAGTCTTCTTTCATTTTGGTTCCGTAGTCGGACCTTGTTTGTACCTGGATGATGTAATGCTTTATTCATGTATTGTGTGAAGTGGCAATTGTAAGCCAACTATGTATCTCTTTCCCTTATGTATTACATTGATTGTGTGAAGATTACCTCACTTGCGACATTGCTTTCAATGTGGTTATGCCTCTAAGTCATGCTTCGACGCGTGGGAGATATAGCCGCATCGAGGGTGTTACACCACTCTCAAGCTCCAGCGCCGAAGTTCTCATCTTTTCTGCCTCAAGAAAGCACTCCGACCATGTCCGGAGCATAGGGAAAGTGGATGGCCTCCACCGTCAAGGAGAAGGAGATCGCCCAGCTTCGGGAGGCCGGATATTTGGCCAAGGAGGTCACCCATCGGCTTTAGACCGAGGGACAGATTGTCCCTACATCGAAGCCCCATGAGAGGGGTAGTTTTTATCCCCCACTTCGTTCGTGGTCTGGGATTTCCACTCCACCCTTTCGTCCGCGGGCTCATGTTCTACTATGGGCTAGATTTCCATGATCTAGCCCCAAATTCCTTCCTCACCATCTCAGCATTCATCATCGTGTGTGAGGCTTTCCTTCGCACCCAACCCCACTTCGGGTTCTGGCTGAAGACCTTCAATGTGAAGCCAAAGGTGGTGGGCGGCGAACACGCAAAGTGCGGGGTGCCATGGTGAGCAAAATGTCCAACATCCCGTGGCCCAAAAGCACCTTTGTGGAGACTGTCAAGGGGTGGCAGAAGTTGTGGTTCTACGTCACAGAGCCCCACGACACTACCTGGGCCGCGGCTCCCGAATTCAAATCTGGGGCCCCAATGCGGCTTACCTCCTGGCAAGAGAAAGGCCTGGATTGGTCTTCGTCGGATGAGCTGACCGCGCTCCAGACGCGCATCAGGAGCATGATGGACCAGAAAGTCAAGCTTCTCAGTGTGATTCTGGTGATGCTAGTTCGCCGGATACTTCCATGCCAGAACCGGGCTTGCCACCTATGGGAGTTCGATCCGGCCGAGCACAAGACCTTGCAATGGTTCTTCGAAACTACGCACGAAGATATCTGGAAGGTGCTCTTCAAGGCCAATGAGACATGGCTGAAGACGACCGAGGACCGTGGGCATGACCTGGCCCACCCTGCTAGTTCGGTAAGTTTTCCGTGTTTCGAGGTGTATCCCTTACTTGCTTACTCAAGGAGGATGTCGGAACTTCCCTATTTGTCTTTTCAGGGTTGGACGAAGAAGGCGGAGCGGATTCAGTGTCCGGCTCCGCTACCCAAGGACCCAGCCATCCCGCTTCTGACGAAGATGCTGGTTCCGGCACCCTACAAGGCGCCGGAGAAGAAGGCCAAGAAGAAGGCCAAAGGGACCAGAGGTGGCTTCCATCCCAAGGGTACTTCGGATGTGGCATCCGAAGACGCCGAAACCCACTCCACCGCCGAAGATGACGAGGAAGAGGAAGAAGAAAGCAACTCCCCCACCCCGAGGGGGGAATGAAGAAGAAGGCGGCTTCCACAAATCTGGAGGCGGAGGCATCCAAGAAGGGGAAGGTCTCCCTCGCAGATAGCTCCACGTGGGACGTCGACAGCAGCCCTGAGCGGGGCCCCCAAGATAAGCCCCTAGCCGAATCATGAGTATTCAAAGACCCTGACGCATTCATATATCAGCCTCTTTACTTCGTAATTTTAACATGTTGAATCATGTACTTGCAGTCTGGCTCGTTCTGCCCTCGAGCGATCCTCATCAACAGGGAACTCGCTGGACCCGAAGGTGATGGACAGCGGGTCCCTTCCGTCGACCTCCTCTCCCAGGGCCATGGATGACACCGAGGTGTTGTCCCGAAGGATCCCAGGCCAGGGAGAGATACAGGAGGCCGTCGGGGCGGTGCCAGAGGGCGAGACCTCATCCGTCGGACACATGGGGGAGAAGATCCCCATGGAGACTGGCGATGGGGGCCATGTCCCATTCGGCCCCCAGCTGAATACGGTCCTAGAGACCTATACGGCTCCGGAGTCCGGCGAGCAGCCTCCCTCGCTGGAAGGAGGTGTGCCCATTCCATTGGTGACCTCTATCCAACCAGAGGCATCGGATACTCTACTGGAAGTGATGCGAAGTGCTTCCATCATTGAGGAACACCGTGCCCTCATGGGTGCGGTGATTGAGAAGATTCAGTCCGCAAAGAGCGGACTAACCGAAGCCTGCACAAGCCTTCTAACAGGCTTTGAGGTAAGCAATACAATTGTGTAAAAAGAAAGTCACAGTGTGGACAATAGCCCCTGAGACTCTGTCCGGGGTTCAGAAAGAAGAGCCGAACAGAGGATCAAATATTTTTTCATAGGAGACTAACCACATATGTCTATGTGAATAAGCAGGCGTCGCTGTTGGCCGCGACTTCTCATGCTGTCGAAGTCTCTGGACTGAAGCAGAGGCTGGAGCAGACCGAGGAAGAGCTCGGTCGTGCGAAAAAGCAGCTGGAGGACAATCAAGGTATTCAATCATTTTATGCATGTCCGAAAAGTATGAATGTTTTTGTGCTGACCACGGTGCCATCATATTTTCGTAGGGGCGGCGACCGAGGTGGAGGCCCTCAAGAAGGCGCTGGCCAAGGCCGAGGAGAGAGCGGTAAAGGAAAAGGGCGCCCGAGAAAAGCATGAGGCCAGGGTTGGTGAGGTCGAGCAGGAGCTCCAGGACGCCGTGAAGAAATACGGGTCCTTGGAGCGCCAGAATGCGGACCAAGAGTCCGAACTCGCTAAGGCCCGCCAAAGCGCATAAGAGGCCCTGGCCAAAGCCCAAGGGGCCCTCCGGGAGATCCAAGAGGCCAAGAAGATCGCGGTGGGTAAGGCTTTTATTATGCAAAGCAAGTATGTGAGGAAGAGGTATCTCTTACTAACCCAGATTTGGAGTTCTCTAGGGGCGTTTGCGGATTTGCCGCGAAGTGTTTCTGACGCTGTGGAATTCTTCCGAGCCGAAGAGGGGAGCTCAACAGAGAAGCTGTTCTGGTCGCAATACCTTGCGCCCGAACATCTGGTGCCCTTTAGCGACCAGCTAAAACAGTTGGTCGAGCTGCATAGGGTGGCCGAACTAGCCATGAAGGATTTAATAATCCGGTTGTGGCCTGTAGAAGCTATACCCGACAGCTACTTCAGACTCGTGAAGCGGCTGGTCAATGCCTGTCCTCGGCTTGACGCCATCAAGCGGTCGGTCTGCATAGAAGGTGCGCGGATGGCCTTCGTCCGTGTCAAGATACAATGGACGAAGATGGACGCCGTCAAGCTCGCGACCGAAGGACCGCCCGTGGGCAAGGAGCACCGTAGGCCCGAGCGGTATTTTGAAGATGTACTGAAGGGATCCAGCATTGTAGCGGAGCAATGTGCTAAGGACATTATTTTTTAATGAATACATTCATGTTATCCCGTCATGTATGATGAAAACAATGTTGATATGTAATATAGTGATCTGTTGTTTATTATTTAAAGTTTTACCTCCTGTGCGGCCCTTTTATCAAGTCTGAGAGTTGGCCAGTCGTCGACTTGAGCCCCCATGTAGGTAGTATGGGGGTGTTTAGGATGAATCTAAACACTCTTTATCCACGAATTTGGTCCTTGAAGGAGGTTTTTAGCGCAATGAACTAGGCAATTGGACTATGTGGCTTTACCACCCTCACTTAGCCATAGGAGTTTGACAATAAAAATTTAGGCGCAACCCCTAGTATCTCAACTAGGGTGCTGTAAACACCTGATTGGATAACAGCTGATTCATCGCATTATGCGGAAAAAATCACTAAAGATTTGAAACCTCCAAAGAGCTGACCGGCTCATGCCGCATCATGACAGTCAATTTTCAGCTTTCTCTACTGAGGTGCTCATCCGGATAAACCAGGACACAATCGCAGTAGTTCTCCCTTTACTACCCTAGCCGATATAGCGGAACATAAGGTAGTAAGCACACGAGTCGGGCAACCCAACTATTGACCAAAGACATTATTCGGAGCCAATGCATATAATGCTAAATTCAGGGTGCCGAACTATACTATAAAAAGTGTTCGGACTTTGTTGTCGTACTATGGGGCATAATGAAGCCCGTGGCGGATTAAAGCGTACCAAAGTGTACGGGTGCGATTTGATAAGATTATCAAAAGAGCAAGCTAGTGTCGCAGGAGTTGGGCTGCAAACTGTTTCCATTATATTTTGATTAGTATGTCAAGGCGTATTTGTACAAGTAGTGCAATAAGCAACAGGGCTAATTAATATTCCACAACCAAGGGAGAGCTGCGTGCGGGTCCTGAAAATAGGTAGAGTGACCGTTAAAGAGACCACCTAGAAATTCCCTTATACGCCAGTATCTTGTGCCGTCTTGGTGTATCTATCCTTTGGAAAGGACCTGTGAACAGGCCGTCAGGAAGGGCTTGTGGAAAAGAAACCTGAAAAGGAGAAAAAGAAAAAAAACAAAAGAAAAAGTGAAAGTATGTGTGTCCAGGGGAGGTCGAGCAGTATTATGGATCACACTCTAGTTATGCCTCTGTCTATGCCCATGGTATTTTGAGTGCGTAGTTATGTACGCGCGGTACGAACACCGCCACTTGGTAGGGGCTGGGATGGAGGCTGAATTGCTAGTTGAGCTCTTGACGAGCTGGGCTGTCCTGCTGCAGAGTAGAACGGACTCGTTTGATGGTGTCCGGGAGCTCGGCCGCCGAATTGAGGTTCTGCTAGAAGAGGCCGCTCTATACTTCTGCTGCTAAAGCAGCGGTGTGCTCCTCAGTACGGAGGGAGCGTTCCGTGTTTCCATTGACTGTTATGACGCCGCGTGGTCTGGGCATCTTGAGCTTGAGATAAGAATAGTGTGGCACCGCGTTGAATCGAGCAAATGTGGTTCGTCCGAGCAGTGTGTGATAGCCACTACGGAAGGGGACGATATCGAAGATCAACTCTTCGCTTTGGAAGTTGTCCGGGGATCCGAAGACAACCTCTAGTGTGATTGAGCCCGTATAGCGGGCCTCTACACCTGGTATGAATCCTTTAAAGGTAGTCTTTGTGGGCTTGATCCTTGAGGGATTAATACCCATTTTGCGCACTGTATCCTGATAGAGCAGGTTCAGGATGCTGCAACCATCCATGAGCACTCGCGCGAGATGGAATCCATCAATGATTGGGTCAAGGACCAGTGCGGCTGAACCGCCATGATGGATACTGGTCGGATGGTCCCTGCGATCGAAGGTGATCGGGCAGGAAGACCATGGGCTGAACTTTGCAGCGACTGGCTCCATCGCATAGATGTCCCTGAGCGTGCGTTTGTGCTCCCTCTTGGGGATATGGGTAGCGTATATCATGTTCACTATTTTAACTTGCGGGGACTTCTTCTATCCCCCTGTGTTCGGCGGACGGGACTCCTCATCATCGTCCTCGCTTTGCGACCCCTTCTCCTTATTCTCGACACTTAATTTGCCGGCCTGTTTAAAAACCCAGCAGTCTCTGTTGGTATGATTGGTTGGTTTGTCTGGGGTGCCCTGGATCTAGCATGGACGATCGAGTATGCGGTCCAAGCTGGATGGGCCCTGATTGTTTCTTTTATATGGCTTCTTCCGCTGGCAGGACTTGGAGCCACTAAATCCAGCATTGACCGTCGTGTCGTCGTTATTTTCACCGTTGCTTTGACGCTTGTGCTTGTTGCGTCGGGGCTTGCCATTGCTGTTTTTGGTCCCAGAGGTGCTAGCCTTGCTTGCAGTGTTTTTGCTACGAGCTAGCGAGCTATCCTCGCCCATGCAAAACCGGGCCATGAGTGCTGTGAGGGCTGCCATGGACTTCCTCTTTTCTTGGCCGAGGTGACGGGCTAGCCATTCGTCGCGGATGCTTAAAGGCCGCTAGGGCTTCGGCATCCGGATAGTCGATGATTTGGTTCATTTTAGTTAAGAACCTGGTCCAGAATTTCCTGGCTGACTCTCTGGGTTGTTGAACTATGTGAATTAAGTCATCCGCATCTGGATGTCGTACGTATGTACCTTTGAAGTTGTCGCAGAAGGCGTCTTCCAAGTCCTCCCAGTTGCCAATAGAGTTTTCAGGCAGACTGTAACTAGTGTCGAGCTAGCCCTTTGAGTTTTAGCGGGAGGTATTTGATGGCATGAAGGTCATCACTGCGGGCCATATGAATATGGCGAAGAAAATCTTCAATCCATACCGCGGTATCTATTGTTCCATCATATGATTCTATGTTCACGGGTTCAAACAATTCGGGGAATTCATGCCCCATTACTTCATAAGTGAAGCAAAGAGGGTGTGTGGCGCCTCTATATCGGGCCATATCGCGACATAGCTCAGATGGAGTCCGTCTGCGGCATTCGGCCCGGGCGTGATTAGGTTTGTCATGTCTGAGTAGATGGCCATCGTCGCGTGTCGGGGCATGCCCCCGCGATCCATAGATCGATCTGGTATGTCCTGCTCTACTATACAGGTCCTGCCGAAGGTCATATGTATATGCCCGAGCTGTTTTATCCCTTCCTTTACAGCGAGGTAGTACGGGCTGGTGTTCGGCTTGGGTTGCCGCTTTGTCCCGACCACGTGGTGGTCGGTCAGACACCTTGTGCGCTGATGGCACAGGCTCCAATGCCTCGTCATTGAATTGAGGTAGTAATTTGCGCTTCGGGTAACTTTTGGGTGGTCGCTCGAGGCCGTATTCCTCGGCTTCCAGGACGTTAGTCCATCTATCATTGAGCAGATCTTGATCAGCTTGAAGCTGTTGTTCCTTCTTTTTCAGGCTCCTTGAAGTGTCTATTAGCCGGCGCTTAAAGCGCTCCTGCTCGAGAGGTTACTCAGGCATGATAAAATCCTCGTCGCCAAGGCTCACCTCATCCTGGGAGAGTGGAAGATATTTACTATCCTTCGAGTCTTCGTGCTCGGCCTGTTCATCAGGGCTAACTCGCCCATTTTCCCGTTCGTCCTGTTCGGAAGTTGGCTCAATGCGGTCTTCATTGTCTTCAGCATCGTCTAGAGTATTGTTTTCTCCTGTGCCGGTATTGCTATCTTTTTCACGGCGTGACTTAGAGCGGCGCCACTGTCTTCGGCGCTTTGGTTGTATCTCAGGAGGTTTATCTTCCACTGGGTCTTCTTTGTCATCGCCTTTAACTTCTTTGGGTGTGTCCACCATGTATACGTCGTAGGAGGAGGTGGTTGTCCAACGCCCGGTAAATGGCGGGTTTTGGGCCTGCTCCTCTTTGGCATCGTTGTCCATACCGTCGATGCCTTCGGAGTCATAGTCGAGCATGTCGGTTAGATCTTCGACAGTGGCTATTAAGTAGGAGGTGGGTGGGAAACGAAATTCCACGTCATCAGCCCCCAGTTCACACCGGATATAATTGGGTTGTGAGTCCCCTGCTAAAGAGAGGTTTTTTAATGAGTTTAGCACATCGCCTAAAGGTGAGTGCCGGAAGATGTCCGCGGAACTAAATTCGACGATCGGCGCCTGGTAAGGCTCGGCGGACGCGGATGCATGTAGTTCGGAACCAGTGACCGGACATGAATCCGGGGATCCGGTGATGCAGACCCTCCTCAAAGCTGAGTCTATGTGCGGCTCCAATGCCGACGAGTCTGTGGCTTTCGTGGCAGGGTTAAGCTTCCCATCTTCGGATGGCAGAGGATGCTCCGGATCTAGGGCCAGAGCGCTTACAGGCGCAATCTCATGGGTATGCTCCGATGACAAATTTAGGTGATGTTCATCGCGGTGGTAGGGAGCGGCCGCCATGGGCTCAAATCCGTCGAAGATCAAGTCTCCGCGAATATCAGCGACGTAGTTCAAGCTTCCAAACCTGACCTGACGACCAGGGGCGTAGCTGTCGATCTGCTCTAGATGGCCAAGCGAGTTGGCCTGCAGTGCGAAGCCGCCGAATACGAAGATCTGGCCAGGGTGAAAGACATCCCCCCGGGCAGCGTTGTTGTAGATGATGGATGGAGCCATCGAATCTTCTAATGATGACACAACGAAACTCTGAATGAAAGCACAAATGTCGGTGTCAAAACTGGCGGATCTCGGGTAGGGGGTCATGAACTGTGCGTCTAAGGTTGATGGTAACAGGAGACAGGGGACACAATGTTTACCCAGGTTCGGGCCCCCTCTACGGAGGTAATACCCTACTTCCTGTTTGATTGATCTTGATGAATATGAGTATTACAAGAGTTGATCTACCTTGGGATCGTAATGGCTAAAACCCTAGAAGTCTAGCCTATATGATTATGATTGTCTCTGCCTCTACGGACTAAACCCTCCGGTTTATATAGACACCGGATGGGACTAGGGTTATACAAAGTCGGTTACATAGAAAGGAATCTTCATATCCGAACGCCAAACTTGCCATCCACGCCAAGGAGAATCCCATCCAGACACGGGTGAGAGTCTTCGTTCTTGTATCTTCATAGCCCATTAGTCCGGCCCATGTCCAACAGGCCGGACGCCCGAGGACCCCTTAGTCTAGGACTCCCTCAATTGTCACAAAAGATTTTCATTGGACCTGATTCACTAGGTATGACACCTAGGTCGAATATGAACTCCTTCATCCAGACTCCTTCATTTGCTGCTTCCGAAGCAGCTATGTATTCCGCTTCACATGTATATCCCGCCACGACGCTTTGCTTGGAACTGCACCAACTAACAACTCCACCATTCAATAAAAATATGTATCCGGTTTGTGACTTAGAGTCATCCGAATCAGTGTCAAAGCTTGCATCGATGTAACCATTTACGACGAGCTCTTTGTCACCTCCATAAATGAGAAACATTTCCTTAGTCCTTTTCAGGTATTTCAGGATGTTCTTGACCATTGTCTAGCTACAGAGCTCCCACTCACTTTCTTGTAAATACTGGCTTCTCCGAAAGTCTGTATAAAACCATATGCTTTGATCACAATATCAAAGCCTATATTCCAACTCTGAGAGCTTGCACATTTTGTTAGCACCTTTTGGATCGACAAACCTTCTGGTTGCATCATATACAACTCTTCTTTAACATATCCATTAAGGAATGCAGTTTTGACATCCATTTGCCAAATTTCATAATCATAAAACGCGGCAATTGCTAACATGATTCGGATGGACTTAAGCATCGCTATAGGTGAGAAGGTCTCATCGTAGTCAACTATTTGAACTTGTCGAAAACCTTTCGCAACAAGTCAAGCTTTGTAGACAATAATGTTACCATCGGCGTCAGTCTTATTCTTGAAGATCCATTTATTCTCTATGGCTTGCCGATCATCGGGCAAGTCAACTAAAGTCCACACTTTGTTCTCATATATGGATCCCATCTCAGATTTCATGGCCTCAAGCCATTTTATGGAATTTGGGCAAATCATCGCTTCCTCATAGTTCGTAGGTTTGTCATGGTCAAGTAACATGACCTCCAGAACAGGATTACCTTACCACTCTGGTGCGGATCTTACTCTGGTTGACCTACGATGTTCGGTAGTAACTTGATCAAAAGTTTCATGATCATCATCATTAGCTTCCTCACTTACTGGTGTAGGAATCACTTGAACTAATTTTTGTGATGAACTACTTTCCAATAAGGGAGCAGGTATAGTTACCTCATCAAGTTCTACTTTCCTCCCACTCACTTCTTTCGAGAGAAACTCCTTCTCTAGAAAGGATCCATTCTTAGCAATGAATATCTTGCCTTCGGATCTGTGATAGAAGGTGTACCCAACAGTCTCTTTTGGGTATCCTATGAAAACACATTTCTCCGATTTGGGTTCGAGCTTATCAGGTTGAAGCTTTTTCACATAAGCATCGCAGCCCCAAACTTTAAGAAACGACAACTTGGCTTTCTTGCCAAACCATAGTTCATAAGGTGTCGTCCCAACGGATTTCGATGGTGCCCTATTTAACGTGAATGCAACCGTCTCTAAAACATAACCCCAAAATGATAGTGGTAAATCAGTAAGAGACATCATAGATCGCACCATATCTAATAAAGTGTGGTTACGATGTTCGGACACACCATTATGCTGTGGTGTTCCAGGTAGCGTGAGTTGCGAAACAATTCCTCATTGTTTCAAATGAAGACCAAACTCGTAACTCAAATATTCTCCTCCATGATCAGATCGTAGAAACTTTATTTTCTTGTTACGATGATTTTCCACTTCACTCTGAAATTCTTTGAACTTTTCAAATGATTCAGACTTATGTTTCATCAAGTAGATATACCCATATCTGCTCAAATCATCTGTGAAGGTCAGAAAATAATGATACCCTCCACGAGCATCAATACTCATTGGACCGCATACATCAGTATGTATTATTTCCAATAAGTCTGTTGCTTGTTCCATTGTTCCGGAGAACGGAGTCTTAGTCATCTTGCCCATGAGGCATGGTTTGCAAGCATCAAGTGATTCCAAAAGCCCATCAGTATGGAGTTTCTTCACGCGCTTTACACCAATATGACCTAAACGGTAGTGCCACAAATAAGTTGCACTACCATTATTAAACATATCTTTTGTCTTCAATACTATGAATATGTGTATCACTACTATTAAGATTTAGTAAAAATAGACCACTCATCAAGGATGCATGACCATAAAAGATATTACTCATATAAATAGAACAACCATTATTCTCTGATTTAAATGAATAACTCTCTCACATCAAACAAGATCCAGATATAATGTTCATGCTTAACGCTGGCACCAAATAACAATTATTCATGTCTAAAACTAATCCCGAAGGTAGATGTAGAGGTAGTGTGCCGGCGGCGATCACATCGACTTTGACCCATTTCCCACGCGCATCGTCACCTCGTCCTTAGCCAATCTTTGCTTAATCCGTAGCCCCTGTTCTGAGTTGCAAATATTAGCAACAGAACTAGTATCAAATACACAGGCACTACTGCGAGCATTAGTAAGGTACACATCAATAACATGTATATCAAATATACCTTTCACTTTGCCAAAATTTTGACCTTGTTTTAATAAATTAAAATTTTGCCAGGAAATTAAAACTTTTATTTTCTGGGCTCCCTTTTGTTTTTTGAACCATTTTCTCCCTTGTTATTATGGAGTTTTTCCCCAAAGAGAAAACTTTTCAAATATGTTATTGGACTTGTTTAACCTCTCAAGAAAAACTCTTCTTTTAGTAGTAGAACTAATTACATAACTAATTTGCTTGATCTTTATTTTCTTGAAAAATGGTTTTTCAAGGTTATATGGCCATATTTGAACTACAACCATTTGATAAATTCACTTAAAATTCCAACCAAAATTTGGAGATGTCTTGTGATGTTTTTAAATCACTTTTATGCAAAAATATCTTTTATTCATGAAATATTTTGAGCTCTACACCCAATTTTCTTCTCTGGTCCAGAGTGCAATTTTGCACTACAACCCATTTAAATATTTCCTTCTAGCCTCCACCAAAATTATGGGATGTCATTGGTAGCATGCAATTTAGCTTCATGCAAAAAAACTAATGTTGTTCTTTGAAAATTTGGAGTGAATCAACCTCTTTTCCATTCTGGTCCAACCTTGTGATTTCTACTGCAACCCTATTTATTTTTGCTCCAGTGACCTTGTGCTTTCTCCTACTTGTAGTCAACCCTACCAAACCCCTAAGTCTAGGAGCATGCACCCATTGGATCATTGTTGGTTCATGAAGTGATGTCATTTGTCTCCTGTCCAGAATTGTAGTTTTGCAAAACTTGCACTAACAAGTTTCTGTTTTTGGCCGACTAACCTCACCACCCTCTCTTTCACCTAATGAGACCACCATCTGGAGATTTTGGCCACTCCAAGAAATGCCTAGGTGCCTGTGGCATTTTGTCAAACACCTAGAGAACATGGATAGTTTTGGCATGAGTTTATGTTTGCTTTGTGAACCTGATTCCCGGACCAAACGAACATGTCCCATGGATATGCCCTAGCCTACAACCCCACCCTGCTAACTGTCTTGTGGTTTAGAGCCCCCTAGCATGCATTAGCTTTTCGTCGAGCAAGTTCCGTGCGTGCTCTAGGCGCGAACAGAGCACGCGTTTTGCACGTGCCGCGCCCGAGCCAACGCGTCGCACCCCTGGTTTGCCCTCACTGCAGAACCATGCCACACACTCCCCCTACTCACCGCAACACGCCAAGCAGCCCCTGGTGCCCTGCAGCACCGCCGTCAGAGCCTTTGGTCGCACGCCGATGTCCGCAGCGCGTCTCTGCCATGGTCGGTGCCGCCCAGGCCACCAGCGCTCGCCAGCTGCCCGCTTGAGCGGTTCAAGCTCATCCACAGCCTCGTCCTCTAGCACACGTCGTCGGCACGTTGCCCTGCCGCACAGTAGGACGGTTTGCCGACGAGCTGATCCACGGCCGCCGCGGAACCGCCTTAACTCGCCTATAAAAGGAAGCCCCGAGCTCGTCCCCGCATGCAGGAAGTCTCAAGCCATCTATCTAGGACCCCCCCTTGGCCAGCAATCGAACCGGGAAGGCCGTCTTCCCCGACTCCGGCCAGTTCGGCCACCGCCGCCTCCCGGCTCCGTTCTCCACAACCAGAGCCTCCCCGGCCCTCCTAACACCACCAATAGACTCCACTCCATCTTGCAGAGCCGCCCAGACCCCCAGCTGCGACGGAGAGCCACCGAAGCCACAAATCCACTTTGCTTCCGAAGCCACCAGCCGCCGCGAAGCTCGTCGACGGCGATTCCCTCCACCCCCGACGACCCTGCAACCACCGGAAGGACCACCCTCGATCTGCGGATCCATCCCCGCCCTCAACTCCCCGCGAGGAACCGCCGTTCGCCGGCGAGCATCGCCGGAGTTCCGCCCCCTCTCGGGCAGAGGAAGAGGAGGGAAGGTGTGGACTAGTCAAACCTGACCAGTGAGCCAGGCGGGCCCACTGTCAGTGACCCACGCGCGGTCCACGCTGGTTAAGTGGAGGCGCGTTTCCAAAATACGCCTTCGACGTGGTCAGTTCGAAACGTTTTTCTTTTTCTGTTTATTAAAAAAACAGATTTTGACCACAACTTTGACTGCCTATAACTTTTTAATTATAACTCCAAATGAGTTGATTCTTTTTCCTACCTTCCTAAAATTTTGTCTAGTTTATTTTAAGATTTATTTCAAAAAAATCCAGACAACTTTTTGGTACTGTTTTTGAAACTATATATTGATTCAAAAATATTTTAAATAGGATTTTGGAGAGAGAGAGAGAAGAAAACTTTCAAAAGTTTTGGAGTGCACCCTGCCATTCCACAACTTGAAGGCAATTATTCTGAACCCCGAAATAATATTTTTGGTGTGTTAGTTGACACGTTTATAACACCATCTTATTTCGGAGAACTTGTTATTTCATGTGATATGATCATTTGCATGGATGCATATTAGTGATTTCCCTTGCTGTTGGAATTGAATATACTTGTGATGGTAATCATCCTCATGTGCCTTGCATGCATGCCGGAAAGGAATCCGGGAAAGCCTCTGCCTTGGATAGGCGTGAGCTTATCGTCGGTGTCCGTCATGACGGTTATGTCCGGTATGGCATGGTAAGGTATATTGAGTGGTGATTTTCTTGGTTTAAATATATTTGTTATACATGTCATGCAGGGAATTTATAAACCTCCTGAGTCCACCGTAGATCGAGTCTTGTTCCAGTAACCCCCATACTTGTTTTGTACTACCACTTGTCCCTACCGCAGGTAGGGTACGGTTCAGTAAGTCGTCAACCCCTTTCAAGCACACATCGTACAGAGAGGCCATGGTGGAAGATACCGGTTGTAGCCGGTAGGCAGGCCACCTGGTCTGGGGGCATGGGTGTTTCCGGTTGGGACCGAGAGGGGAGGCCACCCCTTAGAGCGCGCGATATAAATTTGATCCCATGCTACGCGAGGTTGTAGCCTCCCCACTTAGAGTTTTGCTTGACAGGTGTCGTGGGTGATTCCAGACACCGGTGAGTTAAGCTGGTGTGTGCAAGTCAGGTGTGTTTTCAATTAAAAGACCGTAGACGGAATTAGTCCTTATGGACTAAAGGAATCCGTTACTCCTGGGTAAAGAGTACAACCTCTGCAGAGATTAAACCTATTCGAATAGCTGTGTCCATGCTTAAGGATTTCAGTCTGGGATGGGTCAAGGGTTGGTCTTAGTGTCGGTCTTCGGAGGAGAAATTGTTAAACCAGAACTTGGATTCTGACTTGTGACTTGTGAAGATTATGATTATTATTATTATGGACTAACCCATTATATCATTGAGTATCCCTGGGACAGTTCTACCTCCTGGATATTCATTGTGATTATTTATTTTATAAGCCCTTTATGTGGTGTAGCTGAGACGCCCGACTGTGGCATTGCTTGGTATTTATTTACTTTATAAGCCCTTTATGTGGTGTCACTAAGACGCCCGACTGTGGCATTGCTTGTTATCTATATACTTTATAAGCCCTTTATGTGGTGTCGCTGAGACGCTCGACTGTGGCATTGCTTGTTATTTATTTACTTCATAAGCCCTTTATGTGGTGTCGCTGAGACGCCCGATTGTGGCATTGCTTGTTATTTATTTACTTTATAAGCCCTTTATGTGGTGTCGCACAGATGCCCGACTGCGGCATTTTATTCCCACTCCATTATTGCTTATTCATGTTGCATATAAATCACCTGCTTGCTTGCATAAAAGATGTTTTATTTATGACTGACGATGTGATCATAGGATATTTTTGTGCATGATCACCAATTATATTATCCCACTGTTCATAATGTTTGCGAGTACATTCAAAGTACTCAATGCCTTGTCCGTGGCTATTGTCTTGGCCAGATTTCTGCATGGAGAGGAGCGTTGTGATGACAGCTCTGGAAACTAAGCAACGGTGATAGCAGCCTCGCGAAGATAGGAGTTGACCTGTTCAGCTGTTCCTGTGGGAAATGGAGTCCCATAGACACTGATGATCCACAAACCGCTTCCACCATCAACCACTAGAAACCATTTGTTGTACTCATAGGCCACAATGGTCTTGTGCGACATATTTTGTACTTTGCTTGGAATTTTTGTATCAAGTTTGTGTCTCGCCAGCTAACAGTAATCCTAGGGCTGGTGAGCATAAGGGCCATTTTCTGGGAAGTCAATACCCCGAAAATCCGGTCCCGACAGACTTGGTATCAGAGCCAGGCTGACCATTGGCTAATCCTATCATAGCCAGGTCAATAAACCTAGGATAACTAACCCTCTGGACCTCAACCAAACCCCGGCCAAGCTTCTCGTGTAAGATAGCCTCATAGTGACCCGACACCTTTTTGGAAGTCAGTTCCCAACCTATCAGCCTAACCTGTCAGCCACATGCCAGTGACCAGCCCCTAAATAGTCTTTCTCGCAAGCGTGCGAAGGAATACTCCGTCCCCTTTTTCTATAAAAGGGCACGCTAGCCTCAACCCAGCATAGCACAGCCTCTACCCACACCAAGCCATAATGCCTTGCCCCATTGTTCACAATGAGACCACAGCAACCAACCTTGGAGGATTCGTGACCGTACTAGCAAACCTCACCCGCCGTGCCTTCGCGTTAGAAGAGCCCCCAGAATATGTTGTGTACCAAGGGCCCATGAGCGGTGAGAGCCATCAATTCTAGGCCACTGTACACATCTACGGTAGGGGTCTAGCGCCTGAGCGCCCCTACAGGTTCACCGGAAGGACAACTTCCTTTGAGCCACAAGCCATCCAATTAGCTGCTCGAGAAGCTATAGTTCATCTCCGGCACTTGTCGCCCAGAGTTAATTGTCGCTCGTTCTGCTACTACCCCAGACGTGAAGGGTATGGTAGACCACCCCAAGTCGCCAACGGAGACCACGAGATGGATCCTGCATTATTGCATCTAGTGCGCTATGTAAGTGCACTAGAGGGACTGTTTGATCAAATCACCCTTGATCTGATCGCAGCTCGTGGAGAACTGGTTCGCCGAGCCCCGGCAAGAAGAGAGGCTGAGCCCGACGCTGACAACCCAGTCGTGCTGTTCGGACACCCGATCGAGTCCCTGAGGTCTGCCCCATCCGTCGGCCAAGGTGCTTTGATGACCCCAGAAGTGCTTCATCGCCTCTTGGGAGCACACTCCAACGGGGTTGTGGCCAACAATCCCCGACATGGTCATCATCGCTACCTCGAGCCTGCAGCCGCTCAACCCCCTCCAGCTAACCCAGACGTTGAAAGCCGTGGAGAAGCCTCGACATCCTCAAGGCATGTCCATTTAAATATAAACGAGGTAGACTAAGTCGCTCGAGTAGTACCGAGTCTTGGTTTGTCCACAACCTGTAGTTGTGTGACCCTGTATCGCCACTATGGCGTGTGCCTGTGCGCCCTCATTTTAAATGACAGCGGTATTGATATGCGGTTGCATATTTATTTCTGAGCATAGCTACCAGAGACCACCCCGACGGCACCACAGTAACACGTCAGTTTGTGAGATGTGTGTATCTGTGGCCTTGACCCCGACCCCCATGAGAGCAGAACCGACAAAACCAGTTGCCCCTCACCGTGGTAAATAACCCAGCCCAGTTGCTTTATAAAAGGCCACCCCGTGACCTTGCCAAGTACTCCTCAACTTGTGCACCACCCTTGCAACCATTCCTGGCCATGCCAAGCCCTAGTATTTATCTGAGAACCCCAGATGCAACCCCGGGTAGTTTTGTCAAAATATTGTGGGACTTTACCTGCAGTACCATGGGCGCTACCCAGCCACCCCAGTACGAGCTGTTCAAATCAAGAATCACCCAGTCCACCTCGAGATATTGGGCAGCAGTACACATCCCTCCTGTAAACTCAAACCAAGATCCAACGAAGGTCTCCTTCGTGGGGAAATCTATGATAACCCCACATATAGTCATAGAAGCTGCTGCATATGAAGCGCTTGCTCGCCTTCGATTCGCGGTACCCTATGCCAGCAAACGAGGGTATTATTACTTTCCGAGCCGTGCAGCACCCGGAGAAGTAACATCTTTTCCCGGTGGACGAATTGAGAGAGACCCAGTACTGGCCAACCTTGTCCAGTACGTCATCGCTCAAGAGCATTTAACCCAACGCATGATGGGTTACCTCTAGAGCCTCGCGGATTTAAATCCTCAGATCGCCATCGGCAGAACTCTCAGGCCCGACCAAGAGAGACGCATACATCGACTGGTCAATACACTTTCCCCAATAGAAGAAGAGTCCGTCCCAGTACTAGAGACGTTTTCTCTGGACCCCGTCCAGTTACCGTTTCCATTTTAGACGTCACGGTTGTGTTCTTTATTGCAACATTTATTTATGTGTGTGACTTATGCGTGATACCCTGAGTTTGTACGACGAGTCAATTATTTGGCTTCTACTAATGTGTGTAGTTTTTGTTGTGGTTTATGCTTCTTTAAATTAACCGTTTTCCCTCGCGAAAAATCCCAAAGTGAGATTTCTATTCCCGGAGCTACTGCAACGTATATCTCCTCGCGACACAGTCTTTTTATTCTCACCACACCACGGCAACAGACTCACAGCCACTCGAACACGTACACCGCTTGCAAACCACATAACCGTGTTGCATCTGGCTAATCATCTCCCTAGCACACCACAGTCTCTGGAAGATGAGATTAGTGGGTAATCATCCGGTGCAAGTACCTCCCGCACACCGACAATAGTTAGCACCTGACACCACACCTAATCCTCGCGATCACCGCCACCGTGGAGAGCTAACACTCGAGCGGCAGCATCACGACGATCATGGAGGATCATCGCGCACAGGAGCACGGAGAGCCCCAGCTGTGTCGCCAGCCCTCCGCATACCAGGATCGCGAACCAATCTGGCATCGCCTCCGCCATTAGAACCTCGTCTCGAGCTTCTGAAAAGCAGAAATGGAGGAAGGAGGAGGAGAAGCGAGGCCAGGTGTGAGGAAGAAGAGAGGCGCACCTTGGCCATTTTATAGCTCGAGCTCGGTGTATGGTGGGCGAAGTCCACCAATGCCGCTCGTCGCCCGATCACCGGTGTTCGAAGACGAATCCGCGAGCAGTGCCGACAGCATGCTGGCCCGCGAGGTGAGTGCACGCTGCCCTGGCAGCTAGCACGCCACGCACTACCGCGGTACGGCCTAGATGCCCTACGCGCTAAACGTCGCCGGTGGAGAAAGCGTGGGAAAGCGCGCGGGAGGGAGGAAGAAGAGAGAACTGGAGGAAGAAGAAGAGACTGACAGTGGACCCCGGGTCCACCTGTCGGCCAGAAAGAGCACTGTGCTCTCGGGTACGACCAGCGTATTTTTTTAAAAATTTATAATTTAGTCTAAATTTATATCCAGCGTTGAAATCTCTCAATTTTGCCCCTAACCGTATATTTTTCCACTCAACGCCAGTGTTCCACACTGTGGTTTTACACCACTTATTGTCCTCTCACTTTAGCCGCATTTTAATGCATTTTTTTTAAAACAATCCTTAGCAAATCTTGAGGACGAGATTTTTTTAAGGGGGGTAGTGTTGTGACACCCCAAAATTTTGACCTTGTTTTAATAAATTAAAATTTTGCCAGGAAATTAACACTTTTATTTTCTGGGCTCCCTTTTGTTTTTTGAACCATTTTCTCCCTTGTTATTATGGAGTTTTTCCCCAAAGAGAAAAGTTTTCAAATATGTTATTGGACTTGTTTAACCTCTCAAGAAAAACTCTTCTTTTATTAGTAGAACTAATTACATAATTAATTTGCTTGATCTTTATTTTCTTGAAAAATGGTTTTTCAAGGTTATATGGTCATATTTGAACTACAACCATTTGATAAATTCACTTAAAATTCCAACCAAAATTTGGAGATGTCATGTGATGTTTTTAAATCACTTTTATGCAAAAATATCTTTTATTCAGGAAATATTTTGAGCTCTACACCCAATTTTCTTCTCTGGTCCAGAGTGCAATTTTGCACTACAACCAATTTAAATATTTCCTTCTAGCCTCCACCAAAATTATGGGATGTCAGTGGTAGCATGCAATTCAGCTTCATGCAAAAAACTAATGTTTTTCTTTGAAATTTTGGAGTGAATCAACCTCTTTTCCATTCTGGTCCAGCCTTGTGATTTCTACTGCAACCCTATTTATTTTTGCTCCAGTGACCTTGTGCTTTCTCCTACTTGTAGTCAATCCTACCAAACCCCTAAGTCCAGGAGCATGTGTAACGCCCCAGATATTACTTTCCCAATTTGTACTCCAACTCTTGCCGTTTTCGGCATTAAGTTATATTTATTTCTCGGGTTCGGGTCTTTGTCTCCGTGTGTTGTTTTCGTTTTCATGCATCTCATATCATGTCATCACGTGCATTGCATTTGCATACATGTTCATCTCATGCATTCGAGCATTTTCCACGTTGTCCGTTTTGCATTCCGGCGCTTCGTTCTCCTCCGGTGGCCATTTCTAGCTTTCTTTCATGTGTGGGGGTTAAACATTTCTGGATTGGACCGAGACTTGCCATGCGGCCTTAGTTTACTACCGGCAGACCGCCTGTCAAGTTTCGTACCATTTGGACTTCGTTCGATACTCCAACGGTTAACCGAGGGACCGAAAAGGCCTCGTATGTGTTGCAGCCCAACACCCCTCCATTATGGCCCAATACCCACCAAACTCTGCTCCATGTCCTAGAGCATTCGATCACGATCGCGTGGCCGAAAACCGCACCTCATTTGGACTCTCCTAGCTCCTCTTATGCCTATATATAGCCCCCCCATTCCTAATCCCGGGTCTCCTCTCCCGAAACCCTAAAATACCTCTCCACCGCAGTCGCCGGACAAAATCCGGACGGTCGAACATTGTCCGCTCGCCACCGCGCCAACCGCTCGCCGCCACGTGTCCCGCGGGACCACTTCCCCGCCGCCTCGCCCGCGCGGCCCGGGAGGCCCAGGGAGGGCCCCCGCGGCCCGTTCGCCGCCCCGCGCCGCCTGGGCGCCCCGCTGCCCGTTCACCGCCTCCCTCCTCGCGGCCGGCCACCCGGGGCCATCGGCGCCGCCGCCCGCCATCGTCGCCGGCCGATGCTTCGCGCTGCGGCCCCGCCGTCCGCCGGCGCGCCCACCGCCGCCCGACCCCGCCGCGGCCACCGCCGAGCGCCGCCACCGTCGTCTGCCACTCCGGCGACCGGATCCGGTCAGCCCGGCCTCCTCCGACCTCCCCGGTGCCGCCCCGCGTCTCCCTCTGGTGAACTCCGTCCAGATCCGGCCCTGCCTCGACTTCCGTGCCAAAGTCAACCCTAGATCCGGAGGTTGAAATTTCGTCTAAGTCCTCAGAATTTTTACTCCATATGCCTCTGTTCGGGGTCCCATAACTTTGTATCCGTGGCTCCGTTTTGGACATATGATATATCAAAATGTTCGTCTCGACATGAACATCATTTCATTCCATTGCATCATTTGCATTTGAGTTCATATTGATGCCCAAAATGCTGTTAGAAGGAGGCATCGTGAGTTAAATTGCAGATCTGTTAGCTCATCATAGACTTTTGTCATTTTTGCCATGATTATTGTGTGCATGATATGCCTGTGACTCTTTGGGATGAATTGTTAAGCATTTTGTCTTCTTTCCAGAGGTGCCACCCATGCATTTTTAGGGTGTGTGTGGTGACTTGTGCAAGCTTGCAAAGAGGGGCACCTGAGAATTCTGTTTTCAGGGACTTAGTGATTTTCGCCAAGTCTGGGATATTTTAGTTCATGATGCCATATGTTCAGCTTGTTTCCTAGTGATCCGTGCCTCTTTTGAGGATGATCATTAAGGGAGTTTTGATATTTATGTTATGCTCTATCCATTCATGTCTTTGTTTGCATATGTGGAGTGCTCTAGCTTGAGTCAATCGAGCTCTACTTTTGCATCGTGGTAAATCTGGGCAGATCGTCAACTTGTTTGCGATTTTGCCGATGCCATTGTTAAAGATCCATGCATGCTATGCCATTGTTCTTGCCATGTCTAGCTAGAATTTTGTGCCTTCTTCATGGATATATGCTTGCCTTGCTATGACTTGCACCATGGTGAGTGCAACGAGCTCGTTTACATGCCTTCGTGAGTTATAATTTCAGAATGTCTCAGTTTTCACTAAGTCTGAAAACTGATTGTGTTTCATCTATGTTCGTGTGCTCGTTAGAGTATTTTGTGAACCCTTTTGGCCCCAGGTCACTTTGGGTGTTTTGTTAAGCTTGTTGAGTAGCTCCATGCCATGTTCTTACTTGCCATGTTCAGGTTGTGTATCATGTTGCTTTGCTGCTCCGAAGAGAGCATCGTGGTCTGAAATTTCAGACTAGTGTTAATTTCACTAAGTCTGAAATCTGTTTTGCTTATTCTTTTTTCCTTGCTTGTTTGAACCTCTTAATGGATGAATTTGGCTATGGCTCTGTGCTAGGATTTGATAAGCATCTTGTGTACATCCCTGCCATGTACTTTGTTCTCATGTTTGATGGTTGTAGATTGTTCATTTCGTTGCATTTAGGTGCCTACTTGCTGTAAATCGCAGATCGGTTCATTTCGTAAAACGCTTGCCATTTCCAAACCGTAGCTCCGATTCCTATGATCTTTATATCGTTTTCAGGTGATTTCATCCCCTCTATCCAGTGGCACACTTGCTTTTCCAAGCTCAGGCCAGGTTCATGCATTTCCTGTCACGTCTTGCATTTTGCATCCCGCATCGCATCCCGCATAGCATATCAGCTTTGCATCTTATTGGTTGCCCTTGCACGTGGTTGATTGTATCCTTGTTGCTTGTTTGTGTTGTTGGGTAGAGCCGGGAGACGAGTTCGCTAACGAGGAGCCCGTTGAGTTTGCTTTTGAGGATCCAGTCAACTCTGACAACTGTGCAGGCAAGATGATCATACCCTCGAAATCACTACTATCTTTGCTATGCTAGCTTGCTCGCTCTTTTGCTTTGCCAATGCTACGATGCCTACCACTTGCTTGTCAGCCTCCCTATTGCTATGATTGAGCCTCTAACCCACCATTGTCATAGCAAACCGTTGATTGGCTATGTTACCACATTGCTCAGCCCCCTTCTTATAGCGTTGCTAGTTGCAGGTGAAGATTGGAGCCGTTCCTTGTTGGAAAATTTATTTACTTGTTGGGATATCATTATATTGCTATGTTATCTTAATGCATCAATATACTTGGTAAAGGGTGGAAGGCTCGGCCTCTCGCCTAGTGTTTTGTTCCACTCTTGCCGCCCTAGTTTCCGTCATATCGGTGTTATGTTCCCGGATTGTTGCGTCCCTTACGCGGTTGGGCTATAATGGGAACCCCTTGATAGTTCGCCTTGATTAATGATTTTCCAGCAATGCCCAACATTGGTTTTCCGGAGCCCGAGGGTCATCTTATTTTAACCCCCCCCCCCCCCCCGGCCAGTGCTCCTTTGAGTGTTGGTCCAACTGTCAGCTGCCGGTGTCCACCAGGGGCAACTCTAGGCTGGCCTACCCGTACCTAGGACAATCTGAGTGTGCCCTGAGAAAGAGATATGTGCAGCTCCTATCGGGATTTGTTGGCACATTCGGGCGGTGTTGCTGGACTAGTTTTAACCTATCGAATCATCTTGTTGTACCGAGATACCGAGTCTGATCGGTGTGTCTTGGGTGGAGGTCTATTCCTTCATTGACCGTGAGAGCTTGTTATGGGCTAAGTTGGGACCCCCCTGCAGGGATTGATCTTTCGAAAGCCGTGCCCGCGGTTATGGGCAGATGGGAATTTGTTAATGCCTGGTTGTAGATAACTTGAACCTTAATTAATTAAAATGAATCAACTGAGTGAGTTGCTGTGATGGCCTCTTCTCGGCGGAGTCTGGGAAGTGGACAGGGTGTTGGAGTTATGTTTGCGCAGGTTGCTCTCTAGTTTCCCGCTCGTGCTTTGCCTCCTCTTCTCGCTCTCTTTTGCATATAAGTTAGCCACCATATATGCTAGTCGCTTGCTGCAGCGCCACTTATACATTACCCCTTTCCTACCTATTAAGCTTAAATAGTCTTGATCGCGAGGGTGCGAGATTACTGAGTCCCTGTGGCTCACAGATTACTATTACACCAGATGCAGGGTCAGATGATACAGCTCCAAATGGCACGCTCGAGCTCAAGTGGGAGTACGACGAGGACTCTCAGCGTTACTATGTGTCTTTTCCTGATGATCAGTAGTGGTGCCCGGTCGGGGTTAGATTCAGGGCCTTGTCGCATGTTGGGGGTCTTTTCTATTTTGGCGCCGTAGTTGGGCCATGAGTGATTTGTATGATGGATGTTATTTATGTACTTTGATGTGACGTGGCGAGTGTAAGCCAACTATGTACCTCCCCTTTATCTTATTTATGTACATGGGATGTGTGATGATTTCCCGACTTGCGACATTGCTTTCAATGCGATTATGCCTCTAAGTCGTGCCTCGACACGTGGGAGATATAGCCGCATCGAGGGCGTTACAGCATGCACCAATTGGATCATTTTGGGTTCATGAAATGATGTCATTTGTCTCTTGTCCAGAATTGTAGTTTTGCAAAACTTGCACTAGCAAGTTTCTGTTTTTGGCCGACTAACCTCACCACCCTCTCTTTCACCTAATGAGACCACCATCTGGAGATTTTGGCCACTCCAAGAAATGCCTAGGTGCCTGTGGCATTTTGTCAAACACCTAGAGAGCATGGACAGTTTTGGCATGAGTTTATGTTTGCTTTGTCAACCTGATTCCCTGACCAAACCAGCATGTCCCATGGATTTGCCCTAGCCTACAACCCCACCCTGCTAACTCTCTTGTGGTTTAGAGCACCCTGGCATGCATTAGCTTTTCATCGAGCACGTTCCGTGCGTGCTCTGGGCGCGAGCAGAGCACGCGTTTTGCACATGCCGCGCCCGAGCCAACGCGTCACGCCCCTGGTTTGCCCTCACTGCAGAACCACGCCACGCACTCCCCCTACTCACCACAACACGCCAAGCAGCCCCTTGTGCCCTCCAGCACCACCGTTAGAGCCTTTGGCGGCACGCCGGCGTCCGCAGCGCGTCTCTGCCACGGTCGGTGCCGCCCAGGCCACCAGCGCTCGCCAGCTGCCCGCTTGAGTGGTTCAAGCTCATCCACAACCTCGTCCTCTAGCACACATCGCCGCCACGTCGCCCTGCCGCACAGTAGGACGGTTCGCCGAGGAGCTGATCCATGGCCGCCGCGGAACCGCCTTAACTCGCCTATAAAAGGAAGCCCCGAGCTCGTCCCCGCACGCAGGCAGTCTCAAGCCATCTACCTAGGACCCCCCCCTTGGCCAGCAATCGAACCAGGAAGGTCGTCTTCCCCGACTCCGGCCAGTTCGGCCACCGCCGCCTCCCGGCTCCGCTCTCCACAACCAGAGCCTCCCCGGCCCTCCTAACACCACCAACAGACTCCACTCCATCTTGCGGAGCCGCCCAGACCCCCAGCTGCGATGGAGAGCCACCGAAGCCACAAATCCACTTTGCTCCCGAAGCCACCGGCCGCCGCGAAGCTCGTCGACGGCGATTCCCTCCACCCCCGATGAACCTACAACCACCGGAAGGACCGCCCTCGATCCGCGGATCCATCCCCGCCCTCAGCTCCCCGCGAGGTACCGCCGTTCGCCGACGAGCGTCGCCGGAGTTTCGCCCCCTCTCGGGCAGAGGAAGAGGAGGCAAGGTGGACTAGTCAAACCTCACCAGTGAGCCAGGCGAGCCCACTGTCAGTGACCCACACGCGGTCCACACTGGTTAAGTGGAGGCGCGTTTCCAAAATACGCCTTCGACGTGGTCAGTTCGAAACGTTTTTCTTTTTCTGTTTATTAAAAAAAACAGATTTTCACCACAACTTTGACTGCATATAACTTTTTACTTATAACTCCAAATGAGTTGATTCTTTTTCCTACCTTCCTCAAATTTTGTCTAGTTTATTTTAAGATTTATTTCAAAAAAATCAGACAACTTTTTGGTACTGTTTTTGAAACTATATATTGATTCAAAAATATTTTAAATAGGATTTTGGAGAGAGAGAAGAAAACTTTCAAAAGTTTTGGAGTGCACCCTGCCTTTCCACAACTTGAAGGCAAGCATTCTGAACCCCGGAATAATATTTTTGGTGTGTTAGTTGACACGTTTATAACACCATCTTATTTCAGAGAACTTGTTATTTCATGTGATATGATCATTTGCATGGATGCGTATTAGTGATTTCCGTTGCTGTTGGAAATGAATATACTTGTGATGGTAATCATCCTCATGTGCCTTGCATGCATGCCGGAAAGGAATCCGGGAAAGCCTCTGCCTTGGATAGGCGTGAGCTTATCGTCGGTGTCCGTCGGGACGGTTATGTCCGGTATGGCATGGTAAGGTATATTGAGTGGTGATTTTCTTGGTTGAAATATATTTGTTATACATGTCATGCAGGGAATTTATAAACCTCCTGAGTCCACCGTAGATCGAGTCTTGTTCCAGTAACCCCCATACTTGTTTTGTACTACCACTTGTCCTACCGCAGGTAGGGTACGGTTCAGTAAGTCGTCAACCCCTTTCAAACACACATCATACAGAGAGGCCATGGTGGAAGATACCGGTTGTAGCCGGTAGGCAGGCCACCTGGTCCGGGGGCATGGGTGTTTCCGGTTGGGACCGAGAGGGGAGGCCACCCCTTAGAGCGCGCGATATAAATTTGATCCCATGCTATGCGAGGTTGTAGCCTCCCCACTTAGAGTTTTGCTTGACATGTGTCGTGGGTGATTCCAGACACCGGTGAGTTAAGCTGGTGTGTGCAAGTCAGGTGTCTTTTCAATTAAAAGACCATAGAAGGAATTAGTCCCGATGGACTAAAGGAATCCGTTACTCGTGGGTAAAGAGTACACCCTCTGCAGAGATTAAACCTATTCGAATAGCCGTGTCCATGGTTAAGGATTTCAGTCTGGGATGGGTCAAGTGTTGGTCTTAGTGTCGGTCTTCAGAGGAGAAATTGTTAAACCAGAACATGGATTGTGACTTGTGACTTGTGAAGATTATTATTATTATTATTATGGACTAACCCATTATATCATTGAGTATCCCTGGGACGGTTCTACCTCCAGGATATTCATTGTGATTATTTATTTTATAAGCCCTTTATGTGGTGTTGCTGAGACGCCCGACTGTGGCGTTGCTTGGTATTTATTTACTTTATAAGCCCTTTATGTGGTGTCGCTAAGACGCCTGACTGTGGCATTGCTTGTTATCTATTTACTTTATAAGCCCTTTATGTGGTGTCGCTGAGACGCCCGACTATGGCATTGCTTGTTATTTATTTACTTCATAAGCCCTTTATGTGGTGTCACTGAAACGCCCGACTGTGGCATTGCTTGTTATTTATTTACTTTATAAGCCCTTTATGTGGTGTTGCACAGACGCCCGACTGCGGCATTTTATTCCCACTCCATTATTGCTTATTCATGTTGCATATAAATAACCTGCTTGCTTGCATAAAAGATGTTTTATTTATGACTGACGATGTGATCATAGGATATTTCAGTGCATGATCATCAATTATATTATCCCAGTGTTCATAATGTTTGCGAGTACATTCAAAGTACTCACTGGCTTGTCCATGGCTATTTTCTTGGCCAGATTTCTGCATGGAGAGGAGCGTTGCGATGACAGCCCCAGAAACTAAGGAACGGTGATAGCAGCCTCGCAAAGATAGGAGTTGACCTGGTCAGCTGTTCCTGTGGGAAATGGAGTCCCATAGACACTGATGATCCACAAACCGCTTCCGCCATCAACCACTAGAAACCATTTGTTGTACTCATAGGCCACAATGGTCTTGTGCGACATATTTTGTACTTTGCTTGGAATTTTTGTATCAAGTTTGTGTCTCGCCAGCTAACAGTAATCCTGGGGCTGGTGAGCATAAGGGCCATTTTCTGAGAAGTCAATACCCCGAAAATCCGGTCCCGACAGTTCTAAGCCGTAAAGCATGTGATACGGGGCTAACCCGGTGTAGGCCGATCTTTCACGATTTGAGTGGGATCCGTCAAAGAACACGAAGAACACAGGGAAGAACGGAGAGAAATCACAAGGGGAAACACTCAACAACAAGTCCAATCACACATCCACTAGACAATCAAACACACAAGATCCACAAGGTAAATGAACAACAAAGGGAAAGATACAATTTAAAGTTCATCTCCAAAAGGAGGTCTTGATGATATCCTAGACGGATCTTCCCATGAAGGGGTCTTGACGATGTATCCCACAGGATCTTCTCCTACGTGGAGGTCTTGGCCTCCAATGGAGTAGTAGTCTCTCTCTCTCTCAAGAGTAGAGTGGTACAAGGAGCAAAGCTCACATACAAATGAGCTATCACTATGCTAACCCTAGAAAGGAGATGGAGGTGGTCTATTTATAGTCTAAGCCACGAAGGGGTAAGTGGGAGAGAGATACAAGGCCAAAGGCCCGGCTGCACACAGGCAGGTATCGGACGTCCGGTGGGGGTCGGAGGTCTAGAGGATCGGGACAGACCGATCGTCCGCTGGTCGTCGGACGTCCGCGGAAACTATTCTGTTGAAGAGGCACCGGATGTCCGGTGTCTTCAGACTTCCGTTAATATTATCGGTCGTCCGGCCGCTGCAAATCTCCTAGCTGGTCTTGGCGTGGTCGCGTCGGACGTCCGGGCACTGTAGAGTGTCGGACGGCCGGTGACTTCCGGTCGTCCGATTGTTGTAGACTCCGCAGGTCCTTCTTCTTCCATCTTTGCTTCCATGCTTCCCTCATGGATGGTGTAGGTGTTCCTTGGCGCTTGCACTCCTCCACGTCGTCCGTAGCGTTCTGAAAATACCTATGCATGCACACGGGAGAAGTGTCAAGTAGTATACCATCCTCAAAGGGGTCAAATGAGCACGTGTAAAGGAGATGGTTCACCTTTGTGTATGTGAAGTAGATGTCAAACGTGTCACTCGCCGAACGGACTCTTGACATGGTGATGTCCATAGGATGCTCCGCATCATGTCCCCTCCCTTGGGAAGATCCGACCTCGGAGAGTTAATTGCATAGAAGTACCACAACTAGGGCATCACATGTAGATTGGTATCAAGATTGCTAATTTTTGCATGTCAGTACCAAGATTGTGCCAGACCATTGCACATAGGTCTAAATTGCCTATAAACACGTATTGACGGTGTATCTGACTGGTGGGGCCCGCCTGTCAGGTGTCTATGTGGCATGTTATTTTGTAGAAAACCCCTTGCATTATACGTATTCACATGCACGCACGTCCCGCACAGGACGTTTCGCACGCCCCACACCTCTGCCCAACGAACAGAGCACGGCCGGGGCCTCCGTCGCCGTTCGCCTCAACCACTGCTCCATGCCGCCTCCCCACCCACCCCCTGTTTCTTCGCCACCTCCATCCTCCGCTGCCACCATAGAAGAAAGGACGGCGTGATGCCTCGCATCACTGGCAGAAGGATCAAGGATCTAGGACCTCCCTCCGACGCCATCTCCAAGGTAGGATGCATGCAGAAGCCGCAGGCCCGCGGGCTAATGGTCCTCGGATGCCACCTCGATGCAGCAGAAGTTGCAGGTCCACAGACGCCATTACATGGCTTGGATCTACCGCCTCCCTTGGAGGTCGCCGACAAGGTGTGATCCATCACCGCTGCCGCAGTCCTCCTACGCGAGGGGTGGCTGCTATCATATACCTCTCCTCCATGGCCCTACTCCAAACTCAATCTAAAAATATACCTAATATCTTTGAGGTCAACATATATTCCTTGCTCGGAGGAATATGCATGCTTATTGGATTTTGTGTTGCTTGATAGGTGTTTATGAAGATGATAAAATTGTTCCGTCAAGTTTGATGATTTCTTGATTGGTGCTTGGCAAGTGCTTGTAGAAATGCTTAGTAAGCTAATGATATGTTTGATTTGCAGAGACTAATGTTGCATGAATAAAGAAGAAACATGTGGTTCTGTTGCAAATCAATGTAGGGATGCAGTAAGTTTCGAGAATTATGTCACTAGCATTGCACACCAGGGAATCAATGTATGCGGTTGGACATAATGCATACGTGGTTATTATTTTGACCATATTGGTGCCATGGAAATTGGAGTATTCTTATCTACTATACTTTTTTGTTGCCTCTATCATATTGCAGTTCAGAATTCCACATAAGGTATTCCATTAACATTTGGTCCACTGTAAAGACCCCGATTCCAAGCCACATCGATCTAGCCAGTAACACCTCATATCACTTTGCGGCCTCACGCACGGTATCCCACGGGTGTCGCCTTACCATGGCTCGGGACCGTTTGCGCCTTTTGGCTCACGTATATGATAGTGTCGCTAGCATCCATATGACAGAGAACCCGGGCCGACATGGCTAGTCGTGAACCCAAAGCGGCATAGACCTATGGAGACAGGCATACATGAATCACGTCGAGCATGTCGGTCATCAGCGAGTGATTCCGGGCTGTAGCACTGGGCTAACAGGACTCCGGAAGTCACCGCGTGACATTTCCCCGAAGGGACAGACATAGGAACGAAGTGAATCGCATGCCGGCCAGTCAAGTGTCCTGAGCAGTAGTGCTGGGCTAGCAGGACTCCGGTGAACCGGGCTGTAGCGGACTACTATGGCTCGAGGAACACTAGACTACATTTCCCCATAAGAAAGGCTGCCAAGGATAAACAACTAGATTGTTGGATCCCACTCATACCAAGCATTTCAATCATACACACAATATGCCCGATATGAGTACATACAACATGGCATCACAACAAAACTCTATAACTCAAGTACTTTATTTAAAGGCTCCAGGGAGCCATACATAACATGTTCATACAGATAGGGGTCACATGACCCGACACTCAAGTCATACAATCATACAAGCACATGCGGAAGCAACTAGTCTGAGTACAGACTCTAGAAAGAAAGAAGGCTTCTCAAAGCCTGTCTATCTACATAGGGCCCTCCATGGCCGGGATCACCACCTGGTGGCTAGTCACTCGCCGACGTCAAGGTCTACATAAAACCCATCGGAGGGGGCAGTATTGTCGTCTAAAAACAATAAATAAGAAAACATGGGTACAAAGCTACTCAGCAAGTCTTACATCAGAACCTACTATACATGCTTATTCTCAAGAAGGTGGTGGGGTTATGCAGCAAGCCAGCTTTGACTCTTGGCTAAGCTATCCTACGGAACCTCTCTAGTAAAATAGTTTTCGCACACGAGTCCACTACTCACCAACACAATACTCCACCGGGGATCCTCCCTCGTCATCCTGCGAGAGGGCCATCCTCGGTACTCACACTTATCTTGTGTCTTTTAGTAGTATCCATTAACTTGTCTATGAACTGTATAGGCAAACAAGTAGTCCTTTACCGTGGACGCGGCTATTCGAATAGTTTTATACCCTACAGGGGTGTACTTCGTCATACACGCTTTCACCACTTACCGCCGTTTACACGACATGTACTCGGCAACCTTCAAGCGGAAGCCCAGCGAGGGTGTCGGCCACGGCCTACCTAAACACTTAAGTCTCTAGTCCAGGTTTATCGCCTATCCAGGTTCCATCCGCAGGGAGTCCGGCCGAGGTTTCCACATACGGCCCCGAACGATGTGAACAGGGTTCCCGAACAACCAAACGGGTGACTCGGTACACCCGGCCACGGTGTATCTACCACAACATAGCCCACCCCTAGGGTCAGCACTATGCCCGGCCGCCAACACATAACCTAAATACACCAGAAACTATTTGCAACTCCTGGAGAGAGTACTAGGGTGATTAAGAAGCCGAGAGGGTCAATTAAGGATCCCCATGCACGGTAGTAGCTGAATCTTAAATCACACATACAAATCATCGATACCTTTACCAAAACATGTTCAACACATCCCTCACATTACCGACATAAGCATTTCACTCTAGCCCATCACCCAGATGAACCAGACCTGACACAACTCTAAGCATAGCAGGCATAGCAAGGTAGGAATCACAAAACATGGCTCAATCAACTCCTACACATGCTAGTGGGTTTCATCTAGTTACTATGGCAATGACAGGTCATGCAGAGGATAAGGGTTCAACTACCGTAGCACACAGCAGTTTGAATCGCGTTGTCTTAATGCAGTAAACAAGAGTAGAAGCGAGAACATGGGTTTGTATCAGAATGATCAATGGATACTTTCCTGATGGAGTGGTAGCGGGATACTGCCCTTCAGTTGGATACTCGTGAATATCCTCGGAGGCAGAACCTACCACGGAGAACACATCGGAACACAATCAACACATGACGATATGCAACAATATGATGCATGCTATGACATGGCAATATGATTGTGTCTTCGCCTAATGCAAGCTAAAATAGAAAGGGATGAACTCATTTGAATCAAAGATTCAAATATTAGCTCATTAAACATGGCATTTATAGTGCATTACCTTATTCTGCTTAAACATCAAGGTAAACTTGTTTTGTCATGCATGAAACCATTACAGATGGATAGATTGAATTTTTCTGATAATTTTTCATATATAAATTATTTCATTTGGAGTTACGGTTGAATTTCTATGAATTTTTGAAGTTTGAACTATTTTCTGGATATCCTGAATAAAAATAATTCCATAAATTCAATTAGTGCGTCAGCATTGCGTCATGCTAACCTCAGCAGGTCAAAGGCGCCAGCCCAGGTCAAACCTGACTGGTGGGCCCCTTCTGTCAGCCTCTCAGTTAATTAGCAGAATTAGATTAACACTAAGTAGCTGTCAGTGGGGCCTGGGCCCACATGTCAGTGACTGATTTAATTTAAATTAATTAAGACTAAACCTAAATTAGTTAACAGACCGGCCCCACCTATCATACACTCAGGGGGGTCTACCTGGGCCCACCCAGGGGTCAAACTGGGTCAACTCGCCAGCGGCTTGACGCCGGCGAGGCCCGAGACGGCGGCGCGGCTCGGAAAACGCCCTTTGGCGACCAAATCGACGGCAGAGACCACCCGTGCGAAGCCCAGGCTCTCGCGCATCCAATGGAGCAAGTGTGAGGAGCTGGGGTGGAGCGAGCTCACCGGAATCGAGCTCGTGGGGGCGGCCGGAGTTCGGGTGAGGTCGGTTTCGACGCTACGGTGCACGGGAGGAAGAGCTGGTGGTGGCTACAGGTTCCTGGTGCTGCACTGAGCACGGTGAGGCGCTCCGTTGTGAGCTTGCATGGCTGTGGCCACGGCTGCGCCATGGCCAGCAGCGGGGAGCTCTCGGGTGCGATGGAAACGGCGGCTACAGGGGCCAAACGAGCACGGGAGCCAGGGGAAGAGGAAGAGGAGCTCACAGCGGGGTCGGAGAGGGGGTCAACGGGCTCGGGGACGGGCTGGAGAAGAGGTGCGGTCGCCGGCGATCTCGGATGCCCGAGGTTGAAGACGAGGGCGAAGGCGGCGTTGCAGGGCTTCCGGCGAAGCGTGGCTCGGTGGGGAGGACGAGGGAGTCGAGGCGGAGCTGATGGGCTCGTCGGAGGGGTGAGGGAGTGGCTGTGGTGGCAACTACGGCGATCGGCGGCGAGGTCCGCGCTCGGCCATCGCGGGAGAGGATGAGGGAGACGAGGGGGAGAGTGAGAGAGGATGAGAGGGAGACGTGGGGGTCGCGTGGCGTCCTCTGGGCGTCTCCCGGCGTCGGCAGAAGCAGGAGGTGGCCGGCGCGTGGCCGGCGCGCGGCGAGCACGCGCCCCTGCCTCCTGGCGCGATGTAGGGGGTGACTGGCCGAGCCAGGTAAGGCCCAGGTGGGCTTCTTTATCCTTTTTTTGATTTAGTTTCTGTTTTCTATTTAACTGCAACTGTTTAGCTTTATTTAAAATACCAAAACATTTCCAAAATTCCTGAAAATAAATGTGGCCTCTTTTTAGATTATTTCCAACAGGAAACATTTACTCCCAGAATTATTTGAGCATTTAAATTATTTTATAGCATTTAAATGCCCAAATGCAAATAGTTATGATTTAATTCAATGACCTTCTGTTGACCTAGAAAATTGTGCACCAATTTTGCCAGAGGTTCTAACCTAAGACAAAGAGGGTGAACATTTTAGAAGGGCATTTAAGGTTCATTGAAATTATTTTTAGTAAACCCTAGTTGATTTCAAAAGGGTGCTGGCGGTTCTGCCTTCCCCATTTCAAGTTTCTGATGAAAAGTAAACATGATGCACACTCTAATGCATGGACTAGCTAGGGTGTGACAACTCACCCCCACTCAAAAGAATCTCGTCCCGAGATTTAGGATCCTCTGGAAAGAAGGTGGGGTGCTCGAGTCGAAGACGATCCTCCCTTTCCCAAGTGGCTTCTTTCTAGGAATGGTGTGACCATTGAACCTTGAGAACCTTGATATTATGATGTCGAGTGGTACGCTCGGCTTGATCAAGGATACGAACGGGATATTCCCGATAAGAGAGGTTATCTTGTAGACCAAGCGTTTCGTGGTCCACTCCACGGATAGGATCCGTGAAGCAACGCCTGAGTTGTGAAACATGGAAGACATCATGAACTCTGGAAAGATGCGGAGGTAGTTCCAATTGGTAGGCAACTTCTCCTCGTTTGGCAAGAATGCGGAAGGGTCCAATGTAACGAGGAGCCAATTTGCCTTTGATACCGAAACGATGGGTTCCCTTTAACGGAGTAACCCGAAGGTAAGCCTTCTCGTCAACTTCATAAGTCATAGGCTTATGTTTAAGATCATATTGACACTTTTGACGAGATTGGGCTGTTTTCAATTTCTCACGAATAACGCGAACCTGCTCTTTTGCTTCCTGAATCATATCTGGGCCAAAGAGTTGTCTTTCCCCGGTTTCTGACCAGTTAAGAGGCGTTCGACATTTTCGTCCATAGAGAACTTCGAAAGGAGCCTTGCCCAAGCTGGCTTGATAACTATTGTTATACGCAAACTCCGCGAATGGGAGGCATTTCTCCCAACTCATTCCGAACGAGATGACAGAAGCTCGGACCATATATTCCAGAATTTGATTGACTCGCTCTACTTGACCACTTGATTCAGGATGGAAGGCGGTGCTAAAAGAGAGACGAGTTCCCATAGCATTTTGGAAACTTTCCCAAAATCGAGAGGTGAAGAGACTCCCACGGTCTGAGTTACTTTCCAATGGAACACCATGGAGAGACACTATTCGGGAGATGTATAAATGGGCTAGCTGGCTAGCGGTGACACTCTCATGAACAGGCAGAAAATGGGCTACTTTCGAAAGTCGGTCGATCATAATGAAGATGGCATTATTCCCTCTCTTGGTCCTGGGAAACCCAGTGATGAAATCCATACTAATTTTATCCCATTTCCATTCAGGAATAGCCAAAGGTTGAAGGGTGCTAGCAGGCCGTTGGTGCTCTGCTTTAACACGACAACAAACGTCGCAATTAGCAATGTATTGAGCGATTTCTCTCTTCATCAAAGTCCACCAAAACCTCTGGCGTAGGTCTTGATACATTTTAGTACTACCGGGATGAATGGTGAGAGGGGATTCAAGAGCTTCCTTAAGGATCAGCTGGCGTAGATGTTGTTTCTTGGGAACCACCAGACGGTTCTCAAAGAAGACAGCACCTCGCTCATCCATGGAGAAACATTTAGCAACTCCGCTAGCAATGTTTTCCTTAATCCGGGATATGCCCTTGTCATACCGCTGGGCGGTTATGATTTGATCCATAAGGGTATGTTTCGCCACTAGGGTGGATAGGAATCCTCGAGGAACAATGTGAAGATTTAGCTTACGAAATTCCTCATGGAGAAGTGGTTGACTTTGTTGTAACATCAGGTTGTTACAATAGGACTTATGGCTTAGCGCAGCAGCCATGACATTGGCTTTGCCCGGGGTGTGAGTTATTCCTAAGTCGTAGTCCGAGATCAACTCAACCCAACGTCTTTGCCTGAGATTCAAATCTGGTTGGGTGAAGATATATTTCAAGCTTTGGTGATCGGTGAAGATCTCGCAACGATTACCGAGAAGGTAATGTCGCCAAGTTTTAAGAGCATGGACTACAGCTACAAGCTCTAGATCATGTGTGGGATAATTTTCCTCATGTGGGTGTAATTTCCATGAAGCATAGGCAATTACCTGACGATCTTGCATGAGTATGCAACCTAGTCCTTGTCGCGAGGCGTCGCAATAGATAATAAAGTCCTTGGAGAAGTCTGGTGGTACCAGTACGGGAGCAGATGTCAAGCGTCTTTTCAGTTTGTAAAAACTAAACTCGCACTGTGGAGTCCACTCGAACTGTTTATCCTTCTTGAGGAGTTCAGTTAGAGGTTTAGCAACCTTGGAGAAATTTTCGACGAAGCGGCGGCAATAGCTCGCTAAGCCAAGGAAACTCCGAACTTTCTTAACCGTCTCAGGTGGAGTCCAATCAAGGACGGCTTGTCTCGCTCGGGATTGACAGCAATACCCTTACCAGAGATTACATGGCCTAGATAGGTTACTTCTGGCAACCAAAATTCACACTTGGAGAATTTTTCATAAAGGCGATGCTCTCGAGGTTTCATCAATACCAGCCTTAGATGTTCGGCATGTTCCTCTTCATTCTTGGAGTAGATGAGTTTGTCATCGAGGTATACTACGACGAATTTATCCAAGTACTCCATGAAAACCGAGTTCATTAACCGGGAGAAGGTGGCTGGGGCATTGGTTAAACCGAAGGACATAATGGTGTACTCGTATTGGCCATAACGAGTAACAAAGGCCGTTTTGGGAATGTCCCTGTTTTTGATTTTGATTTGATGGTAACCCAACCTCAAATCCATCTTGGATAAGACTGAGGATCCAGCGAGCTGATCATACAGATCGTTGATCCTGGGAAGCGGGTATTTGTTCTTGATGGTGACCAAGTTGACAGGTGGGTAATCCACAACCATTCGATCCGTTCCATCCTTCTTCTTGACGAAGAGGACGGGGCAAGCCCAAGGAGAGGAATTAGGACGGATGAAACCCCTGTTCAAGGACTCATCGAGTTGGTTCTTAAGCTCGGCTAGTTCTAAGGGTGCCATCTTATAGGGTCTTCCTGAAATTGGAACGGTTCCTGGAACAAGGTCTATCACAAACTCGACATCCCTGTCAGGTGGAACACCTGGCAGTTCTTCTGGAAAGACATCCAGAAAGTCTCGGACTACCGGAACATCCTCAAGGTCTAGAAGAGGGTTGGCATTTAGGGAGTAAAGTTGGCACTTGGCCACTCGAGTTAAGACATTAACTGTCTTGCCCGAGGGGTGAGTAAGTTGAACGGTTCTAGTGGCACAATCGATCTTAGCATAATGAGATGACATTCAGTCCATACCCAAGATAATGTTTATGTCGGAGGACTTGAGAGCTATTAAGGATGCAAGGAAGACAAGTCTATCGACAAGAATTTCGTACCCATGGCTTACTCTAGAAGTTTGCCATCTAGAGCCAGGGGTTTGAATTTCCATGGTAGAGGGCATGTCACAGAATGTCGTGTTATGAAATCGAGCATAGTTCTCGGATATGAATGAATGAGATGCTCCAGTATCGAAAAGAACAGATGCCGGATGGCAGTTAACAAGGAGCGTACCAAGGACGACGTTAGGATCCTCATGAGCCTCCTCGGCTGAAACATAATTAACATGGCCACGTGCAGTGGTGGCCGGCTTGGCGTAGAAAGTCTTTCCCGCTGGCTTACCACGGCCAACGGACTTTCCAGTTTGATTGGGGTTGTTGTTCTGGGGACACTCTCGGCTATAATGACCCGGCTCTCCAAACTTGAAGCATGTTACCACATTGGGGCGTGGAGCAGCATTAGCAGCGGGGCCACCATAGGGCTTGGGCGGTGCAAATTGCTGGTTGGGACGAGGCGCCTCAAAGGATGGCCTCGGGATGAACCTGGGTGGCAGTTCCGTGCTTGGAATCCACACCCGGCGCTTCTGAGCTCCAGAGCTAGATGAAGAGCCAAAATCACGGGAGTGCTTGCGTGAAGCGTCATAATCAGTCTGGCCTGTCTCAGCACTGATGGCTTTATTGACCAACTTCTGAAAGGATGTGCACTCGTGCAGACGGAGATCGCGGCGAAGCTCAGGGCTAAGTCCCTTGCGGAACCTTGCCTGCTTCTTAGCGTCAGTAGATACTTCTTTAGGGGCATAACATGCCAGATTCCCAAATTCATGACTATATGCATCCACAATCAGTCTTCCTTGGGTGAAGTTGCAGAACTCCTCCCTCTTGCGATCCATGAGACCTTCCGGAATGTGATGCTCACAGAAAGCCTCACTAAATTCAGCCCAAGTAGTGATTTGACCGACCGGGCGCATAGCTTCGATGTTTTCCCACCAATGGCTAGCAGGGCCTTCGAGGTGATAGGCAGCATAAGTAACCTTGTCGGCTTCGGCTACGTTGGCAGAACGTAGCTTGTGGGTGATGCTGCGAAGCCAGTCATCCGCGTCGAGGGGTTCGACGGAATGGTTGAACTTTGGTGGGTACAACTTGATAAAGTCATTGATTGACACCAAGTCATTTCGTGGATGGCGTGCTGTGTTTTGCTCAATCCGCTCCAGCAGGCGGTTAGTCTCACGCTTGTTTCTTTCCTCCTCCAGCATTACTTCGGCCAGAGAAGGCGGGTGAGGCAGATTTTCACCTCTAGCTGCACTGGCTTCCCCCTGCTCCGGGGCAGCAGGGTTGCTGCGGGTGTTGACCATCCTAGGAGAAAACAAGACAACGGTTTAGACAAGGATGGCTCAAACTTAGCAAGGAAGTGCAGGATGTAATGGATAACACGGAATGCGGAGATGTTCATCCGTATGTCACGGTAATATAAAACTGCCATATATATACCAACGGTCATACACATCATACATAGTTTAGTACAAGCCCAGGCTACAGTACAACTATGATGAAAGACGTTACATCTCATCGGAGGCATTCCAAGATCCTATACATTATTTGTCTACACCTCCGGAGTCGATTACACGCAAAGTCATATTCCACAAGTCACGCAGGACAGTGGAGATACAACTACTACAATACTAGTGGTACTACTACTAACTCAGACAGCTCCGTAGTAGTCCTCATAGAAGTCACCTCCATAACCTGGAAGTTCAACGTGACCATCCGGGAACAGACGGTCCTGAGGAGCCTGTGGACCATAGGGGCTAGGATGAGGTCTTGGACCAACAAACGGTGGCCTGCGGGGACCACGGGGTGGGGTGATGCCTCCCACATCACGCCAATCCACCATGTCTAGCAGAGCTGATCTCACAGGATATAGATCCCTTGTATCCATACATACAGCTTGCACCGCAGGTGCAAACCGAGTCAATGTGGCCCAATGATCAGCACGGGTATTGAAAAGCTCCAGCCTCAAGGCCCGATTCTCTCGGTCCTTATCTTCAAGCATCTCGGCAGTGGTACGAGTTAATGAGTCCTACTGAGTGGAGTCAGCATAGATAGCCTGCAGATACCCTTGCGCTCCCGGAAGTGAAGCTGGCATGTAACGGAAGTAAGTGTTCCGAAGCAGGCCAGTCCGGACTCGCAAGATGGTCATCATGGAATAGGCAGCATCCTGCACAGCCATCTCAACAGTAACCCCGAGTCCATAGGAACAGTGAAGGGGCTCGGTAGATCCAGGATAAGAAGGAAATATCCTGACGGTGCAGAAATACTGGCTTTGATTAAAGTCGCGGAACTACTCTTCGACGGTGTATTCGGGGTACCAATGGTAACCCGTCTCGATCATGACCCGGACTAACATAGCAGTATGACTAGGCACGTCGAGGCACCTGGTCAGGCGAACCACTTGGTTTTGAACACGGTTGGCCATCTGAAAGCACAACCACAATGCAAAGACATTAGAATTTCTAGGGAAAATTGGACAGCATAACAGATGTAAATGCTCAGAAAAAGATTTGAGACATCCAGAACAGTTCACAATACCGCTCAACAACATCATATCAAGGTTCTGATTCAATTAGCAACATACTAGGAATAGTAGAAACTGAACTGGGACTTGTAACAATAATCCTATAAGCTACTATGGATTAGTAACACGTGAACCTGATAGAAGAAGAGAGCTAGTCCTTAACCCATGTTGAATGAGAAGAGAATGACTCAGATCAGAGGCATAGGGTAAAGGAGTAAAAGAGCCTTAAGTTCCCTCCCACAATCAATTCCCCTACATATAACTAAAGCATTTCTAGACTCGACATCGACCAGTTTGGCTCAACGAACCTACAGGCAGTCCGGCTCTGATACCAACGTTGTCAAGACCCCGATTCCAAGCCACATCGATCTAGCCGGTAACACCTCATATCACTTTGCGGCCTCACGCACGGTATCCCACGGGTGTCGCCTTACCATGGCTCGGGACCGTTTGCGCCTTTTGGCTAACGTATATGATAGTGTCGCTAGCATCCATATGACAGAGAACCCGGGCCAACATGGCTAGTCGTGAACCCAAAGCAGCACAAACCTATGGCGACAGGCATACATGAATCACGTCGAGCATGTCGGTCATCAGCGAGTGATTCCGGGCTGTAGCACTGGGCTAACAGGACTCTGGAAGTGACCGTGTGACATTTCCCCGAAGGGACAGACATAGGAACGAAGTGAATCACATGCCGACCAGTCAAGTGTCCTGAGCAGTAGTGCTGGGCTAGCAGGACTCCGGTGAACCGGGCTATAGCGGACTACTATGGCTCGAGGAACACTAGACTACATTTCCCCATAAGAAAGGCTGCCAAGGATAAACAACTAGATTGTCGGATCCCACTCATACCAAGCATTTCAATCATACACACAATATGCCCGATATGAGTACATACAACATGGCATCACAACAAAACTCTACAACTCAAGTACTTTATTTAAAGTCTCCAGGGAGCCATACATAACATGTTCATACAGATAGGGGTCACATGACCCGACACTCAAGTCATACAATCATACAAGCACATGCGGAAGCAACTAGTCTGAGTACAGACTCTGGAAAGAAAGAAGGCTTCTCGAAGCCTGTCTATCTACATAGGGCCCTCCATGGCCAGGATCACCACCTGGGTGGCTAGTCACTCGTCGACGTCAAGGTCTACATAAAACCCATCGGAGGGGGCAGTGTTGTCGTCTGAAAACAATAAATAAGCAAACATGAGTACAAAGGTACTCAGCAAGTCTTACATCAGAACCTACTATACATGCTTATTCTCAAGAAGGTGGTGGGGTTATGCAGCAAGCCAGCTTTAACTCTTGGCTAAGCTATCCTACGGAACCTCTCTAGTAAAATAGTTTTCGCCCACGAGTCCACTACTCACCAACACAATACTCCACCGGGGATCCTCCCTCCTCATCCTGCGAGAGGGCCATCCTCGGTACTCACACTTATCTTGAGTCTTTTAGTAGTATCCATTAACTTGTCTATGAAATGTATAGGCAACCAAGTAGTCCTTTACCGCAGATGCGGCTATTCGAATAGTTTTATACCCTGCAGGGGTGTACTTCGTCATACACTCTTTCACCACTTACCGCCATTTACATGACATGTACTCGGCAACATTCAAGCGAAAGCCCAGCGAGGGTGTCGGCCACGGCCTACCTAAACACTTAAGTCTCTAGTCTAGGTTTATCGCCTATCCAGGTTCCATCCGCAGGGAGTCCGGCCGAGGTTTCCACATACGGCCCCGAATGATGTGAACAGGGTTCCCGAGACACCAAACGGGTGACTCGGTACACTCGGCAACGGTGTATCTACCGCAACATAGCCCACCCCTAGGGTCAGCGCTACGCACGGCCGCCAACACATAGCCTACAAACACCAGAAACTATTTGCAACTCCTAGACAGAGTACTAGGGTGATTAAGAAGCCGAGAGGGTCAATTAAGGATCCCAATGCACGGTAGTAGCTGAATCTTAAATCACACATACAGATCTCAGTTCTTAGGGACGGCCTCAATGAAACAACCCACCATGTACTCCTACATGGCCTCTCATTGATACCTTTACCAAAACATGTTCAACACATCCCTCACATTACCGACATAAGCATTTCACTCTAGCCCATCACCCAGATGAACCAGACCTGACACAACTCTAAGCATAGCAGGCATAGCAAGGTAGGAATCAAAAAACATGGCTCAATCAACTCCTACACATGCTAGTGGGTTTCATCTAGTTACTGTGGCAATGACAGGTCATGCAGAGGATAAGGGTTCAACTACCGTAGCACACAGCAGTTTGAATCGTGTTGTCTTAATGCAGTAAACAAGAGCAGAAGCGAGAACATGGGTTTGTATCGGAATGATCAATGGATGGTTGCCTGATGGAGTGGTAGCGGGATACTGCCCTTCAGTTGGATACTCGTGAATGTCCTCGGAGGCAGAACCTACCACGGAGAACACATCAGAACACAATCAACACATGACGATATGCAACAATATGATGCATGCTATGACATGGCAATATGATTGTGTCTTGGCCTAATGCAAGCTAAAATAGAAAGGGATGAACTCATTTGAATCAAAGATTCAAATATTAGCTCATTAAACATGGCATTTATAGTGCATTACCTTATTCTCCTTAAACAGCAAGGTAAACTTGTTTTGTCATGCATGATACCATTACAGATGGATAGATTGAATTTTTCAGATAATTTTTCATATATAAATTATTTCATTTGGAGTTACGGTTGAATTTCTATGAATTTTTGAAGTTTGAACTATTTTCTGGAATTTCCTGAATAAAAATAATTCCAGAAATTCAATTACTGCGTCAGCATTGCGTCATGCTGACCTCAGCAGGTCAAAGGCGCCAGCCCAGGTCAATCTTGACTGGTGGGCCCCTTCTGTCAACTTCTCAGTTAATTAGCAGCATTAGATTAACACTAAATAGCTGTCAGTGGGGCCTGGGCCCACATGTCAGTGACTGATTTAATTAAAATTAATTAAAACTAAACCTAAACTAGTTAACAGACCGGCCCCACCAGTCGTAGACTCAGGGGGGTCTACCTGGGCCCACCCAGGGGTCAAACTGGGTCAGCTCGCCGGCGGCTCGACGCCGGCAAGGCCCGAGATGGCGGCGCGGCTCGGAAAACGCCCTCCGGCGACCAAATCGACGGCGGAGACCACCCGTGCGAAGCCCAGGCTCTCGCGCATCCAATGGATCAAGTGTGAGGAGCTGGGGTGGAGCGAGCTCGCCGGAATCGAGCTCGAGGCGGCGGCCGGAGTTCAGGCGAGGTCGGTTTCGACGCTATGGTGCACGGGAGGAAGAGCTGGTGGTGGCTATAGGTTCCTGGTGCTGCACTGAGCATGGTGAGGCGTTTCGTTGTGAGCTTGCACGGCTGTGGCCACGGCTGCGCCATGGCCGGCGGCGGGGAGCTCTCGGGTGCGATGGAAACGGCGGCTACAGGGGCCAAACAAGCACGGGAGCCAGGGGAAGAGGAAGAGGAGCTCACAGCGGGGTCGGAGAGGCGGTCAGCTAGCTCGGGGATGGGCTGGAGAAGAGGTGCGGTCGCTGGCGATCTTGGATGCCCGAGGTTGAAGACGAGGGTGAAGGCGGTGTTGCAGGGCTTCCGGCGAAGCGTGGCTCGGTGGGGAGGACGAGGGAGTCGAGGCGGAGCTGATGGGCTCGTCGGAGGGGCGAGGGAGTGGCTGTGGTGGCAACTACGGCGATCGGCGGCGAGGTCTGTGCTCGGCCATCGCGGGAGAGGATGAGGGAGACGAGGGGGAGAGTGAGAGAGGATGAGAGGGAGACGTGGGGGTCGCGTGGCGTCCTCTGGGCGTCTCCCGGCGTCGGCAGAAGCAGGAGGTGGCCGGCGCGTGGCCGGCGCACGGCGAGCATGCGCCCCTGCCTCCTGGCGCGAGGTAGGGGGTGGCTGGCCGAGCCAGGTAAGGCCCAGGTGGGCTTCTTTCTCCTTTTTTTGATTTAGTTTCTGTTTTCTATTTAAGTGCAACTGTTTAGCTTTATTTAAAATACCAAAACATTTCCAAAATTCCTGAAAATAAATGTGGCCTCTGTTTAGATTATTTCCAACAGGTAACATTTACTCCTAGAATTATTTGAGCATTTAAATTATTTTATAGCATTTAAATGCCCAAATTCAAATACTTATGATTTAATTCAATGACCTTCTGTTGAACTAGAAAATTGTGCACCAATTTTGCCAGAGGTTCTAACCTAAGACAAAGAGGGTGAACATTTTAGAAGTGCATTTCAGGTTCACTGAAATTATTTTTAGTAAACCCTAGTTGATTTCAAAAGGGTGCTGGGGGTTCTGCCTTCCCCATTTCAAGTTTCTGATGAAAAGTAAACATGATGCACACTCTAATGCATGGACTAGATAGGGTGTGACATCCACCATTTTTTTGGCCATATTATTCTAGATAGATCACATAACGAATACCATGAACCTTCATACAAGTTATTTTATGTCATGTTCAGTAAGTTTTAACAATACAAAATTCACTGATGTCTATTCTGTCATACTATGATGTTTTACATGTAAGATTTTTATCCTCTTTCTAATGCTAATGGTGAAGAGAATACTTTTGTGGAATTAAGCATCACTCAGGGCAGATAATGTATGGATGTGCATATGTTTTGTATTTTTCTATGGTTCTAAATCTTCTCCTATAATTTTATTGTCTTGTCTGCTTGTAGAACTGTACCACAAGTTAGTTTGTTATTGAAATAATACATTTATTATACCGTTGTCAGTTTGTGCTTATTTTTATGATTGCTGGAGGCAAGGCAAAGAGATGGTGCATAAGGAGATTCAGCAGCGAACAGGAATGGTGGTTCGACAACCACAACCTTGCAAATCCATAACTGTGACCCGACAACAATCTTTCAGGTTTGCCTCTCGCTCCCTACACTCTGCAGTGGATGTTATATTATTGAGGTTACTCCATGAACTGATAGGTTATTGTAGTTACTCCCATGGATAATATTACCTTTGCACCGAACCATTTCTTCTACAAACTAGCTAGCTTTGTTCTAGCGTATGAAATTTTAGCAGCACGCTGCAGTGCCTACAAACTGTTCTGTCTGAATGCTATTGTAGTTTGTGCCATCATGAAATGTGTGGAGTTTGTAATGACTGCAGATCTCACCAACAGTCATGGCTAAAAAATTACTCTTGTTCAATTCATATTCTTAACTTAATTTCTAGATACTGGAAGACTGCTCCTTTGTCCTCTACGTCGTTCTAGAATCTATATTGCCAAGAAATGTTTTTTCTTCGTTGCTTGATCTGGGATCCTATTTTCTTATACAACTGTCTGCCGGTTAAGTGCTTGGCTTTGCCATTGTTTCTCTTGGGATCACTCCACATATCCGAATATTTTTACATGTTGTATTTATGCTCGATCTACATTGTAATTTGACATGTCATCCTTCCAGTCATGGCCGCTACTTCTGTCTGTCTAAAGTTTATATCCTTGAATTGATTTTTTTGGTTGATTTTAACTGTATAATATTCTTTTGCTGTTTCAGATAAGATCAGAATATCATTTTGGATAAGCTAGAAGGGCGGTCCTTATGAGAACTGCTTAACATCTGCTAGTTCATCAGACTAATAAACAAATGATGAAATGACTCGTGTTGCTAGGAAAGGGATGTCCTTATCTGGAGCTGCTTAACACATCTGCTATTTCATTAGTCTTAAAAATATGGTAGCCCACTAGGGTTTGTATACCAATATTAGGTTATTTAGTGTAGACTTTTTAATTTGCGGCTAATGACAATTTCATATTATTTGGGGAGTTGTGAATGCTATGAAATATAGACGGAGAGCTTTATTGAATATCATGTATTGTTCTTTCAGTATTAGAAGAGAAGAAGTGCTGAAATTCAAAGTTCTGGAACACTTGTGATAGTGTCCTTGTTTTGTATCATGTGGTTGGTAGTTGGGTATTGCATTTGCCATGTTGGTGTGTAGAATAAACTAAACATTTACATGTCAAGGGAATCACACATAAATAGTGATCGGGAGCATCAATTTGTGAGTACCAGACATGGAAATTCATCGTTTTATGTCATAAACTTTTCTATATGCCACAATACGAGCTAAACAACTCTACCATATGGCGGCAAGTATTTCAGATATAGTGAGCTATCATACGAGTATTATATTGCTATGTTATTATACGTATTTATTTTATTTAAATAATTGCCTCTTAACTAGGATTAATGGAGAATATCTTTATGCGTTTGTACGTGCAAGGCACATGCTCACTAGTACTAAGAGAAACGAAACGAAAAGAAACCTGGGCATCCCTAAAAAACATGTGCTAATATAAAAAAACAAACAAAAACATTCTTAGTACAACCGCCGGCCCAACGTATCGGGGCTAATATAAAAGAAGTTTCACTTGCGTTCCAACATGACCGTCATTGGGGTGTGGTGGCTACCGCATTGTCCAATTCAATGGAAATTTTCAAATGAGTCCATGGAAATTTGCTAACGGAAAAAAGTCTCTCTCAGGAGCCTTTTCTCCCGCAAAAAAAGGGCATTTATAAATTGAGGGTGTTTTCTACATAAAAAATGCCACGTCAGCACCTGACTGGCGCGGCCCGACGGTGAGATACACTGTCAATACGCGTTTATACGCAATTTAGACCTATTTGCAACTGCCTAGCACAATCTTGGTACTGACACGCAAAAATTAGCAATCTTGGTATCAATCTGCATGTGATGCCCCAATTGTGGTACTTCTGTGCAATTAACTCGACCTCGTATCAAAAACCAAATCACCATGGGAAAGAGATGGCTTCGTCATGTAGAAGTGTACGTTCACCAAGTGGTCATCATCTTCAAGGTCGCAATGGGCACTCTCCAATGTCGCGCCGTCTAGTGATTCCTTCAAAAGGAGCAAACACAACAAAAACTTGGAAAAATAAATGTGGTTAGCGTTAGTGCCAAACCAAGCATTCAAGAGGTGATTCACCAAACAAGTGTCGTCATGATGCAAAGCATATGGTTTGACAAAGGATAGTGACATGGCATGTAAGCACATAAATTGAGCACAAGCAAAGATATCATGGGGACAAGCATGTAAATGTGAGGTAGTGATGCAAATATGTGTGATAAGAGAATAAGCATCTACCTCAAGGTTATAGCAAGCATGGGCAAAGTTCTCAATGAAAGGTCGATGGTAGGCATAAGAAGCATTCACAACACCAAATAAAATGAAGTGTCTAAACACATGTGCCAAGTGCAAGACAGTTCAAGCATAACGTACATAGGGTGTAGTGAAGATAGTATGGCACTCAACACAATAGACAAAGCAATTTTTCATCATGTGTGAGGCAATCAAGGCAAGCATGTAGCAACCAATGGGACATGGCATATGTGAAGAAATGATATTGTTGCAACCAAACATGTGATAGGACCATGTAATCCAAGAATTGGATGCAACACACAAGGCATATATATCATGATGCATGGAATGGTGAAAGTGACAAGTCGAAGCAAGATCTCTAACAGGTGTGCAATCAAGTGGTCCAAGATGAACAATAAGTCTCATGGTGCAAGCAACACAAGTAGTATGATCCTCAATATCCATGCTCAAGAAATATGTCACCTTGAAGGCGTGTCCTTGTGAATTCTTCACAATGACGAAACACAAGCAAGTGCGATGTAGAATCGTCATGGTAGAAGATGGTTCGCTCTCAAGAGCTCAGATTGTCAACTCACGTGACGTGGAAGTTGACACAAAGTCCAAGTATCCTACACATGCACACGACAAAACAAAGAACGTATGTGCATGGTAGATAAACACATCATCCATCATGATGGTTCTATTCTCTTGCACATAACCATTAGAAGCACAAGTACATGAACAATATGATGCAACAATGGCAATATTCATGGCACGGGGAATATGGTGCAAAGAGGTAAGACCAGCATGCTTAACAAGGAATATGTCAAAATCTCCAATCATATGTCAGAATGCTATGGGGGAAAACTCATTATCAAGACTAACGGCATAGTGGCACTCAATACGTGGCAAATCATCTAGCATGAGAGAGGTAACACATGGAGATATACGACAAGAAGCAATAACAATCATGTGCAAAGCATGGAAAGAGATGCCATCAACCACATGGAATGAGGAAGTATGAATCATCGGTGATGCAACAAGGCAAGCAATCATAGGAATCAAGTCGTGCAAGTTAGTAGTGCGAAGATGCAACATACTAGAGGAAATCATGGCAATCATGTCATGTGAGCAAATAATAGTCATAGGCAATGTACATGACATATCGCAAGAACGAATACAAAGCAAGATGAAAGTATCATCATAAGCATGGGGTACAAAGCAAACATGGCAATAGCAAGCAATATCTCCACCAAGCTTGCAAATACACATACAAGTAGCAGAATCAATCATCATGTGTAATGCAAAGCATGGGTCACAAATGCATGGCAAAGGTATGTGAATGAACATATCATGCAAAGTGAACATGGCAAGATGGGCAAATGATATATAATGGACAATAACCCATAGCCAAGTGAGGGCCATGTACAAGAAATGCGCGAAGTCTTTGCGCGATGAGAGCGGTGGGGAAGACAATCCATGAGATCCCAAATCATCGTTGCTCTGTAGAGCTCGTTTTGTCTACTCATGGGATTGTCAGGTTGACAAGTATTCATGGGTACCTACACAAAAGAGACACAAACGAAAGAAATTGTGTCTGTGGTAAATGTACACATCATCCATCATGATGTGTACGTGCACGTGTGAGTTAGCACAAGATAAGCATCGGTCAAAGAAATTTGATGCATGGTATAAGAACATTTCATCCATCATGAAAGAATACTTATTGTGTATAACACGATGGGGACGCAAATTGAGCATACAAGTATAGCAAGTGTGTGGCACATCAATAGCATGTCTATTCATGGGAAGCATATGGCGCACACAAGTATTGGGATCATGCAATGAATGGGATGAATCAAAATTCCTAAAATGTATGAGAAAACTATGGGGGTCTCCTCATGAGCAATATCGTAAACATCACATGGAGAAAATGGACAACAACCACAACAATGCATATCCGAAGCTAGGTGGTCATGGCATGGCATATGAGATAAGGGATGCAAAGGGAGCATATCAATATCATCACAAGAAAAACAAATGATAATAACCATGGGCTTGTCATCTATGCCATAAGTTAAAATTGGGTTTATTTTAATAGCATATGCATAGTCACTACGATGAGATTGCAAATATGACATATGATGGATCTCATGCATAGCATATGACAAGTCAAGCGGATTGTCAAACATGATGTGACCTAGAGAATTGTCACAAGGAATCCTATGTAACATGGCATCACAACTAGGCAACTCAACATGCTCATCATCATATTCATCATAAATTGGTAAGTCAAGACATGAGGAAGTTGCGCTAGCATGAAGCATGGAAATAGGTTGATCAACATCATGCAAGCAATCAATATCAAGAATGTCCGCTAGTGGGACTAGAGCATCACCTTCACCTATGTTACCTTTGTCATTCCACTCAAGTGGTGTAGGTGAGGTGGGAAAGACCAAATGGTGGTCATCTTCATCTTGATGGAACCATGTGGTGGTGCATCATATTCCACCATGGCCATCGTCTTGTCCAAAGGGAGGACGAAGTCATCACGAATCGGCGCATCATCATAGATGGGACCAAGCACCAAATGACAAGACACAATAGAGGTAGAGGTCAAGTCGTTAGTGTTGAAAGTGGCCTCACATAACCTATCAACTATCTCACTCTCTCTATGTGGTGGTTCACTCACTCCCTCAAGGTAGGTGCATGCAATCTCACATATGGTGGAGTCACTCATCTCACTCAAGTGGTGGGGGTTGTGGCTCTCCTCACATGGGAATTGGGGTAATTCGTCACATATGGGGCTAGTGGTGAAGTCACGCTCACTCTCAATATGGTGGCACAGGTTACTCAAGTCATCAAACGTCGCCGTGCTCGAGGTGAAATACTCAACCATCTCATCGCCATCGCCATGGATGAAAGCCGAAGATGGCACATCATCACTCTCCTCCATGACCGAAGGGAAAATTCCATGCTCGATCATCTCGTCATCGTTGCTGTGGATGAAGACCGAAGATGGCACATCATCACTCTCGCCTCCTAAGATGGAAGCATCATCCTTGCTTGCCACCTTGTCACTCGCCTCCAAAGCTTGGTCCTTGAGGGTCTCTAGAGTCATACTCATCGCCGCACCGTCTTGAAAAAGAGTCATGGTAGACTCGGCATCGTCAATTCCACAATGAGGGATGGCGGTGGAGTCAAACTTGGGAGCATAATCTTGGAGCTCGTAGGGCTTGGATATCTTGGTGATGCTATCCTCATTCTCTTTCTCATGGAGCTTGGTCGTTGCGAAGTGAGTTTGGGGTGGAGAAGCCTTGGCCTTCATGAGTTCTTGTTCCGCCTTAAGAGCACCAATGTATTAGTCATCGAGGGACTTGTAGTTCTCGAGGAAGACCGTCTTGGAGATGTTGTTGTGCAATCACATCATGAAGTGGAACTTCATCAAAATGGGGTCGTCCACGCCGGCTCGTCGCAAGGCAATCTTCATCTCCTTGAAGTACGCGTCGATGGACTTGGATCCTTGGGTGGTGTTATCCAATTGGCATAGAAGTTGTTCCATGTAGGTTGGAGGCACAAACTCCCCCCGCAAAGCTCTCCTCGTCTTGGCCCAACTCATGTCATAGGTCTCCTAAGGTGCGTGAAGCCACCATGTGGACGCGTATTCGTGGAAGTTCCTTGTGGCGCACTTCACTTGATCTTTGGGAGGAACTTGATGTAGCTTGAGGTACTCGTCCATCAAATGCTCCCATTCGAGATACTCCCAGGGTTCTTGAGTCCCATAGAAAGGAATCGTGCGGTCGATGTCGAGGTCGTAGTATCTTGTGGAAGTCACGAACTTGAGCTTGGGGAGCTTCTCTTGAAGTGCTTGTGGGCGAAGATGGCGTATGTCCATAGGCGAAGATGCCTTGAAGTCGCTTGGCGAAGATGCCAAGGGAGATGGTGAAGTCGTTGAGCGGTTGTTGGTGTTGAGCTCTTGACCTTCACATTCGTGGTGGTGATGGTGTCGATGCCGATCTGATTTTGCCGGAGATGGTAGCTCGGAGACATGTGCTCTTGAGAGTCTTCTCGAAGATGAGAAAGACCACAGGCAGGACTTGATGAGGGCTTTGATCTCCTCCATTTGAGCTTGCATCTTGGCGTCGTTGGAGTTGTTCGTGGCACTGAACTCGTCGTTGTTGTTGTAGACCGAAGATGAAATTCCTTGCCTATCCATCACAAGACTCGAGTAGAGGTGAGTAGGAAATGAGATAAACAATACCAAGTTACCTTTTCCCAAAGTTGAGGATGTATCCTGTTTCACTCAATGTGAGATGAAAGAATAGTGGAATTGGTACCGGACTTGTTCACTCACACCTATCAAGTAAAGCTTATGGAGTAGCTCGGTGAGGATAGTGGCACAAAAATTTGATGTAAAATGTTAGCAAGAGTCAATAATGTTGAAAGAGATTCACAAATTCGCAAACAAAACAAGTAGACCAATAGCAATGAATGGCACATGGAAACACACACACGGATATATAAATGGGGTCGTGCAACCAAGGAATGAGCACAAAATGTGGAATCCACGGAAAACGCTCGTGTTGCACAACTCAAGAGAGACGCTAGCATAATTGCTCTATAGGCAGATATGAAACTTGTGCACAACCTATAAGGTGCAAAATGGATAAACTTTCTATCCCAAGTATGCTATGTATGTATGTTCCGGTGCTTTAGCACAAGATGATCAAGTATGATATATTGGAATGCACTATGATATGATGCTATGGCTCTTGCTTACAAGCTTCTTTGTTTTTCTCTTTTTCTTTGCTTAAAAGCTTTTTTATATGGCCACAATGTGAAATGCACAAACCAAGATATCAATTGTGTATATACGGGAACAATCTTGTGACACAAGAGATGATATGATACCAAGATGATATGGTATGTATGCAATGGACAGTGTAGACGAATGATCACTAATGTGCACAAGTAACGCAGAATGGGCTAGGGGTTATCAATGCAATTGCAAGGGGAATATACAATGAAGTCGTCGAGGTTACTATCCGTGTCGATGATGAGAGGCGGTGTTGTCGATGTCGACCCGTTCCTAATTAGCCGAAACACCGTAGGAAACAGAAAAACCGCGAACTCAAAATCTCAAACGTCAAATGTCAAATGGTGGTAGAGGGATGCGGTGGTGATGAATGATGGGTTATGCGAGTAGGCAATGCGGAAGTGGTGGTGGTTGTTTATGAGGAAGAAACCATCCCTAAGTAGCCTAAACACCTTAGGAGACTCGAATTACTACTCAAGCAACCACATATGCAATGGGGATCAAGATGGGTTAGGTTGCGGAAGTCGGTGGTGGTGTAGCGGATGATGTGATGGAAGGCCTAGGCAAAGATGCCAAAGTTCAAAAAATTTGATGGAGTCAAAAGATGTTGATGGTATTTTTGTGGGAAGGGGGATGTCAAGAGCTTCAAAACGAGCTAAAGAACATCAAAATCGGAGTTCAGATGAATTAGTTATGGCCGAAACAAGAATCGGTCGAAGTCAATATCTACATGTTATAGACGTCCGGAAATAGACGGATGTCCGGAAGCCGGACGTCCAGTGGGCTCGGAAATCCGTAAATTCTGCTCGGGTTAGGGGTTCCGGATGTTCGGAAAGGGTGGGACTTCCAGTGGTTCCTAGGGCTCCAGACATCCGTAAAACATCGGTCGTCCGGTGGGTCGGGGTCAACGCGAGATGCGAGATTCGGGGCGCGATTTTGGGGTCAAAATTGAGGAGAATTCATGGATGGAAAGTGGGGAAACTTGGGGAAATGCTAGATCCACTCGAAATAAAGCAAATCCATGGATCAAATCCAACAAAACTTCATCAAAGCAACAAATCACAAAAAAATTGGGGGCTATTTTTGGTGGGTATTTTAGAATTTTAGGACGAAATCAAGCAAAAGAAGGCTAGAAAACGGTGGAAGGGACTCCAAATACGTGATCAACATGGCTCATGATACCATATGATGGGGATAACCCGGTGTAGGCCAATCTTTCACGATTTGAGTGGGATCCATCGAAGAACACAGGGAAGAACGGAGAGAAATCACAAGGGGAAACACTCAAGAACAAGTCCAATCACACATCCACTAGACAATCGAACACACAAGATCCACAAGGTACATGAACAACAAACGGAAAGATACAAGGTAAGGTTCATCTCCAAAAGGAGGTCTTGATGATACCCTAAACGGATCTTCCCATGAAGGGGTCTTGACGATATATCCCACAGGATCTTCTCCTAGGTGGAGGTCTTGGCCTCCAATGGAGTAGTCTCTCTCTCTCTCTCAAGAGTAGAGTGGTACAAGGAGCAAAGCTCACATACAAATGAGCTATCACTTTGCTAAACCTAGAAAGGAAGTGGAGGTGGTCTATTTATAGTCTAAGCCACGAAGGGGTAAGTGGGAGAGAGATACAAGGCCAAAGGCCCGGCTGCACACAGGCAGGTATCGGACGTCCGGTGGGGGTCCGATGTCTGGAGCCTCGGGACGGACTGGTCATCCGCTGGTCGTCGAACGTCCGCTGAAACTGTTCTATTGAAGAGGCACTGGACGTCTAGTGTCTTCGGACTTCCGTTAATATTACCGGTCATCCGGAGGTTGCCAGTCGTCCAGCCGCTGTAGATCTCCTGGCTAGTCCTGGCATGGTCGTGTCGGACGTCAGGTGGACGTCGGTCGTCTGGGCACTGTAGAGTGTCGGACGTCCGGTGGCTTCCGGTCGTCTGGTTGCTGTAGACTTCGTAGCTCCTTCTTCTTCTGTCTTCGCTTCCATGCTTCCCTCGCGGATGGTGTAGGTGTTCCTTGGCGCTTGCACTCCTCCACGTCGTCCGTAGCATTCCGACAATACCTATGCATGCACATAGGAGAAGTGTCAAGTAGTATACCATCCTCGAAGGGGTCAAATGAGCACGTGTAAAGGAGATGATTAACCTTTGTGTATGTGAAGTAGATGTCACACGTGTCACTCGCCGAACGGACTCTTGACATGGTGATGTCCATAGGATGCTTCGCATCAGCATGGCACACTGAACTATCGAGTAGTTAGTAGCTTTGCTTTGCTAGGTGTTCATAACATCTGGAGTTGCTCCTGCAGTGGGTTTGGCACCTAGCGACGCTTCCAGGACGTAATTCTTCTGTGCCGCAATAAGGATAATCCTCAAGTTACGGACCCCGTCCATGTAGTTGCTACCATCATCTTTCAACTTAGCTTTTTCTAGGAACGCATTAAAATTCAACGAAACAACAGCATGGACCATTTATCTACAACAACATAGACATGCAAAATACTATCAGGTACTAAGTTCATGTTCAGTTAATCATATTACTTAAGAACTCCCACTTAGATAGACATCCTTCTAATCATCTAAGTGATCACGTGATCCATATCAACTAAACCATGTCCGATCATCACGTGAGATAGAGTAGCTTTCAATGGTGAACATCACTATGTTGATCATATCTACTATATGATTCACGCTCGACCTTTCGGTTTCAGTGTTCCGAGGCCATATCTGCACACGCTAGGCTCGTCAAGTTTAACCCAAGTATTCTGCGTGTGCAAAACTGGCTTGTACCCGTTGTATGTGAACGTAGAGCTTATCACACCCGATCATCACGTGGTGTCTCGGCATGACGAACTGTAGCAACGGTGCATACTCAGGGAGAACACTTATACCTTGAAATTTAGTGAGAGATCATCTTATAATGCTACCGTCGTACTAAGCAAAATAAGATGCATAAAGGATAAACATCACATGCAATCAAATAAGTGATATGATATGGCCAGCATCATTTTGTGCCTTTTGATCTTCATCTCCAAAGCACTGTCATGATCACCATCGTCACCGGCTTGACAAATTGATCTCCATCGAAGCATCATTGTCGTCTCGCCAACTATTGCTTCTACGACTATCGCTACCGCTTAGTGATAAAGTAAAGCAATTACATGGCGATTACATTTCATACAATAAAGCGACAACAATCGATAACTGTGTTACAAAACATGATCATCTCATACAACAATTTATATAATCACGCATTGACCATATCACATCAGAACATGCCCTGCAAAAACAAGTTAGACGTCCTCTACTTTTTTGTTGCAAGTTTTACATGGCTGCTATGGGCTTAGGAAGAACCGTTCTTACCTACGCATCAAAAACCACAACGTAGTATAGTGATTGCTTTATGATCTTCAGAAAGAACCCTGTTCATTGAAACTGATTCAACTAAAGTTGGAGAAACAGACACCCACTAGCCACCTATGTGCGAAGCACGTCTATAGAACCAGTCTCGCGTAAGCGTACGCGTAATGTCGGTCTGAGCCGCTTCATCCAACAATACCGCTGAATCGAGAATCAACTAGTGAACGGCAAGCAATATGTATATACCCATGCCCACAACTCCTTTGTGTTCTACTCGTGCATATAACATCTACGCATAGACCTGGCTCGGATGCCATTGTTGGGGAACGCAATATTTCAAAAATTTCCTACGATCACGCAAGATCTATCTAGGATATGCATAGCAACGAGAGGGGGAGAGTATGTCTACGTACCATTGTAGACCAAATGCAGAAGCGTTATGAAACGCGGTTGATGTAGTCAAACATCTTCACGATCCAACCGATCAAGTACTGAACGTACGGCACCTCCGCGATCTGCACACGTTTAGCTCGATGACGTCCCTCATACTCTTGATCCAGCTACGGCCGAGAGAGAGTTTTGTCAGCACGACGGCGTGATGACGGTGATGATGAAGTTACCAACGTAGGGCTTCGCCTAAGCACTACAACGATATGACCGAGGTGGAAATCTGTGGAGGGGGGCACCTCACTCGACTAAGACAACTGTCAACTTGTGTGTTCTAGGGTGCCCCCTGCCCTCGTATATAAAGGAGCAAGGGGGAGGTCGGCCGGCCCTCATAGGTGCGCCAAGGGGGAGGAATCCTCCTCCAAGTAGGAGTAGGACTCCCTCTTTCCTAGTCCTACTAGGAGAAGAAGGAAGGAGCGGGGAAGAGAAGGAAGGAGGGGGCGCCGCCCCTCCCCCTAGTCCAATTCGGACTAGGCCCATGGGGGGCGGCCAGCCCTTGGTAGCCCCTCTCTCTTTCCCCTAGGCCCATTAAGGCCCATTACTTCTCCGATGATTCCGATAACCCTTCTCGCACTCTGATATATAACCGGTGACCCCCGGAACTCATTCGGTGTCCGGATATAGTCATCCAATATATCAATCTCTATGTCTCGACCATTTCAAGACTCCTCGTCATGTTCGTGATCACATCCGGGACTCTGAACAACCTTCGGTACATCAAAACACATAAACTCATAATACCAATCATCATTGAACGTTAAGCGTGCGGACCCTACGGGTTCGAAAACTATGTAGACATGACCAAGACTCACTTCCAGTAAATAACCAATAGCGGAACCTGGATGGTCATATTGGCTCCTACATATTCTACGAAGATCTTTATTGATCAAACCGCATAACAACATACGGTGTTCCCTTTGTCCTCGGTATGTTACTTGCCCGAGATTCGATCGTTGGTATCTCAATACCTAGTTCAATCTCGTTACTAGAAAGTCTCTTTACTCATTCCATAATGCATCAACCCATAACTAACTCATTAGTCATTTGCTTGCAAGGCTTATAGTGATCTGCATTACCGAGAGGGCCCATAGATACCTCTCCCACAATCGGAGTGACAAATCCTAATATCCATCTATGCCAACTCAACAAACACCATCTGAGACACCTGTAGAGCATCTTTATAATCACCCAGTTAGGTTGTGACGTTTGATAGCACACTAAGTGTTCCTCCGGTATTCGGGAGTTGCATAATCTCATAGTCATAGGAACATGTATAAGTTATGGACAAAGCAATAGCAATAAACTAAACGATAAATGTGCTAAGCTAACGGATGGGTCAAGTCAATCACATCATTCTCTAATGATGTGATCCCGTTCATCAAATGACAACTCATGTCTATGGCTAGGAAACTTAACCATCTTTGATTAACAAGCTAGTCAAGTTGAGGCATGCTAGTGACACTCGGTTTGTCTATGTATTTACACATGTACTAAGTTTCCGGTTAATACAATTCTAGCATGAATAATAAACATTTATCATGATATAAGGAAATATAAATAACAACTTTATTATTGCCTCTAGGGCATATTTCCTTCAGACCACAGCAAGGAGTTCCCGTGATGGCCATGGTCGAAGCTCGACCAAGTCGAGCCTACGTAGAACGAGGAGGAGTACGGGGATGGCGGGGATGGAGAAGAGCTCACAGCGGGCTCGGAGGAAAACAAAGGGGAGCTGGGGGTTGTTGGAATCGAGGGAATTGACGACGAGGCCGAGGCGATCCGGTCGGGGGCGATGGACGAAATCAACACCTCGATGATGACCCGCGGCAAAAGACCAGACGTGGACGACGTAGAAGGCTCCGACGATGATGTTGGACATCGCGATGTAGCTCGGGGACGTCCTTGGCCTCGACAACGACGATGGTGTGACGACGCAGCTCTCGGGCAGTGGTGGCTTTGAGTGAGGCGGCGCGGGGGGGAAAGAATGGGGATGCTAGGGTTTGAGAGGGGGCGGGGTGGCCATCTAGGGCGTCTAGGGGTGGTGGATGGCTGCCACCACGGCCATGGTGGCATGGATGGCCACCATGACCCGTCCCTGCCCTGTAGCGAGCAGGGAGGTGAGTGGGGCGTGGGCTGGGCCAACTTCTACTGTAAATATGCCAGAATTGCATAGAATGTTTCCCTTTATTATTTTGCTATTTCTCTGTAAAAACTCCAACCAGGGTTTAGCAATTAAACAAGCCTTCTAGTGAACTTCCAAAAATGTGTAGCTTTGCTCATATTAGTATTGCATTATTTGGCACTGACACAAAAAGTTTGGGGCCCATTGGAGTTGTCTAACCATTTCTAAAATTTTGAAAAGGCCAAACTAAATACTACCGGACCACTCAATAATTTCCAGGGGCATTTTGGGAATCCAAAATAGGTTGGTTCTATCATGACAATTAGCTAGTGGAAATTTGCAATATTATGAATATTTTTGTTTTGAAAATTGAAAACTTTTATAATTTGACTAGATTTTAAATTTAAATTTGAACCGGTTTTGAATCAACACGAGTTTAACAACAGTAATCATGGTGACGTGGCATCATTAACAAGGCATTACTGTAGCTTAAATATTCGGGCGTCAGAACACGCATAAAATACAACTATGCATAACAACACAATCTATCGAGCCGATACAATATGTTCAACTATTTTTACGAATTAAACAAGAATAGAGTAAATCTAGTAAATTATCTGTTACTCCTAAAACCATGAAATTAATCAAAGAGATTCACATACATATCAAGAACATAAAGAAAATAATAATAACACAAAGTTCACTACAACCCCTATGCGATGTACTCAAAATCTAAACAACCGGTGGCTACCTAGGGTCATATAGAATATTTCATCTATTAGTCTCGAGATTAACCAATAAACAAAAACTATGGGAGCATGTCGATGCCATCAGTTGACATTCGTTCATTCATCGGCACGCATGACACCGGAAATTGGCCGAACCATGATGTCTAAGAGGTACTAGGACATGATGTTGAGAACACTTGCAAGGGGAATTGGTCAGATGATCACCAAGTTTGACGGAACGCTAAGATGAACTCGACGAACGGAGTTGAAGAAGATGCAAAAATAATTGTGTGTGGCCGGTCAACGGTGTGGACGAAGATGTTGGCGTGCTCCTGCATGTGAGGTGAAGAAGATGATGTGGATGGAGTCAGATGTGTCCTCGCACAACAATGATATTATGCTCGAGAAGTAGCAGCCGCACGGCTCCGTCGTGCACGCATCCAACTAAAGAAATAGGCTGAACTATGATGTTTAGTAGATTGGTGGAACATGGTTGAGTACACAAGAAAAAGGAATTGAAAGGAAACTGACCGACTACGACGAATCGATGCGATGAACTCCACAAACAGTGTAGACGTACATGTAAAATTGTTCGCGTGTAGTCAACAGAACGAGTTCCTTCTTATCTGAATGGATTCAGGGCATGGAGGAGAAAAACTTGGTGCAAGGGTTTGGATGGAGATGCTTGGAGTCATCGATATCGAGCATTGGTGTCCATGGAGCTTCAAAGTTCATGGTGAGGTCTTGGAGAGAGGTGGAAGGAAGAGGGTAGAGGCTGCCGCTAAAATGGAAGAGGAGTCTTTTTTTAGAAAAGGAGGATGACCCCCGGCCTCTGCATCTGGGCGATTCATACGGCCATTTTATTAATTATGCTCATAAGAACTTACAAAGTCATACAACAGCAAGACTAAAGCCACCGTCTAAGCAACAACTGTCGCTACACCTATCCAAATTGATGAAGGGACGCAGATAGTCTGGGCCTAATACCAAACAGATATCGCAGCCAAACCTAAACATCTAAGACATGAGGTCCCAACTAGGACGCATGCTGGGTATGGGGCACCTATCAGTCCGGCGCACTCCTCAACCAGGACGCCTGCCGGGTATGAGGCCACCGTAGCCACCTGTCACCAATCCATCTTCAGAGTGGTACTGTTGCATGAACCGTGCCAGGTCTCTCTGCCATCGACGCCATCACGACGCCAGACAGAGTCGTCCTCCTGCACGAGTCCATCCTCCCACGGCGAACTCTGAATCTGCACTGCGCCACGCCGTCAAGATCCGTCGCCATCAGTGTGTAGGATGAATCACCGCTCCACCAAAGAATCCGTCCTTTGGTCCCTCAATCACGTGTGTACCTTCAAGAATGATGCCCCCAAGGGAGGAACGACACCAGAGCGCCGCCGTCATCCGATCATCCGATCTAGGGTTTTCCCCGGAGGTAGTAGAGAGTGGCCTCGAACTTCTCCACAGCGATGCCTTCAAGAAGGGAATGACGCAAATAACGCCGCCATCGCCGGCCTTAGCAGACGCCGAAGGCAAGTTTTCACCCAGATCCGTTCAAAGGGATCCAACTCTCGTGCACGGGCCGCCGTCACCACCAGCACCACCAGGCAGGGTCCTAGAGCACCGGCAGATTAGCGAGCCACTAGCACCACCGCATCCAGATCGTCGGCCACGCCGGGCCGCTACCATACCCCGCGCTGTCTGGGTAGAGACGGAGCCGCCGACCATGCACAGGGACCATCACCGTCTGCACACGCCGAAGCGCCGCCGAGAGCCCAGCGCCCGCCACCACTTGCCGAGGGCCACCGACGCGCACAACCAGCCAGCCGACCACCTCCGGCGAAGGAGGAGGCCACCACCGCCACACTCGGGGCCGGAGACCCCGGCTTCCTCGTGCTGCGGGACTAGCCCAGGAACCTGCAAACTGACGTTGGAGACATTGAGATGCAGCTGGTACAAAAACCTGGGTGGCTAGCCATCTGAACCTAGATCGGGCGCGTCCACTGCTGCCGCCACCCGCTGCCCTTGACCGTCCACCATCGCAGGTGCAGATCCAAGCCGCCGCGTCCCCGCGACACTGCCGTTGAACGGACGGTGCGGAACATCGCTGCGTCGATCTGATCTATGGCCAAGGAGATCCATCGCTGTTGCCACGCCACACGGGCTTTGCCCGGCGACGGCTTCAGCAGCGGCGGCAGGAGGGAGGAGCTTGGTGTGGAGGACGCCTCGAGCCGGCCGGCGGGGGCTGCCCTGGTACAACCCGGCATGGCCGCATGGAAGAGGAGTCTGGAGCGCATGTCTATATGTCTTCGGAATTGGAAACCGTCTAGAGTTAAGGAAATTGGAGGAAGGGAAGAACCATAGATGTAGGCTTTTGGTTTTTGTACATGTGTGCGTAAAGGCCTGGGTGGAGGAGGGAAATGAAGTGCTCGGGGCTGACACTGGGAGACGAACCAAGTCTACATATGTTCAGATCAGGAAACGGTAGAAGTTAAAGGGGAGTCAGAGGAGGGTTTCCATAGTGGTTGTACATTTCTAGTCTCTGTAGATTGTGAACGTACATAGGAAGGAAAGGAGAGGAGGTGTTCATTGGGGAGATGGCCAGCAGAGAGGAAAGGAAGGTGGAGGTTTCCTATGTGTGCACGTAGGTGGCTGTTGAGATTTCCTCTTCTGTGAGTTGTGAACGTACAAGGAGGAGAGGGGTTCATTGGTTGGGAGAAATGGGCCACTTCGGCCATGCCCATGGGGAAGAAAAATATAGAGAACTAGTGGTTGGATTGTAGCCCAGTAAACAAAGAAAAATAAAAATAAAAACAAAAGAGAGATATGGGTTTGGCCCAATACAGTTGGGAGGAAAAATGCAGGATGCACACCCACTGAAGAGAGAAGATGTTGGGTAGCAATTCTGCACAGAGTTTGACAACGAGAAAAGAAATGATTTCCTTTTAGGAAAAGAAAATCTAGAAAGGAATTAAAATCTTGAATACATACCAAATGAACTGAGAAATCCAAGAAAGTGTAGACTCGTATATTTAAATATGCTAAAGACAAATTTAAAAACTAGTTCAGAGAAAAGAACAAACCACAAATTTAACTTAAGTTGACATTAGTTCATGTTGAACATATGGTTTGTGCATGTATATTCTATAGCCCGGCCGATCTCCTAGTCATTGTATAGTTAAGGTTGTGGCCCACTCTGTACTCCATATATACGTGCGCTATGCATCGATCAATATATTGTGTAGCATTGCTAAAACTCTCATCTCCAACATGGTATCATACCTGCGATCCTAACCCTAACCCTTGCCGCCGCCGTCGCCGCCACACCACGCCGCCGCTGCCACCACCCGCCGCCGCCGCCACTGCGTCCCATCGCCGCCGCCCCTGTGTGCATCCGCCGCCGCCTTCTCCATGCTTCCGCCTAGTCTGCCGTGCCACCACACCACCTGCTCTCTCGGACTCATGGCCTCTCCCGTTTCCTCCGGCACCACCCGCAGCCACCGCACCAACCCGTTCAACGGTCCCGACCCCGTCGTCATCCGCGATCTCAACATCCGTGCTCGGGTTCCCGTCATTGTCGATCATCACACCTCCACCTACTATGCCTGGAAGACGTACTTCTCCCTTGTGTTCCGTGAGTACAACCTCCAGGATCACACCGATGGCTCCGTGGATTCCCGTTTCATGGAGGACGATGAGGAGTGGACGGCCATCGATGCCACTCTCATCTGTTTGTTCTACACCACCATCTCGAAGGACCTCTTCCACACGGTGGTCTCCGCCGACGATGATGCTCATGCCGTTTGGACCAACCTCACCGGCCTCTTCACCGACAACGCGCTCCAACGCAAGGTTTTCTTGCACGGTGAGTTTTTTTGGGTGCCAGTAGCTTCACTCGTCTGTTGACGATTATTGCATGCGTCTCAGGAAGCTTGTTGACGAGCTTCGTGACCTTGGTGAGAAGGTATTTGACGAGCTTCTTCTTAGCACCCTCATCGCTGGCCTGAATGATGACTTCGGGAATGCTGCCTCCAACATCCCTCCCATCACCAACCCGACCTTCCCCAAGATCGTCGTGTACCTGAAGTTGGAGGAGAGGAGGATGTGGATGTCGCGCACCCGGGCCACCCACACGGACCTCACCGCCGGTACCCGCGGCAGCGCGCCGCCCACCGCCGCGGCCTACACCGGGCCCCTAACCAGCGCCACTGCCGTCTGGGTTCCCCTACCCGCAGCCGCTGCAGGCTCCCCCGCCCCCTCCTGCCAAGCAGCAGCAGCGTCGCGGTGGTCGTCATGGTCGTGGCAGCCGGAAACAGCAGCAGCCGCAGTCGGCTGCCCCTGGAGGCACACCCTGCCACCCGCAGCAGCAGCTCCCATCGGCGCCCTGGCAGGCCGGCCAGAACCCCTGGACGGGGGTTGTTCACGCGTACTCCATGCCTGTACCGCCCGTGTCAGGACCCCGACTCTAAGCCACATCGATCTAGCCGGTAACATCTCATATCACTTTGCGGCCTCACGCACGGTATCCCACGGGTGTGGCCTTACCATGGCCCGGGACCGTTTGCGCCTTTTGGCTCGCGTATATGACAATGTCGCTAGCATCCATATGACCGAGAACCCGGGCCGACATGGCTAGTCGTGAACCCAAAGCGGCACAGACCTATGGAGACAGGGATACATGAATCACATCGAACATGTCGGTCATCAACGAGTGATTCCGGGTTATAGCACTGGGCTAACAGGACTCCAGGGATCCCGGGCTGTAGCAGGCTGGACAGGACTCCGGGGATCATCGCGTGACATTTCCCCGAAGGGACAGACATAGGGACGAAGTGAAACACATGCCGGCCAGTCAAGTGTCCTGAACAGTAGTGCTGGGCTAGCAGGACTCCAGTGAGCCGGGCTGTAGCAGACTACTATGGCTCGAGGAACACTAGACTACATTTCCCCATAAGAAAGGCTGCGAAGGACAAACAACTAGATTGTCGGATCCCACTCATACCAAGCATTTCAATCATACACACAATATGCCCGATATGAGTACGTACAACATGGCATCACAACAAAACTCTACAACTCAAGTACTTTTTAAAGGCTCCAGGGAGCCATACATAACATATTCATACAGATAGGGGTCACATGACCCGACACTCAAGTCATATAGTCATACAAGCACGTGCGGAAGCAACTAGTCTGAGTACAGACTCTAGAAAGAAAGAAGGCTTCTCGAAGCCTGTCTATCTACCTAAGGCCCTCCATGGCCTGGATCACCACCTGGGTGGCTAGTCACTCGACGACGTCAAGGTCTACGTAAAACCCATCGGAGGGGGCAGTGTTGTCGTCTGAAAACAATAAATAAGCAAACATGAGTACAAAGGTACTCAGCAAGTCTTACATCAGAACCTACTATACATGCTCATTCTCAAGAAGGTGGTGGGGTTTATGCAGCAAGCCAGCTTTGACTCTTGGCTAAGCTATCCTACGGAACCTTTTAGTAAAATAGTTTTCGCACATGAGTCCACTACTCACCAACACAATACTCCACCGTGGATCCTCCCTCGTATCCTGCGAGAGGGCCATCCTCGGTACTCACACTTATCTTCAGTCTTTTAGTAGGATCCATTAACTTGTCTATGAACTGTATAGGCAACCAAGTAGTCCTTTACCGCGGACGCGGCTATTCGAATAGTTTTATACCCTGCAGGGGTGTACTTCGTCATACACGCTTTCACCGCTTACCGCCGTCTACACGACATGTACTCGGCAACCTTCAAGCGGAAGCCCAGCGAGGGTGTCGGCCAGGGCCTACCTAAACACCTAAGCCACTAGTCCAGGTTATCGCCTATCCAGGTTCCATCCGCAGGGAGTCCGGCCGAGGTTTCCACATACGACCCCGAACGATGTGAACAGGGTTCCCGAGACACCAAACGGGTGACTCGGTACACCGTGCCACGGTGTATCTACCGCAACATAGCCCACCCCTAGGGTCAGCGCTACGCACGGTCGCCAACACATATCCTACAAACACCAGAAACTATTTGCAACTCCTGGACAGAGTACTAGGGTGGCTAAGAAGCCGAGAGGGTCAATTAAGGATCCCAATGTACGGTAGTAGCTGAATCTTAAATCACACATACAGATCTCAGTTCTTAGGGGCGGCCTCAATGAAACAACCCGCCATGTACTCCTACATGGCCTCTCATCGATACCTTTACCAAATCATGTTCAACACATCCCACATATTACTGACACAAGCATTTCACTCTAGCCCATCACCCAGATGAACCAGACCTGACACAACTCTAAGCATAGCAGGCATAGCAAGGTAGGAATCACAAAACATGGCTCAATCAACTCCTACACATGCTAGTGGGTTTCATTTAGTTACTGTGGCAATGGCAGGTCATGCAGAGGATAAGGGTTCAACTACCGTAGCACACAGCAGTTTGAAGCGTGTTGTCTTAATGAAGTAAACAAGAGCAGGAGCGAGAACATGGGTTTGTATCGGAATGATCAATGGTTGCTTTCCTGATGGAGTGGTAACGGGATACTGCCCTTCAGTTGGATACTCGTGAATATCCTCGGAGGCAGAACCTACCACGAAGAACACAACCGAGCACAATCAACACATGACGATATGCAACAATATGATGCATGCTATGACATGGCAATATGAATGTGTTTTGGCCTAATGCAAGCTAAAACAGAAAGGGGTGAACTCATTTGAATCCAAGGTTCAAATATTAGCTCATTAATTATTTCATTTATAGGGCATTTTCTTATTCTGCATAAACAGTAGGGTAAACTTGTTTTGTCATGCATGAAACCATTACAGATAGATAGATTGAATTTTTCTGATAATTTTTCATATATAATTTGTCTCATTTGGAGTTATAGTTGAATTTCTATGAATTTTTGAAGTTTAGGCAATTTCCTGAAATAAATAAATCATTTCAGATTTATTTAAAATCCCAGAAAAGCTTTACTGCGTCAGCATGATGTCACTATGACGTCATCAGGTCAACGGGGTCGGTCCAGGTCAAACCTGACCAGTGGGGCCCACTGGTCAGTGACCCTAGTTGGTTTCTGTGGCTGACGTGTGGGACCAGGTCAACGGTGACGTGGCCAGGTCAAACTGACTTGTGGGCCCTTGTGGTTAGTTAAAACTAAACAGAAACTAAACCAGGTTAATTAGAGAGGGGGGGCCCATCCGTCAGTGAGCTAGGGGTTAGTTTAGTGGGGTCATTAGTGGTTAATGACAGTGCCACGTTGGCTTCGCCGGAGTCTCGCCGGCGGTGACCTCGAACCACGGCGGAGTTCGCTCGGAACTCGCCAGAGGCGACGGATCGACGCGCCAGGGGAACCAGAGGATAGCCCGTGCTCGTGCGCATCTAGGGAGACCAACGGGAGGTGCGGGGGTGGCCGGAGCTGACGGCGGCGAGCTCTTTTGCGGCCGCCGGAGTTCGGGCAAGGTCGGGGTTGGCACTAGGGGGCACGGCAGGTCGAACGGGTGGGCGCGTTAGGCTCCTGGGGACGCGCTGAATGCGGTGGTGCGCTCGGACGCGTGCTTGCATGGCCGTAGCCACGACGGCGTCGAGGCTCAGCGACGGCGAGCTTCGGGTGCTCGCGGGGCAACAGCTACGGGGCGAAATCGACGGCGTGGTTAAGGGGGAAGGGATCGGGAGCTCACAGAGGTGCCATAGGGATGGCTAGCGGGCTCGGGGACGACCTTGACGGCGCGAATCGACGGCGAGGAGCTCGGCTGCCTGAGGTTGAAGATGACCACAACGGCATCGAAACAGGGCCTCCCGGCGTCTTCTAGCTCGATTGGGAGGACGAGGAGGCTTCGGGGGTGCTTCTGGACACGGCAGGATGGTGAGGGGAGCACGGTGGCTGCGCCTACGGCGTACGACGGCGACGAGCTCCGCTCGGTGGAAGAGAGAGGGAGCCAGGGGGGAGAATGGGGACGAGAGAGTGAGCGAGAGGGGTTCCAGGGGATGCGTGGCGCTCGTCTAGGGGGGTCGGGAAGCAGGAGGTGGCCAGGCAGGGTGGAGGTGGCGCGCGCGCGTGCCGGCGAGCGTCGAGCACACGCCCCCGTCCTTCTGTCCGAGGAGGGAGACGACAGGAGGCAGCGGTGGTGGGCTGGGCCGCCAGCTGGAGTTGGGCCAGGTAGGGTGCAGGTAAGTGGCCCAGTGGCCTTCCCTCTTTTATTTTTTTTTTCTATTTCTGTTATTTTGTTTTGATTTAGTTTAAATACTAAATCATTTTATAAAATCCTGAAAATATTCATGGACACTTGCTGAATTATTTCAGTGGCCCAAAAAATAGTTCCAACATTATTTGAGCATTTGAATTATTTAATAGCATTTAAGTGCCCAAATTCAAATATTTATGAATTAAATCAGTGACCTTCTGTTGACCTGGAAAAATGGGCACCTATTTTCCCAAAGGTTCTAACCCAAGGCAAAGAGGGTGAGCATTTTAGAAGGGCATTTCAGGTTCATTGAATTTATTTTTAGTAAACCCTAGTTGATTTCAGGGGGGGTGCTGGGGGTTCTGCCTTTCCCATTTCAAGTTTCTGATAAAAGCAACATGATGCACACTCTAATGCATGGACTAGCTAGGGTGTGACACTCACCCCCACTCAATAGAATCTCGTCCCGAGATTTAGGATCATCTGGAAAGAAGGTGGGGTACTCGAGTCGAAGACGATCCTCCCTTTCCCAAGTGGCTTCTTCCTCGGAGTGGTGTGACCATTGAACCTTCAGAAACTTGATATTATGACGTCGAGTTGTACGCTCGGCTTGATCAAGGATACAAACGGGGTATTCCCGATAAGAAAGGTTATCTTGTAAATCAAGCGTTTCGTGGTCCACTCCACGGATAGGATCCGTGAAGCAACGCCTGAGTTGTGAAACGTGGAAGACATTGTGAACTCTGGAAAGATGCGGAGGTAGTTCCAATTGGTAGGCAACTTCTCCTCGTTTGGCAAGAATGCGAAAGGGTCCAATGTAACGAGGAGCAAATTTGCCTTTGATACCGAAGCGATGGGTTCCCTTTAACGGGGTAACCCGAAGGTAAGCCTTCTCGTCAACTTCAAATGTCATAGGCTTATGTTTACGATCATATTGACTCTTTTGGTGGGATTGGGCTGTTTTCAATTTCTCACGAATAACGCGAACCTACTCTTTTGCTTCCTGAATCATATCCGGGCCAAAGAGTTGTCTTTCCCCGGTTTCTGACCAGTTAAGAGGCGTTCGACATTTTCTTCCATAGAGAACTTCGAAGGGAGCTTTGCCCAAACTAGCTTGATAACTATTGTTATAAGCAAACTCCGCGAATGGAAGGCATTTCTCCCAACTCATTCCGAACGAGATAACAGAAGCTCGGAGCATATCTTCCAGAATTTGATTGACTCGCTCTACTTGACCACTTGATTGAGGATGGAAGGCGGTGCTAAAGGAGAGATGAGTTCCCATAGCATTTTGGAAACTTTCCCAAAATCGAGAGGTGAAGAGACTTCCACGGTCTGAGTTAATTTCCAATGGGACACCATGAAGAGACACTATTCAGGAGATGTATAAGTCAGCTAGCTGGCTAGTGGTGATACTCTCACGAACAGGTAGAAAATGGGCTACTTTGGAAAGTCGGTCGATCACAACGAAGATGGCATTATTTCCTTTCTTGGTCCTCGGAAACCCAGTGATGAAATTCGTACTGATTTTGTCCCATTTCCATTCAGGAATAGCCAAAGGTTGAAGGGTGCCAGCAGGCCGTTGATGCTCTGCTTTAACACGATGACAAACGTCGCAATTAGCAATGTATTGAGCGATTTCTCTCTTCATCCTAGTCCACCAAAACCTCTGGCGTAGATCTTGATACATCTTAGTACTACCGGGATGAATGGTGAGAGGGGATTCATGAGCTTCCTTAAGGATCATCTAGCGTAGATGTTGTTTCTTGGGAACCACCAGACGGTTCTCGAAGAAGACAACACCTTGTTCATCCATGGAAAAACATTTAGCAACTCCGCTAGCAATGTTTTCCTTAATCCGGGATATGCCCTTGTCATACCGCTGAGCGGTTATGATTTGATCCATAAGGGTAGGTTTTGCCACCAGGGTGGAAAGGAACCCTTGAGGAATAATGTGAAGATTTAGCTTACGAAATTCCTCATGGAGAAGTGGTTGACTTTGTTGTAACATCAGATTGTTACAATAGGACTTACGGCTTAGTGCATCAGCCATGACATTGGCCTTGCCCGGGGTGTAAGTTATTCCTAAGTCGTAATCCGAGATCAACTCGACCCAACGTCTTTGCCTGAGATTCAAATCTGGTTGGGTGAAGATATATTTCAAACTTTGGTGATCGGTGAAGATCTCGCAACGATTACCGACAAGGTAATGTCGCCAGGTTTTGAGCGCATGGACTACAGCTGCAAGCTCTAGATCATGTGTGGGATAATTTTCCTCATGTGGGTGTAATTGCCGTGAAGCATAGGCAATTACCTGACGATCTTGCATTAGTATGCAACCTAGTCCTTGTCGCGAGGCGTCGCAGTAGATAATAAAGTCCTTGGAGAAATCTGGTGGTACCAGTACGGGAGCAGATGTCAGGCGTCTTTTCAGTTCCTGGAAACTGAACTCGCACTATGGAGTCCACTCGAACTTTTTATCTTTCTTGAGGAGTTCAGTTAGAGGTTTAGCAACCTTGGAGAAGTTCTCGACGAAGCGACGGCAATAGCTCGCTAGGCCAAGGAAACTCCGAACTTGCTTGACCGTTTCAGGTGGAGTCCAATCAAGGACGGCTTGAACTCGCTCGGGATTGACAACAATACCCTTGCCAGAGATTACATGGCCTAGATAGGTCACTTCTAACAACCAAAATTCACACTTGGAGAATTTGGCATAAAGGCGATGCTCTCGAAGTTTCATCAATACCAGCCTTAGATGTTCGGCATGTTCCTCTTCATTCTTGGAGTAGATGAGTATGTCATCGAGGTATACTACGACGAATTTGTCCAAGTACTCCATGAAAACCGAGTTCATTAACCGGGAGAAGGTGGCCGGGGCATTGGTTAAACTGAAGGACATGACGGTGTACTTGTATTGGCCATAACGAGTAACAAAGGCCATTTTGGGAATGTCCCCGTTTCTGATTTTGATTTGATGGTAGCCCAACCGCAAATCCATCTTGGAGAAGACTGAGGATCCAGCGAGCTGATCATACAGGTCGTTGATCCTGGGAAGCGGGTATTTGTTCTTGATGGTGACCAGATTGACAGGTCGGTAATCCACAACCATTCGATCCGTTCCATCCTTCTTCTTGCCGAAGAGGACGGGGCAAGCCCAAGGAGAGGAGCTAGGACGGATGAACCCCTTGTTCGAGGTCTCATCGAGTTGGTTCTTAAGCTCGGCTAGTTCTAAGGGTGCCATCTTGTAGGGTCTTCTAGCAATTGGAACGGTTCCTGGAACAAGGTCTATTACAAACTCAACATCCCTGTCAGGTGGAACACCTGGCAGTTCTTCTGGAAACACATCCGAAAAGTCTCGGACTACCGGAACGTCCTCAAGGTCTGGAAGAGGGTTGGCATTGAGGGAGTAAAGTTGGCGCTTGGCCACTCGAGTTAAGACATTAGCTATCTTGCCCGAGGGGTGAGTAAGTTGAACGGTTCTAGTGGCACAATCGATCTTGGCATAATGAGCCGACATCCAATCCATACCCAAGATGATGTTTATGTCAGAGGACTTGAGAGCTATTAAAGATGCAAGGAAGACAAGTCTATCGACAATAATTTCGTTCCCATGGCTTACCCTAGAAGTTTGCCATTTGGAACCCGGAGTTTGAATTACCATGGAACTGGGCATGTCTCAGAAGGTCGTGTTATGCAATCGGGCATAATTCTCGGATATGAATGAATGAGATGCTCCAGTATCGAAAAGAACAGATGCCGGATGGCAGTTAACAAGGAGCGTACCAAGGACGACGTTGGGATCCTCATGAGCCTCTTCGGCTGAAACATAATTGACATGGCGACGTGCAGTGGTGGCCGGCTTGGCGTAGAAAGTCTTTCCTGCGGGCTTACCACGGCCAACGGACTTTCCAGCTTGATTGGGGTTGTTCTGGGGACACTCTCGACTATAGTGACCCGGTTCTCCACACTTGAAGCATGTTACCACAGTGGGGCGTGGAGCAACATTAGCAGCGGGGCCACCATAGGGCTTGGGCGGTGCAAATTGCTGGTTGGGACGAGGCGGCTCAAAGGATGGCCTCGGGTGAATCTGGGTGGCAGTGCTGTGCTTGGAATCCACACCCGACGCTTCTGAGCTCCAGAGCCGGATGAAGACCCAAAATCACGGGAGTGCTTGCGTGAAGCGTCATAATGAGTCTGGCCTGTCTCAGCACTGATAGCTTTATTGACCAACTTCTGAAAGGATGTGCACTCGTGCAGACGGAGATCGCGGCGAAGCTCAGGGCTAAGTCCCTTGCGGAACCTTGCCTGCTTCTTGGCGTCAGTAGAAACCTCTTCAGGAGCATAGCGTGCCAGGTTCCCAAATTCTTGGCTATATGCATCCACAGTCAGCCTTCCTTGGGTGAAGTTGCAGAACTCCCTCTTGCGATCCATGAGACCTTCCGGAATGTGATGCTCATAGAAAGCCTCGCTGAACTCAGCCCAGGTAGTGATTTGACTGACCGGGCGCATAGCTTCGTAGTTTTCCCACCAATGGCTAGTGGGGCCCTCGAGATGATAGGCAGCATAGGTAACCTTGTCGGCTTCGGCTACGTTGGCAGAACGTAGCTTGTGGGTGATGCTGCGAAGCCAATCATCCGCGTCGAGGGGCTCGACGGAATGGTTAAACTTTGGTGGGTACAGCTTGATAAAGTCATTGATTGACACCAGGTCATTTCGTGGGTGGCGTGCAGTGTTCTGCTCAATCCGCTCCAGCAGGCGGTTGGTCTCACGCTTGTTTCTTTCCGCCTCCAGCATCACTTCGGCCAGAGAAGGCGGGTGAGGCAAATTTTCACCTCTAGCTGCACTGGCTTCCCCCCGCTCCGGGACAGGAGGGTTACCGCGGGTGTTGACCATCCTAGGAGGAAACAAGACAACGGTTTAGACAAGGATGGCTCAAACTTAACAAGGAAATGCAGAATGTAAAGGATAACACGGAATGCAGAGATGCTCATTCGTATGCCATGGTAATATAAAACTGCCATATATACACCAACGGTCATACTCGTCACACATAGTTTAGTACAAGCCCAGGCTACAGTACAACTATGAATGTAGACGTTACATCTCATCGGAGGCATTCCGAGTTCCTATACATTATTTGTCTACACCTCCGGAATTGATTACATGCCAAGTCATATTCCACAAGTCACGCAGGACAGTGGAGATAGAACTACTACAATACTAGTGGTACTACTACTAACTCAGACAGCTCCGTAGTAGTCCTCATAGAAGTCACCTCCATAGCCTGGAAGTTCAACATGATCATCCGGAAACAGACGGTCTTGAGGAGCCTGTGGACCATAGGGGCTAGGATGAGGTCTTGGACCAACAAACGGTGGCCTGTGGGGACCACGGGGTGGGGTGATGCCTCCCACATCATGCTAATCCACCATGTCTGGCAGAGCTGATCTCACAGGATACAGATCCCTGGTATCCATACATCCAGCTTGCACCGGAGGTGCAAACCGAGTCAATGTGGCCCAATGATCAGCACGAGTATTAAAAAGCTCCAGCCTCAAGGCCCGATTCTCTCGATCCTTATCTTCGAGCATCTCAGCGGTGGTACGAGTTAATGAGTCCTCCTGAGTGGAGTCAGCATAGATAGCCTGAAGATACCCTTGCGGAAGCTGGCATGTAACGGAAGTCAGTGTTCCGAAGCAGGCCAGTCCGGACTCGCAAGATGGTCATCATGGAGTACGCAGCATCCTGCACAGCCATCTCAACGGTAACCCCGAGTTCATAGGAACAGTGAAGGGGCTCGATAGATCCAGGATAGGAAGGAAATATCCTGACGGTGCAGAAATACTGGCTTTGATTAAAGTCGCGGAACTGCTCTTCGACAGTGTATTCGGAATACCAACAGTATCCTGTCTCGATCATGACCCGGACTAACATAGCAGTATGACCGGGCACGCCGAGGCACCTGGTTAGGCGAACCACTTGATTTTGAGGACGGTTGGCCATCTGAAAGCACAACCACAAGACAAAGACATCAGAATTCCTAGGGAAAATTGGACAGCATAACGGCTGTAAATGCTCAGAAAAAGATTTGAGACATCGACAACAGTTCACAATACCGCTCAACAGCATCATATCAAGGTTCTGGTTCAAATAGCAACATACTAAAATAGTAGAAACTGGACTGGAACTCGTAGCAATAATCCTATAAAGTACTACGGATTAGTAACACGCGAACCTGATAGAAGAAGAGAGCTTAGTCCTTAACCCACGTTGAATGAGAAGAGAATGACTCAAATCAGAGGCATAGGGTAAAGGAGTAAAAGAACCTTACGTTCCCTCCCACAATCAATTCCCTTACATATAACTAAAGCATTTCTAGACTCGACATCGACCAGTTTGGCTCAACGAACCTACAGGCAGTCCGGCTCTGATGCCAACGCTGTCAGGACCCCGATTCTATGCCACATCGATCTAGCCGGTAACATCTCATATCACTTTACGGCCTCACGCACGGTATCCCACGGGTGTCGCCTTACCATGGCCCGGGACCGTTTGCGCCTTTTGGCTCGCGTATATGACAATGTTGCTAGCATCCATATGACCAAGAACCCGGGCCGACATGGCTAGTCGTGAACCCAAAGCGGCACAGACCTATGGAGACAGGCATACATCAATCACATCGAACATGTCGGTCATCAATGAGTGATTCCGGGCTGTAGCACTGGGCTAACAGGACTCCGGGGATCCCGGGCTATAGCAGGCTAGACAGGACTCCGGGGATCACCGCGTGACATTTCCCCGAAGGGACAGGCATAGGGACGAAGTGAAACACATGCCGGCCAGTCAAGTGTCCTGAACAGTAGTGCTGGGCTAGCAGGACTCCGATGAACCGGGCTGTAGCGGACTACTATGGCTCGAGGAACACTAGACTACATTTCCCCATAAGAAAGGCTGCGAAGGACAAACAACTAGATTGTCGGATCCCAGTCATACCAAGTATTTCAATCATACACACAATATGCCCGATATGAGTACATACAACATGGCATCACAACAAAACTCTACAACTCAAGTACTTTATTTAAAGGCTCCAGGGAGCCATACATAACATATTCATACAGATAGGGGTCACATGACCCGACACTCAAGTCATACAGTCATACAAGCACATGCGGAAGCAACTAGTCTGAGTACAGACTCTAGAAAGAAAGAAGGCTTCTCGAAGCCTGTCTATCTACATAAGGCCCTCCATGGCCTAGATCACCACCTGGGTGGCTAGTCACTCGTCGACGTCAAGGTCTACGTAAAACCCATCGGAGGGGGCAGTGTTGTCATCTGAAAACAATAAATAAGCAAACATGAGTACAAAGGTACTCAGCAAGTCTTACATCAGAACCTACTATACATGCTCATTCTCAAGAAGGTGGTGGGGTTTATGCAGCAAGCCAGCTTTGACTCTTGGCTAAGCTATCCTACGGAACCTTTTAGTAAAATAGTTTTCGCACATGAGTCCACTACTCACCAACACAATACTCCACCGTGGATCCTCCCTTGTATCCTGCGAGAGGGCCATCCTCGGTACTCACACTTATCTTGAGTCTTTTAGTAGTATCCATTAACTTGTCTATGAACTGTATAGGCAACCAAGTAGTCCTTTACCGCGGACGCGGCTATTCGAATAGTTTTATACCCTGCAAGGGTGTACTTCGTCATACACGCTTTCACCGCTTATCGCCGTCTACACGACATGTACTCGGCAACCTTCAAGCGGAAGCCCAGCGAGGGTGTCGGCCACGGCCTACCTAAACACCTAAGCCCCTAGTCCAGGTTATCGCCTATCCAGGTTCCATCCGCAGGGAGTCCGGCCGAGGTTTCCACATACGGCTCCGAACGATGTGAACAGGGTTCCCGAGACACCAAACGGGTGACTCGGTACACCATGCCATGGTGTATCTACCGCAACATAGCCCACCCCTAGGGTCAGCGCTACGCACGGCCGCCAACACATATCCTACAAACACCAGAAACTATTTGCAACTCCTAGACAGAGTACTAGGGTGGCTAAGAAGCCGAGAGGATCAATTAAGGATCCCAATGTACGGTAGTAGCTGAATCTTAAATCACACATACAGATCTCAGTTCTTAGGGGCGGCCTCAATGAAACAACCCACCATGTACTCCTACATGGCCTCTCATCGATGCCTTTACCAAATCATGTTCTACACATCCCACATACTACTAACACAAGCATTTCACTCTAGCCCATCACCCAGATGAACCAGACCTGACACAACTCTAAGCATAGCAGGCATAGCAAGGTAGGAATCACAAAACATGGCTCAATCAAATCCTACACATGCTAGTGGGTTTCATTTAGTTACTGTGGCAATGACAGGTCATGTAGAGGATAAGGGTTCAACTACCGTAGCACACAGCAGTTTGAAGCGTGTTGTCTTAATGTAGTAAACAAGAGCAGGAGCGAGAACATGGGTTTGTATCGGAATGATCAATGGTTGCTTGCCTGATGGAGTGGTAACGGGATACTGCCCTTCAGTTGGATACTCTTGAATATCCTCGGAGGCAGAACCTACCACGAAGAACACAACCGAGCACAATCAACACATGACGATATGCAACAATATGATGCATGCTATGACATGGCAATATGAATGTGTTTTGGCCTAATGCAAGCTAAAACAGAAAGGGGTGAACTCATTTGAATCCAAGATTCAAATATTAGCTCATTAATTATTTCATTTATAGGGCATTTTCTTATTCTGCTTAAACAGTAGGGTAAACTTGTTTTGTCATGCATGAAACCATTACAGATGGATAGATTGAATTTTTCTGATAATTTTTCATATATAATTTGTCTCATTTGGAGTTATGGTTGAATTTCTATGAATTTTTGAAGTTTAGGCAATTTCCTAAAATAAATAAATCATTTCAGATTTATTTAAAATCCCAGAAAAGCTTTACTGCGTCAGCATGATGTCACTATGACGTCATCAGGTCAACGGGGTCGGTCCAGGTCAAACCTGACCAGTGGGGCCCACTGGTCAGTGACCCTAGTTGGTTTCTGTGGCTGACGTGTGGGACCAGGTCAACGGTGACGTGGCCAGGTCAAACTGACTTGTGGGCCCTTGTGGTTAGTTAAAACTAAACAGAAACTAAAGCAGGTTAATTAGAGAGGGGGGGGCATCCGTCAGTGAGCTAGGGGTTAGTTTAGTGGGGTCATTAGTGGTTAATGACAGTGCCACGTTGGCTTCGCCGGAGTCTCGTCGGCGGTGACCTCGAACCGCGGCGGAGTTCGCTCGGAACTCGCCAGAGGCGACGGATCGACGCGCCAGGGGCACCAGAGGATAGCCCATGCTCGTGCGCATCTAGGGAGACCAACGGGAGGTGCGGGGGTGGCCAGAGCTGACGGCGGCGAGCTCTTTTGCGGCCGCCGGAGTTCGAGCAAGGTCGGGGTTGGCACTAGGGGGCACGGCAGGTCGAACGGGTGGGTGCGTTAGGCTCCTGGGGACGCGCTGAATGCGGTGGTGCGCTCGGACGCGTGCTTGCACGGCCGTAGCCACGATGGAGTCGAGGCTCAGCGGCGGCGAGCTTCGGGTGCTCGCGGGGCAACAGCTATGGGGCGAAATCGACGGCGTGGTTAAGGGGGAAGGGATCGGGAGCTCACAGCGGTGCCGTAGGGATGGCTAGCGGGCTCGGGGACGACCTTGACGGCGCGAATCGACGGCGAGGAGCTCGGGTGCCCGAGGTTGAAGATGACCACGACGGCGTCGAAACAGGGCCTCCCGGCGTCTTCTAGCTCGATTGGGAGGACGAGGAGGCTTCGGGGGTGCTTCTGGACTCGGCAGGAGGGTGAGGGGAGGACGGGGGCTGCACCTACGGCGTACGACGGCGACGAGCTCCGCTCGGTGAAAGAGAGAGGGAGCCAGGGGGGAGAATGGGGACGAGAGAGTGAGCGAGAGGGGTTCCAGGGTGGAGGTGGCGCGCGCGCGTGCCGGCGAGCGTCGGGCACACGCCCCCGTCCTTCTGTCCAAGGAGGGAGACGACAGGAGGCAGCGGTGGTGGGCTGGGCCGCCAGCTGGAGTTGGGCCAGGTTGGGTGCAGGTAAGTGGCCCAGTGGCCTTCCCTCTTTTATTTATTTCTGTTTTCTATTTCTATTATTTTGTTTTGATTTAGTTTAAATACTAAATCATTTTATAAAATCCTGAAAATATTCATGGACACTTGCTGAATTATTTCAGTGGCCCGAAAAATTGTTCCAACATTATTTGAGCATTTGAATTATTTAATAGCATTTAAATGCCCAAATTCAAATATTTATGAATTAAATCAGTGACCTTCTGTTGACCTAGAAAAATGGGCACCTATTTTCCCAAAGGTTCTAACCCAAGGCAAAGAGGGTGAGCATTTTAGAAGGGCATTTCAGGTTCATTGAATTTATTTTTAGTAAACCCTAGTTGATTTCAGGGGGGGTGCTGGGGGTTCTGCCTTCCCCATTTCAAGTTTCTGATAAAAGCAACATGATGCACACTCTAATGCATGGACTAGCTAGGGTGTGACAGCCCGCCCCCGTCCCCGGCTTCTTTGGCGCCCGCCTGGACTCTCATCAGGCGCTTCACGCGGCTCCTCAGCCGTACGCGCCCGCGCTTCCCTACGGCGCCTCTGCAGCCTATGGGCTGCCTTCGGCCGATGGGTACGTTGCGCCGCCACCACAGCCGCTGCCGTCGGCCCTGGCCCTCCCGACGAGGCCTGGGGATCCCATGCTCCTAGCGTCCCTCCACACCGCCCCCACGCCGCAGCAGTACACTGGCGGTGGCAACTGGTATATGGACACCGGAGCCACAGCTCACATGGCTGCCAACCCCGCTAACCTTCTTACCGCTCATCCCGTTCACACCACTGCTCGCATTACCGTGGGCGACGGTTCTTCCATGCATATTTCTCCTGTCGGCCATGCTGTTTTTCCTTCTAACTACATGCCATTATATGTTTCTAACGTACTTGTCTCTCCTGACATCATTAAAAACCTTGTTTTTGTTCGTTCTCTTACACGTGGAAATCCTGTCATTGTTGAATTTGACATGTTTGGCTTTTCTGTTAAGGATGCTCGTACCCGGATGGTGCTCCATCGATGTGACAGCCCCGACGAGCTCTACCCGGTCCACTCATCCACCTCCTCCGTCGCTGCACCCATGGCGCTTTCCGCCAGAGTGCACCTTTGGCATGCTCGTCTCGGCCATCCCAACACCGCCACCCTTCGTCACATTCTTCGGAGTTTTTCATTCACGTGTAATAAGATCGACGATCACACTTGTCATGCTTCTCGTCTCGGCAAACATGTTCATCTTCCTTTTAGCACTTCATCGCATGTTGCATCATACCCGTTTGAGTTAATTCATAGTGATGTTTGGACCTCTCCTATTGCAAGTAACATGGGCTATCATTATTATCTTGTCATACTTGATGATTTTTCGCACTATGTGTGGACTTTCCCGTTGCGGCGAAAGTCGGATGTTGTTGCCACTCTCACCGCTTTCTACTCCTATGTCTCCACGCAGTTTGGACGTCCCATCCATGCATTGTAGACAGACAACGGGAAGGAGTTCGATAACCTTGCAATTCGCAACCTTCTCGCCACACATGGCACGATTTTTCGTCTCACTTGCCCGTACAATTCGCAACAATATGGTCGCGCTGAGCACGTGCTTCGCACTCTTAATGACTGCGTCCGCACCCTCCTCTTTCACGCCAATGTGCCACCACATTTTTGGGCCGACGCGATTGCCATCGCTTCACTACTCATCAACATTCGTCCTTGTCGCACTCGTGGGAATTTTGCACCTTGTCACCTTTTGTTCAGCACGCCACCCTCCTATGCTGAGCTCCGCATCTTCGGTTGCCTATACTACCCTAGCATCACTTCCACTACTCCTCATAAGCTCGCATCTCGGTCTGTTGCTTGCATCTTTCTCGGCTACCCCCCCCCCAACACCAAAGGCTACCGCTGCTATGATCCTATCTCACATAGGGTGATCACTTCCCGACACGTTTACTTTGATGAGATGATTTTTCCGTTTCAGCAGGTACCTTCAGATGTTGCGGCCTTGCCCGCTCTCGGTGACGGCCGTCCGTGTACTTCTCTTGGGCTGCCTCCCAGCTTTGAGGGTGCCCCCCGCGCCACGGGTCGAGTTCCTCCCCGGGTGGCTGCCTTAGGGGCTGCACCTTCCCTGGCGCCCGCAAAGCCCTTGGCATCCTCGGCAATGACCACGCCCTCGGCCTCCCCGGCGGCCGCGCCGCCGTCAGCCTCCCTGGTGGCCGTGACGCCTCCCATGTCCCCCGCGCCCTCCTCGGCGCCCCCCGTGGCCTCGCCTGTGGCCTCGGAGGTGGCAGGCTCTTCTTCGTCATCGCCCGCCGCCAACCCGGACTCGCTGCCCTTCCTGATGACTCGCTCTTGGACTGGCACTTTCCGTCTGAGCATGCAGTACACCAGCAATGAGTACCTTCTCGCTGCTTCCATCTCTGAGCCATCGCCTCTCCCATCGTCAGCTCGAGCCTCCCTTCGGGATCCTCATTGGCTCGCTGCGATGCAGGAACAGTTCGACGCGCTCCAGCGGAACCACACCTGGCAGCTTGTCCCTCGGCCGCCCTGTGCCAACATCATCACGGGCAAGTGGGTCTTTCGGCACAAGACTCGCCCGGATGGCACTCTCGAGCGCTAGAAAGCTCAGTGGGTGGTTTTTGTCTTTCGGCAACATGCGGGCATGGACTTCACCGACACCTTTGCCCTGGTTGTTAAACCGGGCACGATCCGCACCGTCCTTCAGCTTGCCGTCTCCCGAGCCTAGCCTGTGCATCAGTTGGACGTCTCCAACGCCTTCTTGCACGGCCACCTTGCTGAGCAGGTGTTCTGTGAGCAGCCCATCGGCTTCGTCGATGCCACGCATCCCGACCATGTGTGCTTGCTCTCCCGTTCTCTTTACGGGCTGAAGCAGGCACCTCGAGCCTGGTACCAGCGCATCGCTGCATTCTTGCAGACGCTCGGATTTACATCGACTCGCTCCGATGCATCCCTCTTCGTTGTCACACCCTCGATGCGACTACAGCTCCCACGTGTCGAGGCACGACTTAGAGACATAATCGCATTGAAGGCATATGTCGCAAGTGAGGCAATCTTCACACAACCCATGTAATACATAAGGGAAAGAGATACATAGTTGGCTTACAATCGCCACTTCACACAATTACATGAATAAAGCATTACATCATCCAAATACAATCAAGGCCCGACTAGGGAGCCAAAATAAAAGAAGAACCCCAAATGCGACAAAGGTCCCCGATCAACCCCAACTGGGCTCCACTACTGACCGACTAGAACAAAACAACATAAAGAACAAGATCTTCCTCGAGCTCCTCCTGAGCTTGGTTGCGTCATCTGCACGGACTCATCGGCACCTGCAAGCTGGTTTTGGAAGTATCTTTGAGCCACAGGGACTCAGCAATCTCGCACCCTTGCGATCAAGACTATTTAAGCTTATGGGTAAGGTAAAGGTATGAGGTGGAGCTGCAGTAAGCGACTAGCATATATGGTGGCTAACATACGCAAATGAGAGCGAGAAGAGAAGGCAAAGCACGATCGACAAAAGTATGATCAAGAAGTGATCCTGGGCTACCTACGTCAAGCATAACTCCAACAACCGTGTTCACTTCTCGAACTCCGTCGGAAAGAGACCATCACAGTTACACACGCGGTTGATTCATTTTATTTAAGGTCGACTTCAGGTTTTCTACAACCGGACGTTAACAAATTCCCATCTGCCCATAACCGCGGGCACGGCTTTCAAAAGTTCAAAACCCTGCAGGGGTGTCCCAACTTAGCCCATCACAAGCTCTCACGGTCAACGAAGGAATAGACCTCCACCCGGGACGTTCCGATCAGACTCGGTATCCCGGTACAACAAGACATTTCGACAGGGTAAAACTAAACCAGCAACACCGCCCGAATGTGCCGACAAATCCTGATAGGAGCTGCACATATCTCTTTCTCAGGGCACACTCAGATGAGCAATCCATACAACTAAAACCAGCCCTCGAGTTTCCCCGAGGTGGCGCTGCAAGGGGCTCTAGTTTGGACCAACACTCAGAGGAGCACTGGCCCGGGGGGTTAAAATAATGATGACCCTTGAGTCTGCAGAACCCAAGGGAAAAAAGGCTAGGTGGCAAATGGTAAAACCAATGTTGGGCATTGATGGAAGAGCTTTAGTTAAGGCGAACTGTCAAGGGGTTCCCATTATAGCCCAACCGCGTAAGGGACGCAAAATCCAGGAACATAACACCGATATGACGGAAACTAGGGCGGCAAGAGTGGAACAAAACACCAGGCATAAGGCCGAGCCTTCCACCCTTTACCAAGTATATAGATGCATTAATTAAATAAGATATATTGTGATATCCCAACAAGTAAACATGTCCCAACAAGGAACGACATCTCCATGTTCCAACAAGGAACAAACTTCAATCTTCACCTGCAACTAACAACGGTATAAGAGGGGCTGAGCAAAGCGGTAACATAGCCAATCAACGGTTTGCTAGGACAAGGTGGGTTAGAGGCTTGGTTCAACAATATGGGAGGCATGACAAGCAAGTGGTAGGTATCGCAGCATAGGCATAGCAAAAGAGCGAGCAACTAAGAAAGCAAAGATAGTAGTGATTTCGAGGGTATGATCATCTTGCCTGAAATCCCGCAAGAAAGAAGAACGAGTCCATGAAGAAGACAAACAGACATAGTCGAATCGATCCTCACAAACGCAACGTTACCGGAACCAACCCGAAGAAGCAACACCGGAAAAGAAAGCACACACATAGTAAACAAACCACACATGAACATGGTATGATATGCGGGATGCGATGCGGTATGCAAAATGCAAGATATGACAGGAAATGCATGAACCTGGCCTCAACATGGAAAACCAAGTGTGCCACTGGAAAGATGAGATGAAATCGCTTGAAAACGATATAAAGAACGCCGGAATCGGAGTTACGGTTTGGAAATGGCAAGCGATTTAAGAATGACACCGGTCTGCGATTTACAGCAAGTAGGCATCTAAATGCAATGAGATGAACATGCTACAACACCCAAACATGACAACAAAATACATGGCAGAGAAGCATTCATGATGCTTAACAAAAGTCTAGCACTGAGCTATGGCCAATTCATCCATTAACAGGTTCAAACAAGCATGGCAAAAACGCAAATGGTAAACAGATCTCAGACTTGGTGAAATTAACACTTGTCTGAAATTTCAGATCATGAAGCCCTCTTCGGAGCAACAAAACTACAAGCTACAGGACCTGAACATGACAAAGAAAGACATGGCATGGAGCTACTCAACAATCTTAACAGAAGTCCCTTAGTGACCTTGAGCCAAAAGGGATCACAAAATATACTAACAAGCACACGAACATAGCTAAAACATAATCAGTTTTTAGACTTAGTGAAAACTGAGACATGCTGAAATATAACTCATGAAGGCATGTAAACGAGCTCGATGCTCTCACTACGGTGCAGGTCACGGCAAGGCTAGCATATATCCATTAAGACGGCACAAAAAGCTAGCTAGACATGGCAAGAACAATGGCATAGCATGCACGGATCAACTAAAATAACATCGGCAAAATCGCAAACGAGTTGACGATCTGCCCAGATTTACCATGAAGCAAAAGTAGAGCTTGATTGACTCAAGCTAGGGTGCTCCACAATTGCAAACAAAGACATGGATGGATAGAGCATCACAATATTAACAAAACTCCTTTACTGATCATCCTCAAAAGAGGCATGGATCACTAGGAAACAACCTGAACATATGGCATCGTGAACTAAACAATCCCAGACTTAGTGAAAACTACTAAGTCCCTGAAAACAGATTTACCGGGTGCCTCACTTTGCAAGCTTGCACAAGTAACCACACACATCACAAAAATGCATGGTTTGCACCACTGGAAAGCTAACAAGATGCTTAACAAATCATATGAAGGACTCACAGGCATATCATGCACACAAAAATCATGGCAAAAATGACAAAAGTCTAAGATGAACTAGCAGATCTGACAATTAACTCACGAAGCCTCTTTCTAACAGCATTTGGGAATCAAGATGAACTCAAATGAAAATGATGCAATGGAATGAAATGATGTACTCGTCGAGACGAACATTTTGATATACCATATGTCCAAATCGGAGCTACGGATGCGGAGATATGGCCAGTCAAAGTATGCACAAAAATTTAAAGGGAGAGGGGGAAAGTCAACCCTCGTTGGATCCAGATCTGAGATCCGGGCGGCGAGGAAAACGAGGTTGGCCAGCAACACTGTTCACGATGGCGGCGGCGGACGCGGATGGAGCGGCCGGGCTTCCCCGGACGGCGGCGGCGCGGCCGAGGCGGAGGCGGACGCCGGCGAGGTCGCAGGCGGCGCCGGCGATGAGCTTGGCGGCAAGGACGGCGAGTGCAGGGCAGCGGTCACCGGCCGGTGCAGCGAGGTGGCAATGGCGCGCGGTGGCGCCGGCCACCTAGCGCGGGGACGAAGGAGGCGCGAGGCGCGGGGCGCGCGGCGGAGGAGATGGGCCGCGGGGGCCGGCTCCGGGCTCCCCGGGCCGTGCGGCGGGCGACGGGATGCGCCACGTGGCGCTGTGTGATTGGTGGCGGTGACGGGCGGACGTTGTCCGGTCCGATCCGGACACGTCCGTCGGTGGCGGGGGGTGATTTTAGGGTTTCGGGGAGGAAGAAGAGATCCGAAAAATGGGGTGTGTATTTATAGGCATAAATGGAGCTAGGAGAGTCCAAATGAGGTGCGGTTTTCGTCCACGCGATCGTGATAGAACGCTCTAGATGATGGAGCAGAGTTTGGTGGGTTTTGGGCCAAATTGGAGGGGTGTTGGGCTGCAACACACACGAGGCCTTTTCGGTCCCTCGGTTAACCGTTGGAGCATCAAACGAAGTCCAAATGGTACGAAACTTGACAGGCGGTCTACCTGTAGTGAACCAAGGTCGCTTGGCAAGTCTCGGTCCAATCCGGAAATATTTAATCCCCACACACGAAAGAGAGGTAGAAATGACCACCGGGGGAGAACGAAGCGCCGGAATGCAAAACGGACAACGGGGAAAATGCTCGGATGCAAGAGACGAACATGTATGCGAATGAAATGCGCATGATGACATGATATGCAATGCATGACACGCAAGCAATGACAACACAACAACAGCGAATAACTGGACGACACCTGGCACATCGGTCACGGGGCGTTACAACACTCCACCACTACGAGAGGATCTCGTCCCGAGATCTAGAATGGCACCGGAGGGAAAACGGAAGAGAAAGAGAAGAGGTCGCTAAGTTGCTTCTTAGAAAAATGAGTGAAACCAAAGAACCTTTCCAGGTTGAGCAAATTGAAAGAAAGACGCAACGGCGGTGAACGAAGTTGAAAGCACTCTGTTAAGAAAGAGGGATAAGAAAGAACCAATTCGGGTAGCACTCCGGTTAAAAGAGATGAAAGACTTGTTAAGATGAAAGAACTTGAGCAGAGGACACAACACTCCGGTTAAATGGATAAACCAAGAAAAGAACACGATCCTAACAAAAACAAGAAGATGGGTTGAAGAGAGCAACATCACAATGCCTCCGGAACAAAAGTAAGAATGGAATGGACTGAACAAAGGGAAACACGATCTTGAGAGAGCACGCTTACAACAAATGCTAGAACGGAGTTGTTGGGAAAACCAACAATGAAAATAATAAGCTTGATATGGTCTTATGGAATACAACTCAAACATTATGAGGTGACCACCTGCCACTCACGGGAAGAAGAATTGGATTGGCATGAACAAGGAGACGAGAAGCTTATCACCAGAAGGATATATGAAGAACTTGGATCATTTATAAGCACCATAGAAGCAACAACCCTTAGGGACGGCTTTAAGTGAAATATAACCCAAGATAACTCCAATGACGAGATTGATGGATTTAAAAATATCTCATTCATGACAACATGTGAATCGTGAAACATGAGCTCAAATTATCAAGAACGGCATAATACCGCCACCAAAGATACGGTAGAAAGAAATGCACTCCGGATTGCAAGATGAAGAAAACTTGAGCTTCTTAATAGAATCTCGATGAAAACTTTGAGAAGGAATTAAATCCTTGATGAACCATCATGTAGAACCTCCATAAAGAACTCCGGTAAACAAAAGGATGAACAAACAGAAGGAAAAAGAAGTTGAAAACATAAGGTGAATCCTTGTAAGGATTGTTGATGGACCTCCGTGATAATTAGATCTTGGAACTCCGGGAAAGAAAAATGAATCAAGTGAAACCGAGAATTTGATGAACCTCCGCAATAAGGAATTAATTTTTGGATGAAACAAGAATAAGAATTACATTATGCTTATCCTTCACCAATTAAATTGATGACAATCAATGGATTTAAGATATTACTTATTCTCGTAGAAAGGATTAAGATAGATATTGCGCAAACTTAAGAAGGTCTTCTTTGAACCACCGGTAGGATTGAAACAACGAATGAATTGATATGAAGATAAAGCTGGAAGAACCACCGTAAGAATTGGTTATGAATGAAGAAAAGATAAAGAAACACCAGGAAGAATTAGCAAATGAACAAAGAAGGTTGAGGGGATTTAGATACATTAGAACGAAGAGATCACGAGCCGATAAAAGATCACTTGAACGAAGCCCCGGTAAAATTTTGAGTAAGAGAGCTGAAGGCTGAAATGAATAATCCCGAATTGATGGACTTCGGAGAATCAAACTGAAAAGATCTTGAATTGTTCCGGATGGGTGAAAGGAATTCTCACAATCGAAAAATAATTATGAGAGGATGGGCACAAGCTAGAATCACGAATCTTTAAGAGAATGGAGCAAGATTAAAGAGAAACTCTTCTTCGGTCTTCAAAATCTGAGAATTACGACGGGAAACACCACCAAGAATTGTTGAAGCACTCCGTAATGAAGAAGATTGGAAAATTTGAACCAACGATGAAAAGATGAATTTGAGAACAACTCCGGGAGAATAAGAAGAGTCAGGTAAGATCCTAGGAAAAGACCTGTGGGTTAGGGCCCACTCAAAAGAAACACCGTTGACAAGATTTAAAAGAGAGGTTGCACCGGTTGAATAAATGACTTGAATGAGAGAACATCCCCGAAAGTTCTTGAATGAATGCAGGGTGGAAAAAGACGAATCTTAGAGATATCTTGAGCACTCCGGAATAATAAATAGCGAGAAGTGAAATGATAATGAGGTGCACCGGCATGAGAAAGCATTGAAACAAGGAAAAAGGATATGATCCACAAAGCTTGACTTGGTTCCACCGGAGAAGGAAAGAACGAAAGCTGATGAACTTGAAGCTCCGTTAGAATCTTCATGAGAATCGTCGGATAAGAACATTGACGGAAAAAGGAGTAGAGAGGCTTCCCATCAACAAAATGGATACTTGATTAAGAATTCTGAATCCTTGAAGAAAAACAAAGGGAGGGAGGGCGGGAAAACAAAGGCAGCTTGGAACGAATGAAACAAAGACTGTTGAGAAGAACTGATAATAGATCTTGCGGATGTTGAAATGATCGGATCCACTTGAAGAGAAGCACACCGGTTAAAAAGGATTGACATGGCAATCTCGATGATCGAGAAGGATTAGTGTTCACATCGAGGTATGAGACCACTGCTTAGAGAAGGTATGGAATCAACATTTGACTTTGAAGCAACTCGAATACAACTCAAAACAAAAACAAAGGGTTGGCTTGCAGAATAAACCAGAACAAACATATGATAGAGATTTCGTCCGAAGTTTTCGTGGTGGGGCCTTCACGGGCTCGATCGTACAACACCATCATGCACAAGGTAGTGCACATGACATACGAAGCGTCCCCGAGTCGGCATAGCCAAGGACTCTTTAAGACACAACGAGACCACTGTAAATCCGACCGTGAATAGGCGGACCACTAGATGTCGAACCCCAATTTCATATCATACATTTGTCAGAAAGATATCCTAAGAGCTACTTGAATTCCCACCTATGAAACTCCCGAACCTTTCCGGTTATGCAATCAGGTGTTGGGGATACAGGGGAAGCATAATATCTCACCCAAATCTAGCAAAACCTACATCCAGCGGTATCCATCCTTCAACACATAACCAAGAAACCTTCGGAAATCGTCTACCTCAACCTTCGAAAAGCATCCGTTATACAAGTTATGGCAATACTCCCGAACTCCCGCCCCAATACTGGGTGGCGTCGAGGTTATCTCACCAATGAACTGCATAAAAGAGATTTTCGATGTCGGCGTACTAAACTCAGGTATTCTAGAACTGCAACGATAAAATTATGATGACAACACCTCAGAGCTCAACTCCCCGGGACACTTCCACTAAACCCCTGACAGGAGGCACCAAGACAATGTTCTCATCATAAAACCATCGGAACGACTCCAAGATACCCGCGTGATCCTAAATTTTTTTTTGTGAAATTTGAGAAGAGAAGAGTCAAAACTCTACGTCAGGATGCCTTACCAGAGCGATGAGGAGACTGGGAAGTAAAAAGAATTCCTAACTCTCTGATATATAATTCCTAAATGACTCGAAACATTTTTCTAGACACAACTCGGCCACTAAAAACGATCAAGCAATGGGGCTCCTAAGGTCGGGGAAGCTCTGATTACCAACTTGTCACACCCTCGATGCGACTATAGCTCCCACGTGTCGAGGCACGACTTAGAGAGATAATCGCATTGAAGGCATATGTCGCAAGTGAGGTAATCTTCACACAACCCATGTAATACATAAGGGAAAGAGATACATAGTTGGCTTACAATCGCCACTTCACACAAGTACATGAATAAAGCATTACATCATCCAAATACAATCAAGGCCCGACTACGGAGCCAAAATAAAAGAAGAACCCCAAATGCGACAAAGGTCCCCGATCGACCCCAACTGGGCTCCACTACTGACCGACTAGAACGAAACAACATAAAGAACAAGATCTTCCTCGAGCTCCTCCTGAGCTTGGTTGCGTCATCTGCACGGACTCATCGGCACCTACAAGCTGGTTTTGGAAGTATCTTTGAGCCACAGGGACTCAGCAATCTCGCACCCTCGCGATCAAGACTATTTAAGCTTATGGGTAAGGTAAAGGTATGAGGTGGAGCTGCAGCAAGCGACTAGCATATATGGTGGCTAACATACGCAAATGAGAGCGAGAAGAGAAGGCAAAGCTCGGTCGACAAAAGTATGATCAAGAAGTGATCCTGGGCTACCTACGTCAAGCATAACTCCAACAACCGTGTTCACTTCCCGGACTCCGTCGGAAAGAGACCATCACGGTTACACACGCGGTTGATTCATTTTATTTAAGGTCGACTTCAGGTTTTCTACAACCGGACGTTAACAAATTCCCATATGCCCATAACCGTGGGCACGGCTTTTGAAAGTTCAAAACCCTGCAGGGGTGTCCCAACATAGCCCATCACAAGCTCTCACGGTCAATGAAGGAATATACCTCCACCCGAGACGTTCCGATCAGACTCGGTATCCCGGTACAACAAGACATTTCGACAGGGTAAAACTAAACCAGCAACACCGCCCGAATGTGCCGGAAAATCTCGATAGGAGCTGCACATATCTCTTTCTCAGGGCACACTCAGATGAGCAATCCGTACAACTAAAACCAGCCCTCGAGTTTCCCCGAGGTGGCGCTGCAAGGGGCTCTAGTTTGGACCAACACTCAGAGGAGCACTGGCCCGGGGGGGTTAAAATAATGAAGACCCTTGAGTCTGCAGAACCCAAGGGAAAAAAGGCTAGGTGGCAAATGGTAAAACCAATGTTGGGCATTGATGGAAGAGCTTTACTTAAGGCGAACTGTCAAGGGGTTCCCATTATAGCCCAACCGCGTAAGGGACGCAAAATCCGGGAACATAACACCGATATGATGGAAACTAGGGCGGCAAGAGTGGAACAAAACACCAGGCATAAGGCCGAGCCTTCCACCCTTTACCAAGTATATAGATGCATTAATTAAATAAGATATATTGTGATATCCCAACAAGTAAACATGTCCCAACAAGGAACGACATCTCCATGTTCCAACAAGGAACAAACTTCAATCTTCACCTGCAACTAACAACGGTATAAGAGGGGCTGAGCAAAGCGGTAACATAGCCAATCAACGGTTTGCTAGGACAAGGTGGGTTAGAGGCTTGGTTCAACAATATGGGAGGCATGACAAGCAAGTGGTAGGTATCGCAGCATAGGCATAGCAAAAGAGCGAGCAACTAAGCAAGCAAAGATAGTAGTGATTTCGAGGGTATGATCATCTTGCCTGAAATCCCGCAAGGAAGAAGAACGAGTCCATGAAGAAGACAAACAAACGTAGTCGAACGGATCCTCACAAATGCAACGTTACCGGAACCAACCCGAAGAAGCAACACCGGAAAAGAAAGCACACACATAGTAAACAAACCACACATGAACATGGTATGATATGCGGGATGCGGGATGCGATGCGGTATGCAAAATGCAAGATATGACAGGAAATTCATGAACCTGGCCTCAACATGGAAAACCAAGTGTGCCACTGGAAAGATGAGATGAAATCGCTTGAAAACGATATAAAGAACGCCAGAATCGGAGTTACGGTTTGGAAATGGCAAGCGATTTAAGAATGACACCGGTCTGCGATTTACAGCAAGTAGGCATCTAAATGCAATGAGATGAGCATGCTACAGCACCCAAACATGACAACAAAATACATGGCAGGGAAGCATTCATGATGCTTAACAAAAGTCTAGCACTGAGCTACGGCCAATTCATCCATTAATAGGTTCAAACAAGCATGGCAAAAATGCAAATGGTAAACAGATCTCAGACTTGGTGAAATTAACACTTGTCTGAAATTTCAGATCATGAAGCCCTCTTCGGAGCAACAAAACAACAAGCTACAGGACCTGAACATGACAAAGAAAGACATGGCATGGAGCTACTCAACAATCTTAACAAAAGTCCCTTAGTGACCTTGAGCAAAAAGGAATCACAAAATATACTAACAAGCACACGAACATAGCTAAAACATAATCAGTTTTCAGACTTAGTGAAAACTGAGACATGCTGAAATATAACTCACGAAGGCATGTAAATGAGCTCGATGCTCTCACTACGGTGCAGGTCATGGCAAGGCAAGCATATATCCATTAAGAAGGCACAAAAAGCTAGCTAGACATGGCAAGAACAATGGCATAGCATGCACGGATCAACTAAAATAACATCGGCAAAATCGCAAACGTGTTGACGATCTGCCCAGATTTACCACGAAGTAAAAGTAGAGCTTGATTGACTCAAGCTAGGGTGCTCCACAATTGCAAACAAAGACATGGATGGATAGAGCATCACAATATTAACAAAACTCCTTTACTAATCATCCTCAAAAGAGGCACGGATCACTAGGAAACAACCTGAACATATGGCATCGTGAACTAAACAATCCCAGACTTAGTGAAAACTACTAAGTCCCTGAAAATAGGTTTACCGGGTGCCTCACTTTGCAAGCTTGCACAAGTAACCACACACATCACAAAAATGCATGGGTTGCACCACTGGAAAGCTAAAAAGATGCGTAACAAAACATATGAAGGACTCACAGGCATATCATGCACACAACAATCATGGCAAAAATGACAAAAGTCTAAGATGAACTAGCAGATCTGACAATTAACTCACGAAGCCTCTTTCTAACAGCATTTCGGGCATCAGGATGAACTCAAATGAAAATGATGCAATGGAATGAAATGATGTACTCGTCGAGATGAACATTTTGATATACCATATGTCCAAATCGGAGCTACGGATGCGGAGATATGGCCAGTCAAAGTATGCACAAAAATTTAAAGGGAGAGGGGGAAAGTCAACCCTCGTTGGATCCAGATCTGAGATCTGGGCGGTGCGGAAAACGAAGTTGGCCGGCAACACTGTTCACGACGGCGGCGGCGGATGCGGATGGAGCGGCCGGGCTTCCCCGGACGGCGGCGGCGCGGCCGAGGCGGAGGCGGACGCCGGCGAGGTCGCAGGCGGCGCCGGCGATGAGCTTGGCGGCGGGGACGGCGAGTGCAGGGCAGCGGTCACCGGCCGGTGCGGCGAGGTGGCAATGGCGCACGGCGGTGCCGGCCACCTGGCGCGGGGACGAAGGAGGCGCGAGGCGCGGGGCGCGCGACGGAGGAGATGGGCCGCGGGGGCCAGCTCCGGGCTCCCCGGGCCGCGCGGCGGCGGGCGACGGGATGCGCCACGTGGCGCTGTGTGATTGGTGGCGGTGACAGGCGGACGTTGTCCGGTCTGATCCGGACACGTCCGTCGGTGGCGGGGGGTGATTTTAGGGTTTCGGGGAGGAAGAAGAGATCCGAAAAATGGGGGGTGTATTTATAGGCATAAGTGGAGCTAGGAGAGTCCAAATGAGGTGCGGTTTTCATCCACGCGATCGTGATAGAACGCTCTAGATGATAGAGCAGAGTTTGGTGGGTTTTGGGCCAAATTGGAGGAGTGTTGGGCTGCAACACACATGAGGCCTTTTCGGTCCCTCGGTTAACCGTTGGAGCATCAAACGAAATCCAAATGGTACGAAACTTGACAGGTGGTCTACCGGTAGTGAACCAAGGTCGCTTGGCAAGTCTCGGTCCAATCCGGAAATGTTTAATCCCCACACACGAAAGAAAGGTAGAAATGACCACCGGGGGAGAACGAAGCGCCGGAATGCAAAACGGACAATGGGGAAATGGTCGGATGCAAGAGACGAACATGTATGCGAATGAAATGCGCATGATGACATGATATGCAATGCATGACACGCAAGCAATGACAACACAACAACAACAAATAACTGGATGACACCTGGCGCATCGGTCACAGGGCGTTACATTCGTGTACCATAACGGAGTTCACACAGCCTACTTGCTGCTATATGTCGACGACATCATCCTGACGGCATCCACTCCCGCGCTCCTTCAGCGGCTCACTGCTCATCTTCGCGATGAGTTTGCCCTGAAGGACTTGGGGCCCCCGCACTACTTCCTTGGCATTGAGGTGGTTCGACAGCCAGATGGGTTCTTCCTGCACCAGCAGCGCTACGCCCATGAGCTTCTTGAGCGAACCGGCATGCTTAACTGCAAGCCCGCTCCGACGCCCGTCGACACCAAGGCCAAGGTTTCTGCTCTGGAGGGTTCTCCCGCATCCGATGCGGCCTTCTATCACTCCATTGTGGGTGCTCTGCAGTATCTGACCCTGACGCGCCCTGACTTGCAGTATGCTGTTCAGCAGGTCTGCCTTCACATGCATGCTCCGCGCGACTCTCACTGGACCCTGGTGAAGCGTATCCTATGTTACATACGTGGCACCCCATCCATGGGACTTACGCTAACGGCCTCCGCCTCCACTGACCTCGTCGCCTACTCTAATGCGGACTAGGCTAGCTGCCCGGACACACGGCGCTCCACCTCGGGGTACTGTGTCTACCTTGGGTTGTCCCTGATATCTTGGTCCTCCAAGCGACAGCCCACTCTCTCCCGCTCGAGTGCCGAGGCACAGTATCGGGCAGTGGCTAACGTCGTTGCTGAATGCTCTTGGCTTCGTCAGCTGCTCAAGGAGTTGCTTTGTGATGTTCGTAAGGCCACGCTCGTCTACTGCGACAACGTCTCTGCCGTGTACCTCTCCGCCAACCCGGTCCACCATCGTCGACCGAAGCATATTGAGCATGACATACACTTTGTTCGTGAGCAGGTGGCTCTTGGGCGCATCCGGGTCCTCCACGTCCCGACGGCGCAATAGTTGTCGATGTCATGACAAAAGGACTGCCTACTTCTGTTTTTGAGGAGTTCAGGTCCAGTCTTTGCGTCTCCGATGATGCTTCGACTGCGCGGGGGTGTTGAACATTTGGTTTGTGCATGTATATTGTATAGCCCAGCCCACCTCCTAGTTATTGTATAGTTGAGGTTGTGGCCCACTCTGTACTCCATATATACGTGTGTTATGCACCAATCAATACATTGTTTAGCATTGCCAAAACTCTCGTCTCCAACTATTCAAATTAAATCCACTAACTTTATGAAAACTCAATTTAATCTGTAAGTAAACAAAAGAAAGTTTCTCACCCTGATTTTTGGAAAAAAAAATTCTTAAACATTCCGATAATCGGGATGTTACAAAACGGAACATCCTGATATACACTTGCTACATGTGGATGAAATTTGTGGATTATTTAAGCTTGCAGGTTTACCCAAAGATGAAGTTAAGACGAAGGTTTTCCCTTTATCTTTGAAGGGAAAAGCATTGACATGGTATAGGCTATGTGATGATATTGGATCATGGAATTGGAATCGATTGAAATTAGAATTTCATCAAAAAAATTATCCTATGCATCTACTTCATCATGAGCAGAATTACATATATAATTTTTGGCCTCGTGAAGGAGAAAGTATCGCTCTAGCTTGGTGGAGGCTTAAGTCAATGTTATATTCATGCCCCAATCATGAGCTCTTGAGAGAAATTACTATCCAGAATTTTTCTGCTCGGCTTTCTCGTAATGATCAATCCATGCTCGATACGTCTTGTATTGGTTCTTTTATGAAGAAGACCATTGAATTCAAGTGGGATCTTTTAGAAAGAATAAATTGCAACTCTGAATATTGGGAACTTGATGAAGGTAAAGAGTCAAGTATTAAGCTTGAGTTTGATTGTGTTAAATCTTCTATGAATACCGATGCTTTTCACAAGTTTAGCACTTAATATGGACTTGACTCTGAAATAGTAGCCTCCTTTTGTGAATCATTTGCTACTCATGTTGATCTCCCTAAGGATAAGTGGTTTAAATATCATCCCCCTATTAAAGAAGAAATTAAAGAACCGGAAAAAGTTAAAGATGAAACTATTATTTACAATGTTGATCCAGTAATATTATTTACAATATAAGCCTACTGCTTATATTGAAAGACACCTTTCCCTGTTAGGATAAAGGAACTTGCTAAGGTATCAACTGTGGTTCCCAAAAGTAATATTAAAGCACCTAAACCATCTAAACAAATTAAAGTAGAACTTAGTGTTGCTATGGGTAAAGATCTCTTGGTAGAAAATATTAGTGGCATGTTATTTATGAAGGAAATATGCCCTAGAGGCAATAATAAAGTTATTATTTATTTCCTTATATCATGATAAATGTTTATTATTCATGCTAGAATTGTATTAACCGGAAACATAATACATGTGTGAATACATAGACCAACAGAGTGTCACTAGTATGCCTCTACTTGACTAGCTCGTTAATCAAAGATGGTTATGTTTCCTAACCATGAACAAAGAGTTGTTATTTGATTAACGAGGTCACATCATTAGTTGAATGATCTGATTGACATGACCCATTCCATTAGCTTAGCACACGATCGTTTAGTATGTTGCTATTGCTTTCTTCATGACTTATACATGTTCCTATAACTATGAGATTATGCAACTCCCGTTTACCGGAGGAACACTTTGGGTACTACCAAACGTCACAACGTAACTGGGTGATTATAAAGGAGTACTATAGGTGTCTCCAATGGTAGATGTTGGGTTGGCGTATTTCGAGATTAGGGTTTGTCACTCCGATTGTCGGAGAGGTATCTCTGGGCCCTCTCGGTAATGCACATCACATAAGCCTTGCAAGCACTGCAACTAATATGTTAGTTGTGAGATGATGTATTACGGAATGAGTAAAGAGACTTGCCGGTAACGAGATTGAACTAGGTATTGGATACCGACGATCGAATCTCGGGCAAGTAACATACCGATGACAAAGGGAACAACGTATGTTGTTATGCGGTCTGACCGATAAAGATCTTCGTAGAATATGTAGGAGCCAATATGGGCATCCAGGTCCCGCTATTGGTTATTGACCGGAGACGTGTCTCGGTCATGTCTACATTGTTCTCGAACCGTAGGGTCCGCACGCTTAACGTTACGATGACAGTTATTATGAGTTTATGCATTTTGATGTACCGAAGGTTGTTCGGAGTCCCGGATGAGATCACGGACATGACGAGGAGTCTCGAAATGGTCGAGACGTAAAGATTGATATATTGGAAGCCTATGTTTGGACATCGGAAGTGTTCCGGGTGAAATCGGGATTTTACCGGATTACCGGGAGGGTTACCGGAACCCCCCGGGAGCCAAATGGGCCAACATGGGCCTTAGTGGAAAGGTGAGAGGGCAGCCCACATAGGGCTGCGCCTCCCCCCCTCTCCCTAGTCCTATTAGGACTAGGAGAGGGGCCGGCCACCTCTCTCTCTCTCTCCTTTAAAGGATTCCTAGTTGGACTAGGATTGGAGGGGGGGAGTCCTACTCCCCGTAGGAGTAGGACTCCTCCTGCGCCTACACCTCTTTGGCCGGCCAGCCCCCCTCCCTCCAACCTTTATATACGGAGGCAGGGGGCACCCCAAGACACACAACTTGATCCTTGAGATCGTTCCTTAGCCGTGTGCGGTGCCCCCTGCCACCAAATTCCACCTCGATCATACCGTTACAGTGCTTAGGCGAAGCCCTGCGTCGGTAGTACATCAAGATCGTCACCACGCCGTCGTGCTGACGGAACTCTTCCTCGACGCTTTGCTGGATCGGAGCCCGAGGAACGTCATCGAGCTGTACGTGTGCTAAGAACTCGGAAGTGCCGGAGTAACGGTGCTTGGATCGGTCGGATCGGGAAGAAGACGTACGACTACTTCCTCTACGTTGTGTGATCGCTTCCGCAGTCGGTCTGCGTTGGTACGTAGACAACACTCTCCCCTCTCGTTGCTGTGCATCACCATGATCTTGCGTGTGCGTAGGAAAATTTTCGAAATTACTACGTTCCCCAACAGTGGCATCAGAGCCTAGGTTTTATGGTTTGATGTTATTTGCACGAGTAGAACACAAGTGAGTTGTGGGCGATACAAGTCATACTGCCTACCAGCATGTCATACTTTGGTTCGGCGGTATTGTTGGGTGAGACGATCCGGACCAACCTTACGCGTACTCTTACGCGAGACCGGTTCCCTCGACGTGCTTTGCACATAGATGGCTTGCGGAAGACTGTCTCTCCAACTTTAGTTGAACCAAGTGTGACTACGCCCGGTCCTTGAGAAGGTTAAAACCGAGTCTATTTGACGAACTATCGTTGTGGTTTTGATGCGTAGGTGAGATGAATTCTTACTTAAAGCCCGTAGCAGCCACGTAAAACTTGCAACAACAAAGTAGAGGACGTCTAACTTGTTTTTGCAGGGCATGTTGTGATGTGATATGGTCAAGGCATGATGCTGATTTTATTGTATGAGATGATCATGTTTTGTAACCGAGTTATCGGCAACTGGCAGGAGCCATATGGTTGTCGCTTTATTGTATGCAATGCAATCGCGATGTAATGCTTTACTTTATTACTAAGCGGTAGTGATAGTCGTGGAAGCATAAGATTGGCGAGACGACAACGATGCTACGATGGAGATCAAGGTGTCGCGCCGGTGACGATGGTGATCATGACGGTGCTTCGGAGATGGAGATCACAAGCACAAGATGATGATGGCCATATCATATCACTTATATTGATTGCATGTGTTGTTTATCTTTTATGCATCTTATCTTGCTTTGATTGACGGTAGCATTATAAGATGATCTCTCACTAAATTATCAAGAAGTGTTCTCCCTGAGTATGCACCGTTGCGAAAGTTCTTCGTGCTGAGACACCACGTGATGATCGGGTGTGATAGGTTCTACGTTCAAATACAACTGGTGCAAAACAGTTGCACACGCGGAATACTCAGGTTATACTTGACGAGCCAAGCATATACAGATATGGCCTCGGAACACGGAGACCGAAAGGTCGAGCGTGAATCATATAGTAGATATGATCAACATGACGATGTTCACCATTGAAAACTACTCCATCTCACGTGATGATCGGTTATGGTTTAGTTGATTTGGATCACGTGATCACTTAGAAGATTAGAGGGATGTCTATCTAAGTGGGAGTTCTTAAGTAATATGATTAATTGAACTTAAATTTATCATGAACTTAGTCCTGGTAGTATTTTGCAAATTATGTTGTAGATCAATAGCTCGCGTTGTTGCTTCCCTGTGTTTATTTTTGATATGTTCCTAGAGAAAATTGTGTTGAAAGATGTTAGTAGCAATGATGCGGATTGGATCCGTGATCTGAGGTTTATCCTCATTGCTGCACAGAAGAATTATGTCCTTGATGCACCGCTAGGTGACAGACCTATTGCAGGAGCAGATGCAGACGTTATGAACGTTTGGCTAGCTCAATATGATGACTACTTGATAGTTTAGTGCACCATGCTTAATGGCTTAGAATCGGGACTTCAAAGACGTTTTGAACATCATGGACCATATGAGATGTTCCAGGAGTTGAAGTTAATATTTCAAGCAAATACCCGAGTTGAAAGATATGAAGTCTCCAACAAGTTCTATAGCTAAAAGATGGAGGAGAATCGCTCAACTAGTGAGCATGTGCTCAGATTGTCTGGGTACTACAATCGCTTGAATCAAGTGGGAGTTAATCTTCCAGATAAGATAGTGATTGACAGAATTCTCTAGTCATCATCACTAAGTTAGTAGAACTTCGTGATGAACTATAATATGCAAGGGATAACGGAAACAACTCCCAAGCTCTTCGTGATGCTGAAATCAACGAAGGTAGAAATCAAGAAAAACATCAAGTGTTGATGGTTGACAAGACCACTAGTTTCAAGAAAAGGGCAAAGGGAAGAAGGGGAACTTCAAGAAGAATGGCAAGCAAGTTGCTGCTCAAGTGAAGAAGCCCAAGTCTGATCCTAAGCCTGAGACTAAGTGATTCTACTGCAAAGGGACTGGTCACTGGAAGCGGAACTACCCCAAGTGATTGGCGGATAAGTAGGATGGCAAAGTGAACATAAGTATATTTGATATACATGTTATTGATGTGTACTATACTAGTGTTTATAGCAACCCCTCAGTATTTGATGCTAGTTCAGTTGCTAAGATTAGTAACTCGAAACGGGAGTTGCAGAATAAACAGAGACTAGTTAAGGGTGAAGTGACGATGTGTGTTGGAAGTAGTTCCAAGATTGATATGATCATCATCGCACACTCCCCTATACTTTCGGGGATTAGTGTTGAACTTAAATAAGTGTTATTTGGTTTTTGCGTTGAGCATGAATATGATTTGATCATGTTTATTGTAATACGGTTATTCATTTAAGTAAAAGAATAAATTGTTGTTCTGTTTACATGAATAAAACCTTATATGGTTACACACCCAATGAAAATAGTTCATTGGATCTCGATCTTAATAATACACATATTCATAATATTGAAACCAAAAGATGCAAAGTTAATAATGATAGTGCAACTTATTTGTGGCACTGCTGTTTAGGTCATATTGGTATAAAGCGCATGAAGAAACTCCATGCTGATGGGTTTTCGGAATCACTTGATTATGAATCACTTGATGCTTGCGAACCATGCTTTTTGGGCAAGATGACTAAGACGCCGTTCTCCGGAACAATGGAGCGAGAAAAGATTTATTGGAAATCATACATACTGATGTATGTGGTCCGATGAATATTGAGGCTCGCGACAGGTATCATTATTTTCTGATCTTCACAGATGATTTGAGCAGATATGAGTATATCTGCTTGATGAAACATAAGTCTGAAACATTTGAAAAGTTCAAAGAATTTCAGAGTGGAGTGGAAAATCATCGTGACAAGAAAATAAAAGTTTCTACGATATGATCGCAGAGGTAAAATATTTGAGTTACGAGTTTGGTCTTCAATTAAAACAATGTGGAATAGTTTCACAAAATCATGCCACATGGAACACCACAGCATAATGGTGTGTCCGAACGTCATAACCGTACTTTATTGGATATAGTGCAATCTATGATGTATCTTACCGATCTACCACTATCGTTTTGGGGTTATGCATTAGAGACAGCTGCATTCACGTTAAATAGGGCACCATCTAAATCCGTTGAGACGACACCGTGTGAACTATGGTTTGGCAAGAAACCTAAGCTGTCGTTTCTTAAAAATTTGGGGTTGCGATGCTTATATGAAAAAGTTTCATCCTGATAAGCTCAAACTCAAATCGGAGAAGTGCGTCTTCATAGGATATCCAAAGGAAACTATTGGATACACCTTCTATCACAGATCCGAAGGCAAGACTTTTGTTGCTAAAATTCGGAAACTTTCTGGAGAAGGAGTTTCTCTCGAAAGAAGTGAGTGGGAGGAAAGTAGAACTTTACGAGGTAACTGTACCTGCTCCCTTATTGGAAAGTAGTACATCACAGAAAAATGTTTCTGTGACACCTACACCAGTTAGTGAGGAAGCTAATGATGATGATCATGAAACTTCAGAACAAGACACTACTGAACCTCGTAGATCAACCAGAGTAAGATCCGCGCCAGAGTGGTACGGTAATCCTGTTCTGGAAGTCATGCTACTAGATCATGATGATCCTACGAACTATGAAGAAGCGATGGTGAGCCCAGATTCCGCAAAGTGGCTTGAAGCCATGAAATCTGAGATATGATCCATGTATGAGAACAAAGTATGGACTTTAGTTGACTTGCCCGATGATCGGCAAGCCATAGAAAATAAATGGATCTTCAAGAGGAAGACGGACGCTGATAGTAGTTTTACTATCTACAAAGCTAGAATTGTCGCAAAAGGTTTTCGACAAGTTCAAGGTGTTGACTACGATGAGATTTTCTCACTCGTATCTATGCTTAAGTCTGTCCGAATCATGTTAGTAATTGCCGCATTTTATGAAATCTGGCAAACGGATAAACAAAACTGCATTCCTTAATGGATTTATTAAAGAAGAGTTGTATATGATGCAACCAGAAGGTTTTGTCAATCCAAAAGGTGCTAACAAAATGTGCAAGCACCAGCGATCCATCTGTGGACTGGTGCAAGCATCTCGGAGTTGGAATATACGCTTTGATGAGTTGATCTAAGCATATAGTTTTATACAGACTTGCGGTGAAGCCTATATTTACGAGAAAGTGAGTGGGAGCACTACAACATTTCTGATAAGTATATGTGAATGACATATTGTTGATCAGAAATAATGTAGAATTATTCTGTAAAGCATAAAAGGAGTGTTTGAAAGGAGTTTTTCAAAGAAAGACTTCGGTAAAGCTGCTTACATATTGAGCTTCAAGATCTATAGAGATAGATCAAAGACGCTTGATAAGTTCTTTCAATGAGTACATGCCTTGACAAAGATTTTGAAGTAGTTCAAAATGGAGCAGTCAAAGAAAGAGTTCTTGCCTGTACAATAAGGTGTGAAGTTGAGTAAGACTCAAAGCCCGACCACGGCAGAAGATAGAAAGAGAATGAAAGTCATTCCCTATGCCTTGGCCATAGGTTCTATAAAGTATGTCATGCTGTGTACCAGATCTATTGTATACCCTGCACTGATTTAGCAAGGGAGTACAATAGTGATCCAGGAGTAGATCACTGGACAGCGGTCAGAATTCTCCTTAGTGAAATAAGGATATGTTTCTCGATTATGGACGTGACAAAAAGGTTCGTCGTAAAGGGTTACGTCGATGCAAGTTTTTGACACTGATCCAGATAATTCTAAGTCTCAATCTGGATACATATTGAAAGTGGGAGCAATTAGCTAGAGTAGCTCCGTGTAGAGCATTGTAGACATAGAACTTGCAAAATACTTACGGATCTGAATGTGACAGACCCGTCGACTAAAATTATCCCACAAGCAAAACATGATCACACCTTAGTACTCTTTGGGTGTTAATCACATAGAGATGTGAACTAGATTATTGACTCTAGTAAACCCTTTGAGTGTTGGTCACATGACGATGTGAACCATGGGTGTTAATCACATGGTAACGTGAACTATTGCTATTAAATCACATGGCGATGTGAACTAGATTATTGACTCTAGTGCAAGTGGGAGACTGAAGGAAATATGCCCTAGAGGCAATAATAAAGTTATTATTTATTTCCTTATATCATGATAAATGTTTATTATTCATGCTAGAATTGTATTAACCGGAAACATAATACATGTGTGAATACATAGACCAACAGAGTGTCACTAGTATGCCTCTACTTGACTAGCTCGTTAATCAAAGATGGTTATGTTTCCTAACCATGAACAAAGAGTTGTTATTTGATTAACGAGGTCACATCATTAGTTGAATGATCTGATTGACATGACCCATTCCATTAGCTTAGCACACGATCGTTTAGTATGTTGCTATTGCTTTCTTCATGACTTATACATGTTCCTATAACTATGAGATTATGCAACTCCTGTTTACCGGAGGAACACTTTGGGTACTACCAAACGTCACAACGTAACTGGGTGATTATAAAGGAGTACTACAGGTGTCTCCAATGGTAGATGTTGGGTTGGCGTATTTCGAGATTAGGGTTTGTCACTCCGATTGTCGGAGAGGTATCTCTGGGCCCTCTCGGTAATGCACATCACATAAGCCTTGCAAGCACTGCAACTAATATGTTAGTTGTGAGATGATGTATTATGGAACGAGTAAAGAGACTTGCCGGTAACGAGATTGAACTAGGTATTGGATACCGACGATCGAATCTCGGGCAAGTAACATACCGATGACAAAGGGAACAACGTATGTTGTTATGCGGTCTGACCGATAAAGATCTTCGTAGAATATGTAGGAGCCAATATGGGCATCCAGGTCCCGCTATTGGTTATTGACCGGAGACGTGTCTCGGTCATGTCTACATTGTTCTCGAACCGTAGGGTCCGCACGCTTAACGTTACGATGACAGTTATTATGAGTTTATGCATTTTGATGTACCGAAGGTTGTTCGGAGTCCCGGATGAGATCACGGACATGACGAGGAGTCTCGAAATGGTCGAGACGTAAAGATTGATATATTGGAAGCCTATGTTTGGACATCGGAAGTGTTCCGGGTGAAATCGGGATTTTACCGGATTACCGGGAGGGTTACCGGAACCCCCCGGGAGCCAAATGGGCCAACATGGGCCTTAGTGGAAAGGTGAGAGGGCAGCCCACATAGGGCTGCGCCTCCCCCCCTCTCCCTAGTCCTATTAGGACTAGGAGAGGAGCCGGCCACCTCTCTCTCTCTCTCCTTTAAAGGATTCCTAGTTGGACTAGGATTGGAGGGGGGAGTCCTACTCCCCGTAGGAGTAGGACTCCTCCTGCGCCTACACCTCTTTGGCCGGCCAGCCCCCCTCCCTCCAACCTTTATATACGGAGGCAGGGGGCACCCCAAGACACACAACTTGATCCTTGAGATCGTTCCTTAGCCGTGTGCGGTGCCCCCTGCCACCAAATTCCACCTCGATCATACCGTTACAGTGCTTAGGCGAAGCCCTGCGTCGGTAGTACATCAAGATCGTCACCACGCCGTCGTGCTGACGGAACTCTTCCTCGACGCTTTGCTGGATCGGAGCCCGAGGAACATCATCGAGCTGTACGTGTGCTAAGAAATCGGAAGTGCCGGAGTAACGGTGCTTGGATCGGTCGGATCGGGAAGAAGACATACGACTACTTCCTCTATGTTGTGTGATCGCTTCCGCAGTCGGTCTGCGTTGGTACGTAGACAACACTCTCCCCTCTCGTTGCTGTGCATCACCATGATCTTGCGTGTGCGTAGGAAAATTTTCGAAATTACTACGTTCCCCAACAATTTATTTCTGTCATGAAGCTGCTAGAATTGCCAAAACCGATGAAAGAGGTAAACATAGACCTGTTGTGGGCATGCCTCTTGTCTTAGTTAAAATATAAGATCATTGTTATCTTGGTTTATGACCTAGTGCTAGTGTGAGTGTTATTCCTTTTAACTTATACCAAGAAATTATGAATGATATAGCACCCTCTGAAATAGAAGACATAGATGTCACTATTAAACTTGCAAACAGAGACACCATCACACCACTTGGGATTGTTAGAGATGTTGAAGTCTTGTGTGGGAAAATAAAATATCCTACCGATTTTCTAGTTCTTGGTTCCCCAGAAGATGAATTTTGTCCCGTAATTTTTGGTAGACCTTTCTTGAACACTGTTAATGCTAAAATAGATTCCAAGAAATAAATCTTTAGTGTTATCTTTGGTGATGTGTCTCTTGAGTTTAATTTCTCTAAGTTTCATAGATAACTCCCATGATAAAGAATTACCTAGTAAGGATGAAATATGCTTATCTTAATGAGAAAAGATATATCCTATAATTATTAGTGCTAACCTTTCAGAACATGAAGAAGAAAGATTATTAGAAATTATGAAGAAGCATCGAGCTGCTATTGGACATACTCTTCATGATCTTAAGGGCATTAGTCCCACTCTATGTCAGCACAAGATTAATATGGAGCCTGATGTTAAACCCATTGTTGATCACCAACGACATTTGAATCCTAAGATGAAAGAAGTGGTAAGAACTAAAATACTAAAGCTTCTGGAAGTAGGTATAATCTATCACATAGCTTATAGTAGATGGGTAAGTCTTGTTCATTGTGTCCCTAAGAAAGGAGGTATTATTGTTGTTCCTAATGATAAAAATGAACTTATTCCAGACAGAATGGTGATTAGATATAGAATGGTAATTGATTTTAGAAAATTAAACAAATCTAGTAGAAAAGATCATTACCCTCTGCTTTTTATTGATCAAATGTTAGAAAGACTATTAAAGCACACACACTTTTGTTTTCTTGATGGATATTCTGGTTTCTCTCAAATACCTGTTTCACAACCTGATCAAGAGAAAACCACATTTACTTGTCCTTTTGGAACTTATGCTTATAGACGTATGCATTTTGGTTTATGCAATGCACCTGCTACCATTCAAAGATGTATGACTGCTATATTCTCAGATTTTTGTGATAAGATTGTTGAAGTTTTCATGGATGATTTTTCTGTTTATGGAACTTCTTTTGATGATTGCTTAAGAAACCTTGATCAAGTTTTGCTGAGATGTGAACAAACTAATCTGGTCTTGAATTGGGAGAAGTGTCGCTTTATCGTTAATGAAGGCATTGTCTAGGGGCATAAAATTTCTGAACAAGGTTTTGAGGTGGATAAAGCTAAAGTTGATGCAATTGAGAAAATGCCATGTCCTAAAGATACCAAAGGTATTCGTAGTTGCCTTGGTCATGATGGTTTCTATAGGAGCATTATTAAAGACTTCCCTCAAATTTCTAGGCCCCTTGCTAATCTTTTACAAAAGGATGTTCCATTTGTTTTTGATGATGATTGTGTAGAAGCCTTTGAAACACTTAAGAAAGCCTTAACTTCTGCACCTATTGTTCAACCACCTGATTGGAACTTGCTTTTTGAAATTATGTGTGATGCTAATGATTATGTTGTTGGTGTTGTTCTAGGACAAAGAGTCCATAAGAAATTAAATGTTATCCATTATGCTAGCAAAACTCGGACATGCCCAAAGAAATAATGCTACCACTGGGAAAGAATTTTTAGCAGTAGTGTTTGCTTGTGATAAGTTCAGATCTTACATCATTGATTCCAAAGTAATTGTTCACACTGATCATGCTGCTATAAAATATCTTATGGAAAAGAAAGATGCTAAACCTAGACTCATTAGGTGGGTACTCTTGCTACAAGAATTTGACTTCCATATCACTGATAGGAAAGGAGTTGAGAACCCCATAGATGATAACTTGTCTAGGTTAGAAAATATTCTTGATGAACCACTACCTACTGATGATAGCTTTCCTGATGAACAATTAGTTGTAATAAATGCTTCACATAATACTCCTTGGTATGTTGACTATGCTAATTATATTGTTGCTAAATTTATACCACCTAGTTTCACATACCAACAAAAGAAAAAATTCTTCTATGATTTAAGACATTACTTTTGGGATGACCCACATATTTATAAAGAAGGAGTAGATTGTATTATTAGACGTTGTGTACATGAGCATGAACAGGAACAAGTCCTACGGAAATGTCACTCCGAAGCTTATGGAGGACATCATGCGGGAGATAGAACTGCTCACTAGGTATTACAATCTGGTTTTTATTGGACTACTCTTTTCAAGGATGCCCATAAGTTTGTCTTGTCTTGTGATGAATGTCAAAGAATAGGTAATATTGGTAAGCGTCGGGAAATGCCTGTCACACCCTAGCTAGTCCATGCATTAGAGTGTGCATCATGTTGCTTTTATCAGAAACTTGAAATGGGGAAGGCAGAACCCCCAGCACCCCCCCTGAAATCAACTAGGGTTTACTAAAAATAAATTCAATGAACCTGAAATGCCCTTCTAAAATGCTCACCCTCTTTGCCTTGGGTTAGAACCTTTGGGAAAATAGGTGCCCATTTTTCTAGGTCAACAGAAGGTCACTGATGTAATTCATAAATATTTGAATTTGGGCATTTAAATGCTATTAAATAATTCAAATGCTCAAATAATGTTGGAACTATTTTTTGGGCCACTGAAATAATTCAGCAAGTGTCCATGAATATTTTCAGGATTTTATAAAATGATTTAGTATTTAAACTAAATCAAAACAAAATAACAGAAATAGAAAACAGAAATAAATAAAAGAGGGAAGGCCACTGGGCCACTTACCCGCACCCTACCTGGCCCAACTCCAGCTGGCGGCCCAGCCCACCACCGCTGCCTCCTGTCGTCTCCCTCCTCGGACAGAAGGACGTGGGCGTGTGCCCGACGCTCGCCGGCACGTGCGCGCGCCACCTCCACCCTGCCTGGCCACCTCCTGCTTCCCGACCCCCCTAGACGAGCGCCACGCATCCCCTGGAACCCCTCTCGCTCACTCTCTCATCCCCATTCTCCCCCCTGGCTCCCTCTCTCTTCCACCGAGCGGAGCTCGTCGCCGTCGTACGCCGTAGGTGCAGCCCCCGTGCTCCCCTCACCCTCCTGCCGAGTCCAGAAGCACCCCCGAAGCCTCCTCGTCCTCCCAATCGAGCTAGAAGACGCCGGGAGGCCCTGTTTCGACGCCGTCGTGGTCATCTTCAACCTCGGGCACCCGAGCTCCTCACCGTCGATTCGCGCCGTCAAGGTCGTCCCCGAGCCCGCTAGCCATCCCTACGGCACCGCTGTGAGCTCCCGATCCCTTCCCCCTTAACCACGCCATTGATTTCGCCCCGTAGCTGTTGCCCCGCGAGCACCCGAAGCTCGCCGCCGCTGAGCCTCGACGCCGTCGTGGCTATGGCCGTGCAAGCACGCGTCCGAGCGCACCACCGCATTCAGCGCGTCCCCAGGAGCCTAACGCGCCCACCCGTTCGACCTGCCGTGCCCCCTAGTGCCAACCCCGACCTTGCCCGAACTCCGGCGGCCGCAAAAGAGCTCGCTGCCGTCAGCTCCGGCCACCCCCGCACCTCCCGTTGGTCTCCCTAGATGCGCATGAGCACGGGCTATCCTCTGGTGCCCCTGGCGCGTCGATACGTCGCCTCTGGCGAGTTCTGAGCGAACTCCGCCGCTGTTCGAGGTCACCGCCGGCGAGACTCCGGCGAAGCCAACGTGGCACTGTCATTAACCACTAATGACCCCACTAAACTAACCCCTAGCTCACTGACGGATGGGCCCCCCCTCTCTAATTAACCTGGTTTAGTTTCTATTTAGTTTTAACTAACCACAAGGGCCCACAAGTCAGTTTGACCTGGCCACGTCACCGTTGACCTGGTCCCACATGTCAGCCACAGAAACCAACTAGGGTCATTGACCAGTGGGCCCCACTGGTCAGGTTTGACCTGGACCGACCGCGTTGACCTGATGATGTCATAGTGACATCATGCTGGCATAGTAAAGCTTTTCTGGGATTTTAAATAAATCAAAAATGATTTATTTATTTCAGAAAATTGCCTAAACTTCAAAAATTCATAGAAATTCAACCATAACTCCAAATGAGACAAATTATATATGAAAAATTATCAGAAAAATTCAATCTATCTATCTGTAATGGTTTCATGCATGACAAAACAAGTTTACCCTACTGTTTAAGCAGAATAAGAAAATGCCCTATAAATGAAATAATTAACGAGCTCACCCCTTTCTGTTTTAGCTTGCATTAGGCCAAAACACATTCATATTGCCATGTCATAGCATGCATCATATTGTTGCATATCGTCATGTGTTGATTGTGCTCGGTTGTGTTCTTCGTGGTAGGTTCTGCCTCCGAGGATATTCACGAGTATCCAACTGAAGGGCAGTATCCCGTTACCACTCCATCAGGCAAGCAACCATTGATCATTCCGATACAAACCCATGTTCTCGCTCCTGCTCTTGTTTACTGCATTAAGACAACACAATTCAAACTGCTGTGTGCTACGGTAGTTGAACCCTTATCTTCTGCATGACCTGTCATTGCCACAGTAACTAGATGAAACCCACTAGCATGTGTAGGAGTTGATTGAGCCATGTTTTGTGATTCCTACCTTGCTATGCCTGCTATGCTTAGAGTTGTGTCAAGTCTGGTTCATCTGGGTGATGGGCTAGAGTGAAATGCTTGTGTCAGTAATATGTGGGATGTGTTGAACATGATTTGGTAAAGGTATCGATGAGAGGCCATGTAGGAGTACATGGTGGGTTGTTTCATTGAGGCCGCCCCTAAGAACTGAGATCTGTATGTGTGATTTAAGATTCAGCTACTACCGTACATTGGGATCCTTAATTGACCCTCTCGGCCTCTTAGCCACCCTAGTACTCTGTCCGGGAGTTGCAAATAGTTTCTGGTGTTTGTAGGATATGTGTTGGCGGCCGTGCGTAGCGCTGACCCTAGGGGTGGGCTATGTTGCTGTAGATACACCGTGGCACGATGTACCGAGTCACCCGTTTGGTGTCTCGGGAACCCTGTTCAAATTGTTCGGGGCCGTATGTGGAAACCTCGGCCAGACTCCCTGCGGATGGAACCTGGATAGGCGATAACCTGGACTAGGGGCTTAGGTGTTTAGGTAGGCCATGGCCGACACCCTCGCTGGGCTTCCGCTTGAAGGTTGCCGAGTACATGTCGTGTAGACGGCGGTAAGCGGTGAAAGCGTGTATGACGAAGTACACCCCTGCAGGGTATAAAACTATTCGAATAGCCGCGTCCGCGGTAAAGGACTACTTGGTTGCCTATACAGTTCATAGACAAGTTAATGGATACTACTAAAAGACTCAAGATAAGTGTGAGTACCGAGGATGGCCCTCTCGCAGGATACGAGGGAGGATCCATGGTGGAGTATTGTGTTGGTGAGTAGTGGACTCGTGTGCGAAAACTATTTTACTAAAAGGTTCCGTAGGATAGCTTAGCCAAGAGTCAAAGCTGGCTTGCTGCATAAACCCCACCACCTTCTTGAGAATGAGCATGTATAGTAGGTTCTGATGTAAGACTTGCTGAGTACCTTTGTACTCATGTTTGCTTATTTATTGTTTTCAGACGACAACACTGCCCCCTCCGATGGGTTTTACGTAGACCTTGACGTCGAGGAGTGACTAGCCACCCAGGTGGTGATCAAGGCCATGGAGGGCCTTATGTAGATAGACAGGCTTCGAGAAGCCTACTTTCTTTCTAGAGTCTGTACTCAGACTAGATGCTTCCGCATGTGCTTGTATGACTGTATGACTTGAGTGTCGGGTCATGTGACCCCTATCTGTATGAATATGTTATGTATGGCTCCCTGGAGCCTTTAAATAAAGTACTTGAGTTGTAGAGTTTTGTTGTGATGCCATGTTGTATGTACTCATATCGGGCATATTGTGTGTATGATTGAAATGCTTGGTATGAGTGGGATCCGACAATCTAGTTGTTTGTCCTTCGCAGCCTTTCTTATGGGGAAATGTAGTCTAGTGTTCCTCGAGCCATAGTAGTCCGCTATAGCCCGGTTCACCGGAGTCCTGCTAGCCCAGCACTACTGTTCAGGACACTTGACTAGCCGGCATGTGTTTCACTTCGTCCCTATGTCTGTCCCTTCGGGGAAATGTCACGCGGTGATCCCCGGAGTCCTGTCTAGCCTGCTACAGCCCGGGATCCCCGGAGTCCTGTTAGCCCAGTGCTACAGCCCGGAATCACTCATTGATGACCGACATGTTCGATGTGATTCATGTATGCCTGTCTCCATAGGTCTGTGCCGCTTTGGGTTCACGACTAGCCATGTCGGCCCGGGTTCTCGGTCATATGGATGCTAGCGACATTGTCATACGCGCGAGCCAAAAGGCGCAAACGGTCCCGGGCCATGGTAAGGCGACACCCGTGGGATACCGTGCGTGAGGCCGCAAAGTGATATGAGATGTTACCGGCTAGATCGATGTGGCTTAGAATCGGGGTCCTGACAGCGTTGGCATCAGAGCCGGACTGCCTGTAGGTTCGTTGAGCCAAACTGGTCGATGTCGAGTCTAGAAATGCTTTAGTTATATGTAAGGGAATTGATTGTGGGAGGGAACATAAGGTTCTTTTACTCCTTTACCCTATGCCTCTGATTTGAGTCATTCTCTTCTGATTCAACGTGGGTTATGGACTAAGCTCTCTTCTTCTATCAGGTTCACGTGTTACTAATCCGTAGTACTTTATAGGATTATTGCTACGAGTTCCAGTCCAGTTTCTACTATTTTAGTATGTTGCTATTTGAACCAGAACCTTGATATGATGCTGTTGAGCGGTATTGTGAACTATTGTGGATGTCTCAAATCTTTTTCTGAGCATTTACAGCCGTTATGCTGTCCAATTTTCCCTAGGAATTCTGATGTCTTTGTCTTGTGGTTGTGCTTTCAGATGGCCAACCGTCCTCAAAATCAAGTGGTTCGCCTAACCATGTGCCTCGGCGTGCCCAGTCATACTGCTATGTTAGTCCGGGTCATGATCGAGACAGGATACCGTTGGTATCCCGAATACACTGTCGAAGAGCAGTTCCGCGACTTTAATCAAAGCCAGTATTTCTGCACCGTCAGGATATTTCCTTCCTATCCTGGATCTACCGAGCCCCTTCACTGTTCCTATGGACTCGGGGTTACCGTTGAGATGGCTGTGCAGGATGCTGCGTACTCCATGATGACCATCTTGCGAGTCCGGACTGGCCTGCTTTGGAACACTAACTTTCGTTACATGCCAGCTTCACTTCCGGGAGTGCAAGGGTATCTTCAAGCTATCTATGCTGACTCCACTCAGGAGGACTCATTAACTCGTACCACCGCTGAGATGCTCGAAGATAAGGACCGAGAGAATCGGGCCTTGAGGCTGGAGCTTTTTAATACTCGTGCTGATCATTGGGCCACATTGACTCGGTTTGCACCTGCGGTGCAAGCTGGATGTATGGATACCAGGGATCTGTATCCTGTGAGATCAGCTCTGCCAGACATGGTGGATTGGCGTGATGTGGGAGGCATCACCCCACCCCGTGGTCCCCGCAGGCCACCGTTTGTTGGTCCAAGACCTCATCCTAGCCCCTATGGTCCACAGGCTCCTCAGGACCGTCTGTTTCTGGATGATCACGTTGAACTTCCAGGCTATGGAGGTGACTTCTATGAGGACTACTACGGAGCTGTCTGAGTTAGTAGTAGTACCACTAGTATTGTAGTAGTTGTATCTCCACTGTCCTGCGTGACTTGTGGAATATGACTTGGCGTGTAATCGATTCCGGAGGTGTAGACAAATAATGTATAGGAACTCAGAATGCCTCCGATGAGATGTAACGTCTACCTTCATAGTTGTACTGTAGCCTGGGCTTGTACTAAACTATGTGTGACGAGTATGACCGTTGGTGTATATATAGCAGTTTTATATTACCATGGCATGCGAATGAGCATCTCTGCATTCCATGTTATCCTTTACATTCTGCACTTCCTTGTTAAGTTTGAGCCATCCTTGTCTAAACCGTTGTCTTGTTTCCTCCTAAGATGGTCAACACCCGCGGCAACCCTGCTGTCCCGGAGCGGGGGGAAGCCAGTGCAGCTAGAGGTGAAAATTTGCCTCACCCGCCTTCTCTGGCCGAAGTGATCCTGGAGGCGGAAAGAAACAAGCGTGAGACCAACCGCCTGCTGGAGCGGATTGAGCAGAACACTGCACGCCACCCACGAAATGACCTGGTGTCAATCAACGACTTTATCAAGCTGTACCCACCAAAGTTTAACCATTCCGTCGAGCCCCTCGACGCGGATGATTGGCTTCGCAGCATCACCCACAAGCTACGTTCTGCCAACGTAGCCGAAGCCAACAAGGTTACCTATGCTGCCTATCATCTCGAGGGCCCCGCTAGCCATTGGTGGGAAAACTACGAAGCTATGCGCCCGGTCGGTCAAATCACTACCTGGGCTGAGTTCAGCGAGGATTTCCGTGAGCATCACATTCCGGAAGGTCTCATGGATCGCAAGAGGGAGTTCTACAACTTCACCCAAGGAAGGCTGATTGTGGATGCATATAGCCGAGAATTTGGGAACCTGGCACGCTATGCTCCTGAAGAGATTTCTACTGACGCCAAGAAGCAGGTAAGGTTCCGCAAGGGACTTAGCCCTGAGCTTCGCCGCGATCTCCGTCTGCATGAGTGCACATCCTTTCAGAAGTTGGTCAATAAAGCTATCAGTGCTGAGACAGGCCAGACTGATTATGACGCTTCACGCAAGCACTCCCGTGATTTTGGGTCTTCATCCGGCTCTGGAGCTCAGAAGCGCCGGGTGTGGATTCCAAGCACAACACTGCCACCCAGATTCACCCTGAGGCCATCCTTTGAGGCGCCTCGTCCCAACCAGCAATTTGCACCGCCCAAGCCCTATGGTGGCCCCGCTGCTAATGTTGCTCCACGCCCCACTGTGGTAACATGCTTCAAGTGTGGAGAACCGGGTCACTATAGTCGAGAGTGTCCCCAGAACAACCCCAATCAAGCTGGAAAGTCCGTTGGCCGTGGTAAGCCCGCGGGAAAGACTTTCTACGCCAAGCCGGCCACCACTGCACGTGGCCATGTCAATTATGTTTCAGCCGAAGAGGCTCATGAGGATCCCAACGTCGTCCTTGGTACGCTCCTTGTTAACTGCCATCCGACATCTGTTCTTTTCGATACTGGAGCATCTCATTCATTCATATCCGAGAATTATGCCCGATTGCATAACACGACCTTCTGTGACATGCCCAGTTCCATGGTAATTCAAACTCCGGGTTCCAAATGGCAAACTTCTAGGGTAAGCCATGGGAACGAAATTCTTGTCGATAGACTTTTCTTCCTTGCATCTTTAATAGCTCTCAAGTCCTCTGACATAAACATCATCTTGGGTATGGACTGGATGTCGGCTCATTATGCCAAGATCGATTGTGCCACTAGAACCGTTCAACTTACTCACCCCACGGGCAAGACAGTTAATGTCTTAACTCGAGTGGCCAAGCGCCAACTTTACTCCCTCAATGCCAACCCTCTTCCAGACCTTGACGACGTTCCGGTAGTCCGAGAATTTCCGGATGTGTTTCTAGAAGAACTGCCAGGTGTTCCACCTGACAGGGATGTTGAGTTTGTAATAGACCTTGTTCCAGGAACCGTTCCAATTGCTAGAAGACCCTACAAGATGGCACCCTTAGAACCAGCCGAGCTTAAGAACCAACTCGATGAGTCCTTGAACAAGGGGTTCATCCGTCCTAGCTCCTCTCCTTGGGCTTGCCCCGTCCTCTTCGTCAAGAAGAAGGATGGAACGGATCGAATGGTTGTGGATTACCGACCTGTCAATCTGGTCACCATCAAGAACAAATACCCGCTTCCCAGGATCAATGACATGTATGATCAGCTCGCTGGATCCTCAGTCTTCTCCAAGATGGATTTGCGGTTGGGCTACCATCAAATCAAAATCAGAAACGGGGACATTCCCAAAACGGCCTTTGTTACTCGTTATGGCCAATACGAGTACACCGTCATGTCCTTCGGTTTAACCAATGCCCCGGCCACCTTCTCCCGGTTAATGAACTCGGTTTTCATGGAGTACTTGGACAAATTCGTCGTAGTATACCTCGATGACATACTCATCTACTCCAAGAATGAAGAGGAACATGTCGAACATCTAAGGCTGGTATTGATGAAACTTCGAGAGCATCGCCTTTATGCCAAATTCTCCAAGTGTGAATTTTGGTTGTCAGAAGTGACCTATCTAGGCCATGTAATCTCTGGCAAGGGTATTGCTGTCAATCCCGAGCGAGTTCAAGCCGTCCTTGATTGGACTCCACCTGAAACGGTCAAGCAAGTTCGGAGTTTCCTTGGCCTAGCAAGCTATTGCTGCCGCTTCGTCGAGAACTTCTCCAAGGTTGCTAAACCTCTAACTGAACTCCTCAAGAAAGATAAAAAGTTCGAGTGGACTCCACAGTGCGAGTTCAGTTTCCAGAAACTGAAAAGACGCCTGACATCTGCTCCCGTACTGGTACCACCAGATTTCTCCAAGGACTTTATTATCTACTGCGACGCCTCGCGACAAGGACTAGGTTGCATACTCATGCAAGATCGTCAGGTAATTGCCTATGCTTCACGGCAATTACACCCACATGAGGAAAATTATCCCACACATGATCTAGAGCTTGCAGCTGTAGTCCATGCACTCAAAACCTGGCGACATTACCTTCTCGGTAATCGTTGCGAGATCTTCACCGATCACCAAAGTTTGAAATATATCTTCACCCAACCAGATTTGAATCTCAGGCAAAGATGTTGGGTCGAGTTGATCTCGGATTACGACTTAGGAATAACTTACACCCCGGGCAAGGCCAATGTCATGGCTGATGCGCTAAGCCGTAAGTCCTATTGTAACAATCTGATGTTACAACAAAGTCAACCACTTCTCCATGAGGAATTTCATAAGCTAAATCTTCACATTATTCCTCAAGGGTTCCTTTCCACCCTGGTGGCGAAACCTACCCTTATGGATCAAATCATAACCGCTCAGCGGTATGACAAGGGCATATCCCGGATTAAGGAAAACATTGCTAGCGGAGTTGCTAAATGTTTTTCCATGGATGAACAAGGTGTTGTCTTCTTCGAGAACCGTCTGGTGGTTCCCAAGAAACAACATCTACGCCAGATGATCCTTAAGGAAGCTCATGAATCCCCTCTCACCATTCATCCCAGTAGTACTAAGATGTATCAAGATCTACGCCAGAGGTTTTGGTGGACTAGGATGAAGAGAGAAATCGCTCAATACATTGCTAATTGCGACGTTTGTCGTCGTGTTAAAGCAGAGCATCAACGGCCTACTGGCACCCTTCAACCTTTGGCTATTCCTGAATGGAAATGAGACAAAATCAGTATGGATTTCATCACTGGGTTTCCGAGGACCGGGAAAGGAAATAATGCCATCTTCGTTGTGATCGACCGACTTTCCAAAGTAGCCCATTTTCTACCTGTTCGTGAGAGTATCACCGCTAGCCAGCTAGCTGACTTATACATCTCCTGAATAGTGTCTCTTCATGGTGCCCCATTGGAAATTAACTCAGACCATGGAAGTCTCTTCACCTCTCGATTTTGGGAAAGTTTCCAAAATGCTATGAGAACTCATCTCTCCTTTAGCACCGCCTTCCATCCTCAATCAAGTGGTCAAGTAGAGCGAGTCAATCAAATTCTGGAAGATATGCTCCGAGCTTCTGTTATCTCGTTCGGAATGAGTTGGGAGAAAAGCCTTCCATTCGCGGAGTTTGCTTATAACAATAGTTATCAAGCTAGTTTGGGCAAAGCTCCCTTCGAAGTTCTCTATGGACGAAAATGTCGAACGCCTCTTAACTGGCCAGAAACCGGGGAAACACAACTCTTTGGCCCGGATATGATTCAGGAAGGAGAAGAGCAGGTTCGCGTTATTCGTGAGAAATTGAAAACAGCCCAATCCCGCCAAAAGAGTCAATATGATCGTAAACATAAGCCTATGACATTTGAAGTCGACGACAAGGCTTACCTTCGGGTTACCCCGTTAAAGGGAACCCATCGCTTCGGTATCAAAGGCAAATTGGCTCCTCGTTACATTGGACCCTTTCGCATTCTTGCCAAACGAGGAGAAGTTGCCTACCAATTGGAACTACCTCCGCATCTTTCCAGAGTTCACAATGTCTTCCACGTTTCGCAACTCAAGCGTTGCTTCGCGGATCCTATCCGTGGAGTGGACCACGAAACGCTTGATTTACAAGATAACCTTTCTTATCGGGAATACCCCGTTCGTATCCTTGATCAAGCCGTGCGTACCACTCTACGTCATAATATCAAGTTTCTCAAGGTTCAATGGTCACACCACTCCGAGGAAGAAGCCACTTGGGAAAGGGAGGATCGTCTTCGACTCGAGTACCCCACCTTCTTTCCAGATGATCCTAAATCTCGGGACGAGATTCTATTGAGTGGGGGTGAGTTGTCACACCCTAGCTAGTCCATGCATTAGAGTGTGCATCATGTTGCTTTTATCAGAAACTTGAAATGGGGAAGGCAGAACCCCCAGCACCCCCCCTGAAATCAACTAGGGTTTACTAAAAATAAATTCAATGAACCTGAAATGCCCTTCTAAAATGCTCACCCTCTTTGCCTTGGGTTAGAACCTTTGGGAAAATAGGTGCCCATTTTTCTAGGTCAACAGAAGCTCACTGATTTAATTCATAAATATTTGAATTTGGGCATTTAAATGCTATTAAATAATTAAAATGCTCAAATAATGTTGGAACTATTTTTTGGGCCACTGAAATAATTCAGCAAGTGTCCATGAATATTTTCAGGATTTTATAAAATGATTTAGTATTTAAACTAAATCAAAACAAAATAACAGAAATAGAAAAAAGAAATAAATAAAAGAGGGAAGGCCACTGGGCCACTTACCCGCACCCTACCGGGCCCAACTCCAGCTGGCGGCCCAGCCCACCACCGCTGCCTCCTATCGTCTCCCTCCTCGGACAGAAGGACGGGGGCGTGTGCCCGACGCTGGCCGGCACGCGCGGGCGCCACCTCCACCCTGCCTGGCCACCTCCTGCTTCCCGACCCCCCTAGACGAGCGCCACGCATCCCCTGGAACCCCTGTCGCTCACTCTCTCGTCCCCATTCTCCCCCTGGCTCCCTCTCTCTTCCACCGAGCGGAGCTTGTCGCCGTCGTACGCCGTAGGCGCAGCCCCCGTGCTCCCCTCACCCTCCTGCCGAGTCTAGAAGCACCCCCGAAGCCTCCTCGTCCTCCCAATCGAGCTAGAAGACGCCGGGAGGCCCTGTTTCGACGCCGTGGTGGTCATATTCAACCTCGGGCACCCGAGCTCCTCGCCGTCGATTTGCGCTGTCAAGGTCGTCCCTGAGCCTGCTAGCCATCCCTACGGCACCGCTGTGAGCTCCCGATCCCTTCCCCCTTAACCACGCCATCGATTTCGCCTCGTAGCTGTTGCCCCGCGAGCACCCGAAGCTCGCCGCCGCTGAGCCTCGACGCCGTCGTGGCTACGGCCGTGCAAGCACGCGTCCGAGCGCACCACCGCATTCAGCGCGTCCCCAGGAGCCTAACGCGCCCACCCGTTCGACCTGCCGTGCCCCCTAGTGCCAACCCCGACCTTGACCAAACTCCGGCGGCCGCAAAAGAGCTCTCCGCCGTCAGCTCCGGCCACCCCCGCACCTCCTGTTGGTCTCCCTAGATGCGCACAAGCACAGGCTATCCTCTGGTGCCCCTGGTGCATCGATCCGTCGCCTCTGGCGAGTTCAAAGCGAACTCCGCCACGGTTCGAGGTCACCGCCGGCAAGACTCCGGCGAAGCCAACGTGGCACTGTCATTAACCACTAATGACCCCACTAAACTAACCCCTAGCTCACTGACGGGTGCCCCCCCCTCTCTAATTAACCTGGTTTAGTTTCTGTTTAGTTTTAACTAACCACAAGGGCCCACAAGTCAGTTTGACCTGGCCACGTCACCGTTGACCTGGTCCCACACATCAGCCACAGAAACCAACTAGGGTCACTGACCAGTGGGCCCCACTGGTCAGGTTTGACCTGGACCGACCTCGTTGACCTGATGACGTCATAGTGACATCATGCTGACGCAGTAAAGCTTTTCTGGGATTTTAAATAAATCAGAAATGATTTATTTATTTCAGAAAATTGCCTAAACTTCAAAAATTCATAGAAATTCAACCATAACTTCAAATGAGACAAATTATATATGAAAAATTATCAGAAAAATTCAATCTATCCATCTGTAATGGTTTCATGCATGACAAAACAAGTTTACCCTACTGTTTAAGCAGAATAAGAAAATGCCCTATAAATGAAATAATTAATGAGCTAATATTTGAATCTTGGATTCAAATCAGTTCACCCCTTTCTGTTTTAGCTTGCATTAGGACAAAACACATTCATATTGCCATGTCATAGCATGCATCATATTGTTGCATATCGTCATGTGTTGATTGTGCTCGGTTGTGTTCTTCGTGGTAGGTTCTGCCTCCGAGGATATTCACGAGTATCCAACTGAAGGGCAGTATCCCGTTACCACTCCATCAGGCAAGCAACCATTGATCATTCCGATACAAACCCATGTTCTCGCTCCTGCTCTTGTTTACTGCATTAAGACAACACGATTCAAACTGTTGTGTGCTACGGTAGTTGAACCCTTATCCTTTGCATGACCTGTCATTGCCACAGTAACTAGATGAAACCCACTAGCATGTGTAGTGTTGATTGAGCCATGTTTTGTGATTCCTACCTTGCTATGCCTGCTATGCTTAGAGTTGTGTCAGGTCTGGTTCATGTGGGTGATGGGCTAGAGTGAAATGCTTGTGTCAGTAATATGTGGGATGTGTTGAAGATGATTTGGTAAAGGTATCGATGAGAGGCCATGTAGGAGTACATGGTGGGTTGTTTCATTGAGGCCGCCCCTAAGAACTGAGATCTGTATGTGTGATTTAAGATTCAGCTACTACCATACATTGGGATCCTTAATTGACCCTCTCGACTTCTTAGCCACCCTAGTACTCTGTCCAGGAGTTGCAAATAGTTTCTGGTGTTTGTAGGATATGTGTAGGCGGCCGTGCGTAGCGCTGACCCTAGGGGTGGGCTATGTTGCGGTAGATACACCATGGCACGGTGTACCGAGTCACCCGTTTGGTGTCTCGGGAACCCTGTTCACATCGTTCGGGGCCGTATGTGGAAACCTCGGCCGGACTCCCTGTGGATGGAACCTAGATAGGCGATAACCTGGACTAGGGGCTTAGGTGTTTAGGTAGGCCGTGGCCGACACCCTCGCTGGGCTTCCGCTTGAAGGTTGCCGAGTACATGTCGTGTAGACGGCGGTAAGCGGTGAGAGCGTGTATGACGAAGTACACCCCTGCAGGGTATAAAACTATTCGAATAGCCGCGTCCGCGGTAAAGGACTACTTGGTTGCCTATACAGTTCATAGACAAGTTAATGGATACTACTAAAAGACTCAAGATAAGTGTGCGTACCGAGGATGGCCCTCTCACAGGATACGAGGGAGGATCCACGGTGGAGTATTGTGTTGGTGAGTAGTGGACTCGTGTGCGAAAACTATTTTACTAAAAGGTTCCGTAGGATAGCTTAGCCAAGAGTCAAAGCTGGCTTGCTGCATAAACCCCACCACCTTCTTGAGAATGAGCATGTATAGTAGGTTCTGATGTAAGACTGGCTGATTACCTTTGTACTCATGTTTGCTTATTTATTGTTTTCAGACGACAACACTGCCCCCTCCGATGGGTTTTACGTAGACCTTGACATCGACGAGTGACTAGCCACCCAGGTGGTGATCCAGGCCATGGAGGGCCTTATGTAGATAGACAGGCTTCGAGAAGCCTTCTTTCTTTCTAGAGTCTGTACTCAGACTAGTTGCTTCCGCATGCGCTTGTATGACTGTATGACTTGAGTGTCGGGTCATGTGACCCCTATCTGTATGAATATGTTATGTATGGCTCCCTGGAGCCTTTAAATAAAGTACTTGAGTTGTAGAGTTTTGTTGTGATGCCATGTTGTATGTACTCATATCGGGCATATTGTGTGTATGATTGAAATGCTTGGTATGAGTGGGATCCGACAATCTAGTTGTTTGTCCTTCGCAGCCTTTCTTATGGGGAAATGTAGTCTAGTGTTCCTCGAGCCATAGTAGTCCACTACAGCCCGGTTCACCGGAGTCCTTCTAGCCCAGCACTACTGTTCAGGACACTTGACTGGCCGGCATGTGTTTCACTTCGTCCCTATGTCTGTCCCTTCGGGGAAATGTCACGCGGTGATCCCCGGAGTCCTGTCTAGCCTGCTACAGCCCGGGATCCCCGGAGTCCTGTTAACCCAGTGCTACAGCCCGGAATCACTCGTTGATGACCGACATGTTCGATGTGATTCTTGTATGCCTGTCTCCATTGGTCTGTGCCGCTTTGGGTTCACGACTAGCCATGTCGGCCCGGGTTCTCGGTCATATGGATGCTAGCGACATTGTCATATACGCGAGCCAAAAGGCGCAAACGGTCCCGGGCCATGGTAAGGCGACACCCGTGGGATACCGTGCGTGAGGCCGCAAAGTGATATGAGATGTTACCGGCTAGATCGATGTGGCTTAGAATCGGGGTCCTGACAATGCCTATGAACTATTCACTTGTTGTTGAACCATTTGATGTTTGGGGCTTTCATTATATGGTACCTTTTCCTTCCTCTAATGGGAATACACATATTTTGCTTGATGTTGATTATGTTACTAAGTGGGTAGAAGCTATTCCAACTAGTAGTGCTGATCATAACACCTCCATTATAATGCTTAAAGAAGTTATTTTCCCAAGGTTTGGAGTCCCTAGATATTTAATGATTGATGGTGGTTCATACTTTATTCATGGTGCTTTCCGTAAAATGCTTGCTAAATATGATGTTAACCATAGAATTGCATCACCCTATCATCCTCAATCTAGTGGTCAAGTTGAACTTAGCAATAGAGAAATAAAATTAATATTACAAAAAACGGTCAATAGGTCTCCAAAGAATTGGTCGAAGAAATTAGATGATGCACTTTGGGCCTACAGAACAGCTTATAAAAAACCTATGGGCATGTCTCCATATAAAATGGTTTATCGAAAAGCTTGTCATTTGCCTCTTGAGTTAGAACATAAACCATATTGGGCAATTCTAAAACTCAATTATGATTTCAAACTTGCTGGTGAAAAGAGGTTATTTGATATTAGATCACCAAATGAATGGAGGACCCAAGCTTATGAAAATGCCAAACTATTTAAAGAAAAAGTTAAAAGATGGTATGACAAAAGAATCCAAATGCGGGAATTCAAAGTTGGTGAACATGTTCTATTATACAACTCTCGTATTAGATTTTTTGCAGGAAAACTTCTCTCCAAATGGGAAGGACCATATATCATCGAAGAAGTTTATCGCTCTTGAGTTATTAAGATCAATAATGCCAAAAGTACTAACCCGAAGGTGGTTAATGGACAAAGAATTAAACACTATATCGCAGGTACACCTATTAATGTTGAAACCAATATATTCAAACCATGACACTGGAGGAACACATAAAAGTAATCTTCCAGGACACTCCAGAACCCTAAAAAGGAAGAGGTACGTGATACAATAAGTAGGCAGAATCCAAAAAACCGCAAAAATATTTTTGTCAGTTTTGGAATATTAGAAAAAATAGGAAAATGAGAAACAACCAGGAAGGGAACCCAGGTGCCCATAAGACACCAGGGTGTGCCTGCCCCTCCTGGCGTGCCCTGGTGGGTGGTGGGCCCCTCGAGCACCTTCTCGGCTCTGTTTTCCTTCCGTTTGCTTGTTTCCCAAGATAAAAAAATCTTTATATATACTCCCAGACAATTAGACCACCATATCGTGGAGAATTCCTCTGTTCTTATTTTCATGCTTATTCCTTGTCAGATCCATCAAACCAGGCATCATGTCTTCTCCTTGCCCCAACAACATAGAAGAAGATGCTTGGCTCATGAAGATGGAATTGAAAAGAGAAGGATCAAAAGAAGTCATCAAGAAGGACAAGGGTGATGTGGCTAGACTATGTCGTTATTTCCCCAAAGAGAAAGGGATGATGTAGCACAGCTACGGTTAGTATTTCCCTCAGTTGTGAAACCAAGGTATTGATCCAGTACGAGAACCAAGCAACACTATTTAAACGGTACCTGCACACAAAGAACAAATACTTGCAACCCGACGTGTAAGAGGGGTTGTCAATCCCTCCTCAGGAAAAAGATAGATTGGTTTGTATGAGTTTGGGTAAATAGATCTCACAAAAAATAAGTAAATAAAAAGTGCAGTAAGGTATTTTTGGGTTATTCAATAATAGATCCAAAAATAAATGTGGCAAAAAATAGATCAGAAAGCAAATATGATAAAAGATAGACCCGGGGCTGGAGATTTCACTAGTGGCTTCTCTCGAGAAATAGCACACGGTGGGTAAACAAATTACTGTTGGGAAATTGATAGAGGAACAAATAATTATGACGATATCCAAGGCAATGATCAATATATAGGCATCACGTCCAAGATTAGTAGACCAACTCCTGCCTGCATCTACTACTATTACTCCACACATCAACCGCTATCCAGCATGCATCTAGTGTATTAAGTTCATGTAGAAACGGAGTAATGCAATAAGAACGATGACATGATGTAGACAAGATCTATTCATGTAGGAATAGCCCCCATCTTGTTATCCTTAATAGCGATGATACATGCGTGCCTCGCTGCCCCTTCTGTCACTGGGAGAGGACACCGCAAGATCGAACCCATCACAAAGCACCTCTTCCCACTGCAAGAAAAATCAATCTAGTTGGCCTAACTAAACCAAAGATTCGGAGAAGAAATACAAGACTACAAATAATCATGCATATAAGAGATCAAAGAACACTCAAATAATATTCATGGATAAAATCTGATCATAAACTCGAACTTCATCGGATCCCAACAAATACACCGCAAAAAGTCATTACATCAAATAGATCTCCAAAACACCATTGTATTGAGAATCAAAAAGAGAGAAGTCATCTAGCTACTGCCTACGGACCCATAGGTCTATGGTGAACTACTCATGCATCATCAGAGGAGCACCAATTTTCTTTTGGAAACTTTTCCAGGATGTTGTCCTGACAAGAGACGTTATGAACAGGCGCAAATGGGCGGGAAACCCAAAATGCTCTTTCTGTAGAGAAAGGGAGACCTCTCAACACCTTTTTTTTCACTTGTTCCATGGCTAGTGTGAATTGGAGGACGGTAGGCTGTGTTTTGGGCATCGAGCCTTGCCCAAGTAACATATCACAATACTTTTCCTGGTGCTACATGTTCCTTCGTGATGGGGCAAAGTTTTACACGTTTGGATTGGCGATTGTTTACTGGGCGATCTGGATCTGCTGCAACCAAACTACCTTTGAGGGGAAAATTTTGAGAACCCTATTTGATATTGTATTCTCTGCCTATGGCTATATTTCTTATTGGGAAGGTTTGATGAGCGGAGCTGGTTGGGAGGCGATGGAACGTGGAGCAAATATGTTGAAGACCAACGCCTCGACCATGATGAGGCTATGCGCGACGCCAGGTGGGATGGCAGAAGACTGATGTTCGAATTTGTCATCTGAAAATCTATTCCAGTGCCTTTATTGCTCCTCCGTGAGCTCGTTTCTCTGCTCTTTTGGGAGCCTTTGGGTTTATCTATGCGTGATAGGTTGACAGTTTCCTGTGTGGTTGATAGTTCTTTTGTGTCTTTGGGTTTTCGCCCCACAGTAAGCAGCTCGATGATGAGTGCTTACACTGGGTTTCCCAAGGATGTGTTGAACTCGCTATCCCCTTTCTAGTTTCTGTTTGAACTTTGCCGGAACTTATGTATTCCCATTATGATGAGTAATGGAAAGGGGTTATGCTCGGTTCAAAAAAACTAATAAGGATGATGAACCCCTCCGTCATCTTGTTCCCCTCCGGCAGGGTGCCGGAATAGGGCTCTAGATTGGATCTCGTGGTTCTGGAACCTGCGGCAGCTAGAACTGTTTTTCGTTGACTCCCCTAGGGTTTCTGGAATATTTGGGTATTTATAGAGTGATGAGACAGTGCAGGAGACCCCCATGGGCCCCCACAACCCACCAGGGCGCCCCTGGGCTCCTGGGCGCGCCCTCTTGTCTTCTGGTTCCCACGGGCCCCCCTCGGGTCCTTTCTTGGCCCCCAAGTTGTCTTCTGGTCCAAAACAAATCTGCAAAAAGTTTTGCTGCATTTGGACTCAGTTTGATAGGATATTCTGTGAAGTAAAAAACAAGCAAAAAAACAGCAACTGGCGCTGGGCACTATGTCAATAGGTTAGTCCCAGAAAAATGATATAAAGTTGCTATAAAATGAATATAAAACATCCAAGAATGATAACATAACAACATGGAACAGTCAAAAATTATAGATACGTTGGAGACGTATCAGCATCCCCAAGCTTAATTCATGCTCGTCCTGAGTAGGGTAAATGATAAAAATTAAATTTTTGATGTGGAATGTTGCCTAACATGTTCATCACATATTGTTTTCTTTTGTAGCATGGACATTTGGACTTTTATATGGTTCAAAGTAATAGTCTAGTTTTGACATGAAGATTTCAATACTCAAGCATATCAATAAGCAACGTGTCTTTAAAAATATCAACACTAAAGAAAGTTATCCCTAGCCCATCATGCTCAATCATTGATCCATTCAGGAAACACACTCGCATATTAGCTACATCCAATGCTCAAGTACGATGATAGTGCTCCCTAGTTGGTGCTTTATAAGAGAATATGGAGACTCAAATAAAAATAAAATTTGCATAAAGTAAATAGATAGGCCCTTCGCATGGGAAGTAGCGATTTGTAGACGTGCTAGTGCTCAAAGCTTAAATTGAGAGATAAAAAAATGAGAGGCATACTTTTCCCGTCAACGAAAATGACTGAGTAATTCCCAACACTTTCCATGCTAGATATATCATAGGCGGTCCCAAACATAAAATAAAGTTTATTCCTTTCTCCACCATACTTTCACATCCACGGCTAGCCGTATCCACAGGTATCGTCCATACCAACACTTTCCAAGGAATTTATTATTTGACAACATAAAGTAAATTTCTGTTTCATTTCGGGACTGGGCATCCCTATTACCGCCGTACTCTCGTGCAATGACAAGTGAATAAACACTCATATTGATAATAACACATATAGCATGGAAAATATTGGCCACCCCTGGCGCTTTATGAGTGGTACGAGCACACAAAAAGGAAATTCATTTTGAAAATTAGAGATGGCAGATGCAAATTTACTTAGAACAGCACTGAAATACAACATATAGGAAGGTATGGTGGACTCATATGGCAAAACTGGGTTTAAGGATTTTGGATGCACAAGTAGTATTTCTACTTAGTACAATTGAAGGCTAGCAAATAGATTGAGAAGCATCCAACCAAGAAACGAAAATTCACATAAGCGAGCATTGAGCATAACTAACACCGAATAATGCACCACAAGTAAGATGTAATTTCATTGCATAATTATTGACTTTCGTGCTTGCATAGGGAATCACAAACCTTAACACCAATATTTCTACTAAAGCATAATTACTCACCAACATTACTTACATATTACTATCATCATATCTCAAAACTATTACAAAGAATCAAGTTTATTTTGTTCAATGATCTTCATGAAAGTTTTTATTATATCCCTCTTGAATATCTATCACTTTGGGACTAATTTCATATGTTGGAATTGCTTTTGACAAGCTCAAAAAAATTTAAGTGAAGAACATGAGCATAAAAGTTTTCATCTCTCAAAATAATTTATGTGAAGCATGAGTTCTTTAAAAATATTAAAGCACACCGTGCTCAAAAAGATATAAGTGATGCACTGGAGCAATTCCATACCTCAAAGAATTTAAGTGAAGCATATAGAGCAATTCTAACACATCATGGAAAAATTTTGGCTCTCTCAAATAGGTGTGTATAGCAAGGATAGATGAGACAAACTAAAAGGCAAAATAAGAAAATACTCATATAATACAAGATGCTCCAAGCAAAACTCATGATATGTGACGAATAAAAATATAGCTCCAAGTAAAATTACCAGTGGTTGTTAACAGCCTGTTTGGTTGGGGGGGGATTAAACTAGGGAATGGGAATTGAAAGGGCATGAGGCTAGAAATCTCTTGTATTGTTGGAGGGTATGGGAATTAAGAAGGGAAGGGGAAGGGGAGTTAAGAGGCCAACTCCCGCACATCTCCTCCCTGGTACCCCCCGGGTAATTTAGCCAAGACTGGGAATTGACTTAAGAAAAAAATTGTTATGTTCTTTGCGCACAGTGATGTAATATAGCGGAAAATCACGTGTGCAAATACGAGAGAAAATCCTTGCTGAATAAACCTCCAACTGCGGCATCAGTTTTCTCTATGAATCCGCAGCCTAACTGTGCCTTTCTATCTGGCATCTGCAGAGGCAATGTGGTGATGCCAGACTGATCCAGATCTTGAACAATTATCCAGTTATATGGATGTGCAAATCCAAGTCTAAGAAATGCATTGTGCGTCAGTTTAATGCATACACTTAAACACGATCAGAGCTGCCGACGTAATTAGGCCAGCTAATGCTTTTCCATGTAAAAATCACACCATCCTCCGTCAAGCACCAAAAACAAGGGATTGGGATGAAAAATCTATTTCCCACGTATAAATACCCTAGCAAACTCCCACCATTAATTCCCATTCCTCTTCCCTAAGGTTACCAAACACGCTGTAAAAGAAAGATGGGATGCCTTCTGGGCATCCCCAAGCTTAGTTTCTTGGTTCTCCTCGAATGGTAACTTGGGGTACCATGGGAATCCACAATCTTAGGCTCTTTTCACTCCTTATTCCTTCATCCATCGTGATCTCACCCAAAACTAGAAAACCTCAATCACACAAAACATAACAAAACCTTCGTGAGATCCATTAGTATAATAAAGCAAATCACCACTCTAAGTACTATTGCAAACCCATTCATATTTTATTTTGCATTATACCTCCAATGCAATCCATAGATCCATCAAAATAAGCACACAATGCAAAGAAAATAGAATCTGTCAAAAACAAAACAGTCTATAGTAATCTATACTTTGTCCATACTTCTGTAACTTCAGAAATGAAATTTGTATATGAATCTTGTGTAAAAATTTCAGAATTTTTCATCGCTTTTGTAAATTTAAACAGTTATGTTACTCAACACAAAATTTTATGTTTTTTAGCAAGATCAAATCAACTATCGCCCAACATAATCCCAAAGGCTTTACGTAGTGATGAAGCTATGTACCTAGGGTAGGGGCACGGACCCGTCCTAAAAAGCCCTACCCAAGGACATCCCTAGAATGAGTCACCTCTCAAACAACTGGAAGGCATCCCACTTGACGGGGTCAAGACACTCGACCAAAGAACAACCACTCGACCATGAAGCCAACCACTCGACCATGAAGCCAGAAGACCTAAAGTCACTCCGCAGGCAAACGGTCGGCTATTAAGTAGTCGTTATGGTTATTATAGCACTTTATTAGGGGCGTTACCAGTAACGCCCCACCTTAAATGTACCTTAAACCCTGCATTACTGAGGGCAGGAGAGGGCCGGCGAACTCTATATAAGCCACCCCCTCCTCAGTATGAAGAGTTCGCACCCTTGTTATCTACACACGCATAATCCAATCGACCGCCTCCGGGCACCGAGACGTTGGGCTGTTACTTCCTCCGAGAAGAGCCTGAACTCGTAAACCTTGCGTGCTTACAACTTCCCAATAGCTAAGGTCTAGCCTCTCCATACACACCCCCCTACCTCACTGTCAGACTTAGAACCACGACAGTTGGCGCCCACCGTGGGGCATTAGTCTTAGCGCCTAATTGGAGAAGTTGCGATTTTTCTGATCCATTTGATCATGGTTTCCTGCGGAGTTTTGGTAGAGGGCCACGAGATCCGTCTCGGCGCGCTCACCTTCATCGCCGACGACTCCGCCTGGCTCCAGGAGGCGCCGCTCGACATCGACGCGCTCCCCGTCCGCGGTGCGACGCACTTCTGCGCGTGCATTCGTGGCGTCCTCCTGCGGCAGCCGTCGACCCAATATCGGTCGGCCCCCGTGTCGTCTCCCCGCCCTGTCTCCCACCAGCGCAAGCGCTCAGGTCGGTCGAGACTCCAGCGGTGGGTGAGGCACGCCGTGACCCGCCAGTCGGCGACCCCACAAGTCGCGGCAATCGACCCCGACGAATCCCTCTACGGCCTGTTCGACCTGTCGACTGGCTCCGCGGAGACCGCATCTGAGTGCGATAGCAGCGACCCTTTAGCTGAGGTTCTGGTGGTCGAGGGGACACACAGTCCTCCCGGATTCCATCGCGCTGATGGTGGTGCGGAGAGGGGCGATCCGCCGCATCCCCACGACGAGTACCTCCCTGAGCCTCTCACGTCATTGCAGCGAGAGGAGCTTCGCCGCCGGAACATGGACGCGCTCCACACTCCTATTGTTGGAGAAACCCCCAAGGCCCGGGCCTTGGAGGACGTGCTCTTGGCCAACCTGGCCGAGCGCACTCGACTGGAAAATCTACAGCGAATACTTGACGAGCAAGCGCGTCAGCGGGCTCCCGAGTCCAGTCGACGACAGCAAGCTCCTGAATCCAGTCGACGTCAGCTCTTCCCGCCGCCGCAGGTATACCGAACTCCAGTTCAGAATTTGGCCACCGCGGCCTGCATAGCAGAGTCAATTCAGCCCTCCCAGTCGGAGGCTGGCAGGGGCTTGTTGCAGATCAGAGCATTGCTCCCAGCGGCGGGAAATCAGAATTCCGCCGTCTCTCAGTCGCGGAACAGGATCCACAGTCGATCCGTTGCAACGGAAATAGTCCAGTCGGCTCACAGCCCGAGATCGCCCCCGAGGCGTGAGGGACGTGGGGACCGGCATGATTAGTACAGGAGAAATGAGCAGTATGATCACCGACCCGACCGTGATGATCGACGTCGAGTGCCATCCCCTTCCCCGAGGAGTGGGTCATATGCACCCCGACATCGAGATGACAGGCGCCCCCATAATGTTGGGCAGAGGATTCCAGTCGACCCCAGGGACCCAGGCTTTGACGTGAGATCCATCCTCGTTCAAGGTTTGGTGGACAGGAACAGGGCTCATCGAGAGGGCCACAACAGAGATGCACCCACTGGCAGCAGGGCACATGCTTCGGGGCCAAAATGTTTTAGTCGAGCCATCAGGGCCGCGGTGATTCCTCCCAACTTCAGGCTGGCGACTGGAGTCAGCAAGTTCACCAGTGAATCCAAGCCCGACACATGGCTCGAAGATTACCGAGTGGCTGTGCAGATTGGCGGTGGCAATGATGACGTGGCCATGAAGGATTTGCCTCTCATGTTGGAAGGCTCAGCCAGAGCGTGGCTAAATCAGTTGGCACCCAGCAGCATTTACACTTGGGAGGACCTCGCCCGAGTGTTTATCACAACCTTCGAAGGAACATGCAAGCGCCCCGCAGGCCTTACAGAGTTACGGTCTTTCGTACAGAAGCCGAATGAAACACTGAGGGAATACATCCAAAGGTGGATCACACTGCACCACTCGGTCGAGAACGTGCCAGACCATCAAGCGGTTTGCGCTTTCAAGGAAGGCGTCAAATACAGAGAGTTGAATCTGAAGTTCGGTCGAACTGGAGAGATGTCTCTGAATTGGATGATGGAGATTGCCACCAAGTACGCTAATGGTGAAGACGAAGACCGACTCCGAAGTGGCAAACTCAAATCAGTCGCCCAAGAAACCGTAGGAAACTCCAGTCGGAAGCAGAAGCGGAAGGCCGAGCCAGCCGCCCCTGGGGAGGCCCTGGCCCTGGCCCAAGGAAACTTCAAGGGGAAACCCAAGGGCACCTGGAAGCCCAAGAAAGTTAAGGATCAGGATGAGAATGATGTTCTGGACCTGCCATGTCACATGCACACCAAGAAAGATGAAGAGGGTAATTTTATTTTCCCAAAACATACTACTCGACAGTGCCGGCTCCTAATCCAGCAGTTTCAAGGCAAGCAGCCCAAAGATAAGGAAAGGAGCCAGACAGAGTTGAGGACAAGGATGATAGTGACGACAGATACCCCCAAGTCAATTCCACCTTGATGATTTTTGCTGATGTCGAAAGCAAAAGTCGACTGAAAGTCATTAACCGTGAGGTGAACATGGTTGCTTCGGCAACACCCAGTTACCTGAAGTGGTCTCAGACCGCCATCACATTCGACCAGTCTGATCACCCGACGCACATTGCCACCCCAGGGAGGCAAGCTTTGGTGGTCGACCCAGTTGTCGAAGGCACTCGGTTGACCAAAGTCCTGATGGATGGCGGCAGCGGCCTGAACATACTGTATGCTGAAACTTTGAAAGGAATGGGCATTCCGATGTCCAGACTTAGTACCAGTAACATGAGCTTCCACGGAGTCATTCCTGGGAAGAAAGTCGAGTCACTCGGCCAGATTGCTCTTGATGTGGTTTTTGGTGATTCAAAGAATTACCGCAAGGAAAAGTTGACATTTGAGGTTGTGGACTTCCAGAGTGCTTATCACGCCATTTTGGGCAGGCCAGCTTACGCACGCTTCATGGCTCGACCATGTTACGTGTATCTTAAATTGAAGATGCCTGGCCCCAAGGGTGTGATCACTGTTACGGGCAACCGGAAGAAAGCAGAAGAGTGTTTTCAGAAGGGATCAAAGATCGCTGATGCTCAGATGGCAGTGGTCGAGCTGAAAGAGTACCAAAAGACTGCCGATCCGAGTGAATTGCTGCGTGCTCAGAAGCCTGCCTCCGAGTTAGCTTTTCAGTCGGCTGGTGAAACAAAGACAGTCCACATTCACCCGACCGACTCCGACGCTGCTCCGACTCACATCTCGACGACGCTCGACTCCAAATAGGAAGAAGCGCTCATCCAGCTCCTCCATGAGAACTGGGACATCTTCGCATGGAAACCCTCTGACATGCCTGGAGTTCCCAGGGGGCTGGCTGAGCACCGTCTGCGAGTCGACCCAAAATTCAAGCCCATGAAGGAACATCTTCGACAGTCCGCCGTCCAGAAGAAGCAAGCCATTGGCGAGGAGGTGGCTCGGCTCTTAGCAGCTGAGTTCATCCGAGAGATTTACCACTTCGAGTGGCTCGCCAATGTCGTCATGGTCCCCAAGAAGGACAAGTCACTCCGCATGTGCATTGATTTCAAACATATCAATCGGGCCTACCCGAAAGATCATTTTCCTCTCCCTCGCATCGACCAAATAGTCGACTCAACTGCGGGGTGCGAGAGATTGTCTTTTCTAGATACCTACTCCGGGTACCATCAGATCTGTCTGTACGGGCCCGACGAGATCAAAACAGCTTTCATCACTCTGTTCGGATGCTTCTGTTACGTCACCATGCCGTTCGGCCTCAAGAACGCCGGAGCCACATTCATGAGAATGATTCAAAAGTGTTTACTCACTCAAATCAGTCGGAATGTGGAGGCATACATGGATGATATTGTGGTCAAGTCCCGGAAAGGTTCCGACCTAGGGGCTGACCTTGCCGAAACCTTTGCCAACCTCAGGAGGTACGATATCAAGCTCAATCCATCAAAGTGCACTTTCGGAGTTCCAGGTGGAAAGTTACTCGGTTTTCTCGTTTCTGAACGAGGGATCGATGCCAATCCTGAAAAAATTGGCACCATACTCCGGATGAAGCGTCCTGTACGCGTGCACGATGTCCAAAAGCTTACAGGCTGCTTGGCCGCTTTAAGTCGATTCATTTCTCGTCTCGGTGAAAAGGCGTTGCCTCTTTACCGACTGATGAAGAAGTCTGACAAGTTCGAGTGGACTCCAGAAGCTGATGCAGCATTTGCAGAGCTCAAAGCTCTGCTCTCCACCCAGCCGGTGCTTGCTGCCCCAATCAGCAAAGAGCCTCTGCTGCTTTACAGTGCAGCCACAGGATAAGTTGTCAGTACAGTACTTACGGTCGAGCGGGAAGAGGAAGGAAAGGCCTTCAAAGTTCAACGCCTAGTATATTATGTGTCAGAAGTTTTGACCCCTTCAAAACAAAGATACCCTCACTACCAGAAGCTTGTATATGGGATTTATATGACCATGAAGAAAGTTGCACATTACTTCTCTGACCACTCCATTACAGTCGTCAGTGACGCCCCACTATCAGAGATCCTGCATAACAGAGATGCAACTGGTCGAGTGGCCAAGTGGGCGATTGAACTCCTTCCCTTAGATATCAAGTTTGAAGCAAAGAAGGCTATCAAGTCCCAAGCAATCGCGGATTTCATCGTCGAGTGGATTGAATAGCAACTTCCGACTCAAGTTCACTCGGAGCACTAGACCATGTTCTTCGATGGATCCAAGATGCTGAATGGTTCGGGTGCGGGAGTAGTCCTAGTCTCCCCCCGAGGAGATAAGTTCAGATATGTTCTCCAGATTCACTTTGATTCCTCCAATAATGAAGCAGAGTATGAAGCACTTTTGTATGGGTTGCGCATGGCCATTTCACTCGGCGTCCGTCGCCTCATGGTCTATGGCGACTCAGATTTGGTGGTTAATCAAGTGATGAAGGAGTGGGACGTCAGAAGTCCGGCAATGACTCGGTACTGCAATGCAGTGCGAAAGCTAGAAAAGAAATTCGAGGGGTTAGAGCTTCATCACATCCCCCGACTGAAAAATCAGGCAGCTGACGATTTGGCAAAGATAGGCTCCAAGAGAGAAGCCATTCCCAGCAACGTGTTCTTGGAACACATTCACTCGCCGTCAGTCCAAGAGGATCCTTTCACAGAAGAAGCCCCGCAGCCGAAAAGTGCCACAGATCCGACTGAAGTTGAAGTACCTGCAGTGGTCGACCTAATCATGGAAGTCTTGGAATCACCCCCGACTAGACAATACCGTACATCGCGTATATCCTAAGGAAAGAACTCCCAGAAGACGAGGAGGAGGCTCGACAGATCGTCCGCCGATCCAAGGCCTTCACAGTCATAAGGGGACAGCTGTATAGAGAGAGCGCGACTGGAGTGGGTCAGAAATGCATAACACCAGAAGAGGGTCAGATAATCCTTAATGATATCCACTCGGGGACCTGTGGTCACCATGCGTCCTCTCGGACTATTGTGGCTAAAGCATACCGAGCTGGATTTTACTGGCCAAGAGCAAATGAGATGGCAAAAGAGATAGTCGACAAGTGTGAAGGGTGCCAGTTCTACTCCAACATGTCACACAAGCCTGCATCAGCCCTGAAGACCATTCCACTCGTCTGGCCCTTTGCCGTCTGGGGATTGGACATGGTTGGTCCACTAAGAACGGGCAGGAGTGGATTCACTCATGTGCTTGTGGCAGTCGACAAATTTACCAAATGGATCGAAGCTAAGCCCATCAAGAATCTCGATGCTTGCACTGCTATTAGTTTCGTCAGAGGGTTAACATTCAGATATGGAGTCCCGCATAGCATCATCACTGATAACGGGTCAAATTTTGATTCGGACAAGTTCAGAGCTTTTTGCGCCTCTCAAGGCACACGAGTCGACTACGCATCGGTCGCCCATCCCCAGTCGAATGGACAAGCTGAGAGAGCAAATGGTCTGATTCTCAAAGGACTAAAGCCTCGATTGATGCGCGATCTCAAGCACGCGGCAGGCGCTTGGGTCGATGAGCTTCCGTCAGTTCTGTGGGGATTAAGGACCACCCCTAACTGGTCGACTGGAAGAACTCCATTCTTTCTGGTTTATGGAGCCGAAGCAGTCCTGCCGAGTGATCTTCTTCATAATGCACCCCGAGTTGAACTTTACACCGAAGATGAAGCAGAACAGGCCTGGCAAGACGCAGTCGACCTCTTAGAAGAAGAAAGGTAGATGGCCATGGTCAGATCGACCATTTATCAGCACGACTTGCGCCGTTTTCACGCCCAGAATGTGAAAAGTCGAGCCTTCCAAGAAGGAGATCTGGTCCTCCGAGTGGATCAACAGAAGCCACACAAGCTTGCTCCTACTTGGGAAGGCCCCTTCATAGTCACCAGAGTCCTCCACAATGGAGCATACCACCTCTACAATGTTGATCGCCAGATCGATGAGCCACGAGCTTGGAACGCGGAACTGCTCCGCCCCTTTTACACCTGAGTTCTCCCTTAGATGAGATGTAATAGGAAAAAATAATTTCTACAGTTCATTTTTATCAAAGACAAGAGTGTTCCAATAATTGTTGTCACTTTGTTTGCATACAAACCCCCCAGTGGATGACTTGGCTGCGAATCCGTTTCGCCTAAGTTTGAAAAAATCCTACCGAGTGGAGAGCAAACCTCCCACTCGGGGGCTTAGCTGCAGTCCAGCACTCGCCTAAGTTCTCCCACGCGGAAGCTTAGCTGCAGTCAAGCACTCGCCTAAGTTTGAAAAAATCCTACCGAGTGGAGAGCAATCCTCCCACTCGGGGGCTTAGCTGCAGTCCAGTACTCACCTAAGTTCTCCCACTCGGAAGCTTAGCTGCAGCCAAGCACTCGCCTAAGTTTGAAAAAATCCTACCGAGTGGAGAGCAATCCTCCCACTCGGGGGCTTAGCTGCAGTCCAGTACTCGCCTAAGTTCTCCCACTCGGAAGCTTAGCTGCAGTCAAGCACTCGCCTAAGTTGGAAAAATCCTACCGAGTGGAGAGCAATCCTCCCACTCGGGGGCTTAGCTGCAGTCCAATACTCGCCTAAGTCCTCCCACTCGGAAGCTTAGCTGCAGTCAAGCACTCGCCTAAGTTTGAAAAAATCCTATCGAGTGGAGAGCAATCCTCCCACTCGGGGGCTTAGCTATAGTCCAGTACTCGCCTAAGTTCTCCCACTCGGAAGCTTAGCTGTAGTCCGGTACTCGCCTAAGTTTGAAAAAAAATCCTACCAAGTGGAGAGCAAACCTCCCACTCGGGGGCTTAGCTGCTGTCCAGTACTCGCCTAAGTTCTCCCACGCGGAAGCTTAGCTGCAGTCGAGCACTCGCCTAAGTTTGAAAAAATCCTACCGAGTGGAGAGCAAACCTCCCACTCGGGGGCTTAGCTGCAGTTCAGTACTCGCCTAAGTTCTCCCACGCGGAAGCTTAGCTGCAGTCGAGCACTCGCCTAAGTTTGGAAAAATCCTACCGAGTGGAGAGCAAACCTCCCACTCGGGGGCTTAGCTGCAGTACAGTACTCGCTTAAGTTCTCCCACTCGAAAGCTTAGCTGCGGTCGAGCACTCGCCTAAGTTTGAAAAATCCTACCGAGTGGAGAGCAAACCTCCCACTCGGGGGCTTAGCTGCGGTCCAGTACTCGCCTAAGTTCTCCCACTCGGAAGCTTAGCTGCAGTCGAGCACTCGCCTAAGTGTTTAAGAAATCCTACCAAGTGGAGAGCAAACCTCACACTCGGGGACTTCGCTGCAGTCGAGCAGTCGTCTAAATGCAAGACCAAAGTTTCACACGACAGATCAAAACCGCGAAGATATTCAGCAAGAAATCAAGTTGGGATAAAGCCTAAAAGGTCCCAGACCTCAAATCAAAGTACTCGAGCCCTCGGCTCGACAGAGTTTAAACGGTTACAAATCCACTTGGCATTCCGAGGCAAATTTAAGGAGAAGCATAAAAGTTTTTCATTCCTCAGGTGGAGGACTGGCAGGGGCGACGAACTCATCCAAGTCGATTCCATCCGCAATACGGGTGGCAGCAGCAATAAAGGTCTCCATCAAGTCTTGAAAGCTGTGCCTCTTGGTATTTGCGACTTGGATGGCGGCCAGCTTCTCTTCTCGCGCCTCCTTGCAATGGATGCGGACTAGAGACAGAGCCACATCAGCGCCGCACCGAGCAGAAGACTTCTTCCACTCCTGGACTCGGTCAGGGATTCCGTCGAGTCGAGTCATCAGAGACTCGAGGTCGTTCTGGAGCGTAGACTCTGGCCAAAGTGTCGGGTCGATCCGCGACATGGCAACCTTCAGCCGAGCCAAGTAATCCACGACGCCGTCAATACGAGATTCCAGTCGGAGTAGATTCATGGCAGCATTGTCATTCACCGAAGAGTTGATTGGATCCAAACCCGTTTCAATCCGCCCAGTCTCCTCCTCAAAGTTCTGGCAAAACTCTGCATACACGATCCAAAGATAAGTCAATTTTCATAGACTGAGTCGACACAAAAAGAAAAACCAGTCAGAATTGAATGTGCACCGTCAAGCTTGATGTACAACTTCTTGGCGAGGCTCCTCAAGTAGCTCTCCAGGTCGTCGCTCCTACGAGCGACGCCTTCCATCTTCTCGCCCAGGGAGAGGTTCTCCTTCTTCCAACGTGTGCACTCCCTGTTGGCTTCATTCGGAGCGGTCTTCAGCCTGGTATTCTCATCTTCTATTTGGCTGACCGAAGCCAGCTTCTGTTCAGCCAGAGCAATCTTGTCGTCAGCCTCCTTGTGGGCAGCAGCCAAGTCCGAATCCTTCTTCGCCAGGGCCTCGCTCAGTTCTCCTACAAAAGAAACGATGATTGGCTCGGAAACAGCAGAAGGATCCTCAAGCCTAAAAACAAAACCAGTCGACAAAGTCATCTTACCAGCAACGCCGTCTCTGACCTTCTGCAGCTCTGTTCTGGCCAGCTCCAGATCAAGGGTCAGTTGAATCCGCTGCTTCTCCAACTCAGTATAGCGAGATGCAAGTTCGCAGGATTTCTGCAAAAGGAAAAATCAGTCGACAGACATCCAAGATAAGTTGCTTCCGAGTAACTGAGAGAAAAAGATAACGTTTCTAAGACTACAGCCGAATCAAAAACATTCGACAGTAGTCTCGGGGACTACACCCAGTGGTTGCACTCAGCGTGCCCCCACTGGTTCAAAAAAAAGCGAAAAGTCGACTGTCCGCAGTCGACCGGATACAGCTCCATTCGACCAGACCAAGAAAAGAAATACAGATACAGAAACACAATGTAAAGACTATAGTCGACTGCCAGCAGTCCACCGTAGTCTCGGGGACTACACCCAGTGGGTGCACTCAGCGTGCCCCCACTAGTCCAAGAAGGAAACACACCCAGTGGGTGTACAGATACAAAGATCTTCAAAAAAAGGGGGAAAGACTCTTCAAATGATCAAGTGTCAAGTCGACTGACCTGGATGTTGCTCTGAAGCGCCGAACTCGCGTCATAGGCTGCCTGGCTGGCCTCCCGAGCCATCTTCACCTGCTCCATCATGACCCCCGCTTGGCGTATAGCCTCCTTTGCAGCAGCCACTTCGTCCTCAGGGACGGGATACGCGGCAAAAAGCGAGGATGGATCTGGAGTCGACGCCGAAGGCCGCGCACTCGACAAAGGGTTGGCAAAAGACACAGAAGCCCGAGGGGCATCGCCACCATCTCGAGCCACAGTCTCAGCCGCCGGAATAGGCTGGGGAGTCCTGTCGGCCGACGAACTCTTGTTCCTCCTCATCCTCAGCGGTTCGTTGTCGTCGTCATCCGGGAGGTCGATAACATGAGGAGGAGCTGCAAGGGAAACATTCAATCGACCGGAACTGCAAGAAAGGACCAGTCGACTCAAAAACAGAACGTCAGTAATCGTACCAGGGTTGGAGGTAATAGCGTCCCCCATCTCTTGGTCGGCATCCTTGGCAGAGACCTCAGAGGTAGCAACGCTGCAAATCTCGAAAAGTCAGCCTGTTGGCTCGATGAATCGACCAAGGATCCGTTCACAATCGACAAAGGAAAACAAGCTTTATTACCCGGAAATGGTAGGGACGGCTATCTTCATCTTGGGCAGAGCCTTGGGCGGCTTGGACAGCGTCGTGCGTGGTTGCTTGAAGACCTTCCCAGTCGGTGTTGGAGAAGAAGTCCGGGGGCGTTTTGACGACCGCCCAACGGAGGCAGTCGCCTTGCCACGTTCCTGCGCCGGGTCGTGCGCGAGCTTGGATCGCCTCTCCGGGCGGGGGGGTTCGACCTCCTCCTCCTCCTCTTCGCTGGAGAAGATGTCATCGCCTCCCTCTCCTTCACCATCAGACTCACACTCGCCTTGGTCATCCCCGCTCCCGCCTCCGCTCCCTTCCCCTTCCTCAGTCGACCCCTGTGCCCCGTTGGGCGTCGAGAACATCTCAGTGGTCGCCTGGAAAGCAGCAGACAAAACGAAAGTCAATCGACCTACCCAAAAGAAGACCAACAAAGAAAACAAAGATTTCAGTCGGGAGCATAAAGACACACCTGGTCAACCTCGTACGAATTGTCGAGTGGAATGACCCTCCTGGCTCCTCGGGGGTTGTCCTTGTTCCCCGTGATGCTCGACAGCCACCTCTCCAACATCTCATCGGTGACCTCCTCCGGTTGGATCCGAGTGGTGTCCTCAAGGCCAGAGTACAGCCACATCGGGTGGTCACGAGCCTGGAGCGGTTGGATTCACCTCTTGAGGAAGACTTCCAGCAGATCCATTCCCGTCACACCCTCGCGGACAAGTTCAACCACTCGACCCGCCAGCACCTTAATCTGGGCTTTTTCTTCCGGCGTCACCTTCAGAGAAGCAGGTTTTTCGGCTCGGTTGAGAGAGAAAGGTGGGAGACCAGTCGACTGCCCTGGAGTCACCTGGTGCTGGCAGTAGAACCAAGTTGCCTGCCAACCTCGGACCGACTCCGGGAAAGTGATGGATGGGAAACAGCTCGTCCCCCTCATTTGGATCGCCAAGCCCCCACACAACTGGATCACTTGCGTCTTCTCATCACTCGACTTGGCCTTCTTGACCGACTGAGAGAGACAAGTAAAAATATGCTTGAAAAGCCCCTAGTGTGGGTGGCAACCCAGGAACGCCTCACACATAGAAATGAAAGCAGCGAGGTAGACAATGGAGTTTGGGGTAAAGTGATGGAGCTGCGCTCCAAAAAAGTTCAAGAAGTTTCGGAAGAAAGGATGGGGCAGCGGAGAAAACCCTCGGTCAATGTGAGTGGCCAGGAGCACGCACTCACCGTCACGAGGTTGAGGTTCGATCTCCCCCCCCCCCCGGAAGACGCGCGGCTTTGTGGGGAATGGCTCCCCCCTCGACCATGTCGTCGAGATCCTCCTGCCGGAGCACCGATGGCATCCAGTCGCCCTGGATCCAACCTTTGGGCAGGGCCGTCCTGGAGGAAGATCCGCCGCGCGCAGACTTCTTCCCCTTCCCCGCTGCCGCCGCCTTCTTCGCGCGCTCCAGAGCGGTCGTCTTGCCCTTCACCATCGTCGCCGGCGAGATCTCGAACAGGTTTGCGGTGGTTGGGCGAGAGCGAAGGCAGCGGAAGAGGTTACGAAGAAAGAGAGGAAGAAGGAGAAGAGAAGAGCACGCGCACTGTTGGGGGACTCCGAGCCGGCAACTTATAAGGGACTGCTTCCGAGTGGATGACCAGTAGGCCCAGGCTATCCAGTCAAATCCCGCCGCAGGTGCGCGCGTAGTACGTGGTGAAAAAGGCGACACAGAGATCGAGGAGCCTTTGCATTGTCACTTCCGATTACTGCGGCCGCCCCCGTTCCGCGCGCTTCCCAAAAAATCCGAATCCCGTGATATCCACTGGCTGCAGAACAACTTGTCAAAACAGAAAACCCCGCGCGCACCGGCACTCGGTACATCACAGGTAAAGAAATCCACTCGACGAAAGGCCTGGAATGGATGAAGGCGACTGAAAGAGGTTGATGACGTCATCCGTGACGGTCGACCCAGAACGAAGCACTCATATAACCTGAAGAATCAGTCAGAAAGGTCACCAACCCTTTTCTCACTCTAGCCTCGATCCATTTGGGGGCTAATGATGAAGCTATGTACCTAGGGTAGGGGCACGGACCCGTCCTAAAAAGTCCTACCCAAGGACATCCCTAGAATGAGTCACCTCTCAAACAACTGGAAGGCATCCCACTCGACGGGGTCAAGACACTCGACCAAAGAACAACCACTCGACCATGAAGCCAACCACTCGACCATGAAGCCAGAAGACCTAAAGTCACTCCGCAGGCAAACGGTGGGCTATTAAGTAGTCATTATGGTTATTATAGCACTTTATTAGGGGCGTTACGTTACCAGTAACGCCCCACCTTAAATGTACCTTAAACCCTGCATTACTGAGGGCAGGAGAGGGCCGGCGAACTCTATATAAGCCACCCCCCTCCTCAGTATGAAGGGTTCGCACCCTTGTTATCTACACACGCATAATCCAATCGACCGCCTCCGGGCACCGAGACGTAGGGTTGTTACTTCCTCCAAGAAGGGCCTGAACTCGTAAACCTTGCGTGCTTACAACTTCCCAATAGCTAAGGTCTAGCCTCTGCATACACACCCCCCTACCTCACTGTCAGACTTAGAACCACGACACGTAGCACAAACACTAATCGAAAGATAAAAAGCACAATTATAACAGAGGCATAATTGTTTCAACACACAAAAATAGAAGAAGAAAAAGAGAGAGAGAAAATATTTTATTCATTGGGTTGCCTCACGACAAGCGCTTTTCTTTAAAGCCTTTTAGCTAGGCATTGACAATTTTAATGATGCTCTCATGAAAAAAAATGAAGCACAACGAGAGCATCATAAAGCATGTGAAAAACAAGTTTAAGTCTAACATAATTTGTATGCATAGGCATTTTATAAGGAAAAGATTTATCAAGACAAGCAAAAACTAGCATATGCAAGGAAGAAGAAAGAAACAATAGCAATATGAACACAACAAGAGGTAATTTAGTTACATGAAAATTTCTACAACCATATTTTCCTCTTTCATAATAATTACATGTAGGATCATAATAAAATTCAACAATATAGCTATCATATAAAAATTTCTCTTCATGATCCACATGCATGCAAAGTTGACACTCTTCCAAAATAGTGGGATTATCATCAAATAAATTCATGATCTTTCCACGCCCATTTTTATCAAGAATTTCATAAGATTGATCATTCTCCAAATATGTGGGATTCTTTTTTCCTAGAGTTGAAACTCTTCCAAACCCACTTTCAATATTATCATAAGGATATTCATCACGAGGCTTAAATAAATTTTCAAGATCATAAGAAGAATCACCCCAATCTTGATCATTGCAATAAGTAGTGGACATATGTAGCGATCTGACCTCAAATGGTCAAATCTCTGTGCATAAATGTCATCCCTGGATCGGTAATGCTGACACACACACACACACACACAATACTCGAAGGATTTATAACAGAGTAGCAATCACACACTTATTACATCGAATGTCTCAAAAGAGAACTTATTACAATAAATATGGCTTAAGGCCATCTAAGTAAGATAATAGCGGAAGGCTTGGAAGATAAAGTGAGTCCATCAACTCCAACGGCATAGCTGAGTGCACGACGAACGACCTAGCGCACCTTACTCTTCATCTGAATAGTCTGCAACATGACATGTTGTAGCCCGAAATGGGTTAGCACATGGAATATGCTGGCAAGATAACACAGTAGAGCAATGAACAAGTAAATGCTATCACTACATGCATATATGGCTGGTGGAGGCTCTATGGTTATAATGTTTTTGCAAAAAGCCAATTTTTTCCTACAACAAAGGAATATATTTTATTTAACTATCAGGGTAGTTGAAAAACATTGATAATGGCAAATCACCATCTCGATCCCAATTAAAAGTAATTAACATCCCAACAAATTAATTTAGAGTGATGAGATCCACATGATAATTCAAGAACCAGATACTCAAGATGTCCATAACCGGGGACACGGCTAATCATGATTAGTTTGTTCACTCTGCAGAGGTTTGCGCACTTTTCCCCACAAGACTCGATCTCCTCCGATGTATTTCTCGCACTGCATGGTGTTTGAGAAATGGATGATCGAGACACAGTCTTTCCGAAGAGCCCCCCTTAATCGATAGATAGGCCGGTACACCTATAATCCCCTACATCTGCTAGCCCATCATGGAAAGGTTTCCCACAACTTACTCAACTACGCCAGAGCCCATAATGGCATGTGGCTACACAAGGAGGTTTCTAGCATGAATAATATTATGATCCTTTTGAGCCTGGGTGGCGAACCAAACAGGACAGCACTGGTATATCCCTAGCTGCCCGCAACCAATCCACCCAGATGTGTGTTTAAGTAGCCACCTTAAGTAAACCATTAATTAATAATCTCACATCCGTCATGGATACACTCAAACCCAATCCATGTCTACGAGCATAGCATGGCGATATAAACATAACGTAGAAGTAACTCCCAGGGTTTGATAATAAAAAGGGTAATAGGTTCTGCCTCATCATCTACTTCCCAAACCCACAAGTTAAGAGATCCTACTCATGCAATTTTTTAGGGTTGTCACTAATGCATAAAAAAACTGGGTAAAAGGGATATGATGAAAGTGTTACTTGCCTTGCTAATGATCCGCAAAACCTAGTGACTCGTAGTAGCACGCTGCGCACTCCAGGAATTCTAGCACAAACAAACAATAGCATACATAAGCACTTAAGCATAGATGCACGGCTAAAATCTCGTATAAGAGGATCGAATCTGAACACTCAACTGAAGAGATTCGATTTGCAAAAAGAATCAATCGAATCGGAGCTACGGAACTGAAACTACGGTCAAAAGAACTTCAAAAACAAATCCGCTTGAAACCAAATTTTAAATTTTTCAAAACCTTGTTCAAGTTGACTAAACAGAAAGAGGGTTTCGAGACGAAGATTTTGGCGTTGGTTTCACTGGATTTGGCCAAACAGTTAAGAAACGACGAGCGTTTGAAAATCAAGGGCTAATCTGCGATAAAAATAATCGCGGATAGGTCTCTGGCCGAAAATAAAATAAAAAGAAAAGACTAACGGACGAACGTTCGCTGCCTGAACCTAACCGGTGAATAGCGTTCGTTGGAACAAATGGACAAACGAATGTCCGCTAAGTAAATAAACCGACGAAAACCGAACCGATAAAAATAAAAAAAGCATGTAGGGTTTTCAAAAAAACCGAATGGTTCTTTACCTAAACCGAAAATAAAACAATGGCGGGTCCGGCGAGCGGCGGCGGTGGCGCGCTAGGGTTAGGGTTTCGGGGCGGGGCGGCTTGGTGGGCTTGGGGGCCTCGGGCGGCGGCTTATAAAGCCTACCCAACAGGAGTCCGGGTCGGTCATGGCCTGTTTAGGTCGGTTGACTTTTTTTTAAACACATTCCGCCAGAAAAATCCTAAAAAATAAAATAAAAATCTAAAAATGCCAAAACAAATTTTCGCCATCTAAATAGAATATTTAGAACAAAGTGAACATTTTCTTGGCCTGGAAATGCAATTTTGAAAAATGTATATTTTTCTAATTCAAATAAAATAGCGATAAAATCCAAATAAAATAATTTATTTGATTTTAATAATTTTCCTCTAATATTTCAATTACTTTGGAGAAGTCATATTATCTCCTCTCATATATTTTAATTTCAAATATTTTTGGAGAGAAAAAATAATAAAATCATAATGATCCTTGTTTTCGATATTTGAGAAAATTCAAATATGAAAACAGTGAAATCCCAACTCTCTCCGTGGGTCCTTGGGTTGCTTACAATTTCGAGGATCGCAAAACAAGATGCAATAAAATATGTTATGCAATATGATGTCCTATGTATAACATTCCAAATTGAAAATTTGGGATGTTACAAACCTACCCCCTTAAGATGAATCTCGCGCTCGAGATTCGGGTTGGCTAGAAAATAGGTCTGGGTGGTCTTTCCGTAGATCATCCTCTCGTTCCAAGGTGGCTTCATCCTCGGTATGGTGCCTCCATTAAAGTTTGCAAAACTTGATAACCTTATTGCGTGTAACTCGGCTGGCAACCTCAAGAATCTTGACAGGTTTCTCCTCATAGGTCAGATCACTATCCAACTGAATTGCTTCCAGGGGCATTGTATCTCTCAGAGGAATATCGGCCATCTCAGCATGACACTTCTTCAACTGGGAAACATGAAACACATCATGAACTTCTGACAGTCCTTCGGGTAACTCCAACTTGTAGGCTACTTCTCCCATACGTTCCAAAATTCAGTATAGTCCTACAAATCTCGGGGGTAACCTTCCCTTAACCCCAAAACGTTTAACTCCTCGCAGAGGTGACACACGAAGATATGCTCTATCTCCGATTTCATAGACTACCTCCTTGCATTTTGAGTCGAGTATGCATAGCTCTTTTGTCTGGACTAACCTACCTTCAGTCTATCCCGAATCAGCTTAACCTTCTCTTCTGACTCTTTGATCAAATCTGGTCCAAACAACTGACGGTCTCCAACTTCATCCCACATCAATGGTGTTCTGCACCTCCTTCCATACAAAGCTTCGAAGGGTGCCATCTTCAAACTGCCTTGGTAAATGTTGTTGTATGAAAACTCTGTGTAGTGCAAATTATCGCCCCAACTAGATCCATAATCGAGCGCACAAGCTCTCAACATGTCCTCCAGAATCTGATTGACTCTCTCGGTTTGTCCATCTATCTACGGATGAAGAGCTGTACTGAACTCTAGCCTAGTGCCCAAAGTGTGGTGCAGCTGGTGCCAAAACATTGAAGTAAATTGTGTTCCTCTATCTAATACAATAGTCCTCGGAACTCCATGCAGACATATGATCCTGGTCATGTATATCTTGGCCAACTTCGCACTGGTATAGGTGGTTTTCACTTGGATAAAGTGAGCCACTTTGGTCAAGCGATCCACTACTACCCAAATAGAATCGTATCCCGATCGGGTCCTGGGTAATCCAGTGATAAAATCCATGCCAAGCTTATCCCACTTCCACTCGGGTATCGGTATAGGCTGCAGTAATCATGTTGGCTTCTGATGTTCTGCCTTCACTCTCTGACATACATCACATACGGCTACATACTCGGCAATGTCCTTCTTCATACCCGTCCACCAGAAATGCTCCTTTAAATCCAAATACATCTTGGTGTTCCCGGGATGTATCGAGTATGGTGAGTCATGAGCTTCCTGGAGTATTAACTTCCTGATCTCTGCATTATTGGGCACATATATACGGTCCTCAAACCACAAGGTGGCGTGCTCGTCCTCACGGAAACCTTTGGCCTTTCCATTGCTCATCTTCTCCTTTATCTATACAATTTCCTTATCATCCTTCTGAGCTTCTCGAAACTTTCCCAATAACGTCGACTGAATTTCCAATGCTGCAACAAAACCTCTAGGGACTATCTCCAAATGTAGCTCCCTAAGATCTCCAGCTAACTCCATTGGCAATCCTCCGCTTACGAGGGTATTGGCGTAACTCTTCCGGCTCAAAGCGCCTGCCACGACATTGGCCTTGCCTGGATGATAGTGCAACTTCATATCGTAATCCTTTATAAGCTCCAACCATCTCCTTTTCTTGAGATTCAGCTCCTTCTACGTAAAAATCTACTTCAAACTCTTATGATCCGTGTACACATCACAATGGTTTCCAATAAGAAAATGTCTCCAGGTTTTGAGTGCATGCACTATGGCTGCTAACTCCAAATCATGCGTGGCACAATTCAATTCATGCGGTCGAAGCTGTCGTGAGGCATATGAAACAACTCTTCCGTCTTGCATAAGCACGCCTCCAAGTCCTAAAAGAGACGCGTCGCAATACACTTGGAAATCCTTATGTATATCTGGCAGAATCAGCACTGGGGCTGTAGTCAATCGTTTCTTCAACTCTTGAAAACTTGCCTCACATTCATCTGTCCATTTAAACTTGGTGTCCTTCTTCAACAACTCTATCATGGGCTTTGCAGTCTTAGAGAAATTCTCAATGAATCTCCGATGATATCCCGCGAGTCCTAGAAAACTGCGGATCTCTCCAGCTGAGGTGGGTGCCAACCACTCAGTGACTGACTGAACGTTAGTAGGGTCTACTGTTGTACCTTCTCCTGATATAAAATGTCCAAGGAATCCAACTTCCTTCAACCAAAACTCACATTTGCTGAACTTGGCGTATAACTGATGTTCCCTGAGCTTCTCGAGACCTAAATGCAAATGCTCCTTATGCTCTTCTTTATTCTTCAAGTATACCAAAATGTCATCAATGAACACAACAACAAACTTATCCAAGAACTCCATAAACACCTTGTTCATCATACTCATGAAATAGGCAGGGGCATTAGTCAATCCAAATGACATAACCATGTACTCATACAGCCCGTACCTTGTGGTGAAAGCTGTCTTAGGTATATCCTGTTCTTGAATTTTTAGCTGGTGGTACCCTGATCGTAAATCGATCTTGGAAAATACTTTAGCTCCTTGCAGCTGGTCAAAAAAATCATTGATCATCGGCAGTGGGTACTTGTTCTTGATCGTCACTTCATTCAATGCACGATAGTCAACAACCATTCTTAGAGATTTATCCTTCTTCTCAACCAAGAGCACTGGGGCTCCCCATGGTGACGAACTTCGTCGAATGTAACCTTTCTCCAATAACTCCTTAATCTGTTTCTTAATCTTCTCCATATCATTTGCGGGCATCCGATATGGTCTCTTTGATATTGGTCTGGTGCCTGGCAATAAATCTATCAAAAACTCGATGTCTCAATCCGGGGGCATGCCTGGTAGTTCCTCTAGAAATACATCTGGGTAATCCTTTACTACAGGCACTTCTTCCTGAACAACTCCCGTGAGGGAATTTACGTGAGTACTCTTAGGAGTATGCCCGGATACATACTTAATCCTTTTTTCCCTCCGGTGTGGTGAGTAGAATTGACCTACTGGCGCAATCAATGTTTCCTCCATACTTTGATAGCCAATCCATACCGAGTATCACATCCAATCCTTGTGATTCCAAAATTATTAAGTCTGAGGGGAAAACATGCCTACCTATGGTCAATGGCATCTGAAAACATCCACTAGTTGCCATATACTCCGCTCCGGGTGAGCTTACTAACATAGGTGTCTTAAGAACTTTGGTGGGTAACTTATACTTATCCACGAATCCCCTTGATATGTATGAATGCGATGCACCAGTATCAAAAAGAACTATTGCAGGAAATGACTTAACCAAAAACTTACCGATAACTGCATCTGGCTGCTCCTCAACCTCCTCCACGTTCACGTGGTTCACTTGTCCCTTGTTGAAAGGGTTGGGCTTCTTTCCAGAGCTTCCATTGCCATTTCCATTCTTGAGTTCAGGGCACTCATTGGCATAGTGTCCAGTCTTCCTGCACTTGAAACATGTAACGTGGCTATGGTCCTTCTTGGCGGGTCTGCTTGGGTTAGAGCGGTTCTGACTGCTTGCTCCACTCCCATTTCCATTCCTAGGGCCATTGTGGTTATGCGCACTTCCTCCATTGTGAGTGTGGCCTCCAGGGTTATGGGTATATCCTCCCGAGTTCGAGGTGAAATGCGGTTTCTGCTGAGCTCCTGAATTGTATTTCCCTTGTTCATACTTCCTTTTGTGACTCTCAATCTGCTGCTGCTTCCCTTCAATCATAAGAGCCTTATCTACCAACTCCTGGTAGTTGTTGAATGTTGCCACCATTAACTGCATACTCATCTCATCATTCAGCCCTTCCATAAACTTCTCCTATTTGACGGCATCGGTGGCCACATCATCTGGGGCAGAACGAGCTAGCTTGCTAAACTCCTCCATGTACTGCCCTACAGTACAGTTGCCCTGGCATAAGTTGCGAAACTCACGCTTCTGCATGCTCATAGCTCCAGTCGAGACATGAGCAGTGTGGAATGCTTGCTGAAACTGCTCCCAAGTAACATTGGCTATGCGGAAGGTGGCTGTGTAATTCTCCCACCATGAGGCTGCAGGTCCATCCAATTGGTGTGCGGCAAAATGCAACTTCTCAGCATCTGTGCAACCTGCAGTGGTTAACTCCCTTCCAATCCCGCGTAGCCAGTCATCCGCAACTATGGGCTCGGTGCTACTAGAAAACACCGGGGGTTGTAGCCTTAGAAAACGGGCTAAGTTGTCAACTGGAGGTGGTGGCGGTGGGTTGTTGTTATTGTTGTTGTTGCCTTGGTTCTGAACTAGCAACTGCATTAGTGTATTCTGCTGTTGGATCAACTGAGTGAGCTCCGATGGGAAGGCAAATCCGGGGTCACGTCTCGGAGACATCTGGTGGGTTTTAGAGGGGGGAGATTAGAATATAATGAGGTCTAATGAGAAAGCACTACCCATATGCACATGAGACAAACACAATCAATATTACTCCAAAACAATATCAAGCAAGGGCATACAACCGATCTAACTATCGTTACAGTGCTCGGACTACTACTATATACATGGGGAAATACTACTAATAATATGGTGGCTACTAGAAATTTTGATCGGTAGAAGATTCCATGATATCTGCTCCAGCTTCGTCTTCATAATCATCATCACTGGGGTCGGAGTCGGTGTCGTCGATGATGATGTAGTCCTTGGGGTGGTCATCATCTCCTCCTGGCGCAGGGTCTCCCATGAATACTCCTAGCTTCCTTGTCAGGTCATCATTCTTCTCCACTAGTATGATGATTCCCTCCTCATATCCATTGCGTGTAGACTTGAGTTCCTCTTCCAGCTCCATGTTCCTAGTCATCAACTTCTTCAGATCTATCATGCTTGCGCACATCTAGTTCTCCCGGCGACGAATGTGATGATTTAACTCCTGGATGAAGGCTGCAATGGACATGTCCTTCCTGGTTCTGATCATCTCACATTTCTCATCTCGGCGCCCACATATCTGGTAGATAGTGTCCTTAAGCTCCTTGTGATAAACTTCGCCAATGTGTCCCATGGCGATGTGGGCTACCATGCTCTTTCCTAGACTCCAGGTTGGTGCATCAAAGGAAAACTCTATGGCTCAGCTACTAGTGTGAGTGTCCTTCCAGGAACTTGAACTCAAATCATCCAATGCTCCTCTTCTGGTAATGTGGCGGTGTAGGTCCCAGTGAAGCTTGGTATTCGAATGTTCAGGTACCTAGTGACTTCCTTCAAGTGTCATCCAAAGGGTGTGTCTTCATCTGGCTGTGTAAACTTGTTCCATGAGTCTGCCATCCTAAAGCATAGAAAATGGAGAGGAGTCAGAAATGAGTAGAGAAGAGTGACCTATGGCTCAACTTAGTGGTCGTGTCCTACATTCAGCGTGTGCTCTGATACCATCTTGTAGCGATCCGACCTCAAATGGTCAAATCTCTGTGCATAAGTGTCATCCCTAGATCGGTAACGCTGACACACACAGTACTTGAAGGATTTATAACAGAGTAGCAATCTCACAATTATTACATCGAATGTCTCAAAAGAGAACCTATTACAATAAATATGGCTTAAGGCCATCTAAGTAAGATAACAGTGGAAGGCTTGGAAGATAAAGTGAGTCCATCAACTCCAACGGTATAGCTGAGTGCACGACGAACGACCTAGCGCACCTTACTCTTCGTCTGAAAAGTCTGCAACATATTATGCTACAGCCCAAAACGGGTCAGCACATGGAATATGCTGGCAAGATAACACGGTAGAGAAATGAACAAGTAAATGCTATCACTACATGCATATATGGTTGGTGGAGGCTCTATGGTTATAATGTTTTTGCGAAAAACCATTTTTTTCCTGCAACAAAGGAATATATTTTATTTAACTATCATGGTAGTTGAAAAACATTGAGAATGGTAAATCCCCATCTCAATCCAAATTAAAAGTAATTAACATCCCAACAAATTAATTGAGAGTGATGAGATCCACATGATAATTCAAGAACCAGATACTCAAGATGTCCATAACCGGGGACATGGCTAATCATGATTAGTTTGTTCACTCTGCAGAGGTTTGCGCACTTTTCCCCACAAGACTCGATCTCCTCCGATGTATTTCTCGCACTGCATGGTGTTTGAGAAATGGATGATCGAGACACAGTCTTTCCGAAGAGCCCCCCTTAATCGATAGATAGGCCGGTACACCTATAATCCCCTACATCTGCTAGCCCATCATGGAAAGGTTTCCCACAACTTACTCAACTACGCCAGAGCCCATAATGGCATGTGGCTACACACGGAGGTTTCTAGCATGAATAATATTATGATCCTTTTGAGCCTGGGTGGCGAACCAAACAGGACAGCACTGGTATATCCCTAGCTGCCCGCAACCAATCCACCCAGATGTGTGTTTAAGTAGCCACCTTAAGTAAACCATTAATTAATAATCTCACATCCGTCATGGATACACTCAAACCCAATCCATGTCTACGAGCATAGCATGGCGATATAAACATAACGTAGAAGTAACTCCCAGGGTTTGATAATAAAAAGGGTAATAGGTTCTGCCTCATCATCTACTTCCCAAACCCACAAGTTAAGAGATCCTACTCATGCAATTTTTTAGGGTTGTCACTAATGCATAAAAAAACTGGGTAAAAGGGATATGATGAAAGTGTTACTTGCCTTGCTAATGATCCGCAAAACCTAGTGACTCGTAGTAGCACGCTGCGCACTCCAGGAATTCTAGCACAAACAAACAATAGCATACATAAGCACTTAAGCATAGATGCACGGCTAAAATCTCGTATAAGAGGATCGAATCTGAACACTCAACTGAAGAGATTCGATTTGCAAAAAGAATCAATCGAATCGGAGCTACGGAACTGAAACTACGGTCAAAAGAACTTCAAAAACAAATCCGCTTGAAACCAAATTTTAAATTTTTCAAAACCTTGTTCAAGTTGATTAAACAGAAAGGTGGTTTCGAGATGAACATTTTGGCGTTGGTTTCACTGGATTTGAACAAACGGTTGAGAAACGGCGAGCGTTTGAAGATCAGGGGCTAATCTGCGATAAAAATAATCACGGATAGGTCCCTGGCCGAAAATAAAATAAAAAGGAAAGACTAACGAACGAACGTTCGCTGTCTGAACCTAACCGGCGAATAGCGTTCGTTGGAATGAACGAACGGACGATCGTCCTCTAAGTAAATAAACCGACGAAAACCGAACCGATAAAAATAAAAAAACACATCCAGGGTTTTCAAACGAAAACCGAATGGTTTTTTACCTAAACGGAAAATAAAACAAAGGCGGGTCCGGCGAATGGCGGCGGCGGCGGTGGCCCCGGCGTACGGTGCGGCGGCGAGCGGTGGCGCCCGCGGTGGCGGCGCGCTAGGGTTAGGGTTTCTGGACGGGGCGGCTTGGTGGGCTGGCGGGCCTCGTGCAGCGGCTTAAAAAGCCTGCCCGACAGGAGTCTGGGTCGGTCACGGCCCGTTTAGGTCGGTTGACTTTTTTTTAAATAGATTCTGCCGGAAAAATCCTAAAAAATAAAATAAAAACCTAAAAATACCAAAACAAATTTTTCACCGTCTAAATAGAATATTTAGAACAAAGTGAACATTTTCTTGGCCTAAAAATGCAATTTTGAAAAATGCATATTTTTCTAATTCAAATAAAATAGCGATAAAATCCAAATAAAATAATTTATTTGATTTTAATAATTTTCCTCCAATATTTCAGTTACTTTGGAGAAGTCATATTATCTCCTCTCATATATTTTAATTTGAAATATTTTTGGAGAGAAAAAATAATAAAATCAAAATGATCCTTGTTTTCGATATTTGAGAAAATTCAAATGTGAAAACAGTGAAATCCCCAAGTCTCTCCGTGGGTCCTTGAGTTGCTTAGAATTTCGAGGATCGCAAAACAAGATGTAATAAAATATGTTATGCAATATGATGTCCTATGTATAACATTCCAAATTGAAAATTTGGGATGTTACAACATATCAAAATTAGCATCCCCAAGCTTGGGATTTCGCATATTATTAGCACAATTGACATTTATAGGATTTATCATAACACCATTACAATCATGCTTCTCATTCAGGGAACTATCGTGAATCACTTCATAAATTTCCTCTTTTAGCACTTCATCACAATTTTCAGATTCATGATTTTCAACTAAAACTTCATAGAGATAATCCAGTACACTCAACTCACAAGCAATTGGTTTATCATAATTGGATCTTTTGAAAAGATTTTCAAGTGGATGAGGTTCCATATCAATAGATTTTTAGCCCGCGAAGATGCAAGCAAATAGAAGACACATGGCACACAAGCAAAGATAGCAAACGAACAAAAAGGCGAATATTTTTGTGAAGTCGGGGAGATGAAAATGAGAGGCAAATGGCAAATGACGTAAATTTCAAGGATATGAGATATGTGATTAGGAACCTGATAGATGTTGATGATGTCTCCCCAGCACTGGCAGCAGAAATTCCTTTGACGTGGCTAGACTACGTCAGTATTTCCCAAAGAGGAAGGGATGATGCGGCACAGCTACGGTAAGTATTTCCCTCAGTTGTGAAACCAAGCTATCAATCCAGTAGGAGAACCAAGCAACACTATGTAAACGGTACCTACACACAAAGAACAAATACTTGCAACCTGACGGGTAAAAGGGGTTGTCAATCCCTCCTCGGGAAAACGATAGATTGGTTTGTATGAGTTTGGGTAAATAGATCTCGCAAAAATACAAAATAAAATAAGTAAAGAAAAAGTGCAGCAAGGTATTTTTTGGTTTTTGGAATAATAGACCTAAAAATAAATGCGGCAAAAAGTAGATCGAAAAGCAAATATGATAAAAGATAGACCCTGGGGCCGTAGATTTTACTAGTGGCTTCTCTCGAGAAATAGCACACGGTGGGTAAAAAAATTACTGTTGGGCAATTGATAGAAGAACAAATAATTATGAAGTTATCCAAGGCAATGATCAATATATAGGTATCACGTCCAAGATTAGTAGACCGACTCCTGCCTCCATCAACATCTTCAACAGCACCATCTCATCTCAAACCCTAGTTCATCTCTTGTGTTCAATTTTTGTACCAGAACCTCAGATTGGTACCTGTGGGTGACTAGTAGTGTTGATTACATCTTGTAGTTGATTACTATATGGTTTATTTGGTGGAAGATTATATGTCAGATCCATTATGCTATTTAATACCCCTCTGATCTTTAGCATGAATATCATTTGTGAGTAGTTACCTTTGTTCTTCAGGTCACGGGAGAAGTCATGTCGCAAGTAATCACGTGAACTTGATATGTGTTTGATATTTTGATGATATGTATGTTGTGATTCCCTTAGTGGTGTCATGTGAACGTTGACTGCATGACACTTCACCATCTTTAGGCCTAAGGGAATGCATTGTGGAGTAGTTATTAGATGATGGGTTGCTAGAGTGACAAAAGCTTAAACCCTACTTTATACACTATTTCGTAAGGGACTGATTTGGATCCATATGTTTAATGCTATGGTTAGATTTTATCTTAATACTTTTCTCGTAGTTGTGGATGGTTGCGAGGGGGTTAATCATAAGTGGGAGGCTTGTTCAAGTAAGAACAACACCCAAGCACCGGTCCACCCACATATCAAATTATCAAAGTAGCGAACGCGATCAAACCAACATGATGAAAGTGACTAGATGAAATTCTCGTGTGCCCTCAAGAACGCTTTGCTTATTATAAGAGACCGTTTTGGCATGTCCATTGCTAGAAAAAGGATTGGGCTACCTTGCTGCACTTTATTTACCGTTACCATTATTTGTCAGTTACAAATTATCTTGCTATCAAACTACCTGTTACCGACTATTTCAGTGCTTGCAGAAAATACGTTACTGAAAACCACTTGTCATTTCCTTCTGCTCCTTGTTGGGTTCGACACTCTTACTTATCAAAAGGACTACGATTGATCACCTATACTTGGGGGTCATCACGGGACCGTGTTGAATTGAGTGAATGCAGTTCGCCCGAGTAATGCGTGATAGCCACTACGAAAGGGGGCTATATCAAAGATTAATTCTTCACTTCGGAAGTTCTCGGGCGAGCCGAAGACTACCACTACAAATGGTGAACTACTCACGCATCATCGGAGGAGCACCAATGAGGATGATGAACCCCTCCGTGATCTTGTTTTCCTCTCCGGTGGAGTGCCAGAATAGGGCTCTAGATTGGACTTCGTGGTTCTGGAACTTGCGGCGGCTAGAATTGTTTTCATCGACTCCCCTAGGGTTTCTAGAATATTTGGGTATTTATATAGAGAAGAGGCGATGCAGGAGATCCCCGTGGGCCCCACAACCCACCAGGGTGAGCTTGGGCTCCTAGGCGTACCCTGGTGTCTTGTGGTCCCCATAGGCCTCCCCTCTGCTCCTTTCTTGGCACCTAAGTTGTCTTCTTGTCCAAAAAAATCTCCAAAAAGTTCCGCTGCATTTGGACTCAGTTTGATAAGGATATTTTGTGAAGTAAAAAAACAAGCAAAAAATGGCAACTGGAAATGGGCACTATGTCAATAGGTTAGTCCCAAAAATGATATAAAGTTGCTATAAAATGAATATAAAACATCCAAGAATGATAATATAATAGCATGGAACAATAAAAAATTATAGATACGTTGGAGACGTATCAAAGGGCAAGGAAGCTACGGGAGATCAAGTTCACGAAGGAGGGCAGGCCATGCTAGCAAAAGAAGAAGAAGAAGAAGAAGAAGAATTCCTTCAACCATACTACAATCATCTTACCCCTATTGAAATTGAAGCCTTTAGGGCCTTTGAAATGGCTCGTGTTCAAAATATATATCTCACTCATGAGAATATTCTGTTATAAGAACAAATCATCGCCCTACAGAGCATCATTCATAGATTGGAGTACCTTTTGAGCCTGAAGTTTGACGCTACTACCTCACCACAACCATCATCATCTTCCTCACCAAAGGAGACTTGAGTACACGGGTATGGGCACTCCCCTAGGCTTTTGCCAAGCTTGGGGGAGATGCCCCGGTATTGTATCACCATCACTTTTACTACCTTTACCTATCTTAGTTCGATCTTTAGCTATTTCGTGATTCAGTTGAATATAGTATGATCTATTTTTGAGTGCTAGTTTCATGATCTAACTATCTATGTAATCGAGTGAGAGTTATATAATAAAGTTTAGTTTGGATTTTTGCTTCTTTACTTTTATGTTTCAATAAAAATAAAATGAAATAATGAAAAATATCATATGTTAATCTTATGGTAAGTAATGACATCACATAAGGAAAAGTATAAGTGGTAACTTTTGTTGGAAGTTGACAAACATAGCATTAGTCAATAATGCAATTCGTGAAAGAATTAATAAGGGGAGAGAAGATTCACATGCAAATACACTATGTTGGACATCTTTTATGATTGTGAGCCCCCACTAAATATCTTATGCCAAACTGTTGATGTTGGACAAGGAAGAAAACACAATGATTTATGTTTGTTCATATTCACATAGAAGTTATATTGTCATAGATCCTTCAACTTGTGGTGCTTTCCCAATATCTTTGCTAACCAAAATTCCACACTAAGTAGAGATACTACCTGTGCATGCACGAACCTTAAACCCAAACTCTTGTTTTGAGAGTCCACCATACCTACCTATGGATTGAGCAAGATCCTTCAAGTAAGTTTTCATCGGTGCAATAAGGCAATAAAAATTGCTTCTAGATGTGTTTGATCGTTTAGTGTAAGAGAAATTAAGCATTGTAAGAACTTGTGATGGCAAAGTTATAAAAAGCGATAGACTACATAATAAAGGTTGCTATCATAAGGGGAAATATAATGTGATGTTCTTTTGCATTAAGAGATTGCATACGGACCAAAAAGCGCATGACAACCTCTGCTTCCCTCTGCGAAGGGCGTATCTTTTACTTCTATGTATTTACTTTGTGCAAGAGTCAAAGTATTTTCCTCTATTCCTTTCAGTTTTTTCTTTGGCAAGCCTCATGTGGTGGGGAAAGATCTAGGCACATATATCCAGTTGGATATGAGTGAGCCTGAGTTATTATAGTTTACATCACCCTTGAGGTGAATAAGTTGTGAGGCGAAACTATAAGCCCCTATCTTTCTACGTGTCCGGCTGAAATTTCTTGCTCATATATATGGTGTGAGTTTTAGAAATCATAGAAGATTAAATGATGGTTGAGTATATGGACTTGCCAAATGGCTCCGATACGAGACCCTTCCTGAAAATATGATGAATTGTAGTTGCAAAGTTGACTGAGAACATAGTTTGTTGGTTTTTAATAAAGTTTATGCTTTCTACTTCGATGTTGTGATGAATTGTTACTTGTTCATGAGAAGTTATATGATAAATTTATGTGATAAAGTTCTATGATAAATTTTGTTGCTGTTATAATAATATGCATGATGCTACTATGTCCGTATTTTGTTTTTATTGACACCTCTCTCTCTCTCTAAACATGTGGACATGATTCTCGATATCGGCTTTCGCTTGAGGACAAGCAAGGTCTAAGCTTGCGGGAGTTTATACGTCCATTTTACATCATGTTTTACTACTATTATTTATAATGTTTTTCTGCATAATAATGCTTTATGGAGTAATTCTAATGCCTTTTCTCTCATAATATGCAAGGTTTACACAAAGAGGGAGAATACTGGCAGCTGGAATTCTGGACCTGAAAAAGCTGCATCGGAGTTACCTATTCTGCACATCTCCAAATGAGCTGAAATTTTATGGAGAATTGTTTTGGAATAAATAAAAATACTGGAGAAAAGAGCTACTAGAGGGGGGATGTCTGGTGCCCACAAAACACCAGGGCGTGCCACGCCCCCCAGGCGCGCCCTGGTGGGTGGTGGGCAGCCCATCCCACCTCCAGTGTCCATCTTCTGGTATATAAGGTCTTTTGACCTAGAAAAAATAAAGGGAGGATTTTCAGGACGGAGCGCCGCCGTCTCGAGGCGGAACTTGGGTAGGAGAACTTTTGCCCTCTAGCGGAGCGATTCCGTCGGGGGAACTTCCCTCCTAGAGGGGGAAATAGAAGCCATCGTCATCACCAACAACCATCTCATCTTTGGGAGGCCAATATCCATCAACATCTTCAACAGCACCATCTCATCTCAAACCCTAGTTCATCTCTTGTGTTCAATCTTTGTACCAGAACCTCAGATTGGTACCTGTGGGTGACTAGTAGTGTTGATTACATCTTGTAGTTGATTACTATATGGTTTATTTGGTGGAAGATTATATGTTAGATCCATTATGCTATTTAATACCCCTCTAATCTTTAGCATGAATATCATTTGTGAGTAGTTACCTTTGTTCTTCAGGTCACGGGAGAAGTCATGTCGCAAGTAATCACGTGAACTTGATATGTGTTTGATATTTTGATGATATGTATGTTGTGATTCCCTTAGTGGTGTCATGTGAAAGTCGACTGCATGACACTTCACCATCTTTAGGCCTAAGGGAATGCATTGTGGAGTAGTTATTAGATGATGGGTTGCTAGAGTGACAAAAGCTTAAACCCTACTTTATACACTATTTCGTAAGGGACTGATTTGGATCCATATGTTTAATGCTATGGTTAGATTTTATCTTAATACTTTTCTCGCAGTTGTGGATGGTTGCGAGGGGGTTAATCATAAGTGGGAGGCTTGTTCAAGTAAGAACAACACCCAAGCACCGGTCCACCCACATATCAAATTATCAAAGTAGCGAATGCGATCAAACCAACATGATGAAAGTGACTAGATGAAATTCTCGTGTGCCCTCAAGAACGCTTTGCTTACTATAAGAGACCGTTTTGGCATGTCCATTGCTAGAAAAAGGAATGGGCTACCTTGCTGCACTTTATTTACAGTTACCATTATTTGTCAGTTACAAATTATCTTGCTATCGAACTACCTGTTACCGACTATTTCAGTGCTTGCAGAAAATACGTTACTGAAAACCACTTGTCATTTCCTTCTGCTCCTCGTTGGGTTCGACACTCTTACTTATCAAAAGGACTACGATTTATCGCCTATACTTGTGGGTCATCACAGGACCGTGTTGAATTGAGTGAATGCAGTTCGCCCGAGTAATGCGTGATAGCCACTACGAAAGGGGGCTATATCAAAGATTAAGTCTTCACTTCGGAAGTTCTCGGGCGAGCCGAAGACTACCACTACAAAAAAATACACTTCCGTGATGATACGTGTTTGTCACAGTAGGTCACGTTTTTTTTCATGCATGTACATCCATGAAAAAATTATGACAGAATCAAGATAGTCATACCTGTGCTGTCGTAGAAGTGTTCCATGACATTACCAAAATTATCATCATGGAAGTGTCCACTTCCATGACGATAAATCGCGTCTCACAGAAGTGCTTTCGTCAAGGGTGACCGACACGTGGCATCCACCATAACGGAACGCCGTTAAGCTATCGGGTCGGGTTTTGGATCCGATAACCAGTTGACAGCCCTGACCAATGGGGATTTTCCACGTGTAAAATCATCATTGGCTAGAGGAAACACGTGTCGGCTCATCATTGGGACAGATGTCGTCCACTCACTGGACAGAAGGCGCCTATGATACGTCGACACATGGCATGGCCCAACAGTGGCCCATTCTAGTGAAAAGGCCGGCCCGTTTGACTTGGTCAAAAGCTGGCGGGCCGGCCCATGGAAAGCCTGTTAACGGCTTGTTCGCATATAGCCCATTTACAGCCCGCTAACCCAAGGCCCGTTACGCCCTATCCGAATTAGGCCTAGTATCGTCATCTGGGCCATCCAATATGATTCCAGACCGTTTTCACTTCTGGCCCATGTATAGCCCATTATGTCTTTCGGCCCATATGAGGCCCTTTGTAACTCTTGGCCCATTAGCGGCCCGTGCTGAAACTGGCCCGTAATGAACAATGTATTACTTTACACCGATTAACGGCCCGTGGTGAAACTGGCCCGTAATGAACAGTGTATCACTTTATACCCATTAACGGCCCGTTATTCTGTTGGGCCGTTTCCAGCCCAAGTTAACTTTCGGCCTTCTGAGGGCCCATTTATTCTTGGGCTCATTTGTAGCATTTGGTTACCTACGGACCGTTACTGTCATTTTCTATTTGTGGGCCAAATTCAGCCTGTCGTTACAGTCGGCCCGTTTGTGGACCGTTAGTCTGTTGGGCCATTTTCATAGCATCACCAAATACGGCCTATTAACGGCCCGTTATGGTCAGCCCATAAAAGGTATGATTTCCATTAAAGGCCCGTCTACGGCCCATTAAAGGCCCGTACAAGACCCATAAATGAGTCGGCGGCCCATGGATCCTACGAGACGTAGAAGGCCCATGGATCCTACGAGACGTAGAAGGCCCATGGATCCGACGGCCCGTGAAGGGCCATGGTCGGGCGAGTTGGCCCCCGTTTGAACGATATAGCATATTCAAAGAATTATCCTACTCAATACTATAACCTCTAAAAAGCATACACTATACAACAAAGAGATCAAGGCATAGAAAGGTAGAATAATCCTACACTATACAATAAAGAAATTGCAGCGGATTATACCCACTGGGCATTATGGTTCGGCACAGGTGATAATAAAGTATACACAAACAGCAAATTACATACACTGGGCAAATACAGCTCATACATCATGGACGCGCATCAACTTAACTCCATTTGAACTATAATCTCTTCAGAAAATAGGATTGGCCGGATTCAGATAGCACAAATTTTAGTCTGCAAAATCTCCAACTCCTTCATGGTTACCTCGGTGTCTTGTTTCATTTTTTTGACTCCTGCATCTAATACCTGCATGTCCAGTCTCAACTTGTTGATTATACGTTGACAATCATGTACATGTTGTCTTGCCACCTCTAGTTGATGCTCGAGAACATTAGCACATTCGAATTCCAATCCATAATCATTTGGTAACGGCCATGCCGCACTGCTCGTAGATCTTTGTGTTAATGTCACTTCATCCTGAAATGTTTCTGTAAGTACACATGACTAGGGCAAAAATATAGTTACAAAAGTGAAGCGAACAAGACACTATTTTGTACTACATGGCAAAATAGGACTAACAATAATGTTACACGTCACTTTCAAAAAAATGTTACACGTCATGAAGCATAAGCAGGTGATATTTTAAAAATTATAAAAAGATAGTCTGTGCAGCCTGCATACAGAAATCCCTCTTAGCTCACCGGAGGAGCATGATGTTGGGGCCCAATCGAAAACACAGACAAGTTACAAATTTAGACAGCATGTTGCATATAAGTAAGCAAGCAGTTGGCCATTCTGTGCCTCAATTAAAGTCTTAGGGAGCATAATGAACAGCAGAGGGTTTCATACAAACATACTACATCAGGCAAAACTATGCAATCATTAGCGTAGTATAAACTAGATTGTGAGCCTCATGCAATAATAGTTGGTTAATAGACTTCAAAGCTTCAGGCACACTTCGGCACAGTAATTAAATGGTAAGGCCTTTAATTATGTCAACTAATAGTGATACAAGTACCGAACATCAGGCATGATTATTTGGGCATCTCATTAACTGAGGACAAATAAAGCAATTGAAAAGAGAAAATTAACTATGCTTGAAACAAACAAGGAATTGAACTGTTGAGTTGCATATAGTGACTTACCTTAGCAGGTTGAAGAGGCTCAGCGCAGCTCCTACTTCTCTTGCAAGGCTCCTTCCTAACATCTTGTACTTGGAAATCCTCAATCTTATCTTCATTGCACCCCCTCTACAAGGTGACACAAACTAGTTACTCGTCTCCTTGGAAGATAAATATGCATACTTTCCAGTTTGTGAACACAAAAGGATGAGATTATAACAAAACAACACCACATAATGAAACATGCCGCATCTCTTGCACTTGCACATAATGAAATGAGCATTTACTATGTCTGCACTATGTAAAAACTAGGCATACCTTCGAACTGGATCTCCAGGTACTCGTGGAGAGCCTACTGTAGTGTACAGCCAAACCTTTATGTCACCTATGAGTTAGACAAGGCCCCACTACAGTGGCCCTTAGTGTTTAAATCGTTGAGAAGCTCTGTTAGAGTGTTAGGTCAAGAACAGCAAGTAATCAAAGCAAACAGTCCTAGTATGGCTGGCTGATGCAAACAAGCAATTGAACAGATGTGTGAGCAAATCTTCCATATCAAGAAAAGAAGCAAAGAAGGAGGCTTGAAGACCATCACTTGACTGACCAAATTTAAGGGGCATTTAAACATCATGTGCAACGTATGAACTAACATAAACATTGCATATTCCAGATTCTACAATGGAATGCACATGTATTAGGTTATGCCATGTATGATGATGCCTAAATGTACAGAGAGCAGGCAGGAGTGATTCATCATTGCACACACAATTGAATTGCAGGTTAAGGGCTAGTTCGATTCCGCCTTTTCAGGGCATATTGTCAAAATAAGCCATAAAAGATGTAAAGAAGTCATTTTTGAGTCATGGGCTTGGGCTTAACTAATTTTTCTTTGGAGGGGGGTGTTTCGGGTATAACCTCACTAAAAATTGAAGGGAAGGGGAATAGTGAAATGACTCTGTTGTCTGCCTATATTACACTCAAAATGCAACTGCTGATGCCCGTGTCACACCTGACCCTCAAGTAAAAACAAACACACAAGCATTCATTGCCCTACCTGCTTGCATCTCCTCTCCCCTTTCCCTCTACCTCAATCCCCTGCCTGCAGCACTAGGGTTCCTCCAGCGAGACGTCGCCACTGGTCCCATCTGGCCTGGTCCTCGACGATGCTATGTCCAGCTAGGCTACATGGCCGGTGGGTAGGGGCAAATCTCCCTGGCTGCTCCTCCCTCTGGCGCCGCCCCTCATTCTCATGGTCTCCAGCAGCTGCTCCACTGTGGTTCATCCAACGCACTACTCCGGCGGGTGCTGCACAACTACGGCTGACGCCATATTGCGGCAGAAGGCACCTTATTCCCCCTCCCCTCCTCCTAGGCCATGGCTTTGAGGTGTTGTTGAAGGATGAGCTCATCCAACAAGGTGAGGATCTCCTCTGAGTTTTTTTTTTCCAAATTTTCATTCTGATCCACTATACGATGAATTGCTATGAGCTGCTTCTGCTGCTGCTATATGATGCATTGCTATGAGCTGCTGCTGCTGCTATTTGATGAATTGCTATGAGCTGCTGCTGCTGTATGATGAGTTGCTATGAGCTGCTGCTGCTATATGATGAATTGCTATGAGCTGCTGCTACTATATGATGAGTTGCTACAAGATGCTCCTACTGCTGCTATATGATGAATTGCTATGAGCTGCTCCTGCTGCTGCTATATGATGAATTGCTATGAGCTGCTCCTGCTGCTGCTATATGATGAATTGCTATGAGCTGCTGGTGGTATATGATGAATTGCAGACTGCTGCTGCTGTATGATGAGTTGCTATGAGCTGCTGCTGCTATATGATGCTTTCAGGTGGTGGTGCTATATGATAATAACCAGCCACTTGGACCATCGAATTTCAATAAATAATTGTTCTTCATTTAAATGTGGGTCATGCGTTCTTCGTTTAAATTAGGCAATGGGATCTCTATGGAAAATATTGACCAAAGTAGATTGTGCCAAGTAGATGGTATCTTTGTATTTGCATTTTGAGCAAATAGTGATGGTTTGTTTTCCTATCATATTAATTACTGCACTGGGTTCAATTTGTGATGTTTGCACGTCAAATTAATTTCCATATGGGCAGCAAAATGAAAAAAATATAATGCAATCTAGACTTTCCACTGATCATACCAAAGATAAGCTGAAAACGCAATGAAAAGAACTGGTTGGCTTATTACATGGAGCTTATATTCACAGGTGCTTATTTTCTTAGGATAACTCATAATAACTGTCCCTAAGAAACTTGGCTAATAGAACTGGCATGCAAATAACATGTCATGATGATTGCAATGGAGGAGTGACGTACCATAGCACACTATATAGGCTCACCGCTACCTCTCCCTTTTTGCGATGTTCCATGAAATTGCCACATACATCTTGTACTTTTTCATTGTGTAACCCTATCTGCAAGTTGACACGGCTAATTTCAGACATCTCTACATGATACTACATTGCATATCCCTTGCGCATATTTAAACCACCAATTAACGATTGTGTGCGTACCATAAACTAGCCATGACTCTGTATGCTGGACTAGCAGGCACTCTAAGGGAGCCTAATGTAGTGCACTGGAATTCCTACATGCCACCTACGATTTTGTGTAATGTACTGCCCCTGTTCCTAAATATATGTCTTTGTAGAGATTCCAGTATGGACCACATACAGATGTATATAGATGCATTTTCGAGTGTAGATTCACTCATTTTGCTCCGTATGTAGCCTATAGTGGAATCTCTAGAAAGACTTATATTTAGGAACGGAGGTACGAGGTAGTATCATGTATGACATCTACATATCTAATTTAGCAGCCAGTAGTAGAAATCATTGTCTGCACAAAGGGATTATTGGTCGAAAATCCTAGCAAAGCATGCTGGCAGGCACAGAACAATACAAGAGAGAGAGAGACGCGCTTACAAGATCATAGCAATGCCTCAGTCCAGGATCTTGGTTGGCCAAGCTGTTAGATCCAGAAGAAACATCATCCTTGTAATTTTTGCCAGCTGCATAATAGGTAACAATGACCGGTTAGTATATTTGAAGTACATCGGGCAGGTGATGTCGGACGGGTTTAAAGGTGACAAGTACCTAGGCCGTGGCGGGTGCTTGGCATCTCTCCAGATGGTGGGAATCAGGTTAGAAACATCGAGGGTGATGATGCTGCGCTGGCTGTCAGGGTTCGGTAAGGCAATCTAGAACCATCGAGTAGGGTGTTTGTGGAGCGGCTCCGGTAGGGTGGACTACGGTGTGGGCGAAGCGGATCTGTGGCCGTGGACGAGGGCATAGGTGAAGCTGCTCCGGTGGTTGGGTTAAGGATGGTGTCGACGACGCGGATCTGCGGCCGTGGACGGGGCGTCAGAAGCTGCTCCGGTGGTTGGGTTAAGGATGGTGTCGACGATGCGGATCTGCGGCCGTGGACGGGGCGTCAGAAGCTGCTCCGGTGGTTGGGTTAAGGGTGGTGTCGACGATGCGGATCTGAGGCCGTGGACGGGGCGTCAGAAGCTGCTCCGGTAGGGTTGGATGAGGGTGTGAGGAAGCGGATCTGAGGCCGTGGACTTATGAGTTGGCAAAGCGGCCCCGGTAGGGTTGAGAATGGTATAGGCGAAGCTACTCTGGTAGGGTTGACGATGGTGTCGGCGAAGCGGCTCCGGTAGGGTTGACGATGGTGTCGGCGAAGAGGCAATGTGGTGATGCCAGAATGATCCAGATCTTGAACAATAGTCCAGTTATATGGATGTGCAAATCCAAGTCTAAGAAATGCATTGTGCGTCAGTTTAATGCATACACTTAAACACGATCAGAGCTGCCGACATAATTAGGCCAGCTAATGCTTTTCCATGTAAAAATCACACCATCCTCTGTCAAGCACCAAAAACAAGGGATTGGGATGAAAAATCTATTTCCCACGTATAAATCCCCTAGCAAACTCCCACCATTAATTCACATTCCTCTTCCCTAAGGTTACCAAACACGCTATAAAAGAAAGATGGGATGCCTTCTGGGGCATCCCCAAGCTTAGTTTCTTGGTTATCCTTGAATGGTAACTTGGGGTACCATGGGAATCCACAATCTTAGGCTCTTTTCACTCCTTATTCCTTCATCCATCGTGATCTCACCCAAAACTTGAAAACCTCAATCACACAAAACATAACAAAAACTTCGTGAGATCCATTAGTATAATAAAGCAAATCACCACTCTAAGTACTATTGCAAACCCATTCATATTTTATTTTGCATTTTACCTACTGTATTCTAACTTTCCCATGTCTTATACCCTCCAATACAATCCATAGATCCATCAAAATAAGCACACAATGCAAAGAAAACAGAATCTGTCAAAAACAAAACAGTCTATAGTAATCTATACTTTGTCCATACTTCTGTAACTTCAGAAATGAAATTTGTATATGAATCTTTTGTAAAAATTTCAGAATTTTTCATCGCTTTTGTAAATTTAAACAGTTATGTTACTGGACGCAAAAGTTTATGTTTTTCAACAAGATCAAATCAACTATCACCCAACATAATCCCAAAGGCTTTACGTAGCACAAACACTAATCGAAACATAAAAAGCACAATTATAACAGAGGCATAATTGTTTCAACACACAAAAATAGAAGAAGAAAAAGAGAGAGAGAAAATATTTTATTCATTGGGTTGCCTCCCAACAAGCGCTTTTCTTTAAAGCCTTTTAGCTCGGCGTTGACAATTTTAATGATGCTCTCATGAAAGAAAAAAAATGAAGCACAACGAGAGCATCATAAAGCATGTGAAAAACAAGTTTAAGTCTAACATAATTTGTATGCATAGGCATTTTATAAGGAAAAGATTTATCAAGACAAGCAAAAACTAGCATATGCAAGGAAGAAGAAAGAAACAATAGCAATATGAACACAACAAGAGGTAATTTAGTGACATGAAAATTTCTACAACCATATTTCCTCTTTCATAATAATTACATGTAGGATCATAATAAAATTCAATAATATAGCTATCATATAAAAATTTCTCTTCATGATCCACATCCATGCAAAGTTGACACTCTTCCAAAATAGTGGGATTATCATCAAATAAATTCATGACCTTTCCACGCCCATTTTTATCAAGAATTTCATATGATTGATCGTTCTCCAAATATGTGGGATTCTTTTTTCCTAGAGTTGAAACTATTCCAAACCCACTTTCAATATTATCACAAGGATATTCATCACGAGGCTTAAATAAATTTTCAAGATCATAAGAAGAATCACCCCAATCTTGATCATTGCAATAAGTAGTGGACATATGTAGCGATCCGACCTCAAATGGTCAAATCTCTGTGCATAAATGTCATCCCTGGATCGGTAATGCTGACACACACACACACACAATACTTGAAGGATTTATAACAGAGTAGCAATCACACACTTATTACATCGAATGTCTCAAAAGAGAACTTATTACAATAAATATGGCTTAAGGCCATCTAAGTAAGATAACAGCGGAAGGCTTGGAAGATAAACTGAGTCCATCAACCCCAACGGCATAGCTGAGTGCACGACGAACGACCTAGCGCACCTTACTCTTCGTCTGAAAAGTCTACAACATGATATGTTGTAGCCCGAAATGGGTTAGCACATGGAATATGCTGGCAAGATAACACGGTAGAGTAATGAACAAGTAAGCGCTATCACTACATGGATAGATGGCTGGTGGGGGCTCTATGGTTATAATGTTTTTGCAAAAAGCCAATTTTTTCCAACAACAAAGGAATATATTTTATTTAACTATCAGGGTAGTTGAAAAACATTGAGAATGGCAAATCACCATCTCGATCCCAATTAAAAGTAATTAGCATCCCAACAAATTAATTTAGAGTGATGAGATCCACATGATAATTCAAGAGCAGATACTCAAGATGTCCATAACCGGGGACACGGCTAATCATGATTAGTTTGTACACTCTGCAGAGGTTTGTGCACTTTTCCCCATAAGACTCGATCTCCTTCGATGTATTTCTCGCACTGCATGGTGTTTGAGAAACGGATGACCGAGACACAGTCTTTTTGAAGAGGTCCCCTTAACCTATAGATAGGCCGGTACACCTACAATCCCCTACATCTGCTAGCCCATCATGGAAAGGTTTCACACAACTTACACAACTATGCCAGAGCCCATAATGGCATGTGGCTGCACATGGAGGTTTCCAGCATGAATAATCTTATGATCCCTTTGAGCCTGGGTGGCGAACCAAAAAGGACAGCACTGGTATATCCCCAGGTGCCCGCAACCAATCCCCCCAGATGTGTGTTTAAGTAGCCACCTTAAGTAAACCATTAATTAATAATCTCACATCTGTCACACCCAAACCCAATCCATGTCTACGAGCATAGCATGGCGATATAAACATAATGTAGAAGTAACTCCCAGGGTTTGATAATAAAAACGGTAATAGGTTCTACCTCATCATCTACTTCCCGAACCCACAAGTTAAGAGATCCTACTCATGCAATGTTTGAGGGTTGTAACTAATGCACAAAAAATTGGGTAAAAGGTATATGATCAAAGAGTTACTTGCCTTGCTGATGATCCGCAAAACCTAGTGACTCGTAGCAGCACGCTGCGCACTCCGGGAATTCTAGCACAAACAAACAATAGCATACATAAGCACTCAGGCATAGAATAATAGGATCGAATCTGAAAACTCAACTGAAAAGATTCGATTTTCAAAAAGAATCAATCGAATCGGAGCTACGGAACTGAAACTATGGTCAAAAGAACTTCGAAAACAAATCCGCTTGAAACCAAATTTTAAAATTGTCAAAACCTTGTTCTAGTTGACTAAACAGAAAGAGGGTTTCGAGACAAAGATTTTGGCGTTGGTTTCACTGGATTTGGACAAACAGTTAAGAAACGGCGAGCGTTTGAAGATCAAGGGCTAATCTGTGATAAAAATAATCGCGGATAGGTCTCTGGCCGAAAATAAAATAAAAAGAAAAGACTAACGGACGAACGTTCGCTGCCTGAACCTAACCGGCGAATAGCGTTCGTTGGAACGAACGGACGGACGAATGTCCGCTAAGTAAATAAACCGACGAAAACTGAACCGATAAAAATAAAAAAAAGCATGTAGGGTTTTCAAAAAAACCGAATGGTTCTTTACCTAAACCGAAAATAAAACAACGGCGGGTCCGGTGAGCGGCAGCGGTGGCGCGCTAGGGTTAGGGTTTCGGGGCGGGCGGCTTGGTGGGCTGGGGGGCCTCGGGCGGCGGCTTATAAAACCTACCCAACAGGAGTCCGGGTCGGTCATGGCCCGTTTAGGTTAGTTGACTTTTTTTAAACACATTCCGCTAGAAAAATCCTAAAAAATAAAATAAAAATCCAAAAATGCCAAAACAAATTTTCGCCATCTAAATAGAATATTTAGAATAAAGTGAACATTTTCTTGGCCTGGAAATGCAATTTTGAAAAATGCATATTTTTCTAATTCAAATAAAATAGCGATAAAATCCAAATAAAATAATTTATTTGATTTTAATAATTTTCCTCCAATATTTCAATTACTTTGGAGAAGTCATATTATCTCCTCTCATATATTTTAATTTGAAATATTTTTGTAGAGAAAAAATAATAAAATCATAATGATCCTTGTTTTCGATATTTGAGAAAATTCAAATATGAAAACAGTGAAATCCCAACTCTCTCCGTGGGTCCTTGAGTTTCTTAGAATGTCGAGGATCGCAAAACAAGATGCAATAAAATATGTTATGCAATATGATGTCCTATGTATAACATTCCAAATTGAAAATTTGGGATGTTACAAACCTACCCCCCTTAAGAAGAATCACGCCCTCCAGATTCGGGTTGGCTAGAAAATAGGTCTGGGTGGTCTTTCTGTAGATCATCCTCTCGTTCCAAGGTGGCTTCATCCTCGGTATGGTGGCTCCACTGAAGTTTGAAAAACTTGATAACCTTATTGCGTGTAACTCGGCTGGCAACCTCAAGAATCTTGACAGGTTTCTCCTCATAGGTCAGATCACTATCCAACTGAATTGCTTCCAGGGGCATTGTATCTCTCAGAGGAATATCGGCCATCTCAGCATGACACTTCTTCAACTAGGAAACGTGAAACACATCATGAACTTCTGACAGTCCTTCGGGTAACTCCAACTTGTAGGCTACTTCTCCCATACGTTCCAAAATTCGGTATAGTCCTACAAATCTCGGGGATAACCTTCCCTTAACCCCAAAACATTTAACTCCTCGCACAGGTGACACACGAAGATATGCTCTGTCTCTGATTTCATAGACTACCTCCTTGCGTTTTGAGTCGAGTATGCATAGCTCTTTTGTCTGGACTAAGCTACCTTCAGTCTATCCCGAATCAGCTTAATCTTCTCTTCTGACTCTTTGATCAAATCTGGTCCAAACAACTGACGGTCTCCAACTTCATCCCACATCAATGGTGTTCTGCACCTCCTTCCATACAAAGCTTCGAAGGGTGCCATCTTCAAACTGGCTTGGTAAATGTTTTTGTATGAAAACTCTGCGTAGTGCAAATTATCATCCCAACTAGATCCATAGTCGAGCGCACAAGCTCTCAACATGTCCTCGAGAATCTGATTGACTCTCTCAGTTTGTCCATCTATCTGCGGATGAAGAGCTGTACTGAACTCTAGCCTGGTGCCCAAAGTGTGGTGCAGCTGGTGCCAAAACATTGAAGTAAATTGTGTTCCTCTATCTGATACAATAGTCCTCGGAACTCCATGCAGACATATGATCCTGGTCATGTATATCTTGGCCAACTTCGCACTGGTATAGGTGGTTTTCACTTGGATAAAGTGAGCCACTTTGGTCAAGCGATCCACTACTTCCCAAATAGAATCGTATCCCGATCGGGTCCTGGGTAATCCGGTGATAAAATCCATGCCAAGCTTATCCCACTTCCACTCGGGTATCGGCATAGGCTGCAGTAATCATGTTGGCTTCTGATGTTCTGCCTTCACTCTCTGACATACATCACATACGGCTACATACTCAGCACTGTCCTTCTTCACACCCGTCCACCAGAAACACTCCTTCAAATCCAAATACATCTTGGTGTTCCCGGGATGTATCGAGTATGGCGAGTCATGAGCTTCCTGGAGTATTAACTTCCTGATCTCTGCATTATTGGGCACATATATACGGTCCTCAAACCACAAGGTGTCATGCTCGTCCTCACAAAAACCTTTGGCCTTTCCATTGCTCATCTTCTCCTTTATCTCAACAATTTCCTTATCATCCTTCTGAGCTTCTCGAAACTTTCCCAATAATGTCGACTGAATTTCCAATGCTGCAACAAAACCTCTAGGGACTATCTCCAAATGTAGCTCCCTAAGATCTTCAGCTAACTCCATTGGCAATCCTCCGCTTACGAGGGTATTGGCGTAACTCTTCCGGCTCAAAGTGCCTGCCACGACATTGGCCTTGCCTGGATGATAGTGCAACTTCATATCATAATCCTTTATAAGCTCCAACCATCTCCTTTTCCTGAGATTCAGCTCCTTCTACGTAAAAATCTACTTCAAACTCTTATGATCCGTGTACACATCACAATGGTTTCCAATAAGAAAATGTTTCCAGTTTTTGAGTGCATGCACTATGGCTGCTAACTCCAAATCATGCGTGGCACAATTCAATTCATGCGGTCGAAGCTGTCGTGAGGCATATGAAACAACTCTTCCGTCTTGCATAAGCACGCCTCCAAGTCCTAAAAGAGACGCGTCACAATACACTTGGAAATCCTTATGTATATCTGGCAGAATCAGCACTGGGGCTGTAGTCAATCGTTTCTTCAACTCTTGAAAACTTGCCTCACATTCATCTGTCCATTTAAACTTGGTGTCCTTCTTCAACAACTCTGTCATGGGCTTTGCAATCTTAGAGAAATTCTCAATGAATCTCCGATGATATCCCGCGAGTCCTAGAAAACTGCGGATCTCTCCAACTAAGGTGGGTGCCAACCACTCAGTGACTGACTGAACCTTAGTAGGGTCTACTGCTATACCTTCTCCTGATATAACATGTCCAAGGAATCCAACTTCCTTCAACCAAAACTCACATTTGCGGAACTTGGCGTATAACTAATGTTCCCTGAGCTTCTCGAGACCTAAACGCAAATGCTCCTTATGCTCTTCTTTATTCTTCAAGTATACCAAAATGTCATGAATGAACACGACAACAAACTTATCCAAGAACTCCATAAACACCTTGTTCATCATACTCATGAAATAGGCAGGGGCATTAGTCAATCCGAATGACATAACCATGTACTCATACAGCCCGTACCTTGTGGTGAAAGCTGTCTTAGGTATATCCTATTCTTGAATTTTCAGCTGGTGGTACCCTGATCGTAAATCGATCTTGGAAAATACTTTAGCTCCTTGTAGCTGGTCAAACAAATCATTGATCATCGGCAGTGGGTACTTGTTCTTGATCGTCACTTCATTCAATGCACGATAGTCAACAACCATTCTTAGAGATTTATCCTTCTTCTCAACCAAGAGCACTGGGGCTCCCCATGGTGACAAACTTCGTCGAATGTAACCTTTCTCCAATAACTCCTTAATCTGTTTCTTAATCTTCTCCATATCATTTGCGGGCATCCGATATGGTCTCTTTGATATTGGTCTGGTGCCTGGCAATAACTCTATCAAAAACTCAATGTCTCGATCCGGGGGCATGCCTGGTAGTTCCTCTAGAAATACAATTGGGTAATCCTTTACTATAGGGACTTCTTCCTGAACAACTCCCGTGAGGGAATTTACGTGAGTACTCTTAGGAGTATGCCCAGATACATACTTAATCCTTTTTTCCCTCCGGTGTGGTGAGTAGAATTGACCTACTGGTGCAATCAATGTTTCCTCCATACTTTGATAGCCAATCCATACCGAGTATCACATCCAATCCTTGTGATTCCAAAATTATTAAGTATGAGGGGAAAACATGCCTACCTATGGTCAATGGCATCTGAAAACATCCACTAGTTGCCATATACTCCGCTCCGGGTGAGCTTACTAACACAGGTGTCTTAAGAACTTTGGTGGGTAACTTATACTTATCCACGAATCCCCTTGATATGTATGAATGCGATGCACCAGTATCAAAAAGAACTATTGCAGGAAATGACTTAACCAAAAACTTACCGATAACTGCATCTGGCTGCTCCTCAACCTCCTCCATGTTCACGTGGTTCACTTGTCCCTTGTTGAAACGGTTGGGCTTCTTTCCAGAGCTTCCATTGCCATTTCCATTCTTGAGTTCAGGGCACTCATTGGCATAGTGTCCAGTCTTCCCGCACTTGAAACATGTAACGTGGCTATGGTCCTTCTTCGCGGGTGTGCTTGGGTTAGAGCGGTTCTGACTGCTTGCTCCACTCCCATTTCCATTCCTAGGGCCATTGTGGTTATGCGAACTTCCACCATTGTGAGTGTGGCCTCCATGGTTATGGGTATATCCTCCCGAGTTCGAGGTGAAATGCCGTTTCTGCTGAGCTCCTGAATTGTATTTCCCTTGTTCATACTTCCTTTTGCGACTCTCAATCTGCTGCTGCTTCCCTTCAATCACAAGAGCCTTATCTACCAACTCCTGGTAGTTGTTGAATGTTGCAACCATTAATTGCATACTCATCTCATCATTCAGCCCTTCCATAAACTTCTCCTATTTCGCGGCATCGGTGGCCACATCATCTGGGGCATAACGAGCTAGCTTGCTAAACTCCTCCATGTACTGCCCTACAGTACGGTTGCCCTGGCATAAGTTGCGAAACTCATGCTTCTTCATGCTCATAGCTCCAGTCGAGACATGAGCAGTGTGGAATGCTTGCTGAAACTGCTCCCAAGTAACATTGGCTATGCGGAAGGTGGCTGTGTAATTCTCCCACCATGAGGCTGCAGGTCCATCCAATTGGTGTGCGGCAAAATGCAACTTCTCAGCATCTGTGCAACCTGCAGTGGTTAACTCCCTTCCAATCCCGCGTAGCCAGTCATCCGCAACTATGGGCTCGGTGCTACTAGAAAACACCGGGGGTTGTAGCCTTAGAAAACGGGCTAAGTTGTCAACTGGAGGTGGTGGCGGTGGGTTGTTGTTATTGTTGTTGTTGCCTTGGTTCTGAACTAGCAACTGCATTAGTGTATTCTGCTGTTGGATCAACTGAGTGAGCTCCGATGGGAAGGCAAATCCGGGGTCACGTCTCGGAGACATCTGGTGGGTTTTAGAGGGGGGAGATTAGAATATAATGAGGTCTAATGAGAAAGCACTACCCATATGCACATGAGACAAACACAATCAATATTACTCCAAAACAATATCAAGCAAGGGCATACAACCGATCTAACTATCGTTACAGTGCTCGGACTACTACTATATACATGGGGAAATACTACTAATAATATGGTGGCTACTAGAAATTTTGATCGGTAGAAGATTCCATGATATCTGCTCCAGCTTCGTCTTCATAATCATCATCACTGGGGTCGGAGTCGGTGTCGTCGATGATGATGTAGTCCTTGGGGTGGTCATCATCTCCTCCTGGCGCAGGGTCTCCCATGAATACTCCTAGCTTCCTTGTCAGGTCGTCATTCTTCTCCACTAATATGATGATTTCCTCCTCATATCCATCGCGTGTAGACTTGAGTTCCCCTTCCAGCTCCATGTTCCTAGTCATCAACTTCTTCAGATCTATCATGCTTATGCACATCTGGTTCTCCCGGTGACAAATGTGATGATTTAACTCCTGGATGAAGGCTGCAATGGACATGTCCTTCCTGGTGCTGATCATCTCCCATTTCTCATCTCGGCGCCCACATATCTGGTAGATAGTGTCCTTAAGCTCCTTGTAATAAACTTCGCCAATGCATCCCATGGCGATGTGGGCTACCATGCTCTTTCCTAGACTCCAGGTTGCTGCATCAAAGGAAAACTCTATGGGCTCAGCTACTAGCGTGAATGTCCTTGCAGGAACTTGAACTCAAATCATCCAATGCTCCTCTTCTAGTAATGTGGCAGTGTAGGTCCCGGTGAAGCTTGAATAATATTACTCAACTACGCCAGAGCCCATAATGGCATGTGGCTACACACGGAGGTTTCTAGCATGAATAATATTATGATCCTTTTGAGCCTGGGTGGCGAACCAAACAGGACAGCACTGGTATATCCCTAGGTGCCCGCAACCAATCCACCCAGATGTGTGTTTAAGTAGCCACCTTAAGTAAACCATTAATTAATAATCTCACATCCGTCATGGATACACTCAAACCCAATCCACGTCTACGAGCATAGCATGGCGATATAAACATAACCTAGAAGTAACTCCCAGGGTTTGATAATAAAAAGGGCAATAGGTTCTGCCTCATCATCTACTTCCCAAACCCACAAGTTAAGAGAACCTACTCATGCAATTTTTTAGGGTTGTAACTAATGCATAAAAAAACTGGGTAAAAGGGATATGATCAAAGTGTTACTTGCCTTGCTAATGATCCGCAAAACCTAGTGACTCGTAGTAGCACGCTGCGCACTCCAGGAATTATAGCACAAACAAACAATAGCATACATAAGCACTTAAGCATATATGCACAGCTAAAATCTCGAATAAGAGGATCGAATCAGAAAACTCAAGTGAAGAGATTCGATTTGCAAAAAGAATCAATCGAATCGGAGTTACGGAACTGAAACTACGGTCAAAAGAACTTCAAAAACAAATCTGCTTGAAACCAAATTTTAAATTTGTCAAAACCTTGTTCAAGTTGATTAAACAGAAAGATGGCTTCGAGACGAACATTTTGGCATTGGTTTCACTGGATTTGGACAAACGGTTGAGAAACGGCGAGCGTTTGAAGATCAGGGGCTAATCTGCGATAAAAATAATCGCAGATAGGTCCCTGGCCGAAAATAAAATAAAAAGGAAAGACTAACGAACGAACGTTCGCTGTCTGAACCTAACCGGCGAATAGAGTTCGTTGGAACGAACGAACGGACGAACGTCCTCTAAGTAAATAAACTGACGAAAACCGAACCGATAAAAATAAAAAAACACATCCAGGGTTTTCAAAAGAAAACCGAACGGTTTTTTACCTAAACCGAAAATAAAACAAAGGCGGGTCCGGCGAACGGCGGCGGCGGCGGCCCCGGCGTACGGCGCAGCGGCGAGCGGCGGCGGCGGCGGCGGCGGTGGCGGCGCGCTAGGGTTAGGGTTTCGGGGCGGGGCGGCTTGGTGGGCTGGGGGGCCTCGTGCAGCGACTTAAAAAGCCTGCCCGACAGGAGTCTGGGTCGGTCACGGCCCGTTTAGGTCGGTTGACTTTTTTTAAAACAGATTCCGCCGGAAAAATCCTAAAAATAAAATAAAAACCTAAAAATACCAAAACAAATTTTTCACCGTCTAAATAGAATATTTAGAACAAAGTGAACATTTTCTTGGCCTAAAAATGCAATTTTGAAAAATGCATATTTTTCTAATTCAAATAAAATAGCGATAAAATCCAAATAAAATAATTTATTTGATTTTAATAATTTTCCTGCAATATTTCAATTACTTTGGAGAAGTCATATTATCTCCTCTCATATATTTTAATTTGAAATATTTTTGGAGAGAAAAAATAATAAAATCAAAATGATCCTTGTTTTTGATATTTGAGAAAATTCAAATGTGAAAATAGTGAAATCCCCAACTCTCTCCGTGGCTCCTTGAGTTGCTTAGAATTTCGAGGATCGCAAAACAAGATGCAATAAAATATGTTATGCAATATGATGTCCTATGTATAACATTCCAAATTGAAAATTTGGGATGTTACAACATATCAAAATTAGCATCCCCAAGCTTGGGATTTCGCATATTATTAGCACAATTGACATTTATAGGATTTATCATAACACCATTACAATCATGCTTTTCATTCAGGGAACTATCGTGAATCACTTCATAAATTTCCTCTTTTAGCACTTCATCACAATTTTCAGATTCATGATTTTCAACTAAAACTTCATAGAGATAATCCAGTACACTCAACTCACAAGCAATTGGTTTATCACAATTGGATCTTTTGAAAATATTATCAAGTGGATGAGGATCCATATCAATAGATTTTTAGCCCGTGAAGATGCAAGCAAATAGAAGACACATGGCACACAAGCAAAGATAGCAAACGAACAAAAAGGCGAATAAAAAGGCGAATAGTTTTGTGAAGTCGGGGAGATGAAAATGAGAGGCAAATGGCAAATGACGTAAATTTCAAGGATATGAGATATGTGATTAGGAACCTGATAGATGTTGATGATGTCTCCTCGGCAATGGCACCAGAAATTCCTTTGATGTGGCTAGACTGCGTCAGTATTTCCCACAGAGGAAGGGATGATGCGGCACAGCTACGGTAAGTATTTCCCTCAGTTGTGAAACCAAGCTATCAATCCAGTAGGAGAACCAAGCAACACTATGTAAACGGTAACTACACACAAAGAACAAATAATTGCAACCTGACGGGTAAGAGGGGTTGTCAATCCCTCCTCGGGAAAACGATAGATTGGTTTGTATGAGTTTGGGTAAATAGATCTCGCAAAAATACAAAATAAAATAAGTAAAGAAAAAGTGCAGCAAGATATTTTTTGGTTTTTGGAATAATAGACCTAAAAATAAATGCGGCAAAAAGTAGATCGAAAAGCAAATATGATAAAACATAGACCCGGGGGCCGTAGATTTTACTAGTGGCTTCTCACGAGAAATAGCACACGGTGGGTAAAAAAATTACTGTTGGGCAATTGATAGAAGAACAAATAATTATGAAGTTATCCAAGGCAATGATCAATATATAGGTATCACGTCCAAGATTAGTAGACCGACTCCTGCCTGCATCTACTACTATTACCCACACATCGACCACTATCTAGCATGCATCTAGTGTATTAAGTTCATGGAGAAACGGAGTAATCCAATAAGAATGATGACATGATGTATACAAGATCTATTCATGTAGGAATAGCCCCCATCTTGTTATCCTTAGTAGCAACGATAAATGCGTGCCTCGCTTCCCCTTCTGTCACTGGGAGATGACACTGCAAGATCGAACCCATCACAAAGCTCCTCTTCCCTTTTTTGCGGGGTCAAAGCACCTCTTCCCATTACAAGAAAAATCAATCTAGTTGGCCTAACTAAACCAAAGATTCGGAGAAGAAATACAAGGCTATAAATAATCATGCATATAAGAGATCAAAAAAGACTCGAATAATATTCGTGGATAAAAATCTGATCATAATCTCGAACTTCATCGGATCCCAACAAACACACCGCATAAAGTCATTACATCAAATAGATCTCCAAGAGACCATTATATTGAGAATAAAAAAGAGAGAAGAAGCCATCTAGCTACTGCCTACGAACCCATAGGTCTATGGTGAACTACTCACGCATCATCGGAGGAGCACCAATGAGGATGATGAACCCCCCCCCCCCCCCGTGATCTTGTTTTCCTCTCCGGTGGAGTGCCAGAATAGGGCTCTAGATTGGACTTCGTGGTTCTGGAACTTGCGGCGGCTGGAATTGTTTTCATTGACTCCCCTAGGGTTTCTGGAATATTTGGGTATTTATATAGATAAGAGGCGATGCAGGAGACCCCTGTGGGCCCCACAACCCACCAGGGCGAGCTTGGGCTCCTAGGCGCACCCTGGTATCTTGTGGTCCCCACAGGCCTCCCCTCTGGTACTTTCTTGGCACCTAAGTTGTCTTCTTGTCCAAAAAAATCTCCAAAAAGTTCCGCTGCATTTGGACTCAGTTTGATAAGGATATTTTGCGAAGTAAAAAAACAAGCAAAAAACGGCAACTGGCACTGGGCACTATGTCAATAGGTTAGTCCCAAAATGATATAAAGTTGCTATAAAATGAATATAAAACATCCAAGAATGATAATATAATAGCATGGAACAATAAAAAATTATAGATACGTTGGAGACGTATCAAAGGGCAAGGAAGCTACGGGAGATCAAGTTCACGAAGGAGGGCAGGCCATGCTGGTAAAATAAGAAGAAATAGAAGAATTCCTTCAACCATACTACAATTATCTTACCCCTATTGAAATTGAAGCCTTTAGGGCCTTTGAAATGGCTCGTGTTCAAAATATATATCTCACTCATGAGAATATTCTGTTACAAGAACAAATCATCGCCCTACAGAGCATCATTCATAGATTGGAGTACCTTTTGAGCCTGAAGTTTGACGCTACTACCTCACCACAACCATCATCATCTTCCTCACCAAAGGAGACTTGAGTACACAGGTATGGGCACTCCCCTAGGCTTTTGCCAAGCTTGGGGGAGATGCCCCGGTATTGTATCACCATCAAATTTACTACCTTTATCTATCTTAGTTCGATCTTTAGCTATTTCGTGATTCAGTTGAATATAGTATGATCTATTTTTGAGTGCTAGTTTCATGATCTAACTATCTATGTAATCGAGTGAGAGTCATATAATAAAGTTTAGTTTGGATTTTTGCTTCTTTACTTTTATGTTTCAATAAAAATAAAATGAAATAATGAAAAATATCATATGTTAATCTTATGGTAAGTAATGACATCACATAAGGAAAAGTATAAGTGGTAAAATTTGTTGGAAGTTGACAAACATAGCATTAGTCAATAATGCAATTCGTGAAAGAATTAATAAGGGGAGAGAAGATTCACATGCAAATACACTATGTTGGACATCTTTTATGATTGTGAGCCCCCACTAAATATCTTATGCCAAACTGTTGACGTTGGACAAGGAAGAAACCACAATGATTTATGTTTGTTCATATTCACATAGAAGTTATATTGTCATAGATCCTTCAACTTGTGGTGCTTTCCCAATATCTTTGCTAACCAAAATTCCGCACTAAGTAGAGATACTACCTGTGCATCCACAAACCTTAAACCCAAACTCTTGTTTTGAGAGTCCACCATACCTACCTATGGATTGAGCAAGATCCTTCAAGTAAGTTTTCATCGGTGCAATAAGGCAATAAAAATTGCTTCTAAATGTGTTTGATTGTTTAGTGTAAGAGAAATTAAGCATTGTAAGAACTTGTGATGGCAAAGTTATAAAAAGCGACAGACTGCATAATAAAGGTTGCTATCATAAGGGGAAATATAATGTGATGTTCTTTTGCATTAAGAGATTGCATACGGACCAAAAAGCGCATGACAACCTCTGCTTCCCTCTGCGAAGGGCCTATCTTTTACTTCTATGTATTTACTTTGTGCAAGAGTCAAAGTATTTTCCTCTATTCCTTTCAGTTTTTTCTTTGGCAAGCCTCATGTGGTGGGGAAAGATCTAGGCACATATATCCAGTTGGATATGAGTGAGCCTGAGTTATTATAGTTTACATCACCCTTGAGGTGAATAAGTTGTGAGGCGAAACTATAAGCCCCTATCTTTCTACGTGTCCGGTTGAAACTTCTTGCTCATATATATGGTGTGAGTTTTAGAAATCATAGAAGATTAAATGATGGTTGAGTATATGGACTTGCCAAATGGCTCCGATACGAGACCCTTCCTGAAAATATGATGAATTGTAGTTGCAAAGTTGACTGAGAACATAGTTTGTTGGTTTTTAATAAAGTTTATGCTTTCTACTTCGATGTTGTGATGAATTGTTACTTGTTCATGAGAAGTTATATGATAAATTTATGTGATAGAGTTCTATGATAAAGTTTGTTGCTGTTATAATAATATGCATGATGCTACTATGTCTATATTTTGTTTTTGTTGACACCTCTCTCTCTCTCTCTCTAAACATGTGGACATGATTCTCGATATCGGCTTTCGCTTGAGGACAAGCGAGGTCTAAGCTTGCGGGAGTTTATACGTCCATTTTACATCATGTTTTACTACTATTATTTATAATGTTTTTCTGCATAATAATGCTTTACGGAGTAATTCTAATGCCTTTTCTCTCATAATATGCAAGGTTTACACAAAGAGGGAGAATACTGGCAGCTGGAATTCTGGACCTGAAAAAGCTGCATCGGAGTTACCTATTCTGCACATCTCCAAATGAGCTGAAATTTTACAGAGCATTGTTTTGGAATAAATAAAAATACTGGAGAAAAGAGCTTCTAGAGGGGGATGTGTGGTGCCCACAAAACACCAGGGCGTGCCACGCCCCCCAGGCGCGCCCTGGTGGGTGGTGGACAGCCCATCCCACCTCCAGTGTCCGTCTTCTGGTATATAAGGTCTTTTGACCTAGAAAAAAATAAAGGGAGGATTTTCAGGACGGAGCGCCGCCGTCTCGAGGCGGAACTTGGGTAGGAGAACTTTTGCCCTCTGGCGGAGCTATTCCGTCGTGGGAACTTCCCTCCTAGAGGGGGAAATAGAAGCCATCGTCATCACCAACAACCATCTCATCTTTGGGAGGCCAATCTCCATCAACATCTTCAACAGCACCATCTCATCTCAAACCCTACTTCATCTCTTGTGTTCAATCTTTGTACCGGAACCTCAGATTGGTACCTGTGGGTGACTAGTAGTGTTGATTACATCTTGTAGTTGATTACTATATGGTTTATTTGGTGGAAGATTATATGTCAGATCCATTATGCTATTTAATACCCCTCTGATCTTTAGCATGAATATCATTTGTGAGTAGTTACCTTTGTTCTTGAGGTCACGGGAGAAGTCATGTCGCAAGTAATCATGTGAACTTGATATGTGTTTGTTATTTTGATGATATGTATGTAGTGATTCCCTTAGTGGTGTCATGTGAACGTCGACTGCATGACACTTCACCATCTTTAGGCCTAAGGGAATGCATTGTGGAGTAGTTATTAGATGATGGGTTGCTAGAGTGACAGAAGCTTAAACCCTACTTTATACGCTATTTCGTAAGGGGCTGATTTGGATCCATATGTTTAATGCTATGGTTAGATTTTATCTTAATACTTTTCTCGTAGTTGTGGATGCTTGCGAGGGGGTTAATCATAAGTGGGAGGCTTGTTCAAGTAAGAACAACACCCAAGCACCGGTCCACCCACATATCAAATTATCAAAGTAGCGAACGCAATCAAACCAACATGATGAAAGTGACTAGATGAAATTCTCGTGTGCCCTCAAGAACGCTTTGCTTATTATAAGAGACCGTTATGGCATGTCCATTGCTAGAAAAAGGATTGGGCTACCTTGCTGCACTTTATTTACCGTTACCATTATTTGTCAGTTACAAATTATCTTGCTATCAAACTACCTGTTACCGACTATTTCAGTGCTTGCAGAAAATACGTTACTGAAAACCACTTGTCATTTCCTTATGCTCCTCGTTGGGTTCGACACTCTTACTTATCAAAAGGACTACGATTGATCGCCTATACTTGTGGGTCATCACGGGACCGTGTTGAATTGAGTGAATGCAGTTCGCCCGAGTAATGCGTGATAGCCACTACGAAAGGGGGCTATATCAAAGATTAAGTCTTCACTTCGGAAGTTCTCGGGCGAGCCGAAGACTACCACTACAAAAAAATACACTTCCCTGATGATACGTGTTTGTCACAGTAGGTCACGTTTTTTTTCACGCATGTACATCCATGACAAATTTATGACAGAATCAAGATAGTCATACCTGTGCTGTCGTAGAAGTGTTCCATGACATTACCAAAATTATCATCATGGAAGTGTCCACTTCCATGACGATAAATCGCGCGTCACAGAAGTGCTTTCGTCAAGGGTGACCGACACGTGGCATCCACCATAACGGAACGCCGTTAAGCTATCGGGTCGGGTTTTGGATCCGATAACCCGTTAACAGCCCTGACCAATGGGGATTTTCCACGTGTAAAATCATCATTGGCTAGAGGAAACACGTGTCGGCTCATCATTGGGACAGATGTCATCCACTCACTGAACAGAAGGCGCCTATGATACGTCGACACATGGCATGGCCCAACAGTGGCCCATTCCAGTGAAAAGGCCTGCCCGTTTGACTTGGTCAAAAGCTGGCGGGCCGGCCCATGGAAAGCCTGTTAACGGCCTGTTCGCATATAGCCCATTTACAGCCCGCTAACCCAAGGCCCGTTATGCCCTATCCGAAGTAGGCCTAGTATCGTCATCTGGGCCATCCAATATGATTCCAGACCATTTTCACTTCTGGCCCATGTATAGCCCATTACGTCTTTCGGCCCATATGAGGCCCTTTGTAACTCTTGGCCCATTAGCGGCCCGTGCTGAAACTGGCCCGTAATGAACAGTGTATTACTTTACACCCATTAACGGCCCGTGGTGAAACTGGCCCGTAATGAACAGTGATCACTTTATACCCATTAACGGCCCGTTATTCCGTTGGGCCGTTTCCAGCCCAAGTTAACTTTCGGCCTTCTGAGGGCCCATTTATTCTTGGGCTCATTTGTAGCATTCGGTTACTTACGAACCGTTACTGTCATTTTCTACTTGTGGGCCAAATTTAGCCTGTCGTTACAATCGGCCCGTTTGTGGACCGTTAGTCTGTTGGGCCATTTTCATAGCATCACCAAATACGGCCTACTAACGGCCCGTTATGGTCAGCCCATAAAAGGTATGATTTCCATTAAAGGCCCGTCTACGGCCCATTAAAGGCCCGTACAAGACCCATAAATGAGTCGGCGGCCCATGGATCCTACGAGACGTAGAAGGCCCATGGATCTGACGGCCCGTGAAGGGCCATGGTCGAGCGAGTTGGCCCCCGTTTGAACGATATAGCATATTCAAAGAATTATCCTACTCAATACTATCACCTCTAAAAAGCATACTGTAGGATCGAAAGTATGTCTAGAGGGGGGTGATTAGACTACTTGACCAAATAAAAACTTAACCTTTTCCCAATTTTAGTTCTTGGCAGATTTTAGCTATTTTAGGACAAGTCAAGCAATCATCACACAATTCAAGCAAGCATGCAAAGAGTATATTGGCAGCGGAAAGTAAAGCATGCAACTTGCAAGAATGTAAAGGGAAGGGTTTGGAGAATTCAAACGCAATTGGAGACACGGATGTTTTTCCCGTGGTTCGGATAGGTGGTGCTATCCTACATCCACGTTGATGGAGACTTCAACCCACGAAGGGTAACGGTTGCGCGAGTCCACGGAGGGCTCCACCCACGAAGGGTCCACGAAGTAGCAACCTTGTCTATCCCACCATGGCCATCGCCCACGAAGGACTTGCCTCACTAGCGGTAGATCTTCACGAAGTAGGCGATCTCCTTGCCCTTACAAACTCCTTGGTTCAACTCCACAATCTTGTCGGAGGCTCCCAAGTGACACCTAGCCAATCTAGGAGACACCACTCTCCAAGAAGTAACAAATGGTGTGTTGATGATGAACTCCTTGCTCTTGTGCTTCAAATGATAGTCTCCCGAACACTCAACTCTCTCTCATAGGATTTGGATCTAGTGGAAAGAAGGTTTGAGTGGAAAGCAACTTGGGGAAGGCTAGAGATCAAGATTCATATGGTAGGAATGGAATGTCTTGGTCTCAACACATGAGTAGGTGGTTCTCTCTCAGAACATATGAGTTGGAATTGTGTATGTGTTCTGATAGCTCTCTCCACGAATGAAGAGGAGGTGGAGGGGTATATATAGCCTCCACACAAAATCCAACCATTACACACAGTTTTCCAATCTCAGTGGGACCGAATCAATAAACTCGGTCGGACCGAAAAGGTAAACCTAGTGACCATTAGAGATTTTCGGTGGGACTGACATGCAACTCGGTAGGACCGATTCTGTTAGGGTTTGGGCATAATGTAATCTCGGTGAGACCGATTACACAAACTCGGTGAGACCAAGTCTGGTAATAAGCTAACCAGAGAGTTGATCAGGCAAACTCGGTGGGACCGATTTGCTCTTTCGGTGAGACCGAAAAGTTACAAAAGGGAAACACAGAGTTTACATTGCAATCTCGGTGGGACCGATTCGCTCTTTCGGTGAGACCGAAAAGTTACGAAAAGGAAACAAAGAGTTTGCAACCCCATCTCGGTGAGACCGAGATCCCTATCGGTAGGACCAAATTGCTAGGGTTTGGCAGTGGCTTATGACAAGTGAAACTCGGTGGCGCCGGATAGAAAGAATTGGTATGACCAAGTTTGGCTTAGGGTTTTGGTCATTTGTGGATATGGGAAAGTAGCTGAGGATTTTGGAGCATATCATTAAGCACATGAAGCAAGAGGCTCATTAAGCAACACCTCATCCCTCCTTGATAGTATTGGCTTTTCCTAAAGACTCAATGTGATCTTGGATCACTAAAATATAAAGTGAAGAGTCTTGAGCTTTTGAGCTTGAGCCAATCCTTTGTCCTTAGCATTTTGAGGGTTCCACTTTCACATCCATGCCATGCCAATCATTGAGCTTTCCTGAAATAATCATCTTGGAATAGCATTAGCTCAATGAACTATATGTTGTTATGAATTACCAAAACCACGTAGGGATAGTTGCACTTTCAATCTCCCCCTTTTTGGTAATTGATGACAACATATAGATCAAAGCTTCGACAAAAGATAATAATCATGAAATATGTCGTCGCTTTGAGAAGTATGTGACAAGTAAGAGCTCTCCCTAAATTTGTGCATATTTAAAATTTGCTTTGGACTGCAAATGCACAAAGAGTTAGAGTCATGGGTTACTCTTCCATGTCACATACATCTTGGTGGAGCGCTCAAAATGATAAGAATGAAATACATGCACTCATCACCAAGAATAGTGAATGATCTCATAAGATAGATAGGATAATAGTATTAAGCAAACATTAAGTGTAGCTTATGATCAAACACATGATCATCGATGTCTCACAGATAATGACGTAGTATCCCACACAAAAGCAAACGAAGTTCGAAAAACCACCAAATAAAACAAGAGAGAATAAAAGCAACACTCTCTCTCGAAGCCTATGATCTATACATTTTCTCCCCCTTTGGCAACAAGTTACCAAAAAGTTCCTAGAAAATGCATAGTGCTAAGTCGACACTCAGGCTTGATCTTCAGGTGGTGGTGGAGTCCGGATCACTCCAAGGATGAAGGCTTCTGTAGATGCTAAAGTAGACGCTGGAGCTGAAGTAGATGCTGGAGTTGCAGCTGATGCTGCGGCTGGAGCTGAGGCGGTTGCTCTTGTGTCAGGAACTGGCACTACAGACGACCTCGGAGCTCCGGGCACTCTGGCAAAGGCATCAGTTGTAGTCTTGCCTCTCCTCTCCTGCATGTCATCCTGGAGCTGCTCCACTGCAGACTGAATCTCTGTCACTTTGACATCCAAGTCATAGAACTTCTGTTCCATGATCCTCTCTAAGCTTGCCTGGTTTTGAGTTAGGGTGGCTAGTCCTTGCTCAATCCGCAGGGTGGATGCAATAAAGTAACCAAGCTGCTCTTGTTTGGTTTTCAGGAAATATTCAGATGCCTCCTCTTGAGTAGGCATCCTGGCAGCTTTCTCCTTCCTAGCCTTCTCCTTCTTGGCTTGTGCTTGGGCAGATGATGGCTCATTCTCAGTCATGACCACTTGATTATCTTCAAAGTCCGGACGGATAGGAAGGTGTTCCTTGGCCAACAGGTATATGCCCATGCCCATCTTGGAGTTGATGAGCTCCTGAATCTGTGGGGCATATCCACAGCTCCTCTTCTGGTCTGTTGTTGTCCTCTTAATGGTCTCTACCATTAGGCTCATCACCTTGAATTTCTGAGGCACGTCAAAGATATGAAGCAAGTTGATCGCGTGGCCTCTGATCATCTTGTGATCCCCAGACTTGGGCAATAAGGTGTGCCGCAGTATCCAATTGATAGTGGGCATCCCTGATAGAAGATAATGTACTGAGCCAAACTTGAAAGTGTCAAGTGCTTCATTTGGAATCTCCTTGTACATGTTGGACATAGAGTTGTGGTCCATCTTCTTCTTGGCATAAACGTCCAAGTCATCTGCTTGCTCCTCTGGGGCATTTATCAGCTGAGCCCATTCAGCAACTGTAGACTGGTACCTCGTACCCTCTGACATCCAAATTATCCTACCATCTGGATAAAAATGGGTTGTGGAGTAGAACTGCATGATGAGTTCCTCGTTCCACTTTGTGAGCTTCTGCCCAACAAAGTCCTCTACTCCACATGCCTTGAAGCTGTCCTGCACTCCAGGGTAGTACTCTTCGTTATCCTTGATGTATTGCCAATCGACCCATCTCATGTCACAGACAATGGGCTTCTTGTCTAGCAGCACTGTCTCATAGAAGTCTTGCTGCTCCTTGGTGTGAAACCTGTAGTCCACTGCAGTCCTTCTCCTTGAAGCATACGGGTCTACTTCTCTCCACTTACGGAGCCCTGAATCTCTCCTGAGTTTCATATCCTCAGCCACAGGATGAGCATCATTGTGGTCTAGGATCTTGGGCTTGAGCTTTCTAAGGACATTCTCTTCCTCTTCTTCTGCAGTTTCAGGCACTAGGGCCTTGTTCTTCTCAGTAGCTGGGATGCTTCTTGTATTCCTCTTTGGCTTGGGCTTTGGAGCTGGCTTGGCCTTGGAAGCAGCTGCCCCTGATCTTATGGCATCACCCATCAACTTGGGTGCCTTTGGTGCTGGTGCAGCCACCTCTTCTTCTTCCTCCTCATCTTCCATGATGGAAGCTTTGCCAAGCACTCTGGCTACAGTTTTCTTCACCCTTTCTTTCCTCTTCTTGCCCTCAGCAGCAACTGGCTCAATGGTAGTGGGCTTCTCAGTTGAAGCTCTAGCCTTTGACATAGGTTGCCTGCCTGCTGGCCTTTTGAACTTCAACCCTGGCTTTATACCCTGTGCTGGCTCAACTCTCTTGGAGGTTGCTTCCTCTTCTGCCACATAATCCTCATCTTCTGAGTCTGAGGTTCTCTTCTTTCTCTGTCTTGTGGAAGCTTTAGGCAGATTGCTAGGGGTGCTCCTACTGCCATCATCTGAGGAACTTTAGGGACTAGTGCCCTCACTCAGTTGCACTTGCTATTCTGACAGGTTCTGGCTATCACTTTGGTCTGACATGATGCAAACTCTGACTGCTGACCCCTAGTTCGGCGGAGACTCGCTACGGCGGCAATAGCAGGGTAGAATTCCTGTTGACGGCGACGGAGACCAACGACTCGAGGCGGCTGGCGGCGAGAAGACGATCCGGAGACCAAGTTGGCAGAGCAGGCTATCGCGCGGGCGAAGGGGTTCGGAGAAATTTCCAAATTTTTGCCCGTGACTATATATAGCCCGACCCTGTCGGTGTGACCGAGTGGAACAACTCGGTGGCACCGAGATGCAGAACTGCGAGCAGTTGCTGCAACTCGGTGTGACCGAAAAGTTCAAATCGGTTGCACCAAGATCGAAAACCTAGATCAACTTAATGATCTTGGTAGGACCGAAAGTGGGAATCGGTCAGACCGAGAATCACAAAGAGGTTTTGGAAGTTTAAGTCTATGACGAATCGGGGACTCCGAGCGCTCCTCACACAGAGTGGTTCGAATCTGACTTGATCAAATTTTGTGATGTAGCATGAATAGAGTTTGAGACGAGAAAAGCATAGATAGCTAGAGGAGGTTCTTAGGCATTCTTGTCCATCCACTTGGCAAAAGAAAATAAAGCCAAACAATCGAAACAACAAGTGGATGTCCTCGAATGAGTAAAATATGCAACCAACATGCTCACACAATAAGATGGCAAATGAAATATGTGACAAAGCATGCACAACCAATTCTAGCATCTATCAAGCAATTTGCGATGACTAGGTCATCTATATATGAGTATATTGACTTAGGAGTCACGTGAGAACACTTGATCATAGGTCATACTCATCGTTTAAGCTCAAGTGGGGTTACCACTTTTACATAAAGCATTGTTGTGTTCACATCCTTAGAGTTGCTTTAGCTCAAGTCTTAGAGTAAAGCTCCCCCTAGATGTGATATCCCCCCTAAGAGGTATGAACTAACCTTGGGTTTTGTCGATGATGACTTCATGTAGATGTTGAAGATGTGGATGCTCAATGTTGATGTAGATCACTTGGAGCTATCCATTTGAGTGAATTGCACTTTCAATACCTACATGGGTTAGTCCCACAAGGAACAAACAAGGATATCCATAGACATAGAGTGATGCACACACAAGATGATGTCCATGAAAATTTTTAGGTTACCTTTTTTTTGACCCTTGAAACAGTAGGAGAGGCTCCTACTGCAAATGAATTAAAGAATCAGCAGCTGTACATGGTTTGTATGTTACAAGTCCATCCCACTTTGTGGGCGTGGAGGGGGGAGGGAGAAAAGCTAAATTACAAAGCAGCTAGGTAAGAAATCAAAAAGGGTTTATTCTTCTCTCCCACCCTATAAGTGAGGAGGGATAAGTCTTCCTTAAGTCTAGAGAGCCAGGAGCTTGTGGAAGGGACAATTCCTCTGAAGTGCTTGTTGTTCCTTTCCTTCCAGATACTCCAAGCAGATTGTAGTAGGGTTTCCACAAATAATGGCCTATTCCATGAGGTCTTGGCTGCTGCCACCCAATCTAGTCGATTCCCTTGAGTAGATCCTTGCATTCCAATCTTGGCCTGGCAATTTAGACTAAAAGGGCATTCAAAGAAAAGATGCTCCACCATTTCATCCATGCAAGTGGGGCACAGAAGACAGCCAAATGTGTTACCAAGGTTGAAGTGCCGTCGTCTGAGCATATTTCTGGTGTTTAGCCTATCAGAAAAGAGTAGCCATCCAAAGACTTTGATCTTCATAGTTGATTTGGACTTCCATAGCCATAAGTAGGCCGGGTGAGCTTGGACATTTCTGAAGAAGAACTCATAAAATTTGTTGGCGGCGAAGTGGGTGGATCCCCAGGTGCATCTCCAAACATCGTGTATTGTTTCGCTAGCCAGTCGTACGTATAGGGTAAAGTTTTGTAGGCTTCTGATCTCTGCATGTGATTGCTCCGAAAGTGGCCCTTGTCTTACCAACAAGAGGGTTTGTGACTCCTTGAACTAGTGCAATATGTGGAAGTTGATTGCACTTGTTCTTGCCAAAATGATAAGAGTGAAGTATGTTGGCGGAGTCACCCTCAAGAACTCTCTAGTTCTTCTTCTTTTGGATCCACATCATCTTGATGGGAATCCTTGGAGTTGTAGTCGTACTTGATGAAGTGGAACTTGAAGTAGTCTTGGGAATCCACTTGACTAAGGTCTTAGGAGCTTCTTCAAATGCATCAATTTCCTCTTGAAGCTTGTCCTTGCCTTTTTGCTTGTAGTCTTGTGGTGGAAGATCATCTTGAGCTTGTGTCCCCTTGAAGGAAGTATCATACTTCTCTTGTTGAGGAACAAACTTTGTCTTGGGGTATTGATCTTCTTCCCACTCAACTCCATTGGCATTGAACTTTCGTTCAAAACCAACACCTTGATTCTTCCGGTGCATTCCTTGCTTACGCACAATTTCCTCGAATTGCTTACTCCCGGCAAGGCTTTTGTACACTCCTTTCTCTATAATTCTCTTCAATAAGCTATTTTCTTGCTCAAGTGTAACTTGGCTAAGAGAATCATTAGTGGAATCAAGAGAACTACTAGAAGCAACAATATTGGATTTAGCATGATCATTGTTACTACTAGAGGAAGAATCTTTCTTGTTCTTGTTACTAGACTTGACTTGAGGCATGTAAGTGGATAAGAGTAAACGCTTGGCAATGTAAGAAGAACTTTTCCTGCATAGATCATCATTGATTGCTTTTAAAAACTCATGCTCTTGCTCAAGATTGAGCTTTTCAAAGCATAATTTCTCATGAGCTCTTAAAAGTTCTCGATGATCTTCGAAGATAGTTTCATGAGCTAACTTAAGAGTGTTTAGTTCTTTAGTTAGAGCCTCAATCCTCTCCTTATCATTGTCATTCGTTTTATCTTGATTAGCATGATTAATTGACGTTTCATCATAGTATTCATCACTAGAGTTGTCAACAAGCAAATCATCATCACCTAACAAGTCATCTTCATCACTATTAAAATCAACATACTCGGGGTGTGTTACCTTAGGACCTTTGGCCATGAAGCATCTTCCAATTCCTTCATTTGGTGAATCAAATATGTCGTAGGAGTTGGATGACACAAGTGCTAGACCGGCAACACCTTCATCTTGAGTATCTTCGGAGTCAGAGTGATAACTTCTCTCGGAGTGGCTGTCGGAGTCAGAGCCGGATACCCATTCACCAACATGAGCTTGATGTATTTGTTTTGTGTAGCTCCTTGATGATTTTTCCTTCCTTTCCGAATCCTTGGTTCTCCGTGAGTATCTTCGTTCATAACGATCATCTCTACTCCTTCTCTCTCTTGGTGGTGAATCTTTGCTTCTTCTTCTTGGAGAATCTTCTCTTCTCTTGTAGGGAGCCGTACACTCATTGGAATAGTGTCCGGGTCTTCCACAATTGTAGCAGTTTCGCTCTCGACTAGAAGATCTTTTGTCATTGTAGGACCTTGACTTGAAGCTTCTATCTTTGCTTCAACTCTTGTAGAACTTGTTGATGTTCTTCACCATTAAGCTCAATTCTTCGTTGAAGTTTTGTTTCTCACTTGATGATGTAGGGGCTTCACATGAGGCTTTGTAGGCACCACTTGATTTGTTGTGAAGTTCCTCTTTATTCTTAAGTGACATCTCATGAGCAACAATTCTTCCAATCACTTCCGTTGGCTTGAGATCTTTGTAATTGGGCATCATTTGGATCAATGTGCACACGGTATCATATTTTCCATCCAAGGCTCTTAGAATCTTCTTGATGATGAATCTATCGGTCATCTCTTCACTTCCTAAGCCGGCAATCTCATTTGTGATGAGAGCAAGCCTAGAGTACATTTCAGCGACACCTTCACCATCCTTCATTTTGAACTTGTCAAGTTGACTTTGAAGCACATCCAACTTGGATTCCTTGACGGAGTCAGTACCTTCGTGCATATCAATCAAAGTGTCCCAAATTTCCTTTGCATTCTCAAGACGGCTGATTTTGTTGAATTCTTCGGGGCATAATCCGTTGAAGAGAATATCACAAGCTTGAGCATTGTATTGCAACATCTTCAATTCATCCGCGGTAGCTTCATGATTTGGTTCTCTCCCATCAAAGAAGTCACCTTGCAAACCAACACACACAATAGCCCAAACGGCAGGGTTATGTCCAAGAATATGTATTTTCATTTTATGCTTCCAACTAGCAAAATTAGTACCATCAAAGTAAGGACCTCTACGGTGATAATTTCCCTCGCTAGACGCCATACTCTCCTAGGTTGTGAAACCAAGGCTATGACCACCAAAAGCTATGGAGATCAAAGCAAATGGAGACCAAAGCTCTGATACCACTTGTAGGATCAAAAGTATGTCTAGAGGGGGGGTGATTAGACTACTTGACCAAATAAAAACTTAACCTTTTCCCAATTTTAGTTCTTGGCAGATTTTAGCTATTTTAGGACAAGTCAAGCAATCATCACACAATTCAAGCAAGCATGCAAAGAGTATATTGGCAGCGGAAAGTAAAGCATGCAACTTGCAAGAATGTAAAGGGAAGGGTTTGGAGAATTCAAACTCAATTGGAGACACGGATGTTTTTCCCGTGGTTCGGATAGGTGGTGCTATCCTACATCCACGTTGATGGAGACTTCAACCCACGAAGGGTAACGATTGCGCGAATCCACGGAGGGCTCCACCCACGAAGGGTCCACGAAGTAGCAACCTTGTCTATCCCACCATGGCCATCGCCCACGAAGGACTTGCCTCACTAGCGGTAGATCTTCACGAAGTAGGCGATCTCCTTGCCCTTACAAACTCCTTGGTTCAACTCCACAATCTTGTCGGAGGCTCCCAAGTGACACCTAGCCAATCTAGGAGACACCACTCTCCAAGAAGTAACAAATGGTGTGTTGATGATGAACTCCTTGCTCTTGTGCTTCAAATGATAGTCTCCCGAACACTCAACTCTCTCTCATAGGATTTGGATCTAGTGGAAAGAAGGTTTGAGTGGAAAGCAACTTGGGGAAGGCTAGAGATCAAGATTCATATGGTAGGAATGGAATGTCTTGGTCTCAACACATGAGTAGGTGGTTCTCTCTCAGAACATATGAGTTGGAATTGTGTATGTGTTCTGATGGCTCTCTCCACGAATGAAGAGGAGATGGAGGGGTATATATAGCCTCCACACAAAATCCAACCGTTACACATAGTTTTCCAATCTCGGTGAGACCGAATCAATAAACTTGGTCGGACCGAAAAGGTAAACCTAGTGACCGTTAGAAATTTTCGGTGGGACTGACATGCAACTCGGTAGGACCGATTCTGTTAGGGTTTGGGCATAACGTAATCTCGGTGAGACCGATTACACAAACTCGGTGAGACCGAGTCTGGTAATAAGCTAACCAGAGAGTTGGTCAGGCAAACTCGGTGGGACCGATTTGCTCTTTCGGTGAGACCGAAAAGTTACAAAAGGGAAACACAGAGTTTACATTGCAATCTCGGTGGGACCGATTCGCTCTTTCGGTGAGACCGAAAAGTTACGAAAAGGAAACAGAGAGTTTGCAACCCCATCTCGGTGAGACCGAGATCCCTATCGGTAGGACCGAATTGCTAGGGTTTGGCAGTGGCTTATGACAAGTGAAACTCGGTGGCGCCGGATAAAAAGAATCGGTATGACCGAGTTTGGCTTAGGGTTTAGGTCATTTGTGGATATGGGAAAGTAGCTGAGGATTTTGGAGCATATCATTAAGCACATGAAGCAAGAGGCTCATTAAGCAACACCTCATCCCTCCTTGATAGTATTGGCTTTTCCTAAAGACTCAATGTGATCTTGGATCACTAAAATATAAAGTGAAGAGTCTTGAGCTTTTGAGCTTGAGCCAATCCTTTGTCCTTAGCATTTTGAGGGTTCCACTTTCACATCCATGCCATGCCAATCATTGAGCTTTCCTGAAATAATCATCTTGGAATAGCATTAGCTCAATGAGCTATATGTTGTTATGAATTACCAAAACCACCTAGGGATAGTTGCACTTTCACATACACTATACAATAAAGAGATCAAGGCATAGAAAGGTAGAATAATCCTACACTATACAATAAAGAAATTATAGCCGATTATACCCACTGGGCATTATGGTTGGGCACAGGTGATAATAAAGCATACACAAACAGCAAATTACATACACTGGGCAAATACAGCTCGTACATCTTGGACGCGCATCAACTTAACTCCATTTGAACTATAATCTCTTCAGAAAATAGGATTGGCCGGATTCAGATAGCACAAATTTTAGTCTGCAAAATCTCCAACTCCTTCATGGTTACCTCAGTGTCTTGTTTCATTTTTTTTTACTCCTGCATCTAATACTTGCATGTCTAGTCTCAACTTGTTGATTATACGTTGACAATCATGTACATGTTGTCTTGCCACCTCTAGTTGATGCTTGAGAACATTAGCACATTCCAATTCCAATCCATAATCATTTGGTAACGGCCATGCCGCACTGCTCGCAGATCTTTGTGTTGATGTCACTTCATCCTGAAATATTTCTATAAGTACACATGACTAGGGCAAAAATATAGTTACAACAGTGAAGCGAACAAGACACTATTTTGTACTACATGGCAAAATAGGACTAGCAATAATGTTACACGTCACTTTCAAAAAAATGTTACATGTCATGAAGCATAAGCAGGTGATATTTTAAAAATTATAAAAAGATAGTCTGTGCAGCCTGCATATAGAAATCCCTCTTAGCTCACCAGAGGAGCATGATGTTGGGGCCCAATCGAAAACACAGACAAGTTACAAATTTAGACAGCATGTTGCATATAAGTAAGCAAGCAGTTGGCCCTTCTGTGCCTCAATTAAAGTCTTAGGGAGCATAATGAACAGCAGAGGGTTTCATACAAACATACTACAGCAGGCAAAACTATGCAATCATTAGTGTAGTATAAACTAGATTGTGAGCCTCATGCAATAATAGTTGGTTAATAGACTTCAAAGCTTCAGGCTCACTTCGGCACAGTAATTAAATGGTAAGGCCTTTAATTATGTCAACTAATAGTGATACAAGTACCGAACATCAGGCATGATTATTTGGGCATCTCATTAACTGAGGACAAATAAAGCAATTGAAAAGAGAAAATTAACTATGCCTGAAACAAACAAGGAATTGAACTATTGAGTTGCATATAGTGACTTACCTTAGCAGGTTGAAGAGGCTCAGCGCAGCTCCTACTTCTCTTGCAAGGCTCCTTCCTAACATCTTGTACTTAGAAATCCTCAATCTTATCTTTATTGCACCCCCTCTACAAGGTGACACAAACTAGTTACTCGTCTCCGTGGAAGATAAATATGCATACTTTCTAGTCTGTGAACACAAAAGGATGAGATTATAACAACACAACACCACATAATGAAACATGCCGTATCTCTTGCACTTGCACACAATGAAATGAGCATTTACTATGTCTGCACTATGTAAAAACTAGGCATACCTTCGAACTGGATCTCCAGGTACTCTTGGAGAGCCTACTGTAGTGTACAGCCAAACCTTTATGTCACATATGAGTTAGACAAGGCCCCACTACAGTGGCCCTTAGTGTTTAAATCATTGACAAGCTCTGTTAGAGTGTTAGGTCAAGAACAGCAAGTAATCAAAGCAAACAGTCCTAGTATGGTTGGCTGATGCAAACAAGCAATTGAACAGATGTGTGAGAAAATCTTACATATCAAGAAAAGAAGCAAAGAAGGAGGCTTGAAGACCATCACTTGACTGACCAGATTTAAGGGGCATTTAAACATCATGTGCAACGTATGAACTAACATAAACATTGCATATTCCAGATTCTACAATGGAATGCACATGTATTAGGTTATGCCATGTATGATGATGCCTAAATGTATAGATAGCAGGCAGGAGTGATTCATCATTGCACACACAATTGAATTTCAGGTTAAGGGCCAGTTCGATTCCGCCTTTTCAGGGCATATTGTCAAAATAAGCCATAAAAGATGTAAAGAAGTCATTTTTGAGTTATGGGCTTGAGCTTAACTAATTTTTCTTTGGAGGGGGGTGTTTTGGGTATAACCTCACTAAAAATTGAAGGGAAGGGGAATAGTGAAATGACTCTGTTGTCTGCCTATATTACACTCAAAATGCAACTGCTGACGCCCGTGTCACACCTGACCCTCAAGTAAAAACAAACACACAAGCATTCATTGCCCTACCTGCTTCCATCTCCTCTCCCCTTTCTCTCTACCTTGATCCCCTGCCTGGAGCACTAGGGTTCCTCCAGCAAGTCGTCGCCACTAGTCCCATCTGGCCTGGTCCTTGATGATGCTATGTCCAGCTAGGCTACATGGCCGGTGGGTAGGGGCAAATCTCCCTGGCTGCTCCTCCCTCTGGAGCCGCCCCTCATTCTCATGGTCTCCAGCAGCTGCTCCACTGTGGTTCGTCCAACGCACTACTCCGGCGGGCGCTGCACAACTACGGCTGACGCCATATTGCGGCAGAAGGCACCTTATTCCCCCTCCCCTCCTCCTAGGCCATGGCTTTGAGGTGTTGTTGAAGGATGAGCTCATCCAACAAGGTGAGGATCTCCTCTGAGTTTTTTTCCCAAATTTTCATTCTGATCCACTGTATGATGAATTGCTATGAGCTACTTCTGCTGCTGCTATATGATGCATTACTATGAGCTGCTGCTGCTATATGATGAATTGCTATGAGCTGCTGCTGCTGTATGATGAGTTGCTATGAGCTGCTGCTGCTATATGATGAATTGCTATGAGCTGCTCCTGCTGCTGCTATATGATGAGTTGCTACAAGATGCTCCTGCTGCTGCTATATGATGAATTGCTATGAGCTGCTCCTGCTGTTGCTATATGATGAATTGGTATGAGTTGCTCCTGCTGCTACTATATGATGAATTGCTATGAGCTGTTGGTGGTATATGATGAATTGCAGACTGCTGCTGTATGATGAGTTGCTATGAGCTGCTGTTGCTATATGATGCTTTCAGGTGGTGCTGCTATACGATAATAACCAGCCACTTGGACCATCGAATTTCAATAAATAATTGTTCTTCATTTAAATGTGGTCATGCATTCTTCGTTTAAATTAGGCAATGAGATCTCTATGGAAAATATTGACCAAAGTAGATTGTGCCAAGTAGATGGTATCTTTGTATTTGCATTTTGAGCAAATAGTAATGGTTTGTTTTCCTATCATATTAATTACTGCACTGGGTTCAATTTGTGATGTTTGCAAGTCAAATTAATTTCCATATGGGCAGCAAAATGAAAAAAATATAATGCAATCTAGACTTTCCACTGATCATACCAAAGATAAGCTGAAAACGCAATGAAAAGAACTGGTTGGCTTATTACATGGAGCTTATATTCACAGGTGCTTATTTTCTTAGGATAACTTGTAATAACTGTCCCTAAGAAACTTGGCTAATAGAACTCGCATGCAAATAACATGTCACGATGATTGCAATGGAGGAGTGACGTATCATAGCACACTGTATAGGCTCACCGCTACCTCTCCCTTTTTGCGATGTTCCATGAAATTGCCACATACATCTTGTACTTTTTCATTGTGTAACCCTATCTGCAAGTTGACACGGCTAATTTTAGACATCTCTACATGATACTACATTGCATATCCCTTGCGCATATTTAAACCACCAATTAACGATTGTGTGCGTACCATAAACTAGCCATGACTCTGTATGTTGGACTAGCAGGCACTCTAAGGGAGCCTAATGTAGTACACTGGAATTCCTACATGCCACCTACGATTTTGTGTAATGTACTGCCCCTGTTCCTAAATATATGTCTTTGTAGAGATTCCAATATGGACCACATACAGATGTATATAGATGCATTTTTGAGTGTAGATTCACTCATTTTGCTCCGTATGTAGCCTATAGTGGAATCTCTAGAAAGACTTATATTTAGGAACGGAGGTACGAGGTAGTATCATGTATGACATCTACATATCTAATTTAGCAGCCAGTAGTAGAAATCATTGTCTGCACAAAGGGATTATTGGTCGAAAATCCTAGCAAAGCATGCTGGCAGGCACAGAACAATACAAGAGAGAGAGAGAGAGACGCGCTTACAAGATCATAGCAATGCCTCAGTCCAGGATCTTGGTTGGCCAAGCTGTTAGATCCAGAAGAAACATCACCCTTGTAATTTTTGCCAGCTGCATAATAGGTAACAATGACCGGTTAGTATATTTGGAGTACATCGGGCAGGTGATGTTGGACGGGTTTAAAGGTGACAAGTACCTAGGCCGTGGCGGGTGCTTGGCATCTCTCCAGATGGTGGGAATAAGGTTAGAAACGTCGAGGGTGATGATGCTGCGCTGGCTATCAGGGTTCGGTAAGGCGATCTAGAACCATCGAGTAGGGTGTTTGTGGAGCGGCTCCGATAGGGTGGACTACGGTGTGGGCAAAGCGGATCTGTGGCCGTGGACGAGGGCATAGGTGAAGCTGCTCCGGTGGTTGGGTTAAGGATATGGTGTCGACGACGCGGATCTGCGGCCGTGGACGGGGCGTCAGAAGCTGCTCCGGTGGTTGGGTTAAGGATGGTGTCGATGATGCGGATCTGCGGTCGTGGACGGTGTCGGATTTCGGGTTCCGGTAGACCCTTAAGGTCCGAACACTGGGGTGCGCGCAAAAATCTCACCTTCAACCTCTCCGTCTCAATGGGATCTAAACTACTAAAAGAACTCCACGAAAGACACAAGATTTATACTGGTTCGGGCCACCGATGTGGTGTAATACCCTACTCAAGTGTGTGGTGGATGGATTGCCTCCTGGGGCTGGTGAGGATGAACAATACAAGGAAGAACAGCCTCGCGAGGGTCTGTTCTTGGCTGTGGTGATGAACTGTTGTGAAGAGTTCGGTCACCCTCTCTCTCTATGCCTTTTCTCTCTCCCGTCGCCCGGACCGAACGACCAGGAATCGAACCCCTTGCTACGTGGGTGGCTGGTCCTATTTATAGAGGCCCTGGTCCTCTCCCCAAATATTGAGCGGGAAGGGATCCAACAATGGCGGGCTAATTTGAAGGGGGATAGCGAGTACATCTATCCTGACAAAAGCAGTCTTCGCCTGCCAAAGGCTCTGGTGATGACGCCGCGCTGGGCTCCATGGTGACCTCCGTCTCTTAGTCCTCCCGGCCTTGGTCTCGTTGCACCGAAGTGGCAACCTTTTCCTAATGCCTCGATACTCCGCTGATACGCTTGCTCCCTTTGCACCAAAGAGGAAAGGGGGACGCTGCGCGCGCTGGCACCCGCCTGGTGCCCCGTGTCGCCATGGCTTGCGTCATAGGCACCTCGCGAGGTACCCCACCTTGAACTCTCCGCCTCCTCGCGAGCCATCCTGACGAGGCTGTGCCTGAGGATGTGCCGTGTCGTCCGCCTCGCGAGGCTTGGCCCCTCGCGAGGGTCTTGAGCCTCCTGTTGATGAAGATGGGCCGCGTTGGGCCCCCACTTGAGCCACGCCGCAGGCCGCAGGCAGGCAAGTCTGGGGACCCCCGTTCCTAGAACGCCGACAATAGCCCCCGGGCCCAAGGTGCGCATGGACTTGGCCTTGTCGAGAGGCGAAAGGGAAAGGGCGAAGCGCCGCGGGCCAGAGCATCCTGCGGCCTTGGATGTCGCGTGGTGGTTGATTGGACATGGCGCCTTAGCAACCACGCGGGTTGACAGGGGAGAGGCATCTTCCCAGACTTCGCCTTGCTTTCTCCGGTTGCTTCTCAGATCCCCTTTCTTGCGCCTCCCCTTTCTTCCTCCAAACTTCCAGATCTACTCCGGTTGCGCGACCTAGGAAGCCATGGCGCCTCGCAAGCCTCCGGCCGAAGCTTGGTATTCCCCTACTCTAGACCCGCCGACTGTGTCCAAGGCCACCTTTACCCGGCTGTGCCGGATGGCGGCGGCGCAGGGCGTCGTCGGGACGGAGGTGTTCAAGGTCGGCTCCGACTCCCCCGAAGGTCGAGGGAGCACCTATTATCCTTTCTTTGTGGGCGCCATCGCAGCGGGCTTGGTGCCCCCCTTCTCCGAGTTCTTCTTCTCTGTCCTCCGCCACTACAACTTGCTAGCTCTGCATCTCCACCCCAACTCTGTCCTTCTCCTGGCGATCTTCGCTTACTACTGCGAGGCCCACGCGGGGGTGCAGCCCTCGGTGGCCTTGCTGCGCCACTAATTCTACCTCCGGATTTCTGGTAGCTCTCCTTCTGCGTGCGCGAGCTTCGTCGCGCATGGCAGCACCATTACCATCTCGAATCCTGGGAAGAGGGTTGATGGCTTCCAGAGCAAGTGGGTCTTGGTTGACGCCGGGCGCGTCCACCCTCGGCTGATCCTGCCCAAGGAGCAGGCCGTGAGTGCCAGTGACTGGTGCCGGGAGGAGCTCGCGGATCCCCGTGCGAAGCCGGTGTTGGAGAAGATGGATGCGGACTTGAGGCCAGCCAACATGGCGACGGCAAAGTTGACTGGCGCGTCACTGTTGAGGGAGTTCTTGGAGCAGCAGCTGGCTCCACTCCGGCAGTACTCTTCTCCGATGTGGAGGCCTCATCTGAGCCCCGTTCCTGCGGAAGAAGAGGACGTGGACGCGGTTCTTCAATCTCTGGTCGGGAGCACGGCGGTAAGGTTGGAGGGCGCTCCCGAGCCCTTGTTTCTTCACAGCGATTGGGAGCAGGTAGTGAAGTCTATGCCCGTTTTCAACGGGGTCGGGCTCGTGCCCATGGCGCCTTCTGAAGGACTGGTGGACGTGCCCTCCAGCGACTCCAGCGAGGAGGAGGGCGAAGAGGAGCGGGAAGACGGGCCCGACTCCGGGGTGACTGACGGAGAGTCGAGGGCTCCCATCCCTCGGCGCTCGCCCCATACTCCCCGCCTATCGCCGAGCGATGATGATGATGATGACGACGATGTGCTGGGTAGCGGGAGCTCGCCTCCGATCCCGAAGAAGGACAGGACCGGGCTGGTCCCCCGGGGGCCTGCCCCTACCCCGGGACAGTCCGCTGCCGCGCCTTCTGCTCCCAAGGTCGACCCTTCCAGCCGGCTGTTTGGCTTGAAGTTGGGCCGAAAGCTGCCCGAGCTCACCGGCGATGACCCGTAAGCGCTTGATCCTTGTTCTCTTGTTTCTCATTCTGCCGATGAGGCTTGATGATTGCTTCTCTTGAGTAGGCGGGCACCTTCGGCGAAGAAACTGAAACGGGCTCCTGAGGCTCCATCCGCGGCAGCGCCCCCGCCTGTGAAAGGGGGTGATCGCAGTGCGCGGGCTTCTCCTGGTCGGTCGCCCTCAGGGGGTCTGGCCATTCTGGCGGGGGCGAGCTCAGCCCCCATGGCCCAGGTGACTCCTGAGGTGTCCTTGTCTGGCGCCACTGCCACGGCTGGGGAGACGCAGTGAACGCTGGCTCGGGATTCGGCAGCCTTGCCGCTGCCACCTTCTCCTCCCGTTTTGCTGGCCACTGCTCCCTCAGTTCCTCCTGTCGTCCTGGAGTGCACCGAGGCTCCTCCGTCTTCTTCCTCCGTCTTGGAGCATGATGCTGCTGGACTGGACCGGTTGCGCCAGGACCTTCTCAGCGCTGACCCTCGCCTGGTGGCCGGGCGTCTGGAACTGGCTTTGGGGTGGATTCGCTCTGATGCTTCGATCCGGGCGGCGCTGGTTCAGGCTTTGACGGCCTACGACAAGGAGAAGCGGGCCATCCTTGAGGCGAAGATTGCTCGTGACGCGGCCCTGGGGGAAGCGGTCAAGGCCCGCGACCGCTGCAAGGCACTGGAGGACGAGCTGCAAGGCCTGCGGGGCCAACTTGCAGAGGAGGCACGCCTTCGCCAAGGGCAGGAGAGGGGGGAGAAGGCGCGTGAGGCGGCGCTCGTGGACTCGGAGGCCAAGATCAAGAAGCGCCGCGAACGTCTAGGCGTGTGGAAGCAGGAGCTGGAGGCGACGAAGGCCGAGCTGGACACCAAGGCTCAGGTCCTCGCCGAAGACCGCGTGGCCTTCGCGGACATGGAGAAGGACGCTCGCGCTTCGCTGAAGATGCTTTACGAGGGCGGCTTGGACAGCCCGCTTGTTGGTGACGAGGATGGCCCCGCCAAGCTGCTTCCCTTCCTGGTCAAGGCTCTAGAGGACGTCGTCCTCGGCATCGGCCCCGCGGCCGAGGCCGAGGCGCATGTCTTGTCTTCTGCCGCGCTGACACGGGTCTTCGCCCACATCTACCTCCGCGATCCCAACACCGACCTCGACGCCCTGCTGGAGCCGGTGAGCGGCGAGGGTGCTGCTGTCGCTGTCGAAGTCATGAAGGGGCGCGCGGAGGCGCTGCTGGAGAAGTTCCGGGCCTTCAGCACCAGGCCGAGGCAAGGCGCTGCCAACCCTGCTGTTCCGCAAGGCGGAACCAGCGCCGACGAGTGACTCCGTCCCATCCCTGCTCTTCTTTAGGTTCCTGCACATGCATCACGCCTCGGGGAGGCATTTAAACTTGCGTTTGGTATTGAGATTGACAATATGGACTGTAATATTTGCTTTTAAGTTCCTTGGATTTTATGCTTTTCTTCCCTACTTGCTTGTGTTCTACGCTGGCAGGGCCCGGCCCCGCGCATGCCTCACCCAGCATCAGCCCCGACTGGAAACCAGGACGGGACCGAAGGAGTGAGGGGCCACGTGACAAGTTAGGCTCCTGAGTCGTGATGCTCAGGAGTCCCCTTTGGCGCTCGAACAACAAGTAGGGAAGCGTGATGTAGGCATGTTTTCCGTTCTACGTCTGCAGAGCCTGACCCCGCGTGTACATCACCCAGCATAGCCTTTCGGAACTAAGGAGTGAGGGGCTACGGAGCCAGTTAGGCTCCTGAGTCACGATGCTCAGGAGTCCCCCTTGACGCGCGAACAGCGGGTGATGAGGCGAGATGTAAGCGTGGCTACCGTTCTACGTCTGCAGAGCCCGACCCCGCGCGTACCTCACCCAGCATAGCCTTTCGGAACTAAGTAGTGAGGGGCTACGGAGCCAGTTAGGCCCCTGGGTCGCGATGCCCAGGGGTCCCCCTTGACGCGCAAACGGCCTTCATACCTTGGCTCCGCTCGGGGAGAGACGCGCGACGAACCAGGCCCGAGGGGCCTGGCTGGGCGGCGTACGTCTGGGCATGACCCAGCCGTAGCCCCCGTGCCCAGCCCCCTCGCGCGGCGCTCCCGAGGAGAGGCATTGCGATGGGGCTAGCCACTGAGCTCTGGGCTCCCTGAGGTTAACGCGGCCCGGAGGCCACCCTCAGTTGTTTATCACCAGCGCGGAGCATAGCACTTCCGTATGTGTACGGGCATAGCCGCTCCTCGGCAGTGTCGTCAGCCGGCGCGGAGCATGGTGCTTTCACTGGTACGTGGGAGGGGGCTCCCCTCCGGGAGGAGCCCCCGAGGCGTATACAGCCCCGCCCTGACACGTGACCGGCACGGTAGAGCTAGGTGAGGTGTATCTGGGCACCCGTGAGCCAGCGCGGGACTCACGAGGCCCTACCTCTGGGCGGGTTGCGCCCGGCACTGGGCCATATCTTGATATGTGTCCCTGCAAAATTTGGTTAGATGCCGGTACTCTACGTCCTCGGGTCCCGGCCCTCGAGCTTGTCTCAGCCGTCGCTGGTATGCCAGGTCGCGATGCCATGGACAAGGCCAGAGGGTGAGGGCTGGAGAGCCAGTAAGAGCCCTGACTCGCGATGCTCAGGCACCCCCCCCCCTTTAACGTGCAAGTAGCCGACATGGGAAGAGAAGATGCTGCGGACAGGCTCCATGCAGCTAAGCGTGATAGGCAATGCATAGTTGGAAATAAACACTAGGGGGATACACGCCGCTGGGTCTGGCCCGAATGGCTTGGGGATGATGCAGCCCGAGGGGCGCCCCCAACGAGGCAAACTAACGACGGAAAGGTAAATGCAGATACATGCCGCGGGGACGGACCCACGCGGCCTGGGAGTGATGCAACCCTGGGAGGGTGCTCCCAGCTAAGAACGGAACTTGAAAGATGTCACCTGAGGATGTCGTCGGCGTAGTGGCGTCGGTGCAGCAGACTTGACGGGCTGCGGAAACCGATCCTCACGAGCCCCCAGGCCCCGGGGCCTCGGGAGGCTCCGGAGGCACTGGTGACTCCTTGCGAGCTGTCTCCACCTCTGCCAGAGCCGCGTAATACCTGTCTTCCTGAGCCTCCCCGATGCCCCTCATGAGGCGCTGGTACGCCGCAGCCATGCTCGGCAGGCCGTAAGGCATGCGAACATAGCCGTGGGGTGGACCTCTGCAGCGCCCCACATGCGAGGGCCAGAGGCGCTCTGTTGTGGCGATTTGATTGAGCCCTGGTATGTCGATGCAGACGCGCAGCCCACCATCCTCGCCTGGATGTGGGGCCACGCATGGCAAGCGGCGGCAACCTCTCATGATCCTTGTCTCCTACAGCTCTTGAATGGCCTCGTCAATGAACTCCTGCTGGTCTGATCTTCCTCGCATGGCTCCCTCTCGAGGGAAACGTGCTGCGAAGCACGCCTCCACATGGTGCCCAAGCGCCTCCCTCGTGACCTTGGCTAGGTCGGTGGCCCTCTAGGTGAGAGCCCCCGATCCCTGCCTAAGGAGGGCGCCGGGCGCACTTTCCTATGCGATGGATGGAGGGTCCTCCTGAGGGGGCACGGGCCCTGAAGGGCCTGCCTCCTGAGGGGTTGAGCCTGACGACGTCTTCTTCTTCTTGGGGGTGGTCTCAGGAAGCCTCCTGCTTCCGCGATCTGGGTCTTCTAGCGACGCGGCCTGGAAGGCTCGCTCCAGGGAACACACTGCATCTCTCTCTTCACAGGGCACCGTGATGACGCCGCCACTTCCTGGCATCTTGAGGATGTTGTAGCCGTGGTGGGTCACGGCCATGAACTTCTGGATCCACGGCAGGCAGCTTGAGGAGGGTGAGATGTCCCTCCCCAGCCCTGGCGCACTTGTTCGCCAAGTTGAACAGCTCCAGGGAGGTGCAGAGGTCTTCGTGCATCGCCAGTTCCTCCTTCATCTTGACGTCACGCATGCCATCAGAGAAGGCGGAGATGATGGCCTCCTCCGACACCCTGGGGATCTTGAGGCGCGCGCTGTTGAAGCGATGGATGTACTTTTGCAGGGCCTCTCCGGGTTGTTGCTTGATGCGGCGCATGTCGCTCACGGCAGGCGGCCGGTCGCGAGTACCTTGGAAGTTGGTGATGAAGCGGGCGCGCATCTAGTCCCAGGAGGAGATCGTGCCTGGAGCCAGATTCAGGAGCCAGGTTCGCGCCCCTTCCTTCAGCGCCATGGGGAACCAGTTCGCCATGACCTTTTCATCCCCGCCGGCAGCCTCGATGCCCAGCTCATAGAGCTGGAGGAATTCCGCGGGGTTAGTTGTGCCGTCGTAGTGAGGAGGCAGGTCGGGCTTGAACTTGCCGGGCCACGCGACACTGCGCAGCTCAGTGGTGTAGGCGTGGCAGCCCACGGTGGCCACGAAGGGCCTCGGTTGGTGGAGAGCTTGGTCTTGAGGGTCCCCACGCACTGCAGCTAGGAGCATGGCGGGGTCTTGATGTGCCGGAGCTGGAGCAGGGTCGCGGCGTGCCGGAGCAGGGAGCGCCCGGGCAGCCCCCTGCGGGCAAGGGATTTCTTGGCAGCTTCGCTCTTGTTGCGATGGCGCCTGGCGGAGCGGGTTCCGCCCAGGGGCCAATCGCCTTGGAGCCACGGCATCTTCTTGGAGAGGAGGTGGCTGGTGCGCCTCCGGAACTTCGTTGCCCGCGCGGGACGGAGTGCGGCGCAAAGGGACGGATGGCGCAGAAGAGCCCCCTACGGCACGGACAAGCTCGGCGATGTGGTCGAGCCATTCTTCATAGACGTCGTCGACGGGATGGTAGCGCAGGAGCTCGTTTGCCACGAGGAGCACAGCTCGAGCCTCCAAGGGTGCACGGAGCGCGCGGGACGAAGAGCCAGCTGGTGCGAGTGACGGAGTGGCGGTGCGGCCGTCTTGCCGCACGGACGGGTGCTGAGACGATGCCTGCTGCTCGCCCCCCGCCGGGCCGGTGGCGGCGTTGACAGCGGGCGACGGGGAACGACGAGGACGCCCACCGACGGGGGCCGTCTGGGCGACACGAGAAGCGATGGCGGCCCGGCGCTCGGCGCGGGCTCGACGAGCGTCAGACATGGACGCGGCGGTCGGAGGAGAGCGGAGCGGTGGAAGACGAATTCCGGTGCACCCCCTACCTGGCGCGCCAAATGTCGGATTTCGGGTTCCGGCAGACCCTTAAGGTTCGAACACTGCGGTGTGCACGGAAATCTCACCTTCAACCTCTCCGTCTCAATGGGATCTAAACTACTAAAAGAACTGCACGAAAGACACAAGATTTATACTAGTTCGGGCCACCGATGTGGTGTAATACCCTACTCCAGTGTGTGGTGGATGGATTGCCTCCTGGGGCTGGTGAGGATGAACAATACAAGGAAGAACAGCCTCGCGAGGGTCTGTTCTTGGCTGTGGTGATGAACTGTTGTGAAGAGTTCGGTCACCCTCTCTCTCTATGCATTTTCTCTCTCCCGTCGCCCGGACCGAACGACCAGGAATCGAACCCCTTGCTACGTGGGTGGCTGGTCCTATTTATAGAGGCCCTGGTCCTCTCCCCAAATATTGAGCGGGAAGGGATCCAACAATGGAGGGCTAATTTGAAGGGGGACAGCGAGTACATCTATCCTGACAAAAGTAGTCTTCGCCTGCCAAAGGCTCTGGTGATGACGCCGCGCTGGGCTCATTGGTCTCATTGCACCGAAGTGGCAACCTTTGCCTGATGCCTCGGTACTCCGCTGATACGCTTGCTCCCTTTGCACCAAAGAGGAAAGGGGGACGCTGCGCGCGCTGGCACCCGCCTGGTGCCCCGTGTCGTCATGGCTTGCGTCATAGGCACCTCGCGAGGTACCCCGCCTTGAACTCTCTGCCTCCTCATGAGCCAGCCTGACGAGGTTGTGCCTGAGGATGCGCCGTGTCGTCCGCCTCGTGAGGCTTGGCCCCTCGCGAGGGTCTTGAGCCTCGTGTTGATGAAGATGGGCCGCGCTGGGCCCCCACTTGAGCCACGCCGCAGGCCGCAGGCAGGCAAGTCTGGGGACCCCCGTTCCCAGAACGCCGACAGACGGGGCGTCAGAAGCTGCTCCGGTGGTTGGGTTAAGGGTGGTGTTGACGATGCGGATCTGCGGCCGTGGACGGGGCGTCAGAAGCTGCTCCAGTAGGGTTGGATGAGGATGCGAGGAAGCGGATCTGAGGCCGTGGACTTATGAGTTGGCAAAGCGGCCCCGGTAGGGTTGAGAATGGTATAGGCGAAGCTACTCTGGTAGGGTTGACGATGGTGTCGGCGAAGCAGCTCCAGTAGGGTTGAGGAAGGTGTCGGCAAAGCGGCTCCGGTAGGGTTGAGGAAGGTGTCGGCGAAGAGGATCAGAGGCCATCGACGGGGGCGTCGGTGGGGCGGCTCCGGGGGGTGTGGATGAAGCGTCTCCGGTGGGGAGTATGAATGAGCTGCTGCAGATGCGCGGCGGTTGACGAGAGTATCGGCGAAGCAGATCCGGCGCCATGGACAAGGCCGGCACTGAATGGGCTGTGGTACAGTGGTGGATGAGTAGTCTACTTGTTTCTAGGGGAGGTGGGAGGGGTAGATGTGGCCGCAGAAGAAGATCCGGCGAGGTGGACACTGCTGGCCGTGAATGGGCTATGGTACGCCGGTGGATGAGCAGCCTAGGGTTTCGAGAGGGGAGGGGAGAAAGGGTGATGAAGTACGGACAGCGTGATGTAAGATGCTCTGGTGTTGTGGAGTTAGTCGTTTTTGTGGGAGGGGAGAGGAAATGGGGGTGCCGTGTAGTGGGGGAACCGGAAGTTACCAAAGCAGCCCCGACCTATCATGTACATGAGGGCGGTATTGTAACTGTTGGTCTCTGTGCACCAAGGACAAAAAGGGGATTTCGCATGCTAAAGACTAAGGTGGTGGAAATTTTAGAAGGAGGCGGGAGATTTTGCCGCCCGCGGGATCGTTCGTATCCAGTTTCAACTAATTTTGGACCGTGCTAGCGGGAAGGTCATGCTAGACTATGTACACGGGGCACGCGTCAGCATTTAATAACTGGTGTGAAGTCCACCCGAGAAAAAAGACAATAACTCAGGATGATGCACCGATAACTTGTACATTCACACGGGCGCGGCCAATTGTACGGGTGTAGTGGCGCATTCACAAAAAAGGGATCAAACGCTCAGCCTATTTATTTCTCGTGTAAATGGATAATTTTGTGCCATTGGTTATTTACTTTAAACATAATGCATTGACGTGTTAGTGTAGAGGCGCACAAAAAGAAATGGATATTGTAGTTAGCTACTTAAAAGTGTTACCTCGTATGATTACGTAGCCTCCATTTCATAAATTGCATACCCATTGAATTCATATATGAATATTACATATATTACTTCAAAATAGAAACTGAAATCATCCAAGACTAATGAATTTGAATGCAACAGTAACAATGGTGCATGTACATGATAGCTACATTGGTTGTTTGAAGAAACATCACTGTAACTTTGGCATGCACAACTGAAAAGGTTATTTAAATAGAAAAAAAATGTGATATGTGAGTGTCCAATCTTTATAGCGCTGAATCGATATTATACCTTTGGCCACGATACGAAGTAGATATTGACTTATGTTCAAGCGATGCACATCCACAATCGCTAGATAGTGATATGTGAATGAATTGTGCAATCTCTCTCACACACATACATATCTCATTTCCCTGTGGGCATCGGAATCACACACACGCACTTCGTGTATTTCTCTCCCTCCATCAGGGTTAAATTCGTCTTTCTACCCCGTCCTACAAGTCTCTCACACAGAGACACACACGCTCTCTATGTCTAACACGCCCACCCCTTTAATTCCGCCCATCCACAGCCACTAATGTCTCAAAGTATAATAATGTCTCTCACACATATGCTATCTACCTATCCCTTAATATAGCTAGATATGTGTCACACAAACTCCTTCTCCCTACTAGCAATGTGCCCATGTGTTGCATGGAACATAAAGATGCATTTGTATGAGAAGTTTATCTTGTGGGAGAAAAGTATGAAGGAGGGAATGCCTTATTTGCAAATGCGGAGAGGGGTGTGGGTATCTTTTTGCAAAATTGCCATAGTTTCCTTCCTGTCTGTCGGATATAAATCGGATGGCCTATATTGCAGGATGGCAGGAACACCATCATCACCAACTCTGTTTTTTTATAAGAGTAGAGATATGTGAGTGTCACTACCCCCCCCCCACACACACACCCACACTTCCCAACACCGAAGGAGTAGGGTGACACCTCGATCTTGATACTAATCTATCGATTGGCTTCTCTCTCAAACATACACACACACACACACTACCCGGCACTGAAGGAGTAGGGTGGCACATCGATCTTGATAATAATCTATCTACTCCTCTTTCAAACACACACACACACGCTAGTTGTGCCTCTATGCCTACCACGCACACTCTCGATACATCTTTCTCTCCCTCCCCCCCCCCCTAACAATGACAGCAGAAGGGTGACAACTCGATCTGATCATAATCTGTCAATTGGTTTCTCTCTCAAACATTGTGTCTCGGTGCCTTGCTCGGTAGCCCCCTCGATATGTAGACTTCTCGCGCGCGCACAGCTGTAGTGACGATGATGCTGAACCCAGTGTGCCTTGTTTTTACCCTATTTTCTGTTAATTAACAAGGCAACCTTTCCTTTGTTACTACTAGTGAATCTGAAATCATTCGGGGAAGACATAAAATATATCACTTCAACCCAATTATCGCAGCAACTATTTTAAAAGAAATTAGCTAGCTGCCGGTGCGTTGCACGGAACATCAAGATGCATTTGTATGAGTAGTTTATCTTGTGAGAGAAAAGGTTGAACAAGGGAAGGCCTTATTTGTGAACGTGGAGAGACGTGTGGGTATATTTTTGCATAATTGCCATAGTTTCTTTCATATCCGTTATATATAAATCCGACAGCCTATATTGCAGGATGGCACGCACACCATCATCACCAACTCTGTTTTCTACTCCCTCCGTCTAAAAATACTTGTCATCAAAATGGATAAAAAGAGATGTATCTAAAACTAAAATACATCTAGATACATTTCCTTTTATCCATTTTGATGACAAGTATTTCAGGATGGAGGGAGTATTTGTCTTTTTAAAGATTTCAACAAGTGACTATGATCGTACCTTACCAACATACTCAAAAAGTAGTCCATAATTTTGATGTTACCCTCTTTTCTTGGCGGTATAGTGCCATCTGGATACCTCATAAATAAATCAAGGACAAATCTGACCCCTTCCTGAAAAGACATACGGAGCAAAATGAGTGAATCTACACTCTAAAATATGTCTACATACACATGTGTATGTGGTAGTCCATTTGAAATCTGAAAAACACAAATATTTAGGAACGAATGGAGTATATATAAGAGTAGACATGGAGATATATCTCCAGCATGGTTTACAACAAAAATGTGATGGGTTGGTTAGCGCCGGATGCTTGCAACACGATGACATGAGTTCAAATTCTGTCTTTTAACTTTATATTTTTATATTATATATTACTCTACTTATTTAATATATACTTCTATCACTACTGTACTTACGGTGGAACCCACAGAGTACTTAGAATACAAGATTAAGGATGGACTTGTTTCTTTTTAACTTTCTATACGAAGCTTTGGTCCTGGACAATCCGGTGATAAAGTCCATGCCAAGTTTATCCCACTTCCATTCGGGTATCGGCATAGGCTGTAACAGTCCTGCTGGCTTCTGATGCTCTGCCTTCACTCTCTGACATACATCACACATGGCTACATAGTCGGCAATATCGTTCTTCATACCGGTCCACCAGAAACGTTCCTTCAAATCCAGATACATCTTGGTGTTTCCGGGGTGTATCAAGTATGGTGAGTCATGAGCCTCTTGAAGTATTAACGTCCTGATCTCCTGGTTATTGGGCACATAAACTCGGTCCTCAAACCATAGGGTATAGTGCTCATCCTCATGAAAACCTTTGGCCTTTCCTTTGCCCATTTTCTCCTTTATCTCAGCAATCTCCTTGTCATTCTTCTGAGCTTCCCGAATCTTGTCCAGCAATGTCGACTGGACCTCCATTGTTGCAACGAATCCTCTAGGAACAATGTCCAATCGAAGTCCCATGATATTCTCTGCTAACTCCTTCAGAAGTCCCTTACTTTCAAGGATATTAGCATAACTCTTCCTGCTCAAGGCGTCTGCTATGACATTGGCCTTTCCTGGGTGATAGTGTATCTTCATATCATAATCCTTTATAATCTCCAACCATCTCCTCTTCTAAGGTTCAGTTCCTTCTGGGTGAAATGTACTTCAAACTCTTATGGTCCGTGTATACATCACATCGGTTTCCAATAAGGTAATGCCTCCAGGTCTTCAATGCATGCACTACGGCTGCTAACTCCCAATCATGTGTGGCATAGTTCAACTCATGAGGTTTTAGTTGTCGTGAGGCATACGAAACAACTCTTCCATCCTGCATAAGTACACATCCAAGTCCTAAGCGAGAGGCGTCGCAATACACTTGGAATTCCTTATGTATATCCGGCAGTGTTAGCACTGGTGCTGTAGTCAACCATTTCTTCAACTCCTGGAAACTTGCCTCACAATCTTCTGTCCATTTAAACTTAGTATACCACTTTAACAGTTCAGTCATTGGCTTCGCAATCTTGGAAAAGTTCTCAATGAATCTCCGATAGTAACCTGCGAGTTCAAGGAAACTGCGGATCTCGCTAAATGAGGTGGGTGCCAACCATTCAGTGACTGACTGAATTTTGCTGGGGTCTACTGCTATACCTTCTCCCGATATAACATGTCCAAGGAACCCGACTTCCTTCAACCAAAACTCGCATCTGCTAAACTTAGCATACAACTGGTGTTCCCTGAGTTTCTCGAGAACTAAGAGCAAATCCTCCTTGTGCTCCTCCTCGTTCTTCGAGTATACCATAATATCATCAATAAACACCACAACAAACATGTCCCAATACTCCATGAACACCTTGTTCATCATGGTCATGAAATAAGCAGGGGCATTAGTCAGTCCAAATGACATGACCGTGTACTCGTATAATCCATACTGCGTTGTGAACGTTGTCTTTGGTATATCCTTCTCTCGTATCTTCAACTGATGGTATCCCGATCTCAAATCGATCTTCGAAAACACCTTAGCTCCTTGCAACTGATCAAACAGATCGTTGATCATCGGTAGTGGGAACTTGTTCTTAATCGTCACCTCATTCAAGGCTCGATAATCAACAACCATCCTTAGGGATTTATCCTTCTTCTCAACCAAAAGCACAGGGGCTCCCCAAGGTGATAAACTTCTTCGAATGTATCCTTTCTCCAATAAATCCTTGATTTGTTTCTTGATTTCCTCCAAATCATTTGCGGGCATCCGATAGGGTCTCTTGGATATTGGTCCTGTTCCTGGCAATAGCTCTATCAAAAACTCAATGTCTCTATCCGGTGGCATGCCTGGTAAATCCTCTGGAAAAACATCCGGATAATCCTTCACTACAGGCACTTCCTCCTAAACAACTCCCGTAAGGGCATTCACTTGGCTCCTCCTAGGCACATGCCTAGACACATACTTAATCCTTTTTCCCTTCGGGGTGGTAAGATAAATCGACTTACTAGCACAGTCAATACTTCCTCCAAACTTTGACATCCAGTCCATACCTAATATCACATCCAATCCTTGTGACTCCAAGATAATTAGGTCGGACGGAAAAACATGTGTGCCAATGGTTAAGGGTACCTGGTCGCACCATCGGCTAGCCATGTATTCTGCTCCGGGTGAGCTTACTAATAGAGGGGTCCTAAGGGTTTGGGTTGGTAGTTTAAACTTATCCACAAATTCCCTTGATATGTATGAATGCGATGCACCAGTATCGAAAAGAACAAGAGCGGTAAATGACTTAACCAAAAACTTACCTATTACCGCGTCCGGCTGCTCTTCAACCTCCTCCATGTTAACATGGTTCACTTGTCCTTTATTGAATGGATTGGGCTTCTTCCCAGCGCTCCCATTTCCGTTTCCATTCTTTCCTTCAGGGCACTCTGTGGCGTAGTGTCCAGTCTTCCCTCACTTGAAGCAAGTAACGTGACTTAGATCTCTTTTGGCGGGTGTGGCTGGCTTGGGCGGTTCTGATTATTGTTGGCTCCGTTCCCATTCCCATTCTTAGAACCATTGTGGTTATGCGATACTCCTCTGTGTGGTTGTGGCCTCCATGGTTATGAACAAGTCCTCCTGAGTTTGGGATTAGGCGAGGCTTCTGCTGAGCTCCTGAGTTATACTTCCCTTGTCCATACTTTCTCTTGCGGCTCTCAATCTGCTGCTGCTTCCCTTCAATCATAAGAGCCTTATCTACCAACTCCTAGTAGTTGTTGAAGGTTGCTACCATCAACTGCATGCTCATCTCATCATTCAGCCCTTCCATAAACTTCTCCTGCTTTGCGACATCTGTGGCCAAATCATCAGGGGCATAGCGTGATAACTTGCTAAAATCATCCACGTATTGAGCCACAGTACGGTTCCCCTGGCGTAGGTTGCGGAACTCCCGCTTCTTCATCTGCATGGCTCCAGTTGAGACATGGGCCGTGTGGAAAGCTTGCTGAAACTGGTCCCAAGTGACGTTGGCTATGGGGAAAGTGGCTGTGTAATTCTCCCACCATGAGGCTGCAGGTCCATCCAATTGATGTGCGGCAAAGTGCACCCTCTCAGCATATGTGCAACCTGCGGTGATCAACTCCCTTCCAATACGGTGTAGCCAATCATCAGCAACTATTGCCTCGGTGCTACTAGAAAACACCGGCGGTTGTAACCTTAGAAAACGGGCTAGGTTGTCCACTGGCGGCGGGTTGTTGTTGTTGTTATTGTTGTTGTTGTTGCCCTAGTTCTGAACTAGCAATTGCATCAAAGTATTCTGCTGTTTGATCAACTGGGTGAGCTCCGGTGGGAAAACAAAACCGGGGTCACGTCTCAGTGGCATCTAATGGGTTTAGATGGAAGAGATCAGAATAGAAAAATGGGGTCTAATGAGAAAGCACTACCCATATGCACATGAGACAAACACAAACATTTCACTCAATCAATCAAGCAAGGGCATACAAACGGTCTAGGACTATCGCAAAGTGCTCATCTACTACTAATTACATGGGGGAATACGACTAATATTTGGTGGTCATCTAGAAATTTTGATCGGTGGAAGACTCCATGATGTCTGCTCCAGCTTCGTCTTCAAAGTCATCATCACTAGGATCGGAATCGGTGTCGTCGATGATGATGTAGTCCTCGGGGCATATCTCCTTGGGTTCTTCTTCTTCTACTGGTGCCGGGCCTCCCATGAATACTCCGATCTTCTTGACTAGGTCGTCATTCTTCTCCAGTAGTGTCTTGATTTCCTCCTCATATCCATCGCGTGTAAACTTGAGTTCTTCCTCCAGCTCGATGATTCTAGTCTTCTCCTTCTTCAAGTCCATCATGCCCGCGCACATCTGGTTCTCCTAGCGTCGAATGTGCTAGTTTAACTCCTGGGTGAAAGCTGCAATGGATCTATCCTTCCTGGTGCTGATTACTTCCCATTGCTCATCTCGGCACCCACATATTTGGTAGATAGTGTCCTTAAGCTCCCTGTTGTAGACTTCTCCAATGTGTCCCATGGTAATGTGGGCTGCCATGCTCTTGCCTAGACTCCGGGTGGGTGCTTCAAAAGAAAATTCTATGGGTTTAGAAGTTGGCGAGAACGTCCTTCCTGGAACTTGTACTTGAACCATCCAGCGCTCCTCTTCGGGTAAAGTGGTGTTGTACGTTCCGGTGAAGCTTGGTATTCCAATGTTCAAGTACCTAGTGACTTCCTTCAAGTGGCATCCAAAAGGTGTGTCTTCATCTGGTTGTGCAAACTTGTTCTTCATCTCCGTCATCCTAAAGAGTAGAAAATGGAGAGGAGTCAGAAATGAGTAGAGAAGTGTGACCTAGGGTTTATCTTAGTGGTCGTGTCCTACACTCAGCGTGTGCTCTGATACCATCTTGTAGCGACCCGACCTCAGATGGTCAAGTCTCTATGCTTCAGTGTCATCCCTGGATCGGTAATGCTGACACACACAGTACTCGAAGGATTTATAACAGAGTGGCAATCACACACTTATTACATCGAATGTCTCAAAAGACAACTTGTTACAATAATATGGCTTAAGGCCATCTAATATGATAACAGCGGAAGGCTTGGAAGATAAAGTGAGTCCATTAACTCCAACGACATAGCTGAGCTGCACGGCAACGACCTGACGAACCTTACTCCTCGTCTGAAAAGTCTGCAACATAGTACGTTGCAGCCCGAAAACGGGTCAGCACATGGAATATGCTGGCAAAATAACACAGTAGAGCATGAACAGAATAATGCTATCACTACATCCATATTTGGCTGGTGGAAAGCTCTATGGTTATAGTTTTTGCGAAAAGCCAATTTTTCCCTACAACAAAGGAATAGATTTTAATTTAACTATCATGGTGGTTGAACAACATTGAGAAGGTTCCTCCAACTCAATCCCAATTAAAGTGATTAACAACCCAACAATATTAATTAAGAGTGATGAGATACATGTGATAACCCAAATACTAGATACTCAAGATTTGTCCATAACCGAGGACACGGCTAACCATGATTAGTTTGTACACTCTGCAGAGGTTTGCGCACTTTTCCCCAAAAGACTCGATCGCCTCCATTGGATTTCTCGCACTACAAGGTGTTTGAGAAACGGATGACCGAGACACAGTCTTTCAGAAACATTAACTCTCTACTCCGGACAGACCATACCAAACCTACATCCCACTACCTGCTGATCTGCCCCTTCAAGAGCTTCACGTAACTTACTCAACTATGCTAGAGCCCATAATAGCTTGTGGCTGCACACGAAAGTTTCTAGCATGAATCATCTTAGTTCCCTTTGAGCCTGGGTGGCGGTCCATAGGAAGATCACACGGTTACTCCGGGATTTCCAAAAATACAGACAACTCTGGGTTCCCCAAGTGCCTCAATCCACCTAGATGCTAATTTAAGTTGCCACCTTAAGTTGAACCATTAATTAACAAACTCACATCTGTCATGGATTTCACTCAAACCCAAACCACGTCTACGAGCATAGCATAGCATAGTAATATAAGCAAACGTAGAAGTAACACCCCATGGTTTGAATATAATAGGGCAATAGGTTCTACCTCAACAACTACTTCCCAACCCACATGTTAATGACATCCTAATCATGCAATGTTTGAGTATTGGAACTAATGCATAAAAACTGGGTGATAAAGAGTATGATCAATGTGTTACTTGCCTTGCTGATGGTCTGCGAAACCTAGGGACTCGTAGTAGCACGCTTCGCACTCCGGGTGTTCTATCACAAACAAATAATAACATACATAATCAACAAGCAAAGATGCACAAGCAAAACTCAAATAAAATAGGTTGACCAGAAAGTTCAACTTAAGAACTCTGATTCGCAAAAAGAATCAAATCAAACGGAGCAACGAAACTCAAATGGTGAAAGAAAGAAGCTTTGTTTGCTAATCTGAACCTAGGTCAAATTTTACAGCAGGAAAAACTTATTTAAGTTGGTTAAACGGAAAGAGGGTTTCGAGATGAAACTTTAGGCGCTTGAATCACCTGATTCTGACTAACGAGCGAAAAGATAAACAGAAACTAAGATCGGATCAGAAATCGCGATCAGAAAACTCGCGGAATAAATCCGATAAAAAGAAAACGGACTAACAGACTAACGAACGAGCGTTCGTTAGCTGTAACTAACGGGTGAAAACCGTTCGTTAAAACGAATGTACGGACGAACGTCCGCTAACTAGAAGAACCGAGAAAAACCGGCGAACCGAAAAAAAAAGGATCTAGGGTTTTCTAAAAAAACCGAACGGTTTTATTTAAATGACGGCTCGGACCCAGCGGATACCTCCGGCGAGGGGGGGTCCGGCGAGGCGGCTGCGGGTGGCAGGGCGGCGGCTCGCGAGGCGGCGGGGCTTGGCGGCGGCGGTGGCAAGCGGCGGCGGCGGCGCGAGGCGCGGCAAGCGGCGGCGGCGGCTGCGGGCGGCGGGGTTGGCGGCGGTGGTGGTGTGGTGTTGGGGCTCGGTGGCGGCGGTATATAAAGGGGCGGGGAGGCGTCTTAGAGTAGGGGGCAAGGCGCATCGGCGTAGAGGAGTCCGTCTTGGACTCCTAGTCCGAGTCGGTGGCGGCGGCGGCTGTGGGCCGGCCTGGCTCGGCTGGGCCTTAGGCCCAGTCAGGCGCGGGAAACTTTTTTTAAAATAATTTCGCCGACCGAAATAAAATCCTAGAAAAATAAATAAAAACCTAAAAATTCCAAAACAAATTTTCACCATCTAAATAAAATATTTAGAACGAGATGAACATTTTCTTGGCCCTAAAACGCAACTTTGAAAATGTGCAATTTTTCTAATGTGAATAAATCCGAATAAAAATCAAGTAAAATCAAATAAATGATTTTTAACATTTTTCCTCCAATATTTCAATTACTTTGGAGAAGTCATATTACCTCCTCTCATTTATTTTGATATGAAATATTTTCGGAGAGAAAAATAATTAAAACCAAAATCCTCGTTTCATTATTTGATAAAATCAAATATGAAAACCGGGAATATCCCCAACTCTCTCCGTGGGTCCTTGAGTTGCTTAGGATTTTCGAGGATCGCGAGACGAAATGCAAATAAAATATGATATGCATGGATGACTATGTATAACATTCCAAATTGAAAATTTGGGATGTTACACTAACCAAACAGATGAAATTCGTGCAAACACAGACTGATTTCATATAAGCATGAAGGATTTCGTATAAAAAAGTCGGATCTTCACATAAACATGATGTATTTCATTACATTTACATGAACTAAGAGGTGCCAATCCGGCTCTCTTATATAATTAATACTCTCTCCGTCCGGAAATACTTGTCCTAGAAATGGATGTATCTAGACTTATTTTAGTTCTAAATGGCCGCCCGCGGATCCCTTTGTCTTCCTCGTGTCCGTCTGACACTTGCGGGTTCGACAAAGGTCCTAGGAAGAGACGAAGCAGCAAAGAAACAACCTGAATCCGCGGTCGTCGCCTCGGCGGTGGCCTTCATGGGTCCCAAGTGGCGGCGGCCTCCCATGTTCTACTTCTCCTTGATGATGGTGACGGACACGTAGAAGCTGGACACCGACTCGTCGCTCTCCACGCACCCGGCTTCTGTCTCTGCCTGCATGGCGCTGCCGCAGGCACGGGAGGTGCCCACAGACACGGGAGGCGCGGCCACCGCAGACACTGGTGGCGCGGTACGACGCGGCAGCGACGGCGCCCGTACCGGCGTGCTCGCCGCCGTGCCGGCGTGAAGCAACTCGCCACTCCTCATCGAGCTGAACTGGAGCGGCGAGTTGCTAAACCACGTGCCTGCTTGGGGCGGCAACTGGCTCCGTCGGGCCAAGCGAGGTTGGTGAAGCACCGAGCGGCCTCGCCCGTATCTGGAGGGCTCGGCGGGCCACCCAGCCGGGTAATATGCCGGAGAACGGCTCATCGGAAGCCATCGGAAGAGTGGAGAAAATGGTGAAGGAGGAGATGGGGGAGCGGCAGAGGGGTGCGATTCTTGCCCGTTGTTTGTCTGGCCTCGTGTAAATAGAGAGCGGACGGTAGGAGCTTGGCCGGCGTCTGGCCTCGTTTAAACTGAGGGCGGACGGGAGGAGCTCGGCCGGTGTTGGGTTTAATTCCGGCCCGCTCATGAACGGATGGGTGGCCGGAGTAGGATTCTCGGTTTGCATGCAGGTTTAACGAAGGGGTTTAATGGAGGCGTCGGGCGTGCAGCGGGTGGCGCAGTACTATTCAATTTGACAGCAGTAATGAGTCGTCAAATCACAAAGGCCCTCGCCTCTCATGAAACTGACCGAACTAGACTGCCCCGCCCTCTAGCCTTTTAAAAAATGTATATACTCCACTTTTGTACAGTAGTAGTATCGATGGATTGAGCCATGGAGCAAAACTTGAAATTGAAAAAAAGGTGGTACATATAGAGAGCGTTCGTCGCCAAATTATGCATATAGTACTATTAAAAAGGCTTGTCACAATAATGGTGTCCAGCACAAGTGCACAACCCACCCCTCAAATAAAACTAAGCACCCTAGAATTCTTTGACAAAACTAAGCACCCTGAAATTCTTTGACAACTAAACTGATGGCTATATGATGTTGGCCATATATATTGTACATATATAATGTGAAGAGTTAAAGTAACGAGTGGTAGTACTATACCAACTAAAAGATGAAATGTAAGAAATACTAGTATGTACGTACTGAAGAGTTAAAGTAACAAGAAGAAACATAACATAGTTCTGCTGGGGGCTCAGCACAACACACCCCTCAAATTAAATTAAGCACACCTGAAATTAAACTTTGCAACTATTCCAGTAGACACTGCATTAGAACCACCATGAGGAACGACACTGCCACCTTACTCGGAGTCCTCGTCCACGTCCTCGACTTGGTCCTTGTCCCTCTTCCTCTTGGCCGATACTTCTTTGCTTGAACCGCACACTTGGTTGTTGCTCTTCATCCAACCCTTGTAGATATTGAAGCAAAGGTAGCCATCCATTGCAGCGTAGTTGATGTGGTCTATATCTAGTACATTCCGCTGCCATGCATGATGATGAAATGTGTATGGAGGTTTCTCCAGTTTACCCGTACGAAGGATGAACCATGGCTCCTGCCAGGGTCAGCATTGAAGGCTGACAAGAGGACACCAGCCGATTCTTCTGGAGGTCGAAGGTGTTGCCTACAACGAGGCCTATCCGACGCAGGACTTCTAAGTCGTTACCAAAGTCTACAGTAACGAATTTGACTAGGTTTCTCTCAAGGAAGTCCTAAAAATCCTGGCACTCAACGTCGGCATGGCATATGTGGTAGACCAAGCATAAGTCATGCACGCAAACCTAGATCACGGCGGGCTTCTTCCTCTCTTCGTCCTTTAGATCCTTCTCTCGTCCCAGGATTGTGGTGTACTCAACATCTAACCCAGCGACCCACTCATCATCTGAGTCTTCGAACATGCGTCTGAAGCGAGAAAGGCATCCTTTCACCGTCATGGAAGAACGGGTGTAGATGACGTCGAACTCATCGCCGGTGATGGTTCTAACATTGTACTCACCGCCGATCGGGGAGATTTCGAATGCCATGGATTTGGGAGGAGGGTTAGGATTAGTGGAACTGCCGTAATGTGAATGGACGGGATGACTAGGAGCGAACCGCCGTAGTATTGAAGGACGTGCGGGGACGAGTAGGAGCAAACTGCCAGTGTGCGAATGGCAGGGTAGTGGCTTTCCATTCTCCCATGATACGGGCTTCCGAGAGCCCTTGGATCTGAGATCAAACGGTTGCATCACGTGAATCTAGACCTATGGGTGAATATCCTATCCTGGAGGGTTATTCTGCAAATTTTCAGCAACTTAGCATGCGACCGTTTGATCTCATATCCAAGGGCTGCCAGTAGCCCGTATCGTGGTCGCGCCTACCACGACCGTCGCGTCGCTTGTGCGGTCGCGCCCTTGGAGATTTAGCACGGTGCGTTAGGCTATCTGATGTTGGCATGTCATACATAGTCATCACTTAGTCACTCATACTACAACAAGGTTTTGGCTATAAGGTTGGCTATAAGTGTATTTATTTTTTTTACTTCTCTCTATCTCTTTCTTCGTACTCCCTCCGTCCCATAATATAAGAACATTTTTGACACTAGTGTAGTGCCAAAAATGTTCTTATATTATGGGACACAGGGAGTACTAGTATTTATTGCATTTGCCAAGGAGTGACCTCTTCCAATGAAATGGTGTTGCTAAGTTTGCTTCATTTAATTAGCTATAGACTCAAAATTGTCTTTTCACCTAGGTACACGCGCTTAGCACCGTTTCTTCCTTGGGTCACCAAACTAGTCTCTCTCTTCTTGATTAACTTGCCACATCAGACTTTATGCCTATGTGGCAAGCTTAAGCACCTGTAGGAGCAAGTAAGTACAATAGTGCGCTTTACATGGCATTTTTGCATATGTGGAGGAAAGAGAAGCAAGGAAAAGTGGAGAAGTGGGCTCTCATGCAAGAGCCATCCTCTACTACATGGTGGAGCATTGGGAGAGGCACCTGTATGGAGGTGGTCAGGAATCAGGAGACTCACGCCGGTCGTAGCACCGTAGTTAAAAAGATAATGGCAAGTCAAATCACGGGGCCCCACCTGTCCAGCAGTAACTCGTTGTCAAATCACACAGCCCTACGTTTGCAGCAGCCTACTCCCTCGTCTTCTCGCGTCTCTGTCGAACCGACTAGGCGGAACTGCCCCGCCTACCGCGCAGGAAAAGCCCGTGCAGTATACTCCCTCTGTCTAGGTGACCAAGGTGGAGAGGAAAACGAGAGAACTTAATGTTTAGTACTTCATATCTGCTAAGGCTGGTTGTAATGGTACTAGCCTTAGCAAGTTTGATGAGGTGTCATAGAATTAAATGAAGAAAGAGAGAGAGTTGAGTACTATGTGTCATACATGGCAATAAATAAAGTACTACATGATACTAATATATGATACATGGCGCAGGAGTACTAAGTATTATTAATATAGTTTTGCTAAAACTCGTCTTGATGAGATATAATTGGTCTCATTCATCTTTTATAGCCATTGGATGTGATGCTATATAAGATGTGTGTGTGCTAACGTGGGTTGTATTTGTTCTTGTGCAACGAACTGACCACTACATGTCATGTTTGATAGTCTCAAGTCATTAAAAGCATACAAGCCCCACATCTCTTCTTGGTTGATTCCTCTATTTATGTCAAAAAATAAGAAACAATGTGAAAGTTAATGCACCACGCCTATGTGTTTACTATTTGGTTTTCGTAAGATGACTTAATACTCACCTAGACGGAGGGAGTATTCGATTTGACAGCGGGCGGTGCAGTTCCCGATACGGCTTTAATGCAGACGAGGGAGGGAGTAGCGGTTCCCGATATGTTGAACGGCCAATGCATCCTCCTTCAATTAATGCATGAGGGAAGTAATGGGAGGAGGTCCGGGAAAAAAGGTTGCACGATGTGAATGCAACGCAGTTTGCCCTCATATAAAGGCACCCCTCCATTCCAATGCATCTACCACATCGTACGCACCTAAGCATTTGCCTAAGCACCTACACTAAGCACAAAAGAGCTCACTCCAGACCCATGGCGGCGATGCGCATGAGCGACCAGCGGCTGCGCCAGATGGTCCACGACGCCGGCCTACGGCATGGTGCCGAGGATCGTCTCCAGACGGTGTTGGGGACCGGCTGGTGGATTGCCGCCGTCGACGCCAACTACGACTCTCAGTTGGACCAGATGATCGTTGCCACCAGCAACAAGTTCACCGTCCACAAGAAGCTCGCGGACGACATCGCCATACTTCTCCAGCCCACGCGCCCGGGCTCCTCATTGCCTGCCACCCTAATCGGCCTCCATGGCCGGAACCTCTTTCAAGCACTGGTGGCCCTGCGACTGCCCATCGACGCCACGAAGAATGTCCACCTTGAGGTCGCGCTCGCCGCGAGGCGCCTCGCCCTGCAAGAATTCGTCGACCTACACATCCACGTGTACGTGAAAATTGTGTACATAGGTATCTACAAGGCCAGTGAGGACGCTGCGACGTTGGCCTTCCTCAACCGGCTGGAAGCCTTGGATGCCTTTGTTGAGAAGCACCTCGATCTCGCCACAAAAGCCGCCGCTCCTTAGCCGCCGGTCGGTGGCCCGGCGCACTAAGTTGAGGAGGAGGAGGAGGAGGAGGTCGTACGTTCGTGGATCCATCTTTCTTCTTGCCTTCTGTAACCACCACTGCGATCGCATCATCGTGGCCTTAATTCTTATTGTGTTGTTGCATTCTCGTTCCAGTCAGTACCGACATGTGCGATCCCTTTGCTTAATTATATGCATCACTGTAACTAGTACTCCATCCATCAATTTATAAGTTGTGCTTACCTTTTCCATCAACTTCGTGCAACGCGCGGGCATCTTGCTAGAAACACTAGAATATGTCTATATAATCCGTATGTGATAGTCCATTTGAAATCTCAAAAAAGACAAATATTTAGGTACGGAGGGAGTAATATATTAGGAGTATATCAAAACAATAGTGATTTCTTTCAAGTTTGTGAACAAATACTACTATTCTACTACTTTGGATCCGTCGCAACGCACGGGCACATTGCTGGTAAAAGGAAAAGGCCTGCCGCGTTCGCGTCGCACTCCCACACACCCGGGAATCGGGAGTACAACATGGCCCGTCCGGCACGACACATAGCTTAGGGAAGGCGTGTTGCCTAGCATTTTCACTTTCATGTGGTACCGCCGTTGAGCAAACCGACACCCCGCCTGCCGCCGGGTTGGAAAACATAAACGAGGGGAAGATCTAGCTATAGCACGGAAGCCAAGAAATTTGGTGTCAGACGGGGCTCGTTGATAGAGTAGGAGCATTCCCTACTAGTACTACTCCTACTAGTACCAAGTTTGTACTCCTAATACTATATTACTAGTACTACCACTATACAACTAGTAGGTACGTGCACGGCACAACATCGTAGGAACAAAAAACGGGAAGATCTTGTTTTGGGTGATTTATATTTTTTTAATCAACGTAGTATGAATAATATGATGTCGGGGGCACCCATGAAGCTTATGTGGCTTGGTTGCATGGCTACGGAAGGTTAGAGAAAAATAAATAGATAATGTGTTTAGAGTGCACTCCACTAAATAGATATACTTTGGATCCATTGCAACGAACCGGCACAACTATATCTCTGCCCCCTATATAGTGTGTGAAAAACTTTGAAAGTTGGTCGTTGGATGAAGCCAATCCGACGGTACAAAGATGGCAAATCCGAGCACTACTGGCCATTGGATATCATCCACCAGATTCTGCCACATGTATAATCTAGAAGACTCCATGGTTGAACTTAATTCATGACTAACTTTGCCACAACTAAGCTTAGGCAAAGTTATTAGTTCTTCAAAATGAGAGCCACAAGTTGGCAAGCCTAAGGGAATCTTGCCACATTTTTTGTGTGTATGTCATGTGGGGCCTTAGTGTGGCTTGCCTAAGGTGTGGCTTGAACCAAACACTCACCTAAGTTAATCAAACTTGCCTAACCTTACATTCCACCAGATTTTGCCACATGTTAAAATCCAGAAAGCTCCACATGTAGAAGCATAATGCACAAACCACCAGAATCTCATGCGTGCAATGCACGTGTACCTTACTAGTACTAGTTGGTAGTAATAAGAAACAAATTCAAGTTTTGGCACGAGCTCGTACTACGGGAGCACCACAAGGCCTGCCGCAGGAGTTACATTTCCCTCTCGGGGCCCATGGGACCGAACTTCAGTGGCTTAGTGCCCGGCCTATGAGTCAATGACATGTGGACCTTAAATGCAGCTGGCCCACATGTCGTTCTCATGGTGGTGGCGTGGTTCGCGACTCACTCATTCGAGATGAACTGGCCGGTGGCGGCGTGGTCGTGGCGAGGGTGCCACAGCTGGGCGTCGGGGCGTTACGAGGCGTAGATGGCCACACCGGCAGGTACTACCTGTAGTAGATAAGTACTCCAGCTGAGGATTGATGCCCAGGACGAAATGTGTCACGGCCGCTGGATGAAAATTCGATGGTGCAGGAGTACGGATCGGAGCACAGCAGCGGAGCAGGCAAACCGCATCCAATCGGGTGTGTGTGGTAGAAAGTTGATGGTCGCCGCAGTTCAGCTGGCCCGCATGTCATGCACACAAAGGCAGAGGAGCGGTGGGGCCGAGAGGGATGAGGGGCACATCGGGGGGATGAGGATCCCTGACGCAAACAGTCCTACAATTCTGTCACTGACATGTGGGACCCATAAGCGTGGGTCCCACCTGTCAGCAAAGCAAAGGCAGGGCAAGGCAGTGATAGCCACGTCATAGGATCCATGTCCATGTCAGGAGACATCGTGTCGTGGGTTGGAGCGCCGTCGTGGGAATCGCGTGTGGGTGTGGCAATGGTAGAAATAAGAAATGTGATGGTCGATGTGGTTCAACTTCCATGGACAAGCTGTCATGTCTGCTGAGACATGTATATCAAAACTAGAGTGTTTATATTTCAAGCACGTGAACAAGTATTATTCTAGTACTTTGGATCCATTTCAACGCACGGGCCAGTACATTGGTAGTACTAGTGTCCATCTCTATCTCTAGAGGCCTTCCCTCGTTCATCCTTTTCTCTCACAAGATAAACTACTCATACAAATGCATCTTGATGTTCTGTGGAATGCACGAGGATGTTTCCTTGGGGGTCTCTCCAGCGCAGCATGGCCGTAGTTGCAAGTTGACGTCCCTTGAGATGCCAACGTTGAGGGGCACTCGGATTTCCTCCAATGAGCAGGTAAGATGAGTTTGATCACGTAGTAAATGCATTCTAAAGACTACTTCCGTGTCCGTTTCCTAATTCTCCCCCTGCCCACTGTTTCACAGGTTAGGCTCGGTGTGAGTGGAGATTGGCTTGCATATGTACGGGAGGGTACCATCATCAATTTGCACAACATTTACAACGGTGACACTGTTCATGTAGAACCTTTGTCCAACATTGGGATCAGCCATGCAACGGGCCACTGCATGAATTGGTACGATGGAACCACGGTGATATTGAATAAGATAGCACGAACCTTGCACATGGCGGTCAAAGGCGGACCATGCTGCCTGCGGCCGATTTGTTGCAGTACGAGTAGGAAGATGTTGTGCTCCTTTCTAACCGCATCTTCGCGGTGACAAACTAGGGGACTTCTTTTGTATGGGACACATCCAACGATATACTCCCTCTCTCCTAGTTTATTTGTTTTGAATCTTTTCGTTTTATAAGTTTCAAATTCAAATTTAGAGCTCCCCATCACATGTTGAGATTACAATGTCCATTAAATCGTTGCGTGCATGTATAGTAAAGAAACAAATCTCGAGTTTGGCACGAGTTCGTGCTGCGGGAGCACCACAAGCCCTGGCGCAGGAGTTACATTTCCCTCTCAGGGCCGTCAGGACTGAGCTTCAGCGCCTTACTACACCTACCTTTGAGTCAATAACATGTGGAGCCGATAGGTGACTGGTCCACATGTAATGCTCCCGTAGGAAGAGGGGCAGTGGGGCCAAGAGGGGTGAGCCGCAGGTCGGGGGACGTGTGGTTTCACGGGTTCGAGCGGCGTCGTGGGAATCGCGGGTGGCTGTGGTAGAAACTTGATGCTCGCCGCATTTTAGGTGGCCCACATGTCATGCACACAAAGGCAGAGGGGCGGTGCGGCCGAGAGGGGTGAGGCGCACGTCGAGGGGCGTGGTGTCGTGGGTTGCAGAGGCGTCGCGGGAATCATGAGATGAAACGTGATGGTCGTCGTAGTTGAACTTCCAAGGACAAGTTGTCATGTCTACGGACACATGCACTGCATACCGATCACTGGAAGGAGTAGCAGAGAAAGCTATATATGCGGATAAATAGTTCCTTATAGTCAAGCGGACCCACGCTACAACTCTGTTCCAAAGACATGCACACCATCGAAATAGTCCATCTATATCAATATACACCGAGAGGGAATAATTTTTTTTACAAGAGAGGAAATAGTTCATCCATCCATAATGCCCTCCTGCTGGTGCAGCCTTTTCTTCTTCTTCTTCTTCCTCTTCTTCTTCTTCTTCTTCTTCTTCTTATTCTTATTCTCATTCTCTATGGGAGAGGGCTTCGCAACAAGCTCTTTGGACCTTGCAGCTATCTCGAAACTCACACGGGCATCGAGGGCAACATATTTTATCTGCTCATACGTCAAGGGATAATTCTCCCTTCCAGACGACCTTAATGCCACCGTCTCGTCACCCTTCTGAAGATTTGTATCGAGCACAAAATTTGCTATGTCGAATAGGGATGGTGTCTTTTTATCACAATCTTCTACAGGAATTTTGATTCTGGTTTGTAGGTCAACGATGCTTTTCAAATCAAGGTTGTACGGCTCCAGCTTTCTGTTTGTCCCCTTTGATGGCTGCCCCACAGAAGTATACATCCTCCCGAGACAAGAAATCATGAAGCTCACCTGGTATGGAGGGCAAGTGTATGATGTGGTACACCAAAACATCATCTTCGAGGCACAGCTGAAGGACGGCGGCGCGCTGGATCTTCCCAGGGGCACGCTCCGTATACTCTACGTCGAGACTGATGACCCTCGTCTCTACCTTTTCGAGGGAGTTGGATACATTGTTGATCCACTGCCGAACAACCCTTGGGTTGACGGTGACGGTGGCAACTATGCGCATCGAGCCTTCGACGAGGACATGTTGGACGCTAAAAACCTGCATCTCGATCTCTTTCGCCATTTGGAATCGCTAGAATGGAGGGCTATGGTTTGGAGAATTAGGATTAGATGGCTAGTCTAACCGAAGTAGTAGATGATTATTTAAAGAGGTTAAAACAATGTGAACGCAGTGAGGTTTGGATGCAAATGAAGACGAAGGGGAGGTGAAAAAGCCGAGGAGAATTGGTTCCCGATGGAGAAGTAAATGGGAGAAGTGGCGTGCAGGCAGTTGATTAGACGACTAGGTAGACTAAACGAAAAGGCTATGCGGGTAGACTGATGAGTCGTACCTGTTCGTGTACGTGCCCATCCTTCCTGATAGGTGGGACCTATTCAAACAGATAAAAAAATGTGTCGTAGTTTTTTTTAGCGCGTGAGTGGGAGACACAACATTCTTTGGTTAAGGAATACTCCCACCGTTCAGGTGAGTATAAGTCACCTTATGAAAATCAGGTTTTCCCAAAACCTTTAGGCGTGGAGCATTAACTTCCTGCTCGATCCCCTCCCAGCCTCGTTAGCCAGCGTTCTCTTCCTCTGTTGCCGTGTTCTACCTTTCCATTTTTCCTCTTCTCAAGTGTGGAACGATCTGCATGTCGTCCTTGATGCACCAGAACGACCACTGCATGCATCGCGGCAGGGTGTTGATTGGGCATGCATGATAATTTGGTTCTGCTCGCAATATGGATGATACCTGAACGATGAAGTGAACAAGCATGCTAGCACGGGAGACCTATTTCCGCTATACAATGTTGTTTCTTGCATTATCCTACTCATACTCTGAACAATGTTGATCTTACATTAACAATGCATGTCCTTTTTGATATGATGTAGTGTCCCTACAGTTACTGCCCTTTGTAATCACACCACCTTTGCCAAAAACGGGGAAGCACAACTGGTTCCTCGCTCGATCAGACGACGATAAAAGACTGGTGATCATTCGGACACATGAGCCGGAAAAGTTATATTGCAAAAACCCCACTGTATACAAGCACCATATAATACATGAGTATCCGGACAGTGGTTGTTACGTCTATGAGCAGGATACCAGCTTGTTGGGGCCTTTAGGATTTTTTTAGTTGGAGGCGGGTAAACAGCCTTGGTTCACACTCTCTGTTTCTCGGACTCAATTATCCAATTAACCAGGAGATCACCGTTGGCAAGGACCTTGATGGCAGAGAGGCTCTGTTTGCTATGGAAAACTGTGTCTACACCGCGAGCCCTAGGAGTTCGGGAGAAAACTCCCCTGATTGTCAACGATATAGCCTGCAGCCAAAAGAAGGTGAGAATGAAAAAGGCATCCGGATTAACTTTGATCCTTGGATGTCTCAATTACGACAGGCAGTGATGTGGTTCAAGCCTTCAGGTTGATAGGTAATTGGGTTGTTGCATCGAAAGGGTGGAGTACTGGTGTCTCCGGATCACTGGTCGCTGAAGCGGGGCTACAAATTATGATGGTGTTGGATCGTCTCTTCGAATGACTTTGTTGTATTTGCTGCTGGTTCTGGATGGGTAGTTCTTTCTTTTGTTATGCATATTCCTTGTCATTTGGTCATCCTCGTCTATGTCACTCTTACTATGTAATAGTTGCTTCTGTTTAGAATGTCATTCTCGTCTGGATCACGAGAGTCTGAGCGCTGCAGATGGGTGCGTTTTGGTGGTGTAGCAAGACTTCTTATGAACTATCATGTCTTGTTGTTTATGTCAGTAGTAGTCACTAGTCAGTGTTTGAATGTTGTATATATCGTTATTTCGAACTATTTATTGTCTCAAACTACTGGTGGGCTAAATGAGGGCATCACCATTCTCCAGTGTTCAGAGTATATCTCCTTTTTTCAAGTTATATAATTTGAGCTCAGTGTCTTTTCGATGATGTACACTTGTTTGGGCCAGTGAGGTGTCGTTGAATATGGGCCGAGTAGTAACGCAATGCCAAACAGGTCAATTATGACTCTCAGGCCGGGCTCTCAAAAGATCCTGGAAAAAAGGCCGGGCTCTCCAAAAAAGAAAGAATAAGGACTCTTAGGCCGACATGTGGGCGCCACCGGTGTTTTCGTGCGCTTGCGCGCCGAGAGCATATTGGCGCGTGCTCAAAATCCATGCTACCTTTTCATCCCCAGTCTCCCGCCCCTCCCCCACTTATGGGATCTCGATTCCTACTCCAGTTCCCCCAAATCCCCCTCCTGTACTCCCTATACTCAAGCGCACTATCATGTTGCCGGTCAATGCGGATCTCTGAGCCGGAGATCCTGAGGTCCGTCCTACCTTCGGTCGCTGCGTGCTGTCGCTCAACAGTGGCATGGCGGTGCTTGACAACCAGTTTGCCGGCAAAGTGCTGATGGTAACCATCAATGGCGACTGGCCTCCCGTCTCGCCGGACAACCTTGTCAAAGCTCTTGGCATTGCTCACGGCATCCAAATAAGTGACTCGCTCATCGAAGTCTGTCCGCCGCCGACTGATTACTTCATCAGGTTCCGGACAACTTTCGACTGCAATCGTGTGTTCGAATCTTCCCGGCGTTTGTTTTGCGATGGCGCACTGGTGAGCTTTGATCGGTGGCACCCAGGATGGGGCTCGGTGCCCTCTGAGCTTGAGTTTTTAACAAAGCGTACCTTCCACGACATGCCTCGACGTTCTTGGAACAGCGAGTCCATGAACGACCTTATCAACGACCTTGGAGGTGAGCTCGTAAGTATGTTTGTTCCTCCAAACAGCTGGGCCCTGACGGTTATGGCATGGATGAAGAAGCCGTCCACCATACCGAAGGTGATTGGTGTTGAGATAACCGGGGTTGTACTATTCAACGCCACCAAGGCCATTGCGGACCACGTTAGGGATATACATGTATCAAGCGTTCGTGCATGTCTAAGAAGTGGTCAATCCATCAATCGAAGTCCTGCCGCCGCCGCTGGTGCCAGGGTCCGTCGACGACGTCCATTACAGGAGTCAACGCCAGACTTTCCTCGTGTTGCTCGGAACGATGGATGGCACAGGGCCTACTCCGTCGCATGGCGGAGGCCACTGCTTCTTTGCGAGAAGAGGCAGGGCTGGCTGCCTGGATGTGCTCTAATTTGAGGTAACAACTGAATCTTGTGAGATACTAGTTAAATCCGAGCTATGGGTGTGAGGCACTGATATGCCAGTACATTTGATTGTGACCTGTTCTAATTTTGTACCTGAACTTCTTTTAGAAAGGGTTGTACGTCAACTTAATGTGCTAGCAGAACTTATTGTGTTGTCTGTCTGTTTTCTTTGCACAACATTCAAGATATTTCCCCGTCATTGATAAAGACAATGAACCGTTATGTACGACTTCGTTGGTTTCAACCTAGCCCTTCCCGTAGCGTCCACTGCTTCCATCCTGATTGTGCCGCTTGCGTGAAATTTTTGTATGCAAGTTCAGTGTGCTATGATGTTCTATATGATTGTGTCAACTATATAAGTTTTACTGAGCATCAGCAATTCATATGGTTGAAAGATGTATTTACGAGCATCGACCGATGGGTCTCTCTCTCTATCTCTCTCTCTCTCTCTCTCACACACACCCATGCACACACACATGCACACGCACAAGTGGGACCCGTTGAATTATTTATTTTCTTGTGACAGCTTTTAATTAGGTTCCACTGTAATCTAACTTTTTTCTTAAGTTATTAATTGAGCTCAGTGACTTCAAAAAGTTGTACAGAAGCCTTGTTTGGGCCTTTCCGGCGTTGCTGAATGTGGTCTAAGTAACCATGTTAGGTTGTACTGTACTACACAGGCCTTTTTTGAACATGAGCAATGCAACTGGGCCGACAGTTGTACACAATATCCGGGTCAACTTGTTATTCTCCGCCCCGCTGGGCTACAAACTTTCCTAGGAGGTATGCATTAGGCTTAACAAGAAAATGGACTTTAAGAAATAATAAATGGGATGTAATTATAATAACTAGACAACTACTATGCACCAAACACGTAATTAGTTTGAAAAAATATTATTTTTGGAATTTGAAAATTTTAATTTCATTACTTGTTGCGCGCGCAATATTTCGTTGGATTTTAACGTAATACAACTTTATTTTGAAATTATATTTAACCTGACTAGAAATTTCAGATAAAAATATTCCGGATCCCATCAAAATGTGGGAATTTTTTTTTAATTCTGTTTTGAGCGGTAGTTTGAAATTATTAATCGTTGTCCTAGCTAGAAGTTGGGCCGTACTTTTAACAAACTATAAATGGGTTGTAGTAAATTCCATTAGAATTAAAAAATGGGTTGTACATTCTTACAAATCACAAATGGGCTATATGTTCTTTGCCAAATCCGAGCTGTGGGCCTACTAAGTTGAGGCGTACCAAGGGCTTTGTCAACTTAGTCAATATAAACGATTCTAGCTGCAATGATCGTACGATGTCCATCCAACAGCCGTAGCGCTTCTACAACCTCTGGTCTTCTTGCTCCAGCCGCCCAAAGCAACACCGGTCGTGTCGCGTGCTCCTGCCTCCCGTGGCCGGCTGTGATGTCGCGGAGGCCTCACCGCCCCGTACTACTCCCACCGCTGGCCAGGCCATCCCTCTACTCACCCACACCCCCTATTATTCTACGGCGACGGCAGCCTCACACCGCAGCCGAACCAGTGAACCCTCGTACTCCTCTCCGCGCGGGCTTCCACTGTTGCGTCTTCCCCGGCTCCGCGTCGTCCCCTTCCTAGGCCTCGCCGACATCCAGACCACCGCCCTGGTGCTCTCGGCGTGGCGTGGTCAACATGGTCAATGACCGACTTCCATCGGAAGAGTACTGAACATGGAGAGGATGACAGCTGGGTCCAGGCGGCCGCAAGGAAGTGCCTCCTTATTGCGCGCAAAATAATTATTCCTCCACCTGACAACAGGGACCCACCGGACGGACCACCTTATTTCGTGAACAAAAACGTTTCCCCCTGACTGATGGGACCCACCGGACGGGCCAGCGTATTTCGCAAAAAAAACATTCCCCCCGCTGTCAGCTCGGACCCACCCGAAGTGCCTCCTTATTAAGCACAAAAAGACTGAATACTCCCCCTACTAGCTGGGACCCACCATGGTGGGAGGCTGACTTGTGGGCCTACTAAGTTGACTGGGACAGGGGCCTTTGTCAACTTTAGTCAATATGAACGATTCTAGCTCCAGTGACCGTACGATGTCCATCCAATGGCCGTAGTGCTTCTTCAACCTCTGGTCTTCTTGCTCCAGCCGTCCAAAGCAGCGCCGGTCGTGCCGCATGCTCCTGCCTCCCGTGGCCGGCTGTGCTGCCGCGGAGGCCTCACCGCCCCTACTATTCCCACTGCTGGCCAGGCCCTGCGGCGACGGCAGCCTCACACCTCAGCCGAACCAGTGAACCCTCGTACTCCTCTCTGTGTGGGCTTCCATTGCCACATCTTCCCCGGCTCCCCGTCGTCCCCTTCCTAGGCATCACCGTCGTCCACTACCATGGTGCTCTTGGCGCGGCGTGGTCAACATGGTTAAGGAACGACTTCCATCAGACGTGGATTGTACGTGGAGAAGCTGACAGCTGGGTCCACGGCCGCAGCAAGGAAGTGCCTCATTATTACGCGGAAAGTAATGATTCCTCCACCTGACAGTTGGGACCCACCGGACGGGCCACTATATTTCGCAAAAAAAATGTTTCCCCCTGACTGCTGGGACCCACCAGCTACATCTTCGCACGCAAGGAAGTGCGTTCGGGCAAAAAAAACAATTCGCCCCCCTGACTGTTGGGACCCACCAGCTACATCTTTGCAGGCAAGGAAGTGCCTGATAGTCGGGACCCACCTGTACGTAACATTGTCATTTTGGTCGCGAACGTGTACGTACATATATACTGGTGGATTTAGAGGTGCGCACGTGTCATAGTAGAGGCGCGTATGTGTCGTAGTAGAGGCGTGCACGTAGCATGTACACGTACGTACAGCGGCCAGGGTGCAAGAAAGAAAATACGGCCACGTATGTGTACATACGAGCGGGGTCTCAAACGCCTACTCGCGCATACGTACGGCCAGGGCTCGTGTACATGGCTGGGTCGGAACAGAGAAACGGCGTCGTCGTCGTGTTCATGGGGAGGCAACGAAATGCGTCATGTTCATGGGGAGGCAACGGAATGCGCCGTGTTCATCGAGAGGCAACGGAACGCGTGGGAGCCAACCGGCTGGGTCGGAACGGAATGTGTGGTCATGTTCATCGGGAGGGCTTGGACAGAACAGGCGATGGAAACGAGGCCTGGCATACTGCACAACGGAGGAAATGGACCTCCTACGTTTAGAACGGGGTCCTGTTGATCGGGAGGGGTCTGGCGTACCACAAAACGGAGGAAACGGACCTCCTACGATCGAAACGGGGGTCCTGTTGATCGGGAGGGTGTGGTGTACTGCAAAACGGACGAAACGGACCTCCTACGGTCGAAACGGCGGTCCTGTTGATCAGGAGGGGTGTGGCGTACCGCAAAACGGACGAAACGGACCTCCTACGATCGAAACAGGGGTCCTATTCATCAGGAGGGGTGTGGCGTACCGCAAAACGGGACTCCGCGGGATACTGTTCATCTCCACCGTCGACCTCCTCCAGCTTCCACGGGCTACCGTCGACCTCCTCCAGCCTCCATGGGCTCCTGTTCATCCAGCCTCTACCGCGCGCTACTCCACCGGCTACTGTTCAACCACCCCTCCACGGGCACCAATCCACTGTCTACTGTTCATCCAGCCCTCCACACCACGGGGTCCTGTTCAACCACCCCTCCACGGGCACCCCTCCACCATCTACTGTTCATCCAGCCCTCCACCACACCACAGGGTCATGTTCATCCAGAGGCAACGCCACCGCTCACTATTCATCCAACCCCCCCCCCCCCCCCCCCGCAACGCTCACTGTTCATCCCAGAGGCGGCATCGATCGGCTTCAGTTAGCAGCAGTAGCGAAGGAATCGCTCGATTGGGTACAGTTAACAGTCGTCGATCGATCGCTCGGGTTCAGTAATGCGTAGCCTGCAGTGCAATCGCTCGGGTTTAGTTAGAGCCCAACGCCTCGCTCGGGTTCAGTTAGAGCCAACACCTCGCACACACGCACGTACGTGTACGAGAGAAACATGCATCGCTCGGCCCCCGACCTCCCACCGTAACCGGGAACTCCCCGAAATTCGCCTCCCCCTCGCTTCTACCACGGTTTTTTCCGTCATGGACAGCCCAAAGAATGTCATGCAGCTGTGTCTCCGGCCCGCAGGACGAAAATCCCATTTTCTGTCATGATTTTTTGTCATAGAAGTAGGAGCCCACCACATCTATGATGATACCGGGTTTTGTCACAATTATCGTCATAGAAGTGTCATATGTATGACATAAAAAATTGTTCGGCCCAAAATGTCACGGATGTGTCTTTTTTTTGTAGTGTACTTCCAATGTGATAGTCCGGGTACATTTTGCTTCCACCCTGGGTATAACACCCTCGAAAGTGGTGGTGCTGGGCTTGATCCTTGATGGACCAACGCCCATTTTCCTGATCGTGTCAGCGTAGATTAGGTTGGGGTTGCTTCCTCCATCCATAAGGACCCATGTTAGGTGGAACCCATCGACATTGGGGTCCAAGACCAAAGTCGCCAATCCACCTTGTCGGATACTGGTCAGGTGGTCTCATTTGTCGAAGGTGATTAGGTAAGCAAACCATGGGTTGTACTTCAGGGTTATAGGCTCCAAGGTGTAAATGTCTCGAAGAGCGTGTTTCCGCTCTTTTTCCAGGGATGTGGGTGACATAGGTCATTATAACACCCCGTATGTAACTTGCCATATTTGTATTCGAACTCTTGCCACTTTCGGCACTAAGTTATGATATTTCCTTGTTGTCGGGTTTTTGTCTTCATGTTGCTTTGTTTTTGTCATGCATCTCATATCATGTCATCATGTGCATTGCATTTGCATACGTGTTCGTCTCATGCATCCGAGCATTTTCCCCGTTGTCCGTTTTGCATTCCGATGCTCCTATGTCCTCCGGTGTCCCTTTCTACCTCTTTTCGTGTGCGGGTATTAAACATTCTCGGATTGGACCGAGACTTGCCAAGCGGCCTTGGTTTACTACCGGTAGACCGCCTATCAAGTTTCGTGCCATTTGGACTTCGTTTGATACTCCAACGGTTAACTGAGGGACCGAAAAAGCCTCGTGTGTGTCGCAGCCCAACACCCCTCTAAAGTGGCCCAAAACCCACCTAAACCTCCTCCATCATCTAGGCCGTTCGATCACGACCGCGTGGCCGAAAACCGTGCTCAATTTGGAGCCTCCTAGCTCCTCCTACCTATAAATATAGCCTCCTCCACGAAATTTCGGATCATTTCGTACCCTAACCCTAAAAATCTGCATCTCCGCCGTCGGACATCTCCGCCTCCTAGCCGGACGCTCGCCACCGCCCACTCCCGACGCGCCACGTGGCAGGCACCCACATCGCCGCCGCCGGCCCGCCTGGGCCCGAGGGGAGCCCTCCCAGCCCTGCTCACCCGCGCACCGCCCGCGCCTCCGCCCGACGACCCCGCGCCGCTTCCCCGCCTCCACGCCGGCGCCGACCCCGCCACCTTGCTCGTCGGCCGCCTCCGCCGCCGGCCACCATCGCAGTTCGGCCGCCCCGCGCCCGCATCGCCTAGCGTCAGTCGCCCCGCGCTGGAGCCGCACCTCGTCGCCGCCGCGCGCCGTTTACCTCGTCATCGGCCCGATCCGGGCACGGGCCGGACGGATCCGGTCATCTCCCTCCTCTCCGGCAATGATTTCCGGCGAGATCCGCATCCTCGGTTCGCGTGCACCCGGCTTCTATAGTAAACCCTAGATCAGGTTGACTTTCTCTCCAATCTCCTAGTAATTTTGTGCATTTTTCATCGCATCGTATCTCTGCAACCATGGCTCCGTTTTGGGCGTGTAGCATATCAAATTGTTCGTCTCGACGAGTACTTCATTTCATCACATTGCATCATGTTCATTTGAGCTCATCTTGATGCCCTAAATGCTATTAAAAGAGTGCTAGTTTCTGATAGTTTCAAATTCATATCAGCAATTGGACATTTGTCATTTTTGCCATGATTGATGTGTGCCTCCTATGAACTTGAGCCCTACATGAGTTGTGAAGTATGCCATGCCATCTTTACAGGCATGTATGCCATGTATTTTTGTGATCTCTGTGATGACTAGCACAAGCATGCAAAGTAGCCCTCTCAATGTTGTTGATTTCAGGGACTTAGGAATATTCTAGTCTTTGCCCTGCCATTATTTTTATGCCATGTATCTTTGTTGCTACAGAGAGATCCATGCCTGTTTTGAGCATGATCAGTAAGGATGTTTTGTAGATATTGTGGTTCTCTATCCATCCATGTCTTTGTTTGCAATTATGGAGCACCCTAGCTTGAGTCAATCGAGCTCTACTTTTGCTATAAAATGTTGCTGGTAGAATGTTTACATGTTAAGCATTTTTGCCGAGCTTGTTGTAGTTGATCCGTGCATGCTATGATGTTGCTCTTGCCATGTTTAGCTTCTATGCCATGTCTACTTGCTGGGTGTATGCTTAGTTTGTCATGCAATGCCTTGTGGTGAGTGCATCGAGCTCGTAAACATGCCTACTCAATATTTGTTTTGCCATGTTCCAGTTTTCTGCTAAGTCTAAATCTGTTAACGATAATTGCTATGTTCACATGGTTGCCATTGTATTTTCTGATCCATTTTGGCTTATGGTCAGTAAAGGACTTTCGTTGTATGCTTTGAGTAGCTTCATGCCATGTATTGCTTTGCCATGATATGTTCCTGTAGCAAGTTGTTATCTTGCTCGGAACATTGCTTCCTGATGTTAAATTCCTAACTCGTTGTTCTTTTCACTAAGTCTGTAACCTGATATCTTTTGCACTTTTGCCATGCTTGTTTGAACCTGCTATTGAGTGAATTAGCCATAGCTCAGTGTTCATCTCTTGTCAAGCATCTTGAGTGGATCCCTGCCATATATTTTGTTGCTATGTTAGAGTGTTGTAGCTTATTTATCTTGATGCATTTAGATGGTCTCATGCTGTTAATCGCAGATCGGTGCCATATTTGTTTTGCTTGCCATTTGCAAACCGAGCATCCGATTCCGGTGATCTTTATATCGATTTCGACCGAAATCAACTCCTCTTTCCAGTGGCACTCTTGGTTTTCCATGTTGAGGCTAGGTTCAACCATTCCTTTCCGAAACATGCATATGCATCGCATATCACATCCCGCATATCATGCCATGTTTTGCACCATGTTGCTTGTGCATTGCACGTGGTTGATTGTGTCTCCCTTTTGCTTGTTGTTGTTGCTTGGCTAGAGCTGGCAGACGAGTACATGATCGAGGAGCCCATTGAGTACATTTACGAGAATCAAGCTAACGTCAACTCGGAGAACTTTGCAGGCAAGATGACCATACCCTCGAAATCACTTCTATCTTTGCTTGCTAGATGCTCGCTCTTTTGCTATGCCTATGCTATGATACCTACCACTTGCTTATCATGCCTCTCATATTGCCATGTCAAACCTCTAACCCACCTTGTCCTAGCAAACCGTTGTTTGGCTATGTTACCGCTTTGCTCAGCCCCTCTTATAGCGTTGCTAGTTGCAGGTGAAGATTGGAGTTTGTTCCTTGTTGGAACATGTTTATTGCTGGGATATCATTATTATATCTTGTCTATTTTAATGCACCTATATAATTGGTAAAGGGTGGAAGGCTTGGCCTTATGCCAGGTGTTTTGTTCCACTCTTGCCGCCCTAGTTTCCGTCATACCGGTGTCATGTTCCTTGATTTTGCATTCCTTACATGGTTGGGTTATAATGGGAACCCCTTGACAGTTTGCCTTGAATAAAACTCCTCCAGCATGGCCCAACATTGGTTTTACCATTTGCCACCTAGCCTCTTTTTCTCTTGGGTTCCGCGGACTCAAGGGTCATCTTTATTTTACCCCCCCCCCCCGGGCCAGTGCTTCTATAAGTGTTGGTCCAACCTGAGCGATGTCCGGGGCTACCAGGGGCAACTCTGGGCTGGCCTACCCGACGTCTTGCTCATCCGGTGTGCCCTGAGAATGAGATATGTGCAGCTCCTATCAGGATTTGTCGGCATATTCGGGTGGCTTTGCTAGTTTAGTTTTACCATTGTCGAGATGTCTTGTAACCGGGATTCCGAGTCTGATCGGATTGTCTTAGGAGAAGGAATATCCTTCGTTGACCGTGAGAGCTTGTGATGGGCTAAGTTGGGACACCCCTGCAGGGATTTGAACTTCCAAAAGCCGTGCCCGCGATTATGGGCGGATGGGAATTTGTTAATGTCCGGTTGTAGAAAACCTGAAACTTAACTTAATTAAAATGAATCAACAGAGTGTGTGGTCATGATGGTCTCTTTTCGGCGGAGTCCGGGAAGAGAACACGGTCTCATGCTATGCTTGAACGTAGGTTGTTATAGGATCACGTCTTGATCATAGTTGATCAACCGTGCCTTTGCCTTGTCTTCTCACTCTCATTTGCATATGTTAGCCACCATATATGCTAGTCGCTTGCCGCAGCTCCACATCATACCTTTTACCCTTCCTATAAGCTTAAATAGTCTTGATCGCGAGGGTGTGAGATTGCTGAGTCCCCGAGACTCACAGATTACCTCCAAAACCAGATGCAGGGACCGATGATACCACTCCAGGAGATTCGACTGAGCTCAAGTGGGAGGTCGATGAGGACTCGGGACGATACTATGTTTCCTTTCCAGACGATCAGTAGTGGTGCCTAGTTGGGGCGATCGGGGACTTTGTCGCATTTGTGGTTGTTCTTTATTTTGGTTCCATAGTCGGACCTTGAGTGTATCTGGATGAATGTAATGATATTTATGCTATTGTGTGACACGGCGAGTGTAAGCTAACTATGTATCTCTTTTCCCTTATTTCATTACCTAGGTTGTTGTGAAGATTACCTCACTTGCAACATTGCTTACAATGCGGTTATGCCTCTAAGTCGTGCTTCGACACGTGGGAGATATAGCTGCATTGTGGGCGTTACAAGTTGGTAATCAGAGCCTTCCCCGACCTTAGGAGCCCCCTTCTTGATCGAATCGCTAGCGTTGTTGAGTCTAGAAAAAAAATGTTTTGAGTCATTTAGGATTATATATATCAGAGAGTAGGATTCTTTTTACTCCTCAGTCCCTTCGTCGCACTGGTGAGGCATCCTGACATAGAGTTTTGACTCTTCTCTTCTCAAATTTCACTAAAAAATTAGGATCACATGGGTATCTTGGAATCGTTCCGATGGTTTTGTGACGAGAACATTGTTCTTGGTGGCTCCTGACATTTAGGGGTTGTGGCAGTGTCCTGGGGAGTTGAGCTCCGAGGTGTTGTCGTCACAATTTTATTGTTGCAATTCTGGGATACCTGAGTTTCGCCGACATCAAAAATCTCTTTTATGCAGTTGTTGGTGAGATAACCTCTACGCCACCCAGTACTGGGGCGGGAGTTCGGAAGTATTGCCATAACTCGTATAACGGATGCTTTTCGAAGGTTGAGGTAAATGATTTCCGAAGGTTTCTTGGTTATGTGTTGAAGGATGGATACAGCTGGATGTAGGATTTGCTAGCTTTGGGTGAGATATTATGCTTCCCCTGTATCCCCAACACCTGATTGCATAACCAGGAAAGGTTCGGGAGTTTCATAGGTGGGAATTCATGTAGCTCTAGTATTTCTTCCGCGAATATTTGGTTTGTGATTGGGCAATCCTCACCAAGTATTTGTTCTTGTCTGTACCTTGTTGTTTTATTCTTCTACCTCTATCTAAGTGGCTCCTCAATTTATGGAAGTGTGACCATTTCAATTGGAATGCATTCGTTCATTTTGTTCGGATGTTAAGACTATATGTTGCAATCTCGATCCATTTGATTCAGCTTGAATATATGTCTGTTAAGATGCTAACGGATGTCACCCTCTTCAGGATGGCTCCCCCAATGCGTTCGAATCCTGATCCGCCGCCACCACCACCACCTCCGGAGGCATGGCAAGCTGTGATGGCCACTACCAATGCAAACACGCAGATGATCATGCAAATATTGCAAGAGCGCAACCAAGGGAATCATGGCCATGGCAACAATCAGAATCAATTTGCTACACTCAACCAGTTCCTCGCAAACCAGCCAAAGACCTTCAGTAACTGTGTCAAAGCAACAGACGCTGATGATTGGCTCGTGGATATCTGCAAGCATTTCGAGTGCAGCAACATCAGGCCTGAGGACTTTGTCAAGTTTGCCTCGTTCCAACTCAAAGACCAAGCTGTAGAATGGTATCAGCAATACAAAGATTCCAGAGGAGGTCGTGTGATTACCTGGGATGAATTCCGTCAAGACTTCAAAGCTCACCACATTCCTCAGAGTGTTGTTGAGAGCAAGCGTGAGGAGTTCCGCAACCTGAAGCAAGGCAGCTTGTATGTTTACCAGTATAACATCATGTTCCAGAAGCTCGCTCGTTTCGCTAAGCAAGACGTCCCTGACGAGAAGAGCATGATTTATCAGTTTATAGGTGGCCTCAGAGAATATCTCCAACTAGCTCTCGTGCTTTTTGAGCCGCAGAAGTACGATGAGTTTTACAACATGGCACTGAAACAAGAGGCTGCTCAACTCAAGTGCGATGCTTCCAAGAAACGAGTCAGGGATGCAACTCCTTCTTCCTCAACTCAGGTGGTAACTAAGCAGCAAAAGTATTGGTTGCCTCCTCCTCCTCCGTTTTGTCAGCCTTATCAGCAGAAGAGCAAAGGTGGCAATGGATCTTCCCACCCACCCAACCCAGGCTTTCAGAACAAGACTTCGTCTCATGCTCCGAGATCAAGTGCTCCATATCACCGTCCGCTTTCAGAGGTCACGTGCAACAAGTGTCAGCAGAACGGTCACTATGCCAACAAATGCTTCAATCAGAGGCGTCTTCCTCCTCCTCCTCCTGTGAGATCTGCTAGCACTGAAGTGGTCAAGCATAACCCCAAGTCTGCTAAGATCAACATGATGAACGCAGCTCAGGAAAAGGACTCGTCAGATGTGATTATGGGTAACCTTCCTGTTAACGATATCCCTGCAAGAGTTCTTTTTGATACTGGTGCATCTTTGTCATTCATATCAAAGCATTTTGCATCCATGCACGATTTGCATACTGTCGATTTGCTTAAGCCGATAGCGGTTTCCTCTCTGGGTTTGTTCATGAACACCAAAATGATGGCTCCAGATGTCACTATCACGTTGGGCGACTATAAGTTTCTGTCTTCTCCAATGGTCCTTGGTAACTCGGATATTGATCTTATTCTCGGAATGGATTGGCTTTCTAAGCACAAGGCTCAGCTTGATTGTGCTGCCAGGCAGATTCAATTGACATATTCGTCTGAGGATGTTATCGTCTTTGCTGCTCGTGATGATACCATCAGACTGTTTTCTCTCAATGAGAAGAGCGAGCTGGATGCCATCTCTCATATTCCAGTCATTTGTGAATATCAAGACATCTTTCCAGAAGAGCTTCCAGGAATGCCTCCTCACCGGCCAGTTGAATTCGTCATCGATCTTGAGCCTGGCACGGAACCTTTTTGCAAACGTCCTTACAAGCTTGGACCTGAAGAGTTGAAGGAGCTGAAGAAGCAACTCGATATTCAAGAGCGTATGGGTCTCATCCGACCAAGTTCTTCTCCATGGGGTTGTGGTGTTCTTTTTGTCAAGAAGAAGGATGGAACGGACCGACTTTGCGTAGACTACCGTCCATTGAACAAGAAGACCATAAAGAACAAGTACCCACTTCCCAACATCAATGAGCTTTTTGAACAACTCAAAGGTGCTCAAGTTTTCTCCAAGCTTGATCTCCGTATGGGCTATCATCAGATTCGCATTCGTGAAGAAGATATCCCCAAGACAGCATTTAGAACAAGCTATGGTTCATATGAATACACTGTCATGTCTTCCGGCCTTGTCAATGCTCCTCCAACTTTCTCTCGCATGATGAAATTCATCTTCAACGCCTACACAAATGACTTTGTCTTGGTCTACCTCGATCACATTTTGGTCTTTTCCAGGAACAAGGGGGATCATGCCAAGCATTTGAGATTGGTGCTAGATAAACTCAGAGAACATCAGTTCTTTGCGAAGTTTTCAAAGTGCGAGTTTTGGCTCGATGAGGTTCTCTACCTTGGACATATCATCTCCTCCAAGGGCATAGCTGTTAATCCTGAGAAGGTGTCTGCAATTGTGAATTGGGAACCACCTCAGAACGTGAAGCAACTCCGCAGCTTCCTTGGGCTCGCAAGCTATTGTCGAAGGTTCGTTGAGAACTTCTCTAAGATCGTGAAGCCTCTTTCCAACCTTCTCCAGAAGCATGTGAAGTATGTCTGGTCACCTGAGTGTGACATAGCTTTCAACACCCTGAAAGAGAAGTTAGTCACTGCTCCAGTTCTGACTCCTCCAGATGAATCCAAACCATTTGAGATCTTCTGTGATGCTTCCCTTCAAGGTCTCGGTGCAGTATTGATGCAAGAGAAGAAAGTTGTGGCCTATACCTCTCGCCAGTTGAAGCCCAACGAAAAGAACTACCCCACTCACAACCTCCAGTTGGCGGCAGTTGTCCATGCTCTTTTAACATGGAGGCATCTCTTATTGGGACGAAAAGTGGACATCTTCACTGATCACAAAAGTCTCAAGTACATCTTCACTCGGCCCAACCTCAACCTCAGGCAGACTCGTTGGGTCGAAATGATTCAAGAGTATAATCCGAGTATCGAATATACTCCAGGCAAGGCCAATGTAATTGCTGACGCATTGAGCAGGAAGGCTTACTGCAATAGTCTGATTATCAAGCCTTACCAACCAGAGCTTTGTGAAGCTTTCCGCAAACTTAATCTTCAAGTTGTTCCTCAAGGATTTATGGCCAACCTCCAAATCTCTCCTACTTTGGAAGTCAGATTCGTGACGCTCAACTTCTTGATGCTATGGTGAAGAAGGTGAAGATTGGGATTGCCAAGAGTCAACCCAAGTACAAGTGCTATCGTCTTGGTGACAAGGATACTCTATTCTTCGAGGATCGCATTGTTGTGCCTAAAGGTGACCTTCGTAAAGTCATTATGAACAAGGCTCACAATTCACTCCTCTCTATTCACCCTGGAAGTACAAAGATGTACCAGGACCTCAAACAGTCGTATTGGTGGACTCGAATGAAGCGCGAGATTGCTCAGTTCATGAATGAATGTGATGTCTGCAGAAGAGTGAAAGCAGAACACCAACGACCAGCTGGTCTCCTCCAACCTCTTGCCATTCCAGAATGGAAGTTTGACCATATTGAGATGGACTTCGTGACTGGATTTCCAAAGTCCAAGCATGGCAATGATACTATCTTTGTTGTCATCGACAAGCTTACCAAAGTGGCTCATTTTCTTCCTATCAAAGAATCTATCATAGCAGCTCAGTTGGCAGAGCTATATACCTCCAGGATTGTCTCTCTGCACGGCATTCCGCAATTGATATCTTTAGATCGTGGCAGCATCTTCACCTCTAAGTTCTGGGATTCTTTTCAGAAGGCCATGGGCACCAACATTCGCTTCAGCACATCTTTTCATCCTCAAACCAGTGGCCAAGTCGAGCGAGTCAATCAGATTCTTGAAGATATGCTCACGGCTTGTGTCATCTCTTTCGGTATGAAGTGGGAAGATTGTCTTCCATATGCCGAGTTCTCCTACAATAACAGCTTCCAAGCGAGTTCGGGCAAGGCCCCATTCGAGATTCTCTATGGCAGGAAGTGTCGTACTCCTCTTAACTGGTCAGAGACTGGTGAATGTCAACTTCTTGGCAATGACTTGATCACAGAGGCTGAAGAAATGTGCAAAGTCATTCGTGATAATCTCAAAGCCACGCAATCACACCAAAAGTGTTACTATGATAGCAAGCATCGTGACTTGGCTTTCGAGATCGGAGACCATGTCTACCTCCGCGTCTCTCCAATGAAAGGTACTCGTCGCTTCGGTATCAAAGGGAAGCTTGCCCCTAGATACGTGGGTCCTTTCAAGATCATTGGCAAAAGAGGCGGTCTCGCCTATCAACTTGAGCTTCCCTCCAACTTTGCAAACGTGCACGACGTGTTTCATGTGTCTCAACTCTGCAAGTGTTTCAAGACTCCTGACCGCACCGTCAACTTAGAAGAGATTGATCTCCAAGAAGACTTGTCTTATCGTGAGCACCCAGTTGCTATTTTTGAAGAAACTGAGCGCAAGACTCGTAACAAGTCTATCAAATTCCTGAAAGTAAAGTGGTCACATCATTCCGACCGTGAAGCCACCTAGGAACGCGAGGATCACCTCCGTTCTGAGTACCCAGAGTTTTTCCAGTCCTAGATCTCTGGACGAGATCCTTTCGTAGTGCTGGAGTGTTGTAACACCCCGTATGTAACTTGTCATATTTGTATTCCAACTCTTGCCACTTTCGGCACTAAGTTATGATATTTCCTCATTGTCGGGTTTTTGTCTTCGTGTTGCTCTGTCTTTGTCATGCATCTCATATCATGGCATCATGTACATTGCATTTGCATACGTGTTCGTCTCATGCATCCAAGCATTTTCCCCATTGTCCGTTTTGCATTCCGGCGCTCCTATGTCCTCTGGTGTCCCTTTCTACCTCTTTTCGTGTGTGGGTATTAAACGTTCTCGGATTGGACCGAGACTTGCCAAGTGGCCTTGGTTTACTACCGGTAGACCGCCTATCAAGTTTCGTGACATTTGGACTTCGTTTGATACTCCAACGGTTAACCGAGGGACCGAAAAGGCATCGTGTGTGTTGCAGCCCAACACCCCTCCAAAGTGGCCCAAAACCCACCTAAACCTCCTCCATCATCTAGGTCGTTCGATCACGATCGCGTGGCCGAAAACCGTGCTCAATTTGGAGCCGCCTAGCTCCTCCTACCTACAATATAGCCTCCTCCCCAAAATTTCAGATCATTTCGTACCCTAACCCTAAAAATCTGCATCTCCGCCGCCGGACATGTCCGCCTCCTAGCCGGACGCTCACCGCCACCCACTCCCAACGCACCACGTGGCAGGTGCCCACATCACCACCGTCGGCCCGCCTGGGCCCGAGGGGAGCCCTCCCGGCCCGGCTCCCCTGCGCGCCGCCCGCGCCTCCGCCCGACGACCCCGCGCCGCTTCCCCGCCTCCACGCCGGCGCCGACCCCGCCGCCTCACTTGCCGGCCGCCTCTGCCGCCAGCCGCCGTCGCAGTCCGGCCGCCCCGCGCCCGCACCGCCTCGTGCCGGTCGCCCCGCGCCGGAGCCGCACCTCGTCGCCCCGCGCTGCCGCGCGCCGTTCACCTCGTCGCCGGCCCAATCCAGCCACGGGCCGGCCCGATCCGGTCATCTCCCCCCTCTACGGCAACGATTTCCGGCGATATCCGTTGCCTCGGTTCGCGTGCACTTGGCTGCTACAGTAAACCCTAGATCGGGTTGGCTTTCTCTCCAATCGCCCAGTAATTTTGTGCATTTTTCATCGCATCGTATCTCTGCAACAGTGGCTCCGTTTTGGGCGTGTAGCATGTCAAATTGTTCGTCTCGATGAGTACTTCATTTCATCTCATTGCATCATGTTCATTTGAGCTCATCTTGATGCCCTAAATGTTGTTGCAAGAGTGCTAGTTTCTGTTAGTTTCAGATTCATATCAGCAATTGGGCATTTGTCATTTTTGCCATGATTGATGTGTGCCTCCTATGAACTTGAGCCCTACATGAGTTTTGAAGTATGTCATGCCATCTTTACAGGGGTGTATGCCATGTATTTTTTTGATCTCTGTGGTGACTAGCACAAGCATGCAAAGTAGCCCTCTCAATGTTGCTGATTTCAGGGACTTAGAAATATTCCAAGTCTTTGCCCTGCCATTATTGTTATGCCATGTATCTTTGTTGCTACAGAGAGATCCATGCCTGTTTTGAGCATGATCAATAAGGATGTTTTGTAGATATTGTGGTGCTCTATCCATCCATGTCTTTGTTTGCAATTAAGGAGCACCCTAGCTTGAGTCAATCGAGCTCTACTTTTGCTATAAAATGTTCCTGGCAGAATGTTTACATGTTAAGCATTTTTGCCGAGCTTGTTGTAGTTGATCCGTGCATGCTATGATGTTGCTCTTGCCATGTTTAGCTTCTATGCCATGTCTACTTGCTGGGTGTATGATTAGTTTGTCATACAATGCCTTGTGGTGAGTGCATCAAGCTTGTAAACATGCCTACTCAATATCTGTTTTGCCATGTTCCAGTTTTTTGCAAAGTCTGAATCTGTTGACGATAATTGCTATGTTCGCATGGTTGTCATTGTATTTTCTGATCCCTTTTGGCTTATGGTCAGTAAGGGACTTTTGTTGTGTGCTTTGAGTAGCTTCATGCCATGTATTGCATTTCCATGATATGTTCATGTAGCATGTTGTTATCTTGCTCGGAACATTGCTTCCTGATGTTAAATTCCTGACTTGTTGTTATTTTCACTAAGTCTGTAACCTGATATCTTTTGCACTTTTGCCATGCTTGTTTGGACCTTCTATTAAGTGAATTAGTCGTAGCTCAATGTTCATCTCTTGTCAAGCATCTTGAGTGGATCCCTGCATGTATTTTTTGTGCTATGTTAGAGTGTTGTAGCTTATTTATCTTGATGCATTTAGATGGTCTCGTGCTGTTAATCGCAGATTGGTGCCATATTTGTTTTGCTTGCCATTTGCAAACCGTGCATCCGATTCCGGTGACCTTTATATCGATTTCGACCGAAATCAACTCCTCTTTCCAGTGGAACTCTTGGTTTTCCAAGTTGAGGCCAGGTTCAACCATTCCTTTCCAAAACATGCATATGCATCGCATATCACATCTCGCATATAATGCCATGTTTTGCATCATGTTGCTTGTGCATTGCACGTGGTTGATTGTGTCTCCATTTTCCTTGTTGTTCTTCCTTGGTGTAATGCCCTCGATGCGGCTATATCTCCCACGTGTCGAAGCACGACTTAGAGGCATAACCGCATTGAAAGCAATGTCGCAAGTGAGGTAATCTTCGCAAACAACCCATGTAATACATTAAGGGAAAAGAGATACATAGTTGGCTTACAATCGCCACTTCACACAATTACATGAATAAAGCATTACATCAACCAGATACAATCAAGGTCCGACTACGGAACCAAAATAAAAGAAGAACCCCAAATGCGACAAGGTCCCCGATCGACCCCAACTGGGCTCCACTACTGATCAACTAGATCGAAACAACATAAAGGACAAGATCTTCATCGAGCTCCTCCTTGAGCTTGGTTGAGTCATCTGCATGGTAACATCGGCACCTGCAAAGTGGTTTTGGAAGTATCTATGAGCCACCGAGACTCAGCAATCTTACACCCTCGCGATCAAGACTATTTAAGCTTACGGGTAAGGTAAAGGTATGAGGTGGAGCTGCAGCAAGCGACTAGCATATATGGTGGCTAACATACACAAATGAGAGCGAGAAGAGAAGGCAAAGCTTGGTCGATAAAAGTATGATCAAGAAGTGATCCTATAGCAACCTACATCAAGCATAACTCCAACACCGTGTTCACTTCCCGGACTCCGCCGGAAAGAGACCATCACAGTTACACACGCGGTTGATGCATTTTAATTTAAGGTCAACTTCAGGTTTTCTACAACCGGACGTTAACAAATTCCCATTCTGCCCATAACCGTGGGCACGGCTTTTGAAAGTTCAAATCCCTGCAGGGGTGTCCCAACTTAGCCCATCACAAGCTCTCACGGTCAACGAAGGAATATACCTCCTCCAGAGACATTCCGATCAGACTCGGTATCCCGGTACAACAAGACATTTCGACAAGGTAAAACTAAACCAGCAACACCGCCCGAATGTGCCGACAAATCCCGATAGGAGCTGCACATATCTCGTTCTCAGGGCACACTCAGATGAGCCAGACATTAGGTAGGCCAGCCGAGAGTTGCCCCTGGTAGCCCCGGACATCGCTCGGTTGGACCAACACTCAGAGGAGCACTGGCCCGGGGGGGTAAAATAAAGATGACCCTTGAGTCTACAGAACACAAGGGAAAGAAAAGGCTAGGTGGAAAATGGTAAAACCAATGTTGGGCATTGCTGGAAGAGCTTTACTTAAGACGAACTGTCAAGGGGTTCCCATAATAGCCCAACCGCGTAAGGAACGCAAAATCCGGGAACATAACACCGATATGACGGAAACTATGGCGGCAAGAGTGGAACAAAACACCAGGCATAAGGCCGAGCCTTCCACCCTTTACCAAGTATATAGATGCATTAATTAAATAAGATATATTGTGATATCCCAACAAGTAAACATGTTCCAACAAGGAACAACATCTCCATGTTCCAATAAGGAACAAACTTCAATCTTCACCTGCAACTAACAACGCTATAAGAGGGGCTGAGCAAAGCGGTAACATAGCCAAACAACGGTGTCCTAGGACAAGGTGGGTTAGAGGCTTGGTTCAACAATATGGGAGGCATGATAAGCAAGTGGTAGGTATCGCAGCATAGGCATAGCAAAAGAGCGAGCATCTAGCAAAGCAAAGATAGAAGTGATTTCGAGGGTATGATCATCTTGCCTGAAATCCCGCAAGGAAGAAGAACGAGTCCATGAAGAAGATAAACAGATGTAGTCAAACGGTTCCTCACAAACACGACGTTACCGAAACCAGCCCGAAGAAGCAACACCGGAAAAGAAGCACACGACATAGTAAACAACCAACACATGAGCATGGTATGATATGCGGGATGCGCTATGCGATGCATATGCATGATTGGACAAGGAATGCATGAACCTGGCCTCGACTTGGACAACCAAGTGTGCCACTAGAAAGATGATGTGATTTCGGTTGAAATCGATATAAAGATCACCGGAATCGGAGTTACGGTTTGGAAATGGCAAGCGATTCAAATATGACACCGGTCTACGATTTACAGCAAGTAGTCATCTAAATACAATGAGATGAACATGCTACAGCACTCAAACATGGCAACAAAATACATGGCAGGGATGCATTCAAGATGCTTAACAAAAGTCTAGCACTGAGCTACGGCCAATTCATCCATTAACAGGTTCAAACAAGCATGGCAAAAATGCAAACTTTAAACAGATCTCAGACTTAGTGAAATTAACACTTGTCTGGAATTTCAGATCAGATAGCACTCTTCGGAGCAACAAAACTATATGCTACAGGACCTGAACATGACAAAGTAAAACATGGCATGGAGCTACTCAAAGAGCTTAACAAAAGTCCCTTAGTGACCTTGAGCCAAAAGGGATCACAAAATACAATTGCAAGCATGTGAACATAGCAAAAACATAATCAGTTTTCAGACTTAGTGAAAACTGGGACATGCTGAAATCATAACTCAAGTAGGCATGTTTACGAGCTCGATGCACTCACTACGGAGCAAGTCATGATAAGCTAAGCATACATCTATCATGAACACACAAAATGCAAGGTAGACATGGCAAGAACAATAGCATAGCATGCACGGATCAACTACAACATCATCGGCAAAATTGCAAACAAGTTGACAATCTGCCCAGATTCACAAAGTAGCAAAAGTAGAGCTCAATTGACTCAAGCTAGGATGCTCCATCATTGCAAAAAAAGACATGGATGGATAGAGCACTACAAGATTAACAAAACATCCTTACTGATCATCCTCAAGAGAGGCACGGATCACTAGGAAACAACATGAACATATGGCATCATGAACTAAACAGCTCAAGGACTTAGTGGAAATGCCAAGTCCCTGAAAACAGAATTACCAAGTGCCTCACTTTGCAAGCTTGCACTAGTCACCACACACATCACAAAAATACATGGGTTGCACCTCTGGAAAGATGGCAAAACCCTTGACAAAACATATGTAGAGCTCATGGTCATATCATGCACACAATAATCATGGCAAAAATGACAAAAGTCTAACATGGAGTAGCAGATGTGACAATTATCTCAAGTAGCCTCCTTCTAACAGCATTTCGGGCATCAAGATGAACTCAAATGAAAATGGTGCAATGGAATGAAATGATGTAATCTCTGAGACGAACAATTCGATATGCTATATGCCCAAATCGGAGCTACGGATGCGGAGATACGATGCGATGAACATAGGCATATGGATCTAGGAATTCGGGGACTTAGTGGAAAATCTCACCCCGGGAAAAGTCAACGCAGGATGGCGCGGTGCGGGACGGCGCGGATCCAGATCGGAGGGCCGTTTGGTTCGTGGGATTGGTGGATATCATCCACCTTCCCCGGATCCGGCGAGGTAGCCGTCTCCGGAGATGGCCGGCGACAAGGGCGCGGGCGGTGGAACCATCGAGGTGAGGCGCGGTGGATCCGGCTGGCGAGGAGGATGGCGGCGCATGGCGGCAGCGTTGGCCGGAACGGCGGCGATGGGCGGCGCCGGTGATGAGCTGGCGGCGAGGCGCGCCGGCAAGCGGGCGGCGCCACAGTCCGGCGAGGAAGCGCACGTCCATGGCGACTCGGGCGGTGGTTCGGGCGCACGGTGGCGGGGCGCGATCGAGCGACAGGCAACGGCGACCGGGCTCGGAGGGCCACGCGCGGGCCCTGGCGGGCCGGCGGGTGAGGCGCGGCGGCGGGGATGCCGGCTGGGATAGGTGGCAGCCGCGGGTTGGAGGAGAGCGGCGGCGGGGCTGAGGTGGCGACGCATGATTGGTCCGGGCGACGTGGCTGAGGCGGCGTGGGATGGACGTGTCCGGCGGCGCGAGGAGGGAGATGGCTAGGGTTCATCCGTGAAATGATCCGAAATTTCGGGGAGGAGCACATATTTATAGGTAGAGGGAGCTAGGATAGTCCAAATGAGGTGCGGTTTTCGGCCACGCGATCGTGATCGAACGACCGAGATGATGGAACAGGTTTAGATGGGTTTTGGGCCACTTTGGAAGGGTGTTGGGCTGCAACACACACGAGGCCTTTTCGGTCCCTCGGTTAACCGTTGGAGCATCAAACGAAGTCCAAATGATACGAAACTTGACAGGCGGTCTACCGGTAGTAAACCAAGGCCGCATGACAAGTCTCGGTCCAATCCAGAAATGTTTAATCCCCACACATGAAAGAAAGGTAGACATGACCACCGGAGGAGAACGGAGCGCCGGAATGCAAAACGGACAACGGGGAAAATGCTCGGATGCATGAGACGAACATGTATGCAAATGAAATGCGCATGATGACATGATATGCAATGCATGACACGCAAGCAACGACAAGGCAACAGCAGCGAATAACTGGACGACACCTGGCACATCGGTCTCGGGGCGCTACAACACTCCACCACTACAATAGGATCTCGTCCCGAGATCAAGAATGGCACCGGAGGGACAAACGGAAGAGAAAGAGAAATGGTAAAACTAAGTTTCTTCTTTGACAAACGAGTGAAACCAAAGAACCTTGCGAGGTTGAACAAATTCGAGAAAAGAATACAGCGAAGGTGAACAAAGTCGAAAACACTCCGTTAGAAAAGAGGGACAAAGAACATTGCGAAAAAAACTTGAGGTTGAAAGGCAAGATATATATTGAAATCACTCCGGTTAAAACAAGATAAAGAAGGATTAAGAATGATATAATTTGGACAGCACTCCGACTGTAAATGGAAGGAATTGAACATGAATTTGACAAGATGAGGGGATACTTGATGAAAACAACAATACACTGCCTCCGGAACTATTGAAAGAATGGCACAAGGGGTAAGAAAGGTTTCAGACAGCACTCCGGTTGAGAAGGGAAGAAAACTTGATAAGATGAGAGAACTTGGAAAGATGGCACGACACTCTGGTTAAATGGATAGGCATGAAAAGAACATGATCTTGACAAAACGAGATGATGGGTTGAAAAGAGCAACATCATAATGCCTCGAGAACAAAAGAATAGAGGGTAGGTAATTGAAATAGGAGAATGGAGAAGAAAATGCCAACTTCTGCCACAAAAGAGCTTGACAAGGCATCTTTAGGAGAAGGGTCGAACGGAATTGTTGTAGAAAACAACAACAAAAAGAGTAATCATGATATGGTCTTATGGAATACAACTCAAACATTATGAGGTGACCACCTTCCACTCACGGGAAGAAGAATTGGATTGGCATGAACAAGGAGATGAGAAGCTTATCACCGGAAGGATATATGAAGAACTTGGATCATATATGAGCACAATTATAGCAACAATCCTTAGGGAAGGCTTTAGGTGAAGTATAACCCAAGATAACTCCAATGACGAGATTTGTGGATTTAAAATACCTCATCTTGATAACTTGTGAAACACGAAGCATGAAGGGAAATTATCAAGAATGACATAATACCACCTCCAATGATATGGTAGAAATAAAATGCACTTCGGAATGCGAGATGAAGAATTCTTGAGCTCCTTAAAAGGAATCTCGATGAAAACTTCGAGAAGGAATTAAATCCTTAAAGAACCATCATGTAGAACCTTCATGAAGAACTCCGGTAAACAAAAGAATGATCAAACGGAAAGAAAGGGTAGTTGAAAACACAAGGTGTAGCCTTGTAAAGATTTAGATAGATCTTCGTGATGAACTAATTGAAAAAGGTTGGAACTCCGGGAAAAGAGAAGATGAACAATTGAGATCAAGAATTTTGATGAACCTTCGGAATCAAGAATAGATCACTTGGATGAAACAAGAATAAGAATTATGTTATGCGTATCCTTCACCAATTAAATTGATGACACTCAACGGATTTGGCACACTACTTATTCTCATAGAAAGGATTAAGATAGATATAGCACAACTTGAGAATGCCTTCAACGAAACACCGGTGGAATCGAAACAACGAATGAATTGATATGATAACGAAAGAAGAGGAATCTTGTATGAACCACCGTAAGAATTGGTTATGAGCAAAGTAAAGATAAAGAAACACCGGGAAGAATTAGCAAATGGACGAACATGCTTGAGAGAATTTAGATACAATTTAATATAATAGATCATGGACCGATTAGAGATCACTTGAACGCTGCACCGGTAAGATCGGAGAATGATAACTGAAAGCTGAGAATGAATAAACCTGACTTGATGGACTCCGGATAACAAACTGAGAAGACTCTTAAATTGCTCCGGAAGGGTGAAAAGAATTCTCACGATCAAAACAATTACGAGAGGATGGCAACAACCTAGAATCACGAATCTTGAAGAGAATGGAGCAAGATTAAAGAGAAACTCTTCTTCGGTCTTCAAATGACAACGAGAAACACCACCGTGAATTGTTGAGGCACTCTGGAATGAATAATGGAAAGCTTGAGCCAAAGATGAAAAGAATTTGAAAGATTTTAGAGGAGGACATTTGACTGATGGCAATTCATTCTTACGTCAAACTTCGAAAAGAATTTTAAGGATATCTCCAAGAGAATTAGAAGAGTCAGGTAAGATCCTGGGAAAAGACCTGTGGGTTAGGGCCCACTCAAAAGAAACACCATAGAACGATTTAAAAGAGGGAATGCACCGGTTGAATTAAATGGCTAGAATGAAATAACATCCTCGAAAGAGTTTGAACGAATGTAGAGTGGAAACACGAATCTTCGAGATATCTTGAGCACTCCAGAATAATTGAATAGCGAGAAGTGGATGATTAAGAGGTGCACCGGCATGAGAAGGTATTTGAAACGAGGAAAAAGGGATATGAGATCAACACCGAAGCTTGATTTGAATCCACTGGAGAAGAAAACGAGTGAAGAGTGACGAACTACTAGAACATCTTCATGGAAACCACCGGGTAAGAATATTGACGGAAAAGAATGGAGAGACTTCTCATGAATAAAAGGATACTTGATTAAGACATATGAGTCCTTGAAGAAAAAGGGTGGGTGGGCGGGAAAAAACAAAGGCAACTTGGAGACGGATGAAACAAACACCGTTGAGAAGAAGTGATAATAGATCTTGCTGATATTGGAATGATCGGATCCACTTGAAGAGAAACACGCCTGTTGAAAAGGATTGACAACACAATCTCGATGATCAAGAGGGATTAGTATTCACATCGGAGTATGAGAACACCACTTGGGAAAGGTATGGAATCAACATTTGACTTCGAAGCAACTCGAATACCACAACTGAAAACAAAACAAAGGATTGGCTTGCAGAATAAGCCGGAACAAACATATGATAGAGATTTCGTCCGAAGTTTTCGTGGTGGGGCCTACACGGGCTCGATCGTACAGCACCATCATGTACAAGGCAGTGCATATGACATACGAAGCGTCCCCGAGTCGGCATAGCCAAGGACTCTTTAAGACACAACGAGACCACTGTAAAACCGACCGTGGATAGGCGGGCCACTAGACGTCGAACCCCAATTTCATATCATACATCTGTCGGAAAGATATCCTAAGAGCTACTTGAATTCCCACTTATAAACTCCCGAAATTTTCCGGTTATGCAATCAGGTGTTGGGGATACAGGGGAAGCATAATATCTCACCTAAAACTAGCAAATCCTACATCCAGCTGTATCCATCCTTCAACACATAACCAAGAAACCTTCGGAAATCATCTACCTCAACCTTCGAAAAGCATCCGTTATACAAGTTATGGCAATACTCCCGAACTCCCGCCCCAGTACTGGGTGGCGTCGAGGTTATCTCACCAACGAACTGCATAAAAGAGATTTTCGATGTCGGCGTACTAAACTCAGGTATTCCAGAACTGCAACGATAAAATTATGACGACAACACCTCAGAGCTCAACTCCCCGGGACACTTCCACAAAACCCCTGACAGGAGGCACCAAGACAATGTTCTCATCATAAAACCATCGGAACGATTCCAAGATACCCGCGTGATCCTAAAAAAACAATTTAGTGAAATTTTAGAAGAGAAGAGTCAAAACTCTACGTCAGGATGCCTTACTTGAGCAATGAGGAGACTGGGAAGTTAAAAGAATTCCTAAGCTCTCCGATATATAATTCCTAAATGACTCAAAACATTTTTCTAGACTCAACAACGTCCGCTAATTCGATCAAGCAGTGGGGGCTCCTAAGGTCAGGGAAGGCCCTGATACCAACTTGTAACGCCCTCGATGCGGCTATATCTCCCACGTGTCGAAGCACGACTTAGAGGCATAACCGCATTGAAAGCAATGTCGCAAGTGAGGTAATCTTCGCAAACAACCCATGTAATACATTAAGGGAAAAGAGATACATAGTTGGATTACAATCGCCACTTCACACAATTACATGAATAAAGCATTACATCAACCAGATACAATCAAGGTCCGACTACGGAACCAAAATAAAAGAAGAACCCCAAATGCGACAAGGTCCCCGATCGACCCCAACTGGGCTCCACTACTGATCAACTAGATCGAAACAACATAAAGGACAGGATCTTCATCGAGCTCCTCCTTGAGCTTGGTTGAGTCATCTGCACGGTAACATCGGCACCTGCAAACTGGTTTTGGAAGTATCTGTGAGCCACAGGGACTCAGCAATCTTACACCCTCGCGATCAAGACTATTTAAGCTTATGGGTAAGGTAAAGGTATGAGGTGGAGCTGCAGCAAGCGACTAGCATATATGGTGGCTAACATACGCAAATGAGAGCGAGAAGAGAAGGCAAAGCACGGTCGATAAAAGTATGATCAAGAAGTGATCCTATAGCAACCTACATCAAGCATAACTCCAACACCGTGTTCACTTCCCGGACTCCGCCGGAAAGAGACCATCACAGTTACACACGCGGTTGATGCAATTTAATTTAAGGTCAACTTCAGGTTTTCTACAACCGGACGTTAACAAATTCCCATCTGCCCATAACCGCGGGCACGGCTTTCGAAAGTTCAAATCCCTGCAGGGGTGTCCCAACTTAGCCCATCACAAGCTCTCACGGTCAATGAAGGAATAGACCTCCTCCCAAGACATTCCGATCAAACTCGGTATCCCGGTACAACAAGACATTTCGACAGGGTAAAACTAAACCAGCAACACCGCACGAATGTGCCGACAAATCCCGATAGGAGCTGCACATATCTCGTTCTCAGGGCACACTCAGATGAGCCAGACGTCGGGTAGGCCGGCCCAGAGTTGCCCCTGGTAGCCCCGGACATCGCTCGGTTGGACCAACACTCAGAGGAGCACTGGCTCGGGGGGTAAAGTAAAGATGACCCTTGAGTCTGCAGAACCCAAGGGAAAGAAAAGGCTAGGTGGCAAATGGTAAAACCAATGTTGGGCATTGCTGGAAGAGCTTTACTTAAGACGAACTGTCAAGGGGTTCCCATAATAGCCCAACCGCGTAAGGAACGCAAAATCCGGGAACATAACACCGATATGATCGAAACTAGGGCGGCAAGAGTGGAACAAAACACCAGGCATAAGGCCGAGCCTTCCACCCTTTACCAAGTATATAGATGCATTAATTAAATAAGATATATTGTGATATCCCAACAAGTAAACAAGTTCCAACAAGGAACAACATCTCCATGTTCCAACAAGGAACAAACTTCAATCTTCACCTGCAACTAACAATGCTATAAGAGGGGCTGAGCAAAGCGGTAACATAGCCAAACAACGGTTTGCTAGGACAAGGTGGGTTAGAGGCTTGGTTCAACAATATGGGAGGCATGATAAGCAAGTGGTAGGTATCGCAGCATAGGCATAGCAAAAGAGCGAGCATCTAGCAAAGCAAAGATAGAAGTGATTTCGAGGGTATGATCATCTTGCCTGAAATCCCGCAAGGAAGAAGAACGAGTCCATGAAGAAGATAAACAGACGTAGTCGAACGGTTCCTCACAAACACGACGTTACCGGAACCAACCCGAAGAAGCAACACCGGAAAAGAAGCACACAACATAGTAAACAACCAACACATGAGCATGGTATGATATGCGGGATGCGGTATGCGATGCATATGCATGATTGGACAAGGAATGCATGAACCTGGCCTCAACTTGGACAACCAAGTGTGCCATTGGAAAGATGAGGTGATTTCGGTTGAAATCGATATAAAGATCACCGGAATCGGAGTTACGGTTTGGAAATGGCAAGCGATTCAAATATGACACCGGGCGATTTACAGCAAGTAGTCATCTAAATGCAATGAGATGAACATGCTACAGCACTCAAACATGGCAACAAAATACATGGCAGGGATGCATTCAAGATGCTTAACAAAAGTCTAGCACTGAGCTAGGGCCAATTCATCCATTAACAGGTTCAAACAAGCATGGCAAAAATGCAAACGGTAAACAGATCTCAGACTTAGTGAAATTAACACTTGTCTGGAATTTCAGATCAGATAGCACTCTTCGGAGCAACAAAACTATATGCTACAGGACCTAAACATGACAAAGTAAAACATGGCATGGAGCTACTCAAAGAGCTTAACAAAAGTCCCTTAGTGACCTTGAGCCAAAAGGGATCACAAAATACAATTACAAGCATGTGAACATAGCAAAAACATAATCAGTGGGTCCATGGCGACTCGGGCGGTGGTTCGGGCGCTCGGCGGCGGGGCGCGAATGAGCGACAGGCGGCGGCGACCGGGCTCGGAGGGCCCCGCGCGGGCCCTGGCGGGCCGGCGGGTGAGGCGCGGCGGCGGGGATGCCGGCTGGGACAGGTGGCCGCCGCGGGTTGGAGGAGAGCGGCGGCAGGGCTGAGGTGGCGGCGCATGATTGGTCCGGGCGACGTGGCTCTGGCGGCGGACATGTCCGGCGTGGGATGGATGTGTCCGGCGGCGCGAGGAGGGAGATGGCTAGGGTTCATCTGTGAAATGATCCGAAATTTCGGGGAGGAGCACATATTTATAGGTAGAGGGAGCTAGGAGAGTCCAAATGAGGTGCGGTTTTCGGCCGCACGATCGTGATCGAACGGCCGAGATGATGGAACAGGTTTAGGTGGGTTTTGGGCCACTTTGGAAGGGTGTTGGGCTGCAACACACACGAGGCCTTTTCGGTCCCTCGGTTAACCGTTGGAGCATCAAACGAAGTCCAAATGACACGAAACTTGACAATCGGTCTACCGGTAGTAAACCAAGGCCGCATGACAAGTCTCGGTCCAATCCGGAAATGTTTAATCCCCACACATGAAAGAAAGGTAGAAATGACCACCGGAGGAGAACGGAGCGCCGGAATGCAAAACGGACAACGGGGAAAATGCTCGGCTGCATGAGACGAACATGTATGCAAATGAAATGCGCATGATGACATGATATGCAATGCATGACACGCAAGCAACAACAAGGCAATAGCAGCGAATAACTGGACGACACCTGGCCCATCGGTCTCGGGGCGCTACACTTGGGTAGAGCCGGGAGACGAGTACGTGATCAAGGAGCACGTTGAGTACATTTACGAGGATCAAGCTAACGTCAACTCGGAGGACTTTGCAGGCAAGATGACCATACCCTCGAAATCACTTCTATCTTTGCTTGCTAGATGCTCGCTCTTTTGCTATGCATATGCTACGATACCTACCACTTGCTTATCATGCCTCCCATATTGCCATGTCAAACCTCTAACCCACCTTGTCCTAGCAAACCGTTGTTTGGCTATGTTACCGCTTTGCTTAGCCCCTCTTATAGCGTTGCTAGTTGCAGGTGAAGATTGGAGTTTGTTCCTTGTTGGAACATGTTTATTGCTGGGATATCATTATTATATCTTGTCTATTTTAATGCACCTACATACTTGGTAAAGGGTGGAAGGCTTGGCCTTATGCCAGGTGTTTTGTTCCACTCTTGCCGCCCTAGTTTCCGTCATACCGGTGTTATGTTCCTTGATTTTGCGTTCCTTACACAGTTGGGTTATAATGGGAACCCCTTGACAGTTCGCCTTGAATAAAACTCCTCCAGCATGGCCCAACATTGGTTTTACCATTTGCCACCTAGCCTCTTTTTCCCTCGGGTTCCGTGGACTCAAGGGTCATCATTATTTTACCCCCCCCCCCCCAGCCAGTGCTTCTATAAGTGTTGGTCCAACCTGAGCGATGTCCGGGGCTACCAGGGGCAACTCTGGGCTGGCCTACCCGGCGTCTTGCTCATCCGGTGTGCCCTGAGAATGAGATATGTGCAGCTCCTATCAGGATTTGTCGGCACATTCGGGTGGCTTTGCTGGTTTAGTTTTACCATTGTCGAGATGTCTTGTAACCGGGATTCCGAGTCTGATCAGATTGTCTTGGGAGAAAGAATATCCTTCGTTGACCGTTAGAGCTTGTGATGGGCTAAGTTGGGACACCCCTACAGGGATTTGAACTTCCAAAAGCCGTGCCCGCGGTTATGGGCAGATGGGAATTTGTTAATGTCCGGTTGTAGAAAACCTGAAACTTAACTTAATTAAAATGAATCAACAGAGTGTGTGGTCATGATGGTCTCTTTTCGGCGGAGTCCGGGAAGAGAACACGGTCTCATGCTATGCTTGAACGTAGGTTGTTCTAGGATCACTTCTTGATCATAGTTGATCGACCATGCCTTTGCCTTGTCTTCTCGCTCTCGTTTGCATATGTTAGCCACCATATATGCTAGTCGCTTGCTGCAGCTCCACATCATACCTTTTACCCTTCCTATAAGCTTAAATAGTCTTGATCGCGAGGGTGTGAGATTGCTGAGTCCCCGTGACTCATAGATTACCTCCAAAACCAGATGTAGGGACCGATGATACCGCTCCAAGAGATTCGACTGAGCTCAAGTGGGAGTTCGATGAGGATTCAGGACGATACTACGTTTCCTTTCAAGAAGATCACTAGTGGTGCCCAGTTGGGCCGATCGAGGACTTTGTCGCATTTGGGGTTGTTCTTTATTTTGGTTCCGTAGTCAGACCTTGAGTGTATCTGGATGAATGTAACGATATTTATGCTATTGTGTGACGTGGCGAGTGTAAGCCAACTATGTATCTCTTTTCCCTTATTTCATTACCTGGGTTGTTGTGAAGATTACCTCACTTGCGACATTGCTTACAATGCAGTTATGCCTCTAAGTCGTGCTTCGACATGTGGGAGATACAGCCGCATTGTGGGCGTTACAGTCATGTCCACGTCCTTTACCACAGGAGGGAATTGCTTCTAGCCTCTGTTATTCGGCCTCCAAAGTTCATCCTTATCCTTGTTTTTGCTTTGCCCCTCTGTTGTGACCTTATCGGCCTGCTTGAAACCCAGCAGTTCTGGTTGGTGTGATTTGCAGGTTTGCCCAAGGTGCCTGTGACGCCCCCGATTTAATCGTACACTAATCATACACGCAAACGTGTACGATCAAGATCAGGGACTCACGGAAGATATCACAACACAACTCTACGAATAAAATAAGTCATACAAGCATCATATTACAAGCCAGGGGCCTCGAGGGCTCGAATACAAGAGCTCGATCATAGACGAGTCAGCGGAAGCAGCAATATCTGAGTACAGACATAAGTTAAACAAGTTTGACTTAAGAAGGCTAGCACAAACTGGGATACAGATCGAAAGAGGCGCAGGCCTCCTGCCTGGGATCCTCCTAAACTACTCCTGGTCGTTGTCAGCGGGCAGCACGTAGTAGTAGGCACCTCCGGTGTAGTAGGAGTCGTCATCGACGGTGGCGTCTGGCTCCTGGGCTCCAACATCTAGTTGCGACAACCAGGTAGAAGGGATAGAGGGAAAAGAAGGGGAAAGCAACCATGAGTACTCATCCAAAGTACTCGCAAGCAAGGAGCTACACTACATATGCATGGGTATCAATGGAATAAGGGGTATCACATGTGGACTGAACTGCAGAATGCCAGAATAAGAGGGAGATAACTAATCCTGTCGAAGACTACGCTTCTGGCAGCCTCCGTCTTGCAGCATGTAGAAGAGAGTAGACTGAAGTCCTCCAAGTAGCATCGCATAGCATAATCCTAACCGATGATCCTCCCCTCGTCGCCCTGTGAGAGAGCGATCACCGGTTGTATCTGGCACTTGGAAGGGTGTGTTTTATTAAGTATCCGGTTCTAGTTGTCATAAGGTCAAAGTACAACTCCGGGTCGTCCTTTTACTGAGGGACACGGCTATTCGAATAGATAAACTTCCCTGCAGGGGTGCACCACATACCCCAACACGCTCGATCCCATTTGGCCGGACACACTTTCCTGGGTCATGCCCGGCCTCGGAAGATCAACACGTCGCAGCCCTACCTAGGCACAACAGAAAGGTCAGCACGCCGGTCTAAATCCTATGGCGCAGGGGTCTGGGCCCATCGCCCTTTGCACACCTGCACGTTGCGAACGCGGCCGGAAGCAGAACTAGCCCCCTTAATACAAGAGCAGGCTTACGTTCCAATCCGGCGCGCGCCACTCAGTCGCTGATGTCACGAAGGCTTCGGCTGATACCACGACGCCGGGATACCTATAACTACTCCCGCGTAGATGGTTAGTGCGTATAGACCAAATGGCCAGACTCAGATCAAATACCCAGGTCTCGTTAAGCGTGTTAAGTATCCGCGACCGCCGACCAGGGCCAGGCCCACCTCTCTCCTAGGTGGTCGGAACCTGCCCTGTCGCTCCGCCACAAAGTACAGTCGGGGGCCATCGGGAACCCAGGCCCACCTCTACCGGGATGGAGCCACCCGCCCCTTCAGCCCCCAACTCCGAACAGTACCACAGGTAATGTAACTATGTAAAGTATATAGTATATGCCCGTGATCACCTCCCGAAGTGATCACGGCCCAGTAGTATAGCATGGCAGACGGACAAGAGTGTAGGGCCACTGATGGAACACTAGCATCCTATACTAGGCATGTAGGATTGCAGGTAAAGGTAACAACAATAATAACAAGGACAGGCTATGCATCAGGATAGGAATAACGGAAAGCAGTATCATGCTACACTACTCTAATGCAAGCAGTATAGAAGAGAGTAGGCGATATCTGGTGATCAAGGGGGGGGGCTTGCTTGGTTGCTCTGGCAAGAGAGAGGGGTCGTCAACTCCGTAGTCCTACTGGGTAGCAGCGGCGTCGGGCTCGGTGTCTATCGAGAGAAGAGGGGGGAAACAATAAATATTTAAGCAAGCATATGCATAGTGATGCATGACATGACAAGTAACGGCGTTAGAGGTGCCCTAACGCGGTAGTAGGTGATACCGGTGAAGGGGGATAACATCCGGGAAAGTATCCCCGGTGTTTCGCGTTTTCGGGCAGAGGAGCCGGAGTGGGAAAGTTACATGTTCGATAGGTTAGGGGGTGTGGCGGACGAACGGGTTGCGTATCCATAATCGTCTCGTCGTTCTGAGCAACTTTCATGTACAAAGTTTTTTCATCCGAGTTACGGATTATTTTCTATGATTTTTCAAAGATTTAAACCATATTCTGAAATTGTCTTAATTTGAAAATTAAATCTTAAATTGCTATGGGTACACAGAATTGTACCCAATAGAATGCAAGTGTGGCTGGTAGGTGGGGTCAAGGGTGGTCCAGTCAGCATTTAACCAGTCAACTGTTGACTGGTCAACAGGGTCAAAGAGGGCCCACCTGTCATAGACTGGGTCAACCCAGTCAACAGTTTGACTGGTCAAACTAGACAAGGGGCCCACATGTCATTGGCTGATAACTAATTAACCTAATTAATTGGTTTAATTAACAAATTAATTAGGTTAAGTTAATTAGGTTAATCTAATTATGATTAATTAGTTTAATTAATCAAGTTAATTAATTAATTAATTGATAATTAATTTTATTTTATTTTTTAAAATCCTTTTTTTAAACGTTTTGTGGGGCGTGGGGCCCCCATGTCATAGGCCCCTGGGGCCTTATTGGGTTAGCGGACGCTGCGGTTGCGGGCGCCGGCGCTGCGCCGACGAGGCCACGGCGAAGCGGGACGGCAAGTGCGGCGGCGGCCGCAGGGGTAACGGAGCGGCGTACAGGGGAGGCCGGAGGGGGTAGGCGGCAGCGCGGGCGCGCGGGGAAGCGCGCGGCAGGGGCATGGAGCGCCGCGGTCGAGAGCAACGGCAACGCGGTTGCCGCGGGCTCGGCAGGCAGGGCCGTGCGGGGCGAGGCGAGGCCAAGAGGGCGTGAGCCGGCGCGGGGGCACGCGCGAGCGCGGCCAGGGCGCGGCCGCTTCGGGTCAGAGGACGCGCGAGCGGTGCGGCGGGCGAGCAGGGGAGCAAGGCCACGGGCGGGTCGGGCGTGCGGTCTCGGCACTGGCGTGAGCAGCGCGCGGATAGGGAGAGAGAGGAGGGGCGCGGCTCACGTGGGGAGTAGGGATCGAGGCAGTGGTGGTTGAGGCGGAGTCAGGGACGACGGCGCCGGCGAGGAGGAAGGCGACGGCGCGGGCTCCGGGCGACGACGGGCGGCATCGGGCGGTGGCGACGGGCATCGAGGGAGCGGTCGCCCCGATCCCGATCTGGATCGGGGGAGTGGGGGGGAGAGAGCGTGGGGATCGTGGGGGGGTTGTTGCAGGTGGTGGGCTAGGGTTAGCCCGAGGGGTGGGGTTATGGGGGAGTGGGGTGGCCGGCCTGGGCCTGGCCTGGCTAGCGGTTGGGCTGGTTGGCCCAGTGCGGGGGGGGGTGTTGGGGAACGCAGTAATTTCAAAAATTTCCTACGCACACGCAAGATCATGGTGATGCACAGCAACGAGAGGGGAGAGTGTTGTCTACGTACCCACGCAGACCGACTGCAGAAGCGTTGACACAAAGTAGAGGAAGTAGTCATACGTCTTCCCGATCCGACCGATCCAAGCACCGTTACTCCGGCACCTCCGAGTTCTTAGCACATGTACAGCTCGATGACGATCCCCAGGCTCCAATCCAGCAAAGCTTCAGGGAGGAGTTCCGCCAGCACGACGGCGTGGTGACGATCTTGATGTTCTACTGTCGCAGGGCTTCGCCTAAGCACCGCTACAATATGACCAAGGTGGAGTATGGTGGCAGGGGGCACCGCACACGGCTAAGGAACGATCACGTGGATCAACTTGTGTGTCTATGGGGTGCCCCTGCCCCTGTATATAAAGGATGGAGGAGGAGGAGGCCGGCCAAGGCTATTGGTGCGGCCAGGATGGGAGTCCTACTAGGACTCCAAGTCCTAGTAGGAGTCCATCAAGAGGGGAGGAAGGGAGAAGGAAGTGGAGGAGAAGGAGAGGTGGCCGGCCCCCTTTTCCCTAGTCCAATTCGGACCAAAGGGGAGGGGGGGCAGCAGCCTTTTTCCTCTTCCCACTAAAGCCCATCAAGGCCCATTACTTCTCCCGTAACTACCCGGTACTCCGAAAAATACCCGAATCACTCGGAACCTTTCCGATGTCCGAATATAGTCGTCCAATATATCGATCTTTATGTCTCGACCATTTCGAGACTCCTCGTCATGTCCCCGATCTCATCCGGGACTCCGAACTCCTTCGGTACATCAAAACTCATAAACTCATAATATAACTGTCATCGAAACCTTAAGCGTGCGGACCCTACGGTTCGAGAACAATGTAGACATGACCGAGACACGTCTCCGGTCAATAACCAATAGCGGGACCTGGATGCCCATATTGGCTCCTACATATTCTACGAAGATCTTTATCGGTCAGACTGCATAACAACATACGTTGTTCCCTTTGTCATCGGTATGTTACTTGCCCGAGATTCGATCGTCGATATCCAATACCTAGTTCAATCTCGTTACCGGCAAGTCTCTTTACTCGTTCCGTAATACATCATCTCACAACTAACATATTAGTTGTAATGCTTGCAAGGCTTATGTGATGTGTATTACCGAGAGGGCCCAGAGATACCTCTCCAACAATCGGAGTGACAAATCCTAATCTCGAAATACGCCAACCCAACATCTACCTTTGGAGACACCTGTAATGCTCCTTTATAATCACCCAGTTACGTTGTGACGTTTGGTAGCACCCAAAGTGTTCCTCCGGCAAACGGGAGTTGCATAATCTCATAGTCATAGGAACATGTATAAGTCATGAAGAAAGCAATAGCAACATACTAAACGATCGGGTGCTAAGCTAATGGAATGGGTCATGTCAATCAGATCATTCAACTAATGATGTGACCTCGTTAATCAAATAACAACTCTTTGTTCATGGTTAGGAAACATAACCATCTTTGATTAACGAGCTAGTCTAGTAGAGGCATACTAGTGACACTCTGTTTGTCTATGTATTCACACATGTATTATGTCTCCGGTTAATACAATTCTAGCATGAATAATAAACATTTATCATGATATAAGGAAATAAATAATAACTTTATTATTGCCTCTAGGGCATATTTCCTTCAGTCTCCCACTTGCACTAGAGTCAATAATCTAGATCACATCACCATGTGATTAACATCGATAGTTCACATCATCATGTGATTAACACCCATAGTTCACATCGCCATGTGACCAACACCCAAAGGGTTTACTAGATTCAGTAATCTGGTTCACATCGCTATGTGATTAACACCCAAAGAGTACTAAGGTGTGATCATGTTTTGCTTGTGAGAGAATCTTAGTCAACGGGTCTGCCACATTCAGATCCACATGTATTTTGCAAATTTCTATGTCAACAATGCTCTGCATGGAGCTACTCTAGCTAATTGCTCTCACTTTCAATATGTATCTAGACCGAGACTTAGAGTCATCTAGATTAGTGTCAAAACTTGCATCGGCGTAACCCTTTACGACGAACCTTTTTATCACGTCCATAATCGAGAAACATATCCTTATTTCACTAAGGATAATTCTGACCGCTGTCCAGTGATCTACTCCTAGATCACTATTGTACAACCTTGCCAAATCAGTGCAGGGTATACAATAGATCTGGTATACAGCATGACATACTTTATAGAACCTATGGCCAAGGCATAGGGAATGACTTTCATTCTCTTTCTATCTTCTGCCGTGGTCGGGCTTTGAGTCTTACTCAACTTCACACCTTATAATACAGGCAAGAACTCTTATTTTGACTGCTCCATTTTGAACTACTTCAAAATCTTGTCAAGGTATGTACTCATTGAAAAAACTTATCAAGCGTCTTGATCTATCTCTATAGATCTTGAAGCTCAATATGTAAGCAGCTTCACCGAAGTCTTTCTTTGAAAAACTCCTTTCAAACACTCCTTTATGCTTTACAGAATAATTCTACATTATTTCCGATCAACAATATGTCATTCACATATACTTATCAGAAATGTTGTAGTGCTCCCACTCACTTTTTTGTAAATACAGGCTTCACCGCAAGTCTGTATAAAACTATATGCTTTGATCAACTCATCAAAGCGTATATTCCAACTCCGAGATGCTTGCACCAGTCCACAGATGGATCGCTGGAGCTTGCACATTTTGTTAGCACCTTTCGGATTGACAAAACCTTCTGTTGCATCATATGCAACTCTTCTTTAATAAATCCATTAAGGAATGCAGTTTTGTTTATCCATTTGCCAGATTTCATAAAATGCGGCAATTACTAACATGATTCGGACAGACTCAAGCATAGATACGAGTGAGAAGCTCTCATCGTAGTCAACACCTTGAACTTGTCGAAAACCTTTTGTGACAATTCTAGCTTTGTAGATAGTAACACTACTATCAGCGTCCGTCTTCCTCTTGAAGATCCATTTATTCTCAATTGCTTTCCGATCATCGGGCAAGTCAACCAAAGTCCAAACTTTGTTCTCATACATGGATCATATCTCAGATTTCATGGCCTCAAACCATTTCGCGGAATCTGGGCTCATCATCGCTTCCTCATAGTTCGTAGGTTCGTCATGGTCAAGTAACATGACCTCCAGAACAGGATTACCGTACCACTCTGGTGCGGATCTCACTCTGGTTTACCTACGATATTCGATAGTAACTTGATCTGAAGTTACATGATCATCATCATTAGCTTCCTCACTAATTGGTGTAGTAGTCACAAGAACAGATTTTTGTGATGAACTACTTTCCAATAAGGTAGAAGGTACAATTACCTTATCAAGTTTTCTACTTTCCTCCCACTCACTTCTTTCAAGAGAAACTCCTTCTCTAGAAAGGATCCATTATAAGCAACGAATGTCTTGCCTTAGGATCTGTGATAGAAGGTGTACCCAACAGTCTCCTTTGGGTATCCTATGAAGACATATTTCTCCGATTTGGGTTTGAGCTTATCAGGATGAAACCTTTTCTCATAAGCATCGCAACCCCAAACTTCAAGAAACGACAACTTTGGTTTCTTGCCAAACCATAGTTCATAAGGCGTCGTCTCGACGGATATAGATGGTGCCCCTTTTTAACGTGAATGCAGCTGTCTCTAATGCATGACCCCAAAAACGATAGTGGTAAATCGGTAAGAAACATCATAGATTGCACTATATCCAATAAAGTACGGTTATGACGTTCGGACACACCATTATGCTGTGGTGTTCCAGGTGGCGTGAGTTTGTGAAACTATTCCACATTGTTCTAATTGAAGACCAAACTCGTAACTCAAATATTTGTCTCCGCGATTAGATCGTAGAAACTTTATTTTCTTGTCACGATGATTTTCCACTTCACTCTGAAATTCTTTGAACTTTTCAAACGTTTCAGACTTATGTTTCATCAAGTAGATATACCCATATCTGCTCAAATCATCTGTGAAGTTCAGAAAATAACAACACTTGCCGTGAGCCTTAACACTAATCGGACTGCATACATCAGTATGTATTATTTCCAATAAGTCAGTTGCTCGCTCCGGAGAACGGAGTCTTAGTCATCTTGCCCATGAGGCATGGTTCGCAAGCATCAAGTGATTCATAATCAAGTGATTCCAAAATCCCATCAGCATGGAGTTTCTTCATGCGCTTTACACCAATATGACCTAAATGGCAGTGCCACAAATAAGTTGCACTATGATTATTAACTTTGCATCTTTTGGTTTCAATATTATGATTATGTGTATCACTACGATCGAGATCCAATGAACTATTTTCATTGGGTGTGTTACCATATAAGGTTTTATTCATGTAAACGGAACAACAATTTATTCTTTTACTTAAATGAATAACCGTATTACAATAAACATGATCAAATCATATTCATGCTCAACGCAAACACCAAATAACACTTATTTAGGTTCAACACTAATCCCGAAAGTATAGGGAAGTGTGCGATGATGATCATATCAATCTTGAAACCACTTCCAACACACATCGTCACTTCACCCTTAACTAGTCTCTGTTCATTCTGCAACTCCTGTTTCGAGTTACTACTCTTAGCAACTGAACTAGTATCAAATACTGAGGGGTTGCTATAAACACTAGTAAAGTACACATCAATAACATGTATATCAAATATACTTATGTTCACTTTGCCATCCTTCTTATCTGCCAAATACTTGGGGCAGTTCCGCTTCCAGTGACCAGTCCCTTTGAAGTAGAAGCACTTAGTCTCAGGCTTAGGACCAGACTTGGGTTTCTTCTCCTGAGCAGCAACTTGCTTGCCGTTCTTCTTGAAGTTCCCCTTCTTCTTCCCTTTGCCCTTTTCTTGAAACTAGTGGTCTTGTCAACCATCAACACTTGATGTTTTTCTCGATTTCTACCTTCATTGATTTCAGCATCACGAAGAGCTTGGGAATTACTTTTGTCATCCCTTGCATATTATAGTTCATCACGAAGTTCTACTAACTTGGTGATGGTGACTAGAGAATTCTGTCAATCACTATCTTATCTGGAAGATTAACTCCCACTTGATTCAAGCGATTGTAGTACTCAGACAATCTGGGCACATGCTCACTAGTTGAGTGATTCTCCTCCATCTTTTAGCTATAGAACTTGTTGGAGACTTCATATCTCTCAACTCGGGTATTTGCTTGAAATATTAACTTCAACTCCTGGAACATCTCATATGGTCCATGACGTTCAAAACGTCTTTGAAGTCCCGATTCTAAGCCATTAAGCATGGTACACTAAACTATCAAGTAGTCATCATATTGAGCTAGCCAAACGTTCATAACGTCTGCATCTGCTCCTGCAATAGGTCTGTCACCTAGCGGTGCATCAAGGACATAATTTTTCTGTGCAGCAATGAGGATAAACCTCAGATCACGGATCCAATCCGTATCATTGCTACTAACATCTTTCAACACAATTTTCTCTAGGAACATATCAAAATAAACATATGAAAGCAACAACGTGAGCTATTGATCTACAACATAGATATGCTAATACTACCAGGACTAAGTTCATGATAAATTAAAGTTCAATTAATCATATTACTTAAGAACTCCCACTTAGATAGACATCCCTCTAATCCTCTAAGTGATCACGTGATCCAAATCAACTAAACCATAACCGATCATCACGTGAGATGGAGTAGTTTTCAATGGTGAACATCGTTATGTTGATCATATCTACTATATGATTCACGCTCGACCTTTCGGTCTCCGTGTTCCGAGGCCATATCTGCATATGCTAGGCTCGTCAAGTTTAACCTGAGTACTCTGCGTGTGCAAAACTGGCTTGCACCCGTTGTAGATGGACGTAGAGCTTATCACACCCGATCATCACGTGGTGTCTGGGCACGACGAACTTTGGCAACGGTGCATACTCAGGGAGAACACTTCTTGATAATTTAGTGAGAGATCATCTTATAATGCTACCGTCAATCAAAGCAAGATAAGATGCATAAAAAGATAAACATCACATGCAATCAAAATATGTGACATGATATGGCCATCATCATCTTGTGCCTTTGATCTCCATCTCCAAAGCATCGTCATGATTTCCATCGTCACCGGCATGACATCATGATCTCCATCATCTTGATCTATATCAATATGTCGTCACATGGTCGTCTCGCCAACTATTGCTCTTGTAACTATTGCTATCGCATAGCGATAAAGTAAAGCAGTTATTGGGCGCTTGCATCTTATGCAATAGACAGACAACCATAAGGCTTTTGCCAGTTGCCGATAACTTCAACAAAACATGATCATCTTATACAACAACTTATAACTCATCACGTTTTGACCATATCACATCACAACATGCCCTGCAAAAACAAGTTAGACGTCCTCTACTTTGTTGTTGCAAATTTTACGTGGCTGCTACGGGCTTAGCAAGAACCAATCTTACCTACGCATCAAAACCACAACGATAGTTTGTCAAATAGACTCCGTTTTAACCTTCTCAAGGACTGGGCGTAGCCACACTCGGTTCAACTAAAGTTGGAGAAACAGTCACCCGCAAGTCACCTATGTGCAAAGCACGTCGGGGAAACCGGTCTCGCGTAAGCGTACGCGTAATGTCGGTCCGGGCCGCTTCATCCAACAATACCGCCGAACCAAAGTATGACATGCTGGTAGGCAGTATGACTTATATCGCCCACAACTCACTTGTGTTCTACTCGTGCAAATAACATCAAACCATAAAACCTAGGCTCGGATGCCACTGTTGGGGAACGCAGTAACTTCAAAAATTTCCTACGCACACGCAAGATCATGGTGATGCACAGCAACGAGAGGGGAGAGTGTTGTCTACGTACCCACGCAGACCGACTGCGGAAGCGTTGACACAAAGTAGAGGAAGTAGTCGTACGTCTTCCCGATCCGACCGATCCAAGCACCGTTACTCCGGCACCTCCGAGTTCTTAGCACATGTACAGCTCGATGACGATCCCCAGGCTCCGATCCAGCAAAGCTTCAGGGAGGAGTTCCGCCAGCACGACGGCGTGGTGACGATCTTGATGTTCTACTGTCGCAGGGCTTCGCCTAAGCACCGCTACAATATGACCGAGGTGGAGTATGGTGGCAGGGGGCACCGCACACGGCTAAGGAACGATCACATGGATCAACTTGCGTGTCTATGGGGTGCCCCTGCCCCTGTATATAAAGGATGGAGGAGGAGGAGGAGGCCGGCCAAGGCTATTGGTGCGGCCAGGATGGGAGTCCTACTAGGACTCCAAGTCCTAGTAGGAGTCCATCAAGAGGGGAGGAAGGGAGAAGGAAGTGGAGGAGAAGGAGAGGTGGCCGGCCCCCTTTTCCCTAGTCCAATTCGGACCAAAGGGGAGGGGGGGCAGCAGCCTTTTTCCTCTTCCCACTAAAGCCCATCAAGGCCCATTACTTCTCCCGTAACTACCCGGTACTCCGAAAAATACCCGAATCACTCGGAACCTTTCCGATGTCCGAATATAGTCGTCCAATATATCGATCTTTACGTCTCGACCATTTCGAGACTCCTCGTCATGTCCCCGATCTCATCCAGGACTCCGAACTCCTTCGGTACATCAAAACTCATAAACTCATAATATAACTGTCATCGAAACCTTAAGCGTGCGGACCCTACGGTTCGAGAACAATGTAGACATGACCGAGACACGTCTCCGGTCAATAACCAATAGCGGGACCTGGATGCCCATATTGGCTCCTACATATTCTACGAAGATCTTTATCGGTCAGACCGCATAACAACATACGTTGTTCCCTTTGTCATCGGTATGTTACTTGCCCGAGATTCGATCGTCGGTATCCAATACCTAGTTCAATCTCGTTACCGGCAAGTCTCTTTACTCGTTCCGTAATACATCATCTCACAACTAACATATTAGTTGTAATGCTTGCAAGGCTTATGTGATGTGTATTACCGAGAGGGCCCAGAGATACCTCTCCGACAATCGGAGTGACAAATCCTAATCTCGAAATACGCCAACCCAACATCTACCTTTGGAGACACCTGTAATGCTCCTTTATAATCACCCAGTTACGTTGTGACGTTTGGTAGCACCCAAAGTGTTCCTCCGGCAAACGGGAGTTGCATAATCTCATAGTCATAGGAACATGTATAAGTCATGAAGAAAGCAATAGCAACATACTAAATGATCGGGTGCTAAGCTAATGGAATGGGTCATGTCAATCAGATCATTCAACTAATGATGTGACCTCGTTAATCAAATAACAACTCTTTGTTCATGGTTAGGAAACATAACCATCTTTGATTAACGAGCTAGTCTAGTAGAGGCATACTAGTGACACTCTGTTTGTCTATGTATTCACACATGTATTATGTCTCCGGTTAATACAATTCTAGCATGAATAATAAACATTTATCATGATATAAGGAAATAAATAATAACTTTATTATTGCCTCTAGGGCATATTTCCTTCAGGGGGGGTTCTGTTTTGTTTTATTTTTTTGTTTTGTATTTCCTTTTCTTTTATTTATTTTATTCTTTTAATTTTTTGTTTCATAAAATATAAATACAACTCCTAAATTAATGCTATAACTTATTCTACTGCCCCGAAAAGTTTGAGACCTAAATAAAATAGTTTGCATTATTGAAATTTTTAAAAGGCATTTAATTAATTGTCATAGTTGTTGTTTTAATTACTTTATAGCCTTTAAACATTTTATAAAAGTGTGGTTTCTACACTAGTATTATCCATGATTTATTTGACACATTTTGGACATTTTAGTTTTAATGTTTGAAAACTTCTATTGTTTACCTGATTTTGAATTTGAATTTGAACCGGCTTCGAACTAACTCGAGTTTATCAACAGTAACTGAGGTGACGTGGCATCATTAGCAGAGGATTACTGTAGTCTAATTATCCGGGCGTCACAATTCTCCTCCACTACAAGAAATCTCGTCCCGAGATTTAAGAGGGGAGTAGGGGGAAGTTCTGGTTACGAAATTCTAACGTGTCTTCTCGGTCTTGGTTGCTCTTCTCGAAGTGGTCGATCCATTTTATTGACGTCTTCATTTTTCTGTTTCAAATCATCAAGATGAAGTCGGTATCCTTTCTTCGGGATCTTCATCGTACTTATGAAAAGGTAAGGGGTAGCTCGGCTACGACAGAATGCTTAAGGGGTAATCGTCTGGGGTTTTCCCGTGAATGAACAGATGAGTATCTCTCGATTTGAACAAATCGAGAGTAAGGTAAGAAGGTACAATAAGGAGTTTGAAGCGGATAGACAATCTTCGTTCCCTGAAATGATGTGTTGAAGGGGTTTAGAGCAATGTGGATAAGCATTGCATCTGATACCGGAATAGATCAACAGACAGGTGGCACGTGAATTACGTACAAAGTTAAGCGCGAGGAATAACTTTGACAACAGGGTGTACAGGAGAGTCAGGTTTCGATCCTGTGGAACTGTGGGTTATGGGCCCACCATGTGGTTAAAAGTTGGACGGTCGGTGACATCTTGCACGATCATGTAAGCAAGGCATGTCGGAGGGTAGTCTGTCGCTCATGTCGGCAACAAGATAGGTACCAAGGGCGAGGGACGAAGAGAACCATTTTCCTGCTCGATGAACAAGGTGGACCAGTAGGCAAAGATCTCGTCCATCGGTGGCTACCGGAATGTCATCAACAAAAGTAACAGGGTCCTTCTGACTTAGTGGTACAACGAGGTGTTTACGCAAGCAGGGATATATTACTGCTCCTATTATATAGATCGCAAGAAACGTTAAACCAACAAATGGAAAGGATATTATGATTACCAGATTAAACAGAACAATGGAAAGGAAAATGTGTTTAAACACATATTTCAAGGGTATATCCCTCCCAAGGACAAGCAGAACATGATATCCATGACAGGATATAACGTAGAAAACTCTTTAGGTAGGAGAGAGAAATTTCATGACATTACCCATACAACGATGTTTGGATAATTGGTAAAGGAAAGTTAGCATTTTGAAGATCGAAGTACCAACGACATGCTTCGAGATAGCATTGACATGGTCATCAGGTAAGGATCAGGCTATGGATACACAAAGGATCCATTAGGAACAACTTATAGAATAAGTCTTACCATTCTTCTCATGGAAGAAAGGATAACCTTACTAAAATGGAAACTATAACCAGAAGTCCTCCGGCCAGGTGTGATGGGCATGACATCACCTTACCAATATATAAGGACCAGTGTTATAACTCTTGGAGATATGTCCCAACCATCATATCTGACCGGGATTCATATCCGATTGGTGTTAGGATATCTCAGACTCGGGGTGCCTGAGAAGAAGAGGTGCAACACATTTGACGAGATGACATTATATGACTCTTGGGAAATGAACTATGAAAACGAGTCCCTATCAAGGTTTCATAATTAAGCCAAGGGGAGGATGAGGAAGTGGCTGATGGACTCAGCAATAATTCAACGAGGTATCCAAAAGGATGCATCTCCACAATTATGTGGATAGGGAGATAGCATTTGTCAGATCAAATAATATAATGAAGTATGCTCGAGGAAAACATACATAATTAAACATTGGTTGAAAGGTGCCCCCGAATTATGGGTTGGGTTGCACGACCAATGTCAGATTGGTGATTCAATAATCGATAGTCTAAAAATGAACGGATATGGCAAGAAGTATCACTTGTACCAAGAATGCATAAGAGGTGGTGAAATTCCCACAACATTCTTGACCTAAAAGGTGGTAATATCCAAGGTAAAGAAGAACAATGTTGGGTAGCAAGGAACTCAAGGTATAACACAAAACACGAATAAGTTTGTGTTGAACAGAAGGCAATAAAGTGGTCGGTGATAATACAAACCATTGAGGGGCGAGGATGGTATTTCTCATCAAGAATTCGATATATATCTTGGAAGAGCTCAGGAGGTTGATGATGACCATGACACATTTGTCGAGAAATTTCATGAAGATGTAATCGGTTGGCGATGACATCAAGTCAAATGATGATGCAGCGAAAGTCAAATAATACCTGAAGAAGAACTCATAAGAAGTTATGCAGTTCCGTGATAATCTCAAGATACCAGAGGGGGGTAATACTTGATGACAGGTCAAAGTAGAGGTTGGCCTGGGGTATTGCTCTACAAAAGACAAGCGCTTAAACTTGCACGCGAAATGGTATTTAAAGGAGAACATGGTCGGAACCATGATTGCAAAAGGTCAGATCCCAGATATAAGATGACCTTATACCAAAGGAATAATTTAATTTAAGAGAAGCTTTAACGATAAGATCTACATCGTGTCCATGGGCATGAACACAAGTTCAAGGTCGACTCCCACTTCTCCAATGCATAACCTTTCATTCACTTCTCACTTTCGAAGAAGTTGTAGTGTTGAAATTTTATTTGGCAAAATACCAGAAGTGTATGGCTCGTGAAAACTTTCAAGTTCACACAGTTTAGAGAAGGCATAGGTTCAACCCATCAGGGCATCTTAGGAGTATATACCACAAATTTCAAGAATAAATAACACAAACTCGATAGTAGAGCATGTTTGGGAAAGCAGAGGATACAATTTACCAAAAGTATTATGTATCCGAGGAAAGGCTCACAGACTTATTGAATATGAAGGACGCTGTCGGATAAAATCCAGCAAATGATCTGGTGGTCCTCAAGGGATCTGGTGCGAGCATCGGTACTCAACCAGAGGGAGAAACAATGCAAGGAGATCAGACTTTAGAAACAACTGACTAATTCAAGGCTCAAATGCAAAGGAATTATCAACTCCAAGACAAGGGATCAGAAGCAATGCTCTGATCAGGGATGGATAAGTATAATAGCCTTAAGGGTACAATCGACAGTAATTTGATTTGTCGAGATCCAGCTCATGTTTTAAAATAACGTCTGAGCCAGAAAGATAATTTAAAAGGATCAACTGATGATTGCGTGCATTCGCACTCATGTTGAATCAATAGGATCAAAAAGACGATGCCTAAGGATACTAACGAATATTGCCAGATATATGGGAAGCATCCATAATGGAAGTAGACAAGTATTTGCAGAGCAATAAAGCTGCTAAGGATTTTCGGTGGATTGAATAGTATTTCAAAGACTTTTGTGAAACGTATGAACAACTGGGGGATGAGCGGATACTCGATAAGTGCGAGAATTATTCGTAGGGGTAGTCAGGTGACAAAGAACAGCAAGGCAGTAAGCCCAAAGGATTACCGAAACAACGACGAGTATTTCGGGGTATCTTGTAATAACAAGACCAACTGGGAAGCATTGTATGAATGGCGAGTATACGTGGTTATCCATAGGGGTTTATCGATGGAGGGGAATTGCAAAAGTGACGCCATAAAGTCTCTAGAGAACATCAGAGAGTATCTTCGGATTCTTCTAGTGCAGCAGGCGATCATCTGAAGTGAGGGGCTCTCCGGGAGAAAGTACTTTCGAGAACCTAAAGTTAGTTTTGTTTTTAGTAAAATCATTTAACTCGAATAGAAGAGAGCTCAGAGTCCCAGAGTAAAGGCGAGGAATAAAAGATCCTAATACCACCCAAATGGCGACATGGGCCCGTAAGCCGCACAGCCATGTTAGTAAAAGTTTTGTAATGTCTAGACTCGACTTCGGCCAAGGAGTTGGAAAGGGGGATTCCTACAGGCAGTCGGCTCTGATACCAACTTGTGACGCCCCCAATTTAATCGTACACTAATCATACACGCAAACGTGTACGATCAAGATCAGGGACTCACGGAAGATATCACAACACAACTCTACAAATAAAATAAGTCATACAAGCATCATATTACAAGCCAGGGGCCTCGAGGGCTCGAATACAAGAGCTCGATCATAGACGAGTCAGCGGAAGCAGCAATATCTGAGTACAGACATAAGTTAAACAAGTTTGCCTTAAGAAGGCTAGCACAAACTGGGATACAGATCGAAAGAGGCGCAGGCCTCCTGCCTGGGATCCTCCTAAACTACTCCTGGTCGTCGTCAGCGGGCAGCACGTAGTAGTAGGCACCTCCGGTGTAGTAGGAGTCGTCATCGACGGTGGCGTCTGGCTCCTGGGCTCCAACATCTGGTTGCGACAACCAGGTAGAAGGGATAGAGGGAAAAGAAGGGGAAAGCAACCGTGAGTACTCATCCAAAGTACTCGCAAGCAAGGAGCTACACTACATATGCATGGGTATCAATGGAATAAGGGGTATCACATGTGGACTGAACTGCAGAATGCCAGAATAAGAGGGGGATAACTAATCCTGTCGAAGACTACGCTTCTGGCAGCCTCCGTCTTGCAGCATGTAGAAGAGAGTAGACTGAAGTCCTCCAAGTAGCATCGCATAGCATAATCCTAACCGATGATCCTCCCCTCGTCGCCCTGTGAGAGAGCGATCACCGGTTGTATCTGGCACTTGGAAGGGTGTGTTTTATTAAGTATCCGGTTCTAGTTGTCATAAGGTCAAAGTACAACTCTGGGTCGTCCTTTTACCGAGGGACACGGCTATTCGAATAGATAAACTTCCCTGCAGGGGTGCACCACATACCCCAACACGCTCGATCCCATTTGGCCGGACACACTTTCCTGGGTCATGCCCGGCCTCGGAAGATCAACACGTCGCAGCCCTACCTAGGCACAACAGAGAGGTCAGCACGCCGGTCTAAATCCTATGGCGCAGGGGTCTGGGCCCATCGCCCTTTGCACACCTGCACGTTGCGAACGCGGCCGGAAGCAGAACTAGCCCCCTTAATACAAGAGCAGGCTTACGTTCCAATCCGGCGCGCGCCACTCATTCGCTGACGTCACGAAGGCTTCGGCTGATACCACGACACCGGGATACCCATAACTACTCCCGCATAGATGGTTAGTGCGTATAGACCAAATGGCCAGACTCAGATCAAATACCCAGGTCTCGTTAAGCGTGTTAAGTATCCGCAAACGCCGACCAGGGCCAGGCCCACCTCTCTCCTAGGTGGTCGGAACCTGCCCTGTCGCTCCGCCACAAAGTACAGTGGGGCCGTCGGGAACCCAGGCCCACCTCTACCGAGATGGAGCCACCCGCCCCTTCAGCCCCCAACTCCGAACAGTACCACAGGTAATGTAACTGTGTAAAGTATATAGTATATGCCCGTGATCACCTCCCGAAGTGATCACGGCCCAGTAGTATAGCATGGCAGACGGACAAGAGTGTAGGGCCACTGATGGAACACTAGCATCCTATACTAGGCATGTAGGATTGCAGGTAAAGGTAACAACAATAATAACAAGGACAGGCTATGCATCAGGATAGGAATAACGGAAAGCAGTATCATGCTACACTACTCTAATGCAAGCAGTATAGAAGAGAGTAGGCGTATCTGGTGATCAAGGGGGGGGCTTGCCTGGTTGCTCTGGCAAGAGAGAGGGGTCGTCAACTCCGTAGTCGTACTGGGTAGCAGCGGCGTCGGGCTCGGTGTCTATCGAGAGAAGAGGGGGGAATCAATAAATATTTAAGCAGGCATATGCATAGTGATGCATGACATGACAAGTAACGGCGTTAGAGGTGCCCTAACGCGGTAGTAGGTGATACCGGTGAAGGGGGATAACATCCGGGAAAGTATCCCCGGTGTTTCGCGTTTTTGGGCAGAGGAGCCGGAGTGGGAAAGTTACGTGTTTGATAGGTTAGGGGGTGTGGCGGACGAACGGGTTGCGTATCCGTAATCGTCTCGTCGTTCTGAGCAACTTTCATGTACGAAGTTTTTTCATCCGAGTTACGGATTATTTTCTATGATTTTTCAAAGATTTAAACCATATTCTGAAATTGTTTTAATTTGAAAATTAAATCTTAAATTGCTATGGGTACACAGAATTGTACCCAACAGAATGCAAGTGTGGCTGGTAGGTGGGGTCAAGGGTGGTCCAGTCAGCATTTGACCAGTCAACTGTTGACTGGTCAACAGGGTCAAAGAGGGCCCACCTGTCATAGACTGGGTCAACCCAGTCAACAGTTTGACTGGTCAAACTGGATAAGGGGCCCACATGTCATTGGCTGATAACTAATTAACCTAATTAATTGGTTTAATTAACAGATTAATTAGGTTAAGTTAATTAGGTTAATCTAAATATGATTAATTAGTTTAATTAATCAAGTTAATTAATTAATTAATTGATAATTAATTTTATTTTATTTTTTTATATCCTTTTTTGTAAACGTTCTGTGGGGCGTGGGGCCCCCATGTCATAGGCCCCTGGGGCCTTATTGGGTTAGCGGACCCTGCGGTTGCGGGCGCCGGCGCTGCGCCGACGAGGCCACGGCGAAGCGGGACGGCAAGTGCGGCGGCGGCCGCAGGGGTAACGGAGCGGCATACAGGGGAGGCCGGAGGGGGTAGGCGGCAGCGCGGGCGCGAGGGGAAGTGCGCGGCTGGGGCATGGAGCGCCGCGGTCGGGAGCAACGGCAACGCGGTTGCCGCGGGCTCGGCAGGCAGGGCCGTGCGGGGCGAGGCGAGGCCAAGAGGGCGCGGGCCGGCGCGGGGGCACGCGCGAGCGCGGCCAGGGCGCGGCCGCTTCGGGTCAGAGGACGCGCGAGCGATGCGGCGGGCGAGCAGGGGAGCAAGGCCACGGGCGGGTCGGGCGTGCGGTCTCGGCACTGGCGTGAGCAGCGCGGACAGGGAGAGAGAGGAGGGGCGCGGCTCACGTGGGGAGTAGGGATCGAGGCAGTGGTGGTTGAGGCGGAGTCAGGGACGACGGCGCCGGCGAGGAGGAAGGCGACGGTGCGGGCTCCGGGCGACGACGGGCGGCATCGGGCGGTGGCGACGGGCGTCGAGGGAGCGGTCGCCCCGATCCCGATCTGGATCGGGGGAGTGGGGGGGAGAGAGCGTGGGGATCGTGGGGGGTTGTTGCGGGTGGTGGGCTAGGGTTAGCCCGAGGGGTGGGGTTATGGGGGAGTGGGGTGGCCGGCCTGGGCCTGGCCTGGCTAGCGGTTGGGCTGGTTGGCCCAGTGCGCGGGGGAGGGGGTCTGTTTTGTTTTATTTTTTTGTTTTTTATTTCCTTTTCTTTTATTTATTTTATTCTTTTAATTTTTTGTTTCATAAAATATAAATACAACTCCTAAATTAATGCTATAACTTATTCTACTACCCCGAAAAGTTTGACACCTAAATCAAATAGTTTGCATTATTGAAATTTTTAAAAGGCATTTAATTAATTGTCATAGCTGCTGTTTTAATTACTTTATAGCCTTTAAACATTTTATAAAAGTGTGGTTTCTACACTAGTATTATCCATGATTTATTTGACACATTTTGGACATTTTAGTTTTAATGTTTGAAAACTTCTATTGTTTAGCTGATTTTGAATTTGAATTTGAACCGGCTTCGAACTAACTCAAGTTTATCAACAGTAACTGAGGTGACGTGCCATCATTAGCAGAGGATTACTGTAGTCTAATTATCCAGGCGTCACAGTGCCATGAATCTGGCAAGGTCTGTCGAGGATTTTGTCAGGTGCATTGGGGCCATCCTTGTTCCCTTCAAAGGGTTTCATTTTCTGGCTTGCCTTTCAGCCGCTGAACCCTGCATTGGCCGCGGCGTCCTCAGTGTCGATGTTGTTGTTTTTATGCATGCGTCGTTCTTATTCCGCCGAGGTCTGTTGTTGCCATCGCGTTCTCCCGAGGTGCCGACCTCGCCGCCCTGAGAGCTGCGAGCCAGTCAGTTGTCTTCTCCCGTGCAAAAGCGGGTCATTAGAGAAGTAAGGGTTGCCATGGTTCTCGGCTTATCTTGTCTAAGTTGTCATTCCATTCACTCATCCCGGATACTTTGTCGGAAAGCATTATTGGATTCCTCGGTTTAGTCTTGAATCACGACAATGCCGCCCACACGCTCCTTTGCTCTACCCTGTATTTGCACTAATATTCATGTGGCACATGATTTAATTCATTCGACTGAGCAAATGCTAAATTGGCTTGGATTTCTCTATGGTGTGCTCTAGTGGATCCTTGTGGTCTTCCCTTTTGATGGGTTTACTCATTTGATCTATGCCTCAATTCGCATCAACTCATTTGCTTTGACACGCGTGTTTTTCTGGTTGCCTGAATCCATAGGTCAGAGGCCTCGTGAAGGCCACTATCTGGTTCTTTTTAGTCAAGAACTCGTTCCAAAATTTTATGGAGGACTCGCCAGGCTACTGGATAACGTGGTTGAGGTCGTCGGCTTTCGGAGGCCAGACATAAGTGCCCTAGAAGTTTTCCCTAAAGGCGTCCTCGAGAGCCTCCCAGCTTCCTATGGAGTGCTGAGGCAAGCTGTTAAGCGATTGCCTCACCGGTCCCTTTAGCTTGAGTGGTAGATACTTGTTGGAATGGAGGTCATATCCATGGGCCATGTGGATATGGAGAAAATCTTCAATCCATACAGTTGGGTCGGTCATTCCATCATACTGCTTGATGTTTATGGGTTTTAAACCCTCCGGGAACTGATGTTCCATGACCTCATCTATAAAATATATCTGGTGTGTGGACCCTCAAAATCGAGCCACTTTGTGCCGGATGTCGACAGACATCCGTGCATATGCCTGCTCCTGAGCCCTGCCGTGCCTGTCCAGCCAGGCCTCATAGTCCTACTGTCCCACTGGTGCGTACCCCCTCGATCCATAAATTGATCGCATGGGGGCCTGATTTGCTTCTAGCCTTCTGCACGTCGTAGGGCTCTAGGTATTTGACGGGGTCCTTTCCATAAGGTGAGTTGTGGTTAGGGGATTCCTATGTTCCCTAGTTGGCCCATCTCGCCCCCTAGGAGGGCGGTCGGGTTGATCGGCTCGGCCGCTGATATCTACTACGCAACTTTATTCTTGTAGGCTCGGCCGCAGAGTTTTGTAGGACAGTAGCAATTTCCCCTCAAGTGGATGACCTAAGGTTTATCAATCTGTGGGAGGCATAGGATGAAGATGGTCTCTCTCAAACAACCCTGCAACCAAATACAAGAACTCTCTTGTGTCCCCAACACACCCAATACAATGGAAAATTGTATAGGTGCACTAGTTCGGCGAAGAGATGGTGATACAAGTGTAGCATGGATAGTAGATATACATTTTTGTAATCTAAAAATAAAAAAACAACAAGGTAGCAAGTGATAAAATAGAGCACAAATGGTATTGCAATGCTTGGAAACAAGGCCTAGGGTTCATACTTTCACTAGTGCAATCTCTCAACAATGCTAACATAGTTGAATCATGTAATAATACCTCAACGTGCGACAAAGAATCACTCCAAAGTTCTTATCTAGTGGAAAACATAAGAAGAAATTGTTGTAGGTAGCAAACCACCTCAAAGTTATTCTTTCGGATCAACCTATTGAGTTGTCCCTATAAGTGTCACAAACAACCCTAGAGTCCGTACTAAAATAACACCATATGAAAACACATCAGTCAACCCTAATGTCACCTGGATATCATTACTCTTTATAGCATACATACCATCACAATAATCATCATAGATAGCAGCTTGTTTATCATATTCAATTGAAACCTCTTTCAAATAGTGGATTCATCATTAAATAAAGTGATGACCTCACCAAATCCATTTTATCAATATTGTAATAAGATTCAACACCCTCAAAAATAGTGGGATCATTACCTATAGTTGACACTCTTCCAAAACCACCTTCAACAATATAATCATCATAAATAGTAGGCATGCTTTCATCATAACAAATTTGCACATCAAAACTTGGGGGGCTAAAAATATCATCTTCATCAAATATAGCATCCCCGAGCTTATGGCTTTGCATATCATTAGCATCATGGGTATTCACAAAATTCATATTAACAACATTGCAATCATGCTCATCATTCAAAGATTTTATGCCAAACATTTTATTGAATTCTTCTTCTAACAATTGAGCACAATTTTCTGATCCATCATCTTCAAGAAAGGCAAGATAAAGACAAATAACATGAGGCAACCTCAATTCCATTTTTTTTATTTTTCTTTTATAAACCAAACTAGTCATAAAACAACAAACTAAAAGATTCTACTGCAAGATCTAAATATATACCTTCAAGCACTCACCTCCCCGGCACCGGCGCCAGAAAAGAGCTTGGTGTCTACTACAGAACTTTATTCTTGTAGACTCATGTTGGGCCTCTAGGCGCAGAGTTTTGTAGGACAGTGGCAATTTTCCCTCAAGTGGATGACCTAAGGTTTGTCAATCCATCGGAGGCGTGGGATGAAGATGGTCTCTCTCAAACAACCCTGCAACCAAATACAAGAAATCTCGTGTGTCCCCAACACATCCAATACAATGGCAAATTGTATAGGTGCACTAGTTCGGTGAAGAGATGGTGATACAAGTGTAGTATGGATAGTAGATATGGGTTCTTGTAATCTGAAAATAAAAAACAGCAAGGTAGCAAGTGATAAAATGGAGCACAAATAGTATTGCAATGCTTGGAAACAAGCCTAGGGTTCATACTTTCACTAGTGCAATCTCTCAACAATGCTAACAAAGTTTAATCATATAATAACTCCTCAATGTGCGACAAATAATCACTCCAAAGTTCTTATCTAGTGGAGAACATAAGAAGAAATTGCTGTAGGTAGCAAACCACCTCAAAGTTATTCTTTTCAATCAATCTATTGAGCCGTCCATGTAAGTGTCACAAACAGCCCTAGAGTTCGTACTAAACTAACACCATATGAAAACACATCAATCAACCCTAATGTCAGCTAGATACTCCAACGTCACCACAAGTATTTGTGGGTCAATTATACGATATGGATAAAACAACTTCAGATTCATAATATTCAATCCAACACAAAGAACCTCAAAGAGTGCCCCAAGATTTCTATCAGAGAAACAAGGACGAAAACATGCATGAACCCCTATGCATAGTTACCCCAATGTCACCTCAGGAATCAACGAGTTGAGTGCCAAAACATACATCAAGTGAATCAATATGATACCCCATTGTCACCACGGGTATTCATATGCAAGACATACATCAAGTGTTCTCAAAACCATAAAAGTATTCAATCTGATAATAGTGAAACCTCAAAGGCAAAAACTCAATTCATCACAACAAGATAGAGATGGGAAAACACCATATGATCCAACTATATTAACAAAGCTCGTGGTACATCAAGATCGTGCCAAGTCAAGAACATGAGAGAGAGAGAGATCAAACACATAGCTACTAGTACAAACCCTCAGCCCCGAGGGTGGACTACTCATCCCTCCTCATCATGGTGGCCACCGGGATGATGAAGATGGCCTCTGGTGATGATTTCCCCCTCCGGCAGGGTGCTAGAACGGGCTTCGGTTGAGTTTTCGTGGATACAGAAGCTTGCGGCAGAGGAACTTCTCATCTAGGGTTATTTCTGGGGGTTTCTGTATTTATATGATTTTTTGGCATCGGTCTCACGCTAAGATGGGCCACGAGGTGCTCACTACCTACCAGCCCACCACTGAGGCCCCTGGAGCGCCCTGATAGGTAGTGGCCACCTCCTTCACCTTCTGGTCCTCCCATGAAGCTTCGGGGGTCTCTTTGTTCCAAAAAATCATCAAAAAGTTTCAGCTCATTTGGAGAACTTTTATTTCTGCACAAAAAACAACATCACGGTAGTTCTACTGAAAACAGCGTCAGTCCGGGTTAGTTCCATTCAAATCATACCAAAACCATATAGAATTGTTGTAAACATGGCATGAATACTTCATAAATTATAGATATGTTGGAGATGTATCAGCCGCGTGTTAACAGCCGTTGTCCGTTGCCTCGTGGTCGGATTCCAGTAGCAGAAGTCGGTGTGGGTAGGATTTAGGTGTGATCTCACACCGCTCCTCGAAGCCTTACTTGGAAGCGGGGACTCCCATCCACTTGTCGTTGACTTTGTTCTGATCGGCCTAAAGTTGTTGTTGTTTCTTTTTCATGCTCATGGTTTTTCCACCAGCCCCGTCGGAACCTTTCTTGTTCGTAGGTAGTCCTGGCCATGGGCAGCCCGGCCCAGACGGCCCGACCAGACCCAGCCCAAAAAAGCCCGACCCGCTCGACCCAACCTTGCCCATGGGCCGGGCCTGGGCCTAGATTTTGAGCCCGATGGCCGGGCCCGGCCCGCCGTATTTTCCATTTAAGGAAGAGGCTTGGTCATCAGCGTTGTCATGAGTGGCATCGTTCTCAGTGGCACCCGTGTTGTTTGTTCTACTTGGGCCTTCGTTAGTTCCTTTCGGCCATCTGCAAGGGAGCCGATGTCTGGGGGGTCCTTGGGTGTGTCAACCATATAGACGTCGTAGATGGACGTGGCAGCCCACTTGCTCGTATTACGGTGTGAGATAAAGTTGCAGGCAAGGCCGCTCTGAGTGTATCGCTGACATATTTATACATGTCAGTAGCGTCTTCAGAGCATAGTCCAATATGTCGGCTAAATCATCGACCGTAGTGACTAGGTGGGTGGTGGGTGGGACGTAAATTTCCCTGTCATCAGTTGTACATCCGATCTTGTCATAAACCAAGATTTGATCATCCGAGATTGAGAGTTTCTGAACACGATCCAGCATCTCATTTAGGTGTAAGGATCATCGATGGCAATGCCCTAGTTGTAAGTTGTTTTGATTTGAAGCCTGCTCTGCGGGTTGCTTGACGCAACTTCGTAGTTTGGGCCGGCCAGGGTTGACCCTTGGCTCAATGAAGAAAGAGATTGGATCTGAGCTTGACGTTGGCTTCGAGCTCGGACCTGACCTGAGCTCGATGTTTGACGAGACGATGATTGGATCCATGTTTAGAGTTGGATCCATGCCATGATGATCAGGTCCAAATTTGAGGTTGGGTCTGATGCGAGGTCCGATCCGACGCTCGAATCAGGGGTGGGTTCCGGGAACAAGGCCGTAGTGGATACTTATTGGAAAAAATGCTCCCACCCACCCACCCACCGGCGATCGCCACCACCTCCGGTGATCTCCTCCCCAAGCCACCAAAATTCCTCTTCTCTCCATTAGATCTCTCCGGCGTCCTGAGATCTACCCTCTAATACCCATCTCCATGGGTTCTGATGTTGGATCCACCCTTGGCTTGGACTTCTCCACGGGCTTGGTTTTTGCGGATAAGGTTTTTCAATCTACTGGTTTTACGGTGCATCCCATGGATGACACGGGCTTCTTCACCATGGTAATCTCTTTTGGGCGGCATACTTTTCGTTTACATGAAGATTCAGTGGCAGCAGCAATTGAGGCGGCCATTGGGGGTTCTGCAATTGAGTTTATGGTCTTTCCGCTCAAGGATAAGGTTTTTGGCTTTCAAGTTTCCTGTAAGGAGGTTGCCATGATCGTGCTGAAGCTTCGCTCTTTCTCTTGTGATCAATTTAAATGTTACTTCCATCTTTGGGGTAATGGGGGTCCAAATTGGGGCCGCGAGTTTAAGCTTTGGAAATTGGAATGTGATGCAGAGTGGATACTTGTCAGTCCCTCTAAACGTCGAGCTACACTGGGCATGCTTGCAATGCATTCCAAGCCTCGAAAATCCTCGGTAAGATCCTCACGTGGCCAAGCCAAGAAACTTTCTTTCTCAACGTTTTAGAGTTATCCTGCTTGCCGGGGGTATCGTTATCCAGCCACGCAGGACTGCATTCAAACCATCGAAGATGCGGGGTACACTCTCCCGGAGCATGAGAGGGTGGTCATTCATCCCCCGCCGCCGGTCGAACTCCGGTGGACGTCAACTGCTCCAGCCATATCTTTTGGTACGGTTGGAAACCCCCCTCCTTACGCGGCTCGGCCGCCGTCTATCTCGGGCGGGAATCTTGCTACTTTGAATGTGGACGTATCCCCCCATGTTGGGCCGTCATCTACACGTGCCACGGATCAAGTTGGGCTGGTGTTGCCTCCTGGGCCTTCCACTATTCCCTCTTCTCAACAAGCGGCAGCTGCGTTTGATAACCTAGTTTCAGGAATGGTGGATGAAATTTTAACGTGTCAGAAATGTTTGCGCAAGGGCCATTTTGCTTCGGTGTGCATGTCTCGGTCACGCTGTAATTCTTGTTTGCGGATGGGGCATGTGACAAGAGATTGCAACCGGTTTGCACAGATCTTGGGTCTGGTTTGGAAACCGAAACCCGGTAACGTTGCAACTTCGCAGGATCCCTCAGCTGCCACCGAGAATATCTCTCTGACACAACTTTTACCAAACTTGGACTCCTCTTGCACTTCCGCATTAACTCTCTCGCCCTGTTCCATCAGCCCTGGCCCCAAAACACCATCGCCTGCACCGCCTGAAACCCCACCTCTGCCGGAGTCCTCGCCGCCTGCTGCAAGCTTGGAGCGTGCCCCTCCCATGGCCAACTTCCACCTTGACCCCATGCTCTATGTGCCGGCCGGGCACCACGTTGTGGATGGCGGGGAGGCTCGGGTGCCGCGCACCTTTGTTACGCCACATATCCCAATTGTGCATCGTCATGAGGAGTTCATGCTAGCTGAGGTAATGCCCATCCCCCCTCCTGATCAGATTGGGGCTGCTAGGGAGGAAGTTGTTCAGTGGCTGCAAGCTCATGGGATTTTGGTGCGGTCTGCTCAGCCCTGGATTAGATCGGTGGGTCTTTTTGAGCTAAGAGATGCTGCTGTTAGATTTTCCCTCCTCCAGATGCCGCCTCAGCCCCTAGGGAATGATCGTTTTGTCAGGTTCATGAAGCATGATGAGGGCGAATCTTTTAGAGGGGTTCAGGGTTTCAGACAGGGTTTGCTTATGTTTTTGGGGATTCCACTAGATCTTCGCAATGAGACTGGACTGCGGGCAGCAGTTAATACTTTTGGGAAGTTTCATCATTGGATTAGTGAGGATCCATATCTGGTGCGCTCCTTGGTCTTTGCCTCTTTCCCGGAGGATATTTTGGTACCCCGGGATGTGGTTTTCATGGAGTATGCAGCATGGGGTGGTGCCAGAGTGTCTTGGACGTCGCCATTGTATATTCTGGGGGCCAACTTTGCTGAACAAATGCCCCAAGATGAGGACTGGATGCCCATCAATGGCAACCCTCATCCCCAGCCTGGGGTGCCATACCCTGAAATGCCACCTTTTGTCCTGCCCCCGTTCCCTGCTTTGGGGTGGAACGATGTGCCACCGCCGCCTGCTCCGGCCCAGGATCAACAGGACAATTGGGGAAATTGGGAGGAGCCTGCTGAGGAGCCAGTTGTGGAGGACCAAGAGTCCATGGTTTTTGATGCTTCGGCACAGCCAAATTCTACCCAGTCAAGTTCAGATGTGCAGCTCCAGGAGCCCCCTGCCATTATTGACTGAAGTGTTTCAGAGAACATTGCCGCAGACATGGAAGATACCAGCAATTGGGCGATCGTGGTTTATCAACCCCCACTTGTTGTTCATGTTCTAGCCCTTGCTCCACCTGTCATCAAGATTCCTTTCGGGCCTCCTCTGCCCCCAGAAATGATATGGAGGCGTTCTTTTGAAAACTTGCTAAATGAACCATTAACGTTTGAGATACCGCGACCTCTGCTGCCTAAGCCCTTGTCGCCAGTTAAGAGAAGATGGAGCCTCGCTTTACAAATTGACGATATTCCTTTATTGACATGGCAATAGCCGGACCTGGCGAGGCCTGTGGCAAGAGCTCTCTTTGTGGACGAAGTGGATGAACCTGCACCTGCTATGGTCCCCACTTCACAGGCGCGCGCAAGATCAAGGAGGCCTCGCAAAACTATGGCGCCAACACCGCTGGTTGAAACGTCTGTTCGAAGATGCACCAGAAGTTCGGCCCAGCGTGATGGGTTTAAGCCCACTTTTCATGAGCTGGTTCTACAGCCCAAGAAGAAGAAGCCCAGGGCCAAGCCCATCGCTGCTGAGGAGCCCAGCACCACTGCATCTGAAGGTGTCCCTCCTCCTACTCCAATCAGTCACCTGCAAGCCATTGGCAAGGAGTTAGGCATTGATGCAGCGCTGCTCACTGAGGAGGCACTTATGGTGGATCCTACTGTCGCAAACAGCAAAGCCTCCAATGAATAGTGCGCTTTCCAACTGCTGGGTTTGGCAAGCCCCAAAATTTGCTCCCTGCATGCTGTTATTTTCAGAACTTTGGATATGTAATAATGTTAGTTCAGACTCTAATGTGCCTTTTGGACACATGGCATTGAGTGCCATGTGCTTTGGGGAACTATTAATGGTCTTTATCGATGAATTCTCTTTGTAAAAGTTGGAATGTCTTATGCTGGAATGTCAGGGGCTTAAATTCTGAAAGTAGGCAACGGGCGGTCAGGCAAAAAATTGATGAAAGTCACTGTGCAATTGCATGTTTGCAGGAAACTAAATGTGCTTCTTTTGACTCCCGTTCAATTAAAGGTTTTTGTCCTAAAAGATTTGACAGTTTTGCTTTCGCTCCTTCTTTGGGGGCCTCTGGTGGAATCGTAGTTGTTTGGAACTCCTCTGTTTTTGAGGGGTCCTTACTGGAAATTCAGCATTTTGCAATAGTGATTGAGTTTGTTTCCAGACAAAATAATGAGAAGTGGACCCTTGTTGCTGTCTACGGTCCTTGTCAGGGAGAAGCCAGAGATAATTTTGTTAATTGGCTTTACCATCTCAATATTCCAATTGAGGAAAATTGGCTACTCCTTGGGGATTTCAATATTTTGCGTTCACAGGATAACAGAAATTTGCCTGGAGGGGACCTGAACGACATGTTTCTCTTTAATGAGATCATAGGGCACTTGGGCCTTTTGGAATTACCCATCAAAGGCAGATCATACACTTGGTCGAATATGCAGGATAATCCCCTCCTTGAACAGTTAGACTGGTTTTTCACCTCTGTGGATTGGATATCTGACTATCCCATGACTAAGGTGAGGCCCCTGGCAAAAACTACATCTGACCATGTGCCATGTGTGGTTTCAATCAAAACTACTATCCCCAAGTCTAACATTTTTAGATTTGAAAATTATTGGCTAGAACTTGAGGGTTTCATGGACTGTGTGGATTCTTCATGGCAGAGAACGTCTAGAAAGGGGCATATCACAGCTCGAATAGCTGACAAATTCAAATCCCTGAGAATGTGCCTTAAGAGATGGCAGATGAGCATATCCAAGCTGAAAATGCTTGTCTGTAAATGTAACAAGGCTATCCTGTTACTAGATGAACTGGAGGAGCTCAGACCACTGTACAGGCATGAATCCAATTTCAGGAAAGTGGTCAAAACTCATGTGGAAAAGGTACTTCACCTTCAATGGCTCTATTGGAAAAAGAGATGTACCATCAGATATATAAAGGTGGGTGGAGAAAACACTAAGTTCTTCCATGCTATGGCTACTGAGAGGCATAGAAGAAATTCTATTGCTAGTTTAAAGCTACCTGATGGTACAGTGGTTTCTGATCACTCTCAAATGGAGGGTGTTATCTGGAATTGTTTTAAAAACAGAATGGGCTCTTCAAGGGGTATCCACATGGGCTTTGATCTCTCCTCTTTAATTGCTCCAGTGGAGGTTTAGATGCTCTTACTAAGCCCTTTGAGAAAGAGGAAATGGACAAGATTGTCAAACATATGCCAGCTGATAAAGCCCTAGGTCCAGATGGTTTTAATGTCCTTTTCTTCAAAAGGTGTTGGCACATTATCTCTCCAGATTTCTATGAACTGGCACAGGCTTTTTACGATGGTACTGCCCATCTAGAGAACATCAATGATTCATATATCACATTGGTGCCCAAAAAACAGTCACCTGAGGAGGTGGGGGATTTCAGGCCCATTTCTTTAACAAGCATGGGTCTTAAGTTCCTCTCCAAAATGGCAGCAAATAGGTTTCAAGAAGTAATAATGCAATGTATCCACAAGAATCGGTATGGATTTATAAAAAGCAGAAGTATCCAGGACTGCATTGGATGGACCTTTGAGTACTTACATCAGTGTCATCAGTCTAAGAGGCCAATTGTCATACTTAAATTGGATTTTGAGAAAGCCTTTGATTCCCTGGAGCATGAGGCAATTGTCCAAATATTGAGACATAAGGGTTTAAATGAAAAATGGATTCTTTGGATGAAACAACTTTTGTCTATAGGTACATCATCTGTTTTGCTCAATGGTGTTCCTGGTAGGAAATTTAAATGCAAAAAGGGGGTTAGGCAGGGTGACCCAGTTTCCCCTTTGCTCTTTGTATTAGCGGCTGACCTACTGCAGACTGTAATTAATGACATGTTCAGAAGAGGCATAATTCATCTCCCAATACCTTGTCATGACCAGGACTATCCTGTGATTCAGTATGCTGATGATACCTTGATTATTTTGCCTGCTGACAAGGTACAGTTACTTGCTCTGAAAGACATGTTGCAGGTCTTCTCTGTGTCTACTGGGCTAGATGTCAATTATCATAAGTCCTTTATCATTCCTATCAATGTAGACAATGCAGTCATGATAGATTTAGCTACTGCTTTTGGATGTCAAATTGGGAAAATGCCTTTCACATATCTTGGATTGCCAGTAGGAACTACTAGGCCTAGAATGGTGGACTTCATGCCTCTGGTGGACTGCATGGAAAGAAGAATGACAGCTAGCTCTTCTTTTCTAAATCAGGGAGAGAGATTACAGTTTCTGAACTCAGCACTATCTTCTATGCCCATCTTCTTTCTTTCTAGTTTGGCTGTCCCTGCTGGCATTCTAAAACAATTGGAAAGAATTCAGAGACAATGCCTTTGGAGGAAAAACAGGGCTGAACCTGCTCAGGCTATGGCTGCTTGGAAACTTATTTGCAGGCCAAAAAGCAAAGGAGGTCTTGGTATTCTAAACCTGGGTGTTCAGAATGTGGCATTACTGCTCAAACATGCAAATAACTTCCTCAATAAAAAGGATATACCTTGGGTGTCATTAATTTGGGACTCTTACTATCATGGTAGAGTACCCCAAGGTACTTCTGATTGTGGCTCCTTCTGGTGGAAGGATATATGCAAGGTCTTGCATGACTTCAGGGACTGTGCTTGGGTTCAGATAAATAAAGGGGACACTGCACTCATGTGGTCTGACAATTGGAAGCTTGATGACCAGAAGTTACAGCTTCAACTCAGATTCCCTAGGCTTTTTTCATATGTCAAAGATCCTTGGATATCTGTTAAGGATTTCTTGGACTCCCAAGACATATATCACCACTTCCATCTTCCTTTGTCTGCCCAGGCTTTTGATGAGCTGGTTATTCTCCAATCTCTGTTGGGAAATCATGATAGAGACATGGGGTCTAAGGATATCTGGCTTTGGAATGGTACTGCCAAGGGCTACTACCCAAAGCTATTTTACTCTCATGTGTTTGTGGCACAATCCTTCAATCCCTTAACAGCTTGGATTTGGAAGTCTTCTTGCACTATGAAAATAAAGGTCTTTGCTTGGATGCTCATTATGGACAGGCTAAATACCAAAGATATGGTAGAAAGGAGGCATTGGCATTTGGAGGATGGAGTAAACTGTGTGCTCTGCCCTTGGCAGGCTAGGGAAACAAGAGATCATATGTTTTTCAATTGCAATTTTAGTATCAGGGTTTGGAACTATTTGCAAATTGATTGGTCATCAGGTAATTCGATGACAGAGCTGGCCATCAATGCCAAAAGGAGTTTTAGGAAACCTTTCTTCACTGAAGTGGTCTTTCTAGCTTGCTGGAATATATGGATCGTCAGAAATGCTAAAGTCTTCAGGCATGAGAGGGCTGGATTCAATAAATGGAGAACAGCTTTCCTACATGATATTGCCCTAATGCAATATAGGATTAAGCCTGCTTATAAGGATGATCTCCTTAAATGGATCTCTTTTCTACCTCCTTGAGGCTCCTTGTTTCTGTTTTTTATCTTTTTCCTTTTGTATTTTTGCTTGATTACCTCTTGTAATCCCTCCTGTACTTGTAATAGCTTATCCTTATTAATAAAGTTTCGACATGCTGTGGGGGTTTTTCCCTACAGTTACCAGTCAAAAAAAACAAGGCCGTAGTGCCAAAGTATTCTTGAGCCGATCTAGTTCCAACCAGAGAGGGCAAGATCACCGTGCGAGTCAGTGGTGTATTCTAAGCTTCCGAACATGATGACCTGGTTCAGGGAGAAGTTATCGATCCGGTCAAGATGACTGCTCGAGTTGGCATGTAGAACAATACAGGCGAACACGAAAGGCTGGCCGAGAATGAACATGTCACCGCAGCCGGTGTCGCCATTGATCTGCATATGAGACATTGATCTTTTTTTACCACACAGCGGAACTCTCAATGAAAGCACCAATGTCGGTACTAAAACCGGTAGATCTCGGGTAGGGGGTCCCGAGCTATGGATATCGAATCGATTGGTAACAGGGGACGAAGGAGGCAGTCTTTACCCAGGTTTGGGCCCTCTCAAAGAAGTAAAACCCTACGTCCTGCTTTAATTGTATTGATGATGATGTATCAAGTACAAGTCTGATCTACCTCTATATCGTATGTTCTAAACCCTAAGGTAGGTGATTGTGGTTATGAACCTCCCCCTATGGGCTAAACCCCACGGCTTATAAAGATACCAGGTGTACCTAGGGTTACACATGGTCGGTTGCCAATGAGGGGTACACACGCCAACAGCTAGAGCAGTCCTTGAAGTACACGCCAAGTCTTCTGCAGAGTCCACCTTGATCACGCCGGAGTTCGAAGCTTCTGGAGTCCTTCCTTAAGAGATCGGTGGGCCATAAGCTTGGCCCATGGACTATGGGCCAACTAGATTGGTACCCCTAGTCTAGGACACCGTCAGGCGATCAACATCCATAGGCACTGGCCTAAAGTTGCAAGGACCTTCAACATCATTGAAGGCTCAATGTCCGTCTTTCGCTTCAGCAGTTCTCCAGATGAGATTCATCTATCTATCTACCTTCTATGATGCTAATTTCCAAAGGTTTTAGATCTTGCATGTGAAACTTGGTGATGTTGTGTAATGGGGTAGCTAGCTATATGCCTATATGGTGTAACTAAGTTCTGAAGCTATATGATGTTGTACTCTGATGTATTTCAATTATGAAATCCTGGTTGTCGTAATAGGAAAATGAAATATATTATGTGTTTAATATGAAGTGTCAATTTGATTACTAAATGGATTAAAAATAATAGGCCAGTTAGCCTTCTTATTGGGTTTTTCTATTGCAGACGGTTATTGAGACAACACCGTGGGCGATGACCTCAGACAACCCACATAGTTTCTAGGAAGTAAACGTGTTGGATCAATGAACAATCAAACACAACTTCCTCCAGACAACTATTTGCGGTAGGCCACCTTACACAAACATTTTCCACATAAAAAGTGTGGGTGATGGACAGCCTATGCCACATAATTTCTTCTAGGCACTGTGCGCGATGCATTCAACAATGTAAACGACAAAATTATAAATATCATCTGCAATGACAACGCTATCACAGACAATGTGATGCGGAAAATTGTGAGTGATGTACATACAAATGGAAAAGTTTGTCTAGAATTAACTGTGTGGGATGTACATATGAACGAAGACGATTGGGCCTATATAATTGTCTGCGATGGCTGCCCGATCGCACACGAGCTCTTTTTTCCCCATGTGTGTGACCGGAGGACCTATCACCGACCGTTTCTGGGTCATCTGGGGTGGACTCCCCCCCCCCTATCGCACACACATGCAAGGTGACAGTTTAAACTCTATCACAGAAAGGGGGTAAAAACCGTTTGTATAGCATTCACATGCACTAGTGATAGAGCCATGTAATCAAGTACCTGACTATGTAGTTTGGCGGGTAAACTCGTTGTGCGTCCCGGCCTAACCCAAAGTCACCAGTCTACTTACAAATTAGCTTCAACACTTTCATCAACATGAGTATCAACTTAACCTTCTCACCGGTCCCACTACCTCTTCAAATTTTTCGATGTATTCATCCATTGACCTTTTTGCTTCGAAGCATGAAAATTGTTGATCACATCATAGGTGAACTATTCAACAAGCCTTTTCTTCTATTTTCTACAAAAAAGCAGTTCAAGGAATGCCATCTATCCACATCAATATTGTCAAGCCAGGTGCCAACCCTCTATGTAATATGCAAAGTAGTTATCTCCACCTTTTGATCATCTTGCATGTATCAGCTTGAAATATTTCTCTACATTCTTAATCCAAGCACTGAGGTGAGTCCCATCATACACAGGGAACTCATACTTAGGCCCTATATGATATTGTCTGGGTGGTCATTAAACTGCTCTTGTAACTCATTCCCCCTTCCTCTCTGTCCTGGACCATTCACACCCCCTCTGTGGTTCCTTCCTAGGTCTCCCCAGTTCTCTTTGTCATCTCTGATTTGTTGTACAGGAGCATTGGTAATACTAGTGGCTTGTCCTTTTCCAACCTAACTAAGATAACTCTATTAGACCAGTGTATGCATGTGCAAAATCACCTCCTTGAGGTATATTCCCGTGGTTTTCTCCCGAGTCCATTCCTAGTGGTGAAGGGGCTATGAATAACTTGTTGTCTAACTTGAGTGACAGGAGTGGTGATAGCACTCATTGGTGGTGAGGCAATTACTTGTCCTTGAACACTTGTTTGGAACTCAAATTCTAGTGGGGTAGTGAGAAGTTTAGTGATCTATTCGATGCCCTTCTTAAACTCCTCTGTGGCCTCACTCTGCTGCATGGACAGCTCCATCTACCCCTGTAAAATTGTACATCTTCAAAATACCAACATTGAGTTGTTCGAGCTCATCCCTGGTACTCAGGGTCACCCTCTCCCTCTCCTTTAATTCCAATGACTTGTTCTTATCAGAAACCATGCTTTCACCCCACTTTATATATAAAGCAACCACAGAACAAGATACACGGCTGAACGATAGAAGGTGATGGTGTAACTCTCATACAACACCTGAATCACTCAAGAACGCGCCACTATGCTACAGAAAAAGAGCACAGGAAAACTAAGTACAACACCCACTACGCCCTAATACACCTATGCTCCATGGTTCAAGCTATAACTTTGGGATTTTACGAGAGGCAAGATGCCCCCCCCCCCCAACCAAGGCTTCAACTTTGAGACCCCCAGCACCTCCCATGGTACCCTCAATATTCATATCTAAATAGATGATTCCAGAATTTTGCAAAGGGGAGAACCCTAAAAATCTCATTAATCTGGCAAGAACTACAAAATCGAGTCCAAGATCACTTCTCTGATACCAATTTATCACACCAACCAAACCTATAAGGGCATCTCCAACACCGTCCCTCGAAACACCCATAAACGTCTGGACAGACGCATCCGAGTGTTTGTTGCAATCCAACGTGGTGCCACAAACGTCCGCGGATGGGTCTGTGCATCCAAACTCCCACAAACCAGCGCGGGAGGTTTGTGGGAGTCCGAACCTCCACCACATAGGACTCCGACAACCCCGGCCCATTCAAATCCCCTATCCCGAACCACTTTTCTCCCACTACATCCCTTCCCCCTTGCTCTATATCCGCACCCTCAACCCCCCCCCCCCCCCCCCGGCCGGCCCCACGTGCTCGCCTGCCCGTCCACCTTCGAGTACGCCGTCGTCGACCTTGGATCCATCTGCATCCAAATATCCTTTACCCCTTCCAACACCATTCATGTCGTACACCACGCCAACAAGTGTTTGGCCAAAAGCCATAGAGCCTTTTTTGATGTTTTCATTGTTTCTTTGGAGCAAGCACGATTTCAAGGTACTCGTTGAGGAGAATGAGTTGTTGTGTGATGCGTGGTTCTCCATAAGTGCGGACTTTCTAGGCATGAAGCAAGGTGGTAGGGTTTTTTGGCTAAATGTGCACTCTTGGTTTCATGAGCAAAAGCACTTCGCGCCTTACAACTTGCAGGTGATCCATTATTGCGATGTGAAGTCGCTAGCCCGTCGATGGTACACCATCTCAAACTCTATCATGGAGTATTGCAGTGCGATTGCACAAGTGAAGAGAATGTTGCCACTGGGTGTGTCAAAAGCGGAGATCATAAGATTTTGCTTCTTGTTGCTCTACATATTGATCAATTTTTTCATTCACTCAATGTTGCAACTTGATAATCATCATGTTGTATAGCCACCACACACTCCCTTGTTGTGGCAAACAACAGAGGGCATGTCATTCATGTTCATACATTGTTGGATGAAGCTCAAGAGGCAACATCAGGATGACCAACTTTTGCGGATACTGGTGCATTGTTAGTCAAGTAACGTTGAATTTGTATTGACGGATTTCAAACACTTACTAAACATCTGATTATATTTCGGATCTAATGTTTTATATTTTAACTATTGTTATATAGGATATTTGCATGTTAGTTAGAACGAATTGTGCTATTGCTATATTATTTTGACTGCTCCGGATGTAGGGAAATTTTTTGTTTCTTAGATGGCCAGCTCCTGTATCCATGCCCACAGACAGATAATTGTTGGAGATGCACTAACAATATATGGCTAATTTTGGAATCCAGGTTAAAGCATAGCAATTGGGTGAGCAAGTAGAAAAGCAGGTAGAAAACAAAGAACCCTTTGCACCGACGTCGACTATTAGATTAAAAATGGTGAATGTGCTATGACCGGCATACACTATAGCCGGAGAAGGCCTCATGGCGTAGGCACTTAGGGGCCCAGCCCAACTTACCTTATCGTGTTAGGGGCTTAGCCCAAATTATATCATTATGAGGATTATATAAACTCATGTAAGGACCCGTTTTGAGATTAAGCAGAAGCAATCATATTTTCTCGGCTTCCTGAAGGGAGTCGGGAGACCTAACCCTAGCCGCCGCCCCTTGCACCCTCTCTCTCTCGCGCGCGCGCGCATGTGACGATGGCACCTCAGCGCCGACGGCCTCACCTTCCTCCACGCCAAACCCCCTTCCACCCCTACAACCTACGAGCTAGACCTGGTAGGATCCCAGTTCCTATCAATCTGGTATCAGGTGTCTCAGGCTCGATCATGTCCGCGCCGCCACCCACCCCCTCCTTCCTACTGCCGATCACCACATCACCGATGATCACCGCGGGCAGCACCCCGCTGCTGACCGGACCGGTCTCTTCCGGCACAGGGACGGCGCCGTCGTCACCCCCGCCGTCCTCACCCCGGAGGAGATGTCTGCGGCGCTCCAGGACCTCACCCAGGCGGTCCAGGGCATCCGCCTCTTCCTGGCGGGACCTTATGGGTCGCAGCCCCTAGCTCCTGGTGCCACCATTACCGGGCCGCCACAGCTGCCATGGCAGCCGCCGCCCCCGCCCCCTCTGTCGCCCCCGCCTTGTCGCAGTTGCAGCTGCCGCCGCCACACGCCACCTTCGGCCCGGCCCTTCGGGCAACGGTGACCGGGGTTCCCATCCACCAGCTATGGTTCCCCTCGTCGTCGTCCTTGTTACCGGTCTGGTTGGCCGGATCGTCGCCGCCGGTCTACACGGAGGCCCAGGGTCAGCCGCATGCCCGCCTATTAAAGTGTCGCCCCTGTAGTTCAGGGGCCCATCTAGCGCCACGGGGCCCTATGGCGGCGTCGACGGGTCACTATTCCAAGGAGGCTTGATGCCCACCTACTCGGCGCCATCCTCCTTGCAGCTCCGGGCCAACGAGGCGTACCTCCTATCAGTGTCAAAATCGGCGAATCTCGGGTAGGGGGTCCCAAACTGTGCGTCTAAGGTCGATGGTAACAGGAGACGGGGGACACAATGTTTACCCAGGTTCGGGCCCTCTCTATGGAGGTAATACCCTACTTCATGCTTGATTGATCTTGATGAATATGAATGTTACAAGAGTTGATCTACCACGAGATCATAATGGCTAAACCCTAGAGTCTAGCCTGTCTGACTATGATTATTCGGGTCTATCTCTACGGACCGATCCCTCCGGTTTATATAGACACCGGAGGGATCTAGGGTTACATAAGGTCGGTTACAAAGAAAGGAATCTTCATATTTGGTCACCAAGCTTGCCTTCCACGCCAAGGAGAGTCCCATCCAGACACGGGTAAAGTCTTTAGTCTTTGTATCTTCATGGCCCATCAGTCCGGCCCATGTCTAATAGGTCGGACGCCCGAGGACCCCTTAGTCCAGGACTCCTTCAGTAGCCCCTGAACCAGGCTTCAATGACGAGGTGTCCGGCGCGCAGATTGTCTTCGGCATTGCAAGGCGGGTTCCTCTTTCTGAATATTTCGAGATAGTCTTCGGACGAACGTGTCCGGATCTGCAACACAAGTACCAAGCACAACTGCATAGAGTATAATATATCACGAGTCCAATGTGCTGACAACTTTTTGTAATATGACATCATGTTTGTCCAGTCATTATTTCGAACCGTTTCTTGTCCCGCCATTCCACGTTTCAAGGTGCGTTTTTATTGGCACGTCTTGTCGAAGCAGAGATCGTGTCCCCTCATTGCGGGATTCTCATCAATACGAGCATGGGTAACCCAACCGCTCCATTGGTATGGTTCCTTAGGAATAGGCAGGTTTTCAGGTTTAGGAGGAGGCGTTCAATATCTGTTGCCTTTATAAAGGGTCCAAGGGCCATCTTATTTTGCGCCAACCCTTTCCGCAGCCCTTCCAACTTCGAGTTCTAGCACCCGAGGTTTGACTTCATCGCTTCAAGCTGCCCAATCATGTCTGGACATAGCCCACAGAGCCGATGGGTGGCCTCCCCTGTTACATAGGAGGATATTGCGAAGCTTCGTGTGGCCAGATACCTAACTGCGGAGATCCCCCACAGGCTTCCTGCTCGAGGACAGGTCATTCCTACTCCCAGATCCGACGAGAGGGTCGTATTCATCTCCCACTTCCAGCGAGGGCTAGGATTCGCTCTTCATCCCTTTGTCCGGGGGCTCATGTTTTACTACAGACTAGATTTTCACGATCTAGCCCTAGATTCTTTCCTCCACATCTCAACATCCATTATCACGTGCGAGGCCTTTCTCCGTATCCCCCGCACTTTGGCTTATGGCTCAAGACCTTTAGTGTGAAGCCGAAGGTAGTCGACGGGGAACACGCGGAGTGCAGAGGTGCAACAGTGAGCAAGCTTACCAATGCTCCCTGGCCAAAAGGCTCTTTCACCAAAGCTCCCAACCTATGGCAGTGGGGGTGGTTTTACATCACTGAACCCCGCGGTACCAAGTGGGTGGCCACACCTGTGTTTCGGTCTAGCTCTCCATTACAGCTTGCATCATGGATTAATAAGGGGCTGGACTGGGGATCAATTGACGAAGTGCAGACTCTTCAGAGCCGCATCCGGAGCCTCCTTGAGAAGGACGTCGGCCTTATCAACGTGGTCCAAGTAATGATGGTCCGCCGGGTTCTGCCGTGCCAGCGACGGCCTCTCTGTATGTGGGAGTTTAATAAGGAAGGACCACGGACCCTCCAAGACTTCTTCGGTACTACACACAAAGGAATGTGGAAGCTGTTTTTGGGGAAACGAAAACAGTGGCCGGACACCACCGAGGACATCGGCCTCGACCGCAACCATCCGGATACCTCGGTAAGCTCTTGACTTCCAAATAGTTTTTAGCAATGTATGTCGTAATGCGATACTGATCATACTATCCTCTTCCAAGGCTGGATAAAGAAAGCGGAGCGAATTAGGTGTTCGGCCCCCCTTCCCGAAGACTCAGCAGATCTCGTATTAACAAGGATGCTGGCCCCAGCACCGTACCAGATGCATGTGAAGGAGGGAAAGACAGAGAGCGGGAGGACCAAAGGTGACCTCCACTCCGAAGATATATTAGATGTTGTGTTCGGGGAGATCAAAATCCCATCGCCCGAAGACAGAAGTAAAGGAGAAGCCAACATTCCTTCTCCCCATGGTAAGAAAAGGGCCGCCTCCGAAGACTGGGAGGAAAAGGCTCCTAAGCGAGGCAAGATGCCCCTGTCGGGCGGCTCAGGCTTGGAGGACGACGTCATCGCGCAGTCCCCTGGGGAGGGCAAGCCTAAATCGTAAGTGGACAAGGGTGTTTTAAACATGTCCCGTTCCTCTCTTGAGACCAAGGTAACATCTAGAGTATATGTTTTTGTAGCTCGGCACACAGTTTTCTTCAACAATCCTCTTCCTCGGGGAATCTTCTCCCGGAGATGATGGAAAGCGAGACGCCTCCATCGGTCTCATCACCCAATAGGGCGGACGACTTCGAGGTGTCGTCCCAGAGGGTCTCTCCTGATCAACAAGTGATGCGAGGGGTGATGAAAACACTAATCGAGGGTGATACTTCGGTAGCTCAGGGTCCGGGGGCCAAAAATTAATAAAGGCCCCGGACTGTCCGGCTTACAGCCGGAGACAACTCTAGGGACGAATGAACAGATCCCTTCGAAGGGAGGCCGTGCTGCTACAGCAGCTTCCGGAGATCCAGAAGCGTAGGATATATTGACAAACATGCTACGACAGGCGTCCGTCTCCGAGGACCATCGTACCTTGATGGGTGCGGTGGTTGAAAAGGTCATGTCCATGAAAAGCGGATTGAATGAGGCCTTCATGAGCCTACTAAGAGGCTTCAAGGTTTGTACTGTAATGCTTTCGATTGTGTTGTATTCACAAAATACTCCTGTGCATAGATAGTAGCCCCTGAGACTCTGGTTGGCTTCCCAAGGGAGGCAATCAGAGGATCAAAAAGATATATCCAGGAAATAATCTGACTACTTGGTACACAGGTTGTTACCTCCCCTGCTGCTGCCCAATCCGCAGAGGTTGCAGATCTACAGCGGAAGATTGATGAGGCGGATGATGACATCACGCTTATCAACAGGCGGCTTTATGAGGCGCAAGGTATGTTTTTGGGGCAGTTAGTATATGTATGTATAGTAACATGAGCACAAAGCTAGAATGATATACTGAGACACGCCTAATTGCAGATGGTGCTACTGCGGTGGAGGCCCTTCGGGCTGAGCTTGGCCTCGTCAAGGAGCAAGCCCGGATGAGTAATTTGGCTGCCAATAAGGCAGCTGATGAGTTAAAAACCAAACAGGCTGCCCGACGCCATTGTGAGGAGAGAATTTCTATCATGGCGCGCAAGCTAGAGGAAACCACTGTCCAGTGCGAATTCCTCAAGAGGGATAACAAAGCCAAAGCGGCCGATCTCGACAAGGCCTTGCAAGAGGCGAAAGAAGCACGATCTGAGTCCAGAGCGGCTCGGGAAGAGATTCGGCAAGCTGGGGAAATAGCGGCTGGTAAGCCTTCCTTATTACAAACGAAGTTCGGCGATCCGAAGTATTCCCTGCTTAATCAAATGTGGAGCTCTCCGGACATATTCTTGGACCTGCCGAAGAGCGCTTCCGATGCGACGCAATTTTACCAAGCGCATGAAGGGTGTGCCATGGAGAAGCTTTTTTGGTCGCAGTTCGGCGCGCCAAAGCATCCGCTGTTACTAAATGAACAGATGGCCCAGTGGGCTGAGCTCCATAGGATATCCGGTTCTGCCATGAAGGACGTCATAGTCTGGCTGTGGCCTATTGAGCCCATTCCGAATAGTTTCTTCGGTTTGGTGCAGCGGCTTGTGGATGTGGTGTCGCGTATTGATGTCGTTAAGCGCTCAACGTGCATTGAAGGTGCACGGATGGCCTTTGCCCGTGTCAAAACATACTGGGCGAAGATGAAGGCCACCGACGTTGCAGTGAGGAGTCCCCTCAAGGGTAAGGACCATCACGCACCCGAACATTATTTGGAGGACGTCTTAGAGGGTGCCCGCTTGATAGAGGGTCAGTGCTCGAAGGATATGATATTCGAATGAAATGTGTTGAAATTGTAAAAGACAATATTATGATATTTGCTTAAAAGCTTTTGGTTCCTCCTGTGCGGCCGTTTTTGTATAATCTGAAAGTTTTCCAATCGTCGGCTTCAGCCCCCTCGTAGAAAATACGGGGGTGTTCGGAAAAGCACTTGATCACTCTTAACCCAAAGTCTTGGTCCGTGAAGGAGGTGTCAATGCGGTGAACGAGGCAATCGGACTATAGGGCGTTAACACTTTCACTTAGCCATAGGAGTTTTATGGTGGTTCTACGATATAAACCCTGTTATGTACGCAGTTATCCCAATGTGGTGTGTGTACATGTATGACCTGAAGAAAGGTCCTTCGTGTAATACGGGGGGAATCGCGAAAGATTCTAATAAGTCGTCGAGTGGTTGACAAGCTCTCGCTGCATCATGACAGTCAGTTTTCGGCTTTCTCTACTGAGGTGTTTAACCAGATGAACCGGAAACCCAATCGCAGTAGTTCTCCCTTTACTACCTTAGCCGATAGAGCGGAACGTAAGGTAGCAAGCACAGGAGCTGGGCAACCCAACTATTGACCCAAGACATGATTCGGAGCTGATGCATATAAGGCCAAACTCGCAACGCCGAAGTATGCTATAAAGATGTTCGGACTTGTTGGCAATTTATTTTGTTCCCATATCGAGCCCCTGGCGAGTTATGTTGGGGTGTGTGAAATAACACAAGGAGGAAAATGTAGTTTTTTAGAGAAAAGTGAATACTGGATACTGATAATATTCACTATAACTTGAGTGATATGCCAATCGTTGTTTTGTATATAATAACGCCATGACCCCGGCTATTTGACATGCCAAGGGTCAACGGCTGACGTAGAAGGCACTTTACAGGCTCGCAAAATAGAGAGTGTGGTCTATAAAAAGTTGTTTTGGACCCCCTGTCGCACGTCTGCGCCACCTTTCCTCGATGAAGGGGCTCCTTAAAGGGAGTAGCTTTTGGATGAATGTACGAACCGGAACTCCGATAGAGTCGGTGAGATGACCAGCCTGCGAGTCACCTGTGGTAAAGGATAATGAAAAAGAAAGAGTGGTTAGAAAAGAAAAGAAGGAGGGTAAGTGAGTGCTTGTAGGCCCGTCCGTATTGTGCTTCCGCTGATGCCCATGGTATTTTAAGTGCATAGTTATGTATGCGCGGTACAGATTTCGCGGGTGTATGAGGTAGACGGCGGAAGCCGAACTGTTAGTCCAGCTCCAGAATTGGTCGGTTCTGCTGAATGGAGACTGGCGGCTTAATGGCCGACAAGGTATGCGGTTTAATAAGACCGCTTTGTACTCCGGCTAAAGGAAACATAATATGATCCTCAGTCTGGAGGGAGTGCTTCTCATGCTCCCCTATAGGGGTGTGTGTCACGTATACCATGTTCACTATTTTTACCTTAGGGGGAAATTGCTTCTGACCCCCGGTATTCGGTTGGTGAGTTTCTTCGTCGTCGCTATCACCGGGCGGCCTCTTCCCTTTGTGTTCGGCGTTGAGCTTGCCGGCCTGCTTGAAGACCGAACAGCTTATGTTGGTGTTATTAGTTGGTTTATCGGGGTTGCCATGAATCTGGCAGGGCCGATCCAATATCTTGTCTAGATTGGATGGTCCGTCTCTGTTTGCCTTGAATGGCTTTTCCCGTTGACCGGGTTTGGGGCCGCTGAATCCGGCGTTGACCGTTGTGTCGTGCGTTCTTTCTTTATCATTACGATGTTTGTGTTTGCTCCGTCGTGGTTTGCCATTGCCGTCTCGGACTTCGGAAGTGCCCGGATCGCTAGCATTGTTGCTTCTACGAGTGAGCCAGTTGTCTTCTCCCGCGCAAAAGAGGGTCATCAGAGCGCTAAGGGCTGACATGGATTTTGGTTTTTCTTGACCGATGTGGCGGGCGAGCCACCCATCCCGGATGCTGTGTTTGAAGGCCTCTAGGGCTTCTGCGTTCGGACAGTCGACGATTTGGTTCTTTTTAACTAAGAACCCAGTCCAGAGCATCCTGGTTGACTCTTCGGGCTGTTGAACTATATGGCTTAAGTCATCGGTGTCTGGTGGTCGGACATATGTACCTTGGAAGTTGTCACAAAAGGCGTCTTCCAAATCCTCCCGGCTGCCAATAGAGTTTTCGGGCAGACTGTTTAACAAGTGTCGAGCTGGACCTTTGAGTTTTAACGGGAGGTATTTGATGGCATGAAGGTCATCTCCGCGGGCCATGCGGATATGGAGAAGGAAATCCTCGATCCATACCACGGGATAAGTTGTTCCATCATATGATTCGATATTCACGGGTTTAAACCCTTCTTGGAATTCGTGCTCCATTACTTCGTCTATGAAGCAAAGAGGGTGTGCGGCGCCTCTATGTTGGGCCACATTGCGACGTAGCTCCGATGGAGTCCGTCTGCGGTTTTCGGCCCGAGTGTGATTGGGCTTGTCACGTCCGAATAGATAGCCGTCATCACGTCCTTGCGATCCGTAGATCGATCTGGTATGTCCTACTCTATTGTCCAGGTCCTGCCGAAAGTCATATGTGTGACCACGAGATGTGTTGTCTCTGCCTTTACGGTGAGGTGCGGCGGGCTGGTGTTCGGCTTGAGTTGCCGCTTTGTCCCGACCGCGTGGTGGTCAATTAGCCGTATTGTGCGGTCATGGTATGGGCTCCGGCGCCTCATCACCTAATTGAGGTAGCAATTTGCACTTCAGGTAAATTTTGGCTGGGCGCTTGAGGCCGTATTCTTCGGCTGCTAGGACATCAGTCCATCTATCATTGAGCAGATCTTGGTCGGCTTAAAGTTGTTGCTGCTTCTTTTTCAGGCTCCTTGCAGTGACTATTAGCCGGCGCTTAAAGCGCTCCTGCTCCTGAGGTTCCTCAGGCACGGTAAAATCCTCGCTGCCGAGGCTCACCTCATCCTCGGAGAGTGGAAGATAGTTACTGTCCTCTGAGTCGTCGTTGATGGCCTGTTCGTCAGGGCTAACTTGCCCGTTTTCCCGATCGTCCTGTTCGGCAGTTTGTTCGTCGGGATTTTCTTTGTCTTCGGCACCGTCCGGATTGTTATCGTCTCCCGTGCCGGTGTTGTTGTCTTTGCTGCGGCGTGATATAGAGCAGCGTCGCTGGCGCCGGCGCTTTGGTTCTGTCTTGGGAGGTTCATCCTCAACTGGATTCTCTTTGTCATCGCCGCTATTTTCTTTTGGTGCATCCACCATATATACATCATACGAGGAAGTGGTCGTCTAGCATCCGGTAAATGGCGGGTTTTGGGCCTCTTCTTCTCCGGCATCGTCGTCCATACCGTCGATGTCGTCGGAGCCGTAATCGAGCGTGTCCGATAAGTCTTCGACAGTGGCTATGAAGTGGGCGGTGGGTGGGAAGCGAAATTCTTCGTCATCAGCCTCCAGTTCGAACCGGATATAATTCGGTTGTGAGCCCCCCGCTAAGGATAGTGCTCTTAACGAGTTTAACACATCGCCCAAGGGCGAGTGCCGGAAGATGTCCATGGAGCTGAATTCGACGATCGATGACCGATCAAACTCGACGTGCACGGACGCACAAGGTTCGGAACCTGTAGCCAGAGACAAGTCCATGGTTCTGGTGACATAGATGTCACTTGAAGTGAAGTCTGTTTGCGGCTCCAACGTCGCTGAGTCTGCATCTTCTGCGGCGGGGTTGAGCTCCCCGTGTTCGGATGGCGCGATCTGCTCCGGATCTAGGGCCATAGCAGCTACAGGTACTATCTCCTGCATATGGACCGATGACAGATTTATGTCATGTTCATCGTGGTGGCAGGGAGCGGCTGCCATGGTCTCGAATCCGTTGAAGATCAAGTCTCTACAGATATCCGCGACGTAGTTCAAGCTTCCAAATCTGACCTGGTGGCCAAGGGCGTAGCTTTTAGTCTGCTCCAGATGGCCAAGCGAGTTGGCCCACAGTGCGAAGCTGCCGAACACGAAGATCTATCCGGGAAGGAAGACTTCCCCTTGGACAGCGTCATTATAGATGATTGAGGGAGCCATCAAACCTTTTGACGACGGCACAGTGGAACTCTCAATGAAAGCACCAATGTCGGTGTCAAAACCGGCGGATCTCGGGTAGGAGGTCCCAAACTGTGCGTCTAAGGTCGATGGTAACAGGAGAGGGGGGACACAATGTTTACCCAGGTTTGGGCCCTCTCTATGGAGGTAATACCCTACTTCCTGCTTGATTGATCTTGATGAATATGAATGTTACAAGAGTTGATCTACCACGAGATTGTAATGGCTAAACACTAAAGTCTAGCCTGTCTGACTATGATTATTCGAGTCTATCTCTATGGACCAATCCCTCCGGTTTATATAGACACCGGAGGGATCTACGGTTACATAAGGTCGGTTACAAAGAAAGGAATCTTCATATTTGGTCGCCAAGCTTGCCTTCCACGCCAAGGAGAGTCCCATCCGGACACGGGTAAAGTATTTAGTCTTTATATCTTCATGGCACATCAGTCTGGCCCATGTCTAATAGGTCGGATGCCCGAAGACCCCTTAGTCCAGGACTTCCTCACCCCCCCCCATCGGCCACAACAACACACCGCCACGCTTCTCCAAGCTCGAGTTCGCTACCAACGACAGCACCGAGGACCCCCTGAATTGGCTTAACCAGTGTGACCAGTTTTTCAGGGGCAGTGCACACTAGCGTCCGACCGCACCTGGCTAGCCTCCTATCACCTCCGGGGCTCTGCGCAGACGTGGTACTACGCCCTCGAACAGGACGAGGGTGGCATGCCCCCATGGGAGCGTCTTTGTGAGCTATACCTCTTACGGTTCGGGCCGCCGATCCGCAGGAGCCGCCTGGCGGAGCTTGGGCATTTGCCTTTCACTTCCACAGTGCAAGACTTCACCGACCGCTTGCAGGCCTTGGCTTGCCATGCGCCCGGCGTTACGGTTCCCAGCGGGCCGGGCTGTTTGTTGGCGGTCTGCCAGATCATATCCGCGTGGACGTGGAGATACGCGGGCCACAGGACCTCCAGACGGGCGATGCGCGGGGGCCATGCAGCAGGCACTACCGTCCAGGGGCACTCGCCAGCCTCCCCGACCGCCGCCACCACTAGCACCAGGGTGCCCAGCCCTGGCTCCCACAGCGCCCAACGCCCCGGCTACGCCTCGCCCTTTTCATCGGCTAACGCCGGCCGAACAGCTTGAGCATCATCGCAAGGGGCTATGCTACAGCTGCGATGAGCCATACGTGTCGGGCCACGTCTGCCCGCGGCTCTTCTACTTGGAGGCTACGGATTACGTCGAGGAGGACACCACCGAGGGGCTTGATGCCTTGTCCGCCCCTGAGGCCGTGGGAGTCGCGCTGGCCCCCGCTCCTGCAACTGCACTCGTTGTCTCCCTCCATGCCCTAGCGGGTATACGAGCGAAGAAGACTAAGCTGCCGGTGACGATCCACGGCGAGCGTTTCCTGGCTCTGCTGCATACGGGCTCTACCCATAACTTTCTGTCCGTGTCGACCATACGTCGCCTGGCGCTCCAGCCGACGGGCGGGGAGCAACTCCGGGTCACCGTCGCTAACGGTGGTCGCCTCCACTGTCATAGGATTGCGCGGCATGTCCCCGTTAGTGTCAGCGACGAGCACTTCACCATCACATGCGTTGGCATCGACTTGGGGTGCTTCGACTTCATCCTCGGCGTCAATTTTTTGCGGACTCCGGGTCCCATCCTCTGGGACTTTGACGCCATGATGATGGTCTTCTGGCGCCTGGGTCACCGCGTTCGGTGGGAGGGCATGGGTGGCGCTCCTCAGCGGCGCCCCACCCACAGCTGACGGCGGCCGCCGCTGAGCCCGAGCAGCCCCTGTTGGCTCGTCTCTTGTAGCACCATAACGACCTCTTTGATGAGCCCCAGGGCCTCCCGCCAGCCTAGGTCTACGACCACCGCATCCACCTGCTCCCGAGCACGGCTCCCGTGCCAGTCCGTCCGTACCGCTACCCGAAGTTGCAGAAGGACGAGCTGGAGCGGCAGTGCGCGGTCATGCTTGCCCTGGGCATCATCCAGATCTCGACCTCACCGTTCTCGGCGCCGGTTCTCCTCGCCCGCAAGCCAGACGACACGTGGCGCTTTTGCATCGACTATCGTACTCTTAACGCCAAGACGCTCAAGGACAAGTTTCCCATTCTGGTCGTGGACGAGCTACACGGGGCACGCTTCTTCACCAAGCTCGACCTACGTTCGGGATATCACCAGGTGTGCATGCACCCGGATGATGTCGCGAAGACGGCCTTCCGCACTCATCACGGCCAGTTCGAGTTCTTGGTGATACCCTTGGGCCTCTCCAATGCGCCAGCAACATTTCAGGCTCTGACGAACGATGTCCTCCACCACTACTTGCGTCGGTTTGTGCTTGTTTTCTTTGATGACATTCTTATCTACAGTTTATCCTGGGCGGAGCATCTACAACACGTGGCCATTGTCTTCAACGAGCTTTGAGTGCACCATCTGCACCTCAAGCGCTCGAAGTGCTTGTTCGGCATGACATCGGTGGCCTACCTCAGCCACGTCATCTCGGTGGAGGGTGTTGCTATGGATGCCAACAATGTGGCGGCTATCGCGGCGTGGCCAACACCGCACTCATCGCGGGCCCTCCATGGTTTCCTCGGCCTCGCGGGCTACAATCGGAAGTTCATCCAGGAGTTTGGCCTCATCGTGGCTCCCCTCACGCGCCTGCTCCGCCGCGATGCCTTCTCTTGGGATACTAAGGTGACTGAGGCGTTCGCGACCCTCAAGCAGGCGCTCACGACGGGACCGGTCCTCCAGATGCCTCACTTCGACAAGCTCTTCGTGGTGGACTGTGACGCCTCGGGCGTGGGGTTTGGCGCCGTCCTACATCAAGGCAACGGGCCACTCGCGTTCTTCAGCAGGCCCTTCGCCGCGCGCCACCACAAGCTCACCGCCTACGAGTGGGAGCTCATCGGCTTGGTGCAGGCGGCACAGGAGGCCATATTTACGGGGGTGGTTGTTCTATATCCGCACGGACCACTACAGCCTCAATTTTTTGTTGGACCAGCGCCTCGTCACCGTGTCGTAGCATCAGTGGATCAGCAAGCTCTTCGGGTTTGACTTCACCATTGAGTACCATCTGGGTCGCCTCAACACCGCCGCGACACCGACCTCGACACGGACACCGTCCACTCCATGGCGGCAGCCCTCTGCATCCGCTCGGGCCCCTCCTTCGCCTTCATCGACGACATCCGTCGTGCCACCGCTAGCGCCGCTAACGCGCGGCTCCTCCGTCACTGCCTCACGGACGGCGACCTCGAGGAGCCGTGGCAACTGGCCGACGGGCTGCTCCTGCACGAGCACCAGCTTTTCGTGCCGGATAATGACGACCTCTGTCACCAGGCCCTGCTGCTGGCCCACTCGACCGTCCACGAGGGCGTGCAGAAGACCCTCCACCATCTCCACACAAATTTCTACATCCCCGACGATCGTGCATTGGTGCGCGACTGGGTGCGGTCTTGCGTGAAATGCCAGCGCATCAAGACGGAGACATTGCAGCCGGCGGGGCTACTACAGCCCCTGGAGGTGCCCTCTCAGGTCTGGGCCAACATCTCCATGGACTTCATTGAGGGCCTCCCCAAGGTGGGCGGCAAGTCCGTCATCCTTACGGTGGTCGACTGCTTCTCCAAGTATGCGCACTTCATTGCGCTCGGCCATCCCTACACTGCCACCTCCATCGCGCGGGCCTTTTTCGACGGCATCATCCGCCTTCACTTATCTCCATCCTCGATCATCAGTGACCGTGACCCGGTGTTCACGGGACATGTCTGGCGCGACCTGTTTCGGATGGCGGGCGCGAAGCTCCGCCTTAGTACGGCTTTCCACCCCCAGATGGACAGCCAATCCGAGGTGGTCAACAAGGTGATTGTCATGTACTTACGTTGTGTTACAGGTGATCGCCCACGTGCATGGGTCGACTAGCTCTCTTGGGCAGAGTACTGCTACAACACCTCCTACTACTCCGCCCTGCGTGCCACGCCCTTCGAGGTGGTCTACAGTCGTCCTCCGCCACCCATCTTGTCGTTCCAGCCGGACACGGCACGGACCGAGGTGGCGGCCGAGCTTCTCCGCGGCAGGGATGAGACCCTTGCCGAGGTGCGCTAGCGTCTTCTCCAGGCCTAGTAGCTCTCCAAGAAGTACTACGACGCTCACCACCGTGAGGCAGAGTTCGTGGTGGGCGACTGGGTGTGGCTGCGCCTACTTCACCGCTCTACGCAGTCACTAAACCCGCGCGCTAAGCGCAAGCTAGGTCCCCGCAATGCTGGGCCGTTTCAGGTGTTGGAGCGCATCGGCCACGTCGCCTACCGCCTTCAGCTGCCATCGGGCGCTCGCATCCACGACGTCTTCCATGTGGGCTTGTTGAAGCCTTTCCGTGGCAAGCCACCGGCGGCCACGCTGGATCTGCCTCGGACCTCCGAGGGCTGTTTACTTCCCGGTCCAGCGAAGGTTTCGAAGGCCCATCTGAGCTGGGGTGCGTGGCGCTTGCTGATTCAGTGACAGGGACTTCCGAAGGAGGACGCCACTTGGGCGCACCTCGACGACTTCCGCCAGCACTTTCCCGACTTTCAGCTCGAGGACGAGCTGTTTGCGCAAGCGGGGAGAGATGTTATGACTGGCATACACTATAGCGAGGGAAGGCCTCATGGCGCAGGCACTTAGGGGCCCAGCCGAACTTATCTTATCGTGTTAGGGGCTTAGCCCAAATTATATCATTAGGAGGATTATATAAACTCATGCAAGGACCCGTTTTGAGATTAAGCAGAAGCAATCATATTTGCTCGGCTTCCTAAAGGGAGCTATGAGACCTAACCCTAGCCGCCGCCCCCTGCGCCCTCTCTCTCACGCGTGCGTGACGACGGCACCTCAGCGCCGGCGGCCTCGCGTTCCTCCACGCCAAACCCCCTTCCAACCCTACAACATACGAGCTAGACCTGGTAGGATCCCAGCTCCTATCAGAATCAAACTCTATTACACCCAGTTGGCTTTATATCACAAGTATAGTAACACAGAAAGTAAATGAAAATGAGGTAGAGTTGATAAAGCAAAATAACCTGCTGAAAGAGTTGTTTGTTGATGTCATTGACAGCAACTCTAGCAGACCCCGCAAAATTCTGGCGAGTATACGGGCTCGGCCCAATTTTTTGGCCAGAACAGAGCCCGTATACTCGCCCGACCCGTAACAAATTTTATCGCGGCCCGCAAACTGCCCCCAACCCCCCGAGTAGTATATCTACGAGTTCGCAGTGCATTTGCGGGTCGAAATGCTATCCCCCCGTCGCCACGTCTCTCCGCAATTCCCCACTCGCCTCCTCACATTTCTCGCCGCCAATGAGCCCCTTCCGCCTCCAGCCGCCATGTGGAGCTCCGGCGGTAGCTCCGGGAGCATATCCGGCGGTGACAACGACCCTGAGCGCGAACGGCGTGTCCGGTCGGACGGGGCGAGGAAGTTCCGCGTCCGCGAGACGGAGGAGTACGACCATCGACACAGGTGTACGCCCTCCTCCGCCGAGGGCTCGTCCTCCGCCGCGAGGCCCTCTTTCTGTTGGGGAACGTAGCAGAATTTAAAATTTTCTACGCATCACCAAGATCAATCTATGGAGTTATCTAGCAATGAGGGAAAGGGGAGTGCATCTACATACCCTTGTAGATCGCGAGCGGAAGCGTTCAAGAGAACGGGGTTGATGGAGTCGTACTCGTCGTGATCCAAATCACCGATGACCTAGCGCCGAACGGACGGCACCTCCGCGTTCAACACACGTACGGTTGGGAAGACGTATCCTCCTTCTTGATCCAGCAAGGGGGAAGGAGAGGTTGATGGAGATCCAGCAGCACGACGGCGTGGTGGTGGAAGCAACGGTGATCTCGGCAGGGCTTCGCCAAGCTCAGCGAGAGGGAGAGGTGTCACGGGAGGGAGAGGGAGGCGCCAGGGGCTTGGGTGCGGCTGCCCTCCCTCCCCCCACTATATATAGGGCCCCTAGGGGGCTCCGGCCCTAGAGATTGGATCTCAAGGGGGGCGGCGGCCAAGGGGGGTGGCTTGCCCCCCAAGCCAAGTGGGGCGCCCCCCATCCCTAGGGTTTCCAACCCTAGGCGTAGAGGGAGGCCCAAGGGGGCGCACCAGCCCACCAGGGGCTGGTTCCCTTCCCCACTTCAGCCCATGGGGCCCTCTGGGATAGGTGGCCGCACCCGGTGGTCCTGGTACAATACCGGTGACCCCCGAAACTTTCCCGATGGCCGAAACTGGACTTCCTATATATAATTCTTCACCTCCGGACCATTCTGGAACTCCTCGTGACGTTCGGGATCTCATCTGGAACTCCGAACAACTTTCGGGTTACTGCATACTAATATCTCTACAACCCTAGCGTCACCGAACCTTAAGCGTGTAGACCCTACGGGTTCGGGAGACACGCACACATGACCGAGACGACTCTCCGGTCAATAACCAACAGCGGGATCTGGATACCCATGTTGGCTCTCACATGCTCCTCGATGATCTCATCGGATGAACCACGATGTCGTGGATTCAATCAATCCCGTATACAATTCCCTTTGTCAATCGGTACGTTACTCGCCCGAGACTCGATCGTCGGTATCCCAATACCTCGTTCAATCTCGTTACCGGCAAGTCACTTTACTCATACCGTAATGCATTATCCCATGATCAACCACTTGGTCACATTGAGCTCATTATGATGATCGAGTGGGCCCAGAGATACCTCTCCGTCATACGGAGTGACAAATCCCAGTCTCGATTCGTGCCAACCCAACAGACACTTTCGGAGATACCCGTAGTGCACCTTTATAGTCACCCAGTTACATTGTGACGTTTGGCACACCCAAAGCACTCCTACGGTATCTGGGAGTTGCACAATCTCATGGTCTAAGGAAATGATACTTGACATTCGGAAAAGCTCTAGCAAACGAACTACGTGATCTTTGAGCTATGCTTAGGATTGGGTCTTGTCCATCACATCATTCTCCTAATGATGTGATCCCGTTATCAATGACATCTAATGTCCATAGTCAGGAAACCATGACTATCTTTTGATCAATGAGCTAGTCAACTAGAGGCTCACTAGGGACATGTTGTGGTCTATGTATTCACACATGTATTACGATTTCCGGATAACACAATTATAGCATGAACAATAGACAATTATCATGAACAAGGAAATATAATAATAACCATTTTATTATTGCCTCTAGGGCATATTTCCAACAGTCTCCCACTTGAAGTAGAGTCAATAATCTAGTTACGTTGTGATGAATCGAACACCCATAGAGTTCTGGTGTTGATCATGTTTTGCTCTAGGGAGAGGTTTAGTCAACGGATCTGCTACATTCAGGTCCGTATGTACTTTACAAATATCTATGTCTCCATTTTGAACACTTTCACGAATGGAGTTGAAGCAACGCTTGATATGACTGGCCTTCCTGTGAAACCTAGGCTCCTTGGCAAGGGCAATAGCTCCAGTGTTGTCACACAAGAGAGTCATCGGGGCCGACGCATTGGGAATGACTCCTAGGTCGGTAATGAACTCCTTCACCCAGATTGCCTCTTGTGCTGCCTCCGAGGCTGCCATGTACTCCACTTCACATGTAGATCCCGCCACAACGCTTTGCTTGCAACTGCACCAGCTTACTACCCCACCATTCAAAATATACACGTATCCTGTTTGTGACTTAAGAGTCATCCAGATCTGTGTCGAAGCCGGCATCGATGTAGCCCTTTACGACGAGCTCTTCGTCACCTCCATAAACGAGAAACATATCCTTAGTCCTCTTCAGGTACTTTAGGATATTCTTGACCGCTGTCCAGTGTTCCATGTTGGGATTACTTTGGTACCTTCCTACCAAACTTACGGCAAGGTTTACATCAGGTCTGGTACATAGCATAGCATACATGATAGACCCTATGGCTGAGGCATAGGGGACGACACTCATCTTTTCTCTATCTTCTGCCGTGGTCGGGCATTGAGCCGTGCTCAATCTCATACCTTGCAACACAGGCAAGAACCCCTTCTTTGACTGATCCATATTGAACTTCTTCAATATCTTGTCAAGGTACGTACTCTGTGAAAGACCAATGAGGCGTCTCGATCTATCTCTATAGATCTTGATGCCTAATATGTAGGCAGCTTCTCCAAGATCCTTCATTGAAAAACACTTGTTCAAGTAGGCCTTTATGCTTTCCAAGAATTCTATATCATTTCCCATCAACAGTATGTCATCCACATACAATATGAGAAATGCTACAGAGCTCCCACTCACTTTCTTGTAAATGCAGGCTTCTCCATAAGTCTGCGTAAACCCAAACGCTTTGATCATCACATCAAAACGAATGTTCCAACTCCGAGATGCTTGCACCAGCCCATAGATCGAGCGTTGGAGCTTGCACACCTTGTCAGCATTCTTAGGATCAACAAAACCTTCCGGCTGCATCATATACAACTCTTCCTTAAGGAAACCATTAAGGAATGTTGTTTTGACGTCCATTTGCCATATCTCATAATCATAGAATGCGGCAATTGCTAACATGATTCGGACGGACTTCAGCTTCGCTACGGGTGAGAAAGTCTCATCGTAGTCAACCCCTTGAAATTGTTGATAACCCTTAGTGACAAGCCGAGCTTTATAGATGGTTACATCACCATCCGCGTCTGTCTTCTTCTTAAGATCCATTTATTTTCTATGTCTCGCCGATCGTCGGGCAAGTCAGTCAAAGTCCATGCTTCGTTTTCATACATGGATCCTATCTCGGATTTCATGGCTTCCAGCCATTTGTCGGAATCTGGGCCCGCCATCGCTTCTTCATAGTTCGAAGGTTCACCATTGTCTAATAGCATGATTTCCAGGATAGGGTTCCCGTACCACTCTGGTACGGAACGTGCCCTTGTGGACCTACAAAGTTCAGTAGCAACTTGAAGTTTCATGATCATCATCATTAACTTCCTCTCTAGTCGGCGCAGGCACCTCAGGAACATTTTCTTGAGGTGCGCCACTCTCTGGTTCAAGAGGCAATACTTCATCAAGTTCTACTTTCCTCCCACTTACTTCTTTCGAGAGAAACTCTTTCTCTAGAAAGGATCCATTCTTGGCAACCAAGATCTTGCCTTCAGATCTGAGGTAGAAGGTATACCCAATAGTTTCTTTAGGGTATCCTATGAAGACGCATTTTTCCGACTTGGGTTCGAGCTTTTTAGGTTGAAGTTTCTTGACATAAGCATCGCATCCCCAAACTTTTAGAAACGATAGCTTAGGTTTCTTCCCAAACCATAATTCATACGGTGTCGTCTCAACGGATTTCGACGAAGCCCTATTTAAAGTGAATGCAGCAGTCTCTAAAGCATAGCCCCAAAATGACAGCGGTAGATCGGTAAGAGACATCATAGATCGCACCATATCCAATAGAGTGCGATTACGACGTTCGGACACACCATTACGCTGAGGTGTTCCAGGCGGCGCGAGTTGTGAAACTATTCCACATTTCCTTAAGTGTGTGCCAAATTCGTGACTCAAGTATTCTCCCCCACGATCTGATCGCAAGAACTTGATTTTCCTATCACATTGATTCTCAACCTCACTCTGAAATTCGAACTTTTCAAAGGTCTCAGACTTGTGTTTCATTAAGTAGACATACCCATATCTACTCAAGTCATCAGTAAGGGTGAGAACATAACGATAGCCACCGCGAGCCTCAACACTCATTGGACCGCACACATTAGTATGTATGATTTCCAATAAGTTGGTTGCTCGCTCCATTGTTCCTGGGAACGGAGTCTTGGTCATTTTACCCATGAGGCATGGTTTGCACGTGTCAAATGATTCGTAATCAAGAGACTCCAAAAGTCCATCTGCATGGAGCTTCTTCATGCATTTGACACCTATGTGACCAAGGCGGCAGTGACACAAGTATGTGGGACTATCATTATCAACCTTACATCTTTTGGTATTCACACTATGAATATGTGTAACATTACGCTCGAGATTCATTAAGAATAAACCATTCACCAATGGGGCATGACCATAAAACATATCTCTCATATAAATAGAACAACCATTATTCTCGGATTTAAATGAGTAGCCATCTCGAATTAAACAAGATCCTGATACAATGTTCATGCTCAAAGCTGGCACTAAATAACAATTATTGTGGTTTAAAACTAATCCCGTAGGTAAATGTAGAGGTAGCGTGCCGACGACGATCACATCGACCTTGGAACCATTCCCGACACGCATCGTCACCTCGTCCTTCGCCAGTCTCCGCTTATTCCGCAGCTCCTGTTTTGCGTTACAAATATGAGCAACCGCACCGGTATCAAATACCCAGGAGCTACTACGAGTACTGGTAAGGTACACATCAATTACATGTATATCACATATACCTTTAGTGTTGCCGGCCTTCTTGTCCGCTAAGTATTTGGGGCAGTTCCGCTTCCAGTGACCACTTCCCTTGCAATAAAAACACTCAGTCTCGGGCTTGGGTCCATTCTTTGGCTTCTTCCCGGTAGCTTGCTTACCGGGCGCGGCAACCCCCTTGCCGTCCTTCTTGAAGTTCTTCTTACCCTTGCCTTTCTTAAACTTAGTGGTTTTATTCACCATCAACACTTGATGTTCCTTTTTGATCTCCACCTCCGCTGATTTCAGCATTGAATATACCTCAGGAATGGTCTTTTCCATCCCCTGCATATTGAAGTTCATCACAAAGCTCTTGTAGCTCGGTGGAAGCGACTGAAGGATTCTGTCAATGACCGCGTCATCCGGGAGATTAACTCCCAGCTGAGTCAAGCGGTTATGCAACCCAGACATTTTGAGTATGTGCTCACTGATAGAACTATTTTCCTCCATCTTACAACTGAAGAACTTGTGGAGACTTCATATCTCTCGACCCGGGCATGAGCTTGGAAAACCATTTTCAGCTCTTCGAACATCTCATATGCTCCGTGTTGCTCAAAACGCTTTTGCAGCCCCGGTTCTAAGATGTAAAGCATGCCGCACTGAACGAGGGAGTAATCATCAGCACGTGATTGCCAAGCGTTCATAACGTCTTGGTTCTCTGGGATGGGTGCGTCACCTAGCGGTGCTTCTAGGACATAATCTTTCTTGGCAGCTATGAGGATGATCCTCAGGTTCCGGGCCCAGTCCGTATAGTTTCTGCCATCATCTTTCAGCTTGGTTTTCTCTAGGAACGCGTTGAAGTTGAGGGCAACATTAGCGTGGGCCATTTGATCTACAAGACACATTGTAAAGATTTTAGACTAAGTTCATGATAATTAAGTTCATCTAATCAAATTATTCGATGAACTCCCACTCAGATAGACATCCCTCTAGTCATCTAAGTGAAACATGATCCGAGTCAACTAGGCCGTGTCTGATCATCACATGAGACGGACTAGTCAACATCGGTGAACATCTTCATGTTGATCATATCTTCTATACGACTCATGCTCGACCTTTCGGTCTTCCGTGTTCCGAGGCCATGTCTGTACATGCTAGGCTCGTCAAGTCAACCTAAGTGTATTGCGTGTGTAAATCTGGCTTACACCCGTTGTATTCGAATGTTAGAATCTATCACACCCGATCATCACGTGGTGCTTCGAAACAACGAACCTTCGCAACGGTGCACAGTTAGGGGGGACACTTTCTTGAAATTATGTGAGGGATTATCTTATTTAAGCTACCGCCGTTCTAAGCAAATAAGATGTAAAAACATGATAAACATCACATGCAATCAAATAGTGACATGATATGGCCAATATCATTTGCTCCTTTTGATCTCCATCTTCGGGGCGCCATGATCATAATCGTCACCGGCATGACACCATGATCTCCATCATCATGATCTCCATCATCGTGTCTTCATGAAGTTGTCTCGTCATCTATTACTTCTACTACTATGGCTAACGGTTTAGCAATAAAGTAAAGTAATTACATGATGTTTATGTTGACACGCAGGTCATAAATAAATTAAGACAACTCCTATGGCTCCTATCGGTTGTCATACTCATCGACATGCAAGTCGTGATTCCTATTACAAGAACATGATCAATCTCATACATCACATATATCATTCGTCACATCCTTTTGGCCATATCACATCACACGGCACATGCTGCAAAAACAAGTTAGACGTCCTCTAATTGTTGTTGCAAGTTTTTACGTGGCTGCTATAGGTTTCTAGCAAGAACGTTTCTTACCTACGCCAAAACCACAACGTGATATGCCAATTTCTATTTACCCTTCATAAGGACCCTTTTCATCGAATCCGATCCGACTAAAGTGGGAGAGACAGACACCCGCTAGCCACCTTATGCAACTAGTGCATGTCAGTCGGTGGAACCAGTCTCACGTAAGCGTACGTGTAAGGTCGGTCCGGGCCTCTTCATCCCACGATGCTGACGAATCAAGATAAGACTAATAACGGCAAGTAAATTGACAATATCGACGCCCACAACTGCTTTGTGTTCTACTCGTGCATAGAAACTACGCATAGACCTAGCTCATGATGCCACTGTTGGGGAACGTAGCAGAATTTAAAATTTTCTACGCATCACCAAGATCAATCTATGGAGTTATCTAGCAACGAGGGAAAGGGGAGTGCATCTACATACCCTTGTAGATCGCGAGCGGAAGCGTTCAAGAGAACGGGGTTGATGGAGTCATACTCGTCGTGACCCAAATCACCGATGACCTAGCGCCGAACGGACGGCACCTCCGTGTTCAACACACGTACGGTTGGGAAGACGTCTCCTCCTTCTTGATCCAGCAAGGGGGAAGGAGAGGTTGATGGAGATCCAGCAGCACGACGGCGTGGTGGTGGAAGCAACGGTGATCTCGGCAGGGCTTCGCCAAGCTCAGCGAGAGGGAGAGGTGTCACGGGAGGGAGAGGGAGGCGCCAGGGGCTTGGGTGTGGCTGCCCTCCCTCCCCCCCCCCCCCCCACTATATATAGGGCCCCTAGGGGGGCGCCGGCCCTAGAGATTGGATCTCAAGGGGGGCGGCGGCCAAGGGGGTGGCTTGCCCCCCAAGCCAGGAGGGGCGTTCCCCACCCCTAGGGTTTCCAACCCTAGGTGTACGGCGAGGCCCAAGTGAAGGAAATATTCCCTAGAGGCAATAATAAAGTTATTATTTATTTCCTTGTATCATGATAAATGTTTATTATTCATGCTAGAATTGTATTAACCAGAAACATAATACATGTGTGAATACATAGACAAACTTAGTGTCACTAGTATGCCTCTACTAGACTAGCTCGTTAATCAAAGATGGTTATGTTTCCTAACCATGAACAATGTGTTGTTATTTGATTAACGAGGTCACATCATTAGTTGAATGATCTGATTGACATGACCCATTTCATTAGCTTAGCACCCGATCGTTTAGTATGTTGTTATTGCTTTCTTCATGACTTATACATGTTCCTATGACTATGAGATTATGCAACTCCCGTTTGCCGGAGGAACACTTTGGGTGCTACCAAATGTCACAACATAACTGGGTGATTATAAAGGAGTACTACAGGTGTCTCCAATGGTAGATGTTGGGTTGGCGTATTTCGAGATTAGGATTTGTCACTCCGATTGTCGGAGAGGTATCTCTGGGCCCTCTCGGTAATGCACATTACACAAGCCTTGCAAGCATTGCAACTAATGAGTTATTTGCGGGATGATGTATTACAGAATGAGTAAAGAGACTTGCCGGTAACGAGATTGAACTAGGTATTGGATACCGACGATCGAATCTCGGGCAAGTAACATACCGATGACAAAGGGAACAACGTATGTTGTTATGCGGTCTGACCGATAAAGATCTTCGTAGAATATGTAGGAGCCAATATGGTCATCCAGGTCCCGCTATTGGTTATTGACCGGAGACGTGTCTCGGTCATGTCTACATTGTTCTCGAACCGTAGGGTCCGCACGCTTAACATTACGATGACAGTTATTATGAGTCTATGCATTTTGATGTACCGAAGGTAGTTCGGAGTCCCGAATGTGATCACGGACATGACGAGGAGTCTCGAAATGGTCGAGACATAATGATTGATATATTGGAAGCCTATATTTGGATATCGGAAGTGTTCCGGGTAAAATCGGGATTTTACCGGATTACCGGGAGGTTACCGGAACCCCCCGGGAGCCATATGGGCCTTATTGGGCTTTAGTGGAAAGGTGAAAGGGGCTGCCATGGTGGGGTGCGCGCCTCCCCCCCTCCCCTAGTCCTATTAGGACTAGGAGAGGTGGCCGGCCACCTCTCTCTCTCTTTCCCCCTTGGGAGTCCTATTTGGAATAGGATTGGGGGGGAGTCCTACTCCCGGTAGGAGTAGGACTCCTCCTGCGCCCTCCTCTTGGCCGGCCAGCCCCTCCCCCTTGGATCCTTTATATACGGGGGCAGGGGGCACCTCTAGACACACAAGTTGATCATTGAGATCGTTCCTTAGCCGTGTGCGGTGCCCCCTACCACCATATTCCACCTCGATCATATCGTTGCAGTGTTTAGGCGAAGCCCTGCGTCGGTAGAACATCAAGATCGTCACCACGCCGTCGTGCTGACGGAACTCCTCCCTGAAGCTTTGCTGGATCGGAGCCCGGGGATCGTCATCGAGCTGTACGTGTGCTAAGAACTCGGAGGTGCCGGAGTAATGGTGCTTGGATCGGTCAGATCGGGAAGAAGACGTACGACTACTTCCTCTACGTTGTGTCAATGCTTCCGTTGCGATCTACAAGGGTACGTAGATCAGACTCTCCCCCTCGTTGCTATGCATCACCATGATCTTGCGTGTGCGTAGGAAAATTTTGAAATTACTACATTCCCCAACAGTGGTATCAGAGCCTAGGTTTTATGGTTTGATGTTATATGCATGAGTAGAACACAAGTGAGTTGTGGGCGATATAAGTCATACTGCCTACCAGCGTGTCATACTTTGGTTCAGCGGTATTGTTGGACGAGACGACCCGGACCAACCTTACACGTACGCTTACGCGAGACCGGTTCCCTCGACGTGCTTTGCACATAGATGGCTTGCGGGCGACTGTCTCTCCAACTTTAGTTGAACCGAGTGTGGCTACGCCCAGTCCTTGAGAAGGTTAAAACGGGGTCTATTTGACAAACTATCGTTGTGGTTTTGATGCGTAGGTGAGATTGGTTCTTGCTTAAGCCCGTAGCAGCCACGTAAAAATTGCAACAACAAAGTAGAGGACGTCTAACTTGTTTTTGCAGGGCATGTTGTGATGTGATATGGTCAAGACATGATGCTAAATTTTATTGTATGAGATGATCATGTTTTGTAACCGAGTTATCGGCAACTGGCAGGAGCCATATGGTTGTCGCTTTATTGTATGCAATGCAATCGCGATGTAATGCTTTACTTTATCACTAAACGGTAGCGATAGTTGTGGAAGCATAAGATTGGCGAGACGACAACGATGCTACGATGGAGATCAAGGTGTCGCGCCGGTGACGATGGTGATCATGACGGTGCTTCAAAGATGGAGATCACAAGCACAAGATGATGATGGCCATATCATATCACTTATATTGATTGCATGTGATGTTTATCTTTTATGCATATTATCTTGCTTTGATTGACGGTAGCATTATAAGATGATCTCTCACTAAATTATCAAAAAGTGTTCTCCCTGAGTATGCACCGTTGCGAAAGTTCTTCGTGCTGAGACACCACGTGATGATCGGGTGTGATAGGCTCTACATTCAAATACAACGGGTGCAAAACAGTTGCACACGCGGAATACTCAGGTTATACTTGACGAGCCAAGCATATACACGAAGACCGAAAGGTCGAGCGTGAATCATATAGTAGATATGATCAACATAATGATGTTCACCGATGAAACTACTCCATCTCACGTGATGATCGGACATGGTTTAGTTGATTTGGATCACGTAATCACTTAGAAGATTAGAGGGATATCTATCTAAGTGGGAGTTCTTAAGTAATATGATTAATTGAACTTAAATTTATCATGAACTTAGTACCTAATAGTATCTTGCTTGTTTATGTTGATTGTAGATAGATGGCTCGTGCTATTTTTCCGTTGAATTTTAATGCGTTCCTTGAGAAAGCAAAGTTGAAAGATGATGGTAGCAATTACACGGACTGGGTCCGTAACTTAAGGATTATCCTCATTGCTGCACAGAAGAATTACGTCCTGAAAGCACCGCTGGGTGCCAGGCCTGCTGCTGGAGCAACACCAGATGTTATGAACGTCTGGCAGAGCAAAGCTGATGACTACTCGATAGTTCAGTGTGCCATGCTTTACGGCTTAGAATCAGGACTTCAACGACGTTTTGAACGTCATGGAGCATATGAGATGTTTCAGGAGTTGAAGTTAATATTTCAAGCAAATGCCCGGATTGAGAGATATGAAGTCTCCAATAAGTTCTATAGCTGCAAGATGGAAGAGAACAGTTCTGTCAGTGAGCATATACTCAAAATGTCTGGGTATAATAATCACTTGATTCAATTGGGAGTTAATCTTCCAGATGATTGCGTCATTGACAGAATTCTCCAATCACTGCCACCAAGCTACAAAAGCTTCGTGATGAACTATAATATGCAAGGGATGAACAAGACTATTCCCGAGCTCTTCACAATGCTGAAATCTGCGGAGGTAGAAATCAAAAAGGAGCATCAAGTGTTGATGGTTAACAAAACCACTAGTTTCAAGAAAAAGGGCAAAGGGAAGAAGAAAGGGAATTTCAAGAAGAACGGCAAGCAAGTTGCTGCTCAGGAGAAGAAACCCAAGTCTGGACCTAAGCCTGAAACTGAGTGCTTCTACTGCAAGCAGACTGGTCACTGGAAGCGGAACTGCCCCAAGTATTTGGCGGATAAGAAGGATGGCAAGGTGAACAAAGGTATATGTGATATACATGTTATTGATGTGTACCTTACTAATGCTCGCAGTAGCACCTGGGTATTTGATACTGGTTCTGTTGCTAATATTTGCAACTCAAAACAGGGACTACGGATTAAGCGAAGATTGGCTAAGGACGAGGTGACGATGCGCGTGGGAAACGGTTCCAAAGTCGATGTGATCGCGGTCGGCACGCTACCTCTACATCTACCTTCGGGATTAATATTAGACCTAAATAATTGTTATTTGGTGCCAGCGTTGAGCATGAACATTATATCTGGATCTTGTTTAATGCGAGACGGTTATTAATTTAAATCAGAGAATAATGGTTGTTCTATTTATATGAGTAATATCTTTTATGGTCATGCACCCTTGAAGAGTGGTCTATTCTTGTTAAATCTCGATAGTAGTAATGCACATATTCATAATGTAGAAGCCAAAAGATGCAGAGTTGATAATGATAGTGCAACTTATTTGTGGCACTGCCGTTTAGGTCATATCGGTGTAAAGCGCATGAAGAAACTCCATACTGATGGACTTTTGGAACCACTTGATTATGAATCACTTGGTACTTGCGAACCGTGCCTCATGGGCAAGATGACTAAAACACCGTTCTCCGGTACTATGGAGAGAGCAACAGATTTGTTGGAAATCATACATACAAATGTATGCGGTCCGATGAATATTGAGGCTCATGGCGAATATCGTTATTTTCTCACCTTCACAGATGATTTAAGCAGATATGGGTATATCTACTTAATGAAACATAAGTCTGAAATGTTTGAAAAGTTCAAAGAATTTCAGAGTGAAGTGGAAAATCATCGTAACAAGAAAATAAAGTTTCTACGATCTGATCGTGGAGGAGAATATTTGAGTTACGAGTTTGGTGTACATTTGAAAAATTGTGGAATAGTTTCGCAACTCACGCCACCCGGAACACCACAGCGTAATGGTGTGTCCGAACGTCGTAATCGTACTTTACTAGATATGGTGCGATCTATGATGTCTCTTACTGATTTACCGCTATCGTTTTGGGGATACGCTCTAGAGACGGCCGCATTCACGTTAAATAGGGCACCATCAAAATCCGTTGAGACGACGCCTTATGAACTATGGTTTGGCAAGAAACCAAAGTTGTCGTTTCTGAAAGTTTGGGGCTGCGATGCTTATGTAAAAAAGCTTCAACCTGATAAGCTCGAACCCAAATCGGAGAAATGTGTCTTCATAGGATATCCAAAGGAAACTATTGGATACACCTTCTATCACAGATCCGAAGGCAAGACTTTTGTTGCTAAATTCGGAAACTTTCTTGAGAAGGAGTTTCTCTCGAAAGAAGTGAGTGGGAGGAAAGTAGAACTTGATGAGGTAACTGTACCCGCTCCCTTATTGGAAAGTAGTACATCACAGAAAACTGTTTCTGCGACACCTACACCAATAAGTGAGGAAGTTAATGATAATGATCATGAAACTTCAGAACAAGATACTACTGAACCTCGTAGATCAACCAGAGCAAGATCCGCGCCAGAGTGGTACGGTAATCCAGTTCTGGAAGTCATGCTGCTAGATCATGATGAACCTATGAACTATGAAGAAGCGATGGTGAGCCCAGATTCCGCAAAGTGGCTTGAAGCCATGAAATCTGAGATGGGATCCATGTATGAGAACAAAGTATGGACTTTGGTTGACTTGCCCGATGATCGGCAAGCAATTGAGAATAAATGGATCTTTAAGTAAAAGACTGACGCTGACGGTAATGTTACTGTCTATAAAGCTCGACTTGTCGCAAAAGGTTTTCGACAAGTTCAAGGGGTTGACTACGATGAGACCTTCTCACCCGTAGCGATGCTTAAGTCTGTCCGAATCATGTTAGCAATTGTCGCGTTTTATGATTATGAAATATGGCAGATGGATGTCAAAACTGCATTCCTGAATGGATTTCTGGAAGAAGAGTTGTATATGATGCAACCGGAAGGTTTTGTCGATCCAAAGGGAGCTAACAAAGTGTGCAAGCTCCAGCGATCCATTTATGGACTGGTGCAAGCATCTCGGAGTTGGAATAAACGCTTTGATAGTGTGATCAAAGCATTTGGTTTTATACAGACTTTCGGTGAAGCCTGTATTTACAAGAAAGTGAGTGGGAGCTCTGTAGCATTTCTGATATTATATGTGGATGACATATTGCTGATTGGAAATGATATAGAATTTCTGGATAGCATAAAGGGATACTTGAATAAGAGTTTTTCAATGAAAGACCTCGGTGAAGCTGCTTACATATTAGGCATAAAGATCTATAGAGATAGATCAAGACGCTTAATTGGACTTTCACAAAGCACATACCTTGACAAGATTTTGAAGAAGTTCAAAATGAATCAAGCAAAGAAAGGGTTCTTGCCTGTGTTACAAGGTGTGAAGTTGAGCCAGACTCAATGCCCGACCACTGCAGAAGATAGAGAGAAAATGAAAGATGTTCCCTATGCTTCAGCCATAGGCTCTATCATGTATGCAATGTTGTGTACCAGACCTGATGTGTGCCTTGCTATAAGTTTAGCAGGGAGGTACCAAAGTAATCCAGGAATGGATCACTGGACAGCGGTCAAGAACATCCTGAAATACGTGAAAAGGACTAAGGATATGTTTCTCGTATATGGAGGTGACAAAGAGCTCACCGTAAGAGGTTACGTTGATGCAAGCTTTGACACTGATCCGGACGATTCTAAATCGCAAACCGGATACGTGTTTACATTAAACGGTGGAGCTGTCAGTTGGTGCAGTTCTAAACAAAGCGTTGTAGCGGGATCTACATGTGAAGCGGAGTACATAGCTGCTTCGGAAGCAGCGAACGAAGGAGTCTGGATGAAGGAGTTCATATCCGATCTAGGTGTCATACCTAGTGCATCGGGTCCAATGAAAATCTTTTGTGACAATACTGGTGCAATTGCCTTGGCAAAGGAATCCAGATTTCACAAGAGGACCAAGCACATCAAGAGACGCATCAATTCCATCAGGGATCTAGTCCAGGTGGGAGACATAGAGATTTGCAAGATACATACAGATCTGAATGTTGCAGACCCGTTGACTAAGCCTCTTCCACGAGCAAAACATGATCAGCACCAAGGCTCCATGGGTGTTAGAATCATTACTGTGTAATCTAGATTATTGACTCTAGTGCAAGTGGGAGACTGAAGGAAATATGCCCTAGAGGCGATAATAAAGTTATTATTTATTTCCTTGTATCATGATAAATGTTTATTATTCATGCTAGAATTGTATTAACCAGAAACATAATACATGTGTGAATACATAGACAAACTTAGTGTCACTAGTATGCCTCTACTAGACTAGCTCGTTAATCAAAGATGGTTATGTTTCCTAACCATGAACAATGTGTTGTTATTTGATTAACGAGGTCACATCATTAGTTGAATGATCTGATTGACATGACCCATTTCATTAGCTTAGCACCCGATCGTTTAGTATGTTGTTATTGCTTTCTTCATGACTTATACATGTTCCTATGACTATGAGATTATGCAACTCCCGTTTGCCGGAGGAACACTTTGGGTGCTACCAAACGTCACAACGTAACTGGGTGATTATAAAGGAGTACTACAGGTGTCTCCAATGGTAGATGTTGGGTTGGCGTATTTCGAGATTAGGATTTGTCACTCCGATTGTCGGAGAGGTATCTCTGGGCCCTCTCGGTAATGCACATTACACAAGCCTTGCAAGCATTGCAACTAATGAGTTAGTTGTGGGATGATGTATTACAGAACGAGTAAAGAGACTTGCTGGTAACGAGATTGAACTAGGTATTGGATACCGTCGATCGAATCTCGGGCAAGTAACATACCGATGACAAAGGGAACAACGTATGTTGTTATGCGGTCTGACCGATAAAGATCTTCGTAGAATATGTAGGAGCCAATATGGGCATCCAGGTCCCGCTATTGGTTATTGACCGGAGATGTGTCTCGGTCATGTCTACATTGTTCTCGAACCGTAGGGTCCGCACGCTTAACATTACGATGACAGTTATTATGAGTCTATGCATTTTGATGTACCGAAGGTAGTTCGGAGTCCCGAATGTGATCACGGACATGACGAGGAGTCTCGAAATGGTCGAGACATAAAGATTGATATATTGGAAGCCTATATTTGGATATCGGAAGTGTTCCGGGTAAAATCGGGATTTTACCGGATTATCGGGAGGTTACCGGAACCCCCCGGGAGCCATATGGGCCTTATTGGGCTTTAGTGGAAAGGTGAAAGGGGCTGCCATGGTGGGCTGCGCGCCTCCCCCCCTCCCCTAGTCCTATTAGGACTAGGAGAGGTGGCCGGCCACCTCTCTCTCTCTTTCCCCCTTGGGAGTCCTATTTGGAATAGGATTGGGGGGAGTCCTACTCCCGATAGGAGTAGGACTCCTCCTGCGCCCTCCTCTTGGCCGGCCAGCCCCTCCCCCTTGGATCCTTTATATACGGGGGCAGGGGGCACCTCTAGACACACAAGTTGATCATTGAGATCGTTCCTTAGCCGTGTGCGGTGCCCCCTGTCACCATATTCCACCTCAATCATATCGTTGCAGTGCTTAGGCGAAGCCCTGCGTCGGTAGAACATCATGATCGTCACCATGCCGTCGTGCTGACGGAACTCCTCCCTGAAGCTTTGCTGGATCGGAGCCCGGGGATCGTCATCGAGCTGTACGTGTGCTAAGAACTCGGAGGTGCCGGAGTAACGGTTCTTGGATCGGTCGGATCGGGAAGAAGACGTACGACTACTTCCTCTACGTTGTGTCAACGCTTCCGTTGCGATCTACAAGGGTACGTAGATCAGACTCTCCCCCTCGTTGCTATGCATCATCATGATCTTACGTGTGCGTAGGAAAATTTTGAAATTACTACGTTCCCCAACACCAAGGGGGGCGCACCAGCCCATCAGGGGCTGGTTCCCTTCCCTACTTCAGCCCATGGGGCCCTTCGGGATAGGTGGCCCCACCCGGTGGACCCCCGGGACCCTTCCGGTGGTCCCGGTACAATACCGGTGACCCCCGAAACTTTCCCGATGGCCGAAACTGGACTTCCTATATATAATTCTTCACCTCCGGACCATTCCGAAACTCCTCGTGACGTCCGGGATCTCATTCGGGACTCCGAACAACTTTCGGGTTACCGCATACTAATATCTCTACAACCCTAGCGTCACCGAACCTTAAGTGTGTAGACCCTACGGGTTCGGGAGACACGCAGACATGACCGAGACGACTCTCCGATCAATAACCAACAGCGGGATCTGGATACCCATGTTGGCTCCCACATGCTCCTCGATGATCTCATCGGATGAACCATGATGTCGTGGATTCAATCAATCCCGTATACAATTCCCTTTGTCAATCGGTACGTTACTCGCCCGAGACTCGATCGTCGGTATCCCAATACCTCGTTCAATCTCGTTACCGGCAAGTCACTTTACTCGTACCATAATGCATGATCCCGTGATCAACCACTTGGTCACATTGAGCTCATTATGATGATGCATTACCGAGTGGGCCCAGAGATACCTCTCCGTCATACGGAGTGACAAATCCCAGTCTCGATTCGTGCCAACCCAACAGACACTTTCGGAGATACCCGTAGTGCACCTTTATAGTTACCCAGTTACGTTGTGACGTTTGGCACACCCAAAGCACTCCTGCGGTATCCAGGAGTTGCACAATCTCATGGTTTAAGGAAATGATACTTGACATTCGGAAAAGCTCTAGCAAACGAACTACACGATCTTTGAGCTATGCTTAGGATTGGGTCTTGTCCATCACATCATTCTTCTAATGATGTGATCCCGTTATCAATGACATCTAATGTCCATAGTCAAGAAACCATGACTATCTTTTGATCAACGAGCTAGTCAACTAGAGGCTCACTAAGGACGTGTTATGGTCTATGTATTCACACATGTATTACGATTTCCAGATAACACAATTATAGCATGAACAAGGAAATATAATAATAACCATTTTATTATTGCATCTAGGACATATTTCCAACACTTTCGTCACGAGCTCTTCCTTTTCCAGCGCAAGCTTTCTCCTCATGAAGAGGTAGTGGTCGGAGGAGCTGGAGAAGATCGAGGTCGTTGCCGTCAAGCAGGAGCCCGAGGAGATCGTTCCAGCAGGCGGTCACGACAAACCTTGCCGCCAAGGAGGGCGACGAGTGGCGACGCATCCGCGAGGAGCAAAAGGCAAAGTACATCAACCTCGGCAGCTCCAACAACTCCAACGAGGAGGATTGAGCTCCTCCACCGCATCATCCATGGCCGCGAGCTCGCCACCGTTAGATCCCCGCCCCCTCTAGTACTAGTAATGAATGTAGTATGTAATATGAACTAGTGTTTGTAATGAATTAGTGTTTGATCATGTAGTATATGTAGCACATGATGAACTACTACGGTTGCAATTTCTCCCACAGAATTTTTTTTTTCAACCCGCAAATGAGATCCGCGTCAAACTGCAAACGCATTTTGCGGGGTCTACTAGAGTTGCTCTGAACTAGAGCCTGGTCTTCATAAACGAACCATAGATTCTTCAGTAATATTCAGAGACTTCGGAATCATGACAAATAGAAGCAATATTTTCGTGAAACCTCTATTAGACAATCAAATTACATGGTGGACATACTTCTACAACATATATACATGCATGTATTTCAACACAAGGTTCCCTACAAAGATTACTGTGTCAAAATTGTACATCTCTACCCAGTGAAGGGTAGCCAGAAGATATTGCTGGTCGATGAGACCATTTCTTCCCATAATCATAGCTAGTACACATAGCACGACAATCAGCATGTGTATCCTTCAAATACAGTCAGCCAAGAACCAAGCTGAGTTATCATGGTGGAGAAGTGCAAAGAAAAACTGTTCACTATCTCTCTAACTTCACATCTAATAATTTGAGCTCTTCTAATAATTCCTCATACTTCTTTGTTTCCTTAGCAATTTGATACCGGAGCTTTTGTTCCTAAAAGCATGATCACAATATTCTTTTGTTATATCAATCAGTTCTCTAAAATGTTCAGCTCTAAAGATAACACATAGGAATGTGCAAGGGCACCAACCAAAGAGTAAAATGTAACTCAAGATTGCCAAATTTCTCTAAAATGTCAAGCTCTAGAGATAACACAAAGGAATGTACAAGGGCACCAACCAAAGATTAAATGTAACTCATGATTACCAAATTATGATGGCGATGGCATTAAGCCACTAAATGGATTCATTTTCAATACAAGGAGGGTCTTCATACTATGTAGGCTGTACCTTAACGATGGTGAAGTAAACCATGATTTCAATTAATAGATTAAAAATGATGTGGCTGAACTTTACAAGAATGGTTGACTTCTTTAAGTTTGGACAAAGTACATATTCACAGAAATTAGAGACAGTACCTCGTCATTTGCACTCATGAAACAACAGTAAGAGGTACTACTTTACTTGCACAGAAGATAATAATACCTTTTCGACAAGTTGCTTCTCTGATTCCTCGTATTGTAAGCATCTGGTAATTCAAAAAAGATAGGCATTAACACTAAAATTGTCGAAGCACGCATGGCATATTTACTTTGAAGAAGCTGTAACCTCTTGGTTCTAATGTTACATGTATATTTGTTTTCATACTACCCTGATATTGCTAATAGAAACATGGTACCCAGACATACGAGCAACTGATAATCCTCTTTATCAACATATACTATTCATATTCTGCGTTAACTACATCAGCAGTAACAGATAAATTGCATGTGGGAAAATGCTTTCCTAAACTGCTTTGAACTCTGTAGATGCTCCTTAACAAACAAAGAAACTACAATGGCTAAAACAAAAAGATGTACAAAGTGCATATATAGATGTTCCTTATCAAACTCTGTATTGTACTTACTCATCACGCAATTTGTCATTTTCAAGTGTCAAGGTCTTGTATTCATGAAATCGTTTTCGTTGAATAACATCCCGATGCTGTCAAAGAAAACCAACAACAAATCAGTCATGTAAGGACGCTCATGGTATTTTGAAGATGTTCCATACCAATATGCGCTTCTAAGAGGACCAAAAGAATTAGTTTTGCGGTGTATAGCGTGTGCGTGCGCGCAGTGTGTGGGTGGGGGTAACCAGACAGAAAAGATAGATGCCCATGCTACTAGTCTCCCTTGCCTTCGTCTGGTGATTATTTATGTCGCTGATGACTCCGAGGGCATCGAAATTTCTCTTCTGTCCCATGCCTGTTAAAAAACAGAAAAACATTAACCAAATAGTGAAATTTGACAGGTGACCCTAGAAAGATGGATTACTCACTACTCTGTACACAGCTGCTTGTTGGAATATCAGCAGTCAGTAACTGATGCGGAACACTTGCTGGCGAACTACCAGCGCCTGTCTGCTTAGCACGATAAAGTGCACGGGATGCTTTAGGTAATGACTTGTTATCATAACCAAGGCGATGGCAATGCAGGCCCCTACAAAAATGATTAGTTCAAGCATGAAATTCTGATGACATTAAGTCACCCAAAAAAGTGTGACAAGGACACAACAAACACCCACACATCAATCATAGTCATTTATCACAACAAACACGTAAAAGTTTAAGATGAGGTTAACAACTAGCAGTTAACTAGTTAATATATCTCAAATGAGATAATATTCAGCTTTTACAAGTTATGATCTCAGGCCATCCAATTAACTCAAAATCAGCAACTTCCTACAGTGATCAACAAACTAAACCTCTTGCTGTTGCCAGTGCAGCAATGCTACAGTTCATGCACTACAGTGGTTCACAGGGTTCTCATGCCCAGCACACATTCACAGTAGGTACAGCATCGCAAATATTTCACATGTCAAGTAAACTCAGATCTTAGATAAAACAAGGAGGGAGTCAATAAATGCACGATTCGGGGTTAAAGTACTAGAATGCAGAGTAGTAGGCCACAGATTAAAGAGAGGAATTTTGTGAGGAAAAGGCTACTCATAAGTACAACGCAGTCATGACTGGACTTGACAATCCAATCTTCACTATTTTGCAATGCATGTGATGGCTCTTTTCAAGACATGCTTCTGCAATTGTAACAGCAGTACAGTTCTGATTTCATACTGCAATAAAACGTAAGTTTTTTGCTCAAAAAACTGGATCAAAATTTAAGTCTTATATGCATGTCGTGTAAGCATTGTCAAATTATATCGGATGCTTTTTGTAACATTTTGAATGGCAAACTCAGGACCTAGGGAGCGCACCTAAATTAACATCACGGGACGTGTTTGGTTCCCTGGGTAGCTTTAGGCTGCATGGCATGGGGGATGCTGGGTGAGTGCGGCCTGGTTCAGCCGATGTAACGATGAGCCGAGATGAGTGTTTGGTGAAATTTGAATGATATGGCTGGCTGTACATGCAGGTTTTTCAGAATGTAGCTGAAATCAGGAAGGAACGTGGATCATGGCGACGGGATCTGGGGCTCGATGACTCCAGATGGCCTGACGGTGGATCCTCGCTTGTGAAGGCACGAGGCTGCAGGATCCGGCGTGCAGCGCTTGGACGAAGGCGAACGAGACCGGTGGCAGCGCTTGACGAGGCCGGCAGCAACGCTTGGACATGGGCGAAGGAGGGCGGCGGAGCTTGACGAGGGCGCGGCGGCGGAGCTTGACGAGGGCACAGCGGCGGCGGCGTTGACAAGGGCACGGCGGCGCTTGGTCCGAAGAAACCGAAGGGGGGAGAAGAAAACCAAAGGAACGAGCCTGTACGCAAGCTACGCTCAATCCCTGCGTTTCCCTCAGCCTGGCTGAGAGGCCCCTTTTTGCATCCATCGGGCCAGGCTGAAGAGCCCATACAGGGTACCAAACAACCAAAATTTGCATGGTAGATGTGAGCCACATGCAACGCAGCTAACCAAACACCCCCCGCAAGTATGCTGCCAGCAGACGACATCAAAGAAAAAAGGTATGAACTATCCAGTAAATGACAGAAAAAAAGGACTATCAGAACTACACAAAGGTCCCACAATATGGTCAGCCTTATGGTTCTTAATCCAGACAGCATGTGCTGACTAACGAGTGACAAATTTTTTGATTAAATGATTTGGCAAAATGATCCACAACAGGGCACACCTGCTAGCATGATGAGATAATATTTGTGTGGATCTATTGTAGATTAGAAACGTGACCAAGTTATCATTAGTTCGTTACTGTTGCAAATCTTTAGAATTTTTCTGAAAGAAAAAGCTTTACCAGTATTCATAAGTCATTTCTTTCAAACGATTCTCGAGCCTTTGATGAAGGACTGACTTCTCAAAGTCCTGCTTGTCGTGGGTAGGCTTGATGAAACTCGCATCAAGAATACCTGAAAATACCAACAGAATAAAACATACGCATAATGTTTCTTCTATATTTTGCATAGGACACTACGTAAAAGGCAAATGCTCATCATCTCCACCCACTTAGATCTGCTCCCTATATTATCTCTACTCTTTTACCACTACAAAAAGTTATGACAAGAATGCATGGGTTTACATGCATATGTGCCAACTTGATATACGCCTAGAAAATCAGGAGCGTATGTGCCCCACACAAAAAGAACAAACCGTACATTTTTGAATGGCATACAATTCACTGTTTAGGCTGTACCAATTTGATTGTTTTGTGTAGGCACATGCGGTCATATTTAAGCACCACAATTTGAACGTGTACATCTTAGCTGTACCAATTTGATTGTTTTGTGTAGGCACATGTGGTCATATTTTAGCACCACAATTTGTACGTGTACATCTTATAGCATTGTAAACATCCATGAAATCCGTTTTAAAAAAGCATTAAAAAGTCTCAAATATTTCCGTAACTTCTATATAGTGGGAAAAGTGAGAGAATATAAGGAGCTTATACAAGTGGGCGAAGGAAATCTATTTTGTATTAAGTAAAACATCTCTTACCCACAACTCCCCGCCCTTTGCCATATGAGTTGCTGGCAACTTTCCAAAAAGGCTGCAAAAAATTTGGAAGTGTGACTTGCCAAGCAAACAACAGGGTTGAAGAAACATATCTAGTAAATATCATACATCACATATTTTCTCAATTGTGCTACATAGTGAACTCAATTTCTTTATTATTCAAGTTGCAGGGATGATATTTACGTTTCTTAAAATATTTAGCTACTTGGAAGACTACAAGCTTGGGTGAATGCTCGCTAAGCATGACCCGCAAAAAAAAAGGCTCGCTAAGCACCTAGTCATGGGCAACTATTTAGAATGTTAATTAACCCATACTGGATTAAATTGGGTGTGTTGTGCATAAAATACTAAAGACTCCCTAGTCACAATAGCATATTCTCACCCAACTATTTTAGATTGTTGATATATACCAGATTATAGTGGAGGTCTTATGCACAATTTGCCAAGGAGTCCCTAGTCTGAACAGCATATCCCCATCAACAGGATATGGACTTATCCATAACTCAAATAAATTACCAATGCATTTCACTAGAACTACATTCCCATAGTCTAGAGTCATTCATTTGTTAGATAAAGACATTGCTTGAAGGAAGAGCTTTCTGATGATAAAAGTACATCAAAAGCAACTTATTGCTGACAGAAGATAAAGACTAAAAAAAAAGGCAGCCCGGTGCACGTAGCTCCCACTTGCGCAGGGTCCGGGGAAGGGTCCGACCACTTTGGGTCTATAGTACTCAGCCTTTCCCTGCATTTCTAAAGAGGCTGTTTCCAGGACTCAAACTCATGACCTCATGGTCACAAGGCAACAGCTTTACCGCTGCGCCAAGGCTCCCCTTCGCAGAAGATAAAGACTATGAATAAACTATTTCTTGAGAAGCACAATATTCTACGTTGTCAAGTGTCGTGGAAAAGAAGAAAGCTCTCACCGTTATTAAACGATTCTTGTGATAAACGTTGAATCCTTGTACATCAGTGTCTGGGGCACCTTTGACAAATCCGATGGTTGTGACTATAGATAGCTAAATAAAAACAACATGGAGGTACACTGAGAAGGCATGCTTTATATAAACAAGTTTTGCCTACTATATTACAAATACAGGACATTTTGCAAAATCTAAGCAGACTTTAGTGGAGGTGAGGGGGTAACCATTTCATGGAGTAAAAACCACTACCAAGGGACTAGATGATCCATCCAGTAGGACATTCATTTCCAGGCTAAAAAGACTTACAAAGGAGTGTTTCAAGTATTATTAATATATTAAGATCTTGTTTTACCTAGCAACTAGTGGTTCTGGAAAAAGTTGCATAACGTAGCAAATGTAGACATTTCTAACAAGGATGGTACAACAACACAAAGGGCAAACCTATTCTGGACCTCCTCGTCATCCATACTTAACTAAAATGATTTACTTTGTACAACATGGATATGACTAACAGAAAATAACTAGATAAGCAATGTACAATTTAACCTTGATTTTTTCTCAAAAAACAGAACAGATTATCCATGGAAGTAAAACACTTCTATGAGTAAGATTCAATATGGGGAATTTATCATGAGAAATCCATAGGCGAAAGCAGTTAGCAGATGGCAATAAGATAGGTTTCTAACAAAACAGACCAACCAACCATTAGAATAGAGACATCCAGGATACAACCATACAAGTGAACATATACAATCATTCTAACTATCTTACAAGAAGCTTCAAAATGGTTTTCACATCGACCAAATTGGTGAAATGGAAAATATGCTTCAGAAATTCTAAGTTACACATACCTCTGGAAGTCCAGCGATTTGTGGTTTATACAACACACATTCACGATACAACAAATCATTAACCACATTATGTGGTTCCACATCCTGTCCACGCAGGATTATCCTGAAACTATCAGGTACACGAAGATACAAGATGGAGGCGTATGCCTGCTTGAATTCAGGCAGAAATGCAAATGAGACATGTTTCTCTAGCAAAATAAACAAAACAAGTTTAATAAATCAGATAATGGGGATCAGTACTTAACTCTAAGTGAATAACGAAGTCGATTTGCAATGTAGTCCTGAGTCATAAGCTTCTCATGTTTGTTGGTTTTGACCTTCTTCTGTGCCCCAGTAATGAGGATATCCTAAATTATTGTATATCTAACTGTTTAGCCAATGGTAGAACTGTTCAAATAATAACCCCAAAGGAGATGCACAGATAGAACATGTAGCTTGTAAGATAAATAAACACTTCTACTATATAGCATGGCATATGTATTGAAACATATCACTTCATCAAAACTAGAAACTCCTACAATACTTATTCAGCATGTATCAAATCTCAAATCAATTCCGTGTCAGTTCTATAGAGTTGTCATGTCATGTTTCTAATGTTATGCTTCCAAATACTGGATTGGGAACTTTGATTTTATTCCTATTGTGTTACACAAGAACTGGCTTACTTGTAAAACGAAGCAAATAACAAACATATCTCTGTTCTACTTATTTTAAATGTGTGTGGTCCACAATCATGTAGGTTTGGCTAGTTGTCTACCATTTCAAAAGCATTTTAGAGGGGAAAAGCCCAATTGAAGAACTACTAAGAAAGAAAACTAGGGGGAGGCCCTGTTGAAGAGCTTGCTATCATTAATTACATATCTCGCTCTTTCCACCTCCTGCAGAACTAACAAGAAAAGCAGGGAGGAATTAGAGCTTGCCAAGCAAATTACTGATCAAGCTAAAAATTCATCTTATCATCATATCTTCTATCGTTGAAACTGATTTCTATAGTACATCAAAATAACATGTGGGCCCCAACTAGTTATTTTGGAAAATGATGTGCTGGGCAGGGAATGTGGCATACTGGCAAGTCTGTGTGTCAAAACATGTTTACTGAAATCCTCAAGCTAATCCTAAACAATTAAGTCAAACTGGATTGGGACATCAACGTCTCAATATAAACGAGCTAAGTTAATTCATGCAATAACACATCAAGTTTTGGGACATCAAAATCATCTGCCAGCAACAAATATAGCTCCAGGAGGCCAACATTACAAACCTTCTTATCGGAGTTGAAATCAAGCTCCATGTCCCCATCATCATTGAACCAGAGGTTGAATACAATTATCTTCGTCCCATGCTCTCCGATATCATCAAACTGTATCGTAAGTAAGAAAGTATTGAGATAAACCAGAGAAAAGATCAGCCAGAATGATAAACTGGGCAGCTTGCCCTAACTAACAGAGATCTATGATAACTGAGACACTTATTCTACAAGGGAACTGTCACATATAGAATTGATGGGAACTAGGAAAACCATTTGGCTTAATTTACAGATAAACTATACATGCATCAATTAACCTTTTGCGATAAATAAAGAATATAATACACATATAATATTACATAGCATGCTAGAGAACATATAATTGATTTTTAAGAATTAGAAAATCACTATGCAAGTCTATTATGGGGGGCAAAAGACTTCAACAGTTCCATAAGCACCTTCACATGCAGGTCTCTTTCCTACAAAAGAAGACGGACCATCTTTCTAAACCATTTCATCTATACAGGCTATTGGTTAATCTGTCAAACCTCTTAATTTCCAAAAGCATCTGCGAACTCTTTCTTTACATAGTATACTCATCTTTATATGATTGTTAGCACCATTCAACAGGTTGCCAGAAATATGCCAAAACAATAAAGTGCTAGTTTACATACTTGTTTAAGCAACTCAGCTTCACTAGCAAAAGGGGACCATTTCGAAAGGATCGCCAAATTAGAAGAGAAGAGTTTCTGATTATGACGTAACAGCTGAGTATATGAAGCAGTTGTAAGATCGTATTGGTAGTCTACCTGCAAGAGACAATGGGGCAAGGGAACAAGTAAAACTACAACATAGCTCAGAGCCCAGCTAACTAAAATTTCCAGAACTTGACATCAGCTTACAAAGAAAGCATCAAACTTACTGTTGGCACCAATACATCATCGCAGCCTGTTTCCATCAGAAATGTGTAAGAAAGAAGACCAATACTTCTTGTCGGTGTCCTAAAAAAAAAGCAACAAATTGCTTGAATTGATACATGAACTGGGTGGCCAGACATTTTACTGAGGCAACAGAGGAATTGAGAGGTATGATTATATTTTAAGCAACATAACCGAATGATAACTCGTGTGGTGGCAGCGTTACAGTGAAGCATGAGTGTGTGTCTGACAAGGAACATGCAACAAATAATATAACAAATGAACAGTCGCCATATGAGATTAGATTAGACATTAGAGTGATACATGTTTGATTGTTTCCATGTAACACAAAAGGTGAAAATTACCCCCATACGGACATTTTATTCAAAAGCATTGCAAAAGGCCGTATTAACACTTAGAAATACTTTCAATAAATATTTCACCATTTTTCAGATCCATTCCTGCACAATACTCTTGAAAATTTTAGTGTACTTTCCCTAAGAGTTACTTTTGAAACCAACGACCAAGGTGGCAAGTAACACCACAAAATGTTTGTTCTGATATACCACCTCTGTTTCTAAATGTAAGACGCTTTGGCAGTTTAAAATGAACTGCCAAAACGTCTTATATTTATGAACAGAGGGTGTAATTGTGAAGAACTGGACTCCTAGATTAAATGAGTGCAAAGGAGAAATACCAGTTTTTTTGGTTCTGTGTAAAAACAATCACATCCGCTCCAAGCCTCATTGTGCTTGTTTTGAAACCATTGCCATCTGACAAACAGGCAACAATGAATCCAATAGCAAGACTTTAAGATATTGATGATCTCGCATGGAAATAGGAAAAAAGGCACAAAGAACATACATTGCCCGATGAAAGCATCAGACTGCTTATCTGAAAATCCAAAGCTCATGCAACATCGCAGTGCATCTGGATCCATCCCCCCTCCATCATCTTGGCCATACAGAACACCCCAAGGTCATTATTGAATGTTTCTACCAACTGAATAGTTACACATTTATTTGTCATATTGAAGCTGCAAACCTTGAACCAACAATGAGGGACTACCATCCCGTGGGTTTGTGAATTTATTAACACGAACAAATGTTGCCCCATTATTCACCTGACAGAAAATACACAACCAAATAAACGATACATAGCATTCATGTTGATCTATTTTTCCTTTTAGGATGGAGTTAATTGAGCATCGTCAAATACGGAAAATACCTCATCAATAGCGTTATCAAGAAGCTCAGCAATGGCTGCAAAAATTAACGAAGTCAACACTGGATACAAATAATGAAGAGAAAGTACCATATGATGCAAAGCAAAGTGTGTCCATTATACACACAAGAAAGTGGGTTAGGATCAGGTTAGATATGCTTGAATTTAACCCCAAAAACAAGTAGAAACCGCGATAATGTCCTAGATTGGTTTTCGAAGTGCTAGTATTTACACAATGATTCAAGCGTGTACTTACAAAAGTTATGTAAACAGTGGATCAAGTGTTTATAATACAAGATTCTGAGATCGAGAGGGACATTTATGCCCAGATTGTAAGGACGAATGGGCTAGGCCACCTTGTATGCGGCAGCCAAAAATTCAGATGACAATTCTCAACATACGTCTCAGGTCCTTTTTGTTTTAATTAAGTGAGTAAGCCATTTAGAAGCCACGGTTTTACTATATTTACTGCTAACATGCAATTTTTTAAACTTCCCATTACATGTTTACAACCGGAAATAAAGTGGCAGTGAGGAAGAGAATTAACCCATGATAGTTAAATACATAAATGACAAGCTGACAACTGACAAGACAAGTTGTTACTACAAAACTGCATTCAACAGAAACTGGGACGCCATTATGCGTATGAACTCTTATCTTGCTAAAAAAACTGCATTTAACAAAGACTGGGAGGCCATTAAGTGTATGAAAGAATTTGTGAACCAAATGAGTCAATTTCTCGAGATGGAGTTATTTTCTAAGATTAGTTCATTCTCATACCGCCAAATGCCCACTTGTGAGAAGTAGCATTTGAGTGCAGGAACTTTGGATTGATCCTCAGCCGATTCCGCCCGCCTGCACACCACCAAATCACAAACAACGAAATCAAAAGGAAATGGGTCATAGTAAAAAAAAAAGTAGAAACAAGGGACGTGTCGCCGAGATTTCTGCAGTCAGCATACCAGGGGCATCGGCGTCAGGGTTGCGGCGGGCTACAACATACTCGCCGGACTTCCAGAATTGGCGGCAGAGGCGCGGCGGGGGGAGGACCCTGGGGGCTTTGGCGGCGAGTGGCAAGGGCACGGGGTCCTCGTCCTTGACGGGCACGAGCGCATAGCAGCCTGGAGGCTGGATCGGGTAAAGCAGGGGCTTCACATCGGCGAGCTCGTACGGCTTGACATCGCGGGTGGAGGAGGGGGCGACGGTGACGGCGCTGGTGCTGGGAAAGGGGAGGGACTCCCCGTCGTCGTCGCTGGAGAGATCTATCACCTCGGCGGCGCCTCCGGACCTCATCCCGTCGCCGGCGTCGGAGCTAGGGCTTCTTTTTTACTCTACCTTCTCGGTCAGTCGGTCCCCTCTGAGCTTCTGGGCGGGTCGTTGAGCGGACAAACTCGTTGCCTGTGTCCCGGATTTTCATTCGTCGTTCAGCATCTTTTTTCAGAGAAAAATCGTCTTGATTCCGTAAAACGGCCTGTTCTGAAAAAGAAAAAGAGGAAAGCTGTATATTTCGGCCCTCCCACCGTATATGTCCATCTTCTATCTTCATTTTACTAATTTCTTCATCTTACGGACGTTCTAGCTCGCGCCCAGCATTTCGCAGCCACCGCATCTCGTCGCGAATTCTTGCTGCCCCGAGCCATACTACACTGTCGAATAATTCCACCCGCATCTTCTCCACCAATTTTAAAGCTTGGGGTTGCCGATCTTTACCGCAGGAGCATGGCCGCCGCCATGAATATGTCTCAGAGCTTTGCGCGGGGCCTCGTTGCGGGCAGATCCGACTGCTCCGGCAGCGATTGAGCCACGAAATTGTCTTCGCATCTGCCGTAGGTTTGGAGCCGTGGGGAAGTAAGGACGGTAGATTTGCTTTTGGCCGACGGTGCGAAAGAGATCTCGGTTGCGCGGATTTGCTACCTGCCAAAGACAATCTTTCTAGCGGTTTCTCATTTTAATTTTAGGTGATGAGAGATATGTTATATTAAATTACTGATTATTTTTTTACATGGATGATCGAAGTTCTTCGTCGTTGTTAGAGTCGGGTGATTCTGACATAGAGGAGATGCTTTTTGACGAAGATGTCGATCATTTCGTGATGGTGTTCTGAATAAGGGGTGGTAGCCACGTTGAATCCCGGACACATGGATTGGGTCAAGGACCACCAAATAATTAGTCAATGGGCACATTCGTCGGCCTCCTAGAAGAATCAAAATGGAATTCTTTGAAGACTTGGTGCATTACTCCAAGACTTAGAAGCAATCCCGAGCTTGTTTACCATTAGATGTAACTGACCTATGTGTAACCTGATGCGAAGCATCATTCGATCATCCCATGGACACTACACCGACTATCAAGCACCACGAGAACCTTTGACAAGAGCTCGCGTACGTGCCATCGGAAACGAGGTGAACTCACTCCTTTATGAGATTGATATGGATATGGATGAAATTTGGATGCTACCTCACCAAAGAATGTTATGTGTCATTGGGTACAAGGATTACACCCATCAGGCAGCTAAGGAACATCCCCAAAACCTAGAAGAAGAACACCAAGGCCATAGGAAAGAAGGAGGGCCCATAAAAAAGAAGGCAACACCTCCTAGGTGCCCCCGTGCGCATGGGTCTCCTAGACCCCGTGCCCATGGTGATGAGGACATGACTACCTTGGATACGACCAAAAATATTGCATATATGTATATTTGTGAGGTGCTTCTAATGCAAACTATACAATAATTTATTTATGTCATTCAGGACAAAGATATTTCACAAACTTTTGTGTCATGTTTAATTGTAGGTGTCTGGGACGTTTGTACAGTCCACATATGAAGATAAGGGGAAAAGAGAAGTTTAGGTGTTGTTCAAAAGGTCTTCTCACGTCACTTTTAGCCCAAGAGAAGATAGAGTACAAGTCTCTCACGTTCTGAATTCAGATTCGAACTGCACAAGCATACCTGACTCAAAACACCAATAACTATTTCATACGGACTCCGAATTGAGTTATTCTTTTTTTTGTTGGAAAGCAGATTTCGTGATCTTTCCAACAAAATTGGATTCACCTTAAAATTCGTCTGGAGCATTGAGTTATCGACGAGACAATCTGACGTTGCAGCAGAATCCAAGTCAAACTACAAGTCCAAAGGTGTTGCATCACCTTCACATGGGCCCATGAGCCTTATACGACCTAGGGTTAGTTTTAGGCTGTCTTGGGACGTCCTCCCACCTCCTTGGCCGCCACTCCTTACTCCTATATAAGTAGATACATCTAGTAACTTTTTCCATGGGATTTGTTTAGTTAAAAGTTAGCCAACGCAACTTTGTGTACTTCGTTTGTGTCCAACAACCAGACCAAGACCGCTTTCGGATCCCCATCTTTATCAATACTTCATCTATATTCGCAATATTCAGACTGCATTATCATATTCTTACTTATTCTCCAATTGCATGCAGGAATAGACCTTCGTGGTCAGGCTGATCGTGCGTCTAGCATCGTCGGTAACCTTATGAGATTGGTTTAGCGATTGCTAAGGCGCAACGTCGTGCACGTTTGTAGTCGGGTCGTCAAAGTCGACTCCACCAAATCGATAGTTACCATCTCATCGAAAAATCGGGACACATTCGCCTCTATCAAGTGGTATCAGTTTTCAAGTTGCTCGGTGAAAATTTCCAAATTTTCATAGATTAGATTTATTTTCTTACCTATTGTCTAAGAAAAAGCCACAAAAAGTTAGATCTATTCATCATTTATCCAAGCCAGTATGAGCCTTTGTAATTTTCTTTTCATTGCTTGCATAGTTAAATTATCGGTTGCATCGTCGTGTCGAGTTGCTGGTCTTAGTGTCTAGTTCATTTAGAGTTTCGAGTTCTGTTCACATTAGTCACACCGCCGCTGTATCGTTATCCCTTCCGTTGTCCACCACCCATCCATCAATTTCTACCACATGCTACCCACCGTTCATTGTCATAATCATAGTTGAGATCGTTCACATCTTCGCTTGATCCAATCTGCATCTTATCTAGTTTGTTTTGGAAAGAGGGAGAGAGAAAAAAAGACAGAGGGAAAAAAGAGAAAGTAAAAGAAAAAAGTGTGAGGGGAAAAGAGAGAAGAAAAAAAAACAAAATTCGGATCTATCTAGACTCAACCTCGTAGTTGAATTCGGATTAGAATCTGTTTTGTGCATTGTTTAGTAAAACAGGCATAACTTCCTCATACGAAGTCCGTTTTGGCTCCGTGAGTACTTAAATAAAAGCTGACTACGAGCCGCATCTAAATAGTTGCAGAAGCTAGTTCAATATTTGATACCTCAAAATCGGCTTCTAAATAAATCTTTTTGCCCTCTGAAGTTCGCAAACACAGCTTGTTCCAGTTTTTTAGACCAGATTTAGATTTTTTTGACTCCTCATATCGTCTTGGAATTAAGCGGTTCTTTTTGCGTTTAAAATCTTGAGTCAGTGCCATTCTTAAGAAAAAATATCAGAAAATTGACACAAACTTTTCTCTAGAAAAGTTGGAGAGAAAGTTATTGATATATCCTGATTGACGCTTGTTTCACATCATTATCTTTACCGCCGTTGTGATCTTCACTTATATCTTGCTGTCCAGAGCTATTCGTATCCTTTATTGATGCTAGTCGTCCTACGCTGTGACCTCATTAGTGTTCTAGGCTCGCGTCTCTAGTCGGGTCTAGCCTAGGACCAGCACAATATTATCGTTGAGCGTTTATTCAACATTGCATCTCTGAATTGATTATTGCTAATCTTTTGCTACCATATACTTAAGCCTTCCAAGCTCCACATATTTCTACACCGGGTATTCGTACGTTCCCCTAACAATCGCTATACTCAATCCTCGGAGTTATTTAACACCACCGGTTGCCTGTCACCACCTACTGCATGGTAAGAACTTGTAAGATATTGATATTTGCTATACTGTGAGCGTTTTACCGCCACATCCTAGTAGTTCATAGGACATTATTCTCGGATTTTGTTTCTCGTTTTCTACTAACTATGGCAGGTTCCGGAGTTGTTAGTTCTTGGGCTTCGTCGATCATGGGAGATTTGCCATCACCTAAGAAAATACAACAACCGTCACAAGAGGAGCAACAACATAAGAATGCACATAATCAAGTTAATGTTTCCATGCCACCATTTACTGGTCATTTTAAGCCTGATTTATATATTGAATGGGAGTACAAAATAAATGCTATTTTTGCTTCCCATAATTTTGATGAGTGTGGAAAATTTCAAGCCGCGGTTAGTACTTTCAGTAGCTTTGCTTTAGTTTGGTGGAGTGAATATTGTCGGTTAAACCATAATTTTATACCTACTACTTGGAATGATTTAAGACTTGTCATGAGAGATGTATTGTTGATGTTTATTATACTCGTGGAATGATTAAAAATTACAACATTTAAAACAAGGCACTGACACGGTAACAAAATATTATGATGATTTACAATCTACATTGTTGCACTCATTTTTAGAAGAAAGTGAAGAAGATTTTATGGATAGATTTTGGGGAGGATTAAACCGAGATATTCAAGAGATACTAATTCATGAATAGTGTTATTCTATGGACCATTTGTTTTGTCTTGCTTGCAAAGCTGAACAGGAAATAAAACGACGTGTTGCCCATGAGGAGAACAAGCGCGCGGTGCACATTCCAAGAGTTGATACAGATGTTTCTTCAGCTACTAGGCATACTATGACAACCACATCCGTTGTTGCGAGGACTACATCATCTCCACCATGTGACACATCACCACTAAGAGTGCCTACATCGTTTGAGTTGATCATAAGAGGTAATGAAAAAGGTATAGATTTTCCACTTTCACATGAGAATGATGCATGCCTAGTTAACTTGAATACATCATGTGTTGAATTACCTATTGATTTGAGCACACCAGCTATTTTAGAGAATCGTGTTACTATCATGAATGTGCCATGTGATCAAACAGCTAAAATACCAACAATTTTGAGTGCATCCATTGAATTAACTGTTGATGCAAAAGAACCAGTGTTTAATCATTTTGATATGACCTCTAATCTTGGTGATTATTTTGTGTCAAATGACTTATTGCATGTTTGCTTATTTAAGCATGTTGTAGCATGTAAATTTGATCCAAATAAGGTTTATTCACCAATGATGGGATGGTTTAATGATGAACATTGTCAACCTTTTTGAAATGAATAAGAGCTTCACTTATATATGCAAACTGAGTTGCAATATTTTCATGCCTTCTACTTCTTGTGATAATATTTTGGTTTCAGATTTTATGAACTATGAAAGTTACTCATGTATACATGTGTCATATGTGCAAAAACCAAGGAAAGTAAAAATGGATGACATATACATATACAACATGTACACCTTGTCTCTTTTGTTAGCAACATTTCACATTAAGGAACGCCGAGGATGGCTTTGTTTTGAAGAAGGGGCGGATGATGAGGACATGCCTACCTTGGATAAGACCAAAAACATTGCATACATGTATATTTGTGAGGTTATTTCTAATGCAAACTATGCAATAATTTATTTATGTCACCCAAGACAAAGATACTTCACAAACTTTTTTGTCATGTTTAATTGCAGGTGTCTGGGACATTTGTACAATCCACGTCTGAAGATAAGGGAAAAAGAGAAGTTTATGTGATATTCAAAAGGTCTTCTCACGTCACTTTTGGGCCAAGAGAAGATAGAGTCCAAGTCTCTCATGTTCTGGATTTAGATTTGGACTGCATAGACATACCTGACTCAAAACGCCAACAACTATTTCATACGGACTCTGAATCGAGTGATTATTTTTTGTTGGAAAGTAGATTTCGTGCTCTTTCTAACAAAATTGGATTCGCCTTAAAATTCATCTGGAGCATTGAGTTATCAACAAAACAATCTGACGCTGCAGCAGAATCCGAGTCAAACTACAAGTCCAAAGGTGTTGCATCACCTCCACTTGGGCCCATGAGCCTTGTACGACCTAGGGTTAGTTTTAGGCTGCCTTGGGACGTCCTCCTACCTCCTTGGCCGCCACCCCATGCTCCTATATAAGTAGATCCATCTAGTAGCTTTTCCCGTGGGATTTGTTTAGTTAAAAGTTAGCCAACGCAACTTCGTGTACTTCGTTTGTGTCCAACGACCAGACCAAAACCGCTTTCGGATCCCCAACTTTATCAATACTTCATCTATATTCGCAATATTCAGATTGCATTATCATATTCTTGCTTGTTCTTCGATTGCATGCAGGAATAGACCTTCGTGGTTAGGCTGGTCGTGCTTCTCCAATCGTCGATAACATCAGGAGATTGGTTTAGTGACTGCTAAGGCGCAACGTCATGCACGTTTGTAGTCGGATCGTCAAAGTCGACTCCACCAAATCGATAGTTATCATCTCATCGAAAGATCGGAACACTTTCGCCTCTATCACATGGGCTACCCAGAGAGCTACTAGAAGTGAAGATGCACACCCTGTGCGCAAGGGCCTTTAGACCCCATGTCCACGGGCCTCGCCGATGTAGCTACCCCTTGCGCATGGGCGTGTACCGTGCCCATGGGACCCCCATGCGCACGGGGCCAACTTAGCCCGTGCGAACGACCCTCCCATGATTCAACCATGGAGTTTCCTGTTTTGCCCTCCAACTCGTCCCTCGCCCCAAGCTACCTATATATTCCATGTCTAGGACATTTGTTAGGGTTAGCAGAGTATATGAGACAATCTAGAGGGAGCTTTGCTCATCTACCACTCCTATAGGAGATCTGATAGAGACAAAGGTGTCACGTCTTTCGATGAGAAGGTGATTATCGTTTCGGTGGAATAGACTTTGGCGACCCGACTATGAACGTGCGACGACGTCGTGCCTTAGCAATCGCTAAACCAACTCTGAGAGGTTATTGACCACGCCGGAGCACGATCAACCTAACCACGAGGGTCCATTTCCTGCAAGCAAACGAAGAACAAGCAAGAAACTGAGATTGCAATCTGGATATTGCGAATACAAGATGAAAGCTTTATTGATCAAGGTGGGGGTTCTGTGACGTCTTGGTCTGGTCGTTGAACACAAATGAAGTACGCAAATTTGCAGCTATGGCGAACTTTTAATCTAAACAAAACCCAAAGTAAGGGTTGTTTATATGGAGGAAAGAGGGGGGAATTTCATGGCCCTTGGAGGAGGGGTCCGAAACCAACCTTAACTCTTGTTTCCCCACACATACGGACTCTAAAAACAACCTATAATCAAGTATTTCAAAATTACATGGGCTTGGCCCAAAAATAAGGTGACACAGCACCTAGAATAGTCTCTGGACGAAATTTATGAAGTGACATCTTGTATATTTCGTCCAAGGCTTCATGCACTCATTATGGTGGCTTCAAAGTCCCGGAATCATCACTTGTAACTCCGTGCTTGTTCCCCTTGCGCATGCCATCATGTCCATGCTTGAACTTGCTCCAAGGTTCATCTTTCTTGTCCAAGCTAGACCCTTTATTTGTAATCAAAACAAATGTATCCAATTTAGGCAACATCATATTCTCATGAACGTTAGAATCTTTACCAAGAAACGAAATGAACGTTAAAATCGTAATTCAATTGGCGTGCGCGAGCTCTAGTAATTGGTCCAGTATGTATAGCAGCAGGGGCTATGGGTGTAACAATGGTATTGATGTCCTCATCATCCCCCTTCTTGAAATGAAGTCGTCCTCGATGGAAGCTCATCTTCCTCACCCAAATAAGGCTTCAAATCTGCAATGTTAAAAGTGCTAACCTCAAATCTGCAGGCGGCTCAAGTTTATATGCATTATCATTTATTTTCTCTAACACCTTAAAAGGACCATCAGCACGTGGCATTAGCTTTGATTTGTGCAAATTAGGAAATCTATCCATACGCAAATGTAACCAAACAAGATCTCCAGGTGAAAACACAACATGTTTTCTACCCTTATCTCTAGCAAGTTTATATTTAGCATTCATATGCTCAATGTTTTTCTTAGTTAACTCATGCATTTTTGAAATCAATTCAGCACGTTCTTTAGCATCAAAATTAACCTTCTCCGAAGATGGAAGAGGCAACAAATCAATAGGTGCACGAGGTAGGAAACCACACAATTTCAAAAGGGAACATCTTAGTAGTAGAATGCAATGAACGATTATAAGCAAATTCAATATGAGGCAAGCATTCTTCCCACATTTTCCTATTATTCTTCAAAACAACCCTAAGCATAGTAGACAATGTTCTATTGACTACTTCAGTTTGTCCATCGGTTTGGGGGTGACAAGTAGTACTAAAAGACAGTTTAGTCCCCAACTTAGCCCATAAACATCTCCAAAAGTGGCTAAGAAATTTAGTATCACGATCTGAAACAAATAGTATTTGGCACACCATGCAAACGAATAATTTCACGAAGGAACAAATCAGCAACATTAACAACATCATCGCTTTTATGACATGGTATAAAGTGTGCCATTTCTGAGAATCTATCCACGACAACAAATATGCTATCCCTCCCCTTCTTTGTCCGAGGTAAACCTAAAACAAAGTCCATAGATATATCCTCCCAAGGAACACTAGGTACAAGCAAAGGTATATATAAACCATGAGGATTGAGTCGTGACTTAGTTTTTTGGCATGTAGTGCAGCGAGTAACAAAACGCTCAACATCTTGTTTCATCTTTGGCCAAAAGAAATGTGTAGCAAGTACGTCCTCCGTCTTCTTAATGCCAAAGTGTCCCATTAATCCTCGTCCATGCGCCTCCTGCAACAACAAAAGACGAACAGAGCTAGCTGGAATGCATAGCTTGTTAGCACGGAACACAAATCCATCATTAACGACGACCTTGTTCCACGTTCTTCCTTCTTTACAATTCTGCATTACATCTTTAAAATCAACATCTTGCACATATTGATCTTTGAAAGTCTCCAAACAAAATATTTTGAAGTCAAGTTGTGAAAGCATGGTATAGCGATGAGACAATGCATCAGCAATAACATTTTCTTTACCCTTCTTGTGTTTAATGACATAAGGGAAAGTCTCAATGAATTCAACCCATTTAGCATGTCTATGATTTAGTTTAGCTTGACTTTTAAAATGTTTCAAAGATTCATGATCAGAATGTATAACAAATTCTTTGGGCCATAAATAATGTTGCCATGTTTCTAAAGTCCGAACAAGAGCATATAATTATTTATCATAAGTAGAATAATTCAGACTAGGCCCACTCAATTTTTCAGAAAAGTATGCAACAAGTTTGCCATCTTGTAATAACACACTTCCTAATCCAATTCCACTAGCATCACATTCAAGCTCAAAAGTCTTATTAAAATCAGGAAGTTGGAGTAAAGGAGCATGTGTCAACTTATCTTTCAATACTATGAAGGCTTCTTCCTATGCGATACCCCAAACAAAATGCACATCCTTCTTTGTAAGCTCATTGAGAGGTGCAACAATGGTGCTGAAATCTCTCACAAAACGCCTATAGAATCCAACGAGGCCAAGAAAACTCCTCACTTGTGTGACCGTTTTGGGCTGCGGCCAACTCTCAATAGCTTCAATCTTGGCTTTATCAACTTCAATTCTTTGTGGAGTAACAAGCCAAGAAAAGGTACTCGGTTGGTGCAAAAGGTGCACTTCCCAAGGTTACCAAACAAACATGCATCACATAGAGCAATAAAAACATCATGTAAATGTTCCAAATGTTCCTCCAAAGATCTGTTATAAATCAGTATATCATCAAAATAGACTACCACAAATCATCCAATGAAAGCATGTAAAACTTTATTCATTAATCTCATGAAAGTACTAGGTGCGTTAGTTAACCCAAAAGGCATACCTAACCACTCATATAATCCAAACTTAGTTTTAAGTGATGTTTTCCATTCATCTCCCTATTTCATACGAATTTGATGGTATCCACTATGCAAATCAACTTTGGAGAATATTGTAGAGCCACTCAATTCATCAAGCATGTCAGCTAGCCTAGGAATAGGATGACAATAACAAATAGTAATATTATTAATGCCTCTACAATCAACACACATATGCGACGTACCATCCCTTTTTGGCACTAGTATAATAGGAACAACACAAGGACTAAGAGATTCACGTATATAACCTTTGTCGAGCAGGTCTTGTACTTGATGCATAATCTCCTTCGTCTCCTCTGGATTGGTACAGTATGGCGCATGGTTTGGCAGAGAGGCACCGGGAATTAAGTCAACCTGATGCTCAATCCCTCGAATAGGTGGTAATCCTGGTGGCACGTCTTGTGGAAAGACGTCAGCGAACTCCTGCAAAATGTTAGTGACAGCAGGAGGCAAAGAGGAAGGTTATCCTCGTAAGAAAATAATGCCTCTTTGCACACAAAAGCATAGCAAACAGATTTGCTGACATCTGGATCATCAATATCAGATTTGGTGGCAAGTAAACATGCACTTTTCAATTTAATTTCAGAAGCAACACTAGATGGTTTATTATTAGGCTTCATTTGTTACTCAAATTCTTTTGTCACAATCTGATTTTCACTCTTATTTTTCTCCCGTTTTGCTTTATTAGCTCTATTAATATCATCTTTCAAAATGGAATCAGGAGTCATAGGAAGCAGAGTAATATTTTATCCTTATGAACAAGAGTATAATGATTGTTTCTACCATGGTGTACAGATTTTTCTATCAAATTTCCATGGTCTACCAAGTAATAAGGAATATGCTTGCATAGGTACCACATCACAATCAACATAATCATCATATGTATAGATACTAAAATGCACACGAACAGTACGTGTTACCTTAACCTTGTCGCTGTTGTTGAACCATTGGATGTAGTAAGGATGTGGATGCGGTCTTGTGGTGAGGGATAGCTTCTCCACCATCTCCATGCTAGCCAAGTTGTTGCAGCTCCCTCCATCTATGATGACACGAACAGAACATTCCTTCACAACTCCCTTTGTGTGGAACAAATTATGCCTCTGATTTTGCTCAGCTTGTGTGACCTACACACTCAAAACACGTTGAGAAACTAAACATTCATACCTGTCAGCGTCTTCAGGAGCCATGTATTGTGTCTCATGATCAAAATCATCTCCACCATATTCTTCACTTGTAATAAGAGCCAAAGTCTCCTCATCATAGTCACTAGCGGACTCATACCCACCATCTGAAGGAAATATGCCCTAGAGGCAATAATAAAGTTATTATTTATTTCCTTATATCATGATAAATGTTTATTATTCATGCTAGAATTGTATTAACCGGAAACATAATACATGTGTGAATACATGGACCAACAGAGTGTCACTAGTATGCCTCTACTTGACTAGCTCGTTAATCAAAGATGGTTATGTTTCCTGACCATGAACAAAGAGTTGTTATTTGATTAACGAGGTCACATCATTAGTTGAATGATCTGATTGACATGACCCATTCTATTAGCTTAGCACCCGATCGTTTAGTATGTTGTTATTGCTTTCTTCATGACTTATACATGTTCCTATAACTATGAGATTATGCAACTCCCGTTTACCGGAGGAACACTTTGGGTACTACCAAACGTCACAACGTAACTGGGTGATTATAAAGGAGTACTACAGGTGTCTCCAAAGGTAGATGTTGGGTTGGCGTATTTCGAGATTAGGATTTGTCACTCCGATTGACGGAGAGGTATCTCTGGGCCCTCTCGGTAATGCACATCACTTAAGCCTTGAAAGCATTGCAACTAATGAGTTAGTTGTGGGATGATGTATTACAGAACGAGTAAAGAGACTTGCCGGTAACGAGATTGAACTAGGTATTGGATACCGACGATCGAATCTCGGGCAAGTAACATACCGATGACAAAGGGAACAACGTATGTTGTTATGCGGTCTGACCGATAAAGATCTTTGTAGAATATGTAGGAGCCAATATGGGCATCCAGGTCCCGCTATTGGTTATTGACCGGAGACGTGTCTCGGTCATGTCTACATTGTTCTCGAACCGTAGGGTCCGCACGCTTAACGTTACGATGACAGTTATTATGAGTTTATGCATTTTGATGTACCGAAGGTTGTTCGGAGTCCTGGATGAGATCACGGACATGACGAGGAGTCTCGAAATGGTCGAGACGTAAAGATTGATATATTGGAAGTCTATATTTGGACATCGGAAGTGTTCCGGGTGAAATCGGGATTTTACCGGATTACCGGGAGGGTTACCGGAACCCCCCGGGAGCCAAATGGGCCTACATGGGCCATTGTGGAAAGGTGAAAGGGGCTGCCAAGGAGGGCTGCGCACCTCCCCCCCTCCCCTAGTCCTATTAGGACTAGGAGAGGTGGCCGGCCACCTCTCTCCCTTTCCCTCTCCCTTTTTCCCAAGGAGTCCTAGTTGGACTAGGATTGGAGGGGGGAGTCCTACTCCCGGTGGGAGTAGGACTCCTCCTGCGCCTCCCCCTCTTTGGCCGGCCAGCCCCCCTCCCTCCAACCTTTATATACGGGGGCAGGGGACACCCCAAGACACACAACTTGATCCTTGAGATCGTTCCTTAGCCGTGTGCGGTGCCCCCTGCCACCAAATTCTACCTCGATCATACCGTTGTAGTGCTTAGGCGAAGCCCTGCGTCGGTAGTACATCAAGATCGTCACCACGCCGTCATGCTGACGGAACTCTTCCTCGACGCTTTGCTGGATCGGAGCCCGAGGATCGTTATCGAGCCGAACGTGTGCTAAGAACTCGGAGGTGCCGGAGTAACGGTGCTTGGATCGGTCGGATCGGGAAGAAGACGTATGACTACTTCCTCTACGTTGTGTGATCGCTTCCGCAGTCGGTCTGCGTTGGTACGTAGACAACACTCTCCCCTCTCGTTGCTGTGCATCACCATGATCTTGCGTGTGCGTAGGAAAATTTTCGAAATTACTACGTTACCCATCAGTGGCATCCGAGCCTAGGTTTTATGGTTTGATGTTATATGCACGAGTAGAACACAAGTGAGTTGTGGGCGATACAAGTCATACTGCCTACCAGCATGTCATACTTTGGTTCGGCGGTATTGTTGGGTGAGACGATCCGGACCAACCTTACGCGTACTCTTACGCGAGACCGGTTCCCTCGACGTGCTTTGCACACAGATGGCTTGCGGAAGACTGCCTCTCCAACTTTAGTTGAACCAAGTGTGACTACGCCCGGTCCTTGAGAAGGTTAAAACGGAGTCTATTTGACGAACTATCGTTGTGGTTTTGATGCGTAGGTGAGATGAGTTCTTACTTAAGCCCGTAGCAGCCACGTAAAACTTGCAACAACCAAGTAGAGGACGTCTAACTTGTTTTTGCAGGGTATGTTGTGATGTGATATGGTCAAGGCATGATGCTGATTTTATTGTATGAGATGATCATGTTTTGTAACCGAGTTATCGGCAACTGGCAGGAGCCATATGGTTGTCGCTTTATTGTATGCAATGCAATCGCGATGTAATGCTTTACTTTATTACTAAACGGTAGTGATAGTCGTGGAAGCATAAGATTGGCGAGACGACAACGATGCTACGATGGAGATCAAGGTGTCGCGCCGGTGACGATGGTGATCATGACGGTGCTTCGGAGATGGAGATCACAAGCACAAGATGATGATGGCCATATCATATCACTTATATTGATTGCATGTGATGTTTATCCTTTTATGCATCTTATCTTGCTTTGATTGACGGTAGCATTATAAGATGATCTCTCACTAAATTATCAAGAAGTGTTCTCCCTGAGTATGCACCGTTGCAAAAGTTCTTCATGCTGAGACACCACGTGATGATCGGGTGTGATAGGCTCTACGTTCAAATACAACGGGTGCAAAACAGTTGCACACGCGGAATACTCAGGTTATACTTGACGAGCCAAGCATATACAGATATGGCCTCGGAACACGGAGACCGAAAGGTCGAGCGTGAATCATATAGTAGATATGATCAACATAACGATGTTCACCATTGAAAACTACTCCATCTCACGTGATGATCGGTTATGGTTTAGTTGATTTGGATCACGTGATCACTTAGAGGATTAGAGGGATATCTATCTAAGTGGGAGTTCTTAAGTAATATGATTAATTGAACTTAAATTTATCATGAACTTAGTCCTGGTAGTATTTTGCAAATCATGTTGTAGATCAATAGCTCGCGTTGTTGCTTCCCTGTGTTTATTTTGATATGTTCCTAGAGAAAATTGTGTTGAAAGATGTTAGTAGCAATGATGCGGATTGGATCCGTGATCTGAGGTTTATCCTCATTGCTGCACAGAAAAAATATGTCCTTGATGCACCGCTAGGTGACAGACCTATTGCAGGAGCAGATGCAGACGTTATGAACGTTTGGCTAGCTCAATATGATGACTACTTGATAGTTTAGTGCACCATGCTTAATGGCTTAGAATCGGGACTTCAAAGACGTTTTGAACGTCATGGACCATATGAGATGTTCCAGGAGTTGAAGATAATATTTCAAGCAAATACCCGAGTTGAGAGATATGAAGTCTCCAATAAGTTCTATAGCTAAAAGATGGAGGAGAATCGTTCAACTAGTGAGCATGTGCTCAGATTGTCTGGGTACTACAATCGCTTGAATCAAGTGGGAGTTAATCTTCCAGATAAGATAGTGATTGACAGAATTCTCTAGTCACCATGACCAAGTTAGTAGAACTTCGTGATGAACTATAATATGCAAGGGATGACAAAAGTAATTCCTAAGCTCTTCGTGATGCTGAAATCAACGAAGGTAGAAATCAAGAAAAACATCAAGTGTTGATGGTTGACAAGACCACTAGTTTCAAGAAAAGGGCAAAGGGAAGAAGGGGAACTTCAAGAAGAACGGCAAGCAAGTTGCTGCTCAAGTGAAGAAGCCCAAGTCTGATCCTAAGCCTGAGACTGAGTGCTTCTACTGCAAAGGGACTGGTCACTGGAAGTGGAATTACCCCAAGTGATTGGTGGATAAGAAGGATGGCAGAGTGAACATAAGTATATTTGATATACATGTTATCGATGTGTACTTTACTAGTGTTTATAGCAAACCCTCAGTATTTGATACTAGTTCAGTTGCTAAGATTAGTAACTCGAAACGGGAGTTGCAGAATAAACAGAGACTAGTTAAGGGTAAAGTGACGATGTGTGTTGGAAGTGGTTCCAAGATTGATATGATCATCATCGCACACTCCCCATAATTTCGGGATTAGTGTTGAACCTAAATAAGTGTTATTTGGTGTTTGCGTTGAGCATGAATATGATTTGATCATGTTTATTGTAATACGGTTATTCATTTAAGTAAGAGAATAAATTGTTGTTCTGTTTACATGAATAAAACCTTATATGGTTACACACCCAATGAAAATAGTTCGTTGGATCTCGATCGTAGTGATACACATAATCTTAATATTGAAACCAAAAGATGCAAAGTTAATAATGATAGTGCAACTTATTTGTAGCACTGCCGTTTAGGTCATATTGGTGTAAAGCGCATGAAGAAACTCCATGCTGATGGGCTTTTGGAATCACTTGATTATGAATCAGTTGATGCTTGCGAACCATGCCTCATGGGCAAGATGACTAAGACTCTGTTCTTCGGAACAATGGAGCGAGCAACAGATTTGTTGGAAATCATACATACTGATGTATGTGGTCCGATGAATATTGAGGCTCGCGACAGGTATCATTATTTTCTGATCTTCACAGATGATTTGAGCAGATATGAGTATATCTATTTGATGAAACATAAGTCTGAAACATTTGAAAAGTTCAAAGAATTTCAGAGTGAAGTGAAAAATCATCGTAACAAGAAAATAAAGTTTCTATGATCTGATCGTAGAGAAAAGTATTTGAGTTACGAGTTTGGCCTTCAGTTAAAAACAATGTGAAATAGTTTCACTACTCACGCCACCTGGAACACCACAGCATAATGGTGTGTCCGAACGTCATAACCGTACTTTATTGGATATAGTGCAATCTATGATGTCTCTTACCGATTTACCACTATTGTTTTTGGGGTCATGCATTAGAGACAGCTGCATTCACGTTAAAAAGGGGCACCATCTATATCCGTCGAGACGACGCCTTATGAACTATGGTTTGGCAAGAAACCAAAGTTGTCGTTTCTTAAAGTTTGGGGTTGCGATGCTTATATGAAAAAGTTTCATCCCGATAAGCTCAAAACTCAAATCGGAGAAGTGCATCTTCATAGGGTATCCAAAGGAAACTATTGGATACACCTTCTATCACAGATCCGAAGGCAAGACTTTTGTTGCTAAATTCGGAAACTTTCTGGAGAAGGAGTTTCTCTCGAAAGAAGTGAGTGGGAAGAAAGTAAAACTTGATAAGGTAATTGTACCTTCTCCCTTATTGGAAAGTAGTTCATCACAGAAATCTGTTCCTGTGACTACTACACCAATTAGTGAGGAAGCTAATGATGATGATCATGTAACTTCAGATCAAGTTACTACCGAATCTCGTAGGTAAACCAGAGTGAGAACCGCACCAGAGTGGTACGGTAATCCTGTTCTGGAGGTCATGTTACTTGACCATGACGAGCCTACGAACTATGAAGAAGCGATGGTGAGCCCAGATTCCGCAAAGTGGCTTGAAGCCATGAAATCTGAGATGGGATCCATGTATGAGAACAAAGTTTGGACTTTGGTTGACTTGCCCGTTGATCGGCAAGCCATAGAAAATAAATGGATCTTCAAGAGGAAGACGGACGCTGATAGTAGTGTTACTATCTACAAAGCTAGAATTGTCGCAAAAGGTTTTCGACAAGTTCAAGGTGTTGACTACGATGAGATTTTCTCACTCGTATCTATGCTTTAGTCTGTCCGAATCATGTTAGCAATTGCCGCATTTTATGAAATCTGGCAAAGGGATAAACAAAACTGCATTCCTTAATGGATTTGCTAAAGAAGAGTTGTATACGATGCAACTAGAAGGTTTTGTCGATCCTAAAGGTGTTAACAAAGTATGCAAACTCCAACGATCCATTTATGGACTGGTGCAAGCATCTCGGAGTTGGAATATACGCTTTGATGAGTTGATCAAAGCATATAGTTTTATACAGACTTGCGGTGAAGCCTGTATTTACGAGAAAGTGAGTGGGAGCACTACAGCATTTCTGATAAGTATATGTGAATGACATATTGTTGATCGGAAATAATGTAGAATTATTCTGTAAAGCATAAAAGGAGTGTTTGAAAGGAGTTTTTCAAAGAAAGACTTCGGTAAAGCTGCTTACATATTGAGCTTCAAGATCTATAGAGATAGATCAAGACGCTTGATAAGTTTTTCAATAAGTACATACCTTGACAAGATTTTGAAGTAGTTCAAAATGGAACAGTCAAAGAAAAAGTTTCTTGCCTGTGTTACAAGGTGTGAAGTTGAGTAAAGACTCAAAGCCCGACCACGGCAGAAGATAGAAAGAGAATGAAAGTCATTCCCTATGCCTCATTCATAGGTTCTATAAAGTATGCCATGCTGTATACCGGATCTATTGTATACCCTGCACTGATTTGGCAAGGGAGTACAATAGTGATCTAGGAGTAGATCACTGGACAGCGGTCAGAATTATCCTTAGTGAAATAAGGAAATGTTTCTCGATTATGGACATGACAAAAAGGTTCGTCGTAAAGGGTTACGTCGATGCAAGTTTTTGACACTGGTCCAGATGATTCTAAATCTGGATACATATTGAAAGTGGGAGCAATTAGCTAGAGTAGCTCCGTGTAGAGCATTGTAGACATAGAACTTGCAAAATACTTACGGATCTGAATGTGACAGACCCGTTGACTAAAATTATCTCACAAGCAAAACATGATCACACCTTAGTACTCTTTGGGTGTTAATCACATAGATATGTGAACTAGATTGCTGACTCTAGTAATCCCTTTGAGTGTTGGTCACATGACGATGTGAACTATGGGTGTTAATCACATGGTGATGTGAACCATTGCTGATAAATCACATGGCGATGTGAACTAGATTATTGACTCTAGTGCAAGTGGGAGACTGAAGGAAATATGCCCTAGAGGCAATAATAAAGTTATTATTTATTTCCTTATATCATGATAAATGTTTATTATTCATGCTAGAATTGTATTAACCGGAAACATAATACATGTGTGAATACATAGACCAACAGAGTGTCACTAGTATGCCTCTACTTGACTAGCTCGTTAATCAAAGATGGTTATGTTTCCTGACCATGAACAAAGAGTTGTTATTTGATTAACGAGGTCACATCATTAGTTGAATGATCTGATTGACATGACCCATTCTATTAGCTTAGCACCCGATCGTTTAGTATGTTGCTATTGCTTTCTTCATGACTTATACATGTTCCTATAACTATGAGATTACGCAACTCCCGTTTACCGGAGGAACACTTTGGGTACTACCAAACGTCACAACGTAACTGGGTGATTATAAAGGAGTACTACAGGTGTCTCCAAAGGTAGATGTTGGGTTGGCGTATTTCGAGATTAGGATTTGTCACTCCGATTGACGGAGAGGTATCTCTGGGCCCTCTCGGTAATGCACATCACTTAAGCCTTGCAAGCATTGCAACTAATGAGTTAGTTGTGGGATGATGTATTACAGAACGAGTAAAGAGACTTGCCGGTAACGAGATTGAACTAGGTATTGGATACCGACGATCGAATCTCGGGCAAGTAACATACCGATGACAAAGGGAACAACGTATGTTGTTATGCGGTCTGACCGATAAAGATCTTCGTAGAATATGTAGGAGCCAATATGGGCATCCAGGTCCCGCTATTGGTTATTGACCGGAGACGTGTCTCGGTCATGTCTACATTGTTCTCGAACCGTAGGGTCCGCACGCTTAACGTTACGATGACAGTTATTATGAGTTTATGCATTTTGATGTACCGAAGGTTGTTCGGAGTCCTGGATGAGATCACGGACATGACGAGGAGTCTCGAAATGGTCGAGACGTAAAGATTGATATATTGGAAGTCTATATTTGGACATCGGAAGTGTTCCGGGTGAAATCGGGATTTTACCGGATTACCGGGAGGGTTACCGGAACCCCCCGGGAGCCAAATGGGCCTACATGGGCCATTGTGGAAAGGTGAAAGGGGCTGCCAAGGAGGGCTGCGCACCTCCCCCCCTCCCCTAGTCCTATTAGGACTAGGAGAGGTGGCCGGCCACCTCTCTCCCTTTCCCTCTCCCTTTTTCCCAAGGAGTCCTAGTTGGACTAGGATTGGAGGGGGGAGTCCTACTCCCGGTGGGAGTAGGACTCCTCCTGCGCCTCCCCCTCTTTGGCCGGCCAGCCCCCCTCCCTCCAACCTTTATATACGGGGGCAGGGGACACCCCAAGACACACAACTTGATCCTTGAGATCGTTCCTTAGCCGTGTGCGGTGCCCCCTGCCACCAAATTCTACCTCGATCATACCGTTGTAGTGCTTAGGCGAAGCCCTGCGTCGGTAGTACATCAAGATCGTCACCACGCCGTCATGCTGACGGAACTCTTCCTCGACGCTTTGCTGGATCGGAGCCCGAGGATCGTCATCGAGCTGAACGTGTGCTAAGAACTCGGAGGTGCCGGAGTAACGGTGCTTGGATCGGTCGGATCGGGAAGAAGACGTACGACTACTTCCTCTACGTTGTGTGATCGCTTCCGCAGTCGGTCTGCGTTGGTACGTAGACAACACTCTCCCTTCTCGTTGCTGTGCATCACCATGATCTTGCGTGTGCGTAGGAAAATTTTCGAAATTACTACGTTACCCATCACCATCGTCAGTAGCAATCATCACATGCTTAGATGGGCATTCTCTCACATAATGACCTCCACCCTTGCAATGACGACAAATTATATCATGTGTTTGCCCTGTTGATGCCATGGATGGAGAAGAGCTTTGTGCGGAACTGGAAGGTGTGCTCCTGGCAGATGGTGGTGGTGGTGCCTGTTTTCTTGTATCTCGGTTGGAATTGGCGGCTGAAGTCAGTGGTGCTGCAGTAGGACGTGTGGGAGTAGAGGATGCACGCGGTGTCCATGATGAAGGTCAACCTGCAGAAAAGTTAGTTCACGCCAATGCTTGTCGGTCCTACACTTCATGTTCAGCTTTGCCAGCAAGATGGAATAAACGAGTGATATTATTATACTCCTTATACTCTAGAATGGTATGAATCTCTTTATTTAATCCACCCATAAAACGTGCAAGCATAACTTCAACAATACCACATCTAATCATTCCAGTTTGTAATTCATGATAATATTCTTCTACATAATGTTTTCCTTGTCTTAAGCGCAACAATTTTTGAAGTAATTCACGCTGATAATATGATGGAACCCAACGAGTACGGATAGTAGTTTTGAAAGTAGCCCAAGTAGCTGGAATAGGATATAATCTACAATGTTCATACCACCAAACACATGCAAAACTAGTGAAAGCATAAACAGCAGTAGGAACACGTCTCTCCTCAGGATATTGTAAACATGTAAAACGTTGTTCAGTTTCTAACTCCCAAGTAAGATATATATCAGGAACATATCTACCCCCAAAAGGGGGAATATTCAATTTTAGTTTAGGAAGATGGTCATGATCTCGTACCTTAGGTGGTGGTGCAGCCCTACCGTTGCGATGATATGCATGAGGACGACCTGGTGGTGGTGGTGCTGGTGGTTGCACGTAGTACTGATTTTGATCAACCTCATCCTCATAATGGTCCTCCACCTCCACCTCTGCAGTAGTAGCAGGAGCTGCAGAAGTATCAAAAGTAGGTACAACGGCACCAGAATTTTGACCAGGCTCAAAGGGAATGCGCAATGCTCGTCTCACTTGATTTGGAAGGCGATGTTGTTGTTGTTGTTGATGATGATGATGATGATGATGATGTAGAGGTGCGACAGGTGCAGCGGGCGGTGGTTGTGGAAGAAGCGCGAGTACTTCATCGAACTTGGCGTCCAACTTGGTGTCAATTGTCTTCTCAACGTCATCAATCCTCTCCAGTGCCTTTCCAAAGGTGGCCATGACGTCTTCCACCTGTTGACTCAACGTTTGCTGAAATTTATCATGAAGCACCTTTTTCGTCATGTTCCCCTAGTCAATCTCGTCGGCTTGTGGTCCTACCATGGTTAGTAGTAATAGAAACACACAAGAATATGATCCTACAGACTACTATAAAGTGGTAGTGTGTCACAAATCCGTTAAGCAAATCTCAAATTCTTAACAGTTCTTACCCAACACCAGGTGGTGATCGGCAACCGTTGTAGTCAAAACTATCAAAGCTTGGATAGAGCGATTACCAGGGAGAGTAAAACGCATGACGTAGATGTATGTGGAGCTGGGAAGGCTTATAATATGGTAGCAAAAAGGTTCAGCAATAATCAGTTCAGAGATCCAAATTCAATAAATGCTCGACGACGGTATTGTGCTGGTCCTAGGCTAGACTGTACTAGAGACGCGAGCCTAGAACACTAACAAAATCACGACGTGGCATGTAAACAAGGGAAAAACACACTCTGGGAATTTTTTCCGCTCTCTTTTTTTGACAGGATAGGCACGAAATTTTTTTGACTATTTTTTTGGAAATTAGGGCAGCTATGATGAAAAGGTGCGACAAAAAATCACTATGGCGAGTGTCTTAAAAGACTCAAAAAGCCTAAAAACATGATAGGGAAAAATATTTTTGCCTGCCAAAATTTTGGCCTAAAAACTGACCAGGGGTCTCCAGACTCTTTTTTTCCCGAAACCTACTCAAGCAAGGAAACATGAATCAGAAAGTTACGCCTCGGATGTAACATTCCATAATTGTAACTCCAACTCTTGCCATTTCCGGCTATGTAATATGTTATATCCTTCGTGGTTGGGTTTTATCCTCGTTTTTGCATTGTATTCATGTCATGCGTTTCATCTCATGTCATCATGTGCATCTCATTTGCATTCGTGTTCGTCTCATGCATCCGGCCTTTTTCCCATTGTCCGTTTTGGAATCCGACACTCCCACATGCACCCATTGCACCTCTCAAATCTTGTTTCATGAGTAGGAGAAAAATGTTCTCGGAATGGGCCGAGATTTGTCGAGTGGCCTTGGTATATGACCAGTAGGCCGCCTGTCAAATTTCGTTCCATTTGGAGGCTGTTTGATGCCCCAACGGTTAACCGGGTAACCGCAAAAACCCCTCTCTCATTGCAGCCCAGCACCACTCCACAACAGCCCACTAGCCCATCTAAACCCCCTCAATGCTCTCCGTCGTTGGATCACAATCGTGTGGGCAAAAAGCGCACCTCATTTGGACTCTCCTAGCTCCCCTATCTATAAAAAGACCCTCTCCCCCGAAATTGCGGGTCAAACTTGTCGGCGTTCTGGGAACAGGGGTCCCCAGACTTGCCTGCCTGCGGCCTGCGGCGTGGCTCAAAGAAGGCCCAGCATGGCCCATCTTCACCAGCACAAGACTCAAGACCCTCGCAAGGGGCCAAGCCTCGCGAGGCGGACGACACGACGCATCCTCAGGCGCAGCCTCCTCAGGCTGGCTCGCGAGGAGACGGAGATATCAAGGCGGGGTACCTTGCGAGGTGCCCGTGACGCAAGCCATGACGATCGAGGGTGCCAGGCGGGCACCAGCGCGCGCAGCGTCCTTCTCTCCTCTTTGGTGCAAAGGGGGCAAGCGCAGCCGCGGAGTATCGAGGCATCAGGCAAAGGTTGCCATTTTGGTGCAACGAGACCAGGACCAAGCGGACTATGAGACGGAGGTCACCATGGAGCCCAGCACGGCGTCACCGCAGAGTCTTTCGCAGGCGAAGACCAACTTTAGTCAGGATAAGAGTACTTGCTGTCCCCCTTTAAATTAGCCCGCCATTGTTGGCGCCCTTCCCGCTCAATATTTGGGAAGAGGCCCAGGGCCTTCGCCTATAAATAGGGGCCGGTCACCCATGTTGCAAGGGGTTCGGGGGCTGGTTCAATCAGTTCATAGAAGGGGTTCGGTTCGCAGAGCTGGTGGATCCGGCTAGCAAGCAGAGAGTGTAAGAGAGAGAGAGAGAGAGAGAGAGAGAGAGAGAGAGAGAGAGAGAGAGAGAGAAGGTGTCTGAACTCCCCCCAGTAGTTCGTCACCCCGGCCAAGAACAGACCCTCGCGAGGCTGTTCTTCCTTGTATTGTTCATCATCATCAGCCCCAGCAGGCAATCCATCCACTACACACTGGAGTAGGGTATTACACCAACACGATGGCCCGAACCAGTATAAATCTTGTGTCTCTCATGCAGTTCTCTTAGTAGTTTAGATCTTTGTGAGACGGGGAGGTAGAGGACGTGATTTCCGCGCGCACCCCAGTGTTCGAACCTTAAGGGTCTGCCGGAACCCGAAACCCGAAATCTGTCTTCCGCCGCTCCGTTCTCCTCCGACCGTCGCATCCATGTCCGACGCTCGCCGGGCCCGCGCCGAGCGCTGGGCCGCCATCGCTTCTCGCGTCGCCCAGACGGCCCCCGTCGGTGGGCGTCCTCGTCATTCCCCGTCGCCCGCCATCAACGCCGCCACCGGCCCGGCGGGAGGCGAGCAGCAAGCGTCGTCTCAGCACCCGTCCGTGCGGCAAGACGGCCGCACCGCTACTCCATCACTCGCACCAGCCGGTTCTTCGTCCCGCGCGCTCCGCGCACCCTTGGAGGCTCGAGCTGCGCTCCTTGCGGCAAACGAGCTCCTGCGCTACCGCCCCGTCGACGACGCCTACGAAGAGTGGCTCGACCGCGTCGCCGGGCTTGTCTGCGCCGCAAGGGGCTCTTCCGCGCCGTCCGTTCCTCTGCGCCACACTCCGCCCCGCGCGGGCAACGAAGCTCCAGAGGCGCACCAGCCGCCTCCCCTCCAAGAAGATGCCATGGCTCCAAGGCGCTTGGCCCCTGGGCGGAACCCACTCCGTCAGGCGCCAGCGCAGCAAGAACGGAGCTGCCAAGAAGTCCCTCGCCCGCAAAGGGCTGCCAGGGTGCTCCCTGCTCCGGCATGCCGCGACCATGCTCCAGCTCCGGCACGCCAAGACCCCGCCCTGCTCCTAGCTGCAGCTGTGGGGACCCTCAAGACCAAGCTCTCCACCAACCGAAGCCTTTCGTGGCCACCGCAGGCTGCCGCGCCTACACCACCGAGCTGCGTAGCGTCGCGTGGCCCGGCAAGTTCAAGCCAGAGCTACCTCCTCGTTACGATGGCACAACTGATCCCGCAGAGTTCCTCCAGCTCTATGAGCTGGGCATCGAGGCTGCCAGCGGGGATGAAAAGGTCATGGCGAACTGGTTCCCCATGGCGCTCAAGGAAGGAGCTCGAACCTGGCTCCTGAATCTGGCTCCAGGCACGATCTCCTCCTGGGACCAGATGCGCACCCGCTTCATCGCCAACTTCCAAGGTACTCGCGACCGGCCACCCGCCGTGAGCGACATGCGCCGCATCAAGCAACAACCCGAAGAGACCCTGCAAAAATACATCCAGCGCTTTAACAGCGCGCGCCTCAAGATCCCCAAGGTGTCCGAGGAGGCCATCATCTCGGCCTTCTCCGACGGCATGCGCGACGTCAAGATGAAGGAGGAGCTGGCGATGCACGAAGACCTCTGCACCTCCCTGGAGCTGTTCAACCTGGCGAACAAGTGCGCCAGGGCTGAGGAGGGACGTCTCTCCCTCCTCGAGCTGCCTGCCGTGGACCCAGAAGAGAAGAAGCCCAAGGCCAAGGACGTGAAGCGCAAGGGGGCTGCCGTACTCGCGGCAGAACTAGACACAAAGCGGGGCAAGGATCTGCCCGAACCCTCCAGAGGCAGCCGGTACTGTGTGTACCATGACCTCCACACCCACAACACCAATGAATGTCAAGAACTCCGCGCCGTGCGAGAAGGAAGGATCGGTCGACACCCTGACCGTGCTGACCGGGGCTACGGCCGAGGAGGAGGAAGAAACCCAGGACGCTGGGAAGATCGCGGCCCGCGCCAGGGGTGGCGCGACCAACTTCGCGAGGACCGCTGGCGGGACCTGCCTCGCGAGGGAGACTGGAGGGATCAGCCACGCGAGGATCGCCCTCATGGCAATGCAGGCCTACCTCGGCTGCCGCCTCAGCCAAGGAGGAACGAAGACCACCATCAAGACGAGGGGGCTGGGGGCTTCCAAGAGCCGCGCGCAATCGCCTGCATCCTAGGCGGAGCTCAAGCCCTAGCCTCTCAACGTATCTTCAAGCAGTTTACCCGCGAAGTGAATGCAGTTCTCCCCAAGCCCGAAGTAACGCGCCCCCTCAGGTGGTCGGCGTGCCCCATCACGTTCAGCTCGGCAGACCAGCTCAAGTGCGCAGCCACGGAAGGAGTCCTCCCGATGCTCTGCTCCCCAGTCATCAGCAACGTGCTGGTCACCAAGACCCTCATCGATGGTGGGGCAGGGCTCAACGTCCTGTCCGGTGAAACATTCAATAATCTCCAAGTACCCTATGACCAGCTTCAGCCGACCAAGCCTTTCTCCGGGATCACCGACGGTTCCACAGTCCCGATCGGGCAGGTCCGCCTCCCTGTCACCTTTGGGGCCCGCAGCAACTACCGCACCGAGCTCATCGACTTCGACGTCGCCCACATCCGCCTGCCGTACAACGCCATCCTCGGGTACCCAGCGCTGGCCAAGTTCATGGCCGTGACTCACCACGGCTACAACGTCCTCAAGATGCCAGGAAGTGGCGGTGTCATCACGGTGCCCTGTGAAGAGAAGGATGAAGTGTGTTCCCTGGAGAGAGCCTATCAGGCCGCGTCGCTAGAAGACCCAGATCGCGGAAGCAGGAGGCTTCCTGAGACCACCCCCAAGAAGAAGAAGACATCATCAGGCTCGGCCCCTCAGGAGGCAGGCCCCTCAAGGCCCGTGACTGCCCTGGGGGACCCCCCATCCATCGCATAGGGAAGCGCGCCCGGCGCCCTCCTCAGGCAGGGCTCGGGGGCTCTCACCTGGAGGGCCACCGACCTAGCCAGGGTCACGAGGGAGGCGCTTGGGCACCATGTGGGGGCGTGCTTCGAAGCATGTTTCCCCCAAGAAGGAGCCAGGCGAGGAAGGTCAGACCAGCAGGAGTTCGTTAACAAGGCCATTCAAGAACTACAGGAGACAATGATCATGAGAGGTTGCCGCCGCCTACCAGCTGTGGCCCCACATCCAGGCGAGGATGGTGGGCTGCGCGTCTGCGTCGACGTACCAGGGCTCAATCAGATCGCCACGACGGAGCGTCTCTGGCCCTCACAAGTGGGGCGCTGCGGGGGTCCGCCCCACAGCTATGTTCGCATGCCTTACAGCCTGCCGAGCATGGTTGCGGCGTACCAGCGCCTCATGAGGGGCATCATGGAGGCTCAGGAAGACAGGCGTTCCGCGGCCTTGGCGGAGATGAAGACAGCTCGCGAGGAGTCGCCAGTGCCTCAGGAGCCTCCCGAGGCCCCGGGGCCTGGGGGCTCGTGAGGATCAGCCTCCGCAGCCCACCGAGTCCGCTGCACCAACACCACTTCGCCGACGACATTCTCAGGTGACATCTTACAAGTTCCATTCCCAGCTGGGAGCGCCCTCCCAGGGTTGCATCACTCCCAGGCCGCGTGGGTCCGTCCCTTCGGCATGTATCCCCTTTTACCTTTCGGTCGTTAGTTTGCCTTGTTGGGGGCGCCCCTCGGGCTGCATCATCCCCAAGCCGCTCGGGCCAGACCCAGCGGCGTGTATCTCCCTCGCGTTTATTTCCAACTATGCACTGCTTATCACGCTTAACTGCATGGTGCCCGTCCGTGGTATCTTTTCTCCTCCATGTCGGCCACTTGCACGTTAAAGGGGGGGTGCCTGAGCATCGCGACTCAGGGCTCTTACTGGCTCTCCAGCCCTCACCCTCTGGCCTTGTCCATGGCATCGCGACCTGGCATACCAGCGACGGCTGAGACAAGCTCGAGGGCCGGGACCCGAGGATGTAGAGTACCGGCATCTAACCAAATTTTGCAGGAACACATCTCAAGATACGACCCAGTGCCAGGCACAACCCGCCTAGAGGTAGGGCCTCGTGAGTCCCGCGCTGGCTCACGGGTGCCCAGATACACCTCACCTAGCCCTACCGTGCCGGCCACGTGTCAGGGCGGGGCTGTACACGCCTCGGGGGCTCCTCCCGGAGGGGAGCCCCCTCCCACGTACCAGTGGAAGCACCATGCTCCGCGCTGGCTGACGACACTGCCGAGGCGCGGCTATGCCCGTACACATACGGAAGCGCTATGCTCCGCGCTGGTGATAAACAACTGGGGGTGGCCTCCGGGCCGCATTAACCTCAGGGAGCCCAGAGCTCAGTGGCTGGCCTCGTCGCAACGCCTCCCCTCGGGAGTGCCGCGCGAGGGGGCCAGGCACGGGGCTATGACTGGGTCATGCCCAGACGTACGCCGCCCAGCCAGGCCTCCCGGGCCTGGTTCGCCGCGCGTCTCTCCCCGAGCGGAGCCAAGGTATGAAGGCCGTTTGCGCGTCAAGGGGGACCCCTGAGCATCGTGACTCAGGGGCCTAACTGGTCCCGTAGCCCCTCACTCCTTAGTTCCGAAAGGCTATGCTGGGTGAGGTACGCGCGGGGCCGGGCTCTGCAGACGTAGAACGGTAGCCCCGCTTACATCGCACCTCGTCACCCGCTGTTTGCGCGTCAAGGGGGACTCCTGAGCATCACGACTCAGGAGCCTAACTGGCTCCGTAGCCCCTCACTCCTTAGTTCCGAAAGGCTATGCTGGGTGGGGTACGCGCGGAGTCGGGCTCTGCAGACATAGAACAGAAGATACACCTACATTGCGCCTCCCTACTTGTTGTTCGCGCGCCAAGGGGGACTCCTGAGCATCGCGACTCAGGAGCCTAACTTGTCACGTAGCCCCTCACTCCTTTGGTCCCGTCCTGGTTTTTGGTCGGGGCTAATGCTGGGTGAGGCACGCGCGGGGCCGGGCTCTGCCGACGTAGAACACAAGCAAGTAGGGAAGAAAAGCATAAAATTCACGGAACTTAAAAGCAAATATTACAGTCCATACTGTCGTCTCAATACCAAACGCAAGTTTAAATGCCTCCCCGAGGCGTGATGCATGTGCAGGAATTGAAGGAAGAACAGGGATGGAACGGAGTCACTTGTCGGTGGTGAAGCTGTGCGGAGTGGCTTCGCCTCATGGAGTAGCGGGGCCGACAGCGCCTTGCCTTGGCTTGGTGCTGAAGGCCCGGAACTTCCCCAGCAGCGCCTCCGTGCGCCCCTTCACGGCCTCGATAGCGGCGACAGCACCCTCGCCGCTCACCGGTTCCAGCAGGCCGTCGAGGTCGGCGTTGGGATCACGAAGGTAGATGTGGGCGAAGACCCGCGTTAGCGCAGCAGAAGACAAGACATGCGCCTCGGCCTCGGCCGCGGGGCCGATGCCAAGGGCGAAATCCCCAAGGGCCTTAACCAGGAAGGGAAGCAGCTTGGCGGGGCCGTCCCCGTCACCGGCTAATGGGCTGTCTAGGCCGCTCTCGTAAAGCATCTTCAGCGAAGCACGGGCATCTTTCTCCATGTCCGCGAAGGCCGCGCGATCCTCGGCAAGAACCCGGGCCTTAGCGTCCAGCTCGGCCTTCGTCACCTCCAGCTCCTTCTTCAATGCGCCTAGGTGGTCGCGGCATTTCTTGAGCTTGGCCTCCCGGTCCTTGAGCGCCGCCTCGCGCGCCTTCGCCCCCTTCTCCAGCTCTTGGCGCAGGCGGACCTCCTCTGCAAGCTGGCCCCGCAGGCCTTGCAGCTCGTCCTCCAATGCCTTGCAACGACCGCGGACTTTGACCACTTCCCCCAGGGCTGCGTCACGAGCAGCCTTTGCCTCGAGGGTGGCCTCCCTCTCTCCGTCACAGGCCGTTGAGGCCTGAACCAATGCCGCCCGAATCGAGGCATCAGAGCAAATCCACCCCAAAACCAGTTCCAGGCACCCGGCCACCAGGCGAGGGTCGGCGCCGAGAAGATCCTGCCGCAGCCGGTCCAGTTCGGCGACGGCACGCTCCAAGATGGAAGAAGGAGGCGGAGAAACGTTGGTGCACCCCAAGACAACAGGAGGAGCCGGGGAAGCAACGGTCAGTGGAATGGGAGGAGAAAGTAGCGGCGTCAAGGCCGCGGTGTCCTGAGGCGGAGTCCGCTGCGCCTCCACAGCCGTAGCAGCGGCGCCAGACGAGGGCACCTCCGGAGTCACTTGGGCCGTGGGGGCTGAGCTCGCCCTAGCCAGCTCAGCCAAGCCTCGCAAGGATGCGCGGGCAGGAGAGGCCCGCGCGTCACGATCTCCCTCCCCTGTAGGCGAAGGCGTCGCCGCAGATGGGACTTCGCGGGCTCCCTTCGGCTTCTTCGCCACAGGCGCCAGCCTGTTCAAGAAAAGCAAACATCAAGCCTCGTCGGCGGAACGAGAAACAAAAGATCAAGGATCAAGCACTTACGGGTCTTCGCCGGTGAGCTCGGGCAGCCTCCGGCCCAACTTGAAGCCTGACAGCCGGCTGGAAGGGTCAACCTCAGAAGCAGAAGGCACGTCCACGGTTCGCCCCGGAGTCAGGACGGACCCGCGGGAGATCAGCCCGGTCCTGTCCTTCTTCGGGATCGCAGGCGAGCTCCCACTACCCAGAATGTCATCATCATCATCATCGTCATCGCTCGGCGAAAGGTGGAGAGTGCGGGACACGCGCTGGGAGAGGGGAGCCCTCGACTCTCCATCAGTCGCCCCAGAGTCAGGCCCCTCTCCCCGCTCCTCTTCCTCCTCCTCATCGTTGGAGTCGCCGGAGGGCACATCCACCGGTCCTTCAGAAGCCACCGCGGGCACGAGCCCGTCCCCGTTAAAAACAGGCATGGACTTCACCACCCGCTTCCAGTCGTCATGAAGGAACAAGGGCTTGGGAGCGTCCTTCGACCTTGCCACCTCGCTCCCGACCAGAGATTGGAGAACCGCGGTCACATCCTCTTCGTCCATAGCCTCGGGGCACGGATGAGGCCTCCACATTGGAGGAGATTACTGCCGGAGCGGAGCCAGCTGGTGCTCCAGGAACTCCTTCAGCAGCGACGCACCGGTCAACTTCGCCGCCGCCATGTTGGCCGGCCTCAGGTCCGCGTCCATCTTCTCCAACACCAGTTTCGCGCGGGGGTCCGTGAGCTCCGCTCGGCACCAGTCGCTGGTGCTCACGGGCTGCTCCGTGGGCAGGATCAGCCGAGGGTGGATGCGCCCGGCATCTGCCAAGACCCACTTGCTCCTGAAGCCCTCAATCCTCTTCCCGGAATTTGAGATGGCAATGGTGCCGCCATACGCGACGAAGCCTGCGCACGCAGAAAAAGAGCTGCCGGAGATTCGGAGGGAGAAGTAGTGGCGCAGCAGGGCCACCGAAGGCTGCACCCCTACATGGGCCTCGCAGTAGTAAGCGAAGATCGCCAGGAGGAGGACAGAGTTGGCGTGGAGATGCAGAGCCTGCAAGTCGTAATGGCGGAGGACGGAGAAGAAGAACTCGGAGAAGGGAGGCACCAAGCCCGCAGTAATGGAGCTTACAAAGAGAGGGTAAAAGGTGCTCCCTCGGCCCTCGGGGGTGGCGGAGCCGGCCTTGAACACCTCCGTCCCATTGACGCCCTACGCCGTCGCCATCCGGCACAGCCGGGCAAGGCTCACCTTGGACACATTCGGCAGGTCCAGAGCAGGGGAATACCAAGCTTTGGCCGGAGGATGGCGAGGCGCCATGGCTTCCTAGGTCGCGCAGCTGGAGTAGATCTGGAAGTTTAGAGGAAGAAAGGGAAGGCGCAAGAAAGGGGATCTGAGCAGCGACCGGAGAGAGCAAAGGGCAAAGTCTGGGCAGACGCCGCTCCTTTACCAACCTGCGCGGTTGCTGAAGCACCCACGTCCAATCAACCGCCACGTGGCGCCCAAGGCCATAGGCTATTAGGGCCCGCGGCGCTTCGCCCTTGCCCTCTCGCCTCTCGGCACGGCCAAGCCCATGCGCGCCTTGGGCCCGGGGGCTACTGTCGGCGTTCTGGGAACGGGGGTCCCCAGACTTGCCTGCCTGCGGCCTGCGGCGTGGCTCAAAGAAGGCCCAGCATGGCCCATCTTCACCAGCACAAGACTCAAGACCCTCGCGAGGGGCCAAGCCTCGCGAGGCGGACGACACGACGCATCCTCAGGCGAAGCCTCCTCAGGCTGGCTCGCGAGGAGACAGAGATATCAAGGCGGGGTACCTCGCGAGGTGCCCGTGATGCAAGCCATGACGATCGAGGGTGCCAGGCGGGCACCAGCGCGCGCATCGTCCTTCTTTCCTCTTTGGTGCAAAGGGGGCAAGCGCAGCCACGGAGTACCGAGGCATCAGGCAAAGGTTGCCATTTTGGTGCAACGAGACCAGGACCAAGCGGACTACGAGACGGAGGTCACCATGGAGCCCAGCACGGCGTCACCGCAGAGTCTTTCGCAGGCGAAGACCAACTTTAGTCAGGATAAGAGTACTTGCTGTCCCCCTTTAAATTAGCCCGCCATTGTTGGCGCCCTTCCCGCTCAATATTTGGGAAGAGGCCCAGGGCCTTCGCCTATAAATAGGGGCCGGTCACCCATGTTGCAAGGGGTTCGGGGGTTGGTTCGATCAGTTCGTAGAAGGGGTTCGGTTCGCAGAGCTGGTGGATCCGGCTAGCAAGCAGAGAGTGTGAGAGAGAGAGAGAGAGAGAGAGAGAAGGTGACTGAACTCCCCCAGTAGTTCGTCGCCCCGGCCAAGAACAAACCCTCGCGAGGCTGTTCTTCCTTGTATTGTTCATCATCATCAACCCCAGGAGGCAATCCATCCACCACACACTGGAGTAGGGTATTACACCACAACGGTGGCCCGAACCAGTATAAATCTTGTGTCTCTCATGCAGTTCTCTTAGTAGTTTAGATCTTTGTGAGACGGGGAGGTAGAGGACGTGATTTCTGCGCGCACCCCAGTGTTCAAACCTTAAGGGTCTGCCGGAACCCGAAATCCGACAAAACCCTAGCCACCACCACCTCCGCGCTGCTGACATGTCCGTCCTTGTCGGATGCGTCCGCCGCCGCCCGCACCAATCATAGCGTGCCACGTGGCGTCCGCCCGCTCCCACCGCCGCTGGCCCGCCAGGCCCGCGCGGGACCCTCCTGGCCCGTGTGGGCTGTCACCGCCTGGCGCCGTCCACCACCTCCTTGCCACCACCTGGCGCCGTCCGCCGCCTCCTCGTTGTCGCCAACCACTGCGCGCCTCGCCGCCCGCGCCCGCCGCCCGACGTCCACCGGAGCCGCGCCCGCCGTCGCCCTCTTCGGATCCGACGTGCCCGCACCGGATCTGGCCGTCCCGACCTTTGTCGGTCCTCTCCGACCAACTCCGGCTGTCGCCGCCTCGACTCCGGTGAGATCTGCCACCGCCTCGAATTCCGCGCCCGGACAAACCCTAGATGCGGAGGTCGATTTCTTCTCTAAGTCCTTTTTCTTGTGACATTATGTGTGCCCTTCATCATGCAATATCTCCGTGCCCATAGCTCCGATTTGCGCTATGGTATATCAAAATGTTCGTCTCGTGATGCTCTACATACTAGTGCCATTTGCATGCATGTTACTGTCCATATTGATGCCTTAATCTTTGTTGAAAAAGTGTTATATGATGTTGTCTGCTGTCATTTTCATAGCATTTTGTGTGTGCATCCTCTGAGCATCATGTCTACATGTTTTAGGAGCACCTTTATGCCATCTTTACAGTGGTGCAAGCCTTGTATTTTTATGAGCTCTGTGGTGACTAGCACAAGCATGCAAAGTAGGCCATATGTTGTTGCTGATTTCAGACACTTAGTATTTCTGCCAAGACTTTTCCTGTTACATTATGTTGCTATGTTGACTTGTTTCCACAAGTAGATCCATGGATATTTTGATGAAGTTAAGTAAGAGTGTTTTGAAGATATGGTGGTGCTCTATCCGTTCATGCCTCTCGTTGTAATTATGGAGTAGTGTAGCTTGTCATTATCATGCTCTACTTTTGCTAAATGTCGTTGCTGTCAGTTCGTTAACAGGAAGTGCATTTTTGCCATGTGTTTTGCTAGTGATCCATGCACCCTATGAACTTTCTACTGCCATTTTTAGCTTCATAAATGTGTCTTCTTACTGTTGGTTACCTTGTGATGCCATGAAATGCTTAGTGGTGAGTGGCTTGAGCTTGCAAAGTTGCTATCATGAATCTGTTTATGCCATGTTTAGTATTTTCACAAAGTCCGTGAAGCTGTTATCATTTGCATTTTGGCCATGCTATTTTAGGCTTGTTCTAGTGAGTTCTAGCAGGAGCTTAGTGTTCATGTTTTGTAGAGCGTCATTTGTACCTCACTGCCATGTGCCTTGTTGCTTTGTTGGAGTGCTATAGCGTAGTTGCATGATGCATCTTAAGTGTTATGATGCTGTTAAGCGCAGTTTTGCATCGTTCTTGTTTTCCTCGTCATTTGCAAACCGTGCATCCGTTTCCAGTGATCCTTATATCTATTTCGACCTAAATCTCCTAACCTTTCCAATGGCATGCTTGGTTTGCCAAGTCGATGCCATAATCATCCATTTCCCTTCTGGAGTACCCATATGCATTGCACATCGCACCTTGCATTTCATGCCATGTCTTGCATCATGTTGTTTGTGCATTGCACCGTGATTGATTGTAGTTCCGTTGCTTGTGTTCTTGCTTTGGGTAGAGCTGGGAGACGAGTTCGTGGACGAGGATCTTGTTGAGTACGTTTACGAGGAGCAAGCTTTCGACAACCCTGAGAACTTTGCATGCAAGATGATCATTACCTCCGATATTGCTTCTATCTTTGCTTGCTAGTTGTTTGTTCTATCGCTATGTCGTGCTACCTACCACTTGTTTATCAAGCCTCCCATATTGTCATGTCAAGCCTCTAACCCACCTTCCTAGCAAACCGTTGTTTGGCTATGTTACCGCTTTTGCTCAGCACCTCTTATAGCATTGCTACTTGCAGGTGCAGTGCAGGTTGTTCCATGTTGGAACATGGATATGTTGGGAGATCACAATATCTCTTATTTAATTAATGCATCTATATACTTGGTAAAGGGTGGAAGGCTTGGCCTTTTGCTCGGTGTTTTGTTCCACTCTTGTCGCCTTAGTTTTCGTCATACCGGTGTTATGTTCCTTGATTTTGCGTCCCTAACACGGTGAGGGTTTATGGGCCCCTCTTGATAGTCCGCTTTGAATAAAACTCTTCCAACAAGGCCCAACATTGGTTTTACCATTTGCCTAATAACAACTAAAATTTTGCATAGGGAGTAATTAACCCGAGGACTTAATCAACACCCCCCCCCGAGCTAGTGCTCCGCATGAGTGTTGGTCCGAACCGGGCAACCTGCAGGGCCACCAGGAGGAAACTCGAGGATAGGTTTTACTTGTAGCTTGACCTATCCGATTGTGGTCTGAGATGAGATACACGCAGCTACTATCAGGCTGTCGGCACATCGGGAGGTCTTGCTGGACTTGTTTTACCATTGTCGGAATGTCTTGTGCACCGGGATTCCGAGTCTGATCGGAGGGTCTCGCGATGGAGGATTGTCTCCGCGGATCATGAGCTTGTCATGGGCTAAGTTGGGAAACCCCTGCAGGGTTTAAACTTTCAAGAGCCGTGCCCGCGGTTATGTGACAGATGAAAATTTGTTAATATCCGGTTGTAGAGAACTAGACACTTGACTTATTTAAAATACACCAACCGCGTGTGTAACCGTGATGGTATCTTTTCGACAAGGTTCAGGAAGAGAACAAAGTGGGGTTATGTTTCAACATAAGTAGTTCAGGATCACTTCTTGATCACTTCTAGTTTATGACCGTTGCATAGTTTCTCATCTTACTCTTGTACTCGCATGTTAGCCACCATATTTGTTTAGTGCTTGCTGCAACTCCACCATAACCTCATCCTACCTATAAGCTTAAATGGTCTTGATCTCGTGGGCTTTGAGATTGCTGAGTCCTCGTGACTCACAGATACTACCAAAACAGTTCCACGTGCCGATGATACCAGTGCAGGTGATGCCACCGAACTCAAGTGGGAGTTCGACAAAGACCTTGGCCATTACTGTAACGCCCTCGATGCGGCTATATCTCACACATGTTGAAGCACGACTTAGAGGCATAACCGCATTGAAAGCAATGTCGCAAGTGAGGTAATCTTCACACAACCCATGTAATACATAAGGGAAAGAGATACATAGTTGGCTTACAATCGCCACTTCACACAAATACATGAATAAAGCATTACATCAAACAGATACAATCAAGGTCCGACTACGGAACCAAAATAAAAGAAAAACCCCAAATGCGACAAAGTCCCCGATCGACCCCAACTGGGCTCCACTACTGATCAACTAGAATGAAACAACACAAAGGACAAGATCTTCATCGAGCTCCTCCTGAGCTTGGTTGCATCATCTGCACGGTCTCATCGACACCTGCAAGCTGGTTTTGGAAGTATCTGTGAGCCACGGGGACTCAGCAATCTCGCACCATCGCAATCAAGACTATTTAAGCTTATGGGTAAGGTAAAAAGGTATGAGGTGGAGCTGCAGGAAGCGACTAGCATATTTGGTGGCTAACATATACGCAAAAGAGAGCGAGAAGAGAAAGCAAAGCACGATCGAGAAACTATGATCAAGAAGTGATCCTGGACTACTTACGTCAAGCATTACTCCAACACCGTGTTCACTTCCCGGACTCCGCCGGAAAGAGACCATCACGGTTACACACGCGGTTGATACATTTTAATTAAGGTCAACTTCAGGTTTTCTACAACCGGACATTAACAAATTCCCATCTGCCATAACCGCGGGCACGGCTTTCGAAAGTTCAAATCCCTGCAGGGGTGTCCCAACTTAGCCCATCACAAGCTCTCACGGTCAACGAAGGAATAGACCTTCTCCCAAGACATTCTGATCAGACTCGGTATCCCGGTTCTACAAGACATTTTGACAGGGTAAAACTAAACCAGCAACACCGCCCAAATGTGCCAACAAATCCCGATAGGAGTTGCACATATCTCTTTCTCAGGGCACACCGTATTGTCCAAACTTCCGGTAGGCCAGCCCAGAGTTGCCCCTGGTGGCCACCGGCGGCTGACAAGTTGGACCAACACTCAGAGGAGCACTGGCCCGGGGGGGGGGGTAAAATAATGATGATCCTCAGGAGCGCGACTCCCAAGGGAAAAGGAAAGGCTAGGTGGCGAATGGTAAAACCAATGTTGGGCATTGCTGGAGGAGTTTTACTCAAGGAGAACTGTCAAGGGGTTCCCATTATAGCCCAACCGCGTAGGAACGCAAAATCCGGGAACATAACACCGATATGACGGAAACTAGGGCGGCAAGAGTGGAACAAAACACCAGGCGTAAGGCCGAGCCTTCCACCCTTTACCAAGTATATAGATGCATTAATTAAATGAGATATATTGTGATATCCCAACAAGTAAACATGTTCCAACAAGGAACAACATCTCCATGTTCCAACAAGGAACAAACTTCAATCTTGACCTGCAACTAACAACGCTATAAGAGGGGCTAAGCAAAGCGGTAACATAGCCAAACAACGGTTTGCTAGGACAAGGTGGGTTAGAGGCTTGGTTCAACAATATAGGAGGCATGATAAGCAAGTGGTAGGTCTCGCAGCATAGGCATAGCAAAAGAGCGAGCAACTAAGCAAGCAAAGATAGAAGTGATTTTGAGGGTATGATCATCTTGCCTGAAATCCCGCAAGGAAGAAGAGCGAGTCCATGAAGAAGATAAACGGACGTAGTCGAACGGATCCTCACAATGCAACGTTATCGGAAACAACCCGAAGAAGCAACACCGGAAAGAAGCAAACAACATAGTAAACAACCACCACATAACATGGCATGATGCACAATCAAGTATGATGCATGTCCGGTTTAATGAAGCATGGCATGGCAAAGTGCACAAGCAACCCTACAAATTAAGTGGAGCACAATATGTAACGGAGTTGCATATTGCCAAAACACCACATAACGTATTTAGTTCGATCTTGTTTATGTACCCAACAATATTAAATGTTTTTAGCATGGCAAGAGGTGAAGCATGATGAAACTATCTGATCTAGGCAAGTTTAAATGAGGCCGGAACAACAAAACAACAAGTCCGGAAACTCCTCATATGCATATATTAGGTTTGGTACTGTTCTGCCCTAAACATAATTTTAGAGTTATTAATCATGCAAAGTGATTACACCATGTTAAACTAGGCAAAATTCTACCCCATTTACATATAAAGTTTATCAAATTCGGAGCTACGGTTAAATAGTTATGAATTAAATCATTTTAGCAAGTTATTTAAGCAAATTTAAACAAACAGCTTTTTAAACATAGATGAAAGTTGGATATTATTAAACTAGACAAAATTCTAGACATTTTACATATAAAGTTTGTTTTAATCCGATGCACGGTTTGTGAGTTACGATATGCATGAACTAGGGGGATTATTCTGTAAAACTGCCAGACTCTGGATAATTAGGAAAATCCCAGGCGCTGGAAAAAAACATCACGGGCCGAACCTAGAACAGGAGCATGGGCGCGGAATAGCATGTTGCGCCTAGTGCAATGTATAGGTGAGGGCAGCTCACCATGGGCTTCGGCCCAGCTGGAAGCAGAGGAGGCCGGCGATAGCGTTTCTGGGCCTCGGGCCGTGCGCTGGGTTGGATGAAGCTAGGGCGGCGCTCGGCCTTGGCGCCTGTCGATGGAGGCGGCCTAGTTCGGTGGATCTGGAGGCCGACTGGCTTGGCGCTGGGCCTTGGCGTGATCGAACTAGGAGGCAGGGCGTGGTCAACGTGCCCACGACCACAACGAGCAGAGGATACCCCGATTGCAGAGGAGGCAGGAAACGGGGCATTCTGACGAGGAAGAAGGCCTTCGCGGGCTCTTAGGCATGGGGAAGCTCAGCACAAACGGATCCAGGGCGTGGGAAGCCCGTTCCCGGTGGCGGTGGGCTTGACAAAGAAGAGCAGCAGTGGCTCGAGGAGGGGAACTTGGCGAGGGGATCAGTCATGGCGGCACCGGGCTTGAGAGGAGGCTGTCAGCCACGGCGTGGAGATCCTCCGGTGCTCGTGCGCGTGTAGGTGTGAGGAGGGCCTCGCCGGGTTCGTGCGGGAGGAGTGCAGGAGGCGCGCGAGGAGGGACTTGGCGCTGTCGAGGGCGACGGCCTCAGGTCAGGGGAGGTCGGGCATAGGACGAGGTATACGGTGGCAGGAGGTGGCTTCCGTTCAAGGCGGCACCGTCCTAGTGGCTTCCTGCAGAACGGGAGGGAGAGATAGAGGTGAGCTCAGGAGAGAGAGCAGTAAAAGGAGAGGGGGAGGAGGAGGAGACGGCGAGCAGTGGCATGACCTGGTTGCCGGAGCGGCGAGGCGACGGGAGGAAGGAGTAGGTGCTCGAGCGGCTCGGCGGCGGCCATGGGAGCTCATGCTCCTTGCGCGGCTGCACGAGGCAGGGCCTCTGGATCCATCGCTCCGCATGGGGGAACTCGGTTGCCGGCGCGGGAAGGCACGGGATGCAAGGGGGGTCGAGCGAGGGAGCAGCAGAGGATGTAGGAGGAGGCGATGTGGCGCTGGTTGATTGGATCAATCCGATCTGGGAGGATCCCGAAGTGGATGCGGGAGTGTGGCGGCGGCGGGTGAGGGAAAGATGGGACAACTAGACTAAAATTTAGGGTTAGACTAGAATATATAGCGAGTGGATATTTGGGTAGGGGCTAATCCGTCCCTCCGATCGTAATCAGACGGCCGGAAAAAATAGATAGGGAGTCCAAACAAGAAAACGGTGACGTTTTGTAGATGTTTGGGGATGATCTGAGACCAACGATGGCAACTGTCCGGGTCGGGTCCGGGACAGTTTCGGACGTGCACAAGGGGGGCAGCGGGCTAACAAGAGAGGTTAGGTTGGACCTGGCGGTTGTCAGCGGACTGTGCAGAAGCTTAGGGCTGAGAGAAGAGAGAGAGAGAGACCCGGCGACAGTTTCCGGAGACCGAAAACATCCGATGTTGGACCGACTATAATGTCGCTATAGTTATCCGTTGGGCTATCAAACGAACTCCGAACGCGATGAAACTTGGCAGGCGGTCTACTAACAACAAAACAACACCGCACGCCAACTTTCATCCCATTCCGAGAACATTTTCCGGCCACTTATAAAATACTATTTCAGACATGCCGCGGGCGCGTGCAAGTGTGGTTGGGCTTAGAACGGACAATGGAGAGAACTGGGGGAACCCGAACGGATGCAAGTTTTGCAAACATGATGATGCAATGCACATGATGACATGGCAAGATGCAACACGCAAGCAAAAGACATGGCAACAACGGCGAATAACAGGAACACACCTGGCACATCGGTCTCGGGGCGTTACAACACTCCACCACTACAAGAGGATCTCGTCCCGAGATCTAGAATAACACCAGAGAGAAAAACGGAAGAGGAAGAGAAGAGGTAAAACTAAGTTGCTTCTTTGACAAACGAGTGAAACCAAAGAACCTTGAGAGGTCGAACAATTCAAGAAAAGAATACAACGAAGGTGAACAAGGTCGAAAAACACTCCGTTAGAAAAGAGGGACAAAGAACATTGCGAAAAAACCTTGAGGTTGAAGGGCAAGATATATATTGAAACCACTCCGGTTAAGTCAAGATAGAGAAGGATTAAGAATGATATAATTTGGACAGCACTCCGTCTGAGAAGGGACGCAAAACTTGATAAGATGAGAGAACTTGAAAAGAGGGCACGACACTTCGGTAAAATGGATAACATGAAAAGACCATGATCCTGACAAGAACAATAAGAAGGTTTGAAGAGAGCAACATCACAATGCCTCCGAAACAAAAGTAAGAATGGAATGGAATGAACGAAGGGAACCAAGATCTTGAGAGAGCACGCTTACAACAAATGCTAGAACGGAGTTGTTGGAAAACCAACAACGAAAAGAAAATCTTGATATGGTCTTATGGAACACATCTCAAAATTATGAGGTGACAACCTGCCACTCACGGGAAGAAGAATTGGATTGGTATCAACAAGGAGACGAGAAACTATATCGCACCGGAAAGGATAAATGAAGAAATTGGATCATTTATAAGCACCATAGATAGCAACAATCCTTAGGAAAGGCTTTAGGTGAAATATAACCCAAGATAACTCCAAAGAAGAGATTGATGGATTTAAAATATCTCATTCTTAACAACATGTGAATCATGAAACATGAACTCAAATTATCAAGAATGACACAATAACACCGCCAATGATACGGAAGAGAGAATTGCACTCCGGATTACAATATGAAGAATGCTTGAGCTCCTTAGGAAAGAATCTCAATGAACACTTCGAGAAGGAATTAAAACCTTGGTGAACCATCATGTAGAGTCTCCATGAAGAATTCCGTTAAACAAAAGGATGAACAAACGGAAGGAAAAAGAAGTTGAAAACACAAGGTGAATCCTTGTAAAGATTTTTGATAGATCTCCGTGATTACATAATTGTGAGAGCTTGGAACTCTAGGAAAGAAAAATGAATCAAGTGAAACCGAGAATTTGATGAGCCTCTGGAATAAGGAATTACTCACTTGATGAAGCAAGAATAAAAATTACGTTATGCGTATCCATCACCAATTAAATTGATGACAATCAATGGATTTGGCATACTACTTATTCTCATAGAAAGGATTAAAAGAGATATATCAAAACTTGAGAACGTCTTCAACGAACCACCGGTAGGATTGGAACAACAGATGAATTGATATGATAACGAATGACGAGAACTCTTGCACGAACCACCGTAAGAATTAAAATAACCGAAGGAAAGATAAAGGAACACCGGGAAGAATTATGAAATGAACGAGGATACTTGAGAGAATCTAGATACATGAGAACGAAGGGATCACGAACTGATTAGAGATCACTTTAACGAAGCACCGGTAAGATTGGAGAATGATAACTGGAAGCTGAGAATGAAAAAACCTGAAATGATGGACTCCGAATAATCAAACTGAGAAGACTCTTGAATTGCTCCGGATAGGTGAAAAGAATTCTCACGAACAAAACAATTACGGGAGGATGGGAACAAGCTAGAATCACGAATCTTGAAGAGAATTGATTAGATTAGGAGGAAAAACTCTTCTTCGGTCTTCAAATCCTGAGAATGATGACGAGAAACACCAACAAAAATTATTTAGACACTCTGGAATGAAGAATGGAAAGGTTGAGCCAACGATGAAAAGAATTTAACCGATCTTGGAGAAAGACATTTGACTGATGATAATTCATTCTTACATCAAACTTGGAAAAGAATTTTGAGGATAGCTCCGGGAGAATTAGAAGAGTCAGGTAAGATCCTGGGAAAAGACCTGTGGGTTAGGGCCCACTCAAGAAAAAAACACCGTTGAAAAGATTTAAGAAGAGAGATAGCACCGGTTAAATAAAATGGCTTGAATGAGATAACATCCTCGAACTAGGTTGAACGGATCTTGAATGACAAGACGAGCCTTTTGCGATATCTTGAGCACTCCAGAACAAATGAATAGCGAGAGGTGAATGATTAAGAATTACACCGGCATGAGAAAGCATTGAAACGAGGAAATGACATGATCAACAAAGCTTGACTTGAAACCACCGGAGAAGAAAACGAGTGAAGAGTGATGAACTTGAAGCTTCATTAGAATCTTCATGAGAATTCACCGAATAAGAACATTGACGGAAAAGGAATGGAGAGACTTCACAAGAATAAAAAGGATACTTGATTAAGACATCGGATTCCTTGAAGAAAAAGGGTGGGTGGGCGGGAAAACAAAGGCAACTTGGGACGGATGAAACAAACACCGTTGAGAAGAACTGATACTTGATCTTGCGGTTGTTGAAGTGATTGGATCCACTTGAAGAGAGACACCCCGATAGAAAAAGATTGGCATAACAATCTCGATTATCAAGAAGGATTAGTATTCACATCGGAGTATGAGAACACCATTTGGGGAAGGTATGGAATCAACACTTGACATTGAAGCAACTCGAATACCACAACTCCAAACAAAAACAAAGGATTGGCTTGCAAAATAAGCCGGAACAAACATATGATAGAGATTTCGTCCAAAGTTTTCGTGGTGGGGCCTACACGGGCTCGATCGTACAGCACCATCATGTACAAGGCAGTGCACATGACATACGAAGCGTCCCCGAGTCGGCATAGCCAAGGACTCTTTAAGACACAACGAGACCACTGTAAAACCGACTGTGGATAGGCGGACCACTAGACGTCGAACCCCAATTTCATATCATACATCTGTCGGAAAGATATCCTAAGAGCTACTTGAATTCCCACCTATGAAACTCCTGAACCTTTCCAGTTATGCAATCAGGTGTTGGGGATACAGGGGAAGCATAATATCTCACCCAAATCTAGAAAATCCTACATCCAGTTGTATCCATTCTTCAACACATAACCAAGAAACCTCGGAAATCATCTACCTCAACCTTCGAAAAGCATCTGTTATACAAGTTATGGCAATACTCCCGAACTCCCGCCCCAGTACTGGGTGGCGTCGAGGTTATCTCACCAACAACTGCATAAAAGAGATTTTCGATGTCGGCGAAACTAAACTCAGGTATTGCAGAACTACAACGATAAAATTGTGACGACAACACCTCGGAGCTCAACTCCCCAGGACACTGCCACAACCCCTAAATGACAGGAGGCACCAAGCACAATGTTCTCGTCACAAAACCATCGGAACGATTCCAAGATACCCGCGTGATCCTAAAAAAAATTTAGTGAAATTTGAGAAGAGAAGAGTCAAAACTCTACGTCAGGATGCCTTACCAGAGCGATGAAGGGACTGGGGAGTAAAAAGAATTCCTAAACTCTCCAATATATAATTCCTAAATGACTCAAAACATTTTTTCTAGACTCAACAACGGCTGCTAAAAACGATCAAGCAGTGGGGGCTCCTAAGGTCGAGGAAGGATCTGATACCAACTTGTAACGCCCTCGATGCGACTATATCTCCCACGTGTCGAAGCACGACTTAGAGGCATAACCGCATTGAAAGCAATGTCGCAAGTGAGGTAATCTTCACACAACCCATGTAATACATAAGGGAAAGAGATACATAGTTGGCTTACAATCGCCACTTCACACAAATACATGAATAAAGCATTACATCAAACAGATACAATCAAGGTCCGACTACGGAACCAAAATAAAAGAAAAACCCCAAATGCGAGAAAGTCCCCGATCGACCCCAACTGGGCTCCACTACTGATCAACTAGAACGAAACAACACAAAGGACAAGATCTTCATCGAGCTCCTCCTGAGCTTGGTTGCGTCATCTGCACGGTCTCATTGACACCTGCAAGCTGGTTTTGGAAGTATCTGTGAGCCACGGGGACTCAGCAATCTCGCACCCTTGCGATCAAGACTATTTAAGCTTATGGGTAAGGTAAAAAGGTATGAGGTGGAGCTGCAGCAAGCGACTAGCATATTTGGTGGCTAACATATACGCAAAAGAGAGCGAGAAGAGAAAGCAAAGCACGATCGAGAAACTATGATCAAGAAGTGATCCTGGACTACTTACATCAAGCATTACTCCAACACCGTGTTCACTTCCCGGACTCCGTCGGAAAGAGACCATCACGGTTACACACGCGGTTGATACATTTTAATTAAGGTCAACTTCAGGTTTTCTACAACCGGACATTAACAAATTCCCATCTGCCCATAACCGCGGGCATGGCTTTCGAAAGTTCAAATCCCTGCAGGGGTGTCCCAACTTAGCCCATCACAAGCTCTCACGGTCAATGAAGGAATAGACCTTCTCCCGAGACATTCTGATCAGACTCGGTATCCCGGTTCTATAAGACATTTCGACAGGGTAAAACTAAACCAGCAACACCGCTCGAATGTGCCAACAAATCCTGATAGGAGCTGCACATATCTCTTTCTCAGGGCACACCGGATTGTCCAAACTTCCGGTAGGCCAGCCCAGAGTTGCCCCTGGTGGCCACCGGCGGCTGACAAGTTGGACCAACACTCAGAGGAGCACTGGCCCGGGGGGGGGGGTAAAATAATGATGACCCTCAGGAGCGCGACTCCCAAGGGAAAAGGAAAGGCTAGGTGGCGAATGGTAAAACTAATGTTGGGCATTGCTGGAGGAGTTTTACTCAAGGCGAACTGTCAAGGGGTTCCCATTATAGCCCAACCATGTGAGGAACGCAAAATCCGGGAACATAACACCGATATGACGGAAACTAGGGCGGCAAGAGTGGAACAAAACACCAGGCATAAGGCCGAGCCTTCCACCCTTTACTAAGTGTATAGATGCATTAATTAAATGAGATATATTGTGATATCCCAACAAGTAAACAGGTTCCAACAAGGAACAACATCTCCATGTTCCAACAAGGAACAAACTTCAATCTTCACCTGCAACTAACACCGCTATAAGAGGGGCTAAGCAAAGCGGTAACATAGCCAAACAACGGTTTGCTAGGACAAGGTGGGTTAGAGGCTTGGTTCAACAATATAGGAGGCATGATAAGCAAGTGGTAGGTATCACAGCATAGGCATAGCAAAAGAGCGAGCAACTAAGCAAGCAAAGATAGAAGTGATTTCGAGGGTATGATCATCTTGCCTGAAATCCCGCAAGGAAGAAGAGCGAGTCCATGAAGAAGATAAACGGACGTAGTCGAACGGATCCTCACAATGCAACGTTATCGGAAACAACCCGAAGAAGCAACACTGGAAAGAAGCAAACAACATAGTAAACAACCACCACATAACATGGCATGATGCATAATCAAGTATGATGCATGTCCGGTTTAATGAAGCATGGCATGGCAAAGTGCACAAGCAACCCTACAAATTAAGTGGAGCACAATATGTAACCGAGTTGCATATTTCCAAAACACCACATAACGTATTTAGTTCGATCTTGTTTATGTACCCAACAATATTAAATGTTTTTAGCATGGCAAGAGGTGAAGCATGATGAAACTATCTGATCTAGGCAAGTTTAAATGAGGCCGGAACAACAAAACAACAAGTCCGGAAACTCCTCATATGCATATATTAGGTTTGGTACTGTTCTGACCTAAACATAATTTTAGAGTTATTAATCATGCAAAGTGATTACACCATGTTAAACTAGGCAAAATTCTACCCCATTTACATATAAAGTTTATCAAATTCGGAGCTACAGTTAAATAGTTATGAATTAAATCATTTTAGCAAGTTATTTAAGCAAATTTAAACAAACAACATTTTAAAATTTTTAAACATAGATGAAAGTTGGATATTATTAAACTAGACAAAATTCTAGACATTTTACATATAAAGTTTGTTTTAATCCGATGCATGGTTTGTGAGTTACGATATGCATGAACTAGGGGGATTATTCTGTAAAACTGCCAGACTCTGGATAATTAGGAAAATCCCAGGCGCTGGAAAAAAACATCACGGGCCGAACCTAGAACAGGAGCATGGGCGCGGAATAGCATGTTGCGCCCAGTGCGATGTATAGGTGGGGGCAGCTCACCATGGGCTTCGGCCCAGCTGGAAGCAGAGGAGGCCGGCGATAGCGTTTCTGGGCCTCAGGCCGTGCGCTGGGCTGGATGAAGCTGGGGCGGCGCTGGGCCTTGGCGCCTGTCGATGGAGGCGGCCCAGTTCGTTGGATCTGGAGGCCGACTGGCTTGGCGCTGGGCCTTGGCGTGATCGAACCAGGAGGCAGGGCGTGGTCAACGTGCCCACGACCACAACGAGCAGAGGATGCCCCGGTTGCAGAGGAGGCAGGAAACGGGGCATTCTGACGAGGAAGAAGGCCGTCGCGGGCTCTCAGGCATGGGGAAGCTCAGCACAAACAGATCCAGGGCGCGGGAAGCCCATTCCCGGTGGCGGTGGGCTTGACGAAGAAGAGCAGCAGCGGCTCAAGGAGGGGAACTTGGCGAGGACATCAGTCATGGCGACGCCGGGCTTGAGAGGAGGCTATCAGCCATGGCATGGAGATCTGCCGGCGCTCGTGAGCGTGCAGGTGTGAGGAGGGCCTTGCCGGGTTCGTGCGGGAGGAGTGCAGGAGGCGCGCAAGGAGGAACTTGGCGCTGTCGAGGGCGACGGCCTCAGGTCAGGGGAGGTCGGGCGCAGGACGAGGTATACGGCGGCAAGAGGTGGCTTCCGTTCAAGGCAGCACCGTCCTAGTGGCTTCCTGCAGAACGGGAGGGAGAGAGAGAGGTGAGCTCGGGAGAGAGAGTAGTAAAAGGAGAGGGGGAGGAGGAGGAGACGGCGAGCGGTGGCATGACCTGGTTGCCGGAGTGGCGAGGCGACGGGAGGAAGGAGTAGGTGCTCGAGTGGCTCGGCGGCGGCCATGGGAGCTCGTGCTCCTTCGCGGCTGCACAAGGTAGGGCCTCTGGATCCATCGCTCTGCATGGGGGAACTCGGTTGCCGGCGCGGGAAGGCACGGGATGCAAGGGGGGTCGAGCGAGGGAGCAGTAGAGGATGTAGGAGGAGGCGATGTGGCGCTGGTTGATTGGATCGATCCGATCTGGGAGGATCCCGAAGTGGATGCGGGAGTGTGGCGGCGACGGGTGAGGGAAAGATGGGACAACTAGCCTAAAACTGAGGGTTAGACTAGAATATATAGCGAGTGGATATTTGGGTAGGGGCTAATCCATCCCTCCGGTCATAATCAGACGGCCGGAAAAAAATAGATAGGGAGTCCAAACAAGAAAACGGTGACGTTTTGTAGATGTTTGGGGATGATCTGAGACCAACGGTGGCAACTGTCCGGGTCGGGTCCGGGACAGTTTCGGACGTGCACAAGGGGGGCTGCGGGCTGATGAGAGAGGTTAGGTTGGACCTGGCGGTTGTTAGCGGACTGTGTAGAAGCTTAGGGCTGAGAGAAGAGAAGAGAGAGAGAGAGACCCGGCGACCGAAAACATCCGACGTTGGACCGACTATAATGTCGCTATAGTTATCTGTTGGGCTATCAAACGAACTCCGAACGCGATGAAACTTGGCAGGCGGTCTACTAACAACAAAACAACACCGCACACCAACTTTCATCCCATTCCGAGAACATTTTCGGGCCACTTATAAAATACTATTTCGGACATGCCGCGGGCGCGTGCAAGTGTGGTTGGGCTCAGAACGGACAACGGAGGGAACTGGGGGAACCCGGACGGATGCAAGTTTTGCAAACATGATGATGCAATGCACATGATGACATGGCAAGATGCAACATGCAAGCAAAAGTCATGGCAACGGCGGCGAATAACTGGAAGACACCTGGCACATCAGTCTCGGGGCGTTACAGTTACTATGTTTCTTTTCCAGATGATCATTAGTGGTGCCCAGTTGGGGATGATCGGGATTTAGCATTTGGGGTTGTCTTCTTTTCATTTGGTTTCGTCCATAGTCGGACTATGTGTGTACTCTGAATGATGTATGAATTATTTGTTCATTGTGTGACATGGTGATTGTAAGCCAACTATTTATTTATCCTTGTTCTTGTACATGGGATTGTGTGAAGATGACCCTTCTTGCGACAAAACCAAAATGCGGTTATGGCTCTAAGTCGTGCCTCGACACGTGGGAGATATAGTCGCATCTTGGGCGTTACAAGTTGGAATCAGAGCCATCCATGACTTAGGAAGCCCCTGCTTGATCGAATCGCTGATGTTGTTGAGTCTAGAACAAAAATGTTTTGAGTCTTAGGATTATATATATATCAGAGAGTAGGATTCTTTTTACTCCTCAGTCCCCTTCATCGCTCTAGTGAGGTCTGCTGACGTAGATGTTTTGACTTTCCTCTCCTCATTTTTCAGTAAAAAAATTTAGGATCACACGGGTATCTTGGAATCGTTCTGATATTCTTGTGACGAGAACATTGTTCTTGGTGCCTCCTGACATTTAGGGGTTGTGGTAGTGTCCCGGGGAGTTGAGCTCCGAGGTGTTGTCGTCACAATTTTATCGTTGCAGTTCTGGAATACCTGAGTTCACCGACATCGAAAATCTCTTTTATGCAGTTAGTGGTGAGATAACCTCGACGCCACCCAGTACTGGGGAGGGAGTTCTGGAGTATTGCCATAGCTCGTATAACGGATGCTTTTCGAAGGTTGAGGTACACGATTTTCGGAGTTTTCTTGGTTATGTGTTGACGGATGGATACAGTTGGAGCACAGGGCTTGTTAGTTGTGTGATATATATTGTGCCTCCATGTATCCCCAACACCAGATTGCATAACCAGAAAGTTTCGGGAGTTAATAGGTGGGAGTTCAAGTAGCTCTTAGTTATTCTTCCGGCAGATATTTGGTATGTGATTGGGTGATCCTTACCACTTATTTGTTCCAGTCATACCTTGTTGTTTCATTCATCAACCTTTATCTAAGTGGCTTCTCACCTTAATGGTCGTGTAATGGTAACTTTGGAATTCATTCATTCAATCTCTGTTCGAATGGCTATTGTGAAGACTATATGTTACAATTTCTATCCATTGATTCAGCTTGTCTATCTATCTATCATGGTTCTAACGGATGTCACCCTCTTCAAGATGGCTCCTCCAACGCGTTTGAATCCAGGCCGCAACGATGGGGATCAGGCAAACCCTCCACCTCTGCCACCTTCTCCACCTCCGCCACCTCCTCCGCCTCCGGAGGCATGGCAAGCTATCATGGTAGCCACCAACGCCAATACTCAGGTGCTTTTGCAACTCTTGCAAGAGCGCAACCAAGGCCAAGGCAACCAAGGAAATCAAGGTCACGGGCAATTCAACAATCAGCCTCACTTTGCTACCCTCAACCAGTTCCTTGCAAACCAGCCAAAGACTTTCAGCAATTGTGCCGAGGCCATGGACGCCGATGATTTGGCTCGTGGACATCAGCAAGCATTTTGAATGTAGCAATATCAGGCCTGAGGACTACGTCAAGTTCACTTCTTTTCAGCTCAAGGACCAAGCAGCCGATTGGTATCGGCAATACAAAGATTCCAGAGGGGGCCGAGAGATTACCCGGACTAATTTCTGCCGGGGCTTTAAAGCTCATCATATTCCATCAAGTGTTGTCGAGAGCAACTGTGAGGAATTCCGCAATCTCAAGCAAGGAAGCATGTCTGTGTATCAATACAACATCTAGTTTCAGAAACTTGCTCGCTTCGCAAGGCAGGACGTTCCTGATGAAAAGAGCATGATCTATCACTTTAGGGGTGGCCTCAGAGAGGATCTGCAGTTAGCGCTCATTCTTGTTGAGCCTACTCAGTTTGATCAGTTCTGTTGGGGATATAACTACTAGGTATGACCCGCCCAGGAGGGGCCGGGTCATCCCCCTGAAGAGTTATCGATTATAAAGCCCAAGGTTGCACGACGGTTCATAGATAGGCTTAGTAGCGGGCCCAGACCCGAAGGCGTCTTAAGGCCCATAAGCATAAACTGCCATGTATGTAAAACTTGTAAAGGCATGTAAGATACGTCACTGAGCCGGACATGTTGTATGAGCCGGTCGGGACTCTGTAAGCCGCAGGGCGTCGACCCGTGTATATAAGGAGATGACCCGGCGGCGGCTTAGGACAAGAAACAACAGATTCGAGAGCCGATCAAGCATATTCGCTCCCCGCTCATCAAAACCCTACCAATTCCACATACAACTGGATTAGGCTTTTACCTTCACCGTAAGGGGCCGAACCAGTATAAACTCCTCGTGTCCTTTGTCTTGATTAACCCCTTTAAGCTAACCTCAAGTGATGGCTCCATGACTAAGTCCTCTCTCTAGGACATCTGACGTGATATTTCCATGATAGTTGGCGCCCACCGTGGGGCTATCGCAAGATGGTTTCGAGTTCTTGAAGGGAAACTTTGAAGGGATCAAGGGATACGCCGTGGGCCGGATGACCAAGAGTCGCCGTGGCAGGCTCTACATCGATGATGTAGGCTGGGGCCCTGAGGCCGGCTCAATAGAGTACGGGTACCGGGCCCCCTTCGGTGGAATTCACGTTTTCATCGGCAAGATCGGCGAATCGGTCCCTGAGCCGGACATCTACACCGACATCGTCGAGACGACTCAGCACGTGAGACCCGCCTGGATTCGGCTAGCCATGAAACGTACCTTTGTGGGGTTCATCCATGGAGAGGGATCTGAGGACAGATCAGCATCTGGTGACGAGACCGTCGTCTATTCCGATGGCGGGTCATCCACTGGTGAGACAGAATCGTTATACCCATTGCAAGACGTCTGGCTTGGGGGCTGTTCCGATGGCAACAGTATTCCGGACCCATGTGAGCCGTCGAACCGGGTTGCGATCTTCATGGCCGGTACACAGCCTGTATAGCACTCATCAACAGCGGCGGAGCTGGTTTCCGGGTCGGGAGCGGCGGCGGCTGCCGGGGCAGGAGGCCCTGAGCGCTCGCCGGCTCAAGTTTTAACTGACTTATTGGACAAGCTGAGTACGCTAATTACGGCAGCTGTTAATCCGGCGGATCAAGATCAGCATAATGCGGCGATTACAAAGGTGTGTGATGATATAGCGCAGGCCAGGGAGGTGCTGAACGCTGAAAATACCAGGATGGCTGAGGAGCGGGCTGCTTTTGATGCACAGGCAGAGCGAGTCCAAGTGGAATCTTACCGGCTCATGTTAGATCAGAATGCCTCAAATGAAGTGATGAGGAGAAGGCATCAGAGCCGTCTGCCGGTGACTATTGAAGCAAGGAATCTTTTCAATACGCCAGGGGCAGGGACCAGTAACCCAACAGCCATAAACCGGGCCGGAGCACCTAGGACAGGAACGCCAGCTCAGCCACGTATAATGGATCTGCCTCGGCAGAACAATAACTCGCCACAACACATGTCGACGCCACCGGGTCACTACTCCAACCCCTTGAATAACATGGTTGCCGCGGCGTCCCGACTGGCGGCTATCCCTACTCGCCAACGGCGGTTGAGACATGGAGGGCTAGAGAGTTTCTTCAGACAGCATTAGTGCAGCAGCAAGAATACTCTTACAGCCGTGATAGGATTCATTCCGCACCTTGCCCGAGCCGAAGCTACAACAGGCATCTAGATGAGCCGACGGTGTCAAGTAGTGGACGGAATCATAACCCGCCGTGTGGTAATGACCTGGCGGGTGGTGGTGCTAATGCTTAGAATGTGGTGGACCAAGGAAGAGCCCGTTGAGAGGCCGAGATGGCGGCTCAGTATACGGCTCGTAAACCAACTCTGATTCGTCCAACTGCTACCTCTTGAGCACTGCGTTGGTTTTCCCCGAAGAGGAAGGGATGATGCAGCAAAGTAGCGTAAGTATTTCCCTCAGTTTTTGAGAACCAAGGTATCAATCCAGTAGGACGCTACGCGCGAGTCCCTCGTACCTACACAAAACAAATAAATCCTTGCAACCAACGCGAAAAGGGGTTGTCAACCCCTGCACGGCCACTTACGAGAGTGAGATCTGATAGATATGATAACATAATATTTTTGATATTTTCGTGATAAAGATGCAAAGTAAAATAAAGGCAAAGTAAAAAGCAAAGGAAATAACTAAGTAGTAGGAGATTAATATTATAAAGATAGACCCGGGGGCCATAGGTTTCACTAGTGGCTTCTCTCGAAGGCATAAGTATTCTACGGTGGGTGAACAAATTACTGTTGAGCAATTGGCAGAATTGAGCATAGTTATGACTTATGAGAATATCTAGGTATGATCATGTATATAGGCATCACGTCCGAGACAAGTAGACCGACTCCTGCCTGCATCTACTACTATTACTCCACTCATCGACCACTATCCAGCATGCATCTAGAGTATTAAGTTAAAAACAAAGTAACGCCTTAAGCAAGATGACATGATGTAGAGGGATAAACTCATGCAATATGATGAAAACCCCATCTTGTTATCCTTGATGGCAACAATACAATACGTGCCTTGCTGCCCCTACTGTCACTGGGAAAGGACACCGCAAGATTGAACCCAAAGCTAAGCACTTCTCCCATTGCAAGAAAGATCAATCTAGTAGGCCAAACCAAACTGATAATTCAAAGAGACTTGCAAAGATAACAAATCATACATAAAAGAATTCAGAGAAGATTCAAATATTGTTCATAGATAGACTTGATCATAAACCCACAATTCATCGGTCTCAACAAACACACTGCAAAAAGAAGATTACATAAAATAGTTCTCCACAAGAGAGGGGGAGAACATTGTATTGAGATCCAAAAAGAGAGAAGAAGCAAGCTAGCTAATAACTATGGACCCGTAGGTCTGAGGTAAACTACTCACACTTCATTGGAGGGGCTATGGTGTTGATGTAGAAGCCCTCCGTGATCGATGCCCCCTCCGGTGGAGCTCCGGAACAGGCCCCAAGATGGGATCTCGTGGATACAGAAAGTTGCGGCGGTGGAATTAGGTTTTTGGCTCCGTATTTGATCGTTTGGGGGTACGTAGGTATATATAGGAGGAAGGAGTATGTCGGTGGAGCAACAGGGGCCCACGAGGGTGGAGGGCGTGCTTGGGGGGGGGTGTAGGCGCACCCCCTACCTCGTGGCCTCCTCTTTTGTGTCTTGACGTAGGGTCCAAGTCTCCTGGGTCTTGTTCGTTGAGAAAATCACGTTTCCGAAGGTTTCATTCCGTTTGGACTCCGTTTGATATTCCTTTTCTTCGAAACCCTAAAACAGGCAAAAAAACAACAATTCTGGGCTGGGCCTCAGGTTAATAGGTTAGTCCCAAAAATAATATAAAAGTGGAAAATAAAGCCCAATAATGTCTAAAACAATAGATAATATATCATGGAGCAATCAAAAATTATAGATACGTTGGAGATGTATCAAGCATCCCAAGCTTAATTGCTGCTCATCCTCGAGTAGGTAAATGATAAAAACAGAATTTTTGATGCGGAGTGCTACTTGGCATAATTTTAATGTAATTCTTCTTAATTGTGGTATGAATATTCAGATCCAAAAGATTCAAGACAAAAGTTTAATATTGACATAAAAATAATAATACTTCAAGCATACTAACAAAGCAATTATGTCTTCTCAAAATTGCATGGCCAAAGAAAGTTATCCCTACAAAATCATATAGTCTGGCTATGCTCCATCTTCACCACACAAAATATTTAAATCATGCACAACCCCGATGATAAGCCAAGCAATTGTTTCATACTTTTGGTGTTCTCTAACTTTTTCAATCTTCACGCAATACATGAGAGTGAGCCATGGACATAGCACTTATAGGTGGAATAGAATGGTGGTTGTGGAGAAGACAAAAAGGGAGAAGATAGTCTCACATCAACTAGGCGTATCTGTTGGGGAACGTAGTAATTTCAAAAAAATTCCTACGCACACGCAAGATCATGGTGATGCACAGCAACGAGAGGGGAGAGTGTTGTCTACGTACCCTCGTAGACCGGAAGCAAAAGCGTTATAACAACGCGGTTGATGTAGTCGTACGTCTTCACGGCCCGACCAATCAAGCACCGAAACTACGACACCTCCGAGTTTTTGCACACGTTCAGCTTGATGACGATCCCCGGACTCCGATCTAGCAAAGTGTCGGGGATGAGTTCCGTCAGCACGACGACGTGGTGACGATCTTGATGTTCTACCGTCGTAGGGCTTCGCCTAAGCACCGCTACAATATTACCGAGGATTATGGTGGAGGGGGGCACCGCACACGGCTAAGAGATCAATGATCAATTGTTGTGTCTCTGGGGTGCCCCCTGCCCCCGTATATAAAGGAGTGGAGGAGGGGGCCGGCCAAGGAGGGTGGCGCGCCCAAGGGGGGAGTCCAACTCCCACCGGGAGTAGGACTCCCCTTTTTCCTATTAGGAGTAGGAGAGGGAAGGAAGAGGAAGGAGGGATGAAGGAAAGGGGGGGCCGGCCCCCCTCCCAATTCGGATTGGGCTTGGGGGGGGCCCTCCCTTGCTCCTTTCCCCTCCTTTCCACTAAGGCCCAATAAGGCCCATATACCTCCCGGGGGTTCCGATAACCTCCCGGTGATCCGGTATTGTCCCAATCTTACCCGGAACCTTTCCGGTGTCCAAATATAGTCGTCCAATATATCGATCTTTATGTCTCGACCATTTCGAGACTCCTCATCAAGTCTGTGATCACATCCGGGACTCCAAACAACCTTCTGTACATCAAAATATATAAACTCATAATGAAACTGTCATCGTAACGTTAAGCGTGCGGACCCTACGGGTTCGAGAATAATGTAGACATGACCGAGACACGTCTCCGGTCAATAACCAACAGCGGAACCTGGATGCTCATATTGGCTCCTACATATTGTACGAAGATCTTTATCGGTCAGACTGCATAACAACATACGTTGTTCCCTTTGTCATTGTATGTTACTTGCCTGAGATTCGATCGTCGGTATCTCAATACCTAGTTCAATCTCGTTACCGGCAAGTCTCTTTACTCGTTCCGTAATACATCATCTTGCAACTAACTTATTAGTTGCATTGCTTGCAAGGCTTAAGTGATGTGTATTACCGAGAGGGCCCAGAGATACCTCTCCGACAATCGGAGCGACAAATCCTAATCTCGAAATACACCAACCCAACATGTACCTTTGGAGACACCTGTAGAGCACCTTTATAATCACCCAGTTACGTTGTGACGTTTGGTAGCACACAAAGTGTTCCTCCGGTGAACGGGAGTTGCATAATCTCATAGTCATAGGAACATGTATAAGTCATGAAGAAAGCAATAGCAACATACTAAACGATCGGGTGCTAAGCTAATGGAATGGGTCATGTCAATCACATCATTCTCCTAATGATGTGATCCCGTTAATCAAATGACAACTGATGTCTATGGTTAGGAAACATAACCATCTTCGATTAACGAGCTAGTCAAGTAGAGGCATACTAGTGACACTTTGTTTGTCTATGTATTCACACAGGTATTACGTTTCCGGTTAATACAATTCTAGCATGAATAATAAACATTTATCATGATATAGGGAAATAAATAATAACTTTATTATTGCCTCTAGGGCATATTTCCTTCAGTCTCCCACTTGCACTAGAGTCAATAATATAGATTACACAATAATGATTCTAACACCCATGGAGCCTTGGTGCTGATCATGTTTTGCTCGTGGAAGAGGCTTAGTTAATGGGTCTGCTACATTCAGATCCGTATGTATCTTGCAAATCTCTATGTCTCCCACCTGGACTAGATCCCGGATGGAATTGAAGCGTCTCTTGATGTGCTTGGTTCTCTTGTGAAATCTGGATTCCTTTGCCAAGGCAATTACACCTGTATTGTCACAAAAGATTTTCATTGGACCCGATGCACTAGGTATGACACCTAGATCGGATATTAACTCCTTCATCGAGACTCCTTCGTTTGCTACTTCCGAAGCAGCTATGTACTCCGCTTCACATGTAGATCCCGCCACGATGCTTTGTTTAGAACTGCACCAACTGACAGCTCCACCGTTTAATGTAATACGTATCCGGTTTGCGATTTAGAATTGTCCGGATCAGTGTCAAAGCTTGCATCAACGTAACCATTTACGATGAGCTCTTTCTCACCTCCATATATGAGAAACATATCCTTAGTCCTTTTCAGGTATTTCAGGTTGTTCTTGACCGCTGTCCAGTGATCCACTCCTGGATTACTTTGCTACCTCCCTGCTAGACTTATAGCAAGGCACACATCAGGTCTGGTACACAACATTGCATACATGATAGAGCCTATGGCTGAAGCATAGGGAACATCTTTCATTTTCTCTCTATCTTCTGCAGTGGTCGGGCATTGAGTCTTACTCAACTTCACACCTTGTAACACATGCAAGAATCCTTTCTTTGCTTGATCCATTTTGAACTTCTTCAAAACTTTGTCAAGGTATGTGCTTTGTGAAAGTCCAATTAAGCGTCTTGATCTATCTCTATAGATCTTAATGCCCAATATTTAAGCAGCTTCACCGAGGTCATTCATTGAAAAACTCTTATTCAAGTATCCCTTTATGCCATCCAGAAATTCTATATCATTTCCAATTAGCAATATGTCATCCACATATAATATTTGAAATGCTACAGAGCTCCCACTCACTTTCTTGTAAATATAGGCTTCTCCAAAAGTCTGTACAAAACCAAATGCTTTGATCACACTATCAAAGCGTTTATTCCAACTCCGAGATTCTTGCACAAGTCCATAAATGGATCCCTGGAGCTTGCACACTTTTTAGCTCCTTTTGGATCGACAAAACCTTCCGGCTGCATCATATACAACTCTTCTTCCAGAAATCCATTCAGGAATGCAGTTTTGACATCCATCTGCCAAATTTCATAATCATAAAATGCGGCAATTGCTAACATGATTTGGACAGACTTAAGCATCGCTACGGGTGAGAAGGTCTCATCGTAGTCAATTCCTTGAACTTGTCGAAAACCTTTTGCGACAAGTCGAGCTTTATAGACAGTAACATTACCGTCAGCGTCAGTCTTCTTCTTGAAGATCCATTTATTTTCAATTGCTTGCCGATCATTGGGCAAGTCAACCAAAGTCCACACTTTGTTCTCATACATGGATCCCATCTCAGATTTCATGGCTTCAAGCCATTTTGCGGAATGTGGGCTCACCATTGCTTCTTCATAGTTCGTAGGTTCATCATGATCTAGTAGCATGACTTCCAGAACAGGATAACCGCACCACTCTGGTGCGGATCTTACTCTGGTTGATCTACAAGGTTCAGTAGTAACTTGTTCTGAAGTTTCATGATCATCGTCATTAGCTTCCTCACTAATTGGTGTAGGTGTCACAGAAACCGGTTTCTGTGATGTACTACTTTCCAATAAGGGAGCAGGTACAGTTACCTCATCAAGTTCTACTTTCCTCCGACTCACTTCTTTCGAGAGAAACTCCTTCTCTAGAAAGGATCCATTCTTAGCAACAAATGTCTTGCCTTCGGATCTGTGATAGAAGGTGTACCCAACAGTCTCCTTCGGGTATCCTATGAAGATACATTCTCTGATTTGGGTTCGAGCTTATCAGGTTGAAGCTTTTTCACATAAGCATCTCCGCCCCAAACTTTCAGAAACGACAACTTTGGTTTCTTGCCAAACCATAGTTCATAAGGCGTCATCTCAATGGATTTTGATGGTGCCCTATTTAACGTGAATGTAGCCGTCTCTAAAGCATAACCCCAAAATGATAGCGGTAAATCTGTAAGAGACATCATAGATCGCACCATATCAAGTAAAGTACGATTACGACGTTCAGACGCACCATTACGCTGTGGTGTTCCGGGTGGCGTGAGTTGCGAAACTATTCCGCATTGTTTCAAATGTAAACCAAACTCGTAACTCAAATATTCTCCTCCATGATCACATCGTAGAAACTTTATTTTCTTGTTACGATGATTTTCAACTTCACTCTGAAATTCTTTGAACTTTTCAAATGTTTCAGACTTATGTTTCATTAAGTAGATATACCCATATCTTCTTAAATCATCTGTGAAGGTGAGAAAATAACGATATCCGCCACGAGCTTCAACATTCATTGGACCACATACATCTGTATGTATGATTTCCAACAAATCTGTTGCTCTCTCCATAGTACCGGAGAACGACGTTTTAGTCATCTTGCCCATGAGGCACGGTTCGGAAGTACCAAGTGATTCATAATCAAAGTGGTTCCAAAAGTCCATCAGTATGGAGTTTCTTCATGCGCTTTACACTGATATGACCTAAACGGCAGTGCCACAAATAAGTTGCACTATCATTATCAACTTTGCATCTTTTGGCTTTAACATTATGAATATGTGTATCACTACTATCGAGATTCATCAAAAATAGACCACTCTTCAAGGGTGCATGACAATAAAAGATATTACTCATATAAATAGAACAACCATTATTCTCTGATTTAAATGAATAACCGTCTCGCATCAAACAAGATCCAGATATAATGTTCATGCTCAACGCTGGCACCAAATAACAATTATTTAGGTCTAATACTAATCCCGATGGTAGATGTAGAGGTAGCGTGCCGACCGCGATCATATCGACTTTGGAACCATTTCCCACGCACATCGTCACCTCGTCCTTTGCCAGTGTTCGCTTAATCCGTAGTCCCTGTTTCGAGTTGCAAATATTAGCAACAGAACCAGCATCAAATACCCAGGTGCTACTGCGAGCTCTAGTAAGGTACACATCAATAACATGTATATCACATATACCTTTTTTCACCTTGCCATCCTTCTTATCCGCCAAATACTTGGGGCAGTTCCTCTTCCAGTGACCAGTCTGCTTGCAGTAGAAGCACTCAATTTTAGGCTTAGGTCCAGTCTTGGGTTTCTTCTCCTGAGCAGCAACTTGCTTGCTGTTCTTCTTGAAGTTCCCCTTCTTCTTCCCCTTGCCCTTTTTCTTGAAACTAGTGGTCTTGTTGACCATCAACACTTGATGCTCCTTCTTGATTTCTACCTCCGTAGCTTTTAGCATTGCGAAGAGCTCGGGAATTGTCTTATCCATCCCTCGCATATTATAGTTCATCACAAAGCTCTTGTAGTTAGGTGGAAGTGATTGGAGAATTCTGTCAATGATGCAATCATCCGGAAGATTAACTCCCAGTTGAATCAAGTGATTATTATACCCAGACATTTTGAGTATATGCTCACTGACAGAACTGTTCTCCTCCATCTTGCAGCTATGGAACTTATTGGAGACTTCATATCTCTCAATCCGGGCATTTGCTTGAAATATTAGCTTCAACTCCTGGAACATGTCATATGCTCCATGACGTTCAAAACGTTGTTGAAGACCCGGTTCTAAGCCGTAAAGCATGGCACATTGAACTATCGAGTAGTCATCAGCTTTGCTCTGCCAAACGTTCTTAACATCGTCAGTTGCATCAGCAGCAGGCCTGGCACCCAGCGGTGCTTCCAGGACGTAATTCTTCTGTGCAACAATGAGGATAATCCTCAAGTTACGGACCTAGTCCGTATAATTGCTACCATCATCTTTCAACTTTTCTTTCTCAAGGAACGCATTAAAATTCAACGGAACAACAGCATGGGCCATCTATCTACAATCAAACATAAACAAGCAAGATACTATCAGGTACTAAGTTCATGATAAATTTAAGTTCAATTAATCATATTACTTAAGAACTCCCACTTAGATAGACATCCCTCTAATCATCTAAGTGATCACGTGATCCATATCAACTAAACCATAACCGATCATCACATGAGATGGAGTAATTTTCAATGGTGAACATCTCTATGTTGATGATATCTACTATATGATTCACGTTCGACCTTTCGGCCTCAGTGTTCCGAGGCCACATCTGCAAATGCTAGGCTCGTCAAGTTTAACCCAAGTATTCTGCGTGTGCAAAACTGTCTTACACCCGTTGTAGATGAACATTGAGCTTATCACACCCGATCATCACATGGTGTCTCGGCATGACAAACTTTGGCAACGGTGCATACTCAGGGAGAACACTTTTACCTTGAAATTCAGCGAGAGATCATCTTATAATGCTACTGTCAAACAAAGCAAAATAAGATGCATAAAGGATAAACATTACATGCAATCAATATAAGTGATATGATATGGCCATCATCATCTTGTGCCTTTGATTTCCATCTCCAAAGCACCATCATGATCACCATCGTCACCGGCACGACACCTTGATCTCCATCGTAGCATCGTTGTCGTCTCTCCATCTATTGCTTCTACGACTATCGCTACCGCTTAGTGATAAAGTAAAGCAATTACAGGGCGATTGCATTGCATACAATAAAGCGACAACCATATGGCTCCCGCCAGTAGCCGATAACTCCGTTACAAAACATGATCATCTCATACAATAAATATAGCATCATGCCTTGACCATATCACATCACAACATGCCCTGCAAAAACAAGTTAGACGTCCTCTACTTTGTTTGTTCCAAGTTTTACGTGGCTGCTACGGGCTTAGCAAGAACCAATCTTACCTACGCATCAAAAACCACAATGATAGTTTGTCAAGTTGGTGTTGTTTTAACCTTCGCAAGGACCGGGCGTAGCCACACTCGGTTCAACTAAAGTTGGAGAAACTGACACCTGCCAGCCATCTGTGTGCAAAGCACGTTGGTAGAACCAGTCTCGCGTAAGTGTACGCGTAATGTCGGTCTGGGCCGCTTCATCCAACAATACCGCCGAACCAAAGTATGACATGCTGGTAAGCAGTATGACTTATATCGCCCATAACTCACTTGTGTTCTACTCGTGCATATAACATCAACACATAAAACCTAGGCTCAGATGCCACTGTTGGGGAACGTAGTAATTTCAAAAAATTTCCTACGCACACGCAAGATCATGGTGATGCACAACAACGAGAGGGGAGAGTGTTGTCTACGTACCCTCGTAGACCGGAAGCGGAAGCATTATAACAACGCGGTTGATGTTGTCGTACATCTTCACGGCCCGACCGATCAAGCACCGAAACTATGGCACCTCCGAGTTTTTGCACACGTTCAGCTCGATGACGATCCCCGGACTCCGATCCAGCAAAGTGTCGGGGATGAGTTCCGTCAGCACGACGGCGTGGTGACGATCTTGATGTTCTACCGTCGCAGGGCTTCGCCTAAGCACCGCTACAATATTATCAAGGATTATGGTGGAGGGGGGCACCGCACACGGCTAAGAGATCAATGATCAATTGTTGTGTCTCTGGGGTGCCCCCCTGCCCCCGTATATAAAGGAGTGGAGGAGGGGACCAGCCAAGGAGGGTGGCGCGCCCAAGGGGAGGGGGAGTCCAACTCCCACCGGGAGTAGGATTCCCCTTTTTCCTATTAGGAGTAGGAGAGGGAAGGAAGAGGAAGGAGGGAGGAAGGAAAGGGGGGGCCGGCCCCCCTCCCAATTCGGATTGGTCTTGGGGGGGGGGTGCCCCCTCCCTTGCTCCTTTCCCCTCCTTTCCACTAAGGCCCAATAAGGCCCATATACCTCCCGGGGGGTTCCGATAACCTCCCGGTGATCCGGTATTGTCCCAATCTTACCCAGAACCTTTCCGGTGTCCAAATATAGTCGTCCAATATATCGATCTTTATGTCTCGACCATTTCGAGACTCCTCGTCAAGTCCGTGATCACATCCGGGACTCCGAACAACCTTCGGTACATCAAAATATATAAACTCATAATGAAACTGTCATCGTAACGTTAAGCGTGCGGACCCTACGGGTTCATGTAGACATGACCAAGACACGTCTCTTGTCAATAACCAATAGCGGAACCTGGATGCTCATATTGGCTCCTACATATTCTACGAAGATCTTTATCGGTCAGACCGCATAACAACATACGTTGTTCCCTTTGTCATCGGTATGTTACTTGCCTGAGATTCGATCGTCGGTATCTCAATACCTAGTTCAATCTCGTTACTGGCAAGTCTCTTTACTCGTTCCGTAATACATCATCTTGCAACTAACTTATTAGTTGCATTGCTTGCAAGGCTTGAGTGATGTGTATTACCGAGAGGGCCCAGAGACACCTCTCCGAGAATCGGAGCGACAAATCCTAATCTCGAAATACGCCAACCCAACATGTACCTTTGGAGACACCTGTAGAAGACCTTTATAATCACCCAGTTACGTTGTGACGTTTGGTAGCACACAAAGTGTTCCTCCGGTAAACGGGAGTTGCATAATCTCATAGTCATAGGAACATGTATAAGTCATGAAGAAAGCAATAGCAACATACTAAACGATCGGGTGCTAAGCTAATGGAATGGGTCATGTCAATCACATCATTCTCCTAATGATGTGATCCCGTTAATCAAATGACAACTGATGTCTATGGTTAGGAAACATAACCATCTTCGATTAATGAGCTAGTCAAGTAGAGGCATACTAGTGACACTTTGTTTGTCTATGTATTCACACAAGTATTACGTTTCCGGTTAATACAATTCTAGCATGAATAATAAACATTTATCATGATATAAGGAAATAAATAATAACTTTATTATTGCCTCTAGGGCATATTTTCTTCAGTATCAACGGGCTATGGAGATGCCCATCAATAGATATCAATGTGAGTGAGTAGGGATTGCCATGCAACGGATGCACTAGAGCTATAAGTATATGAAAGCTCAAAAAGAAACTAAGTGGGTGTGCATCCAACTTGCTTGCTCATGAAGACCTAGGGCATTTTGGGGAAGCCCATCACTGGAATATACAAGCCAAGTTCTATAATGAAAAATTCCCACTAGTATATGAAAGTGACGAAATGAGAGACTCTCTACTATGAATATCATGGTGCTACTTTGAAGCACAAGTGTGGTAAAAGGATAGTAGCATTGCCCCTTCTCTCTTTTTCTCTCATCATTTTTTTATTTGGGCCTTTTCTCTTTTTTATGGCCTCTTTTTTTCGTCCGGAGTCTCATCCCGACTTGTGGGGGAATCATAGTCTCCATCATCCTTTCCTCACTGGGACAATGCTCTAATAATGATGATCATCACACTTTTATTTTGCTTACAACTCAACAATTACAACTCGATACTTAGAACAAAATATGACTCTATATGAATGCCTCTGGCGGTGTACCGGGATATGCAATGACTCATGAGTGACATGTATGAAAGAATTATGAATGGTGGCTTTGCCACAAATACGATGTCAACTACATTATCATGCTAAGCAATATGACAATGATGGAGAGTGTCATAATAAACGGAATGGTGGAAAGTTGCATGGCAACATATCTCGGAATGGCTATGGAAATGCCATAATAGGTAGGTATGGTGGCTGTTTTGAGGAAGGTATATGGTGGGTGTATGATACTGGCGAAAGGTGCGCGGTATTAGAGAGGCTAGCAATGATGGAAGGGTGAGAGTGCGTATAATCCATGGACTCAACATTAGTCATAAAGAACTCATATACTTATTGCAAAAATCTACAAGTTATCAAAGCAAAGTATTACGCACATGCTCCTAGGGGGATAGATTGGTAGGAAAAAACCATCTCTCGTCCCCGACCGCCACTCATAAGGAAGACAATCAAAAAATAAATCATGCTCCGACTTCATCACATAACGGTTCACCATACGTGCATGCTACGGGAATCGCAAAATTTAACACAAGTATTTATCAAATTCACAACTACTCAACTAGCACAACTTTAATATCACCATCTTCATATCTCAAAACAATTATCAATCATCAAATTTCTCATAGTATTCAACACACTCATAAGAAAGTTTTATTATTAATCTTGTATACCAAGCATATTAGGATTTTAAGCAAATTACCATGCTATTTAAGACTCTCAAAATAATCTAAGTGAAGCATGATAGACCAATAGTTTCTATAAAACAAATACACCACCGTGCTCTAAAAGATATAAGTGAAGTACTAGAGCAAAACTACATAACTCAAAAGATATAAGCGAAGCACATAGAGTATTCTAGCAAATTCCAAATCATGTATGGCTCTCTCAAAAGGTGTGTACAGCAAGGATGATTGTGGTAAACTAAAAAGTAAAGACTCAAATCATACAAGACGCTTCAAGCAAAACACATATCATGTGGCAAATAAAAATATAGCTCCAAGTAAAGTTACCGATAGAAGTAGACGAAAGAGGGGATGCCTTCCGGGGCATCCCCAAGCTTTGGCTTTTAGGTGTCCTTAGATTATCTTGGGGGTGCCATGGGCATCCCCAAGCTTAGGCTCTTGCCACTCTTTGTTCCATAATCCATCAAATCTTTACCCAAAACTTGAAAACTTCACAACACAAAACTTAAAGTAGAAAATCTCGTGAGCTCCGTTAGCGAAAGAAAACAAAAGACCACTTCAAAGTACTGTAATGAACTCATTATTTATTTATATTTGTGTTATACCTATTGTATTCCAACTTCTCTATGGTTTATAAACTATTTTACTAGCCATAGATTCATCAAAATAAGCAAACAACACACGAAAAACAGAATCTGTCAAAAACAGAACAGTCTGTAGTAATCTGTAGCTAGCGAAAGATCTGAAACCCCAAAAATTATAAAATAAATTTCTGGGCGTGAGGAATTTATGTATTAATCGTCTGCAAAAATAATTAACTAAATAACACTTTCCAAATAAAAATGGCAGTAGTTCTCGTGAGCGCTAAAGTTTCTGTTTTTTACAGCAAGTGTAACAAGACTTTCCCCAAGTCTTCCCAACGGTTCTACTTGGCACAAACACTAATTAAACACAAAAAACACAACCAAAACAGAGGCTAGATAAATCATTTATTACTAAACAGGATCAAAAAGCAAGGAATAAAAATAAAATTGGGTTGCCTCCCAACAAGCGCTATCGTTTAACGCCCCTAGCTAGGCATAACAAGCAAGGATAGATCTAGGTATTGCCATCTTTGGTAGGCAATCCATAAGTGGCTCTCATAATAGATTCATAAGGTAATTTAATTTTCTTTCTAGGAAAGTGTTCCAAGCCTTTCCTTAATGGAAATTGGAATCTAATATTTCCTTCCTTCATATCAATAATTGCACCAATCGTTCTAAGGAAAGGTCTACCAAGAATAATAGGATATGAAGGATTGCAATCTATGTCAAGAACAATAAAATCTACGGGCACATTCCTATTTGCAACAAGAAGAACGTCATTAATTCTTCCCATAGGTTTCTTAATAGTGGAATCCGCAAGGTGCAAGTTTAAAGAGCAATCATCAAAATCACGGAAACCTAACAAATCACACAAAGTCTTTGGAATTGTGGAAACACTAGCACCCAAATCACATAAAGCATAGCATTCATGATCTTTAATTTTAATTTTAATAGTTGGTTCCCACTCATCATAAAGCTTTCTAGGGATAGAAACTTCCAATTCAAGTTTTTCTTTATAAGATTGCATCAAGGCATCAACGATATGTTTAGTAAACACTTTATTTTGACTATAAGCATGAGGAGAATTTAGCACGGATTGCAACTAGGAAATACAATCAATCAAAGAGCAATTTTCATAGTTAAATTCCTTGAAATCCATAATAGTGGGTTTAGCAACATCTAGGGTTTTAATTTCTTTAATCCCACTTTTATCAATTTTAGCATAAAGATCAAAAAATTCTGAATTCTTGGAACGCCTTCTAGGTAAAGGTGGATCATATTCAGTCCCATCATTATCAAGATTCATATTGCAAAAGAAATATTTAATAGGGGACACATCAACAAATTTTAGATCTTCATCATTATTTTCATAGGAACTAGAAGAACACGCTCTTATAAAGGCATCTTTCTTAGCACGCATCCTAGCGGTTCTTCATGGCTTTGAGAGACTCATTGATATCATGCTTAGGTGGAATAGATCTAAGTTTCAAAGAATCAACATCAAGAGAAATTCTATCAACGTTCCTAGCCAACTCATCAATCTTAAGCAATTTTTCTTCAATCAAAGCATTAAAATTCTTTTGCGAAGTAATAAATTCTTTAATATTAGATTCAAAATAAGAGGGCATATTATTATAATTTCCATAAGAATTGTTGTAGGAATTACCATAATTATTAGAGGGATTACTAGGATAAGGCCTAAGATTAAAATTTCCTCTATACGTGTTGTTACCAAAATTGTTCCTACCAACAAAATTCACATCCATAGATTCATTATTATTCTCAATCAAAGTAGACAATGGCATATCATTAGGATCAGAAGAAACACTCTTATTAGCAAATAATTTCATAAGTTCATCCATCTTTCCACTCAAAACATTAATTTCTTCTATCGCATGCACCTTTTTATAAGTAGATCTTTCAGTATGCCATTGAGAATAATTAACCATAATATTATCTAGGAGTTTAGTAGCTTATCCTAAAGTGATTTCCATAAAAGTGCCTCCCGCAGTCGAATCTAAAAGATTTCTAGAAGCAAAATTCAATCCGGCATAAAAAATTTGTATAATCATCCACAAATTTAAACCATGAGTAGGGCAATTACATATCATTAGTTCCATTCTCTCCCAAGCTTGTGCAACATGTTCATGATCAAGTTGCTTAAAATTCATAATATCGTTTCTAAGAGAGATGATCTTAGCGGGAAGAAAATACTTAGAGATAAAAGCATCTTTGCACTTGTTCCATGAATCAATACTATTTTTAGGCAAAGATGAAAACCAAGCTTTAGCACGATCTCTAAGCGAAAAAGGAAATAGCTTCAATTTAACAATATCATTATCCACATCTTTCTTCTTTTGCATATGACACAAATCAACGAAGCTATTTAGATGGGTAGCGGCATCTTCACTAGGAAGGTTGGAAAACGGATCTTTCATGACAAGATTCAGCAAAGCAGTATTAATTTCACAAGATTCAGCATCGGTAAGAGTAGGAATCGGAGTGCTAATAAAATCATTATTGTTGGTATTGGTGAAGTCACATAATTTAGTATTATCTTGAGCCATCGTGACAAGCAAGCAAACTAACACACAAGCAAACAAAAGCAAGCGGGCAAAAAGAGGCAAATAGAGAAAGAGATGGAGGATAGAGAGAGAGAGGGCGAATAAAACGACAAGGGTGAAGTGGGATGAGAGGAAAACGAGAGGCAAATGGCAAATAATGTAATGCGGGAGATAAGGGTATGTGATGGGTACTTGGTATGTTGACTTTTGCATAGACCTCCCCAGCAACGGCGCCAGAAATCCTTCTTGCTACCTCTTGAGCACTGCGTTGGTTTTCCCCGAAGAGGAAGGGATGATGCAGCAAAGTAGCATAAGTATTTCACTCAGTTTTTGAGAATCAAGGTATCAATCCAGTAGGAGGCTACGCGCGAGTCCCTCGTACCTGCACAAAACAAATAAATCCTCGCAACCAACGCGAATAGGGGTTGTCAATCCCTACACGACCACTTACGAGAGTGAGATCTGATAGATATGATAAGATAATATTTTTGGTATTTTTGTGATAAAGATGCAAAGTAAAATAAAGGCAAAGTAAAAAAGCAAAGGAAATAACTAAGTAGTAGGAGATTAATATGATAAAGATAGACCCGGGGGCCATAGGTTTCACTAGTGGCTTCTCTCGAGAGCATAAGTATTCTATGGTGGGTGAACAAATTACTGTTGAGCAATTGACAGAACTGAGCATAGTTATGAGAATATCTAGGTATGATCATGTATATAGGCATCACATCCGAGACAAGTAGACCGACTCCTGCCTGCATCTACTACTATTACTCCACTCATCGACCGCTATCCAGCATGCATCTAGAGTATTAAGTTAAAAACAAAGTAACGCCTTAAACAAGATGACATGATGTAGAGGGATAAATCTTGCAATATGATGAAAACCCCATCTTGTTATCCTCGATGGCAATAATACAATACGTGCCTTGCTGCCCCTACTTTCACTGGGAAAGGACACCGCAAGATTGCTAAGCACTTCTCCCATTGCAAGAAAGATCAATCTAGTAGGCCAAACCAAACTGATAATTCGAAGAGACTTGCAAAGATAACTAATCATACATAAAAGAATTCAGAGAAGATTCAAATATTGTTCATAGATAGACTTGATCATAAACCCACAATTCACCGGTCTCAACAAACACACCGCAAAAGGAAGATTACATTGAATAGTTCTCCACAAGAGAGGGGGAGAACATTGTATTGAGATCCAAAAAGAGAGAAGAAGCCATCTAGCTAATAACTATGGACCTGTAGGTCTAAGGTAAACTACTCACACTTCATCGGAGGGGCTATGGTGTTGATGTAGAAGCCCTCCATGATCGATGGCCCCTCCGACGGAGCTCTGGAATAGGCCCCAAGATGGGATCTCGTGGATACAGAAATTTGCGGCGGTGGAATTAGGTTTTTGGCTCCGTATCTGATCGTTTGGGGGTACGTAGGTATATATAGGAGGAAGGAGTACGTCGATGGAGCAACAGGGGCCCCACGAAGGTGGAGGGCGTGCCTGGGGGGGGGGGGGTAGGTGCGCCCCCTACCTCGTGGCCTCCTCTTTTGTGTCTTGACATAGGTTCCAAGTCTCCTTGGTCTTGTTCATTGAGAAAATCACGTTCTCGAAGGTTTCATTCTGTTTGGACTCCGTTTGATATTCCTTTTCTTCGAAACCCTAAAACAGGCAAAAAACAACAATTCTGGGCTGGGCTTCCGGTTAATAGGTTAGTCCCAAAAATAATATAAAAGTGGAAAATAAAGCCCAATAATGTCCAAAACAGTAGATAATATAGCATGGAGCAATCAAAAATTATAGATACGTTGGAGACGTATCACCAACCACCTCGGTGGAACCGGGTCCGACCTTTAGAAACTTGGGGGCGCCGTGTTTAGCGCCGGATCTGTGAAATGAGCGTCTGCCCAAGGATTTTAAAGGGCCTCATAAGGTGCCCAATTACACCGCTGATTTAAGTCCTGAAGCGTGGGTTGAGAGTTATGAGATGGCTATGGAGTTGTTGGATGTCAGTGAAGCAGCCTGTGCTAAATACTTTCCTTTGATGCTGGAAGGAACGGCCCATACTTGGTTAAAGGGGCTCCCAACTAATTCCATCGGGTCATGGGCCGACTTAAAGGCCTGGTTCATCCAGAACTTTAAGGATACATGTAAACAACCCATGTCCATTGTGGATCTGGCCTCCTGTGTCCAAGAGGAAGGCGAGTCAACTACCCATTGGGTGCGCCGGGTCTCGACAATCTTACATTCATCAGATCGTATTAACGCCGATTCAGCTGTGTTGATGTTGGAGAACAATTGCCGTTTTCTGCCTCTGAAACAGAAATTAGGGCGGGTCAAGCGCCACTGCAATGACATGGGGACGCTCATGGCGGCCTTGGTTAAATACGCTGACTCTGATAGTTCTAAAGATCCCGAGTCTAATGACGAAAAAGCAGGGAAGGGAAAGACAAGTGGCAACGTCAAAGGTCAACAGTATAACCTGGGAAGCAACGGTAAGCGCAAGGCTGATAATAGTTTCGACTTTGTGGCTAATACCAATGCACAGGATAATAGACAACATCGTAAGGGTAGACCGCCGCCAAGAGCCGACGGGTCTACTGTCAATCTTGAGTGAATATTGAATGAGCCCTGCCCATGACATGGTACGAAGGAAAGACCGTCTAGGCACCTGTGGAAGGATTGTAACATCATGAGGGAGTTCAAGAATTCAAACTTCTTTCATAACAGTCACGGGCCTGGTGGCGGTCCTGGCGGCTCTTACGGCCCGGGTCACGGCGGTGGCGGCTCTAATTTCGGGTTTCAGGGAAATCAGAATAATCATGGTAGCCAGGGTGGTTACAACCAGCAAAGTAATCAGGGGGGTCAGCAGGAACAACAATCTGGCTATCAGAGCAACCCAAAACAGTTTTATAGTGGGCAATATCATGTATTTACCACTAGCTTATGTAAACGTGACCAGAAGCTTCATAAGAGGGCAGTCAACCCTATTGAGCCGGCGGTTCCTCATTATTTGTGTTGGTCCGAGCAGCCCATTGTGTGGAGCCGGGAGGACCACCCACCCCGAGTTGATAATCCGGGTCACTTAGCGTTGGTGGTGGCACCTCAGGTTGGAGGGTATAAGTTCACCAAGGTACTCATGGAGGGTATAATATTCTCTATTTTGAGACCTTTCGTCGCATGGGGTTGACAGACAAAAATCTTAAGCCGTCAAACACCATTTTTCATGGTGTGGTGCCTGGTAAGTCGGCATATCCAATGGGTAAGATAGCTCTGGAGGTTGCTTTTGGAGATGACCATGATTCTAGGTCGGAGACATTGACCTTTGAAGTGGTGAAAATCAAAAGCCCATATCATGCTTTGTTTGGACGACCGGCTTATGCGAAGTTCATGGCCAGGCCCTGCTATGTTTATCTATAGCTCAAGATGCCAAGTCACAAGGGGACCATCATAGTACATGGAAGCCGGAAGATAGCTTTGGAGTGTGAAGAGGGTGATGCAGCTTCGCCGAGTCAGTTTGTGCGATAGAAGAGTTAAAGTTCTATAAGGACAATGTTGACCAAGCAGATATGACATCCCTGAAGAAGCCCACAACAGAGCATGACCCGGTTTTGAAGTTTAAATCGGCAGATGATACCAAGATGTTTGATTTTGTTCCTGACGACTCATCTAGGCAGTTAACAATTAGTGCCAATCTGGATCCAAAATAGGAAAGCGCTCTCATCGAGTTCATTCATGAGAACCAGGACATTTTTGCATGGAAGCCTTCTGACATGCCAGGTGTACCGAGGGAACTCGCTGAGCACACTCTTAATATTGATCCAAAATTTAAACCGGTTAGGCAGTTTCTTTGCCGGTTTAATGAGGAGAGGCGGAAAGCTATTGGAGAAGAGGTAGCCCGGCTTCTGGCAGCTGGGTTTATTGTTGAGGTTTTTCATCCTGAGTGGTTGGCTAACCCGGTGCTGGTGCTTAAGAAAAATGGCACTTGGCGTATGTGTGTGGATTACACGGATTTAAACAAAGCTTGTCTAGCTGATCCTTTTGCTCTCCCTCGTATTGATCAGATCAAAATGGCAGTTAAGGATCAGGAGAAGACAACATTTATAACTCCTTTTGGAGCCTTCTGCTATGTATCAATGCCTTTTGGGCTCAAGAGTGCCCAGGCGACTTATCAGAGATGTGTGCAGAATTGTTTACATAACCAGATTGGGCGTAATGTTCATGCTTATGTAGATGACATTGTAGTAAAGTCAAGAAAGAAAGAGACCCTGATTGATGATTTAAAGGAGACATTTGACAATCTCCGGGTCTACAAGATGATGCTTAACCCAGCCAAGTGTGTTTTTGGTGTGCCAACAGGTCAGCTCTTGGGTTTTCTGGTTTCAGACAGAGGCACTGAAGCTAACCCGGAGAAGATCAAGGCCATTACCTCTCTGGCTAAACCAGCATGTATCAACAATGTTCAGCGACTCGCAGGGTGTATTGCAGCCCTGAGCCGATTCGTAAGCCGTTTAGGTGAGAAGGCTCTGCCTCTTTATCAGATGATGAAGAAGATAGATCATTTTGTTTGGAGTGATGCTGCTAACCAAGCTTTTGAGGATATGAAAAAACAGCTGGCTGAGCCGCCCGTGCTTGCTGCCCCTATTGATAAGGAGCCATTGCTGTTATATGTGGCTGCTAATGCCCAGGCCATCATCGTGGCTATTGTAGTGGAGCAAAAGGAGGCAGGCAAGGAGCATCCGGTTCAAAGGCCGGTTTATTATATCAGTGAGGTTCTTATCGAGTCCAAACAGAGATATCCACACTCGCAGAAGCTTGTATATGGGGTGTTCTTGGCAAGCCGGAAGCTTAAGCATTATTTTTTGGGTCATCCCATCACTGTGGTCAGTTCTGCTCTTTTGGGAGACATCATCCAAAACAGAGAAGCAACTAGCCGGGTTGCCATGTGGGCTATTGAGCTTGGACCTCATGGGTTGAAGTATGTGCCTCGCACGGCTGTAAAATCTCAGGCGTTGGTGGATTTTATCAATGATTGGACAGAGCTGCAGATGCCCGAGGAAAAGCCGAATAACACATATTGGACGATTCACTTTGATGGGTCCAGGCAATTAGAGGGCTCGGGGCTGGAGTTATTCTAGCTTCCCCTCGAGGTGATAAATTTTGTTATGTTCTCCGTTTGATGTTTCCTTATACTAACAATGCAGCTGAGTATGAAGCTTTGCTTCATGGCCTTCGGATGGCTAGGGAAATGAATTTAAGCCGGGTTAAATGCTTCGGTGATTCAGACTTGGTAGCTCAGCAAGTCTCCGGTACTTGGGATTCTAAGGATCCACTCATGGCGTCTTATCGACGAGAGGTGGATATCATCGCTGGTCACTTTAAGGGTTATCAAGTGGATCACATTGATCGAAGGAAAAATGAAGTGGCGGATGCCTTAAGCCGGTTAGGTTCTCAACGTAAACCGGTGCCGCCTAATGTATTTCTTGACGTCTTGCATAACCCATCGGTCAAGTTACCTATGAAGGAGGATTTAGCTATTCCTGACCCGGAAGCTCAGTTGGTGGCATCTCTGCACGTGATCCCGGATTGGACAGTTCCTTATTTGGCTTACATGACCCGATGCGAGTTACCTGAGGATGAAACTTTAGCCAGGCAGATAGCTCGGCGGTTTAAATCAATGACAATTGTTAATGGAGAGTTACATCACCGCAGTGTTACATGGGCGTTTCAATGTTGTGTTTCTCCAGAAGAGGGCTGTGAGATCTTACGAGAGATCCATGAAGGAGATTGTGGTCATCATGCCGGTTCAAAATCCCTTGTGGCTAAAGCTTTCCGTCATGGGTTCTATTGGTTAACAGCTCATGCCGATGCAGAGGACCTTGTCAGTAGGTGTGATGGATGTCAAAAATTTGCAAGACGAGCTCATGTGCCGACTCAAGAATTGAGGATGATTCCAATTACTTGGCTCTTTGCAGTCTGGGGGCTTGATACGGTTGGACCTTTTAAAAGATCCAAGGATAAGAAGACGCACCTATTGGTGGCGGTTGGCAAGTTCACTAAATGGGTAGAGGCGGAGCCGGTTAGTAAGTGTGACGCAGCGACGGCGGTTCAATTCATGAAGAAGGTGATTTTCCATTTTGGCTTTCCACACAGCATTATAACAGATAATGGCACTAATCTTTCTAAAGGTGCTATGGAGGATTTTTGTCAGCGAGAGCATATCCGGCTCGATGTATCATCAGTGGCTCACCCTCAATCTAATGGTCAAGCTGAGAGAGCAAATCAGGAGATCTTGAAGGGTAACACGCCCCAGCTTATGGTCCCCTTGCAGAGGACATCGGGTTGTTGGGTAGAGGAGTTACCTTCCGTGTTATGGAGCATCAACACCACCCCAAATAGATATACGGTCTACACACCTTTTTTCATGGTTTATGGAGCAGAGGCAGTTCTTCCTAGTGACATCCATCATGACTCGCCTCGTGTGGCGGCTTATGTTGAAACTGACAATGAAAAAGCACATCAAGATGCGCTGGATCTGTTGGATGAGGAGCATGATATAGTAGCAGCTCGTTTGGCGATTTATCAGCAAGACTTATGTCGTTATCATGAGGACGGATTTCCTTCATGCAAGTAGCAAAATCTTCTTGATCAAAAGGAGTCCCATCTTCCTTAAAGCTGGGGTACCCCTTGGCTACATCCGCCGGGTCTAGCTCTCGCACCCAGGCTTTGGAGCGGCTTAGAGCAGTTAGGGCTCCGGCTCTCACACAGGAACGCTTGACTTCTTGAAACCTGGCGGGTAAGATGGATAGCTTCTTCAAGACATCACTCAATAGGTTTGGTCCTTGGTTAGCTGGGGAAATAATGGCAAGAGCCCGTTGAGCTCCAGTATACAGTTGCTCCACAAGGGTGTAAACTGCCTTGAGCTTTATCAAGCTGTTTTGACTCAGATTGCTGCTCCGTGGACCTATGAGGTATTTCCAAAAGGTTAAGCAGGCGGCTCACATTATGGTGATCAAAATAGAAGTTCAGTAAATAATATAGTGACTCACCGAAGATTGCAGAGACCATCTGAGACACACGGTTCTTTAAACCGGTGAGTTCAGCGGTAACTTCCTTGAGAGCCGCCTCGGTCATTTCAGCACGCTGTGTCAGCGAAGTTTTTTCGTCGGCCCAAGATTTTTTCTCTACATTAAAACTGGTCTTCAGTTTCTCTGCTTCAGATATGATCAACTGGAGTTTGGATTCAGTCTTCTTTGTCTCAGTTTCTTGAGCCGCCAGCCGGGTTTTCGCATCAGCCAGTTGAGAATCCAAGTCAGTTATGATGGTCTACAGACACGCACAGATGTGTCAAAGTTTATTCCAATAGAGGTCATAATGATTAAAGTCCCAAGCACTTTGCAAAGCAACACCACTCGACACTTGGGGGCTAATTGTGACGCCCCGAGACCGACGCGCCAGGTGTCTTCCAGTTATTCATTGTTGTTGCCTTGTCATTTGCTTGCGTGTCGCATCTTGCCATGTCATCATACGCATTGCATCTGAATGTTTTCAAAACTTGCATCCATCCGGGTCTCCTAGTTCTTTCTGTCGTCCGTTCTAAGCCCGTCCACACTTGCACGCGCCCGCGGCATGTCCGAAATAGTATTTTATAAGTGGCCGGAAAATGTTCTCGGAATGGGTTGAAAGTTGGCATGCGGTGTTGTTATGTTGTCAGTAGGCCGCCTGCCAAGTTTCATCGCATTCGGAGTCCGTTTGATGCCCCAACAAATAATATAGCGGCAATAGTAGCCGGTCAAAACGTCGTACGTTTTCGGTCTCCGGAAACGGTTGCCAGGCTGCCTTCTTTCCTTTCCTCCCAGGTCAGCCCATCTACACAGCCCACTAATCTTTCACCTAATCCCTCTCCACTCCGGAGCCATCCGATGGCGATCGAATGGTCCAAAACCCCCTCCTAACCCTAACCTAGACCCCCTGCCTATTTAAACTCCTTCCCTTGCCATTTTGGGCGCCCCTAGCCTCTCCCTTATCCTCTAGCCGCCGCCGCCTTGTTTTCAGCGCCGCCCCAGCCACCTTCTGCCACTTGGCACCGTCCCACAGGTCGCACCACCGCCTGAGCCGCCGGCTCGGCCAACCACAGCCAACCACGTCGCCTCCCCACGCCTCCACCGCACCAGGCCCGCCGAAGCCCGCAACCAACGCACCGAGGGCCGAACTCGGGCCGAATCCCCCCCGCCGATCGTGCCCGACCAGCGCGCGCTCCGCCGCCGCTGATCCGGATCGAGAGAGCTCTGATCTCCCCTCCCTCGCGTCTCCGTCGCCTGGCCTCCCGCCGGCGACCACCACTACCACGGTGTGCCCCGACCTCGCCGCCCTTCTTCTCCCCTGCCTCACTAGCTCTCTCTCTCTCGCAGTAAGCCTCCGCCGCCATGAATGCCGCCGCCATGCTTGCAGACACCGTCGCTGCCGCATCACCAACCCCCTTCCCCGGCCGGATTTGGGACCCCCATCGCCAGATCTACCCTTCCCCGCCGTCTACGGGTCAGCCCTGCCACCGGAGCATCGTCCCTTGTGGTCGGTTGACCGCCGGAGTCCCGCGCCACCTCCCTGTTTCGCTCCTGATCGGGCAGGACGATGAGCGCTGCCCCCGTTGACCTCGAACGTGGCTGGGCCGCAACCGCACGCCCTCGCTCTGCCGCGTGGGCCTCTACAGTGGCACCGGCCCATGGGAGAGCTTCGGCCCGCCTCCCCGCATCTCCATCCAGCCGGCCTGCGAGGCCTCTCCACAAACTGGGCCTGGCCCATGGGTGAGGCACACCCCAGCGCCCCTTTTGTTTTCCTCCTGATGGGCCAGATCTTAGATGCGGCCCGAATCATGTTTTTTCCGTGGAATGAATTTAGCATTTAATCCTGAGACAACAGTTTCACATAAAAGCCCTTGCATTTCATGCATATCATAACTCCACAACAGTGCATCACATGTAAATAACTTATATATATGAAAAATGCTTAGAATTTCATCTAGTTTAATAATATGCCACTTTCATCCATGTTTAAGATGCTTAAAATGTTGTTTGACTAAATTTTGCTCATATGCCATATTAAAACGCTTTAATTCATAACTAAATAACCGTAGCTCCAAATTTCATAAACTTTATATGTAAATGGGGTAGAAAAATGCCTAGTTTAACATGGTGGCTTTACTTTGCATGTTTAATAACTCTAAAATTGTGTTTAGGGCAGAACAGTACCATAACCAAAAATATGCATATGGGGATTTACCGAAATTGTTGTTCGTTGTTTCAGGCTCATTTAAACTTGCCTAGATAGGTAGTTTTGTTGTGCTTCACCTCTTGCCATGCTAACCAACATTCAATATTGTTGAGTACATAAATGGGAGAGAACTAAATAATTGTTGTGGTGTTTCGTCAATATGCAACTCGTTGCATATTGAGCTCCACTTAATTTGTAGGATTGCTTGTGCACTTCGCCATGCCATGCTTCATTAAACCGGACATGCATCATACTTGGTTGTGCATCATGCCATGTTTTTGTGATGGTTGTTTACTATGTTGTTTGCTTCTTTCTGGTGTTGCTTCTTCGGATTAGTTCCGTTAACGTCGCGTTTGTGAGGATCTGTTCGACTATGTCCGTTTGTCTTCTTCATGGACTCGTTCTTCTTCCTTGCGGGATCTCAGGCAAGATGACCATACCCTCGAAATCACTTCTATCTTTGCTTGCTAGTTGCTCGCTCTATTGCTATGACACGATACCTACCACTTGCTATATCATGCCTCCCATATTGCCATGTCAAGCCTCTAACCCACCTTGTCCTAGCAAACCGTTGTTTGGCTATGTTACCGCTTTGCTCAGCCCCTCTTATAGCGTTGCTAGTTGTAGGTGTAGATGAAGTTTGTTCCATGTTGGAACCTGGATTTGTTGGGATATCACAATATCTCTTATTTTAATTAATGCACCTATATACTTGGTAAAGGGTGGAAGGCTCGGCCTTATGCCTGGTGTTTTGTTCCACTCTTGCCGCCCTAGTTTCCGTCATACCGGTGTTATGTTCCTTGATTTTGCGTTCCTTATGCGGTTGGGTCATAATGGGAACCCTCGACAGTTCGCCTTGAATAAAACTCCTCCAGCAAGGCCCAACCTTGGTTTTACCATTTGCCACTGATACGTCTCTGTCGTATCTATAATTTTTGATTGTTCCATGCCAATATTATTCAACTTTCATATACTTTTGGCAACTTTTTATACTATTTTTGGGACTAACATATTGATCCAGTGCCCAGTGCCAGTTCCTGTTTGTTGCATGTTTTTTGTTTCGCAGAATATCCATATCAAACGGTGTCCAAACAGGATAAAAACTGATGGAGATTTTTTTTGGAATATATATGATTTTGGGAAGAAAAGTCCACGCGAGACGGTGCCCGAGGTGGCCACGAGGCAGGGGGCGCGCCCCTAACCCTCGTGGGCCACCCGTAAGGCGGCTGATGCCCTTCTTTCGCCACAAGAAAGCTAATATCCGGATAGAGATTGTGTCAAAATTTCAGCTCAATCGGAGTTATGGATCTCCGGGAATATAAGAAACGGTGAAACGGAAGAATCTGGGAATGCAGAAACAGAGAGAGACAGAGACACAAATCCAATCTTAGAGGGGCTCTTGCCTCTCCCGTGCCATGGAGGCCATGGACCAGAGGGGAAACCCTTCAACCATCTAGGGAGGAGGTCAAGGAAGAAGAAGAAGGAGGGGGGCTCTCCCCCCTCGCTTCCGGTGGCATCGGAGTGCCACCGGGGCCATCATCATCACCGCGATCTACACCAACACCTCCGCCATATTCACCAACATCTCCATCACCTTCCCCCCTCTATCTACAGCGGTCCACTCTGCCGCAACCCGCTGTACCCTCTACTTGAACATGGTGCTTTATGCTTCATATTATTATCTAATGATGTGTTGCCATCCTATGACGTCTGAGTAGATTTTCGTTGTCCTATCGGTGGTTGATGAATTGCTATGCTTGATTTAGTTTTCTTGTGGTTATGTTGCTATCCTTTGGTGCCATCATATGATTGCGCACGTGGATCACACCCTAGGGTTAGCTATATGGTGATAGGACTATGTATTGGAGGGCAAGGGTGACAGAAGCTTCAGCCTAGCATAGAAATTGATGCATACGGGATTGAAGGGGGACCAATATATCTTAATGCTATGGTTGGGTTTTACCTCAATGAACATTAGTAGTTGCGGATGCCTCTCCCACGTAATACTTGCTATCGGTCTAGTAAAGTAGTCAATTGCTTAGGGGAAATTTCACAACTCCTGCCACCACTTTTCCACACTTGATTTATTTACTTTATTGTTTCTTTATATAAGCAGCCCCTACTTTTTATTTACGTACTCTTTATTATCTCGCAAACCTATCCAACAACACCTACAAAGTACTTCTAGTTTCATACTTGTTCTAGGTAAAGCGAACGTCAAGCGTGCGTAGAGTTGTATCGGTGGTCGATAGAACTTGAGGGAATATTTGTTCTACCTTTAGCTCCTCATTGGGTTTGACACTCTTACTTATCGAAAATTGTTGCGATCCTCTATACTTGTGGGTTATCAAGACCTTTTTCTGGCGCCGTTGCCAGGGAGCAATAGCGTGGGGTGAATATTCTCGTGTGTGCTTGTTTGCCTTATCACTAAGTAATTTTTATCTGCTATTCTTAGCTGTTCTCTATCTTTAGTTATGGATATGGAACACGAAATACCAAAAAAATTAGGTGTACTTGCTACTCATGGAGATGGGGAACCTCGTAAAACCCTCGATGCTGGTTATGTGAAAAATATTACGTACTACTTTAATAATCCTGAGAAAACCCCATTCAATTATGTAATGGGAGTAACATTGGATCAATGTGAATACTTTAGGGATTACCGCTTGACACAAAAAGGGGAACTATTATGGGATCAAATTCATATATTGAATTGGTATGCTAGGCAACTATGCTTGAGATATGATTATACTTGTTGCTCTAAGGTGAAGGCTCCACACCTTCCCTTTTCATGTGAATTTAATGATAATGAAACCTTAGCTTCTTTTGCTAATGGTATATATGATTACTATGATGTGGAACAAATAGAAGAATTTGTTGCTTTTAAGGGTGCTTATGAAATTGAATCTTTGTTTGAAAAGCATGAAGCTTATGATGATGATGTTTATAGGCCTGAAAATTTAGCTATCTTAAAATATTGCTTTTATAATTATAAATATAATTCCTATATTAATGCGCTTATTGAGAAAGTCTCCGCTGTCCAAGAAGAGACTAATATTTTGTAGGAGTCTATGGAAGAAGAAATTGATGAAATTGTGAGCTCATTGGATGAAAAAGATGATGAGGAGAGCGAAGAACAAAAGGAGGAAGAGCGGATTAGCTACCCGTGCCCACCTTCTAATGAGAGTAACTCGTCAACTCATACATTGTTTAATTTCCCTTCGTGCTTACTGAAGGATGATTTTGATGATGATTGTTATGATCCCTTGATTCTTTTGAAATATCCCTTTTTGATGATGCTTGCTATGCTTGTGGCCAAGATGCCAATATGAATTATGCTTATGGAGATGAACTTGCTATAGTTACTTATGTTAAACATGAAATTGTTGCTATTGCACCCACACATGATAGTCCTATTATCTTTTTTAATTCTCCAAACTACACTATATCGGAGAAGTTTGCTCTTATTAAGGAATATATTGATGGGTTACCTTTTACCCTTGCACATGATGATTTTGATGAATATAATATGCATGTGCTTGCTGCTCCTACTTGCAATTATTATGAGAGAGGAACTATATCTCCACCTCTCTATGTTTCCAATATGATAAAATTGCAAGAAATTGTTTATACTATGCACTGGCCTTTACTTTGTGTGCACGAATTGTTCTTTTATGACATGCCGATGCATAGGAAGAGAGTTAGACTTCTTCATTACATGATATATGTTACCTTGTGCTCACCACTAAATTACAAATCATTGTTAATTAACATTGGCTTTGATATACCTTGGGATCCGGGTGGATCCATTACTTGAGCACTATATGCCTAGCTTAATGGCTTTAAAGAAAGTGCTGCCAGGGAGACAACCCGGAAGTTTTAGAGAGTCATTTATTTTGGTTGAGTGCTTTTATATAGTTTAAAAACAACAAAAATAAAGAGGGGAACCCAAAACTTTTTCAAAAAGGAAAGCGAAAGTGAGAAAGACAAGCATTGTTGAAGTGGGAGCTAGCCTTGAACTTTGTTCATGCTCATGGAAACTTTGTGAATCTTGATTACAGAAACTTTTCAATAAAAATAATCATCCCCTTGTACAATTCCATTGTATTATAAAAATAATGTGCCAAGGTTTGCCTTTAGGATGTTTATATTTGCTTGATGGTTTGTACGGTGCAGGACAGAATCTTTGGCTGTAGTGCGCGATTTTTACATTTTTTGCTGGAACATCAAATGGTTCGGATTCTTTTTGCACTGTCTTTCTATAATTTTTTTTATTTTTCCTAATTTTTGTAGAATTTTCCAAGTATCAGAAGTATGGTGAATGTTCAGATTATTACAGACTGTTCTGTTTTAGACAGATTCTGTTTTTGATGCATAGTTTGCTTGTTTTGATGAAACTACCGATTCATATAAGTGGATTAAGCCATTAAAAAGTTATATTACAGTATAAAAAATTCAAAAACAAAATATGAATTGGTTTGCAACAGTACTTAGAGTAGTGATTTGCTTCATTATACTAACGGATCTGACCGAGTTTTCTGTTGAAGTTTTGTGTGGATGAAGTGTTCGATGATCGAGAAGGTCTTGATGTGAGAAGAAGGAAGAGAGGCAAGAGCTCAAGCTTGGGGATGCCCAAGGAACCCCAAGTAAATATTCAAGGAGAGTCAAGCGTCTAAGCTTGTGGATGCCCCGGAAGGCATCCCCACTTTCTTCAACAAGTATCGGTATGTTTTCGGATTCGTTTCGTTCATGTGATATGTGCAATCTTGGAGCGTCTTTTGCATTTAGTTTTCATATTTATTTTATGCACCATGCTGGTACGAGACAGTCCTTGGTTGAGTTATAGAATTCTCATTGCACTTCACTTATATCTTTTGAGTATGGCTTTATAGAATGCTTCATGTGTTTCGCTTATATCATTTGAAGTTTGGATTGCCTGTTTCTCTTTACATAGAAAACCGCCATTTGTCGAATGCTCTTTTGCTTCACTTAGATTTGTTAGGGCATGGGCATATCTTTTGTAGAAAGAATTAAACTCTCTTGCTTCACTTATATCTATTTAGAGAGATGACAGGAACTGGTCATTCACATGGTTAGTCATAAAATCCTACATAAAACTTGTAGATCACTGAATATGATATGTTTGATTCCTTGCAATAGTTTTGCGATATAAAGATGGTGATATTAGAGCCATGCTAGTGGGTAGTTGTGGATTGTAGAAATACTTGTGTTGAGGTTTGTGATTCCCGTAGCATGCACGTATGGTGAACCATTATGTAACGAAGTCGGAGCATGATTTATTTATTGATTATCTTCCTTATGAGTGGCGGTCGGGGACGAGCGATGGTCTTTTCCTACCAATCTATCCCCCTAGGAGCATGCGCGTAGTACTTTGTTTCGATGACTAATAGATTTTTGCAATAAGTATGTGAGTTCTTTATGACTAATGTTGAGTCCATGGATTATACGCACTCTCACCCTTCCACCATTGCTAGCATCTCTAGTACCACGCAACTTTCGCCGGTACCATAAACCCACCATATACCTTCCTCAAAAGAGCCACCATACCTACCTATTATGGCATTTCCATAGCCATTCCGAGATATATTGACATGCAACTTCCATCATCATCATATACATGACTTGAACATTCATTGTCATATTGCTTTGCATGATCGTAAGATAGCTAGCATGACGTTTTCATGGCTTGTCTGTTTTTTGATGTCATTGCTACGCTAGATCATTGCACATCCCGGTACACCACCGGAGGCATTCATATAGAGTCATATCTTTGTTCTAGTATCGAGTTGTAATATTGAGTTGTAAGTAAACAAAAGTATGATGATCATCATTATTAGAGCATTGCCCTAGTGAGGAAAGGATGATGGAGACTATGATTCCCCCATAAGTCGGGATGAGACTCCGGATTTTACAAAAAAATAAAAGAGGCCAAAGAAGCCCAAATAAAAAAAGAGGCCAAAGAAGCCCACCAAAAAAACAAAAAATAAAAAAAACAAAAAAAATGAGAGAAAAAGAGAGAAGGGGCAGTGCTACTATCTTTTTCCACACTTATGCTTCAAAGTAGCACCATGTTCTTCATATAGAGAGTCTCTTGAGTTATCACTTTCATATACTAGTGGGAATTTTCATTATAGAACTTGGCTTGTATATTCCGATGATGGGCTTCCTCAAATGCCCGAGGTCTTCATGAGCAAGCAAGTTGGATGCACACCCACTTAGTTTCAGTTGGAGCTCTCATACACTTATAGCTCTAGTGCATCCATTGCATGGCAATCCCTACTCACTCACATTGTTATCTATTGATGGGCATCTCCATAGCCCGTTGATACGCCTAGTTGATGTGAGACTATCTTCTCCTTTTTCTCTTCTCCACCATCATATTCTATTCCACCTATAGTGCTATGTCCATGGCTCACGCTCATGTATTGTGTGAAAGTGGAAAAGGTTTGAGAATGTCAAAAGTATGAAAGAATTGCTTGGCTTGTCATCGGGGTTGTGCATGATGTGAATATTTTGTGTGGTGAAGATGGAGCATAGCCAGACTATATGATTTTGTAGGGATAACTTTCTTTGGCCTTGTTATTTTGGAAAGACATGATTGCTTTATTAGTAGGCTTGAAGTATTATTGTTTTTATGTCAAATGATAGACTATTGCTTTGAATCATTCGTGTCTTAATATTCATGCCATGATTAGACATATGATCAAGATTATGCTAGGTAGCATTCCACATCAAAAATTATCTTTTTTATCATTTACCTACTCAAGGACGAGCAGGAATTAAGCTTGGGGATGCTGATACATCTCCGTCGTATCTATAATTTTTGATTGTTCCATGCTAATATTATTCAACTTTCATATACTTTTGGCAACTTTTATACCATTTTTGGGACTAACATATTGATCCAGTGCCTAGTGCCAGTTCCTGTTTGTTGCATGTTTTTGTTTCGCAGAATATCCATATCAAACGGAGTCCAAACGGGATAAAAACCGACGGAGATTTTTTTGGAATATATATGATTTTTGGGAACAAAAATCCACGCGAGACGGTGCCCGAGGTGGCCACGAGGCAGGGGGGGGCGCGCCTGCCCCCCTAGGCGCGCCCCTGACCCTCGTGGGCCACCCATAAGGCGGTTGACGCCCTTCTTTCGCCGCAAGAAAGCTTATATCCGGATAGAGATCATGTCAAAATTTCAGCCTAATCGGAGTTATGGATCTCCGGGAATATAAGAAACAGTGAAAGGGAAGAATCTGGGAACGCAGAAACAGAGAGAGACATAGAGACAGATCCAATCTCGGAGTGGCTCTCGCCCCTCCCGTTCCATGGAGGCCATGGACTAGAGGGGAAACCCTTCTCCCATCTAGGGAGGAGGTTAAGGAAGAAGAAGAAGGAGGGGCGCTCTCTCCCCCTCGCTTCCGGTGGCACCGGAGTGCCACCGGGGGCCATCATCATCACTGCGATCTACACCAACACCTCCGCCATCTTCACCAACATCTCCATCACCTTTCCCCCTCTATCTATAGCGGCCCACTCTCCCGCAACCCGCTGTACCCTCTACTTTAACATGCACTAAAAATACACTTCCGTGATGATAAGTGTTTGTCACAGTAGGTCGCGTTTTTTGTCATGCATGTACATCCATGATAAATTTATGACAGAATCAAGATAGTCATACCTGTGCTGTCGTAGAAGTGTTCCATGACATCAGCAAAATTATCATCACGGAAGTGTCCACTTCCATGACGATAAATCACGCGTCACAGAAGTGCTTTCGTCAAGGGTGACCGACACATGGCATCCACCGCAACGGAACGCCGTTAAGCTATCGGTCGGGTTTTGGATCCGATAACCCGTTAATAGCCCCGACCAATGGGGATTTTCCACGTGTAAAATCATCATTGGCTAGAGGAAACACGTGTCGGCTCATCGTTGGGACAGATGTCATCCACTCACTGGACAGAAGGCACCTATGATACGTCGACACGTGGCACGACCCAATAGTGGCCCATTCCTGTGAAAAGGCCGGCCCGTTTGACTTGGTCAAAAGCTGGTGGGCCGGCCCATGGAAAGCCTGTTAACAGCCTGTTCGCATATAGCCCATTTACAGCCCGCTAACCCAAGGCCCATTATGCCCTATATGAATTAGGCCTAGTAGCGTCATCTGGGCCATCCAATATGATTCCAGTCCGTTTTCACTTCTGGCCCATGTATAGCCCATGACATCTTTCGGCCCATATGAGGCCCTTTGTAACTCTTGGCCCATTAGCGGCCCGTGCTGAAACTGGCCCGTAATGAACAGTGTATTACTTTACAGCCATTAATGGCCCGTGGTGAAACTGGCCCGTAATGAACAGTGTATCACTTTATACCCATTAACGGCCCGTTATTCCGTTGGGCCATTTCTAGCCCAAGTTAACTTTCGGCCTTCTGAGGGCCCATTTATTCTTGGGCTCATTTGCAGCATTCGGTTACTTACGACCCGTTATTGTCATTTTCTGCTTGTGGGCAAAATTCAGCCCGTCGTTACAGTCAGACCATTTGTGGACCACTAGTCTGTTGGGCCATTTTCATAGCATCACCAAATATGGCCTATTAACGGCCCGTTATGGTCAGCCCATAAAACGTACGATTTCCATTAAAGGCCCGTCTATGGCCCATTAAAGGCCCATACAAGACCCATAAATGAGTCGGCGGCCCATGGATCCTACGAGACATAGAAGGCCCATGGATCCTACGAGATGTAGAAGGCCCATGAATCCTACGAGACGTACAAGGCCCATGGATCCTACGAGACGTAGAAGGCCCATGGATCCTACGAGACATAGAAGGCCCATGGATCCTACGAGACGTAGAAGGCCCATGGATCCTACGAGACATAGAAGGCATATGGATCCGACGGCCCGTGAAGGGCCATGGTCGGGCGAGTTGGCCCCTGTTTGAACGATATAGCATATTCAAAGAATTATCCTACTCAATACTATCACCTCTAAAAAGCATACACTATACAACAAAGAGATCAAGGCATAGAAAGGTAGAATAATCCTACACTATACAATAAAGAAATTACAGCCGATTATACCCACTGGGCATTATGGTTCGGTACAGGTGATAATAAAGCATACACAAACAGCAAATTACATACACTGGGCAAACACAGCTCGTACATCATGGATGCGCATCAACTTAACTCCATTTGAACTATAATCTCTTCAGAAAATAGGATTGGCTGGATTCAGATAGCACAAATTTCAGTCTGCAAAATCTCCAATTCCTTCATGGTTACCTCAGTTTCTTGTTTCATTTTTTTGACTCCTGCATCTAATACCTGCATGTCTAGTCTCAACTTGTTGATTATACGTTGACAATCATGTACACGTTGTCTTGCCACCTCTAGTTGATGCTCGAGAACATCAACACATTCCAATTCCGATCCATAATCATTCAGTAACGACCATGCTGCACTACTCGTAGATCTTTGTGTTGATGTCACTTCATCCTAAAATGTTTTTGTAAGTACACATGACTAGGGCAAAAATATAGTTACAACATGAAGCGAACAAGACACTATTTTGTACTACATGGCAAAATAGGACTAAGAATAATGTTACACGTCACTTTCAAAAAAATGTTACACGTCATGAAGCATAAGCAGGTGATATTTTAAAAAATATAAAAAAGATAGTCTGTGCAGCCTGCATACAGAAATCCCTCTTAGCTCACCAGAGGAGCATGATGTTGGGGCCCAATCGAAAACACAGACAAGTTACAAATTTAGACAGCATGTTGCTTATAAGTAAGCAAGCAGTTGGCCATTCTGTGCCTCAATGAAAGTCTTAGGGAGCATAATGAATAGCAGAGGGTTTCATACAAACATACTACAGCAGGCAAAACTATGCAATCATTAGCGTAGTATAAACTAGATTGTGAGCCTCATGCAATAATAGTTGGTTAATAGACTTCAAAGCTTCATGCACACTTCGGCAGAGTAATTAAATGGTAAGGCCTTTAATTATGTCAACTAATAGTGATACAAGTACCAAACATCAGGCATGATTATTTGGGCATATCATTAACTAAGGACAAATAAAGCAATTGAAAAGAGAAAATTAACTATGCCTGAAACAAACAAGGAATTGAAATGTTGAGTTGCATACAGTGACTTACCTTAGCAGGTTGAAGAGGCTCAGCGCAGCTCCTACTTCTCTTGCAAGGCTCCTTCCTAACATCTTGTACTTGGAAATCCTCAATCTTATCTTCATTGCACCCCCTCTGCAAGGTGACACAAACTAGTTACTCGTCTCCTTGGAAGATAAATATGCATACTTTCTAGTCTGTGAACACAAAAGGATGAGATTATAACAAAACAGCACCACATAATGAAACATGCCAAATCTCTTGCACTTGCACACAATGAAATGAGCATTTACTATGTCTGCACTATGTAAAAACTAGGCATACCTTCGAACTGGATCTCCAGGTACTCTTGGAGAGCCTACTGTAGTGTACAGCCAAACCTTTATGTCACCTATGAGTTAGACAAGGCCCCACTACATCAGCCCTTAGTGTTTAAATCGTTGACAAGCTCTGTTAGAGTGTTAGGTCAAGAACAACAAGTAATCAAAGCAAACAGTCCTAGTATGGCTGGCTGATGCAAACAAGCAATTGAACAGATGTGTGAGCAAATCTTACATATCAAGAAAAGAAGCAAAGAAGGAGGCTTAAAGACCATCACTTGACTGACCAGATTTAAGGGGCATTTAAACATCATGTGCAACGTATGAACTAACATAAACATTGCATATTCCAAATTCTACAATGGAATGCACATGTATTAGGTTATTCCATGTATGATGATGCCTAAATGTACATATAGCAGGCAAGAGTGATTCATCATTGCACGCACAATTGAATTGCAGGTTAAGGGCCAGTTCGGTTCCGGCTTTTCAGGGCATATTTTCAAAATAAGCCATAAAAGATGTAAAGGAGTCATTTTTGAGTTATGGGCTTGGGCTTAACTAATTTCGCTTTGGAGGGGGGGGGGGGGTGTTTCGGGTAGAACCTCACTAAAAATTGAAGGGAAGGGGAATAGTGAAATGACTCTGTTGTCTGCCTATATTAAACTCAAAATGCAACTACTGACACCCGTGTCACACCTGACCTTCAAGTAAAAACAAACACACAAGCATTCATTGCCCTGCCCGCTTGCATCTCCTCTCCCCTTTCCCTCTACCTTGATCCCCTGCCTGCAGCACTAGGGTTCCTCCAGCGAGCCGTCGCCACTGGTCCCATCTGGCCTGGTCCTCGACGATGCTATGTCCAGCTAGGCTACATGGCCGGCGGGTAGGGGAAAATCTCCCTGGCTGCTCCTCCCTCTAGCGCCGCCCCTCATTCTCATGGTCTCCAGCAGCTGCTCCACTATGGTTCGTCCAACGCACTACTCTGGTGGGCGCTGCACAACTACGGCTGATGCCACACTGCGGCAGAAGGCACCTTATTCCCCCTCCCTCCACCCAGGCCATGGCCTTGAGGTGCTGTTGAAGGATGAACTCATCCAACAAGGTGAGGATCTCCTCTGATTTTCTTGCCAAATTTTCATTCTGATCCACTATACTATGAGTTGCTATGAGCTGCTTCTGTTGCTGCTATATGATGCATTGCTATGAGCTGCTACTGCTGCTGCTATATGATGAATTGCTACGAGCTGCTGCTGCTGTATGATGAGTTGCTATGAGCTGCTGCTGCTATATGATGAATTGCTATGAGCTGCTGCTGCTGCTGCTATATGATGAGTTGCTACAAGCTCCTCCTGCTGCTGCTATATGATGAATTGCTATGAGCTGCTCCTGCTGCTACTATATGATGAATTGCTATGAGCTGCTCCTGCTACTGCTATATGATGAATTGCTATGAGCTGCTCCTGCTGCTGCTATATGATGAATTGCTATGAGCTGCTGCTGGTATATGATGAATTTTAGACTGCTGCTGCTGTATGTTGAGTTGTTATGAGCTGCTGCTGCTATATGATGCTTTTAGGTGGTGCTGCTATACAATAATAACCACCCACTTGGACCATCGAATTTCAATAAATAATTGTTCTTCATTTAAATGCGGGTCATGCGTTCTTTGTTTAAATTAGGCAATGGGATCTCTATGGAAAACATTGACCAAAGTAGATTGTGCCAAGTAGATGGTATCTTTGTATTTGCATTTTGAGCAAATAGTGATGGTCTGTTTCCTATCATATTAATTACTGCACTGGGTTCAATTTGTGATGTTTGCAAGTCAAATTAATTTCCAGATGGGCAGCAAAATGAAAAAATATAATGCAATCTAGACTTTCCATTGATCATACCAAAGATAAGCTGAAAACGCAATGAAAAGAACTAGTTGGCTTATTACATGGAGCTTATATTCACAGGTGCTTATTTTCTTAGGATAACTCGTAATAACTGTCCCTATGAAACTTGGCTAATAGAACTGGCATACAAATAACATGTCACAATGATTGCAATGGAGGAGTGACGTACCATAGCACACTGTATAGGCTCACCGCTGCCTCTCCTTTTTTTGTGATGTTCCATAAAATTGCCACATACATCTTGTACTTTTTCATTGTGTAACCCTATCTGCAAGTTGACACGGCTAATTTTAGACATCTCTACATGATACTACATTGCATATCCCTTGCGCATATTTAAACCACCAATTAACGATTGTGTGTGTACCATAAACTAGCCATGACTCTGTATGCCGGACTAGCAGGCACTCTAAGGGAGCCTAATGTAGTGCACTGGAATTCCCACATGCCACCTACGATTTTGTGTAATGTACTGCCCCTGTTCCTAAATATATGTCTTTGTAGAGATTCTAGTATGGACCACATACAGATGTATATAGATGCATTTTTGAGTGTAGATTCACTCATTTTGCTCCGTATGTAGCCTATAGTGGAATCTCTAGAAAGACTTATATTTAGGAACGGAGGTACGAGGTAGTATCATGTATGACATCTACATATCTAATTTAGCAGCCAGTAGTAGAAATCATTGTCTGCACAAAGGGATTACTGGTCGAAAATCCTAGCAAAGCACGCTAGCAGTCACTGAACAATACAAGAGAGAGAGACGCGCTTATAAGATCATAGCAATGCCTCAGTCCAGGATCTTGGTTGGTCAAGCTATTAGATCCAGAAGAAACATCGTCCTTGTAGTTTTTGCCAGCTGCATAATAGGTAACAGCGACCGGTTAGTATATTTGAAGTACATCAGGCAGGTGATGCTGGACGGGTTTAAAGGTGTCAAGTACCTAGGCCGTGGCGGGTGCTTGGCATCTCTCCAGACGATGGGAATCAGGTTAGAAACGTCGAGGGTGATGATGCTGCATTGGTTGTCAGGGTCTGGTAAGGAGGTCTAGAACCGTCGAGTATGGTTGTAGGATTGAAAGTATGTCTAGAGGGGGGGGGGGTGATTAGACTACTTGACCAAATAAAAATCTATCCTTTTCCCAATTTTAGTCTTTGGCAGATTTTAGCTATCTTAGCACAAGTCAAGCAATCTTAACACAATTCAAGCAAGCATGCAAAGAGTTTATGAGCAGCGGAAAATAAAGCATCCAACTTGCAAGAATGTAAAGGGAAGGGTTTGGAGAATTCAAATGCAATTGGAGACACGGATGTTTTTGTCGTGGTTCCGATAGGTGGTGCTATCGTACATCCACGTTGATGGAGACTTCAACCCACGGAGGGTAACGGTTGCGCGAGTCCACGGAGGGCTCCACCCACAAAGGGTCCACGAAGAAGCAACCTTGTCTATCCCATCATGGCCATTGCCCACGAAGGACTTGCCTCACTAGCAGTAGATCTTCACGAAGTAGGCGATCTCTTTGCCCTTACAAGCTCCTTGGTTCAACTCCACAATCTTTGTCGGAGGCTCCCAAGTGACACCTAGCCAATCTAGGAGACACCACTCTCCGAGAAGTAACAAATGGTGTGTTAATGATGAACTCCTTGCTCTTGTGCTTCAAATGATAGTCTCCCCAACACTCAACTCTCTCTCACAGGATATGGATTTGGTGGAAAGAAGATTTGAGTGGAAAGCAACTTGGGAAGGCTAGAGATCAAGATTCATATGGTAGGAATGGAATATCTTGGCCTCAACACATGAGTAGGTGGTTCTCTCTTAGAAAATGTGTATTGGAAGTGTAGGTATGTTCTGATGGCTCTCTCCATGAATGAAGAGTGGGTGGAGGGGTATATATAGCCTCCACACAAAAACTAACCATTACACACAATTTACCAATCTCGGTGAGACCGAATTGAAAAACTCGATCGGACCGATTTAGCAAACCTAGTGACCGTTAGGGTTTTCGGTGGGATTGAGATGCAACTCGGTAGGACCGATATGGTTAGGGTTAGGGCATAACGTAATCTCGGTGTGACCGATTACACAAAATCGGTGAGACCGATTTTGGTAATAAGCTAACCAGAGAGTTGGTCAGGTAAACTCGGTGGGACCGACCGCTCATTTCGGTGGGACCGAAATGTTACAAAAGGGAAACCGAGTGTTTACATTGCAATCTCGGTGGGACTGATCGCTCATCTCGGTAGGACCGAAACGTTACGAAGGGAAATAGAGAGATTACAACCCCATCTCGATGTGACCGAAATCCCTATCGGTGAGACTGATTTGATTGGGTTTGTGGTAGTGGCTATGACATATGAAACTCGGTGGCGCCGGATAGAAAGAATCGGTGGGGCCGAGTTTGACTTTTGGTTTAGGTCATATGTGGATGTGGGAAGGTAGTTGAGGGTTTTGGAGCATATCACTAAGCACTATGAAGCAAGAACCTCATTAAACAACACCTCATCCGTCCTTGATAGTATTGGCTTTTCCTATAGACTCAATGTGATCTTGGATCACTAAAATATAAAATGTAGAGTCTTGAGCTTTGAGCTTGAGCCAATATTTTTGTCCTTAGTATTTTGAGGGGTCCACTTTCCTCATCCATGCCATGCCATTCATTGAGCTTTTCCTGAAATATTAATCTTGGAATAGCATTAGCTCAATGAGCTATATGTTGTTAGGAATTACCAAAACCACCTAGGGATAGTTGCACTTTCAATCTCCCCCTTTTTGGTAATTGATGACAACATATAGATCAAAGCTTTGACAAATGATAATAAGAGTGAAAAACATTGTCGCTTTGAGAAGTATGTGAAAAGCAAGAGCCCCCCCCCTAAATTTGTGCATAGTTTATGATTTGCTTTGGACTGCAAATGCAGAAAGAGTTAGGCTCATGGTTACTCTTCCATGTCACATACATCTTGGTGGAGCGCTCAAAATGATAATAATTAAATACATGCACTCATCACCAAGCAAAGTGAATGATCATATAGGGATAAAATGATAATGTCATCCAACAAGCATTAAGGTAGCATATGATCAAACACACGTGATCATCCAAGTATCTCACAGACAGAAAGTATCTCAAACAAGCAAAGCAAATAAAGTTCAACCACCAAAGCAAGAGAGAATAAAAAGCAACGATCTCTCTCGAAGCCTATGATCTATACATTTTTCTCCCCCTTTGGCAACAAGTTACCAAAAGTTCCTAGAAAATGCATAGCACTAAATTGTCTCTCAGGATTGGTCTCTAGGTGGTGGTGTCCGTATAACTCCAAGAACGAAGGCTTCAGTCAAAGTAGATGGAGCTGATGGAGTAGGTGCTGGAGCTAGTGGCACTGAAGCTGTAGCTGGTGCAGATGAAGTGGCTCTGGTGTCTGGAACAGGCACTGCAGCAGATCTCTGAGCTCTAGGCACTCTGGCAAATGCATCAGTGGTTGTCTTGCCCTTCCTCTCCTGCATATCATCCTGAAGTTGCTCCATAATAGACTGGATCTTAGTTACCTTCACATCCAAGTCATAGAACTTTTGCTCCATGATCCTCTCCAAGCTCTCCTGGTTTTGAGTCAGGGTGGCCAGTCCCTTCTCAATCCTCAGAGTGGAGGCAATCAAGTAGCCAAGCTGATCTTGCTTGCTCTTCAGAAGATACTGAGATGCTTCTTTAGTAGTTGGCATCCTTGCAGCCTTTTCAGCCTTTGCCTTCTCCTTCTTGGCTTGTGCATGCACAGAAGATGGTTCATTTTCATCCATCACCACAGTGTTATCCTCAAATTCTGGGTAGATAGGCATGTGCTCCTTATCCAGGAGATATGTACCAGTGCCCATCTTGGAGTTAATCAGCTCCTGGATCTGTGTGGCATACCCACAACTCCTCTTCTGATCTGCAGCCGTCCTCTTGATAGTTTCAACTATAAGGCTCATGACTTTGAACTTCTGTGGGACATCAAAGATATGAAGCAAGTTTATTGCATGGCCTCTGATCGTCTTGTGATCACCTGACTTTGGCAAGAGAATGTGCCTAAGGATCCAGTTGATAGTAGGCAAGCCTGACAGAAGATAATGTACAGATCCAAACTTATGTGTCTCAAGAGCAGCATCTGGGATCTCCTTATACATGTGTGCCATGGAGTTGTGATCCTTGTTCTTCTTGGCATAGACATCCAAGTCATCTTCACTCTCTTTTGGAGCATTGATCAACTTCGCCCATTCAGCAACCGTTGACTGGTACCTCGTACCTTCAGACATCCAGACAATCCTTCCATCTGGGTAGAAGTGAGTTGTGGAGTAGAACTGCATGATGAGCTCATCATTCCATTTTGTGAGCTTCTGAGCCACAAACTCATCGACTCCACACGCCTTGAAACTATCATACACACCTGGATAATGTTCATCATTCTCCCTGATGTACTCCCAGTCGACCCATCTCATCTCACACACTATGGGCTTCTTGTCAAGCAAGATGTTCTCATAGAAATCCTGCCGTTCCTTTGTATGGAACCTGTAATCGACAGCAGCCCTTCTCCTGGTGGAATATGGATCAGACTCTCTCCATAGCCTCAGACCTGAGTCCTTCCTGATCTTCATGTTCTCAGCAACTGGATGAGCATCATTGTGATATGGGATTTTTGGTTTTAGCTTCCTCAAGACATGTGACTCATCATATTCTTCTTCCATTTCAGCTTCAGGCACTGGGGCCTTGTTCTTCTCCTCAGCAAGGATGTTCCTGGTGCTCCTCTTTGGTTTTGGCTTTGGAGCTGGAGCAGCAGCCTTAGGAGCAGTCTTAGGCTTAGATGGAATAGCCCCTGCCCTGATGGCATCACCCATAAGCTTCTGAGCTTTGGGTGCTGGTGCAGCATCGTCTTCCTCTTCCTCTTCAGAATCTCTCATGATTGAGGATCTCCCAAGCACTCTAGCAGTGGTCTTTTTGACCCTCTCTTTCCTCTTCTTCTCTGCCATAACCTGCTCTTTGGGTGCAGATCCCAAAGTCTCTTGAGTAGATGCTCTGGCCTTAGACATTGGAATTCTCTTGACAGGAACCTTTTGCTTCATGCCTGGCTTGGTGGCAGCAGCTGTGCCATATTCCTTCTTCAGGACTTTTCTCTTTGAGGTGGTTTCTTCTTCCTCAGCCACATAGTCCTCATCCTCTGACTCTCAAGTTCTTTTCTTGCTGGCCCTGGTGGCAGCTTTGGGTAAGTTGCTTGGGGTGCTCCTGCTACCATCATCTGAGCTGCTCGAGGGACTAGTGCCCTCACTCAAGTGAACCTGCTCCTCTGACTTGTTCTGGCTGTCACTCTAATCAGACATATTGCAAACACTGATAGCAGACCCTGTGAATAGGTATAGATGAGATAGAGTGGATAAGCATCACAAAATGCAGAGGTTTTTGCAAAAGAATGATTCAAAAACTTATTTTTAGTTTTCCACAGAAAGCATTTCGGATCAACCGATTTGTAAACTCGGTGATACCGGAGCAGCTGTTGGAATCTAAACTAGTGAACTCGGTCAGACCGAGTCACAGTTTGATGGCACCGAGACTGCTAGGGTTTCACAGAGTCCTGAACTCGGTCACACTGATTTGAATTCACGGTCAGACCGAGAATCACATGTGCAATGGCCTGAGCCAAATCGGTGGTACCGAGTTCCACAACTCGGTGGATCCGAGATGGTTTCGGCGGAAACCTAACCCTAAATTTTCAAATCATCTCTAATCTACGGAGTGTTTTGACTGGATAGAATGATCTCAATCGTGGCAAGATACATGGCGAACACAATGTGCTAGGAATCAGATAGGGATAGCACAGTGATCGAGTTCATACCCTAGTTCGGCAAAGAACTCGCTACGGCGGCAACAACGGGGTTGATTCCCGTTGACAGCGGCGGAGACCAGCGACAGGAGGCGGCTGGCGACAAGGAGGACGATCCGGAGACCCTGGAGACAGAGCAGGCTAAGCGCGGGTCGAGGAGGTTCGGAAAGTTTTCCAAAATTTGACCCGTGGATATATATAGCCCGACCCTGTCGGTGTGACCGAGTGGAACAACTCGGTGGCACCGAGATTCATAACTGCAAGCAGTTACTAAAACTCAGTCTGACCGAAAAGTTCAAATCGGTTGCACCAAGATTGAAAACCTAGATCGACTTAGTGATCTCGGTATGACCGAAATAGGTGAATCGGTCAGACCGAAACACACAAAGAAGTTTTGGAAGTTTAAGTCTATGACGAACCGGGGACTCCGAGTGCTCCTCACACAGAGTGGTCCGAATCTGACTTGATCAAATTTTGTGATGCAACATGAACAGAGTTTGAGACGAGAAAAGCAGAGATAGCTAGAGAAGGTTCTTAGGCATTCTTGTCCATCCACTTGGCCAAAAGAAAAGGAAACCAAACAATCAAAACAACAAGTGGATGTCCTCGAATGAGTAAATTATGCAACCAACATGCTCACACAATAAAATGACAAATGAAATATGTGGCAAAGCATGCACAAACAATTCTAGCATCTATCAAGCAATTGGCGATGACTAGGTCATCTATATATGAGTATATTGACTTAGGAATCAAATGAGAACATTTGATCATAGGTCATACTCATCGTTTAAGCACAAGTGGGGTTACCACTTTTACATAAAGCGTTGTTGTGTTCACACCATTAGAGTTGCTTTAACTCAATTGATAGAGTAAAGCTCCCCCTAGATGTGAGATCCCCCCTAAGAGGGATAAACTAACCTTGGGTTTTGTCGATGATGACTTCATGTAGGTGTTGAAGATGTGGATGCTCTACGTTGATGTAGATCATTTGGAGCTATCCTTTGGAGTGAGTTCCACTTTCAATACCTACACGGGTTAGTCCCACAAGGAACAAACAAGGATATCCATAGACATAGAGTGATGCACACACAAGATGATGTCTATGAAAGCTTTAGGTTACCTTGTCCCTTGTCTTACCAACAAGAGGGTTTGTGACTCCTTGAACTAGTGCAAGATGTGGAAGTTGATTGCACTTGTTCTTGCCAAAATGATAAGAGTGAAGTATGTTGGCGGAGTCACCCTCAAGAACTCTCTAGTTCTTCTTCTTCTTCGGGATCCACACCATCTTGATGGGAATCCTCGGAGTTGCAGTTGTACTCGATGAAGTGGAACTTGATGTAGTCTTGGGAACCCACTTGACCAAGGCCTTAGGAGCTTCTTCAAATGCATCAATTTCCTCTTGAAGCTTGTTCTTGCCTTTTTGCTTGTGGTCTTGTGGTGGAAGATCATCTTGAGCTTGTGTCCCTTTGGATGAAGTAGGATCATACTTCTCTTGTTGAGGAACAAACTTCGTCTTGGGGTATTGATCTTCTTCCCACTCAACTCCATTGGCATTGAACTTTCATTCAAAACCAATACCTTGATTCTTCCGTTGCCTTCCTTGCTTGCGTACAATTTCCTCGAATTGCTTACTCCCGGCAAGGCTCTTGTAAACACCTTTCTCTATAATTCCCTTCAATAAGCTATTTTCTTGCTCAAGTGTAACTTGGCTAAGAGAATCATTAGTGGAATCAAGAGAACTACTAGAAGTAACAACATTGGATTTAGCATGATCATTGTTACTACTAGAAGAAGAATCTTTCTTGTTCTTGTTACTAGACTTGACTTGAGGCATGTAAGTGGATAAGAGTAAACGCTTGGCAATGCAAGAAGAACTTTTCTTGCGAAGATCATCATTGATTGCCTTTAAGAACTCATGCTCTTGCTCAAGGTTGAGCTCTTCAAAACGTAATTTCTCATGAGTCCTTAAAAGTTCTCAATGATCTCCTAAGATAGTTTCATGAGCTAACTTAAGAGTGTTTAGTTCTTTAGTTAGAGACTCAATCTTCTCCTTATCATTGTCATTCGTTTCATCATAGTATTCGTCACTATAGTTGTCAACAAGTAACTCATCATCACCTAACAAGTCATCTTCATCACTATTGAAATCAACATACTCGGGGTGTGATAACTTTGGACCTTTGGCCATGAAGCATCTTCCAATTCCTTCATTTGGTGAATCAAATATGTCGTAGGAGTTGGTTGACACAAGTGCTAGTTCGGCAACACCTTCGTCTTGAGTATATTCGGAGTCGGAGTGATAGATTCTCCCGGAGTCATTGTCGGAGTTGGAGCCGGATACCCATTCACCAACATGAGCTTGATGTCTTCATTTTGTGTAGCTCCTTGATGACTTGTCCTTCCTCTCCGAATCCTTGCTTCTCTGAGAGGGTCTTCGTTCATATCGATCATCCCTACTCCTTCTCTCCCTTGATGGTGATTCTTCTCTTCTACTTCTTCTTTTGGGAGAATATTTTCTTCTCTTGTGAGGAGCCGTACACTCATTGGAGTAGTGTCCAGGTCTTCCACAATTGTAGCAGTTTCGCTCTCGACTAGAAGATCTTTTGTCATTGTAGGACCTTGACTTGGAACTTCTCTCCTTGCTTCTACTCTTGTAGAACTTGTTGAAGTTCTTCACCATTAGGCTCAATTCTTCATTGAAGGTTTGTTTCTCACTTGATGATGTGGGGGCTTCACATGAGGCTTTGTAAGCACCACTTGACTTGTTATGGAGCTCCTCCTTATCCTTAAGTGACATCTCATGAGCAACAATTCTTCCAATGACTTCCGTTGGCTTGAGATCTTTGTAATTCGGCATCATTTAGATCAATGTGCATACGGTATCGTATTTTCCATCCAAGGCTCTTAGGATCTTCTTGATGATGAATTTGTCGGTCATCTCTTCACTTCCTAAGCCGGCAATCTCATTTGTGATAAGAGCAAGCCTAGAGTACATTTCAGCGACACCTTCACCATCCTTCATTTTGAACTTGTCAAGTTGACTTTGAAGCACACCCAACTTGGATTCCTTGACGGAGTCGGTACCTTCATGCATGTCAATCAAAGTATCCCAAATTTCCTTTGCATTCTCAAGACGGCTGATTTTATTGAATTCTTCGGGGCACAATCCGTTGAAGAGGATATCACAAGCTTGAGCATTGTATTGTAGCATCTTCAAGTCGTCCGCGGTAGCTTCATGATTCGGTTCTCTCCCATCAAAGAATTCACCTTGCAAGCCAACACACGCAATAGCCCAAACGGCGGGGTTATGTCCAAGAATATGCATTTTCATCTTATGCTTCCAACTAGCAAAATTAGTGCCATCAAAGTAAGGACCTCTACGGTGATAATTTCCCTCGCTAGACGCCATGCTCTCCTAGGTTGTGAAACCAAGGCTATGACCACCAAAAGCTATGGAAATCAAAGCAAATGGAGACCAAAGCTCTGATACCACTTGTAGGATCGAAAGTATGCCTAGAGGGGGGTGATTAGACTACTTAACCAAATAAAAATCTATCCTTTTCCCAATTTTAGTCTTTGGCAGATTTTAGCTATCTTAGCACAAGTAAAGCAATCTTAACACAATTCAAGCAAGCATGCAAAGAGTTTATGAGCAGCGGAAAATAAAGCATGCAACTTGCAAGAATGTAAAGGGAAGGGTTTGGAGAATTCTAACGCAATTGGAGACACGAATGTTTTTGTCGTGGTTCCGATAGGTGGTGCTATCGTACCTCCGCGTTGATGGAGACTTCAACCCACGGAGGGTAAGGGTTGCGCAAGTCCACGGAGGACTCCACCCACAAAGGGTCCACGAAGAAGCAACCTTGTCTATCCCATCATGGCCATCACCCACGAAGGACTTGCCTCACTAGCGGTAGATCTTCACGAAGTAGGCGATCTCCTTGCCCTTACAAACTCCTTGGTTCAACTCCACAATCTTTGTCGGAGGCTCCCAAGTGACACCTAGCCAATCTAGGAGACACCACTCTCCAAGAAGTAACAAATGGTGTGTTAATGATGAACTCCTTGCTCTTGTGCTTCAAATGATAGTCTCCCCAACACTCAACTCTCTCTTGCAGGATATGGATTGGGTGGAAAGAAGATTTGAGTGGAAAGCAACTTGGGAAGGCTAGAGATCAAGATTCATATGGTAGGAATGGAATATCTTGGCCTCAACACATGAGTAGGTGGTTCTCTCTTAGAAAATGTGTATTGGAAGTGTAGGTATGTTCTGATGGCTCTCTCCACGAATGAAGAGTGGGTGGAGGGGTATATATAGCCTCCACACAAAAACTAACCGTTACACACAATTTACCAATCTCGGTGAGACCCAATTGAAAAACTCGGCCAGACCGATTTAGCAAACCTAGTGACCATTAGGGTTTTCGGTGGGACTGAGATGCAACTCGGTAGGACCGATATGGTTAGGGTTAGGGCATAACGTAATTTCAATGTGACCGATTACACAAACTCGGTGAGAACTATTTTGGTAATAAGCTAACCAGAGAGTTGGTCAGGTAAACTCGGTGGGACCGATCGCTCATTTTGGTGGGATCGAAATGTTACAAAAGGGAAACAGAGAGTTTACATTGCAATCTCGGTGGGATCGATCGCTCATCTCGGTAGGACCAAAATGTTACGAAGGGAAACAGAGAGATTACAACCCCATCTCGGTGTGACTGAAATCCCTATCGGTGAGACCGATTCGCCTAGGGTTTGTGGCAGTGGCTATGACGTATGAAACTCGGTGGCACCGGATAGAAAGAATCGGTGGGGCCGAGTTTGACTTTTGGTTTAGGTCATATGTGGATGTGGGAAGGTAGTTGAGGGTTTTGGAGCATATCACTAAGCACTATGACGCAAGAACCTCATTAAACAACACCTCATCCCTCCTTGATAGTATTGGCTTTTCCTATATACTCAATGTGATCTTGGATCACTAAAATATAAAATGTAGAGTCTTGAGCTTTGAGCTTGAGCCAATCTTTTTGTCCTTCATATTTTGAGGGGTCCACTTTCCTCATCCATGCCATGCCATTCATTAAGCTTTTCCTGAAATATTAATCTTGGAATAGCATTAGCTCAATGAGCTATATGTTGTTAGGAATTACCAAAACCACCTAGGGATACTTGCACTTTCAAGGGTGTTTGTGGAGCGGCTCTAGTAGGGTGGACTATGGTGTGGGCGAAGCGGATCTGTGGCCATGGACGAGGGCGTAGGTGAAGCTACTCCGGTGGTTGGGTTAAGGATGGTGTCGACGATGCGGATGTGCGGCCATGGACGGGGCGTCAGAAGCTGCTCCGGTGGTTGGGTTAAGGATGGTGTTGGCGATGCGGATCTGCGGCCGTGGACGGGGTGTCAGAAGCTGCTCCGGTGGTTGGGTTAAGGGTGGTGTCGACGATGCAGATCTGCGGCCGTGGACGGGGCGTCAGAAGCTGCTCCGGTAGGTTGGATGAGGGTGCGAGGAAGCGGATCTGAGGCCATGGACTTGTGAGTTGGCAAAGCGGCCCCGATAGGGTTGAGAATGGTATAGGCAAAGCTACTCCAGTAGGGTTGAGGATGGTGTCGGCGAAGCGGCTCCGGTAGGGTTGAGGAAGGTGTCGGCGAAGCGGCTCTGGTAGGGTTGAGGAAGGTGTCAGCGAAGAGGATCAGAGGCCGTCGACGGGGGCGTCGGTGGGGCGGCTCCGGGGGGTGTGGACGAGGCGTCTCCGGTGGGGAGTACGAATGAGCCACTACAGATGCGCGGCGGTTGACGAGAGTACCGGCGAAGCAGATCCGACACCGTGGACAAGGTCGGCACTGAATGGGCTGTGGTACAGTGGTGGATGAGCAGCCTACTTGTTTCTAGGGGAGGTGGGAGGTGTAGATGCGGCCGCAGAAGCAGATCCGGCGAGGTGGACACCACTGGCAGTGAATGGGCTATGGTACGCCGGTGGATGAGCAGTCTAGGGTTTCAAGAGGGGAGGGGAGAAAGGGAGATGAAGTACGGACGACGTGATGTAAGATGCTCTGGTGCTGAGGAGTTTGTCGTTTTTGCGGGAGGGGGAGAGGAAATGGGGGTGCCGTGTAGTGGGGGAACCGGAAGTTACCAAAGCAGCCCCGACCTATCATGTAGATGAGGGCGGTATTGTAACTGTTGGTCTCCGTGCACCAAGGACAAAAGGGGGATTTCGCATGCTAAAGACTAAGGTGGCGGAAATTTTAGAAGGAGGCGGGAGATTTTGCCGCCCGCGGGATCGTTCGTATCCAGTTTCAACTAATTTTGGACCGTGCTAGCGGGAAGGTCATGCTAGACTGTGTACACGGGGCACGCGTCAGCAGTTAATAACTGGTGTGAAGTCCACCCCAGAAAAAAAGACAATAACTCGGGATGATGCGCCAATAACTTGGACGTTCACATGGGCGCGACCAATCGTACGCGTGTAGTGGCACATTGACAAAAAAGGGATCAAACGCTCAGCCTATGTATTTCTCGTGTAAATAGATAATTTAGTGCCATTGGTTATTTACTTTAAACATAATGCATTGACGTGTTAGTGTAGAGGCGCACAAAAAGAAATGGATATTGTAGTCAGATACTTAAAAGTGTTACCTCATATGATTACATAGCCTCCATTTCATAAATTGCGTACCCGTTGAATTCATATATGAATATTACATATATTACTTCAAAATAGAAACTTAAATCATCCAAGACTAATGAATTTGAATGCAAGAGTAACAATGGTGCATGTACATGATAGCTACATTGGTTGTTTGAAGAAACATCACTGTAACTTTGGCATGCACAACTGAAAAGGTTTATTTAAATAGAAAAAATGTGATATATGAGTGTCCAATCTTTATAGCGTTGAATCGATATTGTACCTTTGGCCACGATACGAAGTAGATATTGACTTATGTTCAAGCGATGCACGTCCACGATCGCTAGATAGTGATACGTGAATGAATTGTGCAATCTCTCTCACACGCATACATATCTCATTTCCCCGTGGGCATCGGAATCACACACGCACACTTCATGTATTTCTCTCCCTCCGTCAGGGTTAAATTCGTCTTTCTACCCCGTCCTACAAGTCTCTCACACAGAAACACACACGCTCTCTATGTCTAACACGCCCACCCCTTTAATTCCGCCCACCCACATCCACTAATGTCTCAAAGTATAATAATGTCTCTCACACATATGCTATCTACCTATCCCTTAATATAGCTAGATATGTGTCACACAAACTCCTTCTCCCTACTAGCAAGATGCCCATGCGTTGCACGGAACATCAAGATGCATTTGTATGAGAAGTTTATCTTGTGGGAGAAAAGTATGAACGAGGGAATGCATTATTTGCAAATGCGGAGAGGGGTGTGGGTATCTTTTTGCAAAATTGCCATAGTTTCCTTCCTGTCCGTCGGATATAAATCGGATGGCCTATATTGCAGGATGGCAGGAACACCATCATCACCAACTCTATTTTTTTATAAGAGTAGAGATATGTGAGTGTCACTGCCCCCCCACACACACCCACACTTCCCAACACCGAATGAGTAGGGTGACACCTCGATCTTGATACTAATCTATCGAATGGCTTCTCTCTCAAACATACACACACACACACACACACACTACCCGACACCGAAGGAGTAGGATGGCACATCGATCTTGATAATAATCTATTTACTCCTCTTTCAAACACACACACACACACACCCGCTAGTTGTGCCTCTGTGCCTACTGTGCACACTCTCGATACGTCTTTCTCTCCCCCCAAGAATGACAGCAGAAGGGTGACAACTCGATCTGATCATAATCTGTCAATTGGTTTCTCTCTCAAACATTGTGTCTCGGTGCCTCGCTCGGTAGCCCCCTCGATATGTAGACTTCCGCACAACTGTAGTGACGATGACGCTAAACCCAGTGTGCCTTGTTTTTACCGGCCTCATGTGATAGTTTTCACCCTGTTTTCTGTTAATTAACAAGGCAACCTTTTCTTTGTTACTACTAGTGAATCTGAAATCATTCGAGGCAGACATAACATATATCACTTCAACCCAATTATCGCAGCAACTATTTTAATAGAAATTAGCTAACTGCCCGTGCATTGCACGGAACATCAAGATGCATTTGTATGAGTACTTTATCTTGTGAGAGAAAAGGTTGAATGAGGGAAGGCCTTATTTGCGAACATGGAGAGACGTGTGGGTATATTTTTGCAAAATTTCCATAGTTTCTTTCCTATCCGTTATATATAAATCCGACGGCCTATATTGCAGGATGGCACGCACACCATCATCACCAACTCTGTTTTCTACTCCCTCCGTCCGAAAATACTTGTCATCAAAATGGATAAAAAGAGATGTATCTAAAACTAAAATACGTCTAGATACATTTCCTTTTATCCATTTTGATGACAAGTATTTCCGGACAGAGGGAGTATTTGTCTTTTTTAGAGATTTCAACAAGTGACTATGACCGGACCTTACTAACATACTCAAAAAAGTAGTCCATAATTTTGATGTTACCCTCTTTTCTTGGCGGTGCAGTGCCATCTGGATCCTCATAAATAAATCAAGGACAAATCTGACCCCTTCCTGAAAAGACATACGGAGCAAAATGAGTGAATCTACACTCTAAAATATGTCTACATACACATCCGTATGTGGTAGTCCATTTGAAATCCAAAAAAGACAAATATTTAGGAACGAATGGAGTATATATAAGAGTAGACATGGAGATATATCTCCAGCATGGTTTACAACAAAAATGTGCTGGGCTGGTTAGCGCCGGATGCTCGCAATGCGATGACATGAGTTCAAATTCTGTCTTTTAACTTTATATTTTTATATTATATATTACTCTACTTATTTAATATATACTTCTTTCGCTACCATACTGACAGTGGAACCCACAGAGTACTTAGAATACAATATTAAGGATTGACTTGTTTCTTTTTAACTTTCTATACGAAGCTTTAGCCACCCTGCAAGTCACGTGTACACTGTACATGCAATTAACTTTTTATAGAGGGACAATCATACAGGCAATTAACTCAAATGGATTGGATGTCACTCTATTATTTCCAGCATAAATAGCATCTCCAATGGCAGCCGACAAATTTCCTCCCGCTTCCTTAAGCGGAGGACGACATCAAACGCCAGCGGCATACATTTTTACAACTCTAACCAACCAGATGAAATTCGTGCAAACACGGACTGATTTCATATAAGCATGAAGGATTTCGTATAAAAAGCCGGATCTTCATATAAACATGATGGATTTCATTACATTTACATGAACTAAGAGGTGCCAATCCGGCTCTCTTGTATAATTAATACTCCCTCCATTCGGAAATACTTGTCCTAGAAATGGATGTATCTAGACTTATTTTAGTTCTAAATGGCCGCCCGCGGATCCCTTTGTCTTCCTCATGTCCGTCAGACACTTGTGGGGTCGATGAAGGTCCTCGGAAGAGACGAAGTAGCAAAGAAACCACCTGAATCCGCGGTCGTCGCCTCGGCGGTGGACTTCATGGGTCCCATGTGGCGGCGGCCTCACGTGTTCTACTTCTCCTCGATGATGGCGGCGGACACGGAGAAGCTGACCACCGACTCGTCGCTCTCCACGCACCCAGCTTATGTCTCTGCCTACATGGCGCTGCTGCAGGCATGGGAGGCGTGCCCACAGACACGGGAGGCGCGGCCACCGCAGACACTGGTGGCGCGGTACGACGCGGCAGCGATGATGCCCGTACCGGCGTGCTCGCCGCCGTGCCGGCATGGAGCAACTCGCCACTCCTCATCGAGATGAACTGGAGCGGGGAGTTGCTGAACCACGCGCCTGCTTGGGGCGGCAACTGGCTCCGTCGGGCCAAGCGAGGTTGGTGAAGCACCGAGCGGCCTCGCCCGTATCCGGAGGGCTCGGCGGGTCACCCAGCTGGGTAATATGCCGGAGAACGGCTCATCGGAAGCCATCGAAAGAGTGGAGAAAATGGTGAAGGAGGAGATGGGGGAGTGGTGGAGGGGTGCGATTCTTGCCCGCTGTCTGTCTAGCCTCATGTAAATAGAGGGCGGACGGTAGGAGCTTGGCCGGCGTCTAGCCTCGTTTAAACTGAGGGCGGATGGGAGGAGCTCGGCCGGTGTTGCGTTTAATTTCGGCCCGCTCATGAACGGACATGTGGCCGGAGTAGGATTCTCGGTTTGCATGCAGGTTTAACGGAGGGGTTTAATGGAGGCGCCGGGCGTGCAACGGGAGGCGCAATACTATTTGATTTGACAACAGTAATGAGCCGTCAAATCAGAAAGGACCTCGCCTCTCGTGAAACCGACCGAGCTAGACTGCCCCGCCCTCTATCCTTTAAAAAATGTATATACTCCACTTTTGTATAGTACTAGTATCGATGGATTGCGCCATGGAGAAAAACTTGAAATTAAAAAAAGGTGGTACATATAGAGAGGGAGTATTCGATTTGACAGCGGGCATCATAGTTCCCAATACGGCTTTAATGCAGACGAGGGAGGGAGTAGTGGTTCCCGATATGTTGAACGGCCAATGCATCCTCCTTCAATTAATGCATGAGGGAAGTAATGGGAGGAGGTCCGGGAAAAGAGGCTGCATGATGTGAATGCAACGCAGTTTTCCCTCATTGCCCTCATATAAAGGCGCCCCTCCATTCCAATGCATCTACCACATCGTACACACCTAAGCATTTGCCTAAGCACCTACACTAAGCACAAAAGAGCTCACACCAGACCCATGGCGGCGATGCGCGTGAGTGGCTGCTCCAGATGGTCCACGACGCCTGCCTACGGCATGGCGCCGAGGATCGTCTCCAGGCGGTGTTGGAGACCAGCTAGTGGATGGCCGCTGTCGACGCCAACTACGACTCTCAGTTGGAACAGATGATCATTGCCACCAGCAACAAGTTCACCGTCCTCAAGAAGCTCGCGGACGACATCGCCGTACTCCTCCAGCCCGCGCGCCTGGGCTCCTCATTGCCTGCCACCCTAATAGGCCTCCATGGCCGGAACCTCTTTCAAGCACTGGTGGCCCTGGGACTGCCCGCCGATGCCACGAAGAATGTCCACCTGGAGGTCGCGCTCGCCACGAGGCACCTCGCCCTGCAAGAATTCGTCAACCTACACATCCACGTGTACGAGGAAATCATGTACATAGGTATCTACAAGGCCGGTGAGGACGCTACGATGTTGGCCTTCCTCAACCGGCTGGAAGCCTTGGATGCCTTTGCTGAGAAGAACCTCGACCTCGCCACAAAAGCCGCCGCTCCTTAGCCGCCGGTCGGTGGCCCGATGCACTAAGTTGAGGAGGAGGAGGTCATACGTTCGTGGATCCATCTTTCTTCTTGCCTTCTGTAACCACCACTGCGATCGCATCATCATGGCCTTAATTCTTATTGTGCTATTGCATTCTCGTTCCAGTCAATACCGACATGTCCGATCCCTTTGCTTAATTATATGCATCACTGTAACTAGTAATCCATCCGTCAATTTATAAGTTGTGCTTACCTTTTCCATCAACTTCGTGCAACACGCGGGCATCTTGCTAGAAACACTAGAATATGTCTATATAATCCGCATGTGATAGTCCATTTGAAATCTCAAAAAGACAAATATTTAGGTACGGAGGAAGTAATATATTAGGAGTATATCAAAACAACACTGATTTCTTTCAAGTTTGTGAACAAATACTACTATTCTACTACTTTGGATCCGTCGCAACGCACGGGCACATTGCTGGTAAAAGGAAAAGGCTTGCCGCGTTCGCGTCGCACCCCCACATTCCGGGAATCGGGAGTACAACATGGCCCGTCCGGGATGACACATAGCTTAGGGAAGGCGTGTTGCCTAGCATTTTCACTTTCATGTGGGACCGCCCTTGAGCAAACCGACACCCCGCTCGCCGCCGGGTTGGAAAACAGAAACGAGGGGAAGATCTAGCTGTAGCACGGAAGCCAAGAAATTTGGTGTCAGACGGGGCTCGTTGATAGAGTAGGAGCATTCCGTATTAGTACTACTCCTACTAGTACCAAGTTTGTACTCCTAATACTATATTACTAGTACTACCACTATATAACTAGTAGGTACGTGCACGGCACAACATCGTAGGAATAAAAAACGGGAAGATCTTGTTTTGGGTGATTTATCTTTTTTTCAATCAACGTAGTATGAATAATATGATGTGGGGGGCACCCATGAAGCTTATGTGGCTTGGTTGCATGGCTACGGAAGGTTAGAGAAAAATAAATAGATAATGTGTTTAGAGTGCACTCCACTAAATAGATATACTTTGGATCCATTGCAACGGACCGACACATCTATATCTATACCCCCTATATAGTGTGTGAAAAACTTTGAAAGTTGGTCGTTGGATGAAGCCAATCCGATGGTACAAAGATGGCAAATCTGAGCACTACTGGCCGTTGGATATCATCGACCAGATTCTGCCACATGTATAATCTAGAAGACTCCATGGTTGAACTTAATTCATGACTAACTTTGCCACAACTAAGCTTAGGCAAAGTTATTAGTTCTTCAAAATAAGAGCCACAAGTTGGCAAGCCTAAGGGAATCTTGCCACATTTTTTGTGTGTATGTCATGTGGGGCCTTAGTGTGGCTTGCCTAAGATGTGGCTTGAACCAAACACTCACCTAAGTTAATCAAACTTGCCTAACCTTACATTCCACCAGATTTTGCCACATGTTAGAATCCAGAAAGCTCCACATGTAGAAGCATAATGCACAATCCACCAGAATCTCATGCGTGCAATGCACGTGTTCCTTACTAGTACTAGTTGGTAGTAGTAAGAAACAAATTCCAGTTTTGGCACGAGCTCGTACTGCGGGAGCACCACAAGGCCTGTCGCAGGAGTTACATTTCCCTCTCAGGGCCCACGGGACCGAACTTCAGTGGCTTAGTGCCCGGCCTATGAATCAATGACATGCGGACCTTAAATGCAGCTGGCCCACATGTCATTCTCATGGTGGTGGCGTGGTTCGCGACTCACTCGTTCGAGATGAACCGGTCGGTGGTGGCGTGGCCGTGGAGAGGGTGCCACAGCTGGGTGTCGGGGCATTACAAGGCGTAGATGGCCACACCGGCGGGTACTACCTATAGTACATAAGTACTCCAGCTGAGGATTGATGCCCGGGATGAAATGTGTCACAGTTGTTGGATGAAAATTCGATGGTGCGGGAGTACGGATCGGAGCACAGCAGCGGAGCATGCAAACCACGTCCAATCGGGTGTGTCTGTGCTAGAAAGTTGATGGTCGCCGCAGTTCAGCTGGCCCGCATGTCATGCACACAAAGGCAGAGGAGCAGTGGGGCCGAGAGGGATGATGGGCACGTCGGGGGGATGAGGATCCCCTGACGCGAACAATCCTACCATTCTGTCACTGACATGTGGGACCCATAAGCGTGGGTCCCACCTGTCAGCGAAGGAAAGGCAGGGCAAGGCAGTGATAGCCACGTCAGAGGATCCATGCCCACGTTGGGGGACGTCGTGCCGTGGGTTGGAGCGGCGTCGTGGGAATCGCGTGTGGGTGTGGTAGTGGTAGAAACAAGAAACGTGATGGTCGCCGTGGTTCAACTTCCATGGACAAGCTGTCATGTCTGCTGACACATGTATATCAAAACTAGAGTGTTTATATTTCAAGCACGTGAACAAGTATTATTCTACTACTTTGGATCCATTGCAACACACGGGCCAGCACATTGGTAGTAGTAGTGTCCATCTCTATCTCTAGAGGCCTTCCCTCGTTCATCCTTTTCTCTCACAAGATAAACTACTCATACAAATGCATCTTGATGTTCCGTGGAACGCACAAGGATGTTTCCTTGGGGGTCTCTCCAGCGCGGTGTGGCCGTAGTTGCAAGTTGACGCCCCTTGAGATGCCGACGTTGAGGGGCACTCGGATTTCCTCCGATGAGCAGGTAAGATGAGTTTGATCACGTAGTAAATGCATTCTAAAGACTACTTCCGTGTCCATTTCCTAATTCTCCCCCTGCCCACTCTTTCACAGGTTAGGCTCGGTGCGAGTGGAGATTGGCTTGCATATGTACGGGAGGGTACCAACATCAATTTTCACAACATTTACAACGGTGACACAGTTCCCATAGAACCTTTCTCCAACATTGGGATTAGCCATGCAACGGGCCACCGCATGAATTGGTACGATGGAACCACGGTGAGATTGAAAAAGATAGCACGGACCTTGCACATGGCGGTCAAAGGCGGACCATGCTGTCTGCGGCCGATTTGTTGCCGTACGAGTAGGATGACCCTGTGCTCCTTTCTAACCGCATCTTCGCGGTGACAAACCAGGGGACTTATTTTGTATGGGACACATCCTACGATATACTCCCTCTCTCCCAATTTATTTGTTTTGAATCTTTTCGTTTTATAAGTTTCAAATTCAAATTTAGAGCTTCCCATCACATGTTGAGATTACAATGTCCATTAAATCATTGCGTGCATGTATAGTAAAGAAACAAATCTCGAGTTTGGCACGAGTTTCGTGCTGCAGGAGCACCTCAAGCCCTGGCGCAGGAGTTACATTTCCCTCTCAGGGCCGTCAGGACTGAGCTTCAGCGTCTTACTACACCTACCTTTGAGTCAATAACATGTGGACCCGATAGGTGACTGGTCCACATGTAATGCTCCCATAGGTAGAGGGGCAGTGGGGCCAAGAGGGGTGAGCCGCAGGTCGGGGGACATGTGGTTTCATGGGTTCGAGCGGCGTCGTGGGAATCACGGGTGGCTGTGGTAGAAACTTGATGCTCGCTGCATTTTAGGTGGCCCACATGTCATGCACACAAAGGCAGAGGGGCGGTGCGGCCAAGAGGGGTGAGGCGCTCGTCGGGGGGCGTGGTGCCGTGGGTTGGAGAGGCGTCGTGGGAATCGCGAGATGAAACGTGATGGTCGCCGTAGTTGAACTTCCATGGACAAGCTGTCATGTTTACGGACACATGCACTACATACCGATCACTGGAAGGAGTAGCAGAGAAAGCTATATATGCGGATAAATAGTTCCTTATAGTCAAGCGGACCCACGCTACTACTCTGTTCCAAAGACATGCACACCATCGAAATAGTCCATCTATATCAATATACACCGAGAGGGAATAATTTTTTTACAAGAGAGGAAATAGTTCATCCATCCATAATGCCCTCCTACTGGTGCAACTTCTTCTTTCTTCTTCTTCTTCTTCTTCTTCTTCTTCTTCTTCTTCTTCTTCTTCTTCTTCTTCTTCTTCTTCTTCTTCTTCTTCTTCTTCTTCTTCTTCTTCTTCTTCTTCTTCTTCTTCTTCTTCTTCTTCTTCTTCTTCTTCTTCTTCTTCTTTTTCTTCCTTCTTTGATGGCTGCCCCACAGAAGTATACGTCCTCCCGAGACAAGAAATCGTGAAGCTCACGTGGTATGGAGGGCGAGTGTATGATGTGGTACACCAAAACATCATCTTCGTGACACGGCTGAAGGACGGCGACACGCTGGATCTTCCCAGGGGCACGCTCCGTGTACTCTGCGTCGAGACCGATGACCCTCGTCTCTACCTTTTCGAGGGAGTTGGATACATTGTTGATCCACTGCCGAACAACCCTTGGGTGGACGGTGACGATGGCAACTATGCGCATCGAGCCTTCGACGAGGACATGTTGGACGCTAAAAACCCGCATCTCGATCTCTTCCACCATTTGGAACCGCTGGAACGGAGGGCTATGGTTTGGAGAATTAGAATTAGATGGCTAGTCTAACTGAAGTAGTAGATGATTATTTAAAGAGGTTAAAACAATGTGAACGCAGTGGGGTTTGGATGCAAATGAAGACAAAGGGGAGGTGAAGAAGCCGAGGAGAATCAGTTCCCGATGGAGAAGTAAATGGGAGAAGTGGCGTGCATGCAGTTGATTAGATGGCTAGGTAGACTAAACAAAAAGGCTATGCAGGTAAACTGATGAGTCGTACCTGTTCGTGTACGTGCCCATCCTTCCTGATAGGTGGGACCTATGCAAACAGATAAAAAATGTGTCGTAGTTTTTTTAAGCGCATGAGTGGGAGACACAACATTCTCTGGTTATGGAATACTCCCTACGTTTAGGTGAGTATAAGTCACCTTATGAAAATCAGGTTTTCCCAAAACCTTTAGGCGTGGAGCATGAACTTCCTGCTCGATCCCCTCCCAGCTTCGTTAGCCAGCGTTCTCTTCCTCTGCTGCCGCGTTCTACCTTTCCATTTTTCTCTTCTCAAGTGTGGAACGATCTGCATGCCGTCCTTGATGCACCAAAACGACCACTGCATGCATCACGGCAGGGCGTTGATTGGGCATGCACGAGAATTTGGTTAGTCCTGTCTTTGGTCGCTGCGTGCTGTCGCTCAACAGTGGCATGGCGGCGCTTGACGACCAGTTTGCCGGAAAAGTGCTGATGGTAACCATCAACGGCGACCGGCTTCCCGTCTCGCCGGACGACCTTGTCAAAGCTCTTGGCATTGCGCACGACATCCAAATAAGTGACTTACTCTTCAAAGTCTATCCGCCACCGGCTGGTTTCTTCGTCAGGTTCCGGACAACTTTCGACTGCAGTCATGTGTTCGAATCTTCCCAGCGTTTGTTCTACGATGGCGCGCTGGTGAGCTTTGATCGGTGGCACCCAGGATGGGGCTCGGTGCCATCTGAGCTTGAGTTTTTAACAAAGCTTACCTTCCATGGCATGCCTCGACGTGCTTGGAACATCGAGTCCATGAACGAGCTTATCAACGACCTTGGAGGTGAGCTCGTAAGTATGTTTGTTCCTCCAGACAGCTGGGCTCTGACGGTTATGGCATGGATGAAGAAGCCGTCCACCATACTGAAGGTGATTGGTGTTGAGATACCGATGTAGGAACCGGGGTTGTACTATTCGTCGCCACCAAGGCCGCCGCGGACCACGTTAGGGATGTACCTATATCGAGTGTTCGTGCATGTCGAAGAAGTGGTCAATCCATCAATCGAAGTCCTGCCGCCGCCGCTGGTGCCAGGGTCCGTCGCCGACGTCCATTACATGAGTCAATGTCAGACTTTCCCCGTGTTGCTCGGAACGATGGATGGCACAGTGCCTACTCCATCGCGGGGCGGAGGCCACTGCTTCTTTGGGAGAAGAGGCAGGGCTGGCTGCCTGGATGTGCTTTAATCTAAGGTAACAACTGAATCTTGTCAAATACTAGTTAAATCCGAGCTATGGGTGTGAAGCACTGATATGCCAACACATTTGATTGTGACCTGTTCTAATTTTGTACCTGAACTTTTCTAGAAAGGGTTGTACGTCAACTTAATGTGCTAGCAGAACTTATTGTGTTGTCCGTCTGTTTTCTTTGCACAACATTCAAGATATTTCCCCATCATTGATAAAGACGATGAACCGTTATGTACGACTTCGTTGGTTTCAACATATCCCTTCCCGTAGCGATCCACTGCTTCCATCCTGATTGTGCCGCCTGCGTGAAATTTTTGTATGCAAGTTCAGTGTGCTATGATGTTCTATATGATTGTGTCAACTATATAAGTTTTTACTGAGCATCAGCAATGCATATGGCTGAAAGATGTATTTACGAGCATCGACCGATGGGTCTCTCTCTCTCTCTCTCTCTCTCTCTCTCTATATATATATATATATATATATATATATATATATATATATATATATATCTCACACGCACACACACATGCGCACACGCACAAGTGGGACCCGTTGAATAATTTATTTGCTCGAGGCAGCTTTTAATTAGGTTCCACTGTAATCTAATTTTTTATTAAGTTATTAATTGAGCTCAGTGACTTCAAAAAGTTGTACAGAAGCCTTGTTTGGGCCTTTCCGGCGTCGCTGAATGTGGGTTGAGTAACCATGTTAGGTTGTGCTGTACTACACATGCCTTTTTTTCAACATCAGCAATGCAACTGGGCCGACAGTTGAACACAATATCCGGGTCAACTTGTTATTCTCCGCCCCGCTAGGCTGCAAACTTTCCTAGGAGGTATGCATTAGGCTTAACAAGAAAATGGACTTTAAGAAATAATAAATGGGATGTAATTATAATAACTGGACAGTTACTATGCACCAAACACGTAATTAGTTTGAAAAATATATTATTTTTGGAATTTGAAAATTTTAATTTCATTACTTGTTGCGCGCGCAATATTTCGTTGGATTTTAACGTAATACAACTTTATTTTGAATTATATTTAACCTGACTAGAAATTTCGGATAAAAATATTTCAGATCCCATCAAAATGTGGGAATTTTTTTGAATTTTGTTTTGAGCGGTTGTTTGAAATTATTAATCGTTGTCCTAGCTAGAAGTTGGGCTGTACTTTTAACAAACTGTAAGTGGGCTGTAGTAAATTCCATTAGAATTAAAAAATGGGCTGTACATTCTTACAAATGGCAAATGGGCTATATGTTCTCTGCCAAATCCGAGCTGTGAGCCTACTAAGTTGACGCGTACCAAGGGCTTTGTCAACTTAGTCAATATAAGCGATTCTAGCTGTAGTGATCGTACGATGTCCATCCAACGGCCGTAGTGCTTCTTCAACCTCTGGTCTTCTTGCTCCAGCCGCCCAAAGCAGCGCCGGTCGTTTCGCGTGCTCCTCCCTTCCGTGGCCGGCTGTGATGCCGCGGAGGCCTCACCGCCCCGTACTACCCCCACCGCTGGCCAGGCCATCCCTCTACTCACCCACACCCCCTGTTATTCTGTGGCAACGATAGCCTCACACCGCAGCCAAACCACTGAACCCTCGTACTCCTCTCCGCGCGGGCTTCCACTGCTGTGTCTTCCCCGGCTCCGCGTCGTCCCCTTCCTAGGCCTCGCCGTCGTCCAGACCACCGCCCTGGTGCTCTCGGCACGGTGTGGTCAACATGGTCAACGACCGACTTCCATCGGAAGAGTACTGTACGTGGAGATGCTGACAGCTGGGTCCAGGCGGCTGCAAGGAAGTGCCTCCTTATTACGCGCGAAATAATTATTCCTCCACCTGACAGCAGGGACCCATCGGATGGGCCACCTTATTTCGCGAAAAAACATTCCCCCATGACTGCTGGGACCCACCGAACGGGGCAACGTATTTCGTGAAAAAACATCCCCCCCGCTGTCAGCTCAGACCCACCTGAAGTGCCTCCTTATTACGCACAAAAAATGAATACTCCCCCTACTAGCTGCGACCCACCATGGTGGGAGGCTGACTTGTGGGCCTACTAAGTTGACTGGGACAATGGCCTTTGTCAACTTTAGTCAATATGAACGATTCTAGCTCCAGTGACCGTACGATGTCCATCCAACAGCCGTAGTGCTTCTTCAACCTCTGGTCTTCTTGCTGCAGCCGCCCAAAGCAGCGCCGGTCATGCCGCATGCTCCTACCTCCCGTGGCCGGTTGTGCTACCGCGGAGGCCTCACCGTCCCCTACTATTCCCACCGCTGGCCAGGCCCTGCGGTGACGGCAGCCTCACACCGCAGCCGAACCAGTGAAGCCTCGTACTCCTCTCCGGGCGGGCTTCCACTGCCGCGTCTTCCCCGGCTCCCCGTCGTCCCCTTCCTAGGCCTCACCGTCGTCCACCGCCCTGGTGCTCTCGGCGCGGCGTGGTCAATGTGGTCAAGGAACGACTTCCATCGGACATGGACTGTACGTGGAGAGGCTGACAACTGGATCCACGGCTGCAGCAAGGAAGTGCCTCCTTATTACACGGAAAATAATGATTCCTCCACCTGACAGCTGGGACCCACCGGACGGGCCACTGTATTTCGCGAAAAAAATGTTTCCCCCTGACTGCTGGGACCCACTAGCTACATCTTCGCACGCAAGGAAGTGCGTCCGGGCAAAAAAAAAACGATTCGCCCCCCTGACTGCTGGGACCCACCAGCTACATCTTCGCAGGCAAGGAAGTGCCTGACAGTCGGGACCCACCTGGTCGAAGCGTACGTAGCGTTGTCATTCTGGTCGCGAACGTGTACGTACATATATACTGGTGGATGTAGAGGCGTGCACGTGTCGTAGTAGAGGCGCACACATGGCATGTACACGTATGTACGACGGCCAGGGTGCAAGAAAGAAAATACGGCCACGTATGTGTACATACGAGCGGGGTCTCGAACGCCTACTCGCGCATACGTATGGCCAGGGCTCATGTACATGGCTGGGTCGGAACAGAGAAACAACGTCGTCGTCGTGTTCATGGGGAGGCAACGAAATGCGTCGTGTTCATGGGGAGGCAACGGAATGCGTCGTGTTCATGGGGAGGCAAGGAATGTGCCATGTTCATCGGGAGGCAGCAGAACGCGTGGGAGCCAACCGGCTGGGTCAGAACGGAATGCATGGTCGTGTTCATCGGGAGGGCTTGGATGGAGCAGGCGATGGAAACGAGGACTGGCGTACCACACAACGGAGGAAACAAACCTCCTACGTTCGGAACGGGGTCCTGTTGATCGGGAGGGGTCTAGCGTACCACAAAATGGAGGAAACGGACCTCCTACGGTCGAAACACGGGTCCTATTGATCGGGAGGGGTGTGGCGTACCGCAAAACGGACGAAACAGACCTCCTATGGTCGAAATGGGGGTCCTGTTGATCGGGAGGGGTGTGGCGTACCGCAAAATGGATGAAACGGACTTGTGTTGGAGCGCTACAGTCGAAACGATGGTCCTGTTCATCGGGAGGGGTGTGACGTACCGCAAAACGGGACTCCATGGGATACTGTTCATCTCCACCGTCGACCTCCTCCAGCCTCCACGGGCTACCGTCGACCTCCTCCAGCCTCCACGGGCTCCTGTTCATCCAGCCTCCACCGCGCACTACTCCACCGGCTACTGTTCAACCACCCCTCCACGGGCACCCCTCCACCGTCTACTATTCATCCAGCCCTCCACACCACGTGGTCCTGTTCAACCACCCCTCCACGGGCACTCCTCCACCGTCTATTGTTCATCCAGCCCTCCACCACACAACGGGGTCCTGTTCATCCAGAGGCAACGCCACCGCTCACTGTTCATCCAACCCCCCCCCCCCCCCGCAACGCTCACTGTTCATCCAATCGATCGGCTTCAGTTAGCAGCAGTAGCGAAGGAATCGCTCGAGCGGGTTTAGTTAATAGCCATCGATCGATCGCTCGGGTTCAGTAACGCGTAGCCTACAGTGCAATCGCTTGGGTTCAGTTAGAGCCCAATGCCTCGCTCGGGTTCAGTAACGCGTAGCCTGCAGTGCAATCGCTCGGGTTCAGTTAGAGCCGAACGCCTCGCTCGGGTTCAGTTAGAGCCAACGCCTCGCACACACGCGCATACGTGTACGAGAGAAACACGCATCGCTCGGCCCTCGACCTCCCACCGTAACCGGGAACTCCCCGAAATTTTCCTCCCCCTCGCTTCTACCACGGTTTTTCCGTCATGGACGGCCCAAAGAATGTCATGCAGTTGCGTCTCCGGCCCACCCAGGACAAAAAACCAATTTTCTGTCATGATTTTTTGTCATAGAAGTAGGAGCCCACCACATCTATGATTATACCGGATTTTGTCACAATTATCATCATAGAAGTGTCATATGTATGACAGAATTTTTTTCGTTCGGCCCAAAATGTCACGGATGTGTCTTTTTTTGTAGTGATGGTGCTTTATGCTTCATATTATTATCCAATGATGTGTTGCCATCCTATGATGTCTGAGTAGATTTTCATTGTCCTATCAGTGGTTGATGAATTGCTATGATTGATTTAATTTTCTTGTGGGTATGTTGCTGTCCTTTGGTGCCCATCATATGATTGCGCGCGTGGATCACACCGTAGGGTTAGTTGTATGTTGATAGGACTATGTATTGGAGGGCAAGGGTGACAGAAGCTTCAGCCTAGCATAGAAATTGATGCATACGGGATTGAAGGGGGACCAATATATCTTAATGCTATGGTTGGGTTTTACCTTAATGAACGTTAGTAGTCGCGGATGCTTGCTAATAGTTCCAATCATAAGTGCATAGATTCCAAGTAAGGGATGACATGCTAGCAGTGGCCTCTCCCACATAATACTTGCTATCGGTCTAGTAAAGTAGTCAATTTCTAAGGGGCAATTTCGCAACTCCTACCACCACGTTTCCACACTCGCTATATTTACTTTATTGTTTCTTTATCTAAGAAGCCCCCTACTTTTCATTTATGTACTCTTTATTATCTTGCAAACCTATCCAACAACACCTACAAAGTACTTCTAGTTTCATACTTGTTCTAGGTAAAGCGAACGTCAAGCATGCGTAGAGTTGTATCGGTGGTCGATAGAACTTGAGGGAATATTTGTTCTACCTTTAGCTCCTCTTTGGGTTCTACACTCTTACTTATCGAAAACTGTTGCGATCCCTTATACTTGTGGGTTATCAGCCACCTAAGCCTTTTTCCCTTGGGAGTCGCGCTCCCGAGGGTCATCTTTATTTTAACCCCCCAGGCCAGTGCTCCTCTGAGTGTTGGTCCAAACTAGAGCCCCTTGCAGCGCCACCTCAGGGAAACTTGAGGGTTGGTTTTAGTTGTACGGATTGCTCATCTCGTGTGCCCTGAGAACGAGATATGTGCAGCTCCTACCGGAATTTGTCGGCACATTCGGGCGGCTTTGCTGGTCTTGTTTTACCATTGTCGAAATGTCTTGTAACCGGGATTCCGAGCCTGATCGGGTCTTCCTGGGAGAAGGAATATCCTTCATTGACCGTGAGAGCTTGTGATGGGCTAAGTTGGGACACCCCTGCAGGGTTTTGAACTGTCGAAAGCCGTGCCCGCGGTTATGGGTAGATGGGAATTTGTTAATGTCTGGTTGTAGAAAACTTGACACTTAACTTAATTAAAATGCATCAACCGCGTGTGTAGCTGTGATGGTCTCTTCTCTGCGGGGCCCGTGAAGTGAACATGGCTTTGGAGTTATGTTTGAACATAAGTAGTTTCAGGATCACTTCTTGATCACTTCTAGTTGACGACTGTGCTTTGCTTCTCTTCTCTCTCTCATTTGCGTATGTTAGCCACCATATATGCTAGTGCTTGCTGCAGCTCCACCTCACTACCTTTTCCTACCCATAAGCTTGAATAGTCTTGATCTCGCGGGTGTGAGATTGCTGAGTCCCCGTGGCTCATAGTTACTTCCAAAACCAGATGCAGGTGCCGATGATACCAGCACAGGTGACACAACCCAGCTCAAGTGGGAGCTCGATGAAGATCATGTTCGTTGTGTTGTTTCGTTTCCTTTCGATCAGTAGTGGAGCCCAGTTGGGGCGATCGGGGATCTAGCATTTGGGGTGGTCTTATTTTATTTTGGTTCCATAGTCGGACCTTGATTGTATTCTGGATGATGTAATGCTACATTCATGTATTGTGTGAAGTGGCGATTGTGAGCCAACTCTTTATCCCTTGTAATCGGTCCTATTTATAGAGGCCCTGGTCCTCTTCCCAAATATTGAGCGGGAAGGGAGCCAATAATGGAGGGCTAATTTGAAGGGGGACAACTAGTACTAGCTATCCTGACAAAAGTAGTCTTCGCCTGCACAAAGCTCTGGTGGTGACGCCGTCTTGGGCTCCACAATGACCTCCGTCTTACAGTCGTCCTGGTCCTGGTCTTGTTGCACCGAAATGGCAACCTTTGCCTGATGCCTTGGTACTCCGCGGCTGCGCTTGCCCCTTTGCACCAAAGAGGAAAGGAGGACACTGCGTGGGCTGGCGCCTGCCTGGCGCCCTTGGTCGTCATGGCTTGCGTCACGGGCACCTCGTGCGGTACCCCGCCTTGATCTCTCCGCCTCCTCGCGAGCCAGCCTGGTGAGGTCGTGCCTGAGGAAGCTCCGCGTCGTCCGCCCCGCGAGGCTTGGCCCCTCGCGAGGGTCTTGGGTCTGTGTTTGTGAAGATGGGCCGTGCTGGGCCCCCTTTGAGCCACGCCGCAGGCAGGCAAGTCTAGGGACCCCCGTTCCCAGAACGCCGACAGTAGCCCCCGGGCCCAAGGCACGCCCGGACTTGGCCATGCAGGGAGGCGGAAGGGCAAGAGCGAAGCGCCGCGGGCCCTAACAGCCTGCGGCCTTGGGCGCCACGTGGCGGTTGATTGGACGTGAGCGCTTTAGCAACCGCGCGAGTTGATAAAGGAGCGGCATCTGCCTAGGATTTTCTTTTTGCTTTCTCCGGTTGCTGCTCAGATCCCCTTTCTTGCGCCTCTCCTTCCCTCCTCCAAAATTTCCAGATCTACTCCGACCGCGTGACCTAGGAAGCCATGGCGCCTCGTCAGCCCCCGGCCATAGCTTGGTACTCGTCTGCCCTGGACTCGCCGAACGTGTCGGAGGCGAGCCTCGCCTGGTTGCGCCGGATGGCGGTGGCGCGGGGCATCGACGGGGCGAAGGTGTTCAAGGCCGGCTCCGCCACCCCTGAGGGTCAAGGGAGCACCTTCTATCCATTCTTCGTGAGTGCCATTGGTGCTGGCCTGGTGCCTCCCTTCTCCGAGTTCTTCTTCTCTGTCCTCCTCATTATAAGCTACAGGCTCTGCATCTCCATCCCAACTTCGTCTTTCTCCTGGCAATCTTCGCCTATTATTGCGAGGCTCACGTAGGGGTGCAGCCCTCAGTGGCCTTGCTGCGCCACTACTTCTACCTCCGGACCTCTCGCGGTCCTGCTTCTGCGTGCGTGAGCTTCATCGCATACGGTGGCGCCATTGCCATCTCGAACCCCGAGAAAAGGATTGAGGGCTTCAGGAGCAAGTGGGTCTTGGTGGATGCTGGGCGCATCCACCCTCGGCTGATCTTGCCCATGGAGCAGCCCACGAGCTCCAGTGATTGGGGTCGAGCGGAGCTCGCGGACCCCCGCACGAAGCTGGTGTTGGAGAAGATGGACGCGGATCTGAGGCCGGCCAACATGGCGGCGGCGAAGCTGACCGGCGCGTCGTTGCTAAGGGAATTCCTGGAGCACCAGCTGTCTCCGCTTCGGCAGTACTCACTTCCGATGTGGAGGCCCCATCCGAGCCCCGCGGCCTTGGCCGACGAAGATCTGGCTGCAGTCCTCCAATCTCTGGTCGGGGGCGATGTGGCGAGGTTGGAGGGCGCTCCTACGCCCTTGTTCCTCCACGACGACTGGGAGCAGGTAGTGAAGTCCATGCCCGTCTTTAACGGGGATGGGCCAGTGCCCATGGAAACTCCCGAGGAACTGGTGGACGTGCCCTCCGACGACTCCAGCGAAGAGGAGGAAGGAGGGGAGCGGGGGAAAGGGCCTGACTCCGAGGCGACTAACGGAGAGTCGAGGGCTCCCCTCCCCCGGCGCAGGTCCTACGTTCTCCGCCTCTCTCCGAGCGATGACGACGAGGATGACGATGAGGAGGACGGCGGGAGCTTGCCCCCGATCCCGAAGAAGGACAGGACCGGGATGATCTCCCGCGGGTCTGCCCCGGCCCCGAGGCGGACCGTGGATGCGCCTTCCGCTTCCAAGCTTCCCAAGGTTGACCCTTCTAGCCGGCTTTCGGGCTTCAAATTTGGCCGGAGTCTGCTTGAGCTCACTGGCGACGACCCGTAAGTGCTTGATTCTTGTCTTTACTTCTTGTTCTGCTTCTGAGGCTTGACGTCCGCATCTATTGGATAGGCTGGCACTCGCAGCAAAGAAGCCGAAGGGAGCTCGTGAGGTTCCATCCGTGGCAGCGCCCCTGCCTGTGAAGGAGGGTGACAGCGACGCACATGCTTCTCCTGCCCGGTCGTCCTCGCGAGGCCTGGCTGAGCCGGCTGGGGCGAGCTCAGCCCCCACGGCCCAAGTGACTCCGAGGTGTCCTTGCCTGCCGCCGCCACTACAGCCGTTGGGGCGCAGCAGACTCCGCCTCAGGATGCTGTGGCTGCGCTGCCGCCTTCTCCTCCTACTCCACCGGCTGCTGTCTCTCCGACTCCTTCTGCCGTTCTGGATCATGCTGCTGCTGAGCTGGACCGACTGCGGCAGGATCTTCTTGGCGCCGACCCTCGCTTGGTGGCCGGGCGCTTGGAGCTGGCTTCAGGATGGGTTCGCTCCGATGCTTCGATTTGGGCGGCGCTGGTCCAGGCCTCGATGGCTTGCGATGAGGAGAAGCAGGCCGTCCTTGAGGCGAAGGCTACTCGTGACGCAGCCCTGGGGGAGGTGGTCGACGTCCGTGGTCGCTGCAAGGCGCTGGAGGACGAGCTGCAAGGCCTGCGGGACCAGCTCGCGAAAGAGGCCCGCCTTCGCCAAGAGCAGGAGGAAGGCGTGAAGGCTCGCGGGGCGGCCGTCAAGGAGAGGGAGGTCAAGCTCAGGAAGCGCCGCGACCGCCTAGGCGCACTGGAGCAGGAGTTGGGGCGAGGAAGGCCGAGCTGGACGACAAGGCCCTGGTTCTTGCCGAGGACCGCGTGGCCGTCGCGGAGATGGAGGCGAAGGCTCGCTCCTCGCTGAGGACGCTTTACAACAGCGGCCTGGAGAGCCCACTGGCTGGCGCCAAGGACGGCCCCGCCAAGCTGCTTCCCTTCCTGGTTCGCGCTCTTGAAGATGTCGCCCTTGGCCTTGGTCGCACGGCTGAGGCCGAGGCGCGTGTCCTGTCTTCTGCAGCACTGACGCGGGTCCTCACCCACATCTACCTTCGCGATCCCGGCGTCGACCTCGACAGCCTGCTGGAGCCAGTAAGCGGCGGGCATGCCGCTGCCGCTGCCGAGGCCGCGAAGGGTCGCGTGGAGGCTCTGCTGGGGAAGTTCCGGGCCTTCAGCACCAAGCCGAAGCAAGGCGCTGCCGACCCCACTGCTCCATAAGGCAAACCCACTCCGCGCTGCTCCAACGCCGACAAGTGACTCCGTTGTGGCTCCTATCCTGCCTTTAATTCCTGCACATGTATCATGCCTCGGGGAGGCGTTTAAACTTGTGTTTGTCATTGAGATAACAGCGTGGACTGTAATATTTGCTTTTGAATTCCTTGAAATTTGCGCTTTTCCTTCCTACTTGCTTATGTTCTACGCTGGCAGAGCCCGGCCCCGCGCATGCCTCACCCAGCGTTGGTCCCGACCGGAAACCAGGACAGAGCCAAGGAGTGAGGGGCTACGTGTCAAGTTAGGCTCCTGAGTCGCGATGCTCAGGAGTCCCCCTTGGCGCACGAACATCAAGTAGGGAGGTGTGATGTGGGTGGATCTACCGTTCTACGTCTGCAGAGCCCGGCCACGCGCATACCTCAACCGCCGTTAGCCTTTCGGAACTAACGAGTGAGGGGCTACGTGACCAGTTAGGCTCCTGAGTCGCGATGCTCAGGAGTCCCCCTTGATGCTCAAACGGCCTTCGTACCTTGGCTCTGCTCGGGGAGAGACGCGCGACGAACCAGGCCTGGGGGGGGGGGGGGGGCTAGCTGGGCGGCGTGCGTCTGGGCGTGACCCAGGCGCAGCCCCCGTGCCCAGCCCCCTCGCGCAGCACTCCCGAGGGGAGGCGTTACGATGAGGCTAGACAATGAGCTCTGGGCTCCTTGAGGTTGATGCGGCCCGGGGGCCACCCTCAGTTGTTTATCACCAGCGTGGAGCATAGCGCTTCCGTATGTGTACGGGCATAGCCGCTCCTCGGCAGTGTCGTCAGTCAGCGCGGAGCATGGTGCTTCCACTGGTATGTGGGAGGGGGCCCCCCTTCGGGAGGAGCCGCCGGGGCGTGTATAGCCCCGCCCTGACACGTGGCTGACACGGTAGGGCCTGGCGAGGTGTATCTGGGCACCCGTGAGCCAGCGCGGGACTCACGGGGCCCTACCTCTAGGTGGGTTGCGCCTGGCACTGGGCCTTATCTTGTGATGTGTCCCTGCAAATTTGGTTAGATGCCGGCACTCTACGTCCTCGGGTCCCGGCCCTCGAGCTGGTCTCAATCGTCGTTGGTATGCCAGGTCGCGATGCCGTGGACAAGGCCAGAGGGTGAGGGCTGGAGAGCCAGTAAGAGCCCCGAGTCGCGATGCTCAGGTACCCCCCTTCAACGTGCAAGTGGTCAGCATGGAGAAGAAGAGGTGCCGTGGACCGGCATCAAATAATCAAGCATGGTGGGTCGAACACATAACTGGAAATAAACGCAAATGGGATACATGCTGCTGGGTTTGGCCCGAGCAACTTGGGGATCATGCAGCCCGAGGGGCGCCTCCAACAAGGTAAGCTAACAACATGAAATAAAAGGGATACACGCCGCAGGGACGGACCCACGCGGCCTGGGAATAATGCAGCCCTGGGGGGCGCTCCCAGCTGGAAGTGAAACTTGAAAGATGTCACCTGATGACGTTGAGGACGAAGGGGTGTTGGTGTAGTAGACTCGATGGGCTGCGGAAGCCGATCCTCATGAGCCCCCAGGCCTAGGGGCCTCGGGAGGCTCCGGAGGCGCTGGCGGCTCCTCCCGGACCATCTCCATCTCCGCCAGGGCTGTGGAACGCCTGGCCTCTTGTGCCTCCGTGATGCCCCTCATGAGGCGCTGGTACGTGGCAGCCGCGTTCGGCAAGCCGTAAGGCATGCGAACGTAGCTTTGGGGTGGACCTCCGCAGCGCCCCACTCGCGAGGGCCAGAGGCACTCCAGAGAGGCGACTCGGTTGAGCCCTGGTATGTCGATGCAGACGCGCAGCCCACCATCCTCGCCTAGATGGGGAGCCACTGCTCGTAGGCGGCGGCCGCCTTTCATGACTCTTGACTCCTGTAGCTCCTGAATGATCTTCCTGACGAACTCCTGAGGGTCTAGCTCTCCTTGCCTTGCTCCTTCTTGAGGGAAACATGCTTCGAAACACGGCTCCATGTGGTGCCCAAGCGCCTCCCTCGTGACCCTAGTTAGGTCGGTGGCCCTCCAGGGGAGAGCCCTCGAGCCCTGCCTAAGGAGGGCGCCGGGCGCGCTTTCTTATGCAATGGAAGGAGGTTCCCCCTGGGCAGGCACGGGCCCAGAGGGGCCTGCCTCCTGAGGGGCCGGGCCGGATGATGTCTTCTTCTTCTTGGGGGCGGTCTCGGGAAGCCTCCTGCTTCCGCGATCCGGGTCTTCCAGTGACGCGGCCTGAAAGGCTCGTTCCAGGGAACACACCACGTCCTTCTCTTCACAGGGCACCGTGATGACTCCGCCACTTCCTGGCATCTTGAGGACATTGTAGCCGTGGTGAGTTACGGCCATGAACTTGGCCAGCGCTGGGTACCCAAGGATGGCATTGTACGGCAGGCGAATGTGAGCGACGTCGAAGTCGATGAGCTCGGTGCGGTAGTTGTCGCGTGCCCCGAAGGTGACAGGGAGGTGGACCTACCCAATCGGGACCGTGGAGCCGTCGGTGATTCCGGAGAAAGGCTTGGTTAGCTGAAGCTGGCTGTAGGGCACTTGGAGATTGTTGAACGTTTCCACGGACAGGACGTTGGGCCCTGCCCCGCCATCGATGAGGGTCCTGGTGACCACCACGTTGCTGATGATTGGGGAACAAAGCATCGGGAGGACTCCGGCTGTAGCCACACACTTGAGCTGATCTGCTGAGCTGAACGTGATGGCGCACGCCGACCACCTGAGAGGGCGCGTGGCTTCGAGCTTGGGGAGGACTGCATTCACTTCGCGGGCGAACTGCTTGAAGATGCATTGAGAGGCTAGGGCTTGAGCCCCGCCCAAGATGCAGGTGATCGCGCGCGGCTCCTGAAAGCCCCCAGCCCCCTCGTCCTGGTGGCGGTCCTCGTTTCTCCTTGGCTGCGGTGACAGCGGAGGGAGGCCTGCGTTGCCTTGTGGGCGATCCTCGCGAGGCTGATCCCTCCAGTCTCCCTCGCGAGGCGGGTCTTGCCAGCGATCCTCGCGAGGTTGACCGCGCCACCCTTGGCGCGGACCACGGTCTTCGGAGCGCCCTGCGTTCCTTCCTCCTCCTCGACCGTAGCCCCGGTCACCGCGGTCGGGGCGACGGCCGATCCTTCCTTCTCGCACGGCTCGAAGCTCTTGACACTCGTTGGTGTTGTGGGTGTGGAGGTCGTGGTACACACAATACCGACTGCCCTTGGAAGGTTCGGGCTGATCTCTGCCCTGCTTGGTGTCTGGTTCTACCGGGAGCATGGCAGCCCCCTTGCGCTTCACATCCTTGGCCTTGGGCTTCTTCTCTTCTGGGTCTACGGCAGGCAGCTCGAGGAGGGAGAGACGCCCTTCCTCAGCCCTGGCGCACTTGGTTGCCAAGTTGAACAGCTCCAAGGAAGTGCACATGTCTTCATGCATCGCCAGCTCCTCCTTCATCTTGACATCATGACCGCTGTCAGAGAAGGCTGAGATGATGGCCTCCTCAGTCACCTTGGGGATCTTGAGGCGTGCGTTGTTGAAGCACTGGATGTACTTCTGCAGGGTCTCCCCGGGTTGTTGCTTGATGCGGTGCATGTCGCTCATGGCGGGTGGCCGGTCGCGAGTACCTTGGAAGTTGGCGATGAAGCGGGTGCGCATCTCGTCCCAGGAGGAGATCGTGCCTGGAGCCAGGTTCAGGAGCCAGGTGCGGGCCCGTCCTTGAGCGCCATGGGAGACCAGTTCGCCATGAACTTCTCGTCTCCGTTGGCAGCTTCGATGCCCAGCTCGTAGAGCTGGAGGAACTCCGTAGGGTCAGCCATGCCGTCGTAACGAGGAGGCAGGTCTGGCTTGAACTTGCCGGGCCACGCGACGCTACGTAGATCGGTGGTGAAGGCACGACAGCCTGCTATGGCCACGGGAGGCCTTGGGTGATGGAGAGCTTGGTCTTGCATGTCCCCACGCGCTGCAGCTGGGAGCAACGCGGGGTCTTGACGTGCGGGAGCAGGAGCATGGTCGCGACGTGCTGGAGCAGGGAGCGCCCGGGCAGCTTCTTGCGGGCGAGGGACTTCTTGGCAGCTCTGCTCTTGCCGCGCTGGCACCTGACGGAGCGAGTTCCGCCCAGGGACCACGCGCCTTGGAGCCATGGCGCCTTCTTGTGGAGGAGGCAGCCGGGGCACCGCCGGAGCCTCGTCGCCCGCGCGGGGCGGGGTGCGGTGCAGCGGAACGGACGGCGCAGGAGAGCCCCCTGTGGCACGGACGAGCTCGACGACGCGGTCGAGCCATTCTTCGTAGACGTTGTCGACGGGGCGGGAGCGCAGTAGCTCGTTTTCCGCGATGAGCGCAGCTCGAGCCTCCATGGGTGCACGGAGCGCGCGGGACGAAGAACCAGCTGGGGTGAGCGAGGGAGTAGCGGTGCGACCGTCTTGCCGCACGGACGGATGCTGAGATGATGCTTGCAGCTTGTCCCCCGCCGGGCCGATGGCGGCGCTAACGGCAGGTGACGGGCAACGACGAGGGCGCCCACCGACTGGAGCCGTCTGGGCAACGTGGGAAGCGAGGGCGGCCCGGAACTCGGCGCGGGCCCGACGAGCGTCAGACATGGGCGCGATGGTCGGAGGAGAACGGGGTGGTGGAAGACGAATTCCGGCGCACCCCTACCTGGCGCGCCAAATGCTGGATTTCGAGTTCCGGCAGACCCTTGAGGTTCGAACACTGGGGTGCGCGTGGAGATTTTGCCTCCTACCTACCTGCACCCCTCCGCCTCGCTAAGATCTAATCTATGGGAAGAACGACACAAGAGACACAGGGTTTATACTGGTTCGGGCCACCATTGTGGTGTAATACCCTACTCCAGTGTGTGGTGTGGTGGATTGCCTCTTGGGCTGATGATGATGAACAATACAAGGAAGAACAGCCTCGCGAGGGTGTGTTCTTGGCTGGGGAGAGGAACTGCTGGGAGGAGTTCAGTCACCTTTCTCTCTCTCTCTCTCTCTCTCTCTCTCTCTCTCTCTTCTCGATTGTTTATCTTGATCTCCCACTGATTCGATCTCCAACCTCCAACCTCTAAACCTCTCAAAAAACCCCTAAAACCTGTGGGTGGCTGGTCCTATTTATAGAGGCCCTGGTCCTCTTCCCAAATATTGAGCGGGAAGGGAGCCAGTAATGGTGGGCTAATTTGAAGGGGGACAACTAGTACTAGCTATCCTGACAAAAGTAGTCTTCGCCTGCACAAAGCTCTGGTGGTGACGCCGTCTTGGGCTCCACAATGACCTCCATCTTGCAGTCCTCCTGGTCTTGGTCTTGTTGCACCGAAATGGCAACCTTTGCCTGATGCCTCGGTACTCCGCGGCTGCGCTTGCCCCCTTTGCACCAAAGAGGAAAGGAGGACACTGCGCGGGCTGGCGCCCGCCTGGCGCCCTTGGTCGTCATGGCTTGCGTCACGGGCACCTCGTGAGGTACCCCGCCTTGATCTCTCCGCCTCCTCGCGAGCTAGCCTTGTGAGGCCGTGCCTGAGGAAGCTCCGCATCGTCCGCCCCGCGAGGCTTGGCCACTCGCGAGGGTCTTGGGTCTGTGTTGGTGAAGATGGGCCGTGCTGGGCCCCCCTTTGAGCCACGTCGCAGGCCGCAGGCAGGCAAGTCTGGGGACCCCCGTTCCCAGAACACCGACAGGAATTGTTAGTTTGGGTGAGATATTATGCTTCCCCTGTATCCCCAACACCTAATTGCATATCCAGAAAGTTTCGGGAGTTTATAAGTGGTAATTCAAGTAGCTCCTAGGATATCTTTCCAACAGATGCACGATATGAGATTGGGGTTCGACGTCTAGTGGTCCGCGTATCCACGGTTGGTTTTACAGTGGTCTCATTGTGTCTTAAAGAGTCCTTGGCTATGCTGACTCGGGGACGCTTCGTATGTCATGTGCACGGCCTTGTACATGATGGTGTTGTATGATCGAGCCCGTGTGGGCCCCACCACGAAAACTTCACATGGAATCTCTATCATATGTTTGTTCCGGCTTGTTCTGCAAGCCAATCCTTTGTTTTGTTTTGAGTTGTGGTATTCGAGTTGCTTCAAAGTCAAACGTTGATTCCATACCTTTCCTAAATGGTGTTCTCATATTTCCATGAGAATACTAATCCTTCAGGATAATCGAGTTTGTCATGTGAATTCTTTTCAACCGGCGTGTTTCTCTCAAGTGGATCCGATCATTTCAACATCCGCAAGATCACCTCTCGGCTTTCCCAACGTTGTTCGTTTCATCTGTCCCCAAGTTGCCTTTCTTTTCCCACACACCCACCCCCTTTTTCTTCAAGGACTCAGATTCCTGAATCAAGTATCCATCTTATTGATGGAAGTCTCTCCATTCTTTTCCGTCAACGTTCTTATCGGTGATTCTCAGGAAGATATTAGCGGAGCTTCTAGTTTATCATTCTTCATTCTTGTTTTCTTCTCTGGTGGATTTAATTCAAGCTTTGTCAATCATATGCTTTCCTCGGTTCAAATGTTTTCTCATGCCAGTGCACCTCTTAAGCATCCACCTCTTGCTATTCTTGTTTATCTGGAGTGCTGAAGATATCTCGAAGATTCGTGTTTCCACTCTGCATTCATTCAAGCTCTTTCGAGGATGTTATCTCTTTTGAGCCATTTAATTCAACCGACGCAATCTCCCTTTCAAGTAATCGTTCAACAGTGTATCTTTTGAGTGGGCCCTAACCCACAGGTCTTTTCCCAGGATCTTACCTAACTCTTCTAATTTTTCCCGGAGCTATCCTCAAATTTTCTCAAAGTTTGACGTAAGAATGAGTTATCATCAGCCAAATATCTTTCTCCAAGATCTTTCAATTTCTTTTTGTTGTTGGTTCAACCTTTCTAATTTTCATTCCGGAGTGCCTCAACAAATCATGGTGGTGTTTCTCGTCGTCATTCTCGCGTTTGTGAAGACCGAAGAAGAGTTTCTCTTAAATCTCGCTCCATTCTCTTCAAGATTCATGGTTCTAGCTTGATGCCATCCTCTCATAATTATTTCTGATTGTGAGAATTCTTTTCACCCATCCAAAGCAATTCAGGAGTCTTTTCAGTTTGATTCTCCGAAGCCCATCATTTCAGAAGATTTATTCATTCTCAGCTTTCAGCTATCATTCTCCAAATCTTACCGGTGCATCATTCAAGTACTCTCTAGTCAGTTCATGATCTATTCGTTCTCATGATTCAAATTCCCCCAAGTATCTTCATTCGTTCTTTAGTTCTTCCCGATGTTTCTTTATCTTTTCTTCAATCGTTTTTTAATTCTTACAGTGGTTCTTCCAAGATTCTTCTTCCTTCGTTTATCATATCAATGCATTCGTGCTTTCCAAATTCTACCGGTGGATCGTTGAAGACCTTCTCAAGTTGCGCTATATCTATCTTCATCCTTGCTACGAGAATAAGTAGTGTGCAAAATCCGTTGCTTGTCATCAATTTAATTGGTGAAGGATACACATAACATAATTCTTATTCTTGCTTCATCCAAGTGATTGATTCATTCTTCCGGAGTTTGTTCACGTTGAGTAAATTCTCGGTTCAAGTGCTTCATACTTTTCCCGGAGTTCCAAGATCTCTCAACTATTTTACCACGAAGCTCCATCTAAATCATTGCAAGGCTCCTACCGGAGTTCCTTTCAACTTACATTTCGTTTGATCATCCTTTTATTACCGGAGTTCTTCATGGAGGCTCTACATGGTGGCTCATCAAGGATTCTTTTCACTCTTCATTTGTTCTTCAAGTTTTTTCTCGAAGTTAAGATCCGCCAAGCTATACTCTCAAATAAACATAGTGTTAAACATGTCTTGTTTTGAGGAGTTCAAGCATTCTTCATCTTGCATTCTGAAGTGCAATTCTTTCATATCTCATCTTTTGAGGTGGTGTTATGTCATTGTTGATAATTTTCCTTTCGTGTTTCATGATTCACAAGTTTTCAAGAGTGACATATCTTAAATCCATAATTTTCAATTCATTCAAGACATCTTTTCAATCCCATCAATCTCTTCATTGGAGTTATCTTGGGTTATATTTCACCTAAACTTTCCCTAAGGATTGTTGCTATTTATGGTGTTTATATATGACTCAAGTTCTTCATTTATCCTCCCGGTGAAATAAGCTTCTCGTCTTCTTGTTGATATCAATCCAATATTTTGTTTTCCATAGTGGCAGAATTTCGCCTCAATTTTGAGAAGTTTTCCATAAGCCCACCGCAAGTTTTTTCTTTTCGTTGTTGGTTTCCAACAACTCCGTATAACCTTCTTGGAAGAGTGCTTTCCCAACTTATTTGTGGTAGAAGTTGTCATTTTTCTTCTCCGTTCTTTTGTTCCGACGATCTACCTTCTATTCCTTCATCTAGAGGCATTGTGATGTTGCGCTTTTCTCTCATCATCTCGAATGGTGAGGATCATGTTCTTTTCATGCTTTCCATTTAACCGGAGTGTCGTGTCCTTCATTCTTGTTCTCTCATCTTATCAAGTTTTATCTCCCTTCTCAACCGGAGTGCTGTCTGAAATCTTTCTTACCCTTGTGCCATTTTTTCAATAGTTCCAGAGGCAATGTGTTATTGTTTTCGTCAAGTATCATCCCATCTCCTCAAATTCATGTTCAATTCCTTCCATTTACAGTGGGAGTGCTGGCCAAATTATATCATTCTTAATCCTGCTCTACCTTGTTTAACCGGAGTGTTGTGTCTATCATTCCTCTCTAACCGGAGTCCCATCCAAGTGCTTCCATTTTGCCAAGTTTATATTCTTTACCTTCCTTTTCCAACCGGAGTGTTGTCATAATTGATCTTTATCATTCCTTGTACATCTCGTTTCTACTAGAGTGCTTGCATGTACGTCTTGTCCATTGCAACCATTTTCTTATGTCTTTCAACCTACAAGGTTCTAGTAATGTTCCTTGTTCCTCTTTTCTAACAGAGTGTTTTCAACTTTGTGCATCTCCGTTGTAGTCTTTCGTTCAATTTGTTCAATCTCTCAAGGCTCGTGGTTTCACTCGTTTGTCAAAGAAGCAACTTAGTTTTATCTCTTCTCTTCCTCTTCCGTTTCCCTCAGGTGCCATCCTAGATCTCGGGACGAGATCCTCTTGTAGTGGTGGAGTGTTGTGACGCCCCGAGACCGACGCGCCAGGTGTCTTCTAGTTATTCGTTGTTGTTGCCTTGTCATTTGCTTGCGTGTCACATCTTGCCATGTCATCATCCGCATTGCATCTGCATGTTTTCAAAACTTGCATCCGTCCGGGTCTCCCAGTTCTTTCCGTCGTCTGTTCTGAGCCCGTCCACACTTGCACGCTCCCGCGGCATGTCCGAAATTGTCACATCCCTAGCCTTAGCCTTTGCTTGACCTTGCATGATCATCATGTCATCATGTTTAAGTTTTATTTAACTCTGAAATGGGGATGATCAAGCCCTAGCACAAATGCAATTCAAATAGTTCCAAATAAAAATATTTTCAATGAACTCAAAATGCCTTTTAAAAATGTTCATCATCTCTGGTTTAAGGTGGAAGCATCTACCCAAGATGATTTGCATTTTTGCTGGACACATTTGGGCTTTGAATTAAACCCCTAGGTATTTGAATTTGGGCATTTAATCAATATAAATATTTTAAATGCTCGAATAATCCTGGAAACAATTTTGGGCAGTCGTAAATATTTCAAATAGAGCCCAGAATATATCCCAGGATTTATGGAAATGAGTTAGTATTATTACTAATTCCAAACATATCAAATAAATAGAAAACAGAAAACTAATAGAAGGACAGAGAGAGAGTTTCCTTACCTGGCGCCCACCTAGCGGCCCAGCTGGCCCAGCCAGCCCACCAGGGGCACGAACGTCTTCTTCCCCGCGCCAGCGCATGAAGCAGCTTGCTGGAGCGCGCCGACGACGCGCAGGCCACCTCCTGCTTGCCGCGGAGCGGTTGGACGCGTGGCTGAACTGCCTCGACGACGACCCGAACCCGCCTGGCCCGTCTTTCCTCTCCCTCAATCTCTCCCTCGCCCCTGCTTGCCATGGCCGACGCTGTCGCGTCCGCGTCATCGTGAAACCGCGGCCACCGGCCCTCCCTAGTCCATCCAGCATGTCCCAGAGAACCGCCTCGGCTCCGTCTTCCTCCTCGACGCCCCACGCAACCGGGGACACACCACAGTGCCTGCATCGCCCACGTCTTCTTCCTTCGGCTGCCGAGATCGCCGACGACCTTGCGCCCTCTCTGACATCTCCCCGAGCCCGCTGAGCCTCTCCTCGCATCCGCTGTGAGCTCGTCCCCCCTAACCCCCCTTCCTTTTGCTTCGTTTGCATGCCGTAGCCGCCATCTCGCCTGTGACCAAACGCGCCGCCGCCTGTGCTCGCTGCCGACGTGCCCTCGGCCACTCAATGGCCCGGCCGTCGTGCCTCGCTTGATCCCCACTCCGCGTAGAGCCTGTTGATGCCTTGCACGCGCCGCCTCGCTCGCCGTAGCATCGGCCCCGAGCTCACCCGAGCTCCGGCTGCCGCCAAAGTCGTCGTCGGCGATGACTCCGGCCACCACAGGCCCGGCCACCACCACCATCCGACGCGCGCTGACAAGGGCTCTCCAAGGAGCCCATCCGCACGACCTCTCGTCGCTGGAAATGGCCGGACGAGGACCTCCGCCGTGTCCTGCTTAGCGCCGGCGGCTAATCGCCGGTTAGCCGAAGTGCCTGTCATTAGTTTAGGGGCTAACTAACCCTGTTAATTTCACACAAGACACTGACCAGTGGGACCCGCCTTGTTAGTTTACTGGATAACCAAAATAATTTGGTTAACTAATAAAATCAGTGGACCCACGCGTCAGCATTGACCGTGCTGACGTGGCCTTTGACCGGGCCCACATGTCTGTGAGCCTAGACATCACTATGAGACTGACCAGTGGAACCCACTGGTCAGGTTTGAACTGGACCTGGAGTGTTGACCTGCTGATGTCACACTAATGTCATGCCAATGCAATAATCTATTTTCTGGATTTAATTTAATTCAGGAAATTCCAGAAATGCCCAAAACTTCTAAAATTCATAGAAATTAAACCGTAACTCCAAATGCAAAGATTTATATATATGAAAAATGATCAGAAAAATCCAACCTATCCATCTGTACTGGTTTCATGCATGTTTAAACAAGTTAACTTGCTGTTTGGTGCAAAAACATGATAAGCACTATTTAAGATCAAAAATGAGTTTGAACTTTGAATCTTTGGTTCAAAATAGCTCAAACCCATCTGGTTGTAGTTGCATTAGCCCAACACACTCATTTTACCATGTCATGATCATGCATCATATTGTGCATTGCATTGATTGTGTTTCTTTCTCTGTCGCTGGTATTTGTCCCCTCTCGATAGACGTGGTTTCGACGATGAGTTCGATGACACTGATGAAGAGCTATAATATCTTCAGAAGTACCAGGCAAGCAAAACCCCCTTGTTCATTCTGATACAATCCCACTCTCTCGCTCTTGCTCTCTTTTACTGCATTATGATAACAATGTTTCATCTGCTACTTGCTGCGGTAGTTGAACCCCTCATCCTTTGCATGACCTGTCATTGCCATAGTAAATAGATGAAACCCACTAGCATGAGTAGGAGTTCTTTGAGCCTTGATGTGCCTACTCATTCATGCTTGTTTGTCATGCCTGCTATTGCTTAGAGTTGTGTCAGGTCTGATTCATCGGGGATGAATTGGAACAGTGATGAACAAGCCCTACTGTGTGTGAGCTAAGTGTGTGAACATATTTGGTAAAGGTAGCGGTGAGAGGCCATGTAGGAGTACATGGTGGGTTGTCTCATTGAAACCGTTCTTAGGAACTGAGTTCTCTGTTTGTGATCCATGAACAGCTACTACCACGCATTGGGCCTGAAACCAATGGACCCTCTCAACTTATTAACTGCCCTTGTCCTCTGTCCAGGAGTTGCAACTAGTTTCTGGTGTTTGTAGGATATGTGTTGGCGGCCGTGCGTAGCGCTGACCCTAGGGGTGGGCTATGATGCGGTAGATACACCGTGGCACGGTGTACCGGGCGCCCGTTTGGTGTCTCGGGAACCCTGCACACATCGTTTAGGGCTGTGAGCGAAACTCCGGCCGGATCACCTCACGGATGGAACCCGAATAGGCGATAAACCTGGACTAGAGACTTGTGTGGTTAATCAGGTCATGGACGACTCCCTCGCCAGGCTTCCGCTTGAAGGTTGCCGAGATACACGATGTGTACATGGTGGTAAGTGGCGAGAGCGTGTGTGAAGAAGTACACCCCTGCAGGGTTATAAATGATCTATTCGAATAGCTGTGTCCGCGGTAAAGGACTTCTGGGTTGCCTATAACAGTTCATAGAGAAGTGGAAGTGGATACTCTAAAATGCGCAAGATAAGCGAGAGTGCTATGGATGGCGTTCTCGTAGGGAGACGGGAGCGGATCCATAGTGGTGTATTAATATGGTGAATATGTTGACTCGTGTGCGCCACCTCAAGAGAGTTGCTTGCAGTCGTAGTTCAAGTTAACCACTGAGTCAAAGCTAGCTTGCTGTAGTTAAACTCCACCACCCCCTTGTTGATACCGATGCATATGTAGGTAGTTCTGATGTAAGTCTTGTTGAGTACATTTCTACTCACGTTTGCTTAATTTATGTTCTTGCAGAGAGAATTCAGTCTCGCTAGTAGTTCCACGTGGACTTCGGCGTTTAGCTTGTTACCTCAGCTACGATCTTGTGTCCTCGGCAGGATCTGGTAGATAGTCAGGCTTCTTAGCCTTTCCCATTTGTAGATGTCTGTACTCATACATGTTAAGCTTCCGCATGTGCTTTGATTTGTATGCTATGATTGTTGGGTCATGAGACCCATGTTTGTAATATCTCGCTCCTCGGAGCCTAATGAATAAATACTTGAGTTGTAGAGTTATGTTGTGATGCCATGTTGTATTTACACATATCGAGCATATTGTGTGTATGATTGAAATGCTTGGTATGTGTGGGATACGGCAATCTAGTTGTTTATCCTTGGCAGCCTCTCTTATGGGGAACTGTAGTCTGGTGCTTCCATGAGCCATAGTAGTCCGCTACAGCCTGGTTCACCGGAGTCCTGCTAGCCCAGCACTACTGCTCAGGACACTTGACTGGCTGGCATGTGTTTCACTTCATTCCTGTGTCTGTCCCTTCGGGGAAATGTCACGCGGTGACATCCAGAGTCCTGCCTAGCCTGCTACAGCCCGGGTTCTCGGAGTCCTGTTAGCCCAGTGCTACAACCCAGAATCACACACTGCTGACCGACATGCTCAATGTGATTCATGTATGCCTATCCCCATAGGTTAGTGCCGCTTTGGGTTCACGACTAGCCATGTCGACCCAGGTTCTCTGTCATATGGATGCTAGCGACACTATCATATACGTGAGCCAAAAGGCGCAAACGGTCCCAGGCCATGGTAAGGCGACACCCGTGGAATACCGTGCGTGAGGCCGCAAAGTGATATGAGGTGTTACCGGCTAGATCAATGTGACTTGGAATCGGGGTCCTGATAGTGTTGGTATCAGAGCCTGACTGCCTGTAGGATTGCCAAGCCAAACCGATCGAAGTTGTGTCCAGAAATGCTTTAGTTATGTAGGGGAATTGATTGTGGGAGGGAACGTAAGGCTCTTTTACTCCTTTACCTTATGCCCTATGATCTGAGTCATTCTCTTCTCATTCAACGTGGGTTAAGGACTAGGCTCTCTTCTTCTATCAGGTTCACGTGTTACTAATCCATATACTTATAAGATTGTTGGATTTAAGCCTAGTTCAGTCTCTACTACTTTTGTGTGTTCATAGTTGGTCTCGAAACCTTGATATTGTGATGTTAAGTGGTTATGCCACCATTTTGCAGGATGTCTCAAATAATTTTGAGCATTTACAGCTGTTATGCTGTCCGAGTCATCCTAGGTCTCTAAATAGTCTGATGCATTTGCAAATCCTTTCTTCCCGTTCGTGATATCCTTTTGGTCCAGATTAACCATACTAATCGGTGAGTTGAGGCACTCTGTTGCCTCGACATATAGGTTGGAGCTAGTATTATGACCCTAGGTGTCTTAGAGGATCACATAGTAAATCTAGCCATGTCTTGTGTTCCTAGCGTGATGATTCTGGCCATCATTCTCGAAAGCATTCCGTGATGCCATTTAGTTAGTAGGTATTCTATTCCTGGGTCTGAACCTGAGATTCACTCTAGTCACCTCCTGTTGATAGTGATTGCTCGTTCCATTAGGATATTAGTAACCTTGCGACAGTCCTCGATGTCCGTGGTATTTCCTTCTTCCAAATACCATGAACCATTAAGGCAGAAGTTCTCCGAACCAAAATATCACAATCAGAGTACTCTTGAGGAGTTCTCCTTTCATAATTGTGATTCTGCCAGTTCTACCTTTCTGCATGGGTTATCTGGAAAAAACCTGTTGAACTTGGTTTGACATATTAATCTATGCATCCACAACTTCGAAAGATATATGTCCTCTTGAGTTGTCCCTCTTCATTTATATTCCGACCATCGTCTATCAATTGATAGTCAGGAGTAATTGTGCATCCGTGTTATCGATGTTTATTATTCTCATGGTCCGTTAAGCCATTCTATTTCAGAATGATTAGGAGAAACAAACTCCAGTACCTCATCCATATCCAGGATTGGGTCAAAGTAGTTGTGTTTTGCAGATCAAATGCCAATCCAGCTTTTGCTCTGTTCTACCCTGGAGTATTACCCCCTTTATGTCAGGATTGTCATGAGAATTGCACCCTCTCTCATGAATTCTTGACGCAGTGATACTTCTTACCATCATTTTTCATTCCTCGGTCCCGTGTTGTCGCAACCGGAATGCCGGCAAGTGAACCATGATGTGTGAAATCAGTACTCCTAGCAACTAGTTGCTAGGTAGCTAATGGACAATAATTTCTTTCTTAGCGTGTTGGTTATTGAATCATCATCCTAAGATTGATCGTGCTACCTAGTCCATTTTCCCTGGTGCACTCTTCGATCAATGAGTTAGGATTGTGTCAGTCCCTCGCTCTCTTGATCATATCGTCTTGCTCTGAAAAGCAAGATTGTTCCCGAGCTTAGAAACATATCGGTGGTTCGTGATTTTCTGAATATTTCCTCGGAAGTATCACCAGGTTGCCCCCTGACTGTTATGTTGAGCTCGTGATCAAGTTGGTTTCTTGTAAACCACCCCTTCTCCAAGAATCTATGTTGGATACCCTGAGCTAGTTGGTTAAGCTGAACAACAACTTGGAGAGTTGGAAGATGAAAGCTTGTCCGGCTCAGTTCATTCCAAAGGGATATCCTTGTGTGTGTGTGTTGAAGAAAGATGATATTTTCATCGATTGTTCCTCGGGATCGGTTATTGAATCTATCATCTTGTCCATACCTTGATTTGAGTGTGGGCTATCGTCAAGTCAAATGAGAACCAACGATGTTCATAATGTTGTCTTACTCGTGGTTGTTTCCTCGAGCATACACCGTTATATCTTTTGGGTCTGACCAATGCTATCACCTTGTTCACATAATTATGGAATTCCATCTTCACGGAAATCTGGATGACCTATTGTTGAGCCCATCGACAATATTTTCATCTTATCCATGATTCATGTTGAACATTAAGCTAGTGTTGGAAACTTTGAAAGCATTTCTTCATGCTAGCTCATGAAGCATATGTTTGGTATAAGAAGTGACTTCCTCTAGTTCACGTGCATTTGAAGCAAGTTGCCGCCATGAATTTGGGAAAGTTTGTCTCACTTTCTCTGGAATCATCCCAAGTCAGTCATGCATACGTGCGAAGTATTCTGTGGTCTGGAGACTTGCAACCTTCATTCTATATGAATCCCTAGCACACCAAGCCATTGATTGATTTGTTCAAGGAGAAGAAGTTTCTTCTTAAGAACTAGACTTACGCAAGGACTTCGATATCCTCGATGATGGTTCCCCATCTGGACTCGGTAGTGTTTTATTATAAGACTACTATGTGGTCATGCTTGTTTGGGACAACGTGTTCACAGGTTTGTAGCAAAACCGGCTCATGTTTTGGAGTTTACTATCGTAGTTCATTTTCTGAGAATCTCGCAACGTCATCTCGTCGGTTTGTGTTGCAAACTTTCTTTTCCAGACATGCTGTCTGAAATATCCTATTACCAACCAGATCTGAATCTCAGGCAGATATGATGGTTGGAACTTTTCGAGGATCTATGATGTAGGTCTCGACAGGGTTGATGTTCTAGCCAACACACCTAGCCGGAAGATCTGTCATTATAGTATCTTTGCCCATCTTTCCATGAGGATTTCATGCGACTTATTATAGAAGTTGTTCCTTAGGGATCCTTGTGCACTCAGTTTCGTCGATGATTCTATAACCATTGAAACATTGGAAACACTCTCGATTGTTGAGTTTTTCCCCAGTTACCAGAATCATTCCCAGCATTTGCATTTTGTTCCCAACTTGCACCTCCGTAGTAGTTGTCCAGGATCATCTTCAAAAGTGGACTTATCATGGCTCCCATCCGTCTCTGATGATAAGCAAATCATCCATTGCGTTGTCCCCAACAAGGTAGTCCACATCATTCATCCTAGTCCGAGTATGCCATTTCTTCGAGCTCTTTCAAATGATCAATTGAAAATTGCTTTAAGTTGGTATGAAGAGTTTCAATGATCTATGGATCAAAAGTAATTCTTTTTGCCACTTAAGGGAACAATCCAACAAGTCACCTTTCCCAAGGAGCCCCGTTACGGGATCATGGCAATTATTTCCTCGCCACCTTGACACCATCCACCATCTTTCTAAGCGTGGAATTGTTGCCCACAAATCAAACCTCGTCGTTTGTTCTTCCACCCCTCTCGATGTGTTTTGTGTCTCAACTCGAGATGTTTCAACATCTCATTCTGCAAGTTGATATTGTATAGCTCGATCTTCGAGAAGATCAATCCTAGTAAAGTTTCTTTCCGTCGTCATCGCATGGATGAAGATCTCAAAAGCGAGGATATTAAGATCAATGTATGCAACGAATCAACAACCTTATGAGGTGTAGGTTGGATCGAGAAGAATGTGATAGTTTGTGACCTCCTTTCCGCTTACCTCACGTCTTGAATCTCGGGACGAGATTCTTGTTTAGTGGGGGTGAGTTGTCACAGCCCTAGCCTTAGCCTTTGCTTGACCTTGCATGATCATCATGTCATCATGTTTAAGTGTTACGGACTCTGAAATGGGGATGATCAAGCCCTAGCACAAATGCAATTCAAATAGTTCCAAATAAAAATATTTTCAATGAACTCAAAATGCCTATTAAAAATGTTCATCATCTCTGGTTTAAGGTGGAAGCATCTACCCAAGATGATTTGCATTTTTGCTGGACACATTTGGGCTTTGAATTAAATCCCTAGGTATTTGAATTTGGGCATTTAATCAATATAAATATTTTAAATGCTCGAATAATCCTGGAAACAATTTTGGGCAGTCTTAAATATTTCAAATAGAGCCCAAAATATATCCCAGGATTTATGGAAATGAGTTAGTATTATTACTAATTCCAAACATATCAAATAAATAGAAAACAGAAAACTAATTGAAGGACAGAGAGAGAGTTTCCTTACCTGGCTGCCCAACTGGCCCAGCCAGCCCACCAGGGGCACGGGCGTCTTCTTCCCCGCGCCAGCGCACGAAGCAGCTCGCTGGAGCACGCCGACGACGCGCTGGCCACCTCCTGCTTGCCGCCAAGCGGTTGGACGCGTGGCTGAACTGCCTCGACGACGACCCGAACCCGCCTGGCCCGTCTTTCCTCTCCCTCACTCTCTGCCTCGCCCCTGCTCGCCATGGCCGACACTGTCCATCGGCCACCGGCCCTCCCTAGTCCATCCAGCGTGTCCAAGAGAACCGCCTCGGCTCCGTCTTCCTCCTCGATGCCCCACGCAACCGGGGACGCACCACAGCGCCTGCATCGCCCTCGTCTTCTTCCTTCAGCCGTCGAGATCGCTGATGACCTTGCGCCCTCTCCGACACCTCCCCGAGCCCGCTGAGCCTCTCCTCGCATCCACCGTAAGCTCCTCCCCCAAACCCCCCTCTCTTTTGCTTCGTTTACGTGCCGTAGCTGCCATCTCGCCTGTGACCGAACGCGCCGCCGCCTGTGCTCGCCGCCGACGTGCCGTCGGCCACTCAATGGCCCGGCCATCGTGCCCCTCTTGATCCCCGCTCCGTGTAGAGCCTGTTGATGCCTCGCACTCGCCGCCTCGCTCGCCGTAGCCTTGGCCCCGAGCTCACCCGAGCTCCGGCTACCGCCAAAGTCGTCGCCGACAATGACTCCGGCCACCACAGGCCCGGCCACCACCACCATCCGACGCGCGCCGGCAAGGGCTCTCCAACGAGCCCATCCGCACGACCTCTCGTCGCCGGAAATGGCCGAATGAGGACCTCCGCCGTCAGTTTAGGGGCTAACTAACCCTGTTAATTTCACACAAGACACTGACCAGTGGCACCTGCCTTGTTAGTTTACCGGATAACCAAAATAATTAGGTTAACTAATAAAATTAGTGGACCCACGCGTCAGCATTGACCATGCTGACGTGGCCTTTGACCGGGCCCACATGTCTGTGAGCCTAGCCATCACTGTGAGACTGACCAGTGGGACCCACTGGTCAGGTTTGACCTGGACCTGGCGTGTTGACCTGCTGATGTCACACTGATGTCATGCCGACACAATAATCTATTTTCTGGATTTAATTTAATTCAGGAAATTCCAGAAATGCCCAAAACTTCTAAAATTCATAGAAATTAAACCGTAACTCCAAATGCAAAGATTTATATATATGAAAAATGATCAGAAAAATCCAACCTATCCATCTGTACTGGTTTCATGCATGTTTAAACAAGTTAACTTGCTGTTTGGTGCAAAAACATGATAAGCACTATTTAAGATCACAAATGAGTTTGAACTTTGAATCTTTGGTTCAAAATAGCTCAAACCCATCTGGTTGGAGTTGCATTAGCCCAACACACTCATTTTACCATGTCATGATCATGCATCATATTGTGCATTGCATTGATTGTGTTTCTTTCTCTGTTGCCGGTATTTGTCCCCTCTCGATAGACGTGGTTTCGATGATGAGTTCGATGACACCGATGAAGAGCTATAATATCTTCAGAAGTGCCAGGCAAGCAAAACCCCCTTGTTCATTCCGATACAATCCCACTCTCTCGCTCCTGCTCTCTTTTACTGCATTAGGACAACAACGTTTCATCTGTTACTTGCTGCGGTAGTTGAACCCCTTATCCTCTACATGACCTGTCATTGCCATAGTAAATAGATGAAACCCACTAGCATGATTAAGAGTTGTTTGAGACCTGATGTGCCTACTCATTCATGCTTGTTTGTCATGCCTGCTATTGCTTACAGTTGTGTCAGGTCTGATGTAACGCCCCGAGACTGTTGTGCCACGTGTCGTCCAGTTATTCGCCGCTGTTGCCATGTCATTTGCTTGCGTGTTGCATCTTGTCATGTCATCATGTGCATTGCATCATCATATTTTCAAAACTTGCATCCGTCCCGGCCTCCTTGTTCTCTCCGTTGTCCGTTCTGAGCCCAGATACACTTGCACGCGCCCGCGGCATGTCCGAAATATTATTTTATAAGTGGCCAGAAAATGTTCTTGGATTGGGTTGAAATTTGGTGTGCGGTCTTATTATAGTGTAGATAGTCCGCCTGTCAAGTTTCATCACAATCGGAGTCCGTTTGACGCCCCAACGGATAAACATAGCGGCAATAGTAGCCGGTCTAAACGTCGGACGTTTTCGGTCTCCGGAAACCGTGTCGGGCTGCATCTCTCCCCTCTTCTCTCAGACCAACCCGCTCTTCACAATCCGCCAGGCCCTACCTAACCTCTCTCGTCAGCCCGCGACCCTCCTCGCGCGCGCCCGAAAGTTGTCCCGGACACGACCCGGGCAGTCGTCACCGTTGTGTCCGGATCATCCCCAAACGTCTACAAAACGTCACCGTTTTCTTATTTGACATCCCTAGCTATTTTATTCGTGACCGTCCGATTACGATCGGAGGGGTCCAATAGCCCCTAACTATTTCCACCTGCTATATATCTACGGATCGAACCCTAGAAATTAGGGGCTTGTCCCTGCCACCGCCGCCGCACTTATCCCCCAAATCCTCATCGGGATCCCCCCGATCCACCTACCCAACCAGCGCCGTCTCCATTCCCCTCCTCGTGTTCACTGCCACACCAACCACAGCCTCCACCGTCTCCATTTCCGTGCCGCCCAATCCACCCCGGCTCCTTCTTCCAGAGCCCACGCAGACCTCCCCGTCTCCCTCGTCGCGAGCTAGGGAGGGGAGTCCTGCTGCCGGCGACCTCGACCACCAGGTCGCCCCTTCCAGGAGCCGATACCCATGGAGTTGCCGCTGCCTTGCCCAAGACGTGTCCTCACCGGATTTGCGCCGCCGCTCGCCCGTGCAGGGGCCTCGTTCTCCTCCCGCTCCACCCCAAGAAGTGACAGCGCCCGAGCGCTCCTCTGCCTCGCCCCAACCCCGTGGATGCCGGATCCTCGCCGCCGTCGTGCTCCGCCTTGTCGCCGGCGCCCCGCAGGTGGACATCCCATCTCCTTCCTCGTTCCTCTCCTCCGGCCTCTGTTTCTCGATCTCCTTCCCCCTCATGTTCTCTCTCTCTCGCAGGCTCCAGCCGCCGCCATGGGGCGTCGTCTCCCCGAGCTCTGCCCATCGCCGGGAATGGGATCCCCGGGGCCGGATCCGCCCAGCTCCGGCGTGGATCCGTCATCCCTGACCTCCGCTCACTCCGGTCGCCATTCATCCGAGTCCGGCGAGCTCCCGATGCTGCTCCCCGCCTTTGCATCTCGCGGCGCCGAGCAGTGCACGTACTGGCCGAGCCCGTTGACCCATCGTGTGGACCGCAGCCACGCCTCGATCGCCAAGCCTTCGTCGTCATCCTGATCCACGCGGAGGAGTGCCGCCGAACACCTGCCTCTGCCTGCGTCCTCTGTTTCTTCCAGGACGAGGCGCCCGCTCGCCCGCATCTCGTGTTGACCGCGCCTCCCCAACCTCCTCGCTCGGGCCAGCTGCCGATCTGGCCCAGCCAACGCTCCTCCCATCGATCTGGGCTAAGCCCATGGGTGAGCAGCCCAGTTCTGCACAGATTCAACCCTTAGTTGTTTTTTTGTGCGCTGCGAATTTGTCCTTTTAACCTGAGACTGCAGTTTTTACAGAGAGGTCCCTAAACTTCATGCATTTAATAACTTCTAAACCGTGCATCGGATTAAAATACTTCATATATGAAACTTGCTCAGAATTTTGTGTAGATTAATAATATCCAACTTTCATCCATGTCTAAAATGTCTAAAGTGTTGTTTGATTAATTTTTGCTCTATGCCATGCTAAAATGATTTAATTCATAACTATTCAACCGTAGCTCCGAATTAAATAATCTTTATATGTATTTGGGGTAGAATATTGCCTAGTTTAACATGGTGGCATCATCTTGCATGTCTAATAACTCTAAAATAATGTTTAGGGCAGAACAGTACCAAACCTTAAATTATGCATATGAGGATTTTCTGGAATTGTTGTTCGTTGCTTTCGGCCTCATTTAAACTTGCCTAGATAGGTAGTTTTGTTGTGCTTCACCTCTTGCCAGGTTCATCAACATTTAATATTGCTGGGTACATAAACGAGATTGAACTAAATAACTTGTTGTGGTGTTTCTTCAATATGCAACTCCGTTGCATATTGAGCTCCACTTAATTTGTAGGATTGTTTGTGCACTTTGCCATGCCATGCTTCATTAAACCGGACATGCATCATACTCGTTTGTGCATTGAGCCATGTTGTTGTCGTGGTTGTTTACTATGTTCTGTGCTTCTTTTCTGGTGATTGCTTCTTCGGGTTGGTTCCGATAACGTCGAGTTTGTGAGGACCCGTTCGTCTACGTCCGCTTATCTTCTTCATGGACTCGTTCTTCTTCCTTGCGGGATTTCAGGCAAGATGATCATACCCTCGAAATCACTACTATCTTTGCTATGCTAGTTTGCTCGCTCTTTTGCTATGCCATTGCTACGATGCCTACCACTTGCTTGTCAGCCTCCCAAATTACCATGTTCAGCCTCTAACCCACCTTGTCCTAGCAAACCGTTGATTGGCTATGTTACCGCTTTGCTCAGCCCCTCTTATAGCGTTGTTAGTTGCAGGTGAAGATTGAAGTTTGTTCCTTGTTGGAACATGGAGATACTGTTCCTTGTTGGAACATGTTTACTTGTTGGGATATCACTATATATCGTATTTAATGAATGCATCTATATACTTGGTAAAGGGTGGAAGGCTCGGCCTTATGCCTGGTGTTTTGTTCCACTCTTGCCGCCCTAGTTTCCGTCATATCGGTGTTATGTTCCCGGGTTTTGCGTCCCTTACGCGGTTGGGCTATAATGGGAACCCCTTGACAGTTCGCCTTAAGTAAAGCTCTTCCAGCAATGCCCAACATTGGTTTTACCATTTGCCACCTAGCCTTTTCTTTCCCTTGGGTTCTGCAGACTCAAGGGTCATCATTATTTTAACCCCCCCGGGCCAGTGCTCCTCTGAGTGTTGGTCCAACTTGTCAGCCACCGGTGGCCACCAGGGGCAACTCTGGGCTGGCCTACCGGAAGTTTGGACGATCCGGTGTGCCTTGAGAAAGAGATATGTGCAGCTCCTATCGGGATTTGTCGGCACATTCGGGCGGTGTTGCTGGTTTAGTTTTACCCTGTCGAAATGTCTTGTTGTACTGGGATACCGAGTCTGATCGGAATGTCTCGGGTGGAGGTCTATTCCTTCGTTGACCGTGAGAACTTGTAATGGGCTAAGTTGGGACACCCCTGCAGGGATTTGAACTTTCGAAAGCCGTGCCCGCGGTTATGGGCAGATGGGAATTTGTTAACGTCCGGTTGTAGAAAACCTGAAGTCGACCTTAATTAAAATGAATCAACTGCGTGTGTAACCGTGATGGTCTCTTTCCGGTGGAGTCCGGGAAGTGAACACGGTTGTTGGAGTTATTCTTGACGTAGGTAGTCCAGGAACACTTCTTGATCATACTTTTATCGACCGTGCTTTGCCTTCTCTTCTCTCTCTCATTTGCGTATGTTAGCCACCATATATGCTAGTCGCTTGCTGCAGCTCCACCTCATACTTTTACCTTAGCCATAAGCTTAAATAGTCTTGATCGCGAGGGTGCGAGATTGCTGAGTCCCCGTGGCTCATAGATACTTCCAAAACCAGCTTGCAGGTGTCGTTGAGTCCGTGCAGATGACGCAACCCAGCTCAGGAGGAGCTCATTGAAGACCTTGTTCATTTGTGTTGTTTCGTTCTAGTTGATCAGTAGTGGAGCCCAGTTGTGGTCGATCGGGGACCTTTGTCGCATTTGGGGTTCTTCTTTTATTTTGGTTCTGTAGTCGGACCTTGAGTGTATTTGAATGATGTAATGCTTTATTCATGTATTTGTGTGAAGTGGCGATTGTAAGCCAACTATGTATCTTTTTCCCCTATTGTATTACATGGGTTGTGTGAAGATTACCTCACTTGCGACATATGCGTTCAATGCGATTATGCCTCTAAGTCGTGCCTCGACACATGGGAGATATAGTCGCATCGAGGGTGTTATAAGTTGGTAATCAGAGCCTTCCCCGACCTTAGGAGCCCCCATTGCTTGATCGTTTTTAGCGGCCGAGTTGTGTCTAGAAAAATGTTTTGAGTCATTTAGGAATTATATATCGGAGAGGTTAGGAATTCCTTTTACTTCCCAGTCTCCTCATCGCTCTGGTAAGGCATCTTGACGTAGAGTTTTGACTCTTCTCTTCTCAAATTTCACAAATTTTTTTAGGATCACGCGAGTATCTTGGATTTGTTCCGATGGCTTATGATGAGAATACTGTCTTGGTGCCTCTTGTCAGGGGTTTAGTGGAAGTGTCCCGGGGAGTTGAGCTCTGAGGTGTTGTCATCATAATTTTATCGTTGCAGTTCTGGAATACCTGAGTCTAGTACGCCGACATCAAAAATCTCTTTTATGCAGTTCGTTGGTGAGATAACCTCGACGCCACCCAGTACTGGGGCGGGAGTTCGGGAGTATTGCCATAACTTGTATAACGGATGCTTTTCGAAGGTTGAGGTAGACGATTTCCAAAGGTTTCTTGGTTATGTGTTGAAGGATGGATACAACTGGATGTAGGATTTGCTAGATTTGCGTGAGATATTATGCTTCCCCTGTATCCCCAACACCTGATTGCATAACCGGAAAAGTTCGGGAGTTTCATAGGTGGGAATTCAAGTAGCTCTTAGGATTTCTTTCCAACAGATGTATGATATGATATTGGGGTTCGACGTCTAGTGGTCCGCCTATTCACGGTCGGTTTTACAATGGTCTCGTTGTCTCTTAAAGAGTCCTTGGCTATGCTGACTCGGGGACGCTTCGTATGTCATGTGCACTGCCTTGTACATGATGGTGTTGTACGATCGAGCCTATGTAGGCCCCACCACGAAAACTTCGGACGAAATCTCTATCATATGTTTGTTCCGGCTTATTCTGCAAGCCAATCCTTTGTTTTGTTTTGAGTTGTGGTATTCGAGTTGCTTCGAAGTCAAATGTTGATTCCATACCTTCTCTAAGCGGCGTTCTCATACCTCGATGTGATCACTAATCTTTCTCGATCATCGAGTTTGTCATGTCAATCCTTTTTCACCGGTGTGTTTCTCTTCAAGTGGATCCGATCATTTCAACTCCCGCAAGATCAATTATCACTTTTTCTCAACGGTGTTCATTTCTTCCGTCTCCAAGTTGCCTTGTTTTTCCCACCCTCCCTCCCTTTGTTTTCTTCAAGGACTCACATTTCTTCTTCAAGTATCCATTTTATTGATGGGAAGTCTCTCCATGTTTTCCGTCAATGTTCTTATCCGGTGTTTCTCATGAAGATTCTAACGGAGCTTCAAGTTCGTCATTCTTCATTCTTTTTCTTCTCCGGTGGATTCAATTCAAACTTCGGTATTGAGCATTGTCTTTTCTTTTGTCCAATGCTTTTCTTATGCCGGTGCACCTCATTATCATTCCACTTCTCGCTATTTATTTTTCCGGAGTGCTAAAGATATCTCGAAGATTCGTGTTTCCACTCTACATTCGTTCGAGCTCTTTCGAGGGCGTTCCCTCATTCAAGTCATTTAATTCAACAGGTGCAACCTCCCTTTTAAATCATTTCAACGGTGTTTTCTTTCGAGTGGGCCCTAAACCACATGTCTTTTCCCAGGATCTTACCTGACTCCTCTTATTTTCCCGGAGCTATCCTCAAATTTCTTTTCAAAGTTTGACGTAAGAATGAGTTATCATCAGTCAAATGCCTTTCTCCAAATCTTTCAAATTCTTTTCATCGTTGGCTCAACCTTTTCCATTATTCATTCCGGAGTGCCTCAACAGTTCACGGTGGTGTTTCTCGTTGTCATTTGAAGACCGAAGAAGAGTTTTTCTTTAATCTTGCTCCATTCTTTCAAGATTCGTGATTCTAGCTTGTTGCCATCCTCTCATAATTATTTTTCGATTGTGAGAATTCCTTTCACCCATCCAGAGCAATTCAAGAGTCTTCTCAATTTGTTATCCGGAATCCATCTTTTCAAATATTATTCATTCTCACCTTTCAGCTTTCTTTCTTTAAATCTTACCGGTGCTTCGTTCAAGTGATCTTTTATCGGCTCGTGATCTCTTCGTTCTCATGTATCTAAATTCTCTCAAGCATCTTTGTTCATTTGCTAATCCTTCCTGGTGTTCCTTTATCTTTTCTTCGTTCATTTTAATTCTTACGGTGGTTCGTTCAAGATTTCTCTTCCTTTCTCATCATATCAAGTTTGTTCGTTGTTTCAACCCTTCCGGTGGTTCGTTCAATACCTTCCCAAGTCTGAGGTTATATCTCTCTTAATCTTTTCTACAAGAATAAGTAATATGCCAAATCCGTTGATTGTCATCAATTTAAATTGGTGAAGGATAAGCATAATGTAATTCTTACTCTTGTTTCATCCAAATGATTGATTCCTTATTCCGGAGGTGCATCATATCACATTCTTGGTTCGAGATGCTTTATCTTTTCTTTCCCAAGAGTTCAAACCTCTTTCAATTATATTATCACGGAGATCTATCCAAATCTTTGCAAGGTTTCACCTTGTGTTTTCAACTTCCCTTTCTTTCGTCATCCTTTTGTTTACTGGAGTACTTCATCAAGGTTCTACATGATGGTTCATCAAGGATTTAATTCATTCTCGAAGTGTTCATCGAGATTCTTTTCTAAGAGGCTCAAGCTGTCTTCATTTTGGTAATCCGGAGTTCATTCTTTCTTCCGTATTATTGAAGGTGGTATTATGTCATTCTTGATAATTTGGGTTCATGTTCATGATTCACATGTTGTTATGAATGAGGTATTTTAAATTCATCAATCTCGTCGTTGGAGCTATCTTGGGTTATATTTCACCTAAAGCCTTCCCTAAGGATTGTTACTATTACGGTGCTTATATATGACCCAAGTTCTTCTTTTATCCTTCCGGTGAATAAGTTTCTCGTCTCTTTGTTCTTATCAATCCAATTTTTTCCCGTGAGTGGCAGGCTTTTCATCTCTTAATTTGAGAGGTATTCCATAAGACCATATCAAGCTTATTATTTTCGTTGTGGGTTTTCCAACAACCCCGTTCTAGCTTCTGTTGTAACCGTGCTCTCTCAAGATATTGTTTTCCTTCGTTCACTCCAATCCATTCTTACTTTTGTTCCGGAGGCATTGTGATGTTCATCTTTTCAACCAATCATCTCATTTTGTCAAAGATCATGATCTTTCCATGCCTATCCTTTTAATCTGAGTGTTGTGTCCTCTTTTCAAGTATCCTCTCATCTTGTCAAGTTCAATTCCTTCCATTTATAGACGGAGTGCTGTCCAAATTATATCACTCTTATTCCTTCCCTATCTTGCTTAACCGGAGTATTGTGCCCCTTTGTTCAAGTTCTTTTTGCCTTATAAAGTCTTGCATCCCTTTCTCAACCGGAGTGTCGTGTTTTCATTTGAGCTCTCTCATCTTATCAAATTTTGACTCCCTTCTCAACCGGAGTGCGGTCTGAGATCTTTCTTACCCCTTGTTCCATTCATTCAATAGTTCCGGTGGCAGTGTGTTGTGATTTCATCAAGTATCTTCTCATCTTATCAGGACCTTATTCAATTCTTTTTCTTTCCAACCGGAGTGCTGCCTGAATATGTTCTTCCTCGTTCCTCTTTTCTAACGGAGTGTTTTCGACTTTGCTCACCTTTGTTGTATTCTTTTCTCGAATTTGTTCAACCTCGCAAGGTTCTTTGGTTTCACTCGTTTGTCAAAGGAGCAACTTAGTTTTACCTCTCCTCTCTTCTCTTCCGTTGTTTCCCTCCGGTGCCATTCTAGATCTCGGGACGAGATCCTCTCGTAGTGGTGGAGTGTTGTAACGCCCCGAGACCGTTGTGCCACGTGTCATCCAGTTATTCGCCGTCATTGCCATGTCATTTGCTTGCGTCTTGCATCTTGTCATGTCATCATGTGCAGTGCATCATCATGTTTTCAAAACTTGCATCCGTCCCGGCCTCCTCGTTCTCTCCGTTGTCCGTTCTGAGCCCAGATACACTTGCATGCGCCCGCGGCATGTCCGAAATATTATTTTATAAGTGGCCGGAAAATGTTCTCGGATTGGGTTGAAATTTGGTGTGCGGTCTTATTATAGCGTAGACAGTCCGCCTGTCAAGTTTCATCGCAATCGGAGTCCGTTTGACGCCCCAACGGATAAACAAAGCGGCAATAGTAGCCGGCCTAAATGTCGAATGTTTTCGGTCTCCGGAAACTGTGCCGGGCTGCATCTCTCCCCTCTTCTCTCAGACCAACCCGCTCTTCACAATCCGCCAGGCCCTACCTAACCTCTCTCGTCAGCCCGCGACCCTCCTCGCGCGCGCCCGAAAGTTGTCCCGGACCCGACCCGGGCAGTCGTCACCGTTGTGCCCGGATCATCCCCAAACGTCTACGAAACATCACCGTTTTCTTATTTGACATCCCTAGCTATTTTATTCGCGACCGTCCGATTACGATCGGAGGGGTCCGATAGCCCCTAACTATTTCCACCTGCTATATATATACGGATCCAACCCTAGAAATTAGGGGCTTGTCCCTGCCACCGCCGCCGCACTTATCCCCCAAATCCTCATCGGGATCCCCCCGATCCACCTGCCCAACCAGCGCCGTCTCCATTCCCCTCCTCGTGTTCACCGCCACACCAACCATAGCCTCCACCGTCTCCATTTCCGTGCCGCCCAATCCACCCTGGCTCCTTCTTCCCGAGCCCACGCAGACCTCCCCGCCTCCCTCGTCGTGAGCTAGGGAGAGGAGTCCTGCTGCCGGCGACCTCGACCACCAGGTCGCCCCTTCCAGGAGCCGACACCCATGGAGTTGCCACTGCCTCGCCCAAGCCGTGTCCTCACCGGATCTGCGCCGCCGCTCGCCCATGCAGGGGCCTCGTTCTCCTCCCGCTCCACCCCAAGAAGCAACAGCGCCCGAGCGCTCCTCTGCCTCGCCCCAACCCCGCGGATGCTGGATCCTCGCCGCCGTCGTGCTCCGCCTTGTCGCCGCCGCCCCGTAGGTGGCCATCCCATCTCCTTCCTCGTTCCTCTCCTCCGGCTTCTGTTTCTCGATCTCCTTCCCCCTCATGTTCTCTCTCTCTCGCAGGCTCCAGCCGCCGCCATGGGGTGTCGCCTCCCCGAGCTCCGCCCATCGCCGAGAATGGGATCCCCGGGGCTGGATCCGCCCAGCTCTGGCGTGGATCCATCATCCCTGACCTCCGCTCACTCCGGTCGCCATTTGTCTGAGTCCGGCGAGCTCCCGATGCTGCTCCCCACCTCTGCATCTCGCGGCGTCGAGCAGTGCACGTACTGGCCGAGCCCGTTGACCCATCGTGTGGACCGCAGCCACACCTCGATCGCCAAGCCTTCGCCGTCGTCCCGATCCACGCGGAGGAGTGCCGCCGAACACCTGCCTCTGCCTGCGTCCTCTGTTTCTTCCAGGATGAGGCGCCCGCTCGCCCGCGTCTCGTGTTGACCGCGCCTCCCCAACCTCCTCGCTCGGGCCAGCTGCCGATCTGGCCCAGCCAACGCTCCTCCCATCGATCTGGGCTAAGCCCATGGGTCAGCAGCCCAGTTCTGAACAGATTCAGCCCTTAGTTGTTTTTTTGTGCACTGCGAATTTGTCCTTTTAACCTGAGACTGCAATTTTTATAGAGAGGTCCCTAAACTTCATGCATTTAATAACTTCTAAACCGTGCATCGGATTAAAATACTTCATATATGAAACTTGCTCAGAATTTTGTGTAGATTAATAATATCCAACTTTCATCCATGTCTAAAATGTTGTTTGATTAATTTTTGCTCTATGCCATGCTAAAATGATTTAATTCATAACTATTCAACCGTAGCTCCGAATTAAATAATCTTTATATGTATTTGGGGTAGAATTTTGCCTAGTTTAACATGGTGGCATCATCTTGCATGTCTAATAACTCTAAAATAATGTTTAGGGCAGAACAGTACCAAACCTTAAATTATGCATATGAGGATTTTCCGGAATTGTTGTTCGTTGCTTCCGGCCTCATTTAAACTTGCCTAGATAGGTAGTTTTGTTGTGCTTCACCTGTTGCCAGGTTAATCAACATTTAATATTGCTGGGTACATTAACGAGATCGAACTAAATAACTTGTTGTGGTGTTTCTTCAATATGCAACTCCGTTGCATATTGAGCTCCACTTAATTTGTAGGATTGTTTGTGCACTTTGCCATGCCATGCTTTATTGAACCGGACATGCATCATACTCGTTTGTGCATCGAGCCATGTTGTTGTCGTGGTTGTTTACTATGTTGTGTGCTTCTTTTCCGGTGATTGCTTCTTCGGGTTGGTTCCGATAACGTCGAGTTTGTGAGGACCCGTTCATCTACGTCCGCTTGTCTTCTTCATGGACTCGTTCTTCTTCCTTGCGGGATTTCAGGCAAGATGATCATACCCTCGAAATCACTACTATCTTTGCTATGCTAGTTTGCTCGCTCTTTTGCTATGCCATTGCTACGATGCCTACCACTTGCTTGTCAGCCTCCAAAATTGCCATGTTCAGCCTCTAACCCACCTTGTCCTAGCAAACCGTTGATTGGCTATGTTACCGCTTTGCTCAGCCCCTCTTATAGCGTTGTTAGTTGCAGGTGGAGATTGAAGTTTGTTCCTTGTTGGAACATGGAGATACCGTTCCTTGTTGGAACATGTTTACTTGTTGGGATATCACTATATATCGTATTTAATGAATGCATCTATATACTTGGTAAAGGGTGGAAGGCTCGGCCTTATGCCTGGTGTTTTGTTCCACTCTTGCCGCCCTAGTTTCCGTCATATCGGTGTTATGTTCCCGGATTTTGCGTCCCTTACGCGGTTGGGCTATAATGGGAACCCCTTGACAGTTCGCCTTAAGTAAAGCTCTTCCAGCAATGCCCAACATTGGTTTTACCATTTGCCACCTAGCCTTTTCTTTCCCTTGGGTTCTGCAGACTCAAGGGTCATCATTATTTTAACCCCCCGGGCTAGTGCTCCTCTGAGTGTTGGTCCAACTTGTCAGCCGCCGGTGGCCACCAGGGGCAACTCTGGGCTGGCCTACCGGAAGTTTGGACGATCCTGTGTGCCTTGAGAAAGAGATATGTGCAGCTCCTATCGGGATTTGTCGACACATTCAGGCGGTGTTGCTGGTTTAGTTTTACCCTGTCGAAATGTCTTGTTGTACTGGGATACCGAGTTTGATCGGAATGTCTCGGGTGGAGGTCTATTCCTTCGTTGACCGTGAGAGCTTGTGATGGGCTAAGTTGGGACACCCCTGCAGGGATTTGAACTTTCAAAAGCCGTGCCCGCGGTTATGGGCAGATGGGAATTTGTTAATGTCCGGTTGTAGAAAACCTGAAGTCGACCTTAATTAAAATGAATCAACTGCGTGTGTAACCGTGATGGTCTCTTTCCGGCGGATTCCGGGAAGTGAACACGGTTGTTGGAGTTATGGTTGACGTAGGTAGTCCAGGATCACTTCTTGATCATACTTTTATCGACCGTGCTTTGCCTTCTCTTCTCGCTCTCATTTGCGTATGTTAGCCACCATATATGCTAGTCGCTTGCTGCAGCTCCACCTCATACTTTTACCTTACCCATAAGCTTAAATAGTCTTGATCGCGAGGGTGCGAGATTGCTGAGTCCCCGTGGCTCACAGATACTTCCAAAACCAGCTTGCAGGTGTCCTTGAGTCCGTGCAGATGACGCAACCCAGCTCAGGAGGAGCTCGTTGAAGACCTTGTTCATTTGTGTTGTTTCGTTCTAGTTGATCAGTAGTGGAGCCCAGTTGGGGTCGATCGGGGACCTTTGTCGCATTTGGGGTTCTTCTTTTATTTTGGTTCTGTAGTCGGACCTTGAGTGTATTTGAATGATGTAATGCTTTATTCATGTATTTGTGTGAAGTGGCAATTGTAAGCCAACTATGTATCTTTTTCCCCTATTGTATTACATGGGTTGTGTGAAGATTACCTCACTTGCGACATATGCCTTCAATGTGATTATGCCTCTAAGTCGTGCCTCGACACGTGGGAGATATAGTCGCATCGAGGGTGTTACATCTGATTCATCGGGGATGAACTGGAACAGTGATGAACATGCCCTACTGTGTGTGAGCTAAGTGTGTGAACACGATTTGGTAAAGGTAGCGGTGAGAGGCCATGTAGGAGTACATGGTGGGTTGTCTCATTGAAACCGTTCTTAGGAACTGAGTACTGTGTTTGTGATCCATGAACAGCTACTACCACGCATTGGGCCCAAAACCAATGGACCCTCTCGACTTATTAACTGCCCTTGTCCTCTGTCCAGGAGTTGCAACTAGTTTCTAGTGTTTGTAGGATATGTGTTCGCGGCCGTGCGTAGCGCTGACCCTAGGGGTGGGCTATGATGAGGTAGATACACCGTGGCACGGTGTATCGGGCGCCCGTTTGCTCTCTCGGGAACCCTGCACACATCGTTTGGGGCTGTGAGCGAAACTCCGGCCGGATCTCCTCGCAGATGGAACCCGAATAGGCGATAAACCTAGACTAGAGACTTGTGTGGTTAATCAGGTCGTGGCCGACTCCCTCGCCAGGCTTCCGCTTGAAGGTTGTCGAGATACATGACGTGTACATGGTGGTAAGTGACGAGAGCGTGTGTGAAGAAGTACACCCCTGCAGGGTTATAAATGATCTATTCGAATAGCCGTGTCCGCGGTAAAGGACTTCTGGGTTGCCTATAACAGTTCATAGACAAGTGGAAGTGGATACTCTAAAATGCGCAAGATAAGCGTGAGTGCTATGGATGGCATTCTCGTAGGGGGACGAGAGCGGATCCATAGTGGTGTATTGATATGGTGAATATGTGGACTCGTGTGCGCCACCTCAAGAGAGTTGCTTGCAGTTGTAGTTCAGGTTAGCCACTGAGTCAAAGCTGGCTTGCTGCAGTTAAACTCCACCACCCCTTGTTGATACCGATGCATATGTAGTTAGTTCTGATGTAAGTCTTGCTGAGTACATTTGTACTCACGTTTGCTTAATTTATGTTCTTACAGAGAGACTTCAGTCTCGCTAGTAGTTCCACGTGGACTTCGGCGTTTAGCTTGTTACCTCAGCTACGATCTTGTGTCCTCGGCAGGGTCTGGTAGATAGTCAGGCTTCTTAGCCTTTCCCATTTGTAGATGTCTGTACTCATACATGTTAAGCTTCCGCATGTGCTTTGATTTGTATGCTATGATTGTTGGGTCATGAGACCCATGTTTGTAATATCTCGCTCCTCGGAGCCTAATGAATAAATACTTGAGTTGTAGAGTTATGTTGTGATGCCATGTTGTATTTACACATATCGAGCATATTGTGTGTATGATTGAAATGCTTGGTATGTGTGGGATCCCACTATCTCGTTGTTTATCCTTGGCAGCCTCTCTTATGGGGAAATGTAGTCTGGTGCTTCCACAAGCCATAGTAGTCCGCTACATCCCGGTTCACCGGAGTCCTTCTAGCCCAGCACTACTGCTCAGGACACTTGACTGGCCAGCATGTGTTTCACTTCGTTTCTGTGTCTGTCCCTTCGGGGAAATGTCACGCAGTGACATCCGGAGTCCTGCCTAGGCTGCTACAGCCCGGGTTCCTGGAGTCCTGTTAGCCCAGTGCTACAGCCCGGATTCACACGCTGCTAACCGACATGCTCAATGTGATTCATGTATGCCTGTCCCCATATGTTAGTGCCGCTTTGGGTTCACGACTAGCCATGTCGGCCCGGGTTCTCTGTCATATGGATGCTAGCGACACTATCATATACGTGAGCCAAAAGGCGCAAACGGTCCCGAGCCATGGTAAGGCGACACCCGTGGAATACCGTGCATGAGGCCGCAAAGTGATATGAGGTGTTACTGGCTAGATCGATGTGACTTGGAATCGGGGTCCTGACAGAAATAGTATTTTATAAGTGGCCGGAAAATGTTCTAGGAATGGGTTGAAAGATGGCATGTGGTGTTGTTATGTTGTCAGTAGGCGGTCTGCCAAGTTTCATCGCATTCGGAGTTCGTTTGATGCCCCAACGAATAAATATAGCGGCAATAGTAGCCGGTCAAAACGTCGGACGTTTTCGGTCTCCGGAAATAGTTGCCGGGCTGCCTTCTTTCCTTTCCTTTCAGCCCAACCCATCTACACAGCCCACTAATCTTTCACCTAATCCCTCTCCACTCCGGAGCCATCCGATGGCGATTGAATGGTCCAAAGACCCCTCCAAACCCCCTCCTAACCCTAACCTAGACCCCCTGCCTATTTAAACTCCTTCCCTTGCCATTTTGGGCGCCCTAGCCTCTCCCTTATCCTCTAGCCGCCGCCGCCTTGTTTTCAGCGCCGCCCCAGCCACCTCCCGCCACTTGGCACCATCCCACAGGTCACGCCGCCGCCTGAGCCGCCGGCTCGGCCAATCGCAGCCAGCCACGTCGCCTCCCCACGCCTCCACCGCACCGGGCCCGCCGAAGCCCGCAACTGACCCGCCGAGGGCCGAACTCGGGCCGAATCCCCGCCGCCGCTCGTGCCCGACCAGTGCGTGCTCTGCCGCCGCTGATCCAGATCGGGAGAGCTCCGATCTCCCCTCCCTCGCGTCTCCGCCGCCTGGCCTCCCGCCGGCGACCACCGCTGCCACGGTGAGCCCCATCCTCACCGCCCTTCTTCTCCCCTGCCTCACTAGCTCTCTCTCTCGCAGTAAGCCTTTGCCGCCATGAATGCCGCCGCCGTGCTTGCAGACGCCGCCGTTGCCGCATCACCAACCCCCTTCCCCGGCCGGATCCGAGACCCCCATCGCCGGATCTACCCTTCCCCGCCGTCTACGGGTCAGCCCTGCCACCGGAGTGCCCTCCCTTGTCGCCGGTTGACCGCCGGAGTCTCGCGCCACCTCCCTATTTCGCTCCTAATCGGGCAGGACTACGAGCGTTGCCCCCGTTGACCTCGAACATGGCTGGGCCGCAACCGCACACCCTCGCTCTGCCGCGTGGGCCTCTACAGCGGCACCGCCCCACAGGAGAGCTTCGGCCTGCCTCCCCGCATCTCCATCCAGCCGGCCTGCGAGGTCTCTCCACAAACTGGGCCTGGCCCATGGGTGAGGCACACCCCAACGCCCCTTTTGTTTTCCTCCTGATGGGCCAGATCTTAGATGCAGCCCAAATCATGTTTTTTCCGTGGAACGAATTTAGCATTTAATCCCGAGATAGCAGTTTCACATAAAAGGCCTTGCATTTCATGCATATCATAACTCCGCAACAGTGCATCACATGTAAATAACTTATATATGAAAGATGCTTAGAATTACATCTAGTTTAATAATATGCCACTTTCATCCATGTTTAAGATGCTTAAAATGTTGTTTGACTAAATTTTGCTCATATGCCATGTTAAAATGCTTTAATTCATAACTAAATAACCGTAGCTCCAAATTTCATAAACTTTATATGTAAATGGGGTAGAAAAATGCCTAGTATAACATGGTGGCTTTACTTTGCATGTTTAGTAACTCTAAAATTGTGTTTAGGGCAGAACAGTACCATAACCAAAAATATGCATATGGGGATTTACCGGAATTGTTGTTCGTTGTTTCCGGCTCATTTAAACTTGCCTAGATAGGTAGTTTTGTTGTGCTTCACCTCTTGCCATGCTAACCAACATTTAATATTGTTGAGTACATAAATGGGAGAAAACTAAATAATTGTTGTGGTGTTTCGTCAATATGCAACTCGTTGCATATTTAGCTCCACTTAATTTGTAGGATTGCTTGTGCACTTTGACATGCCATGCTTCATTAAACCGGACATGCATCATACTTGGTTGTGCATCATGCCATGTTTATGTGATGGTTGTTTACTATGTTGTTTGCTTCTTTCCGGTGTTGCTTCTTCGGGTTAGTTTCGTTAACGTCGCGTTTGTGAGGATCCGTTCGACTATGTCTCTTTGTCTTCTTCATGGACTCGTTCTTCTTCCTTGCGGGATCTCAGGAAAGATGACCATACCCTTGAAATCACTTCTATCTTTTCTTGGTAGTTGCTCGCTCTATTGCTATGCCGCGATACCTACCACTTGCTATATCATGCCTCCCATATTGCTGTGTCAATCCTCTAACCCACCTTGTCCTAGCAAACCGTTGTTTGGCTATGTTACCGCTTTGCTCAGCCCCTCTTATAGCGTTGCTAGTTGCAGGTGTAGATGAAGTTTGTTCCATGTTGGGACATGGATTTGTTGGGATATCACAATATCTCTTATTTTAATTATTGCACCTATATACTTGGTAAAGGGTGGAAGGGTCGGCCTTATGCCTGGTGTTTTGTTCCACTCTTGCCGCCCTAGTTTCCATCATACCGGTGTTATGTTCCTTGATTTTGTGTTCCTTACGCGGTTGGGTCATAATGGGAACCCCTCGATAGTTCGCCTTGAATAAAACTCCTCCAGCAAGGTCCAACCTTGGTTTTACCATTTGCCACCTAAGACTTTTTCCCTTGGGAGTCGTGCTCCCGAGGGTCATCTTTATTTTACCCCCCTGGGCCATTGCTCCTCTGAGTGTTGGTCCAAACTAGAGCCCCTTGCAGCGCCACCTCGGGGAAACTTGAGGGTTGGTTTTAGTTGTACGGATTGCTCATCCGGTGCGCCCTGAGAATGAGATATGTGCAGCTCCTACCGGGATTTGTCGGCACATTCGGGCAGCTTTGCTGGTCTTGTTTTACCATTGTCGAAATGTCTTGTAACCGGGATTCCGAGCCTGATTGGGTCTTGCTGGGAGAAGGAATATCCTTCATTGATCATGAGAGCTTGTGATGGGCTAAGTTGGGACACCCCTGCAGGGTTTTGAACTTTCGAAAGCCGTGCCCACGGTTATGGCAGATGGGAATTTGTTAATGTCCGGTTATAGAAAACTTGACACTTAACTTAATTAAAATGCATCAACCGCGTGTGTAGCCGTGATGGTCTCTTCTCGGCGGGTCCCGGGAAGTGAACATGGCTTTGGAGTTATGTTTGAACGTAAGTAGTTTCAGGATCACTTCTTGATCACTTCTAGTTCACGACCGTGCTTTGCTTCTCTTCTCGCTCTCATTTGCGTATGTTAGCGACCGCATATGCTAGTGCTTGCTGCAGCTCCACCTCACTACCTTTTCCTACCCATAAGCTTGAATAGTCTTGATATCGCGGGTGTGAGATTGCTGAGTCCCGCATGGTAGGCATGTCGCAAGAGGGGTAATCTTTACACATCCCATGTACTGAATATGAAAGGGATAAAGAGTTGGCTTACAATCGCCACTTCACACAATACATGAATATAGCATTACATCATCCAAAATACAATCAAGGTCCAACTACTGAACCAAAATAAAAGAAGACCACCCCAAATGCTAGATCCCCGATCGCCCCAACTGGGCTCCACTACTGATCGAAAGGAAACGAAACAACACAACGAACACGATCTTCATTGAGCTCCCACTTGAGCTGGGTTGCGTCACCTGCACTGGTATCATCGGCACCTGCATCTAGTTTTGGAAGTAACTGTGAGCCACGGGTTATGCCTCTATGTTGTGCTTTGACATGTGGGAGATATAGCCGCATCGTGGGTGTTACACTAATGTCTGCCAAAGCAATTCTTAAATGCAGAAATGACACTTCTAAAAAAGTCCCAAGTGTTTTTCATGTAACAACACTTGGCACTTGGGGGCTAATGCATGGTATTCAGAAAGTTTTCCCTCTTGAGCCGGATAGCAATATTAGTTTTGACTGGTTCATGAAAGTTATGAAGTTAAGTCCCGACTCATTCATGATGAATTAAGCTGGCCCTTGGGGATTACACGTGCGGAATTATGCTAATCAAATAAATCCGGTTAAACATTTTAAACCAGATTTGGGGAAAATCTAGGTTAGAACACAAACCTATATCACAAGTCTACAGATCATTCAAGTTTATCATAATCAGGGGACTTGGGGGCTAGCAGGGCATATAAACTAATGAAAGCCGGAGAGCATACCTCATATTTTAGTTGCAGCTGTTTGATCATCTCAATTTCAGAGTCATGGCTGGAATGCACGTGACTAAGGTAGCCAGATAACATGTCACTAATACTCAGGTGAGCATAGTGAGAGATGTCAAACCGCACTTTTTGCTTCTCCAAAGCCTCTTGCTTGGCGGAGTGTCTTGCTAGCACAGTTGGATTGCCCGGCTCAACGAATCTACTACCAGTGATTAAAACATCATTGTCATAAGTCTCCGGCGGGTTAGCTGAGCTTGACGGTTCAACAGTAGATGGATTGAGAACAGTTTCATCAATAGAAGGCTCAGGAGGATCTGATTGAACATTGACAACGGGGTCTTCTGGTGCTTCAGGTTGTCCCGGGGCAGGAGTCGGTAGTGCCGGTTCAGTGGCTTTCGGGTCTTCAGTCGGCTTAGCCACCCTGGCCTTCTTGGGCTTTGCTTGACCAATAAGAAGAATTTGATGAGTCAGTATAATGATACAGACATAAAGATGCAGAAGAAGGATAACTCTCTTTACCCAGGGGAAGTCTTGAAAGCCGAAAGTTGAGTTTGTGAAGAGTCACCAGAAGAACAAGCGACCTCCTGCAAAAGTGAAATCACAGTTAAAAGAGCAACGGAATAGACTCATTGATAAAGGCAAAAGTCAAAAATGAAAGGAACCTCATTCTGGCATTTCCGAGGAGTTTTCGGTAAGCCGGAGGGCAGCTCATTGTCGTCACTGGTCTGGGTCTGACGGCGGCTCTCATGTTGCTGTTTTTTAAAAGAAAATGAGGATCTAAATAAGCCAAGGGGTGTGAAAACCTTACTTTCTGGGTTACCCGTCGAGGTTTCTGCCTTGGCAAAGGTTCTGAATCAGAGGAAATAATTACCTCTTCTTCTATTGCCTGGCTGGCCCCCGTGTCATCCTGGTAACAGTCAGTGTCAATAAGGTTGTTAAAAAGCAGGCCAAGAGAGTCAAGGGCTACCTTCGACTCAGAGGCGTCATCCAACTTGAGGAGATCAGAAGCAGTTGGTATCTTTTTGGATTTTCTGGTTGTCTTCTTGTCGGCTATTGCGGCAGCTCTAGCTTTTTTGGCAGCCTCATGATCATATTTGGCTTTCCAAAAGTCAGATTTGGCCGGTAGGCAAATAACAGGTTGAAAATCATGCAAGTACTGAACTACTGAAGAAAAAAGGAGTCAAGGGGATTTACCTCTGGTGTCGGGTTAAGTTTGCAGAAAGAATTCAATCCTACTTTGCTGCAGTCTTCATATTTGCTGTTGAGAAGAGTGGTTGACATCTCAACAATAGCTTCTTCAGTCAGACGAAGGGAGCTATGACGTAATGGATCGTCCGTTCCTCTGGTGTAGTTGCACATCAAATCAGATCGGCGGCTTAGAGGGATGATCCACCATGCGATCCAACGACGGATCAAGTCAACTCATGTTAAGTCGTTCCCCAGTAAAGCTTGAACCCTTTTGATGGTTGGTTGAGTTTCTTGAGCTCAGCGGCAGAGAGTTTGTCAGGGAGCAAATATTTAGCGTCAAGACGCTCAACACGATAACCCGACATTGGTTTTTCATCAGCCGGTGCCATATCTTGGCAATAGAACCAGGTTTGATTCCAGTCCTTGGGATGGCTTGGCAAGACTACTAGAGGAAAAACAACATCCCATCTACGCTGAATTGAAATCCCCCCAAGTTCTAAACTGGGGCTATTGGTATACTCATTCTGGCGGTTCAAGTAAAAGTACTCTCGGAAAAGTTCAACAGTAGGTGCTTCTTGAAGATAAACCTCCCAGAAAACTTGGAAGTTACAGATGTTTGATATGGAATTGGGTCCCAGATCTTGTGGATGAAGCTTGAAAAAATGTAGAATATCTCTAAAGAATTTTGAGCCGGGTGGTGAAAAACCCCGGTTCATATGGTCAGTGAAGACGATGACTTCACCATCCTTGGGCTAAGGTCTTTCTTCGGCCGGGTCAGGGGCGCGATCGGACATAATGCTCTTCTCTGGTAAATACCCAATGGTGACAAAATCCTTCAGAGTGTCATCAGTGACAGTGGAAGGGACCCAGTTGCAAACTGTCGTTGTCTTTGGTGGCATGGCGAAAGGACAAGATAAAATGGAAGTAATTTGCCGGTTCAAGTTAATTTGTGGAATTACAGGTTAATGATTGCAATACAAATGCGTAATGGCGGCTTAAATAAGGGCTAATGGTATATGAAGAAAACAAAAAGCTGGCATGGTAAGCCGCCATCATTAAGGAGATTCAAAAATTGCCAGTGATAAAAATTGGTTAAGTACTAAAGCAAACAAGTTTCACAGATGGCGGATATTATTTTGGATCAACGGCCATTCAGAAAAGGAAAATAAATCTAGACCTAAAAATCAGTACAGATGAACTCATAAGCTAGCGCAAGAGTTTTCTTCCAAGGAAAGGGGATCTACAGGTATTGAAAGTGGAAGTAAAACAACTACCGCATTGGTTTTACGCCATTTTCAGATCAAGAAGCTCATAGCACATCATGGAAGATGAACTGTGATGAACTACGGCATAATATGAAGAACACAGAGGAGCTCGCGAACCCTAGTATGGATCTAAGGTATGGAAAGGCCAAAATTTACAGGTATAGATCTACCGCGGAGGGTCGCCGCCATTCTTTGGACCAATTCAGGCTGATGCAGCGGCTGAACTTGAGGAAGATAAGGTGCTCTGCGACGACGGCGGAGTTCGAGTGGTAGAGGTGTTGTGAGAGTAAGAAGATGCTGGAAAGGGGGAGAATGAGGAAGACCGGCCGTGCCTATTTATAAGGAGACAGGCGAACAGGCAGGCGTGAAAAACGAGGAGGGCAAATGAAAGTTATCCAGCTAGATGGACGCCTCGATTTTCGGAAGACATTAAGGCAAAGATCCGTTGAAGATGACGTCATTGCAATTTCTGGAAATATTGGGAGGTAACGTCATGGCGGGTTATGAGGTTTTCATAGACAAAAGGAGGAAGGATTTTTCTAAGTCTTGAAGATTGACATGAACAAGTTCAAATCAAACTGGGGCCTAATGTTGGGGATATAACTACTAGGTGTGACCAGCCCAGGAGGGGCTGGGTCATCCCCCTAAAGAGTTATTGATTATAAAGCCCAAGGTCGCACGACGGTTCATAGATAGGCTTAGTAGTGGGCCCAGACCCGAGGGCGGCTTAAGGCCCATAAGCATAAACCTCCATGTATGTAAAACTTGTAAAGTAAGGCATGTAAGATACGTCACTGAGCCGGACACATTGTATGAGCCGGCCGGGACTCTGTAAGCCGCATGGCGTCGACCCGTGTATATAAGGGGGCGAGCCGGCGGCGGCTTAGGACAAGAAACAACAGATTCGAGAGCCGTTCAAGCGTATTTGCTCCCCGCTCATCGAAACCCTAGCAATTCCACATACAACTGGATTAGGCTTTTACCTTCACCGTAAGGTGGCGAACCAGTATAAACTCCTTGTGTCCTTTGTCTTGATTAACCCCTTTAAGCTAACCTCAAGTGATGGCTCCACGACTAAGTCCTCTCTCTAGGACATCTAACGTGATATTTCCACGACAAGTTCTATAACATGGCCCTCAAGCAATCGTTTTGGTGGGCTCGAATGAAGCGAGAAATTGCTCATGAATGAATGTGATGTCTGTCGAAGGGTGAAAGCAGAACATCAACGACCAGCCGGTCTCCTCCAACCTCTTGCTATTCCAGAATGGAAGTTTGATCATATCGAAATGGACTTTGTCATTGGCTTTCCTATGTCCAAGAATGGGAATGATGCTATCTTCGTTGTCATCGACAAGCTTACAAAAGTGGCTCATTTCCTTTCAATCAAAGAATCTATACACCTTCAGAATTGTCTCTTTGCACGGTATTCCGCAATTGATCTCTTCAGATCGCGGAAGCATTTTCACTTCCAAGTTCCGGGACTCCTTCCAAAAGGCCATGGGCACCAACATTCGCATCAGCACGGCTTTCCATCCTCAAACAAGTGGCCAAGTCGAGCGCGTCAATCAAATCCTCGAAGATATGCTTAGAGCTTGTGTCATCTCTTTCGGTATGAAGTGGGAGGATTGCCTCCCATATGCCGAGTTCTCCTACAACAACAGTTTCCAAGCAAGTTCGGGCAAGGTCCCATTTGAAATTCTATATGGCAGCAAGTGCCGTACTCCTCTCAATTGGTCCAAGATTGGTGAACGCCAACTTCTTGGCAATGACTTGATCACAGAAGCTGAAGAAATGTGTAAAGTCATCCATGAAAATCTCAAAGCCGTGCAATCGCGCCAGAAGAGTTACTATGATAGCAAGCACTGTGACTTGGCTTTCAAGATCGGAGACCAAGTCTACCTCCGCGTCTCTCCAATGAAAGGCACTCAATGCTTCGGTATCAAAGGGAAGCTTGCCCTTAGATACATGGGTCCTTTTGAGATCATTGGCAAAAGAGGCGACCTCTCCTATCGACTCGAGCTTTCGTGTAACTTTGCTAATGTGCATGATGTGTTTCATGTGTCACAGCTTCGCAAGTGCTTCAAGACCCCCAAGCACACTATCAACTTCAAAGAGATTGATCTCCAAGAAGACTTGTCTTATCATGAGCATCCCATTGCCATTCTTGAACAAACCGAGCGCAAAACTTGCAACAAGTCGATCAAATGCCTGAAAGTTAAATGGTCTCATCATTCCGACCGAGAAGCCACCTGGGAGCGCGAGGATCACCTCCGTTCTAAATATCCGGAGTTCTTTCAGTCCTAGATCTCGGGTTGAGATCCTCTTGTAGTAGTGGAGAGTTGTAACGCCCTGGATGCAACATTCCATAATTGTAACTCCAACTCTTGCCATTTCCGGCTATGTGATTTGTTATATCCTTCGTGGTTGGGTTTTATCCTAGTTTTTGTATTGTGTTCATGTCATGCATTTTGTTGGTGTCAAAACCGGCGGATCTCGGGTAGGGGGTCCTGAACTGTGCGTCTAGGTCGGATGGTAACAGGAGGAAGGGGACACGATGTTTTACCCAGGTTCGGGCCCTCTTGATGGAGGTAAAATCCTACGTCCTGCTTGATTAATATTGATGATATGGTAGTACAAGAGTAGATCTACCACGAGATCAAGGAGGCTAAATCCTAGAAGCTAGCCTATGGTATGATTGTTGTTCGTCCTATGGACTAAAAACCCTTCGGTTTATATAGACACCGGAGAGGGCTAGGGTTACACAGAGTCGGTTACAATGGTTGGAGATCTACATATCCGTATCACCAAGCTTGCCTTCCACGCCAAGGAAAGTCCCTTCCGGACACGGGACAAAGTCTTCAATCTTGTATCTTCATAGTCCAGGAGTACGGCCGAAGGTATAGTCCGGCCATCCGGACACCCCCTAATCCAGGACTCCCTCAGTAGCCCCTGAACCAGGCTTCAATGACGACGAGTCCGACGCGCAGATTGTCTTCGGCATTGCAAGTCGGGTTCCTCCTCCAAGTACTTCATAGAAGATTTTGAACACAAAGGTAGTGTCCAGCTCTGCAAAATAAGTTTCCACATATTGCCATAGAGAGAATAATATTTACACAAATCTAATCTGCTGACGTATTCCGTAGCGTGACATCACACCACGGCCAAGTCTTTATTCGAATCGTTTTACCCCACCTTAGCGCGTGTAGGAAGGAGGTTTCCTTGGCACGTCTTGTTAAAGCAGAGATCGTGTCCCCTTATTCCGGGATTCTCATCAATACGGGTGTGGGTAACCCAACCGCGCCATTGACTACGGTGCTTGGGAGATAAGCGAGTTTTACCAGGCTAGGGGGGGGGGCGCATAGTCGTGTCCACCCATATAAGGGGATAAGGATCCACCTTTTCATCCACGCCTTCTTCCTCCTTTGCCTATCCATTTCCGCACACTCGAGCTCCAGCGCCCAAGTCCGCACACCCCACCTCAACCTTCTCCAGCCATGTCCGGAGCGGGAGGCAAGTGGATGGTCTCCTCCGTCACGGAGGGACATATCAAAAGACTGAGGAAGGCCAGATACTTGTCTAACGACATTGCGCACCGGCTTCCCGAAGAGGGGCAACTCATCCCCACCCCTAGGCCCCATGAGAGGGTGGTGTTCCTCCCCCATTTCCTCCGCGGACTGGGCTTCCCTCTCCACCCATTTGTCCCGGGGCTCATGTTCTACCATGGCCTGGATTTCCACGATCTGGCCCCGAACTTTGTCCTCAACATCTTGGCGTTTATCGTCGTGTGCGAGGCTTTCTTTCGCATCCGTCCCCATTTCGGCCTATGGCTCAAGACTTTCAATGTCAAGCCGAAGGTGGTGCGCGGCACCCAAGCGGAGTGCAGAGGCGCCATGGTGGGCAAGATGCCCAACGTCCTATGGTTCAAGGGCTCCTTCGTGGAGTCCCTAAAGGGGTGGCAATTGGGGTGGTTTTACATCACCGAGCCGCGCGATCCTGAATGGGTCGCAGCCCCCGAGTTCCGATCCAGACCCCCTATGCGGTTCGCCTCCTGGAAAGAGACGGGACTGTCGTGGGGTAAAAAAGGAGAGCTGACCGGACTCCACACATGCGTCCAAACCCTGGCGGACAGGAAGCTCAAACTTGTCAACGTAGTCCAGGTTATGCTCATCCGTCGGATCCTCCCATGTCAACAACGGGCTTTCAACCTGTGGGAGTTCGACCCGGCGTGGCACCGAACTCTGAGCAGGCTCTTCGACATGACGTATGAAGATGCCTGGAAGGTGCTTTTCAAGGGCGCCGAGGCCCCCGCATCCACTAACGAGGATCGCAGATTCAGCACGCAGCATCACGCTCATGCGGTAAGCTGCTTTTACCTTTTACAGGGTATTAGTTTTTCATAGTTTGACTCCATGCAGGATCTAAGCTCCCTTACCTTTGATAGGATTGGCAGGAGATGTCCAGACAGATCAACTGTCCGGCTCCTTTGCCCGAAGGCCCAGCGGACGCTCGCTTGGCGATGCTGCTGGTTCCGGCACCCTACGTGGTGCCGGACAAGAAGGCCACGAGGACTCAAAAGAGTGCCCGGCGCTAGGAGGTGTCGGATTCATCATCCGACGACTCCAAGGCGCACTCCTCCCATGAAGACAAGGAGGAGGAAGAAGAGACCTCTCCCCCTCCAGCGAGGGGAGGGAAGAAAAGGAAGGCCGCCCCAACCGGGGAGGACGAAGGGTCCAAGAGGGGGAAGACCCCTCCTCCGGACTACTCCACCAACGCCGACGACGGCGAAGAGGAGTGGCCGCACAGGGGGAAGCCCCTGGCGATATCGTAAGTATCCGGATACCAGAGTGATTCATAGTATTCCCCCATTGCACAGTTTTTCCTTACGTCGAACATGATTGTGCAGTCCGCCCAAGGTCGGGCTCGACAAGTCATCGAGCGGCTCCCTGGATTCGTCGGATGTGAATTCGCTTTCGACGGCTTCCTCCCCCCACCCTACGGACGGCGCCGAGGTAGCGTCCCAACAGGTTCCAAGCCAGGAGGAGGTGGTCCTGGAGGCGCCGCAAGGCAACCTCCTGGACTCCAGGCGTAAAGGGGATAAAACCCCCAAGGGCTCCGAGTCCGGCCTTGAGCCGGACACTGCGCCGGAACCTTCAATGGCTCCGGACTTCAGTAGGCAGCCTCCTTCCAAGAGGAGCGAGCCTACCGAGCCGGTGACCTCCGTCCAACCGGAGGCACCGGACAATTTGCTGAAGACGCTTAACGGCGCCTCCATCGACTAGGAGCACCGCACTATTATGAGTGCGGTGATCCAGAAGGTTCAGTCTGCCAAGAGCGGACTGACTGAAGCCTGTGCCAGCCTTCTAACAGGCTTTGAGGTAAGTAAAGAATATGTAAAAATATTACCGCATAGACAGTAGCCCCTGATGCTCTGTTCGGCGTTCGAAAAGAAAAGCCGAATAGAGGATCTAATAACATTCGCAGGAGTCTAACAAAATCAAGTCAATATGCGTATGCAGGCTTCACTGCTGGCCTCTGCCGCACTGACTACAGAGGTGGATACGCTGAAGCAAAACCTTGCACGGTCCGAGAACGAGCTTGGCCATGCCAAGAGGCAACTCGAGGAGAAGGAAGGTAAGTAATACCTTGTGCAAGTATATAGAGAAGATGTGGTTGCAAAAAATGACAGGATCAACGTGCTATTATAGGGGCCACGACCGAGGTGGCAACCCTTAAGCAAGCGCTATCCGAGGCCAAAAACAGAGCGGCCGCAGAGCGCACGGAGAGAGGGAAGCAGGAGGCGCGGGTGGAGGAGGTGCAGAAAGAGCTCCAGGCTCGCGTGAAAAAACACGAGAGTTTGGAGCTTAACTCAAAGATGCAAGCGTCCGAGCTTGCGGCAGCCCTTAAAAGCGCGAAGTCTGCCCAGGCCGAAGCCCAGAAAGCCCTCAAAGAAATTGAAGCGATGAAGAAGATAGCAGCGGGTAAGGCATTCATTATGCACAGAAAGCACGTGATAGTGAATTACTTGTTAGTTACCCGAGTCCGGAGCTCTCCAGGAGCATTCGCAGATTTGCCCCGCAGTGCATCGGATGCCACCGCCTACTACCGAGCCGAAGAGGGGAGCTCGATGGAGAAGGTGTTCTGGTCTCAGTATGTTGAGGCCGGACACCTGGTGCCTTTGAGCGACCAGCTGAAGCAAATGGTCAAGCTCCACAAGGTTGCCGAACAGGCCATAAAGGGCCTCATAGTTCGGCCGTGGCCTCGAGAGGCTCTGCCTGGGAGCTACTTCGGGCTGGTGAGGCGGCTGGTGGATGCCTGTCCGTGGCTTGAAGTGATCAAGCGCTCCGTCTGCATCGAAGGTGCCCGTAGGGCGCTTGCCCGTGCTAAAGTGCACTGGGGCAAGATGGATGCGGAGAAGCTGGTGAAGGACGGGCCGCCGCCGGGCAAGGAGCATCGCGTCCCGGAAGCGTATTATGAGGGCATTTTGAGGGGTGCCCGCCTTATAGCGGATGAATGCTCCAAAGATGTAATTTTTGAGTAAACTCGCATTTGTGATCATGTACGCTGAAAACTTGTTCATATGTGCTAAGCAATGCTTTTGCATTTAAAATATTACCTTCTGTGCAGCCATTTATCAAATTGGAGAGATGGCGAGTCGTCGGCTTCTGCCCCCATGCCACGAGTGCTGGGGTGTTCGGGATAAACATGAGCGCTCTTTTTCCCATTCTTGGGTCCTTCGAGGGAGGCGCTCAACACAACGAACAAGGCAATCGGACTATAATGCTTGAACACTCTCACTTAGCCATAGAATTCTATAATTTTAAATTTTGGCGAAGCCCCTAGTGTTCGGAAGACTGAGTTTGGGGCGCTATCCACGCCTAGGCCAGACAAAGCCGACTCCTCGCTCTAAGCGGCATAAGTCTTTAGGGACTCGAAAACCTCTCGAACAGTGACCAACTCTCGCCTTATCATCACGTCAGTTTTAGCTTTCTCTACTGAGGTGCTTAGCCCAGCTCAACTGGGGCACAATCGCAGTAGTTCTCCTAGTGCTACCTTAGCCGATATAACGGAACGTACGGTACCAAAACATAGGAGCCGGGCAAACCCAACATTTGACCCAAGACATGATTCGGAGCCGATGCATATAATGCTATAAGTTCGGGGTGCCGCACTTGTGAAAGTGTTCGGACTTCTCACGCCGTATTGTGGGGTACTTCAGCCCCTGGCATATTGGCCGTACCAAAGTGTACGGGTGCAACATGTCATTAATGAACATATATTCGTAAAAAAGAGGTAATGCAATAATAGACGGAAGCTATGCATTGTTTATTTAAAAAAGCTGCGATCAAAGCAGAACGATACAAATAGTGCGATAAGCAAAAGATGGGACTATCAAATATGTCCTTTCCAGGGGCGAGCTGCGGAATGTTATGCGAAACAGGTATACTGCTCGTTATAGAGACCACCTTTGAGTTCCGTAGTGCGGCGTAGCTTTCTACTTCCCTGGTTGTATCATTTGTGCGGCAATTGTACTGCCGAACAAGCCTTCCGAAGAATGGAGTCCTGAAAATAAGAGAAAATTAAGAAATCGGCGGCCCCTAGTGCGGTTTAAGCCACGTTTTGGGCGTGCCGTGATGGTGCCCCTCCCCCTGTGCCCATGGTATTTCTAGAGCGTAGTTATGTACGCGCAACACTGGTTTCGCAAGTTCGCGTGGGCTGGGGTTGGGGTCGCATTGCTATGCTTGCTCGGAACATGCCAGGCGGTCTTGTTGTAGGTTACTCTGGGCGTGCTTGACGGTGTCCGGATGTTTAATGGCCGGACTAGAGAATTGCCTTGAGAGGCTGCTTTGTACTTCCGCTGCGATAGCTGCCGTATGCTCCTCCGTTCGGAGAGAGCGTTCGGTGTTTCCATTGACCGTGATGACTCCTTGAAGGCCTGGCATCTTGAGCTTGAGGTATGCGTAGTGCGGCACCGCATTGAACTTGGCAAATGCGGTTCGCCCGAGCAGTGCGTGATAGCCACTGTGGAACGGGACTATGTCGAAGATTAAATCCTCGCTTTGGAAATTATCTGGAGATCTGAAGACCACTTCAAGTGTAACTGAGCCTGTACAGTTGGCTTCTACACCTGGTATGATGCCTTTAAAGGTCATTCTGGTGGGTTTAATCCTCGAGGGATCGATGCCCATTTTCTGCACTGTATCCTGATAAAGCAGGTTTAGGCTGTTGCCGCCATCCATAAGGACTCTAGTGAGGTGAAATCCGTCAATAATTGGGTCTAGAACCAATGCGGCAAATCCGCCATGACGTAGGGTGGTCCCTTCTATCAAAAGTGATTGGGCAGGAAGACCATGGGTTGAACTTTGGGGTGACTGGCTCCATCGCGTATACGTCCCTTAGCACACGCTTCCGCTCCCTCTTGGGGACGTGGGTTGCGTATATCATGTTCACCGTCCGCACTTGTGGGGGAAAACCTTTCTGTCCATTGTTGTTTGGCGGCCGGGGCTCCTCCTCGTCATCGCTATGCAGCCCCTTGTCTCTGCTTTCGGCATTTAACTTGCCTGCCTTCTTGAACACCCAACAATCCCTGTTGGTGTGATTGGCTGGTTTTTCGGGGGTGCCATGTATCTGGCATGAGCGGTCGAGTATTCGGTCCAAACTAGACGGGCCCGGAGTATTTCTTTTGAATGGCTTTTTCCGCTGACCGGGTTTAGAGCCTTTGAATCCGGCATTAACTGCCATATCCTCAGCATTGTCGCCGTTAATATGGCGCTTTTGCTTGTTGCGACGTGACCTGCCACTGCTGTCCTTGGTATCCGAGTTACCAGGGCTCTTGGTCATGTTATTGCTGTGAGCTAGCCAACTGTCTTCTCCCGTGCAAAAGCGTGTCATAAGTGTCGTGAGGGCTGCCATAGATTTCGGCTTTTCCTGTCCTAGGTGCCGTGCAAGCCACTCGTCGCGAATGTTATGCTTGAAGGCTGCTAGGGCCTCTGCGTCCGGACAGTCGACGATTTGATTTTTCTTGGTTAGGAACCGTGTCCAGAATTGTCTGGCCGATTCCTCTGGCTGCTGAATTATGGGGCTTAGGTCATCGGCGTCTGGTGGTCGCACATAAGTGCCCCGAAAATTGTCGAGGAATGCGGCTTCTAGGTCCTCCCAACAACCAATTGATTCTGCTGGCAGGCTGTTAAGCCAATGCCGGGCTGGTCCTTTAAGCTTGAGTGGGAGGTATTTGATGGCGTGTAGGTCATCACCGCGAGCCATGTGGATATGAAGGAGATAGTCCTCGATCCATACCGCAGGATCTGTTGTGCCATCGTATGATTCGATGTTCACGGGTTTGAAACCTTCGGGGATTTGATGATCCATTACATCATCTGTGAAGCATAGTGGGTGTGCGGCGCCTCTATATTGGGCTATATCATGACGTAGCTCAATTGAGCTTTGTCTACTGTGTTTGGCCCGGCCGGATTTACTGTATTCGGCGTGACGACTACCGTCTCGTGCCGTGGGGCGCCCACGTGATCCGTAGATCGATCTTGTTTGCCTTGCCTTGTCCTCCAATATATCTCGCAGGTCTGGTGCATTTTCCCATGCCTTGGTAGTTTTTGAGCGGCGCCGTGGTGCGGCTTGAGTGGAGGGCCGAGAGGCCTCTCTGTCACGGCCACAGGGTGGCCGGTCGGCCGCATCATGTGTTGGTGATGTAGGTTTAGGTGCTTCCTCCTCTAATTGGGGTAGCAACCTGTGCTTTGGGTAGCTCTTGGAGGGGCGTTCGAGTTCATACTCTTCGGCCGCAAGGACTCCAGTCCATCTGTCGGCTAGCAAATCTTGATCAGCTCTAAGTTGTTGCTGTTTTTTCTTGAGGCTGCTCGCCGTGGCCATAAGCCTGCGTTTGAAATGCTCTTGTTCGACGGGAACCTCCGGCACGACAAATTCATCGTCGTCGAGGCTTGCCTCGTCTTCGGAGGGAGGCATATAATTATCGTCCTTGACCTCTCTGTCTGCCGCTCTCTCATGAGGGCTGGCTTCTCTATCCTCCTGTGCTGAATCTTGCTGGAGGTGGTTGTCTTCGGCACTATCCGGGGTGTTATTATCCCCCATGCCGGAATCACTGTTTTTGTTTTGGCGGGATTTAGAGCGGCGCCCCTGACGCCGGCGCTTAGGCTGCTTCTTGGAGGGGTCATCCTCTGCTATTCCATCGCCATTGCCTTCTTTTGGGGTGTCCACCATGTATATATCATACAACGAGGTGGCTTTCCAGTGCCCTATAGGCGCTGGTTCTTGATCGTCTCCTGCATCGGCGTCCATACCGTCAATGTCTTCGGAGTCGAAGTCGAGCATGTCGGTTAAATCATCGACAGTGTCTATGAAGTGGGTGGTGGGTGGGCTTTGAATTTCTTCATCATCCGCATCCCAACCTTGCTGACCATAGTCCGGCCAGGGCTCTCCTGACAAAGAGAGAGACTTTAGTGAATTCAGAATATCGCCGAAGGGCGAGTGCTGAAAGATGTCCGCGGCGGTGAACTCCATGATCGGCGCCCAATCGGGTTCGATCGGTCGGGGCGTGGAGGGCTTGGAGTCTGGAGAGGAGTCCGACTCCTTGGAGTCACGAGCTTCACAGAGAATAGGGCTGGTGTTCGGCTCGATCACCGTAGAGATTGCAGCCCCCGAGGCGGTGTCTAACCACCCATCCTCGGTTGGTGTGATCAGCTCCGAGCTAGGGGTAGGAGCGGACACAGGTGCGTCCTCCAGGGCACTGTTCGGCGGCAGAGCTAAATCATGCCCATCGTGACAGTGCGGCGCACTCGGCTGTGGCTCGAATCCGTCGAAGATCAAGTCTCTGCGGATGTCGGCTGTGTAGTTCAAACTTCCAAATCTGACCTGATGGCCAGGGGCGTAGCTTTCGATCTGCTCCAGATGACCAAGCGAATTGGCCCGCAGTGCAAAGCCGCCGAATACGAAGATCTGTCCGGGGAGAAAAGTCTCACCCTGGATCGCATCGCTGTTGATGATTGGGGAAGCCATCTGGCCTAAAAGTGACGAGACAGAGGAACTCTCAATGAAAGCACCAATGCCGGTGTCAAAACCGGTGGATCTCGGGTAGGGGGTCCCGAACTGTGCGTCTAGGTCGGATGGTAACAGGAGGCAGGGGACATGATGTTTTACCCAGGTTCGGGCCCTCTTGATGGAGGTAAAACCCTACGTCCTGCTTGATTAATATTGATGATATCGGTAGTACAAGAGTAGATCTACCACGAGATCAAGTAGGCTAAACCCTAGAAGCTAGCCTATGGTATGATTGTTGTTCGTCCTATGGACTAAAAACCCTCCGATTTATATAGACACCAGAGAGGGCTAGGGTTACACAGAGTCGGTTACAATGGTAGGAGATCTACATATCCGTATCGCTAAGCTTGCCTTCCACGCCAAGGAAAGTCCCTTTCGGACACGGGACGAAGTCTTCAATCTTGTATCTTCATAGTCCAGGAGTCCGGCCGAAGGTATAGTCCGGCCATCCGGACACCCCCTAATCCAGGACTCCCTCACATTTCATCTCATGTCATCATGTGCATCTCATTTGCATTCATGTTCGTTTCATGCATCTGGTCTTTTTCCCCGTTGTCCATTTTTGGAATCAGACACTCCCACATGCACCCGGTGCACCTCTCAAATCTCGTTTCGTGAGCGGGAGAAAAATGTTCTCGAAATGGGCTGAGATTTATTGAGTGGCCTTGGTACATCACCGGTAGGCTGCCTGTCAAATTTGGTTCCATTTGGAGGCCGTTTGATTCCCCAATGGTTAACAGGGTAACCGCAAAACCCCCTCTCTCATTGCAGCCCAGCACCCCTCCACAATAGCTCACTAGCCCATCTAGCCCCCCTCCATGCTCTCCGTCGTTGGATCACGATCGTGTGGGCGAAAACCGCACCTCATTTGGACTCTCCTAGCTCCCCTATCTATAAATAGACCCTCTCCCATGAAATTGCGGATCAAACCCTAGCCACCACCACCTCCACGCCGCCGGACGTGTCCGCCGCCGCCACCTGCACCAATCATAGCGTGCCACCTGGCCTCCGCCCGTTCCCACCGCCGCCGCCTGGCGCCATCCACTGCCTCCTCGTCGCCACCTAGCGTCACCACCGAGCACCACATGCCTCGCCGCCCGCGCCCACCGCGCGTCGTCCGCCGGAGCCGCGCTCGGTGTTGCCCTCTTCGGATCAAACGAGCCCGCACCGGATCTGGCCGTCCCGACCTTTGCCGGCCTTCTCCTACCAACTCCGGCCGTCGTGGCCTCGACTCCGATGAGATCCGTTGCCGCCTCAAATTCTGCGCCCAGACGAACCCTATATCTAGAGGTCGATTTCTTCTCTAAGTCCTTTTTCCTATGACATTATGTGTGCCCCTTCATCATGCCATATCTCTGTGCCCGTAGCTCCGATTTGTGCATATGATATATCGAAATGTTTGTCTCGTGATGCTCTACATTCTAGTGCCATTTGCATGCATGTTACTGTCCATATTAATGCCTTAATCTTTTTTACAAAAGTGCTATATGATGTTGTCTGCTGGAATCTATCATAACTTGCTGATTTGTCATTTTCATAGCATTTTGTGTGTGCATCCTTTGAGCATCATGTCTACATGTTTTAGGAGCACCTTCATGCCATCTTTACAATGGCGCAAGCCTTGTTTTTATATGAGCTCTGTGGTGACTAGCACAAGCATGCAAAGTAGGCCACATGTTGTTGCCGATTTCAGACACTTAGTATTTCTGCCAAGTCTTTTCCTGTTACATTATGTTGCTATGTTGTCGTGTTGCCACAAGTAGATCCATGCATATTTTGATGAAGTTCAGCAAGAGTGTTTTGAAGATATGGTGGTGCTCTATCCATTCATTCATATGGTTATAATTATGGAGTAGTGTAGCTTGTCATTACCATGCTCTACTTTTGCTAAATGTTGTTGCTGTCAGTTTGTTAATAGGAAGTGCATTTTTGCCATGTGTTTTGCTAGTGATCCATGCACCCTATGAACTTGCTACTGCCATGTTTAGCTTCATAAATATGTCTTCTTACTGTTGGTTACCTTGTGATGCCATGAAATGCTTAGTGGTGAGTGGCTTGAGCTTGCAAAATTGCTACCATGAATCTGTTTATGCCATGTTTAGTATTTTCACAAAGTCTGTGAAGCTGTTATCATTTGCATTTTTGCCATGCTATTTTAGGCTTGTTCTAGAGAGTTCTAGTAGGAGCTCAGTGTTCATGTTTTGTAGCTTCACTTGTACCTCGCTGCCATGTGCCTTGTTGCTTTGTTGGAGTGTTGTTGCATAGTTTCATGATGCATCTTAAGTGCTATGATGCTGTTAAGCGCAATTTTGCATCATTCTTGTTTTGCTCATCATTTGCAAAATGTGCATCCGTTTCCAGTGATCCTTATATCGATTTCGACCGAAATCTCCTAACCTTTCCAATGGCATGCTTGGTTTGCCAAGTCGATACCATGATCATCATTGTCCCTTAAAGAGTACCCATTTGCATTGCACATCATACCTTGCATTTCATGCCTGTCTTGCATCATGTTGTTTGTGCATTGCACCGTGATTGATTGTTATTCCGTTGCTTGTGTTCTTGCTTTGGGTAGAGCCGGGAGACGAGTTCGTGAACGATGATCCTGTTGAGTACATTTACGAGGAGCAAGCTTTCAACAACCCTGAGAACTTTGAAGGCAAGATGATCATTACCCCTGATATGACTTCTATCTTTGCTTGCTAGTTGTTCATTCTATCATTATGTCGCGCTACCTACCACTTGTTTATCAAGCCTCCCATATTTTCATGTCAAGCCTCTAACCCACCTTCCTAGCAAACCATTGTTTGGCTACGTTACCACTTTTGCTCAGCCCCTCTTATAACATTGTTGTTGCAGGTGCACTGCAGGTTGTTCCATGTAGAAACATGGATATGTTGGGATATCACAATATATCCTATTTAATTAATGCATCTATATACTTGGTAAAGGGTGGAAGGCTTGGCCTTTTTCTCAGTGTTTTGTTCCACTCTTGCCGCCTTAGTTTCCGTCATACCGGTGTTATGTTCCTTGATTTTGCATCCCTAACACGGTGAGGTTTTATGGGGCCCTCTTGACAGTTCGATTTCAATAAAACTCTTCCAGCAAGGCCCAACATTGGTTTTACCATTTGCCTAATAACAACTAAAATTTTGCATAGGGAGTAATTAACCCAAGGACTTAATCAACCCCCCTCCCGGGCTAGTGCTCCGCATGAGTGTTGGTCCGAACCGGTCAACCTGCGGGGCCACCATGAGGAAACTCGAGGATAGGTTTTACTCATAGCTTGACCCATCCGGTTGGGGCCTGAGACAAGATACACACGGCTACTACCAGGGTGTTGATACGTCTCCAATGTATCTATAATTTTTGATTGCTCCATGCTATATTATCTACTGTTTTGGACATTATTGGGCTTTATTATCCACTTTTATATTATTTTTGGGACTAACCTACCAACCGGAGGCCCATCCCAGAATTGCTGTTTTTTTGCCCATTTTAGGGTTTCGAAGAAAAGGAATATCAAACGGAGTCCAAACGGAATGAAACCTTCGGGAACGTGATTTTCTCAACGAACAAGACCCGGGAGACTTGGACCCTACGTCAAGAAACAAGAGAGGAGGCCATGAGGTAGGGGGCGCGCCTACCCTCCCCAGGTGTGCCCTCCACCCTCGTGGCCCCCCTATTGCTCCACTGACGTACTCCTTCCTCCTATATATACCTACGTACCCCCAAACGATCAGATACGGAGCCAAAACCCTAATTCCACTGCCGCAACTTTCTGTATCCACGAGATCCCATCTTGGGGCCTATTCCGGAGCTCCGCCGGAGGGGGCATCGATCATGGAGGGCTTCTACATCATCACCATAGCCCCTCCGATGAAGTGTGAGTAGTTCACCTTAGACCTATGCGTCCATAGTTATTAGCTAGATGGCTTCTTCTCTCTTTTTGGATCTCAATACAATGTTCTCCCCCTCTCTTGTGGAGATCTATTCGATGTAATATTCTTTTTGCGGTGTGTTTGTTGAGGCCGATGAATTGTGGGTTTATGATCAAGTCTATCTATGAACAATATTTGAATCTTCTCTGAATTCTTTTATGTATGATTGGTTATCTTTGCAAGTCTCTTCGAATTATCAGTTTGGTTTGGCCTACTAGATTGATATTTCTTGCAATGGGAGAAGTGCTTAGCTTTGGGTTCAATCTTGCGGCGTCCTTTCCCAGTGACAGTAGGGGCAGCAAGGCACGTATTGTATTGTTGCCATCGAGGATAACAAGATGGGGTTTTCATCGTATTGCATGAGTTTATCCCTCTACATCATGTCATCTTTCTTAAGGCGTTACTATGTTTTCATTAACTTAATACTCTAGATGCATGCTGGATAGCGGTCGATGAGTGGAGTAATAGTAGTAGATGCAGGTAGGAGTCGGTCTACTTGTCTCGGACATGATTCCTATATACATGATCATACCTAGATATTCTCATAACTATGCTCAATTATGTCAATTGCTCAATAGTAATTCGTTCACCCACCGTAGAATACCTATGCTCTTGAGAGAAGCCACTAGTGAAACCTATGGTCCCCAGGTATATCTTCATCATATTAATCTTCCAATACTTAGTTATTTCCTTTGCTTTTTACTTGCTTTTATTTTACTTTGCATCTTTATCATAAAAATACCAAAAATATTATCTTATCATATCTATCAGATCTCACTCTTGTAAGTGGCCGTGTAGGGATTGACAACCCCTTATCGCGTTGGTTGCGAGGATTTATTTGTTTGTGCAGGTATGTGGGACTCGCGCGTAGCCTCCTACTGGATTGATACCTTGGTTCTAAAAAACTGAGGGAAATACTTACGCTACTTTGCTGCATCATCCCTCCCTCTTCGGGGAAAACCAACGCAGTGCTCAAGAGGTAGCAAGAAGGATTTCTGGCGCCGTTGCCGGGGAGTCTACGCAAAAGTCAATATACCAAGTACCCATCACAATCCCTATCTCCCGCATTACATTATTTGCCATTTGCCTCTCGTTTTCCTCTCCCCCACTTCACCCTTGTCGTTTTATTCGCCCACTCTCTCTCTCTATCCTCCCTCTCTTTCTCTATTTGCCCGCTTGCTTTTTGTTTGCTTGTGTGTTAGTTTGCTTGCTTGTCATTATGGCTAGTCCCTTATCTTCTCCGTTGTCTCCCGAGAATGAAATTCTAAATTTTATGCGAAGGGAGGGAGAAAATCTAAAAGATGCTTGGTATAGAATTTGCAATGCTCAAAATAGATCTACCAGGAAGAAATCTACTTCCGTTCTTCTTCGCAATTTTTATGTAGGCATAACTCCCTGGCACAGATATATCCTTGATACTATTACCGGAGGGAACTTCTTGGGTAGCCATACTTCTGATTCTTATAATGCTATGATAGATTTGTTTGGCTCACCCCCTCTTTTGGTTAACGGAACTGTATTAACTTTGGAGCATGTAATGCAAAGGCTCGAAATTATTGAAAATAAGGTTGCTACCATAGAGTTAATTGAAAATTTGGATAAAAAGATCCACAACCGAATCTCTCAATATGGATCTAAAGTAGGAGTCACTTTGAAAAATATTAAAGAGAAGGAACCCATAGTTAATGAGAAATTAAATCACGATTCCACTAGGATCAATAAACTTGAGGATATTATTACCAACTTGGGAACCTCTTTTTCTTCCGTAAAGAATACTCCAAGTCCTCCCACTAAAATTTCCAAGCTTATGTGTGTTTCTAAAAATAAGGGTGAATCCTCTAGTAAGGAAGCTGCGGATCTCAAATCTATAAGTATTCATCCCAATCTTTTTTGCTATCATTAAGGAACCATTTGTTACAAATGAATTTTTCGATCTTGTGCCTAAAAGTATGATAGTAAATAAAAAGAAATAAATTCCTAAGGATGGTAGATGCCTCATTGAAGAATTACCTGCCAAAGATGGCAATACCTAGATCTATCCTTGCTTTTTATGCCTAGCTAGGGGCGTTAAACGATAGCGCTTGTTGGGAGGCAACCCATTTTTATTTTTATTCCTTGCTTTTTTCTCCTGTTTAGTAATAAATAATTTATCTAGACTCTTTTTAGGTTGTGTTTTTGTGTTTAATTAGTGTTTGTGCCAAGTAGAACCATTGGGAAGACTTGGGCAAAGTCTTGTTAATCTTGCTGTAAAAAAACAAAAACTTTAGCGCTCACGAGAACTTCTGCCAATTTTATTTGGAAAGTGATATTTAGTTAATTATTTTTGCAGATGATTAATAGATAAATGCCTCACGTCCATAAATTTATTTTCGAATTTTTGGGGTTCCAGATCTTGCGCTAGCTACATATTACTACAGACTGTTCTGTTTTTGACAGATTCTGTTTTTTCGTGTGTTGTTTGCTTATTTTGATGAATCTATGGCTAGTAAAATAATTTATAAACGATAGAGAAGTTGGAATACAGTAGGTTTAACACCAATATAAATAAATAATGAGTTCATTACATTACCTTGAAGTGGTCTTTTGTTTTCTTTCGCTAACGGAGCTCACGAGATTTTCTACTTTAAGTTTTGTGTTGTGAAGTTTTCAAGTTTTGGGTAAAGATTTGATGGATTATGGAACAAGGAGTGGTAAGACCCTAAGATTGGGGATGCCCATGTCACCCCCAAGATAATCTAAGGACACCCAAAAGCCATAGCTTGGGGATGCATCTGAAGGCATCCCCTCTTTTCGCCTACTTCTATCGATAACTTTACTTGGAGCTATATTTTTATTGGCCACATGATATGTGTTTTGCTTGGAGCATCTTGTATTATTTGAGTCTTTATTTGTTAGTTTACCACAATCATCCTTGCTGTACACACCTTTTGAGAGAGCCATACATGATTTGGAATTTGTTAGAATACTCTATGTGCTTCGCTTATATCCTTTGAGTTATATAGTTTTGCTCTAGCACTTCACTTATATCTTTTAGAGCACGGTGGTGGATTTGTTTTATAGAAACTATTGATCTCTCATGCTTCACTTAGATTATTTTGAGAGTCTTAAATAGCATGGTAATTTGCTTAAATAATCCTAATATGCTAGGTATTCAAGATTAGTAAAAATTTTCCTGGGAGTGTTTTGAATACTAAGAGACGTTTGATGCTTGATGATTGTTTTGAGATATGGAGGTAATAATATCAAAGTCATGCTAGTTGATTAGTTGTGAATTTGAGAAGTTCTTGTGTTGAAGTTTGCAAGTCCCGTAGCATGCACGTATGGTAAAGTTGTGTAACAAATTTGAAACATGAGGTGTTTTTTTGATTGTCTTCCTTATGAGTGGCGGTCGGGGACGAGCGATGGTCTTTTCCTACCAATCTATCCCCCTAGGAGCATGCGCGTAGTGCCGAGGTTTTTGATGAATTGTAGATTTTTGCAATAAGTATGTGAGTTCTTTATCACTAATGTTGAGTCCATGGATTATACGCACTCTCACCCTTCCATCATTGCTAGCCTCTTCGGTACCGTGCATTGCCCTTTCTCACATTGAGAGTTGGTGCAAACTTCGCCGATGCATCCAAACCCCGTGATATGATACGCTCTTTCACACATAAACCTCCTTATATCTTCCTCAAAACAGCCACCATACCTACCTATTATGGCATTTCCATAGCCATTCCGAGATATATTGCCATGCAACTTTCCACCATTCCGTTTATCATGATGCATTCATCATTGTCATATTGCTTAGCATGATCATGTAGTTCACATAGTATTTGTGTGTCACAGCCCCAGTTCAGGCCTTGCCTACCTTTGCTTTAGCCTCCATGCATCATGTCTAAATTTTATGAAACTTTGAAATGGGGGTTGATAAACCCTAGCAGCAAATGAAATTCAACTAGGGTCCAAATAAAATCATTTTCAATGAACCCAAAATGCCCTTCTAAAATGTTCATCATCTCTTCCTTGGTCTAGGACCTATGACAAAAACGGTGCACACTTTTCTAGGACAATAGAGGGTCACTGAATTAAATCATATGCTACATGCAATTGGGCATTTAAATGCTATATTATCTTAAGTGCTCAATTAATTCTGAACTTAAGTGTGGGCTATTAGGAATAATCCTAACAGAGCCCACAATTATTTTTAGGATTTTGGGAAACGTTTTGGTATTTTTAATAAAGCTCAGAAGTTACAGAAAAATAGAAAACAGAATTTAATTAGAAGAGAGAGAGAGAGAAGTCCATTGGGCCAATTACCTGACAGCCTACCTGTCGGCCCACTATTGTGCTAGGCCCAGCCAGCCACCGCACCGTCTTCAACTGTAACGCCCTCGATGCGGCTATATCTCCCATGTGTCGAAGCACGACTTAGAGGCATAACCACATTGAAAGCAATGTCGCAAGTGAGGTAATCTTCACACAACCCATGTAATACATAAGGGAAAGAGATACATAGTTGGCTTACAATCGCCACTTCACACAATACATGAATAAAGCATTACATCATCTAGATACACACAAGGTCCGACTATGGAACCAAAATAAAAGAAGACTACCCCAAATGCTACACAGATCCCCGATTGTCCCAACTAGGCTCCACTACTGATCAACTGGAAAACGGAACAACATAAAGAACACGATCTTCATAGAGCTCCTCCTTGAGCTTGGTTGCGTCATCTGCTCGGTTCAACGACACCTGCAAGCTGGTTTTGGAAGTATCTGTGAGTCACGGGGACTCAGCAATCTCACACCCTCGCGATCAAGACTATTTAAGCTTATAGGTAGGGTAAAAGGTATGAGGTGGAGCTGCAGCAACCGACTAGCATATTTGGTGGCTAACATACGCAAATGAGAGCGAGAAGAGAAGGCCAAAGCACAGTCGAACAACTATGATCAAGAAGTGATCCTAGAACAACCTACGCCAAGCATCACTCCAACACCGTGTTCACTTCCCGGACCCCGCCGAGAAGAGACCATCACGGTAACACACGCGGTAGATGTATTTTAATTAAGGTCAACTTCAGGTTTTCTACAAACGGACATTAACAAAAGCTCTCACGGTCAACGAAGGATATTCCTTCTCCCAAGACAATCCGATCAGACTCGACATCCTGGTTACAAGACATCCTCGACAATGGTAAAACAAGTCCAGCAACACCGCCCGAATGTGTCGACAAATCCCGAGAGGAGCTGCACATATCTCGTTCTCAGGGCACACTTACATTGTCCAAACTTCCAGTAGGCCAGTCCAGAGTTGCCCCTGGTGGCCACCGGCGGCTGACAAGGTGGACCAACACTCAGAGGAGCACTGGCCCGGGGGTGTTTAAATAAAGATGACCCCTGAGTCCGCGGAACCCAAGGGAAAAAGAGGCTAGGTGGCGAATGGTAAAACCAATGTTGGGCGTTGCTGGAGGAGTTTTATTCAAGGCGAACTGTCAAGGGGTTCCCATTATAACCCAACCGTGTAAGGAATGCAAAATCCGGGAACATAACACTGATATGACGGAAACTAGGGCGGCAAGAGTGGAACAAAACACCAGGCATAAGGCCGAGCCTTCCACCCTTTACCAAGTGTATAGATGCATTAATTAAATAACAGATATTGTGATATCCCAACAAAATATCCATGTTCCAACATGGAACAAACTCCAATCTTCACGTGCAACTAACAACGCTATAAGAGGGGATGAGCAAAGCGGTAACATAGCCAAACAACGGTTTGCTAGGACAAGGTGGTTAGAGGCTTGGCTTAACAATATGGGAGGCATGATAAGCAAGTGGTAGGTATCACAGCATAGGCATGGCAAAAGAGCGAGCAACTAGCAAGAAAAGATAGAAGTGATTTCGAGGGTATGGTCATCTTGCTTGAGATCCCGCAAGGAAGAAGAACGAGTCCATGAACAAGACAAATGGACGAAGTCGAACGAATCCTCACAAATGCAACGTTACCGAATTACCGAGAAGAAGTACACTAGAAAGAAAGCAAACAACATAGTAAACAGTCATCACATAAGCATGGCACGATGCGCAAACAAGTATGATGCATGTCCGGTTTAATGAGGCATGGCATGGCAAAGTGCACAAACAACCCTACAAATTAAGTGGAGCTCAATATGCAACTCTGTTGCATATTGACGAAACACCACATGACTTATTTAGTTTGATCTTGTTTATGTACCCAACAATATTAAATGTTGTTAATCTTGGCAAGAGGGTGAAGCAAATGAAAACTACCTATCTAGGCAAGTTTAAATGAGGCCGGAACAACAAACAACAAGTCCGGAAACTCCTCATGTGCATATATTAGGGTTGGTACTGTTCTGCCCTAAACCATATTTTAGAGTTGTTAAACATGCAAAGTAAAGCCACCATGTTAAACTATGCATTTTTCCACCCCATTAACATATAAAGTTTATTTAATTCCGAGTTACGGTTAATTAGTTATGAATTAAAGCATTTTAGCAAGGTATATGGACAAAAATTGCACAAACATCATTTTAAACATTTCAAACATGCATGAAAGTTGAATATTATTAAACTAGACAAAATTCTAAGCAACTTTCATATATAATTTATTTAGATCTGATGCATGGTTGTGAAGTTATTAAATGCATGAAGTTTAGGGGGCTTTCTATAAAACAGTAATTCGCTGGATAAAAGGACAAATTCGTGGAACGAAAAAAAACATGACATGGGCCAAATCTGCTAGGACTGGGCTGCTCACATTGGACATGGGCCTTGCTGGAAGAGAACAATGGGCCGCTAGGTGCAGCAGAAATGGCCCAAGGAGAAGAGGCCACGCGCGTGATGCAGTCCCACGAGCGCGAAGCAGAGGACGGTGGGCGCCGTGCTCATTCTCGAGCAGAGGGCACCGGCGAGGGACTTGGCACGATCCCGACGATGCGAACGAGGTGAGGAGGAGCGGATCCAGGCAGGGGCGTCCGGGAAAAGGGGCACGGGTGCGGACCCGACAGAGACAACGGGGACGTGGCGGCGCTTGGCGGCGAGCTTGAGGCGTCGGCCACGGGAGCTCTGGCGAGTTCCCTGAGGAGAAGGAGAGCGGGCGGGGATGCAGGATCCGGGCGCGGGGCGGCAGCGTCTTGGGCTCCTAGTGGCCGAGAGGCTGTGGATCTTCGAGGCAGCCATGGCGGTCTCCTGATACAGAGAAAAAGAGAGAGACATGGTGAGGGAAGAACCAGAGACCTGAGTGGCGGGGAGAGGAAATAGAGATGGAGAGACAGGGGCTCGGCCTGGTGCTCGCTGGAGCTCAAGAAAACGGGGACGAGCTGCTCGTGATCCCCTTGGGATCGAGCAGAGGAGGTGGCCTCGGGCATGAGCAGGGGATCGAGCGAGGACACGTTGACTTGCTGCCGAAAAACAAGGAGAAGTGGGAGGCGGCGGTGGATCCGAGACGGAGGCTGGTGGTTTGGATCGGGAGGGATCCCGAGAAAGATTGTGGCAGCGGTGCGAGGGACAAGGCTCCTAGATTTTAGGGTTAGGTTGAATCGGTAGGTGGTGGTCTTATATAAAACAAGTAGATTTGGGATAGGGGCATTTGATCCCTTCGATTTTAATCGGACGGACCCGGATAAAAAGGTTAGGGAGCCCAAATAAGAAAACAGAGACGTTTTGTAGATGTTTGGGGATGATCCGGACACAATGGCGACGACTGCCCGGGTCGGGTTCGGGACAGCTTTCGGACGCGCGAGGGGGGTCGATGCACTATGCAGAGAGGGTTAGACGGACAAGGTCAAGTGTGCGGTAGGACTGAGAAGAGAGAGGAGGAATGAAACCCGGTACCCCTTTTCGGAGACCGAAAACGTACACATGTGCCCGGCTATAATGCCGCTATAGTTTAACGGTTGGGCTATCAAACGAACTCCAAATGCGATGACACTTGACAGGAGGTCTATCTACACTATAAAAACACCGCATCCCAACTTTCAACCCAATCCGAGAACATTTTCCGGCCACTTATAAAATAATATTTCAGAGGTGTCGCGGGCGCGTGCAAGTGTGTCTGGGCTCAGAACGGACAACGGAAGGAACTGGGGAACCCGAATGGATGTAAGTTTGAAAACATGATGATGCAATGCACATGATGACATGATGAAATGCAACACGCAAGCGAAAGAGAAGACAACAACAACGAATAACTGGAAGACACCTGGCATATCGGTCTCGGGGCGTCACATCAACCTCCAGCCAGTAGGTAGGAGGGCGTGTGTCTGATGCACGCCACCACACACCGAGCCACGTCCTGCTTCCCGCCGCTGCCCCGACACGCCCAGACGATGCCACGGAGACGCCCGAACCCGCTCAACCTCTCTAGTGTGCTCCTCCCCTCCTCTGGTCCTCTCTCCCTCTCGCGCCCGAGCGCCACCATTGCCGCCACTCGCTGCTGCCGTGTCCACCGCCTCCCCCGTGCTCCCCCGCCCGGTCCATGAGCTCCGCCATGAAGTCCTCGACTTCCTCGCACCGCCACTCGTCACCAGGCACACCCCTCTGGCCTCACCGAGCTTGTCCCCGACTGCCGTCGCCGGAGATCCCCCTCACCGTCTCGCTTAGCTCCGACCTCCTCCAAGCCGCCGTCTTCTTCACTGCATCCGCTGTGAGCCACAGACCATCCTCCCCATCTCTGTTCTCTCTGCCACTCGTTGTAGTCGCCGCACCAAGCACACCCGCGCGCGCCGCCGCCTGAGCTCTCCGCCGGCGTGGCTCCGGCCATGCAATGGCTCGGCCTTGCTGTCCAATGACCTCGCCGCATCATGCAGGGCCCGTAGATGCCTCGAAAGTGCCGACTCATCCTCCGTAGCCTCGCCCCCGAGATCACCCGAGCTCCGGCAACCACCGAGGTCATCGCCGACGACTACTCCGGCCACCCAGGCCCAACCACCACCACTACTCGATGCGGACGTGCGTCTGCATCACATAGATGCCCTCCGCCACTCGTTTGGTCGCTGGAGACGCAAACCCGAGGCTCGCCGCAGCGGCTGGCCTCGCCGGCGTCAAGTTGCCAGTGGGTTTGACCCACTTTGACCCCGGCTGGACCCCCGCCTGAGTCAATGACATGTGGGGCCGGCCCCTAACTAAAATAGTTTAATCTTTAGTTAGTGCCAATCACACTGTTAGGGGTTAATGACCTCGCTAACTAACTCTGTGTCACTGACATGTGGCCCCAGGCCCTTAACTAACCTAGGTTAGGATTAGATTAATGTTAATTAACTTGGTTAGTTAGGTTAGTCACTGACCAGTGGGTCCCACTGGTTAGGTTTGACCTGGACGGTGCCTGTTGACCTGCTGATGTCGGCATGACCTAATGCTGACGCAGTAATACATTTCCTGGATTTATTAATAATCAGGAAATTCCAGAAAATATCCAAAACTTAAAAAATTCATAGAAATTAATCTATAGCTCCAAATGAAATAAATTATATATGAAAAATGATCAAAAAGTCGAATCTGAATATGGAATTTTCATGCATGTTTGAACAACTTATGCCTACTGATCAGGTCAAATCAAATAAGTGGCATTTAAATAATCACATATGGAGTTGAATTTGAATCTTTGGTTCAAACCAACTTCATTTAATCTGGTTTTAGTTGCCTTAACTCAAATCACAACATCTTGCCACGTCATGATCATGCATCATATTGTGCATTGCAGTGATTGTGCTCCCTCTCTGTTGCCGGTACCTGTTCCCTCTAGAGTAGACGTTGTTACCGACGATGAGTTCGATGACACCGATGAAGAACTATATTATCTTCAGAAGTGCCAGGCAAGGAAAACCCCCCTTGTTCATTTCGATACAATCCCACTCTCTCGCTCCTGCTCTCTTTTACTGCATTAGGACAACAACGATTCAATTGTTACATGCTGCGGTAGTTGAACCACTTTCCTCTGCATGACCTGTCATTGCCACAGTAAATAGATGAAACCCACTAGCATGAGTAGGAGTTGTTTGAGCCCTAATGTGCCTACTCATTCATGCTTGTTTGTCATGCCTGCTACTACTTAGAGTTGAGTCAGGTCTGATTCAGCGAGGATGAATTGGAATGGCGATGAACATGTCCTACTGTCTATGAGCTAAGTGTGTGAACACGATTTGGTAAAGGTAGCGGTGCAAGGACATGTAGGAGTACATGGTGGGTTGTCTCATTGAAACCGTCCTCAGGAACTAAGTTCTGTGTTTGCTATCCATGAACAGCTACTACCACTCATTGGGATCCTTAATTGACCCTCTCGACTTATTAACTGCCCCAGTCCTCTGTCCAGGAGTTGTAACTAGTTTCTGGTGTTTATAGGATATGTGTTGGTGGCCGTGCGTAGCGCTGACCCTAGGGGTGGGCTATGATGCGGTAGATACACCGTGGCATGGTGTACCAGATGCCCGTTTGGTATCCCGGGAACCCTGCACACATCGTTTGGGGCTATGAGCGAAACTCCGGCCGGATCTCCTTGCGGATGGAACCCGAATAGGCGATAAACCTGGACTAGAGACTTGTGTGGTTAGTTAGGTCATGGCTGACACCCTCGCTAGGCTTCCGCTTGAAGGTTGCTGAGATACATGACGTGTATATGGTGATAAGTGGTGGGAGCGTGTGTGAAGAAGGACACCCCTGCAGGGTTATCATTATCTATTCGAATGGCCGGATTCCTCGGATATGGAAACTTGGACCCCTTGCATAGTTCATAGACAAGTGAAAGTGGATACTCTAAAATGCGCAAGATAAGCGTGAGTGCTATGGATGGCGTTCTCGTAGGGAGACGGGAGCGGTTCCATAGTGGTGTATCGATATGGTGAATATATGGACTCATGCGCGCCACCTCAAAAGAGTTGCTTGCAGTCGTAGTTCAGGTTAGCCACTGAGTCAAAGCTGGCTTGCTGCAGTTAAACTCCACCACCCCCTTTATTGATACTGATGCATATGTAGATAGTTCTGATGTAAGTCTTGTTGGGTACATTTGTACTCACATTTGCCTATGTTATGTTTTGCAGAGAGACGCCAGTCTCGCTAGTAGTTCCGTGTGGACTTCGACATTTAGCTTGATACCTCAGCTACGATCTTGTGCCCTCGGCAGGATCTGGTAGATAGTCAGGCTTCTCAACCTTCTTCATTTGTAGTTGTCTGTACTCAGACAAGTTAAGCTTCCGCATGTGCTCGTTGCTTGTATGCTCTGTATGTTGGGGTCATGAGACCCATGTTTGTAATATCTCGCTCTTTGGAGCCTAATCAATAAATACTTGAGTCGTAGAGTTATGTTGTGATGCCATGTTGTATTTACACATATCGAGCATATTGTGTGTATGATTGAAATGCTTGGTATGTGTGGTATCCGACAATCTAGTTGTTTATCCTTGGCAGCCTCTCTTATGGGGAAATGTAGTCTAGTGCTTCCATGAGCCATAGTAGTCCGCTATAGCCCAGTTCACCAGAGTCCTGTTAGCCCAGCACTACTGCTCAGGACACCTGACTGGCCGGCATGTGTTTCACTTCGTTCCTGTGTCTGTCCCTTCGGGGAAATGTCACGCGGTGACATCCAGAGTCCTGCCTAGCCTGCTATAGCCCAGGTTCCCGAAGTCCTGTTAGCCCAGTGCTACAGCCCAGATTCACACGCTGCTGACCGACATGCTCGATGTGATTCATGTATGCCTGTCCCCATAGGTTAGTGCTGCTTTGGGTTCACGACTAGCCATGTCGGCCCGGGTTCGCTGTCATATGGATGCTAGCGACACTATCATATACGTGAGCCAAAAGGCGCAAACGGTCCCGGGCCATGGTAAGGCGACACCCGTGGGAATACCGTGCGTGAGGCCGCAAAGTGATATGAGGTGTTACCGGCTAGATCGATGTGACTTGGAATCGGGGTCCTGACAGCGTTGGTATTAGAGCCTGACTGCCTGTAGGATTACCAAGCCATATTGGTCGAAGTTGTGTCTAGAAATGCTTTAGTTATGTAGGGGAATTGATTGTGGAAGGGAACGTAAGGCTCTTTTTACTCCTTTACCCTATGCCCTTCTGTTCTGAGTCAACCTCTTCTTTTCTACGGGGAGTAAGAACTAGGCCTTCTCATCTATCTATCAGGATGACGTGTTACTAATCCATAGACTTATAGAGTTGTTAGTTTCAAGACTCAGTTCAGTTTCTACTACTTCCGTGTGTTCATAGCTGGCCTCAGAACCTTGATATTGTGATGATTGATTGGTCATGCCACTATTTCGCACGATGTCTCAAATATTTTAGAGCATTTACAGCTGTTATGCTGTCCGAGTCATCCCAGGTTTCTAAACAATCTGATGCAATTGTAAATTCCTTCTTCCCGTTTTCGATGTTCCTTTGGTCAGAATAGGCACACTAACCGGTGCATCGAGGTACTCTATTGCCTCGGTTTATAGGTTGGAGATATTATTATGACCCTAGGTGTTTTAGGGACTCACCTAGTGATCTAGCCCTGTTTTGTATCCCCAGTGTGTGATCCTGGCCATTATTCTCGAAAACATCCCGTGATGCCATGTAGTAGTAGGTATTCTATTCATGGGTTCTTGAACCTGAGATTCACCCTACTTACCTCATGTTGATAGTGTTGCTAGTTCCTTTAGGATATTAGTAACCTTTGCAATAGTCCTCGAGGTTCGTGGTACATCCTTCTTCCAATTACATGAACCATTTGTAACGCCCCGAGACCGATGTGCCAGGTGTCTTCCAGTTATTCGCCGTCGTTGCCATGTCTTTTGCTTGCGTGTTGCATCTTACCATGTCATCATGTGCATTGCATCATCATGTTTTCAAACTTGCATCCGTCCGGGTTCTCCGAGTTCTTTCCGTTATCCGTTCTGAGCCCAGACACACTTGCACGCGCCCGCGGCATGTCCGAAATATTTTTTTTAAGTGGCCGGAAAATGTTCTCGGAATGGGATGAAAGTTGGCATGCGGTCTTGTTATAGTGTAGATAGACCGCCTGCCAAGTTTCATCGCATTCAGAGTTCGTTTGATAGCCCAACGGATAACTATAGCGACATTATAGTCGGTCTAACGTTGGACGTTTTCGGTCTCCGGAAACAGTCACCGGGCCTCTCTCTCTTATCTTCTCTCAGCTCGATCCCTTCTGCACAGCCCACGAGTTCCAACCGCCCCCTCGCGCGCGCATCCGAAAAGCTGTCCCGGACCCGACCCGGACTGTCGTTACCCCTGGGTCCGGATCATCCCCAAACATCTACAAAACGTCTCCGTTTTGTTAATTGGACTTCCTAACCAATTAATTCTCGACCGCCTGATTATGATCGGACGGACCGAATACCCCCTTACCCTATTTCCCCTACCTATATAAACAACCTAACCCTAAAATCTCGGACGGCTAGCCCATCCATCCCCTCACTCGCTGCCGCCGCTCATTACAAATCCTCCTCGATTTCCTCAGCCACCCAACCAGCCTCCACCTTCCGATCCACTCCACCCGAGCCAACCCGTAGTACCACCTACCTCGCTCGATCGGTGCGCTTGCTCAACCAATGCTGCAGCTCCCCCCGCTTGATCCAAGGAAATGAGATCCTCTCCCGAAGCCCCTGTCTCTTCTCTCGCCCATCCCTAACCTCTCTCTCATGCCCCGTTGCCTCTCCCTCTCTGTACCAGGAACATCCATGGTGGCTGCAGCTCCCTCGCCGCCGTTTGCACCAGGTCCAACCGGGAGACGGACGGATCCATCCTCCCGCGTCCACCCCGCGTCTCGTTCGTCCCAGAGCACTCCTGCTACGCCAAGCCCACAAGCTCCATCGCTGCAGAGAACGAGGAGCACTCTGCCCTGATTACATGGACCCCGGCCGGATCAACGCAGTCCGCCGCCGTCCTGCTTCGCTAGCTCGGGCACGAGCGCCCCGTCTTCCTCCTCGTCGCGCGGATCCAGGAGGAGCCCCCGCCAGCACCGCCGCTCCTTTGCGCCCTCGCTGCACCAAGCCGCCATGTACGCCGATGCCTGGAGCTCCAAGTCCCATGGCGCCGCCTCGCCTCTGCCTCATGTTCCTCTGCATCCAGCAATGTGGGGATGAGCCACGCGCCCCTGCCTCCTTCCCCGCGCCCGAATCCGCTACCCTCGCCGGTCTGGGGCCTGAGCTAGCCTCCTCTGCATCCGCGTCTCTGCCCAAGCCGCCTGCGTCCTCTGCTTCGAGGACGACCAGCGCCAAGTCCCACAGCGCCCATTGACCGTGTCGTTGCCTCGTTGGATCTAGCCTGCCAGCGCCAGATCGCACCAAGGCCCAGCGCGCCAGCCTCCCTTCTGCCCGGCCTCACCTCACCGTCGAACCGGGCCAAAGCCCATGGGTGAGGCTTCCCCCGCGCCTCCTTTTTTATTGCTGTTTGGGCTAGACAGATTCGGCCCGAGTCACGTTTTTTTGCTGACCATTTTTTTCTATTTAACCAGTGCACTGCATATTTACAGAACTGCCCCTATGTTAAACTTCTAATAACTTTTGAACCATGCATCCAAATAAAACATGTCATATATGTAAAATGCTCAGAATTTTATCTACTATCATAATATGCCATTTTCATCTATGTTTAAAATGTCTAAAATGATGTTTGGTTAAATTTACTCCTATGCCATGTTAAAATGCTTTAATTCATAACTTAATAATCGTAGCTCGGTTTTATACAAACTTTATATGTAAATGGGGTAGAATTTTGCCTAGTTTATCTTGGTGACATTGTTTTGCATGCCTAACAACTCTAAAATATGGTTTAGGGCAGAACATGACCAAACCTAATATATGCACATGAGGAGTTTCCGGAATTGTTGTTTGTTGTTCCCGGCCTCATTTAAACTTGACTAGATAGGTAGTTTTGTTTTGCTTCATCTCTTGCCATATTTATCAACATTCAATATCGTTGAGTACCTAAACAAGAGAGAACTAAATAAGTCATGTGGTGTTTTCGTCAATATGCAACTCGTTGCATATTGAGCTCCACTTAATTTGTAGGGTTGTTTGTGCACTTTGCCATGCCATGCCTCATTAAACTGGACATGCATCATAATTGATTGTGCATCATGACATGTTTATGTGATGGTTGTTTACTATGTTGTTTGCTCTTTTCCGGTGTTGCTTTTTTGGGTTGGTTCCGATAACGTCGTGTTGTGAGGATTCGTTCGACTATGTCCGTTTGGCTTCTTCATAGACTCATTCTTCTTCCTTGCGGGATTTCAGGCAAGATGACCATACCCTCGAAATCACTTCTATCTTTGCTTGCTAGTTGCTCGCTCTTTTGCTATGCCTATGCTGCGATACCTACCACTTGCTTATCATGCCTCCTATATTGTTGAACCAAGCCTCTAACCCACCTTGTCCTAGCAAACCGTTGTTTGGCTACGTTACCGCTTTGCTCAGCCCCTCTTATAGCGTTGTTAGTTGCAGGTGAAGATTGATGTTTGTTGTTGGAACATGGAGATCGTTCCTTGTTGGAACATGTTTACCTGTTGGGATATCACATTATATCTTATTTAATTAATGCATCTATATATTTGGTAAAGGGTGGAAGGCTCGGCCTTATGCCTGGTGTTTTGTTCCAATCTTGCCGCCCTAGTTTCCGTCATATCGGTGTTATGTTCCCGGATTTTGCGTCCCTTATGCGGTTGGGCTATAATGGGAACCCCTTGATAGTTCGCCTTAAGTAAAGCTCTTCCAGCAATGCCCAACATTGGTTTTACCATTCGCCACCTAGCCTTTTCTTTTCCCTTGGGAGTCATGCTCCTGAGGGTCATCGTTATTTTACCCGCCCGGGCCAGTGCTCCTCTGAGAGTTGGTCCAAACTAGAGTCCTGTGCAGCGCCCCCTTGGGGAAACTCGAGGTTTGGTTTTAGTTGTATGGAGCGCTCATCTGAGTGTGCCCTGAGAAAGAGATATGTGCAGCTCCTATCAGGATTTGTCGGCACATTCGGGCGGTGTTGCTGGTTTAGTTTTACCCTGTCGAAATGTCTTGTTGTACCGAGGTACCGAGCCTGATCGGAATGTCTTGGGTGGAGGTCTATTCCTTCGTTGACCGTGAGAGCTTGTCATGGGCTAAGTTGGGACACCCCTGCAGGGATTTGAACTTTCGAAAGCCATGCCCGCGGTTATGGGCAGATGGGAATTTGTTAACGTCCGGTTGTAGAAAACCTGAAGTTGACCTTAATTAACATGAATCAACTGTGTGTGTAACCGTGATGGTCTCTTTCCGGCGGAGTCCGGGAAGTGAACACGGTTGTTGGAGTTATGCTTGACGTAGGTTGTCATAGGATCACTTCTTGATCATACTTTTATCGACCGTGCCTTGCCTTCTCTTCTCGCTCTCATTTGCGTATGTTAGCCACCATATATGCTAGTCGCTTGCTGTAGCTCCACCTCATACCTTATACCTTACCCATAAGCTTAAATAGTCTTGATCGCGAGGGTGCGAGATTGCTGAGTCCCCGTGGCTCACAGATACTTCCAAAACCAGCTTGCAGGTGCCGATGAGTCCGTGCCGGTGATGCAACCAAGCTCAGGAGGAGCTCGATGAAGACCTTGTCCTTTATGTTGTTTCATTCTAGCCGATCAGTAGTGGAGCCCAGTTGGGGTCGATCGGGGACCGTGTGCATTTGGGGTTCTTCTTTTATTTTGGCTCCGTAGTCGGGCCCTGATTGTATTTGTATGATGTAATGCTTTATTCATGTATTTGTGTGAAGTGGCGATTGTAAGCCAACTATGTACCTCTTTTCCCTTATTGTATTACATGGGTTGTGTGAAGATTACCTCACTTGCGACATTGCGTTCAATGTGGTTATGCCTCTAAGTCGTGCTTCGACACGTGGGAGATATAGCCGCATCGAGGGCGTTACAAGTTGGTAATTAGAGCCTTCCCCGACCTTAGGAGCCCCATTGCTTGATCGTTTTTAGCGGCCGAGTTATGTCTAGAAAAATGTTTTGAGTCATTTAGGAATTATATATCTGAGAGTTTAGGAATTCTTTTTACTCCTCAGTCCCTTCGTCGCTCTGGTGAGGCATCCCGATGTAGAGTTTTGACTCTTCTCTTCTCAAATTTCACTAATTTCTTTTTAGGATCACGCGGGTATCTTGGAATCGTTCCGATGGTTTTGTGACGAGAACATTGTCTTGGTGCCTCCTATCAGGGGTTTTGTGGAAGTGTCCCGAGGAGTTGAGCTCTGAGGTATTGTCGTCATAATTTTATCGTTGCAGTTCTGGAATACCTGAGTTTAGTACGCCGACATCGAAAATCTCTTTTATGTAGTTCGTTGGTGAGATAACCTCGACGCCACCTAGTACTGGGGCGGGAGTTCGGGAGTATTGCCATAACTTGTATAACGGATGATTTTTGAAGGTTGAGGTAGACGATTTTCGAAGGTTTCTTGGTTATGTGTTGAAGGATGGATACAGCTGGATGTAGGATTTGCTAGATTTGGGTGAGATATTATGCTTCCCCTGTATCCCCAACACCTGATTGCATAACCGGAAAATTTCGGGAGTTTCATAGGTGGGAATTCAACTAGCTCTTAGGATATCTTTCCGACAGATGTATGATATGAAATTGGGGTTCGACGTCTACTGGTCCGCCTATCCACAGTTGGTTTTACAGTGGTCTCGTTGTGTCTTAAAGAGTCCTTGGCTATGCCGACTCGGGGACGCTTCGTATGTCATGTGCACTGCCTTGTACATGATGGTATTGTACGATCGAGCCCGTGTAGGCCCCACCACAAAAACTTCGGGAGAAATCTCTATCATATGTTTGTTCCGGCTTATTCTGCAAGCCAACCCTTTGTTGTTGTTTTTGAGTTGTGGTATTCGAGTTGCTTCAATGTCCAGTGTTGATTCCATACCTTTCCTAAATGGTGTTCTCATACTCCGATGTGAATACCAATCCTTCATGATCATCGATATTGTCATGTTAATCCTTTTCAACCGGCGTGTTTCTCTTCAAGTGGATCCGATCATTTCTACAACCGCAAGATCAAGTATCAGTTCTTCTCAATGGTGTTTGTTTCATCCGTTCCAAGTTGTCTTTGTTTTTCCCACCCACCCACCCTTTTTCTTCGAAAACTCAGATTTCTTAATCAAGTATCATCTCATTGATGAGAAGTCTCTCCATTCTATTTCCTTCATGTTCTTATCCGGTGATTCTCATGAAGATACTAACGGACATTTAAGTTCATCATTCTTCGTGTTTTTCCTTCTCCGGTGGATTCAATTCGAGCTTTAGGTGTTTGATCATATTCTTTTCTTTATTTCAAATGCCTTCTCATGCCGGTGCACCTCATATTCATTCACTTCTTGCTATTTAATTGTTCCGGAGTGCTCAAGATATCTCAAAGATTCGTGTTTTCCACTCTGCATTCGTTCAAAATCTCTCGAAGATGTTCTCTCATTCAAGTCATTTAATTCAACCGGTGCAACCTCTCTTTTACATCATTTCAACGGTGTTTCTCTTGAGTGGGCCCTAACCCACGGGTCTTTTCCCAGGATCTTACCTGACTCTTCTATCTTTCCCGGAGCTATTCGCAAATTCTTTTCAAAGTTTGACATAAGAATGAATCATAATCAGTCAAATGTTTTCTCCAAGATCTGTCAAATTCTTTTCATCATTGGTTCAACTTGCCTATTCTTATTTATTCTGGAGTATCTCAACAATTCATGGTGGTGTTTCTCGTCGTCATTCTCAGTTTTGAAGACCGAAGAAGAGTTTCGCTTTAATCTTGCTCCTTTCGCTTCAAGATTTGTGATTCTAGCTTGTTGCCATCCTTTCATAATTGTTTTCGTTTGTCAGGATTCTTTTCACCTATCCGGAGCAATTCAAGATTCTTTTCAGTTTGTTCATTCGGAGTCCATCATCTCAGAATTAATTCATTCTCAGCTTTCAGCTTTGATGCTCCAATCTTACCGGTGCATCATTCAAGTGGTCTCTAATCAGCTCGTGATCCCTTCATTCTCATGTATCTACTTTGTCTCAAGCACCTTCGTTTCATTTGCTAATTCTTACCGGTGAGTCACCCCTACTTCGTGTATTTTCAATTCTTACCAGTGGCTCGTTCAAGATTTCTCGTCCTTTGTTATTGTATCGATTCATTCGTTCTTTCATCCTACCGGTGGTTCGTCGAAGACCTTCTCAAATTTATGCAATATCTACCTTAATCCTTTCTACGAAAATAAGTAGTATGCCAAATCCATTGCTTGTCATCAATTAAATTGGTGAACGATACCCGTAACGTAATTCTTATTCGTGTTTCATCCAAGTGATTAATTCCTTACTCCGGAGGCTCATCAAATTCTTGATTTCATTTGTTCATATTTCTTTCTGGAGTTCCAAGTTTTTTCTGCATTATCTTGTCGCGAAGCTCCATCTAAATCATTGCAAGGCTTCACCTTGTGTTTTCAACTACCCTTTCTTTTCGTTTGATCATTCTTTTGTTTAACGGAGTTCTTCATGGAGGTTCTACATGATGTTTCATAAAGGATTATATTCCTTCTCGAAATGTTCATCAACATTCTTTTCAGAGGAGCTCTTGCATTCTTCATTTTGCAATCCGAGTGCTATTCTTCACGCTAATCTTTTAGGTGGTGTTATGTCCTTCTTGATAATTTTCCGCCATGCTCCGTGATTCACAAGTTATCAAGAATGAGATATTTCAAATCCACCAATCTCTTCATTGGGATTATCTTGGATTATATTTGACCTAAAGCCTTCCCTAAGGACTATTGATATCTATGGTGCTCATAAATGACCCAAGTTCTTCATTTATCCTCTCAGTGAAATAGTTTCTCGTCTCCCTGTTGAGATCAATCCAATCTATTGTTTTCATTAGTGGCAGAATTTCACCTCATAGTTTTGAGATGTTTTCCATACGTCCACTACAAACTTATTCTTTCGTTGTTGGTCTTCCAACAACTCCGTTCGACCCTCCTCCTAAGGTTGCCCTCTCAAGCTCTTTTGTGGCAGAAACTGGCATTTTCTTCTCCATTCTTTCTTTCAATGATCTATCTTCTATTCATTTCTTCGGGAGTCATGTTATGTTGCTCTCTTCAACCCACCTTCTTCTTTTGTCAGGATCGTGTTCTTTTCTTGGTTTATCCATTTAACCGGCGTATTGTGCCCCTTTGCTCAAGTTCTTTTCGCCGTATCAAGCTTTGCATCTCTTTTCAACCGGAGTGCCGCCTGAAATTGTTCTTACCCTTTGTGCCATTCTTCCAATAGTTCCGGAGGCAGCGTATTGTTGTTTTCATCAAGTATCCCCTCATCTTGTCAAATTCATGTTCAATTCCTTCCATTTACAGTCGGAGTGCTCTCCAAATTATATCATTATTAACCCTTCTCTATCTTGTCTTAACCGTAGTGTTTTCGACTTTGTCCACCTTCGTTGTATTCTTTTCTCGAATTTGTTCAACCTCGCAAGGTTCATGGTTTCACTCGTTTGTCAAAGAAGCAACTTAGTTTTACCTGTTCTCTTCCTCTTCCGTTTCCCTCTGGTGCCATTCTAGATCTCGGGACGAGATCCTCTCGTAGTGGTGGAGTGTTGTAACGCCCCGAGACCGATGTGCCAGGTGTCTTGCAGTTATTCGCCATCGTTGCCATGTCTTTTGCTTGCGTGTTGCATCTTACCATGACATCATGTGCATTGCATCATCATGTTTTCAAACTTGCATCCGTCCGGGTTCTCCGAGTTCTTTCCGTTGTCCATTCTGAGCCCATACACACTTGCACGCGCCCGCGGCATGTCCGAAATATTATTTTTTAAGTGGCCAGAAAATGTTCTCGGAATGGGATGAAAGTTGGCGTGCGGTCTTGTTATAGTGTGGATAGACCACCTGCCAAGTTTCATCGCATTCGGAGTTCGTTTGATAGCCCAACGGATAACTATAGCGACATTATAGTCGGTCTAACGTCGGACATTTCGGTCTCCGGAAACAGTTGCCGGGCCTCTCTCTCTTATCTTCTCTCAGCTCGAGCCCTTCTGCACAGCCCACGAGTTCCAACCGCCCCCTCGCGCGTGTGTCCGAAAAGCTGTCCCAGACCCGACCCGGACTGTCGTTACCGTTGGGTCCGGATCATCCCCAAACATCTACAAAACGTCTCCGTTTTGTTAATTGGACTTTCTAACCAATTAATTCTCGACCGCCTGATTATGATCGGACGGACTGAATACCCCCTTACCCTATTTCTCCTACCTATATAAACAACCTAACCCTAAAATCTCGGACGGCTGTCCCATCCATCCCCTCACTCGCCGCCGCCGCTCATTCCAAATCCTCCTCGATTTCCTCAGCCACCCAACCAGCCTCCACCTTCCCGATCCACTCCACCCGAGCCAACCCGCAGTACCACCAACCTCGCTCGATCGGTGCGCTTGCCCAACCGGCACTGCAGATCCCCCCCGCTCGATCCAAGGAAAGGAGATCCTCTCCCGAAGCCCCTGTCTCTTCTCTCGCCCGCCCCTAACATCTCTCTCATGCCCCGTTGCCTCTCCCTCTCTGTACCAGTAACATCCATGGTGGCTGCAGCTCCCTCACCGCCGTTTGCACCAGGTCCAACCGGGAGACGGACGGATCCATCCTCCCGCGTCCACCCCGCGTCTCGTTCGTCCCAGAGCACTCCTGCTACGCCAAGCCCACAAGCTCCATCGCTGCAGAGAACGAGGAGCAATCCGCCCCGATTACATGGACCCCGGCCGGATCAACGCAGTCCGCCGCCGTCCTGCTTCGCTAGCTCGGGCACGAGCGCCCCGTCTTCCTCCTCGTCGTGCGGATCCAGGAGGAGCCCCCGCCAGCACCGCCGCTCCTCTGCACCCTCGCTGCACCAAGCCGCCATGCACGCTGATGCCTGGAGCTCCAAGTTCCATGGCGCTGCCTCGCCTCTGCCTCCTGTTCCTCTGCATCCAGCAATGTGGGGATGAGCCACGCGCCCCTGCGTCCTTCCCCGCGCCCGAATCCGCTACCCTCGCCGGTCTGGCGCCTGAGCCAGCCTCCTCTGCATCCGCGTCGCTGCCCAAGCCGCCTGCGTCCTCTGCTTCGAGGACGACCAGCGCCAAGTCCCACAGCGCCCGTTGACCGCGTCGTTGCCTCGTTCGATCCAGCCTGCCAGCGCCAGATCGCACCAAGGCCCAGCGCGCCAGCCTCCCTTCTGCCCGGCCTCACCTCACCGTCGAACCGGGCCAAAGCCCATGGGTGAGGCTTCCCCCGCGCCTCCTTCTTTTTATTGCTGTTTGGGCTTGACAGATTCGGCCCGAGTCACGTTTTTTTGCTGAACGTTTTTTTCTATTTAACCAGTGCACTGCATATTTACAGAACTGCCCCTATGTTAAACTGCTAATAACTTTTGAACCATGCATCCAAATAAAACATGTTATATTTGTAAAATGCTCAGAATTTTATCTACTTTCATAATCTGCCATTTTCATCATGTTTAAAATGTCTAAAATGATGTTTGGTTAAATTTAATCCTATGCCATGTTAAAATGCTTTAATTCATAACTTAATAACCGTAGCTCGGTTTTAAACAAACTTTATATGTAAATGGGGTAGAATTTTGCCTAGTTTATCTTGGTGACATTGTTTTGCATGCCTAACAACTCTAAAATATGGTTTAGGGCAGAACAGGACCTAACCTAATATATGCACATGAGGAGTTTCCAAAATTGTTGTTTGTTGTTCCCGGCCTCATTTAAACTTGACTAGATAGGTAGTTTTATTTTGCTTCATCTCTTGCCATGTTTATCAACATGTAATATCGTTGAGTACCTAAACGAGAGAGAACTAAATAAGTCATGTGGTGTTTTCGTCAATATGCAAGTTGTTGCATATTGAGCTCCACTTAATTTGTAGGGTTGTTTGTGCACTTTGCCATGCCATGCCTCATTAAACCGGACATGCATCATACTTGATTGTGCATCATGACATGTTTATGTGATGGTTGTTTACTATGTTGTTTGCTCTTTTCCGGTGTTGCTTCTTCGGGTTTGTTCCGATAACGTCGTGTTGTGAGGATTCGTTCGACTATGTCCGTTTGGCTTCTTCATAGACTCGTTCTTCTTCCTTGCGGGATTTCAGGCAAGATGACCATACCCTCGAAATAACTTCTATCTTTGCTTGCTAGTTGCTCGCTCTTTTGCTATGCCTATGCTGCGATACCTACCACTTGCTTATCATGCCTCCTATATTGTTGAACCAAGCCTCTAACCCACCTTGTCCTAGCAAACCGTTGTTTGGCTACGTTACCGCTTTGCTTAGCCCCTCTTATAGCGTTGTTAGTTGTAGGTGAAGATTGAAGTTTGTTCCTTGTTGGAACATGGAGATCGTTGCTTGTTGGAACATGTTTACTTGTTGGGATATCACATTATATCTTATTCAATTAATGCATCTATATAGTTGGTAAAGGGTGGAAGGCTCGGCCTTATGCCTGGTGTTTTGTTCCACTCTTGCCGCCCTAGTTTCCGTCATATCGGTGTTATGTTCCCAGATTTTGCGTCTCTTACGCGGTTGGGCTATAATGGGAACCCCTTGACAGTTCGCCTTAAGTAAAGCTCTTCCAGCAATGCCCAACATTGGTTTTACAATTTGCCACCTAGCCTTTTCTTTTCCCTTGGGAGTCGCGCTCCTGAGGGTCATTGTTATTTTACCCCCCGGGCAAGTGCTCCTCTGAGTGTTGGTCCAAACTAGAGTCCTGTGCAGCGCCCCCTCGGGGAAACTCGAGGTTTGATTTTAGTTGTATGGAGCGCTCATCTGAGTGTGCCCTGAGAAAGAGATATGTGCAGCTCCTATCGGGATTTGTCGGCACATTCGGGCGGTGTTGCTAGTTTAGTTTTACCCTGTCAAAATGTCTTGTTGTACCGAGGTACCGAGCCTGATCGGAATGTCTCGGGTGGAGGTCTATTCCTTCGTTGACCGTGAGAGCTTGTCATGGGCTAAGTTGGGACACCCCTCCAGGGATTTGAACTTTCGAAAGCCGTGCCCGCGGTTATGGGCAGATGGGAATTTGTTAACGTCCGGTTGTAGAAAACCTGAAGTTGACCTTAATTAAAATGAATCAACTGCGTGTGTAACCATGATGGTCTCTTTCCGGCGGAGTCCGGGAAGTGAACACGGTTGTTGGAGTTATTCTTGACGTAGGTTGTTATAGGATCACTTCTTGATCATACTTTTATCGACCATGCCTTGCCTTCTCTTCTCGCTCTCATTTGCTTATGTTAGCCACCATATATGCTAGTCGCTTGCTGCAGCTCCACCTCATACCTTATACCTTACCCATAAGCTTAAATAGTCTTGATCGCGAGGGTGCGAGATTGCTGAGTCCCCGTGGCTCACAGATACTTCCAAAACCAGCTTGCAGGTGCCGATGAGTCCGTGCCGGTGATGCAACCAAGCTCAGGAGGAGCTCAATGAAGACCTTGTCCTTTATGTTGTTTCGTTCTAGCCGATCAGTAGTGGAGCCCAGTTGGGGTCGATCAGGGACCGTGTCGCATTTGGGGTTCTTCTTTTATTTTGGCTCCGTAGTCGGGCCCTGATTGTATTTGTATGATGTAATGCTTTATTCATGTATTTGTGTGAAGTGGCTATTGTAAGCCAACTATGTACCTCTTTTCCCTTATTGTATTACATGGGTTGTGTGTAGATTACCTCACTTGCGACATTGCTTTCAATGCGGTTATGCCTCTAAGTTGTGCTTCGACACGTGGGAGATATAGCCGCATCGAGGGTGTTACACCATTCTTGGCAGGAGTTCTTTTAAACCAAAAGGTCATGACCAGAGTGCTCTTGATGAGTTCTCCATTCTATATTGTGAATCTGCCAGTTCTACCCCTTTCCGCTTGGGTTATCTGGAAGAAATGTTGAGCTTCGCTCGACATACTAATCTTTGCATCCACAACTCAGAAAAAACATATGTTCCTTTGGGTTGTCCCTCTTTAGTTGTATCCTGAACCCCGTCTATCAGTTTGTAGTCAGGAGTAGTCGTGCACTCGTGTTATCGATGCCTATTACTCTTGTGGTTCATCAAGCCATTCTATTCCAGAATGACTAGGAGAAACAAACTCCAGTACCTCATCCACATCTAGAATTGGGTCAAAGCAGTTGTATTCCGCAGATCAAATGCCAATCCAGCTTTTGATTCTGTTCGACCCTGAAGTATTGCCCTCTTGATGTCAGGAATGTCATGATAATTGCACCAACTCTTATGAATTCTTGATGCAGTGATACTTCTCGCCATCATCATTCTCTCCTCGGTTCCGTGTTGTGGCAACCGGAATACCAGCAAGTGAACCGTGATGTGTGAAATCAATACTCCTAGTAACTAGTTGCTTGGTAGTAAATGTAGAATATTCTCATTCTTAGCGTGTTGGTTATTGAATCATCATCTCTAAGATAGATTGTGCTACCTAGTCCTTATTTCTGGAGCACTCTTCGGTCAAGGAGTCAGGATTGTGCCAATCCTTGCTTATTTGATCATATCGTCTTGCCTGAGAAGCAAGATTGTTCTCGAGCTTGGTAACATATCTGTGGTTCGTGATTTTCTGATTATCTTCTCGGAAGTATCACCAGGTTGTCCCCTGGCTGTTATGTTGAGCTCGTGATCAAGTTGGTTCTTGTAAATCACCCCTTCTCCAAGAATCTGTGTTGGATACCCTGAACTGGTTGGTTAAGCTGAACAACGACTTGGAGAGTTGGAAGATGAAAGCTTGTCCGACTTAGTTCATCTCTAAGGGATATCCTTTGTGTGTGTGTGTGTTGAAGAAAGATGATATCTTCGTTGATTGATCCTCGTGATCAGTTGTCGGTGCTATTGTCTTATCCAATGCTTGATTTGAGTATGGGCTATCGTCAAATCAAGCCAGAACCAATGATGTTCGTAATGTTGTCTTACTCGTGGTTCATCCCTTGAGCATACACCATTACATCTTTTGGTCTGACCAATGCTATCGCCGTGTTCACATGATGGTGGAAGTCCAGTGATATGGAAATTCCGATGAGTTGCTATTGAGTCTATCAGCAGCATCTTGTCTCCTCCTTGATTCATGTTGAACATCAAGTTAGTGTTGCAAACTTTTGTAAGCATTATCTTCATGTCCCGTTTATGAAATATACGTTTGGATGAAAGAAGTGACTTCCTCTAATTCACGTGCATTCAATGTAAGTTGCCGCCGTGGATTCGAGAAAGCTTGTTTTACCTCCTCCGGAATCATCCCAAGTCAGTCATGCACATGCGAAGTATTCTATGGTCTGATAGACTGACCATCTTCATTCCATACGTATCCCTAGCACACCAAGCCACTGATTGACTTGTTCAGGGAGAAGAAGTTCTCCATAAGAGCTAATCATATGACTTATGCAAGGACTTCGATATCCTTGATGATGGTTCCCGACCAGGACTCGGTAGTGTTTCATTGTAAGACCACCATGTGGTCATGCTTGTCTGGGACAGCATGTTCACATGTGTTTAGCAGAACCAACTCATGTTTTGGAGCTTACTACCATAGTCCATTTCCTGAGAATCTCACAATGTCATCTCGTTGATTTGTGTTGCAAACTTTCATTTTCTTTCTAGACTCGATGAGTCTGGAATATCCTGACACCAACCAGATCTGAATCTCAGGCAGATGTGATGGTTGGGACGTTTTCTCAAGAGCTATAATATTGGTCTCTCTGTAACCCGGTAAAGTGGATGTCGTGGCCAACACACCCAGCTGGAAGACCTATTATTGTAGTATCTTGATTGAGTAAGTTGGCCACCTCCCCATAAGGATCTCATAGAATTTATTCCAATAGTAGTTCCTTATGGATTTTTGTGTTTCCGAAGTCCGACCTGCTACTTGATGTTCTAGATACCAAACCATTTCAATGAATGGGTTAGGCTAGAACATCAAGGAGAGCATTAGAAGCGGAGCGCTAAATGTCTCTCGGTCGATCATCCAGATTTTGATCCCTTGGCCTCGCTAAGGTGAAATCTGAGAAAGTGTTATATTTCTTTGCATCTGCATCTTCCACCATTATTCATCATGGTAGCATGTTGTGTTGCCAGGATCCTTGACACAGATATTGGTAAAACCTTGATGAATACAGAAATGCTCAAGTTCTTGAGAGCACGCGCAAGCACTAGGATTTATCGTCGGCATTAATTGGGATCCGTTCTCAGTTTCTTCGATTATGCCATAACCTTTCAAACAGTGGAATCTCTCTCTACTGCTGGGTTTCTCCCCAGTTACTAGAATCATTCCCAGCCTTTGCATTTTGTTCCCAGCTTGCACCGCCATTGTGTCATCCTACTACAGACTACCCTTCTCAGTAATTACTAATTAGGATCATCTTCAAAGTGGTCCTACCATGGGTTCCATCCATTTCTGATGATAAGCAAAAATCATCCATTGCGTTGTCTTCAACAAGGTAGTCCAGATCATCCATCCTAGTCTGAGTATGGCACTCCTTCGAACTCTTCCAGATGATCGTTTGAGAATTGCCTTAGGCTCGTATAGAGAGTTTCAATGATCTTTGTATCAAAAGTAATTCTTTTTGCCACTTAAGGGAATATTTCTGCGAGTCACCTTCCTGTAAGATGTCTTGTTATGGTATCATGGAAACTCAACTCCTCGCTACATTGACAACCGTTCACCACCTTCTTAAGCGAGAATTGTTGTTGTCGGATTTCGGGTTCCGGCAGACCCTTAAGGTTCGAACACTGGGGTGCGCGCGTAAATCACGTCCTCAACCTCCCCGTCTCACAAAGATCTAAACTACTAAGAGAATCACACGAGGGACACAAGATTTATACTGGTTCGGGCCACCATTGTGGTGTAACACCCTACTCCAGTGTGTGGTGGATGGATTGCCTCTTGGGGCTGATGATGATGAACACTACAAGGAAGAACAGCCTCGCGAGGGTCTGTTCTTGGCTGGGGTGATGAACTGCTGCGAGGAGTTCGGTCACCTCTCTCTCTCTCTCTTTCTCTACTCTGTGTGCCTTCTCATCAAAAACCGGACCCTTGCTACGTGGGTGGCCGGTCCCTATTTATAGAGGCCCTGGTCCTCTTCCCAAATATCGAGCGGGAAGGGAGCCAACAATGGCGGGCTAATTTGAAGGGGGACAGCAAGTACATCTATCCTGACGAAAGGTGGTCTTCGCCTGCGAAAGACTCTGCGTTGACGCCGTGCTGGGCTCCATGGTGACCTCCGTCTCGTAGTCCGCTTGGTCCTGGTCTTGTTGCACCGAAATGGCAACCTTTGCCTGATGCCTCGGTACTCCGCGGATGCGCTTGGCCCCTTTGCACCAAAGAGGAAAGAAGGACGCTGCGTGCGCTGGCACCCGCCTAGTGCCCTCGATCGTCATGGCTTGCGTCACTGGCACCTCGCGAAGTACCCCGCCTTGATATCTCCATCTCCTCGCGAGCCAGCCTAAGGAGGCTGCGCCTGAGGATGCGCCGTGTCGTCCGCCTCGCGAGGCTTGGCCCGTCGCGAGGGTCTTGAGTCTTGTGCCTGATGAGGATGGGCCATGTTGGGCCCCCATTCGAGCCACGCCGCAGGCCGTAGGCAGGCAAGTCTGGGGACCCCCGTTCCCAGAATGCCGACAGTAGCCCCCGGGCCCAAGGCGTGCATGGACTTGGCCGTGCCGAGAGGCGAAAGGGCAAGGGCGAAGCGCGGCGGGCCCTAACAGCCTGCGGCCTTGGGCGCCGCGTGGCGGTTGATTGGACGTGGGCGACTCCACTTCCCCATGACGCCTTGGTGATCGCGCGAGCTGGACAAGTCCCTGCATGCAAATCGTGTCATGATTACCTGTGATCGTGGAGGCCGGCGGTTGGCCTTCGCCGGCTATAAGTATTGTACGGTGCGTGCCCTTCCAGTCCATTCTTCCTGGCTTCTCCTTCTTCCCGATCCTTGCTCCGTCTTGGTGTGATGGCTCCGATCTGCCGGTTCTCTGCAGCGGAGAAGGGAAAAGCTCCTCGAGAGGGGCCAGACCCGCTCCCGCCGAAGAAACGGCTCGCCATTTGCAGCCGGGGCGAGGAAGACCGGCAGGTGGAGCCGAGGCCCCGGTGCGAGCGGGCTCCGCCGGGGTTCCCGCTTCCTTTGTACGCCCCCGCCGAGGGTGTTGATGCTGATCTCCGCGGCCGGCGCCGTCGTAGGCGCCGTCGGGTCATGAAGGCGTGTGTTGTTCCTCCCGGAGTCCATGCCGAGGGCTCCTCCCACGAGTTCGTGCTCCACGTCGTCGTTCCTCTTCAGTCCTAGATCCGGCTGCCTCCCTTCTTCACCTCCGTCGTCCCTCCAGGAGGGCCTCTAGAGCTCTGGCTGCAGCACGCCGGCTGCAGCGCCCTCGCGACTGAGGCTGAGGTCGTGGTCGCCGCCCCGGGCGAGGTCTACTTGTCCCGCGGCTGGAGGGAAATCGCCCGGGTCTGCAAGGAGAGGGGCATCTTCGCGGTCCACTTGGAGCACGATGGCGCTGCAGTGATGTTCCTCAAGGTCTTCGACGCGATCGGGTGCCGGCTAGAGTGCTGCCGCGGGAGAGGTGGCCAGGACCTTGCCCTAGAGAGGGCTAGGCCCGTTCACCGCTCCCTTGGCGAAGGCGTCGGGGGGTCCAGCGACTCCAGCGAGATCTTCGCGACTCCAGAGACGAGCGATGACAGCTACGAGCCCCCGAGCCGGCGCCGCTCCCGAAGCAGGGCGGGCTTGTCAGGCCGTCGCCGACCCTGATCTGGATGTGGTTGGCGCCGGTGCCTGGTGGCCCACTGTTGATGATGGCATCTTCTGCAGGAGCCCGTGTAGTTAGCACTCCTTAGGATCCGTTCCTTCCGAGGAATCAAAATGCGCCCCACGGGGGCTTGTAAGGCGTCTGTAATCCCGTTTGTTAATACATGACCTTCGTTATGGATTTGTGCGAGTTGTTGATTTCGTCATAGCTTAGTTCTCCCTTTCGAACCTCGCGAGGGCTTGGTGCTCTACGCCGACAGGTCCCAGTCCCAAGGCGGCGTCAGCCGTCGCTGGTATGCCAGGTCGCGATGCCGTGGTCAAGGCCAGGAGGTGAGCGACCCGGGGTCCGGTAAGAGCCCCTGAGTCGCGATGCTCAAGAGGTCCCCTTTGGCGCTCAAGCAGCCGTTGCTTGGTGAGAAAGGGAAGCAACGGCACTAGTACGGAATTGCCTTAGGTGCAGGGGTGGTGCCACGGTAGCCAACGCTATGGGAGGTGACTTATCTTGAGGATCGAGGATTATTCCTGGTGCCCCATCGGGTTCGCGCGTCGGTGGGAGCGGAATCGCTCGGCAAGGTCCTCGCGAGCCCCTTCTCCCTCGCCTCTGCTCCCCTTTCTGCTCTACGTCCTCAGGTCCCGACCCTCGAGCTTGTCTCAGCCGTCGCTGGTATGCCAGGTCGCGATGCCGTGGACAAGGCCAGAGGGTGAGGGCTGGAGAGCCAGTAGGGGCCCTGAGTCGCGATGCCCAGGCACCCCCCTTTAACGTGCAAGCGGTTCGCGCGGGCGAGGGTGAAGGGAACCTCGTGAGGGCCTTGGCTAGCGTAGTTCCCTCCAAGGATCCTGCAGAGTCATCACAGAAAGAAGATGGTGTTGCCGTGGCGGCCATTAGTTGATCGTTAGTCACTCGAGAGCTTGCTGGTTGGAGTAGGTGAGGTGTATCTGGGCACCCATGAGCCAGCGCGGGACTCACGAGGCCCTACCCCTAGGCGGGTTGTGCCTGGCACTGGGCCGTATCTTGAGATGTGTCCCTGCAAAATTTGGTTAGATGCCGGTACTCTACGTCCTCGGGTCTCGGCCCTCGAGCTTGTCTCAGCCGTCGTTGGTATGCCAGGTCGCGATGCCATGGACAAGGCCAGAGGGTGAGGGCTGGAGAGCTAGTAAGAGCCCTGAGTCACGATGCTCAGGCACCCCCCTTTAACGTGCAAGTAGTCGACATGGAGAAGAAGGGATGCCGCGGATGGGCATCATGCAATCAAGCATGATAGGCAAATGCATAGTTGGAAATAAGCGCTAGGGAGATACACGTCGCTGGGTCTGGCCCGAGCGGCTTGGGGATGATGCAGCCCGAGGGGCGCCCCCAACAAGGCAAACTAACGACGGAAAGGTAAATGCAGATACATGCCGCGGGGATGGACCCACGCGGCCTGGGAGTGATGCAACCCTGGGAGGGTGCTCCCAGCTGAGAACGGAACTGGAAAGATGTCACTTGAGGATGTCGTCGGCGTAGTGGCATTGGTGCAGCAGACTTGACGGGCTGTAGAAGCCGATCCTCACGAGGCCCCAGGCCCCAGGGCCTCGGGATGCTCCGGAGGCACTGGTGACTCCTCGTGAGCTGCCTCCATCTCCGCCAAGGCAGCGGAATGTCTGTCTTCCTGAGCCTCCATGATGCCCCTCATGAGGCGCTGGTACGCCGCAGCCATGCTCGGCAGGCCGTGAGGCATGCGAACATAGCTGTGGGGTGGACCTCCGCAGCGCCCCACTTGCAAGGGCCAGAGGCGCTCCATCATGGCGATCTGATTGAGCCCTGGTACGTCGACGCAGACGCGTAGCCCACCATCCTCGCCTGGATGCGGGGCCACGGCTGGCTAGCGGCGGCAACCTCTCATGATCCTTGACTCCTGTAGTTCTTGAATGGCCTTGTCAATGAACTCTTGCTGGTCTGACCTTCCTAGCCTGGCTCCTTCCCGGGGGAAACGTGCTGCGAAGCACGCCTCCACATGGTGCCCAAGCGCCTCCCTCGTGACCCTGGCTAGGTCGGTGGCCCTCCAGGTGAGAGCCCCCGAGCCCTGCCTGAGGAGGGCGCCGGGCGCGCTTTCCTATGCGATGGAAGGAGGGTCCCCCTGGGCAGACGCGGGCCCTGAGCGGCCTGCCTCCTGAGGGGCCGAGCCTGACAATGTATTCTTCTCCTTGGGGCTGGTCTCAGGAAGCCTCCTGCTTCCGCGATCTGGGTCTTCCAGCGACGCGGCCTGATAGGCCCGCTCCAGGGAACACACTGCATCCTTCTCTTCACAAGGCACCATGATGACTCCGCCACTTCCTGGCATCTTGAGGACGTTGTAGCCATGGTGAGTCGCAGCCATGAACTTGGCCAGCGCTGGGTACCCGAGGATGGCGTTGTACGGCAGGCGGATGTGGGCAACGTCGAAGTCGATGAGCTCGGTGCGGTAGTTGCTGCGGGCCCCGAAGGTGACAGGGAGGCGAACCTGCCCGATCGGGACTGTGGAACCGTCGGTGATCCCGGATAAAGGCCTGGTCGGCTGCAGCTGGTCATAGGGCACTTGGAGATTGTTGAATGTTTCCACGCACAGGACGTTGAGCCCTGCCCCACCATCGATGAGGGTCTTGGTGACCAGCACGTTGCTGATGACTGGGGAGCAGAGCATCGGGAGGACTCCTGCCGTGGCCGCTGTGGGGACCGCGACTCATAAGTCGAGATCACTGAATGCACGTGTAAAGTGATCCCAGAGATCAATGCTCACTGAACACACAGAAGTTGAATAACAAGAGTCTTACATCCATACATACCATCTTATACAAATCATGACCATTATGGTCAAGTCTTACATAGATAAAGCCCTAAGGGCTGAACATCAAATGCAACACAAACAGCGGAAATCTTCGTCGATAAGTAGAACCCATGCCATCTGCCTTAACCCTACAGGCATTCTGACTGGGAAGCATCCTAGCTCGCATGTTCTTCACCGAAGTATTCTTCATCATATCCTGTTCTTTCATGCCTGGCCAATAAAATAACCATTGGCAAGCCAATGAGTACTTTGAATGTACTCGCAAGCAACCCATGTTTCAGTTCAAGGTACAACAATGCATGATATAGGTAAATTTTTGCGAAAAGCTAGTTTTTGAGTGCAATGACATGTTCAACAACTCGTAAGACATGCATCAAGAGAATTCAAGTAACCATAAGGACAGGTTACATATATCAACATAAATAGAGTGGGCACCAACCCAACTTAATCATGTCAAGTCCTCTGACTTGACCCAAGTAGTGGTATCATCATAAAAGGAGTGGGCACCAACCCAACTCAACCATGTCAAGTCCTTTGACTTGACCCGAGTAGTTTTTCCCACCTATCCAAACACTCGCACAGGTTTGAAAACATATGGACGTAGTTTAAGAAGCACCGCCCAACTGTCCTTGACCGTGGACACGGCTATTCGAATAGTTTTACACTCTACAGAGGTTGAACACTTTACCCACAAGATCCGGGGAACTTCCATGTCATCCACGTCCCGCGGTACCTCAAGTACCTGGGGTAAGCACCCGATCACTATCTTTCCCTAGATGACACTAACAAGGAGTCCACTCGTTGTTCCGTATCCTCACGATGTACATCATACGAGACTCGCTCGAGATCGTAACATCCGAGAGGGGACACAACGGTGTATCCGGTGCCCTGTGAAAACAGTCATGGCCGCCCTACCTGCCACGACCCCGTCCCGAGAGAGCGCACCAACAACTCTCCCGTCACTAGTAATGCGGGCTCAAAGCTAGTATCGGCCTAGGTAATCAATAATGCCCTTTCCCATATAAGGGTAGAGTGGTTGCGCATGTGAGGTTGGGATAGTCGACAAATCTTAAATCTAATCCATTTTCGAAAACAACACACACACTTGCCTCGGTACACCACTTCGTCATCAAGTGGTTACCCATTTCATTATCTCCCTCGGGCATAAGTGGCACCCGACAGGGTTTTCGAAAAGTCCTTTGAAAATACTTTGACTCATCACTATGCATATTCCCGTCCCTTTTTGCGTAGCAACTACTTAGCATCCTATCTACTCCCACCGGCATAACCCTCATAAGGAGGTAGGGTCATGCATAATGCAAGTATCAATAAGGAGGAGACGAGGGCAACCCACCAAAGTGGCTCCCCTCTCATCATGATTCCGATGCAATAAAGGGTTTCATAAACATGGTCAAAGGGCTGCTTGCCTGTTTAACAAAGTCTTCGAGTTCTTCAAATAGCTCTGGTCCAACTCCAAGCATTTCGTCTACTTTGTCAACTATCGTTGAAAGCAACCATAATAAGCAACACAACAAGGCTGAAATAAAAGTGCTCCAAAAAAATACTGGACTTTTCTAGGATACCTCTGGTCACATGAGGAATGACCAAAGTGATTTCATTGGAAGTGGATCAATGAATATTTCTAAACATTTTGATATGATGGAATCAAGGGGTTTATGGAATTGCAAGAAGTGGACAGAAACATATTTTTGAAAAATGAGCAAAGGTACCCATTTAACAAAGGATGATTTTAGAAGCATCTAGGAATTGGTTTCACTGGATTTGGAGTTGAAATGATTTTCCTATGAATTTACAAAGTTGACAAATATGAAGAAATAGACCATTATTTGAGGTGCTACAGAAAGTATTACTAAAAATGTTCAAAAACTAAGTTTTGAACTTATAGACATTTAGGATTTTGAATCATGGAATTTGGATCAAAATTGGGCTCTCTGTGATTTTCTAAAGTTCAGCACAGAAATAAGAAAATAGGATTTATTTAATATGTGAGAAGGGAAATGTGCTAGAAAAATGTGCCTTCGCGTGAGGGAGACGGCAACGCCGGAAATTTTAATCATCCAATTTGGAGCTCTATTGAATTATTTATGGATTTTTGAAGTTGACTGAAAAAGAAAAAAGGAAATAAGGATTTAACCTTATCCTGCGCGCTGGCCGACAGATAGACCGTGGGCCGGCCCAGTGGCTCGGCTGCACGCGCGCAGGGGCCACGTCGGAGGCTGCTTCCTAGAAATACGCCTTCGCGTGAGGGAGACGGCAACGCCGGAAGCCGTCTCCACTTAAACGGGTGGGTTCCGCCCACCGGGTCACTGATGAGCGGGGCCCGGGGCTCAGGCCGTCTCCTACCTCCCGCTCGAACAGAGCAGAGGCAGGGGAGGCGAGGCCGAGCGGCGCCGGCGCTCTCCCGGGTGGCAGGGGCCACCTCCGTCGACGCCCCGCACACTGGAGGGCTCAGGAGGTCATTCCGCACCCGCTGAGCTACGCCATGACCGTAGGGGAGGCCGGTTGCGGACGCACCATCGGCCGTGGTGGGCGAGGTTGACGGCAATGGTGGTCACGGCGCTATGGTCACCGGGAGAAGGTCAAGGAGCGCGGGGGAGGACCGTGGTGATGCTGGAGGTGCTCTAGTGGAGTCTAAAGGGGAGGGGAGAGGCCACGGAGCGCGAATTTAGGAGGAGGCCGACGAAGGCACTCTGGCCATGGACGAGGTTGGAGGGCGCGGGAGGAGGAATGGCCTGGTCCAGGGGGTGCACGGGAGAGAGAGAGAGAGAGAGAGAGAGAGAGAGAGAGAGAGCAAATGGAGCAGAGAGGAGGGCCTGGGACGGCCTTTTATGGCGGGGCGATGGTGCACCGTGGATGAGTGCGCCGGCGAGGTCGTTGCCGTTGCTTGGGGTCACGGGGGCTCGTGTGTGCGTGTCCAGGGCGTTTGTAGAGATGGTCTACGGCCAGGGGAAGGGAGAGAAGGAGCGGGGAAGGGCCAGAGGTGCCGCGCATGTGAGGCTGCTCATTGGAGCTCTCGGGCGGCCGGCGCGCGTGTGAGCAGAGGCAGTAGGAGGGAGAAGGAGGAGGGGGGCAGCTGTTTAGCGTGTCGTGGACGCCGAGGCACCTCGTCAGGCGCGCTGGGGAGGCCCGAGGTGGCCGGAGGTGCTCGACAGGGGGCGGCTACAGTGCGGGAGCGCACTGTAGCACGCTCCAGAGCATGCCTTTGGCTGCCATGGCATTGTTTAAAGGGCAGGGGCGTGCCCACTCATGTCTGGTAGCGCTAGGGAGAAGTAAACAAGTGGGGAGGGGCATTGGATGCCCTGGAGAGCCAGTAGGAGAGGAGAGAGGTTGAGGGAGAGGGAGAGAAAATTGATGTCCAGAGAGAGGAAGTGGGGTTTTACCCCTCCAATAGTTGAGCTATGGATTTGCCATTGCTACTGGAGGTGCAAGGGGACTAGAATGGGCTGTGGTAAAAAGTGGAGGCCATGGAGAAGAGTGGAAGAGATCAAAACATGGGTTTTAGTAAAATGGCAGAAGGTGTTTGATAATGGTTTGGGCAAGCAAATGAATTCCAATTGCCATGATACTTAACAGGATGGAAAGACACGTAGAAATAGGGTGTGCCACCAAATTTGAGCTCATTTGGGCAAAGTGGCCAATGCAACTTTTGTAAACCGTAGAAATCAACAGAAAGGGGTTTGTGTAGATTTAGTTGAGAAAACTACTTCCCCTTGATGCACCACTTGGTGTAGTGGCCTCATTTGGTCATGTGAACATGCTCACAAAATTTGGGGTCAAGGAGAGAAAGTTGGTAGCACAAGGTTGTTCAAATATGATTCTGGTCAGAGAGGGTTTTGGGGCACTTTGGTCAAGATAACCTTCTCTCCAACTTGTGCCATTTGGTAGAGATGAATAAATAGACCATTTTAGAATGTGCACCAAGTTTGAGAGCATTTGGACATGTTTGACAATGCAAAGTTGTTCAAACTTGAAAAAGGACAGAAGTGGTTTTGAGAGGGTTTCATGGGGTTATATTATTCTCCATGACATGATACTTGGCACGATCATAAAAAATGTCATATGTGACATGTTAGAATTTTCTTGGATTTTTATGAAAATATTTCCTGTAGAAATATTTCAAATCCTTGAAATGAGCGGAAATGGTTTTTGAGGGATTTGACCAATATTTTGAACATGACCATGTGTTGAAACTCTTATATATGGACAATATTTGTCCATTGACTTTCCCTAAATTTTCTCAAATATTTTTGAAACATTAAAATAATTTTTCCCTATTAAAGACCATTTCTGGCCTTAAGAAAAGCTTTTAAATAAAATAAGAAAATAACTTTTAAAATTATATTTTTGTGGTTTAAGGGAGTCCTATATCTAATAGGTTTCAAATAAACTTTTGGAAAGATTTTTCACACCTCAAATCAAGTACTTGCAGTGCAAATCTCAATTCAAGGGGTTTGGAAAACTAATTTTAGAAAATACTTTTTGGCCAATTTATTTTGTAAGGAAATATTATATTTCTCTATACACATGGTATGATCATTGGGAAAAGGTTTTGGATCAAGGATAAGGAGTATAAGAGTTGGAGGATTTATTTGATTTTTAGAGCACTTGCAAACAACAGACAAAATCCAAACAAGGCAAGGTCCAAAACACTCAAAAGTTTTGTAAAACCTCATTTTATCATGATTTAATAGCTTTAGTGTTGTGGCATGAAAATCAGGGTGTGACAGACCTACCCCCCTTACAAGAATCTCGTCCCCGAGATTCCCAGACTAGGCACGGAAAGGATTATGGAAACTTGGATTTGGGGTAGTCTTCACGTCCTCATACTGCTTTTGCTTCCGTTTGGTGCTCCATTGAACCTTGAAGTACTTGATGGCGTGGCTTTGTGTTTGTCGTCCTGCTTGATCGAGATTGCAATTGGGGTCTCTCGCGTAGGTCATATTGGGCTGGGGGGTGAATGGTTCGGTGTTTGATGTCCTTGCAGATACCGGGCTAGATAGGAAGTAGGAAACACTTCCGGAGTTGCGTCGTGTGGAAAAACGTCGTGCACAGTGGGTGACTCAGGTGACAACTCTAGCTGGTAGCCGTCTATTCTTCGTCTTGCAGTGGTCTTGGAGAGGGCCGATAAATCTTGGTGTGAGCTTCCCTTTGACATGGAAATGCTTGGTCCCATTGAGTGAAGTGGCTTGCAGATACTCCTGGCCTTCATCACGGGCGTTTATTTCTTGGCGACGGTGGTTGGTATAGTTCTTCCTCCTTGGCATGGCGGTCTTGAAATGTTTTCTTCACCAGCTCAGTGATTCTTCTACCGTCTTCGGGTAGACAAGTATGTCATCAAGGAAGGATGACAACTACTTGTCCGAGTACTCCGTGAAGACTTGCCCACGGGGTACATAGGGTATAGGTTGGGGCATCAGTGGTGGTCATGGTTGGGTATTGGCCAAGGTTTCCTTGTCCTAGAGCCAAAGCCCATGGTTGTGATTCCGACCATATCGTGGCTTGGTGGGGCTTAAGGGTTTCAAGGATTCTAGTGTGCGAGCGAATGTTTGTCACCTTATCCTTAAGCACGGTTCCTGAGATGCCAATTATTCTATCCAGTCCTTTAAACAAATAACCTTATACCACCGAAAGCATCCACTCTTGTAGGTCAGCTCCAATCATCACTCATGTCATCTATATGCTCGGGACTCGGAGGAGGTCTAACAAAATCATATATGTCTACGATCCCCAAACTCTTATGTATGGCTACCCCTAAAAATCCATGGGTAGAGCATACAAGCTTCCAGGCTGGAATAAAACACGACAATCCAAGTGCTCGGCCTCTTCTTCCAAGGTCTAAGATAAAGCACCTCTATCCTAAGGAAACACGTCGTAAGCCACTCCAAGGTCTTGTTTCCTTCCTATGAATCAACCAACAGCCCATTAGCTTTCATCAATCACTACATAATCCATTTAATTCTACAAATCCATTGTTTATGATGTTCCTCATGATCTCCTAAAGTCCATATAATCCCCAAATGCTTGAAAGGGCTATCTCTACTATAGTAAGTCCACCAATTTCCATTATCATGGTCAGTAAACTCCAAGGTCAAGCTTATATCAACTGCGACAATTAATCCAATCTCCTAGTTTATTGTCCTCCAAGAATCATGGTATCATGATCGAGATCATCAGTCTAAATCCAATTTACTCCGAACCATGTAGAATTACTCTGCATCTATACTCCACTAGGATAATGTATTGGATCCAAATCTCATGTCCAACGAGAATTCCTATCTATTCCCCCAAGTCATTACATAATGTCAACTATCTTCTATCATATCCCCTAGCTGAGTCAAATCCTTATACTTCCAAGAATTTCTTCTTGCGATTATAATTGTCCCACAAAATCCAATTTACTCTAGGGGTAATGAAAGCTATGCTAATCTTTACTAATGCTCCCACCAAGTTCATCTTCCAACATCAAAGCCTCATAATCCACCAAGTAGTCTCATATAATTCCTCAAGTCATTTGTCCTCTATCCCTATATCCTCAAATTGGTCTTCCTTATGGCATCGTCAGTTCTTGTGCCGTCTTAGAATGACAATGTGCTCGTTCACTATGTCCACTAGTTCCATAATGAACCCAGTGATAAGCAAGGTTACAGAGGCTTAACTGGTTCTCTTGCAATTCTATGGGTTAAGCACATGGTTAAGGACTGAGCTGGGGTATCTCGTGAAGTCTCGAAGGGTCTAAGAATGGGTTTCTAATCTGGAGGGTTAAACATAATTTCCACGAGGTTGCACTTGGTCGGGGAGGCTGTAGTAAAAGTCTTCAGTGCTAACTGGTTGCCAAAGTAGAATCCTTGGCGTATCTTGTCTTGCCGGTCTTCAGTTGAGGAGAGAAATGAGAGGGGAAAAGTAGCATAGAGGGGGATGTCTAAAGGGGGTTCTTTAGTGCAGGTGCGAACAAACAAGTGCCAAAAAGGGCCAACTCAAACAACAAAATAAGGCAGGTGATGTAGTTGCGTACTTGTTGCCTAGGGCAAAAGTGCGACTTATATCAAAACACAAACAAATGAAAACAAGCAACACACAAGCATGGTTCTATTCGAACCATCATACGGACTCGACTGCACATAGGGGGTACACGACTCATCCTACCCTAGGGGTTCTCGGACTCAGTAGTCATGCCTTGTGCCTCATGCAGTCTTCTGAGTTTTCCTCTGATGTTGCTACGTCTCTTGTAGTTGTTCGATGAAACGACCTAGGTCGAGCCTGAAGAGTCTTCAACAACTTCTCGCCTTTTGAAGTGATGGGGTGAAGGTGGCTCTTCGTAGCAGGCATTGACTCGGTCTTCTATTGTCTTCTTAATCATGACGACCCCTTTTTGTCTTCTAAGGCGTCGATGGTACCAAGTAGGTAATCCCTTATGCAATGGTATTAACAAGGCATAATAGAAGTCCAACATGTCGGTTACGTTGATGAAAACATCGACACCGAGAGCGGGGGATGAAGAGAACCGTTTCCCTGCTCACTATAGTGAGGCGGACCAAATGGCGAGGTTCTCATCCACCGGTGGTTGCCGATACAACAACGGTAAGGACATGATTGCTCTATTAGCGATGTCTATCAAGGTCTTGCATATCTTACACCCTGATCGTCATAGGACAAGGTTGCATCATCCTGGGGAAAATTCAAAAGTGTCACCATCTCTTGGGTCTTCAGGTCCTCATTCTTCAAAGGCGTATCTTCCGTTGGCACTGTCTTGTCGTGGTGTCGCCAATCTTGGGTTCAGAAGAGGTGGGTGGGTGTTTGGCAAGGTGTACTCCCTTCTAGGCTATCCACGAGGATTACGAGGAATCCCGTGGTCAGGGGCTTGAGGGTGCTAGCGACCGTTTGCAATAGTTTTGAAGGGAAGAGATCGATAAGGAAAGTATACCTTAATTTTCGAAAAACTGAGAAGGGAAGAGAAGTATAGATAGTTTTGAAAACTAGTAGTAGTTTTGGAAATAGTTTTACCCTAACTAACGACCATGCTAACTAAGGCTTCCTACAGTCAAGATGGCTCTGATACCAGCTCTGTGGGGACCCCGACTCATAAGTCGAGATCACCGAATGCACGTGTACAGTTATCCCAGAGATCAATGCTCACTGAACACACAGAAGCTGAATAACAAGAGTCTTACATCCATACATACCGTCTTATACAAATCATGACCATTATGGTCAAGTCTTACATAGATAAAGCCCTAAGGGCTGAACATCAAATGCAACACAAACAGCGGAAATCTTCGTCGATAAGTAGAACCCATGCCATCTTCCTTAACCCTACAGACATTCTGACTAGGAAGCATCCTAGCTCGCATGTTCGTCACCGAAGTATTCTTCATCATATCCTGTTCTTTCATGCCTGGCCAATAAAATAACCAGTGGCAAGCCAATGAGTACTTTGAATGTACTCGCAAGCAACCCATGTTTTGGTTCAAGGTACAACAATGCATGATATAGGTAAATTTTTGCGGAAAGCTAGTTTTTGAGTGCAATGACATGTTCAACAACTCGTAAGACATGCATCAGGAGAATTCTAGTAACCATAAGGACAGGTTACAGATATCAACATAAATAGAGTGGGCACCAACCCAACTTAATCATGTCAAGTCCTCTGACTTGACCCAAGTAGTGGTATCATCATAAAAGGAGTGGGCACCAACCCAACTCAATCATGTCAAGTCCTTTGGCTTGACCCAAGTAGTTTTTCCCACCTATCCAAACACTCGCACTGGTTTGAAAACATATGGACGTAGTTTAAGCAGCACCGCCCAACTGTCCTTGACCGTGGACACGGCTATTCGAATAGTTTTACACTCTGCAGAGGTTGCACACTTTACCCACAAGATCCGGGGAACTTCCGTGTCATCCACGTCCCGCGGTACCTCAAGTACCCGGGGTAAGCACCCGATCACTATCTTTCCCTAGACGACACTAACAAGGAGTCCACTCGTTGTTCCGTATCCTCTCGATGTACATCATATGAGACTCGCTCGAGATCGTAACATCCGAGAGGGGACAGAACGGTGTATCCGGTGCCCTATGAAAACAGTCATGGCCGCCCTACCTGGCACGACCCCGTCCCTAGAGAGCGCACCAACAACTCTCCCGTCACTAGTAATGCGGGCTCCAAGCTAGTATCGGCCTGGGTAATCAATAATGCCCTTTCCCATATGAGGGTAGAGTGGTTGCGCATGTGAGGTTGGGATAGTCGACAAATCTTAAATCTAATCCGTTTTCGAAAACAACACACACACTTGCCTCGGTACACCACTTCGTCATCAAGTGGTTACCCATTTCATTATCTCCCTCGGGCATAAGTGGCACCCGACGGGGTTTTCGAAAAGTCCTTTGAAAATACTTTGACTCATCACTATGCATATTCCCGTCCCTTTTGCGTAGCAACTACTTAGCATCCTATCTACTCCCACCGGCATAACCCTCATAAGGAGGTAGGGTCATGCATAATGCAAGTACCAATAAGGAGGAGACGAGGGCAACCCACCAAAGTGGCTCCCCTCTCATCATGATTCTGATGCAACAATAATAAAGTGCCATATGGAATGCAATAAAGGGTTTCATAAACATGGTCAAAGGGCTGCTTGCCTGTTTAACAAAGTCTTCGAGTTCTTCAAATAGCTCTGGTCCAACTCCAAGCATTTCGTCTACTTCGTCAACTATCATTGAAAGCAACCATAATAAGCAACACAACAAGGCAGAAATAAAAGTGCTCCAAAAAAATACTGATTTGACTTTTCTAGGATACCTCTGATCACATGAGGAATGACCAAAGTGATTTCATTGGAAGTGGATCAATGAATATTTCTAAACATTTTGATATGATGGAATCAAGGGGTTTATGGAATTGCAAGAAGTGGACAGAAACATATTTTTGAAAAATGAGCAAAGGTACCCATTTAACAAAGGATGATTTTAGAAGCATCTAGGAATTGGTTTCACTGGATTTGGAGTTGAAATGATTTTCCTATGAATTTACAAAGTTGACAAATATGAAGAAATAGACCATTATTTGAGGTGCTACAGAAAGTATTACTAAAAATGTTCAAAAACTAAGTTTTGAACTTATAGACATTTAGGATTTTGAATCATGGAATTTGGATCACAATTGGGCTCTCTGTGATTTTCTAAAGTTCAGCACAGAAATAAGAAAATAGGATTTATTTAATATGTGAGAAGGGAAATGTGCTAGAAAAATGTGCAAAAAGCACCATGTGATAGGGCATGATTTTAGGAATTACTAGAAATTTGAATCATCCAATTTGGAGCTCTATTGAATTATTTATGGATTTTTGAAGTTGACTGAAAAAGAAAAAAGGAAATAACGATTTAACCTTATCCTGCGTGCTGGCCTACAGATAGACCGTGGGCCGGCCCAGTGGCTGGGCTGCACGCGCGCAGGGGCCATGTCGGAGGCGGCTTCCTGGAAATACGCCTTCGCGTGAGGGAGACGGCAATGCCGGAAGCCGTCTCCACTTAAACGGGTGGGGTCTGCCCACCGGGTCACTGACGAGCGGGGCCCGGGGCTCAGGCCGTCTCCTACCTCCCGCTTGAAAAGAGCAGAGGCAGGGGAGGCGAGGCCGAGCGGTGCCGGCGCTCTCCCGGGCGGCATGGGCCACCTCCATCGACGCCCCGCACACTGGAGGGCTCAGGAGGTCATTCCGCACCCGCCGAGCTACGCCATGACCGCAGGGGAGGCCGGTTGCGGACGCACCATCGGCCGCGGCGGGCGAGGTTGACGGCAATGGTGGTCATGGCGCTATGGTCACCGGGAGAAGGTCAAGGAGCGCGGGGGAGGACCGCGGTGATGCTGGAGGTGCTCTAGTGGAGTCTAAAGGGGAGGGGAGAGGCCACGGAGCGCGAATTTAGGAGGAGGCCGACGACGGCACTCCGGCCATGGACGAGGTTGGAGGGCGCGGGAGGAGGAATGGCCTGGTCCAGGGGGTGCACGGGACAGAGAGAGAGCAAATGGAGCAGAGAGGAGGGCCTGGGACGGCCTTTTATGGCGGGGCGATGGTGCACCGTGGACGAGTGCGCCGGCGAGGTCGTTGCCGTTGCTTGGGGTCACGGGGGCTCGTGTGTGCGTGTCCGGGGTGTTTGTAGAGATGGTCTACGGCCAGGGGAAGGGAGAGAAGGAGCGGGGAAGGGCTAGAGGTGCCGCGTGTGTGAGGCTGCTCATTGGAGCTCTTGGGCGGCCGGCGCGCGTGTGAGCAGAGGCAGCAGGAGGGAGAAGGGGGAGGGGGGCAGCTGTTTAGCGTGTCGTGGACGCCGAGGCACCTCGTTGGGCGCGCTGGGGAGGACCGAGGTGGCCGGAGGTGCTCGGCAGGGGGTGGCTACAGTGCGGGAGCGCACTGTAGCACGCTCCAGAGCGTGCCTTTGGCTGCCATGGCATTGTTTAAAGGGCAGGGGCGTGCCCACTCATGTCTGGTAGCGATAGGGAGAAGTAAATAAGTGGGGAGGGGCATTGGATGCCCTGGAGAGCTAGTAGGAGAGGAGAGAGGTTGAGGGAGAGAGAGAAAATTGATGTCCAGAGAGAGGAAGTGGGGTTTTACCCCTCCAATAATTGAGCTATGGATTTGCCATTGCTACTGGAGGTGCAAGGGGACTAGAATGGGCTGTGGTAAAAAGTGGAGGCCATGGATAAGAGTGGAAGAGATCAAAACAGGGGTTTTAGTAAAATGGCAGAAGGTGTTTGATAATGGTTTGGGCAAGAAAATGAACTCTAATTGCCATGATACTTAACAGGATGGAAAGACACTTAAAAATAGGGTGTGCCACCAAATTTGAGCTCATTTGGGCAAAGTGGCCAATGCAACTTTTGTAAACCCTAGAAATCAACAGAAAGGGGTTTGTGTAGATTTAGTTGAGAAAACTACTTCCCCTTGATGCATCACTTGGTGTAGTGGCCTCATTTGGTCATTTGAACATGCTCAGAAAATTTGGGATCAAGGAGAGAAAGTTGGTAGCACAAGGTTGTTCAAATATGATTCTGGTCAGAGAGGGTTTTGGGGCACTTTGGTCAAGATAACCTTCTCTCCAACTTCTGCCATTTGGTAGAGATGAATAATTAGACCATTTGAGAATGTGCACCAAGTTTGAGAGCATTTGGACATGTTTGACAATGCAAAGTTGTTCAAACTTGAAAAAGGACAGAAGTGGTTTTGAGAGGGTTTCATGGGGTTATATTATTCTCCATGACATGATACTTGGCAAGATCATCAAAAATGTCATATGTGACATGTTAGAATTTTCTTGGATTTTTATGAAAATATTTCCTGTAGAAATATTTCAAATCCTTGAAATGAGCAGAAATGGTTTTTGAGGGATTTGACCAATATTTTGAACATGACCATGTGTTGAAACTCTTATATATGGACAATATATGTCCATTGAGTTTCCCTAAATTTTCTCAAATATTTTTGAAACATTAAAATAATTTTTCCCTATTAAAGACCATTTCTGGCCTTAAGAAAAGCTTTTAAATAAAATAAGAAAATAACTTTTAAAATTATATTTTTGTGGTTTAAGGTAGTTCTATATCTAATAGGTTTCAAATAAACTTTTGGAAAGATTTTTCACACCTCAAATCAAGTACTCGCAGTGCAAATCTCAATTCAAGGGGTTTGGAAAACTAATTTTAGAAAATACTTTTTGGCCAAATTATTTTTTAAGGAAATATTATATTTCTCTATACACATGGTATGATCATTGGGAAAAGGTTTTGGATCAAGGAGAAGGAGTATAAGAGTTGGAGGATTTATTTGATTTTTAGAGCACTTGCAAACAACAGACAAAATCCAAACAAGGCAAGGTCCAAAGCACTCAAAAGTTTTGTAAAACCTCATTTTATCATGATTTAATAGCTTAAGTGTTGTGCAATGAAAATCAGGGTGTGACAGCCGCGCACTTGAGCTGGTCTGCCGAGTTGAACATGATGGGGCACGCCGACCACCTGAGGGGGCGCGTTGCTTCGAGCTTGGGGAGAACTGCATTCACTTCACGGGCAAACTGCTTGAAGATACGTTGGGAGGCTGGGGCTTGAGCTCCGCCCAAGATGCAGGCGATTGCGCGCGGCTCCTGGAAGCCCCCAGCCCCCTCGTCTTGATGGCGGTCTTCATTCCTTCTTGGTGGAGGCGGCAGTGGAGGTAGCCCTGCATTGCCATGAGGGCGGTCCTCACGAGGCTGATCCCTCCAGTCTCCCTCGCGAGGTAGGTCCCGCCAGCGGTCCTCGCGAGGCTGGTCGCGCCACCCCGGGCGCAGGCCGCGATCTTCCCAGCGCCCTGGGTTTCTTCCTCCTCCTCGGCCGTCGCCCGGGACAGCACGGTCAGGGCGACGGCCGATCCTTCCTTCTTGCACGGCGCGGAGCTCTTGACATTCGTTGGTGTTGTGGGTGTGGAGGTCACGCAGTACCGGCTGCCTCTGGAGGGTTCGGGCAGATCCTTGCCCTGCTTGGTGTCTGGTTCTGCCGTGAGTACGGCAGCCCCCTTGCGCTTCACGTCCTTGGCCTTGGGCTTCTTCTCTTCTGGGTCCGCGGCAGGCAGCTCGAGGAGGGAGAGGCGTCCCTCCCCAGCCCTGGCGCACTTGTTCGCGAAGTTGAACAGCTCCAGGGAGGTGTAGAGGTCTTCATGCATTGACAGCTCTTCCTTCATCTTGACGTCGTGCACGCCGTCAGAGAAGGCCGAGATGATGGCCTCCTCGGACACCTTGGGGATCTTGAGGCGCGCGCTGTTAAAGCGCTGGATGTACTTTTGCAGGGTCTCTCCGGGTTGTTGCTTGATGCGGCGCATGTCGCTCATGGCGGGCGGCCGGTCGCGAGTCCCTTGGAAGTTGGCGATGAAGCGGGCGCGCATCTGGTCCCAGGAGGAGATCGTGCCTGGAGCCAGATTCAGGAGCCAAGTTCGAGCTCCTTCCTTGAGCGCCATGGGGAACCAGTTCACCATGACCTTTTCATCCCCGCCGGGAGCCTCGATGCCCAGCTCATAGAGCTGGAGGAACTCTGCGGGATCGGTTGTGCCGTCGTAGCGAGGAGGCAGGTCAGGCTTGAACTTGCCGGGCCACGCGACGCTGCGCAGCTCAGTGGTGTAGGCGTGGCAGCCCGCAGTGGCCTCAAAAGGCCTCTGTTGGTGGAGAGCTTGGTGTTGTGGGTCCCCACGCGCTGCAGCTAGGAGCAGGGCGGGGTCTTGGCACGCCGGAGCTGGAGCAGGGTCGCGGCGTGCCGGAGCAGGGAGCGCCCTGGCAGCCCCTTGCAGGCGAGGAACTTCTTGGCAGCTCCGCTCTTGCTGCGCTGACGCCTGACGGAGCGAGTTCCGCCCAGGGGCCAAGCGCCTTGGAGCCATGGCATCTTCTTGGAGGGGAGGCGGCTGGTGCGCCTCTGGAGCTTCGTTGCTCGCGCGGGGCGGAGTGTGGCGCAGAGGGACGGACGACGCGGAAGAGCCCCCTGCGGCGCGGACAAGCTCGGCGATGCGGTCGAGCCACTCTTCGTAGACGTCGTCGATGGGACGGTAGCGCAGGAGCTCGTTTGCCGCGAGGAGCGAAGCTCGAGCCTCCAAGGGTGCGCGGAGCGCGCGGGATGAAGAACCGGCCGGAGCGAGTGATGGAGTAGCGGTGCGGCCATCTTGCCGCACGGACGGGTGCTGAGACGATGCTTGCTGTTCGCCCCCGCCGGGCCGGTGGCGGCGTTGACGGCGGGCGACGGGGAATGAAGAGGACGCCCACCGACGGGGGCCGTCTGGGCGATGCGAGAAGCGATGGCGGCCCGGCCCTCGGCGCGGGCCCGATGAGCGTCGGACATGGATGCGACGGTCGGAGGAGAACAAAGCGGTGGAAGGCGAATTCCGGCGCACCCCTACCTAGCGCGCCAAATGTCGGATTTTGGGTTCCAGCAGACCTTTAAGGTTCGAACACTGGGGTGCGCGCAGAAATCACGTCTGTCGTGTTCGTGTCTCACCCTCCTCCATGGCTCGACCCCACATGGTCGCTCGGCATGCCACTCACCGCAAACCGAGTAGTATACCATAACTTTCCCGTCTTCTTGTCGATGGATCACGCCATGGAGTACTAGCACTACTGGAAGAGATTGACGAGTTGGGGGAGGACAGCTAGCTGTAGCACGGACTCCCAAGAACTTACCACTGGAAGAGATCGCGCATGTTGTAGCCGGCTATTGCGACCTTTGAACGCGGAGCAGCCGCGTGCACCCAGAAGCGGCGCGGGTGACGCTCTCTTGGCCGGTGCGCCACAATCAATGCCGGCGCCAGTGAGAGGTCGCGTCCACTCTGCCCGGGCATGAATGCGGCACTGACTGTTTCGGGCGGGAAGCACGCGCGGGTGATGAAGAGGGTTCGGGTTGCTTAGGACCGGCCGTGGCAGCGGTCCAGACGTGCGCAAACAAGAGTTGTTGTATGTTAATATTGTTGCGTATATAATTAACAACGTAAATAATGTGCCAGTTGGACAAATATGATTGGATATGGAGATGGAAATGGAATTTTATGTAAACACGGATATGCATGTTTATGTCTATGTGTGTGTGCATGACGACTCTCGCGACCTGGAAGCGGGGGCGTGTTTTTGATCGAGTTTTCTTTCTTGGTACGTTAGAAAATCAGTTTGTCTAATTCACATCTAGATGTTATTTAAGGATATCACATCTAAGCTCCCACAAGTATATAATGTAGCAACAAGAAACAAAAAAAACTAGGAAAAGACCACAAACAGAGTGGACATCAACTTATATGTGACATAACTATGTCACATCTAGATGTGTCCTAGACATACCCTTAAAAAATTGTCCGCCAGTTTTCGTTTCTTTTTTCCGGGAACACGCGTATTCTATTTAAAACCACTGCTATGGAGAGATTTTTTTACTCCATTATAGCCTCTTCTTTGATAGAGTTTCTCGCGTCTCGCTCTCTCATCCTCTCCATATTAAAACAAGATGACATTGTCCACTCTATCTCTCTCCTCACCGGTGGTCACAGATTCGGCCGAATCCCGTCCGCTGCGGGAGGTGAGGAGGTGCAGCGTTGACATTGTCGCCGTCGGCGACGGAGGAAGCCGATGCGCACCGTCCTCTCGGAGCCGGCGCTGGCGCGGACGAAGATCCTCCATGCCCTTGTTCGCTGCCGTCATGTGGGCAGATCCCGCCCGCCCGCCTAAATGACATCCGCCCACCTGAGGTATAACTTCTTGTACAGGTCCAGCTCCCCAGGTCGCTGCGTGCGGGTTTTCTTCTATGCGACTACTCCCCAGCTCCCCATGCATAGTAGCTAGGGTTCGTCGGCTGGTCCAACATCACCTACTAGTACTATTATAGAGGAAATGCCACTCAAAACGTTGTCCTGAATTATGCCTCGGTGGAGGTATACATGTTGTTTCGACAAAAAGTACATGGTGGTTGTGCGGTCATTGTCCATATGGTGGTAGTACTATCACTGGTTAAATGAAGAAATGCTTTTTTTCTCGGGTATCCTGGGTTAGTTCCCATCAAGATAATTATGATGCTTCTGTTTGGTGGTGTACTTTTCATTAATTCTTATTGATAATTGAGATGTCGTTGCTAACCCTTTTTTATATTTTTTGAAACAGCGATGCGTATCTCCATACCCGGGCATGTCTTCCTCAATTTTAGTGGAATTGCACAAAATTGGATGTCCATTGTTGTTCCGCCTCACTGTCCTCTGCCACGTGGTTCTTCCTTCCTCGAGCTTGATTACTGAGAAGAAACAGACCACAATGAGGATTTGTCGAACTTCTTAGGTGCCTCACCCAAACTTGATGCCAAATGGATGATGCATCACCACAATGACCTATCGATGCTCATGGTCGCGCCTCATGGTTGCGTCGGCTGGTGAAGCTGATCGATTTTCGATGAAAAACAAGCTGTCTTCCATCAGTGCTCTTTGCTTGTTACGCACAAAGATGATATCCTTTGTCAGTTAACCTTGGTTGCATTGGAGACACAGTCGTCTTTCACGTTGGTGCAATTTTCGCTAGGGTTTTACGACAGGTGGGCCCAAAATGTGGCTGGCTCACCTGTCATACAGCCAAAAGCAGGTGCAGTGAAGGCACCGGAGCTCAGTCCGTACTACTGTAGTATATATATAAGCGGGAGCCTCAGCGCTTGTTCGCTAGGGTTTGCACTCTCCACATGCTTGCCGCACTACATATATGTTACTCCCTTCGTTCCGAATTACATGTCTTAGATTTGTCTAGATACGGAGGTATGTAGCACTAAAATGAGTCTAGATACATTTGCTCGGGTTTGCTATATTCACAGTCTCTCACCCTCTCTTTACCAGATCTAAACAAGACTGTGTTGGCGTCTTGTCTCTCTCTCCCCCCTCACAGCTGGTGAAGGAGGCGTCTGTATCCCGTCGCACCGGGAAGGGGAGGAGGTGCAGCGTTCACTCTATCGCCTTCGGCGAGGGAGGCAATCCACTGTCGGCTGCGCTGTTCTCTTTCACCCAGCGCCTGTGCGGGAGGGCCACTGACCCCTTCTTCCTTGCTGCCATACTTAGTGTGGGTAGATCCGGCCCCCTGCCGCACGCCTTGCCACATCCCGACGACCCTAAGGTATAAGTTTCTTTGAAACTGTCATTGCTCTAGCTGCATGTGGATCTTTTTCGATCTATAGTCGAATCTAGGTCTTGGTTCAAAGAGGAATGAAGGGTGCGGTGGGCTGGAGCAAGAATCTAGAACGTGGTTCAATGAGGAAAGGAGTGGCGGAAAGTAGTATAGACTGGCTATCCAGCCGCTTTGTAGGTCGAAAAGGGAAAAGGGGGTAACCCAGTACACACATCTGTAAGGAACCGATCTCTTTGTTGAAAAGGGAAAGAAACTGGGGGGTCGGGTAGTTTGTGCACGACTAGATTTGCTGCCCTCACATAGGAAGAAGGTTCAAAGAGAACAAATATGGGACCAGCACATATATGCTGCCTGGCTACATACTTTGCATCACCCATTTATACGTGTGGACGCAGATGGTGCTGGCATGTCCCATGCAGCTATTTTGCTGTTGTTAATCTCAGAATTAACTACTGATCTGTTTTAAAAGAATTTCTCTGTTAATATGAATCAATGCAACCGTTTTAGAAATGCCAGTGTCCTATACTTTGTTTTCCATCAAGATAAGGCAGATGCTTCTTTTTGTGGCCGCATGTTTCATCCTCCTTTATTGGCCAGTAATTGTTTTCTTTTTTGCCTCTTAAAACAGGGATATCTATTCAACTTGTTGCTATAGAAAACTTAAATTTCACACCGGCAACTTTGCTTGATTTCAGTGCAACTGCACAAAACTTGATTGGATTTCCTATTCGTGTTGGTAGATTCGTATTTTATGTTGGTCGTCTCATGAAAGGTAAGTACATGCCTTCATCCACATGATTGTGCAGTGTGCTTTGAGATGCTGTGCTACTTGTATTGGTACTGTTTTAAATAAATGATGAATTGAAGCTATTGTATTGCTGTCTTTTCCCATTAAGTAGTGACCAAAAATGGGACCAACCCAGGCATGATTCTTGTTGCTTTGTTACAACAAATTCAGCATCACCCCCTTTATAAGCCAGTAATTGATGCCACTCTCAGAATTAACTACTGAATCTTATTTCAAAACTGCAACACTTGTTATGGATTGGTGGTATTACCATTTTTGTGGCCACATGTTTCATCCTCCTTTATTAGCCAATAATTGATTCCTTTTTTGCCTCTATTTATACAGGGATATCTATTCAACTTGTTGCTATTGTGACATTTTGCTTTGCTATGCGAAACACTTTGCTTGATTTCAGTGCAACTGCACAAAACGAGATTGGGTTTCCTATTCGTGTTGGCAGATCCGTATGTGATCTTGTGTGCGTCATGACAGGTTGGTACTTGCCTTCATCCACATGATTGTGCAGTGTGTTTTGAGATGTTGTGCTACTTGTATTGGTACTATTTTAAATAAATGATGAATTGAAGCTATTGTATTGCTGTCTTTTCCCATTAAGTGGTGAACAAAAATGGGACCAACCCAGACATGATGCTTGTTGCTTTGTTACAACAAATTCAGCATCACCCCCTTTATAAGCTTTGTCGTTCTTTATACATGTTGAAACAAGGCATTGTTAAGATAATGTCTCAGTCAATATGAATGAATCACACTGATGGAGAATTGCTACTCTCCTGCTTTGTTTCCCATTAAGATAAAGTAGATCAGTAGATGCCTTTCTTCTGGGAGTACAAGTCATCAACTGTTATTTCTTAGTAATTGTTTCCCTTATACCTATTGTTGCTTACAGGGATATCAAAATTAAAGCTTGGTTTTATTCCGACTTTGATTTTAGTTGAACTACACAAAAGGAGCCAATGTGTAAGGCAAACTGCTGCATTACTGGGTCTAGTTGGTCGTTCCACTTTGCAGAAAGAAGCAGTCACTGTTTGTGCTACATTATAGAAGGAATGACCGAGAAGCTTTACAGAGTATTATTAGACACCGGTTACATGACTAGTCTGCAGAGACCATTGGCAATTTAACAATACGTGGAGTGCCCTGGGAAAAAAGTGCCCAAACAAGTATAAAAGCTACGACAGGACTCCACGATCATAGGCATTACATATTTTGAATGGGAAAATCTTGTCAAAGTTTAATCATTGATGTTAGCAAGAAGACGTTAGTTTAATATACTGGAATTGGAAAACCTTGTCAAAATTTGCTCATTGATGTTAGCCAGAAGACATGCATTTGATATTTTTGAGTGGGACGCCCTTGCTGTGAGCAGTGTCGAGTGTTTTTTCCTATTCCTGTGTTCAGTTTAGAAGTAAATAGTTACTCTCCTGAGATATTCCTGTGTTAAGAGTTTGTTCTGAATATTGTCTATGTAATGCCAGGCCTTGTGTTTGATTGCAAAGTTGAGCTTGGAATGTTGTGGCATGCGGCATCACGAGCTGTTCATCGTGCCTCCTGAGAATAATGCTTCGTATTGTTTTGCATGTCGATCTAATGCGAGTGATTTGCTTGTTAAGAATATCATCCTCTTCTGTTGTTTCCGTGCTTAAGAAGTTCATCGTCTGATGTTTCATTCATAGCCTATACGACAAGTCGGGTAGGTTAGACGTGAAACCATTTGATCTTTCGACCAACTCATGATATTAGGCCGTGATTGGATCGTCGTTTTTCAACCAAAACCGCTTGTAAAACTAACGCTTGTAAATTAAAGCAGATGGTCTCGGGCGAAGGCGCTTGGTTGGTCGATTTCGACTAGTAAAATATCGGAAGTACTTGACACATGATAAAAACGCTGAACGGCACTCGGACGATTGCTAATCCAGCCGTTAGCTGCTGTTTCAGCCTTGCCTATGGATGGCATGATGCGTTTACGCACGTCGTGCATGTATCATCCGGTAATGTCGTCCATATAGCAGTGCTCGTAAAATATACACTGGTCTCTCAAATTAAACGCGTAACCCACCGGTTTTACTTACAAACCTCGGGCCCTCGGTTTCATTACGCCTGTATTTTACGCGTTGTTTTCGATGAGGAGTAAATTACACTTGTATGTTAATACATGTTTGAAATAAACCAGAGCTCCCAAGCGCGGCCTTACCGTTTCTCGAAGGTGCTCATAGGTGTCCGATGATCCTGGCTTCCTGAATGAGTAGTGGGCGCTGTATCAGACCATCCGTAGGGCCCGCGAGGCCCTCTCCATTGTCCTTCGAGTTGTTGCGCTCGCCGTGGCGCCGAGCATTGTTAACATCGTCAACGAACATGAGGATTCAGGAGATGACTTTATTTTGACTGGATGACACTAGGGACCCACTAGGGCCATAGCCATACGTACGCAAGTGCCTCCTTATTATGTACAACTATATTTTTTTTGCTTTCTCCTGGTTTCGTGACATCACGGTCCCACACCATTGTCAACCTATGTAGTCAATATAAACGAGAGAATTGCACAAGGTGTGGCCGATAGCTGGGACCATGTAGCTCGAGCAGTATTTGTGTTTTTGAGGCGTGAGCACTGCAGAGTTTTTCTTGGCGATGATTTCATTGTTGTTCAGAGGAGAGCAGGGTATTAACTGGGTGAGCTGTGGCCCGTCTAGCCGAGGCCAGATATCCAGCCCAGATACTAATTTTTTCAAGATGAAAATGGCTAGCCCAGCTATACGTCTTTTTGAGGAATACCCAGGCAAGGTCAACTTGTTGTTCTCCGCCCCACTGGGCTGCAAATCATTCCTAGGAGGGATGCATTAGGCTTAATAGGAAAATGGGCTTTAAAAATAATAAATGGGATGTAATTATAAAAACTGGGCAGTAACTATAAAAAATGCATCAAACACGAAATTAGTTTATAAAATATTATTTATGGATTTTGAAAATCTTAAATTTTCATTGTTGCGCGCGCAATATTTCGTTGGATTTTTACGTAATACAAATTTATATTTAATCTGACTAGAAATTTCGGGATAAAAATATTTCGGGGCCCATCAAAATGTGGGAAATTTTATTGAATTATGTCTTCAACGGTTGGTTGAAATTATTAATCATTGTCCTAGCTAGAAAATGGGTTGTACTTTTAACAAATTGTAAATGGTTTGTTGTAAATTCCATTAGAATTCCAAAATGGGTTGTACATTCTTACAAAATGCAAATGGGCTATAAGTTCTCTGCCACACACTTGTGGGCCTACTAAGTGATGAGTCCCCTAAAAAAATAAGTTGACACATATGCAAGGCTTTGCCAACTTATTATAGTCAACACACGGTTCTAGCAGCAGTGGCCGTTGGATGTCTATCCAACGGATGTCATGCTTCTTCTTCAATCTCGGATATTCTTAGCTTCGGCCGCCCCAATAATGATTCCTCCCCCTGACATCTAGGGCGCACCGTTTTGGAGGCTGACCTGTGGGGCTACTAAGTTGGAGCGTACCAAGGGCTTTGTCAAGTTAGTCAATAATAAACGTTTCTAGCTTCTGTGACCGTACAATGTCCATCCAACGGCCTAGTGCTTCTTCAACCTCTGGTCTTCTTGGTCCAGCCGCCCAAAGCAGCGCCGGTCGTGCCGCCTGCTCCTGCCTCCCGTGGCCGGTTGTGCTGCCGCGGAGGCCTCACCGCCCCCATACTACTCCCACCGCTGGCCAGGCCATCCCTCCACTCACCCACACCCCCTGTTATTCTGCGGCGACGGCAGCCTCACACCGCAGCCGAACCAGTGAACCCTCGTACTCCTCTTTGCGTGGGCTTCCACTATTGCGTCTTCCCTGGCTCCACGTCGTCCCCTCCCTAGGCCTCGCCGTCGTCCAAACCACCGCCCTGGTGCTCTCGGCACGGCATGGTCAACGTGGTAAACGACCGACTTCCACCGGAAGAGTACTATACGTGGAGAGGCTGACAGCTGGGTCCAGGCGGCCACAAGGAAGTGCCTCCTTATTACGCGCAAAATAATTATTCCTCCACCTTACAGCAGGGACCCACCAGACGGGCCACCGGATGGGCCACCTTATTTCGCGAAAAAAACGTTTCCCCCTGACTGCTCGGACCCACCGGAAGTGCCTCCTTATTATGCACAAAAAAATGAATACTCCCCTGCTAGCTGGGACCCACCATGGTGGGAGGCTGACTTGTGCGCCTACTAAGTTGACTAGGATGGGGGCCTTTGTCAACTTTAGTCAATATGAACGATTCTAGCTCCAGTGACCTTACGATGTCCATCCAACGGTCGTAGTGCTTCTTCAACCTCTGGTCTTCTTGCTCCAGCCGCCCAAAGCAGCGCCGGTCGTGCCGCATGCTCCTGCCTCCCGTGGCCAGCTGTGCTGCCGTGGAGGCCTCACCGCCCCCTACTATTCCCACCGCTAGCCAGGCCCTGTGGCGACGACAGCCTCACACCGCAGCCGAACCAGTGAACCCTTGTACTCCTCTCCGCGCGGGCTTCCACTGCCGCGTCTTCCCCGGCTCCCCGCCGTCCCCTTCCTAGGCCTCGCCGTCGTCCACTGCCCTGGTGCTCTCGGCGCGGCGTGGTCAACGTGGTCAAGGAACGACTTCCATCGGACATGGACTGTACGTGGAGAGGCTGACAGCTAGGTCCACGGCCGCAGCAAGGAAGTGCCTCCTTATTACATGCAAAATAATTATTCCTCCACCTGACAGCGGGGACCCACTAGACGGGCCACCGTATTTCGTGGAAAAAACGTTACCCCCTGACTACTGGGACCCACCAGCTACACCTTCGAACACAAGGAAGTGCGTCCGAGCAAAAAAACAAAACGATTCGCCCCCCTGACTGCTGGGACCCACTAGCTACATCTTCGCACCCAAGGAAGTGCCTGACAGTCGGGACCCACCTGGTCGCAGCGTACGCAGCGTTGTCATTCTGGTCGCGAACGTGCATGTACATATATACTGGTCGATGTAGAGGCGCGCACGTGTCGTAGTAGAGGCGCGCACGTAGCATGTACACGTACGTACAACGGCCAGGGTGCAAGAAAGAAAATATGGCCACGTATGTGTACATACGGTCGGGGTCTCGAACGCCTACTCGCGCATACGTACGGCCAGGGCTCGTGTACATGGCTGGGTCGGAACGGAGAAACAGCGTCGTCGTCGTGTTCATGGGGAGGCAACGGAATGCGTCATGTTCATCGGGAGGGCTTGGACGGAACAGGCGATGGAAACGAGGCCTGGCGTACCGCAGAACGGAGGAAACGGCCTTGTGTTCGACCGGCCACGTTCGAAACGGGATCCTGTTCATCGGGAGGGGTCTGGCGTACTGGAAAACGGAGGAAACAGACCTCCTATGATCGAAACGGGGGTCCTGTTGATCGGGAGGGGTGTGGTGTACCGCAAAATGGACGAAACGGACTTGTGTTGGAGCGCTACGGTCGAAACGGGGGTCCTGTTCATCGGGACGGGTGTGGCGTATCGCAAAACGGGACTCCACGGGATACTGTTCATCTCCACCGTCGACCCCCTCCAGCCTCCACGAGCTACTGTTCATCCACCGTCGACCTCCTCCAGCCTCCACCTGCAATTGTTCATCCACGGGCTCCTGTTCATCCAGCCTCCACCGCGCGCTACTCCACCAGCTACTGTTCAACCAGCCCTCTCCTTGGGCTCCTATTCAACCACCCCTCCACGGGCTACTGTTCATCCTGCCCTCCACCGTCTACTATTCATCCTGCCCTCCACGGGGTGGTCCTGTTCATCCAGCCCTCCACGGGGTCCCGTTCATCCAGCCCCAACCGACTTGATCGATCGGGGTCCTGTTCATCTAGAGGCAACACCACGGGGTCCTATTCATCCACCCCCACCGGGAACTGTTCATCGAAACCCCCCGCAACACTCACTGTTCATCTAGAGGCTGCATCGATCGGCTTCAGTTAGCAGCAGTAGCGAAGGAATCACTCGATCGGGTTCAGTTAACAGCCATCGATCGATCGCCCGGGTTCAGTAATGCGTAGCCTGCAGTGCAATCGCTCGGGTTCAATTAGACCCCAACGCCTCACTCGGGTTCAGTTAGAGCCAATGCCTCGCACACACCCGCATATGTGTACGAGAGAAACACGCATCGTTCGGCCCCCGACCTCCCACCGTTACCGGGAACTCCCTGAAATTTTCCTCCCCCTCGCTTCTACCACGGTTTTTCCATCATGGACGGCCCAAAGAATGTCATGCAACTGCATCTCCGGCCCGCCCAGGACGAAAATCCCATTTTCTGTCATGATTTTTTGTCATAGAAGCAGGAGCCCACCACATCTATGATGATACCGGGTTTTGTCACAATTATCGTCATAGAAGTGTCATATGTATGATAGAAAATTTTTTCGTTCGCCCAAAATGTCACAGATGTGTCTTTCTTTTGTAGTGATGGTAACCACCAATGCCAATACTCAGATGCTTTTGCAAATCTTGCAAGAGTGCAACCAAGGCCAAGGCAACCAAGGGAATCAAGGTTATGGGCAATTCAACAATCAGCCTCAGTTTGCTACCCTCATCCAGTTCCTTGCAAACCAGCCAAAGTCTTTCAACAATTGAGCCGAGGCCATGCACGCCGATGCTTGGCTCGTGGACATCAGCAAGCATTTTGAATGTAGCAATGTCAGGCCTGAGGACTACGTCAAGTTCGCTTATTTTTAGCTCTAGGGCCAAGCAGCTGATTGGTATCAGCAATACGAAGATTCCAGAGGGCACTAGTGTGCGTCGGTCCTAAACAAACGGTTTTTAACCCCTTTCCACAATGGCATTCGGAACCGTCGTCAAGTGAGTGTGGGCGATAGGAGGGTCCTTCCCACATGACCCAGAAACCATTGGGGATATGCCCTCTAGCACACATGCTGGGCAAAATGAGGTCCTCTGCGACCGGCGAGCACTCAAATACAGAAATACGTATAGCAGTGCTAAAAAGTACAATTATATTGGTGAAATCATTTCCGGTCGGAAGTACATCCCACACAGTCAATCACCACTAAACGTTTCCGTTCATATATACATCCCACATAGTCACTACAAGGAAAATGTTTGCGCAAGGTGGCGTAACACAAACAGTTTTGAAGAGAATATCGTGTGTGATTGTTCATTGATCCAACACAGATTATTCCTAGAAACTTTGTGCGTTGCTTGAGGTCATCGCCCATGGTGGTTTCTCATTAACCGTTTGCAATACGAAAACCCAATTAGCAAGCAAATTGGGCAATTAGCAAGCTAATTGCCCTATTATTAATAATCCATTTACTAATCTAATTGACATTCATATTAAGCACATAATACATTCCATTTCCATATTAAGGAAGCATGATTTCATAATTAAAATACACCAGAGTACAACATGATATAGCTTCAACACTCAGCCACCCCATTACACAACTGCACCAGCAGCAAGTTTCACATGCAACATCTAGAACCTTTCAAAATTAGCATCATAGACGTTACATAGAGAGATGCATCTCATCTGGAAAACTGCTGAAGCGGAAGGCGAATATTGAGCCTTCATTTATGTTGAAGGTCTTTGCAACTTTAGGCTAGTGCCTGTGGATGATTGACCGTCCATCCTTCGACCTCTTCAGGAACACTTCAATATTGAACCGTGGGTGTTGTATGAAAACTTTCCTCGCCTCCTGACCACAGAGGTGGTTTGAGAGGTAACCATTAGTGAAGTCTGAAAACAAGGATGTGCATAAATATCTTCTCTATATTGGAAATGGGGCAAATGAATACAAAAAGGCAAGGTATAATAGTTAGTACCATCTTGTAAACCTAAGTGCTTCCCATTATTTCCCTGCAACACATATAAGGTAGTTAGTCATCAGGTTAAGTAAGGGTTCACATGCTATCAGTAAAATATGTTGATGATAAATAAGCACATTGCATATTCATCAGATTAATTCAAGCCACATGGAAAACCCATTTATCCAAACCAAGCATGATTAAGAACTAGGAAATATAGCACTTGTATATGTTTCTCATGTATTAAGTGCTGCCAAATTCGATTTATTCCTCACATGGTATACAATAACAGAATGCAGCCAAAACAATTGAACATCGCATTGCAGAATTGAACCAAGCAGTTAACTGAACACCACAAGAAATGAACCAAACGTTAACTGAGCACCACATTGCACAATATAACGTACTCCGAATAGAAGATCAGAAGGTTAACCAAACCAAGCATGCTTAACAACTTGGAAATATAGCAATTGTATTTGTTTCTCATGTATTTAGTACATCCAAATTCGATTTATTCCTCACATGGTATACAATAACAGAATGCAGCCACAACAATTGAACATCACATTGCAGAATTGAGCCAAGCAGTTAACTAAACACCACAAGAAGTGAACCAAGCCACAACAAATGCACCAAGCAGTTAACTAAACACCAATTGAACAATATAACATACTCCTAATAGAATATCAGACAGTTAACCAAACCAAGCATACTTAACAACTTGGAAATATTGCACCCTAAAGAATTGAACACCACATTTACAAAATTGAACCAAGCAGTTAATTGAACACCACATTGCACGACATAAAGAACATATACACTATAGCAAAAGATTGCATGGTAAAAGTAGATAGCGCAATTCACTAGAATTTGTTAAGGAAAGGCAGTAGCTAGCAAAATGAACATGGGTCCTTATAGTGAGCTAATAAGACAAGCTACTCCTCATTGTCGTAGATATCAATGACGATTGGCTCCTTGGACATGGAAGAGGGCGAGGCATCCGCATTGTGGGTGCCCTCGTTGTAGTGGTGAGTTTCTTGAGACACCCCGGGCACCAACCAACTGGCTCTCGAGATGAGGTAAGCACATGCACGCTGAGAAAACACCTCGTAGTCTTCGTCGAAGGCACCGACTGTGGCCTCGAGAAAACGCCACGAACAGTCATTTAAAGTAGCCAACCACATCGCGGCATCGATGTGCGAGGCGTCAACGATGGCCTCAACAGCGAGGTGCTCCTCCAAGATCTGGGGGTCGGCACGAATGGCAGCCATCAAGACCTCATCCGAGCATGCGGAAGCGATTTGCTTCTCCGCTGCCAAATGCTCCTTGAGGTCCTGGCTATACTTCATGCACCATGGCTTAGGCCGACGCTTATTTGGTGGAGGGGTCAGTGATTTGGGTGGAAGGTGTCGTGCTCGCGCCGACGGTCGGGGCATGTGGGATGTGGAAGGAGGAGGAGGAGGATGGGGGTCGGGTGTGGATTACCTGCCTGGATAGGCGAGGCCGAGTAGCGTGAAGGAGGGTCGCCGGCGAGGAGGCGGCGTCGCTTCAAGCAAGGAGTGAAGGTTTCAACTTGGAAAGGAAGGGGGAAAGAGGGGAAATGTGTCTTTTGGTAAGGGGGAGGGGGCGGGGAGGTAGATATTTCCACGGAAGCCGAAAATTTGGAATCGCTTCAGACAAAAAACTGGTGCGCAAAGTGTCATCAGACACAGTCCCTTATCCATACACGGTCCAAAGATATTTTGTGCTGCATCTCACACGATTGGTTATAATAAACTGAGTGGGATCTACTTGATTTTTGGTCTTGATTTGAATTACCTAATGGGGTGACAACGGCCATGGATGGTGTTTGAATTTCTAGACCTTTTATCTACAGTGATCATAAAAGAATTGGAATTATTCAGGGTTCATTTGGACAATTTTATGCATTAAGTGAGTTTTCAATGCATTTATGTGCATAATTCAAATTTGAACTACATGCACATGCTCCAGTGCATGTAAATTTGTTGAAAAATCAAATCTTTGTCCTTGGGTGCCTGCTTAGGTCCCATGCAAGAAATGGGAATGAATTTCAAACACCATGGCACCGTTGATTGCAGGCAAAACATTAAGATGCATGGTTGTTAAATTGTAGTAAATCCAAAACTCATCTGAAATTCATGAAACTTGGCATGCTATCATGGAGCGACATCAACATGCCGTGGTACAAATTTTGTACCATTTGGGGCAGGTTTGGGTATATGCTTCTCAAAAACCGGAGCTTCTCACAACAAGCATGATGGTTTTCAGTAGGGAACTTCCACCTTTGGGGACGAAATGATATCCATTGCCTCTTATTTCTTTCAAGTTTTTTTCTCATGTCAACATAGAACAACAGGAGTGTTGTGTGAATTTTTGTGATTTTTCGGGGTTCGTTTGGACATTTTTATGCATTAAGTGAGTTTCAATGCATTTATGTGCATAATTCAAATTTGAACTACATGCGCATCCTCTAGTGCATATAAATTGGTTGAAAAATAAAATCTGTGTCCTTGGGTACATGCTTAGGTCCCATGCAATAAATGGGAATGAATTTCAAAAACCAGGGCACCGTTGATTGCCGGCAAAACATTGAGATGCCTGATTTTTAAATTGTAGTAAATCCAAAACTCGTCTGAAACTCATTAAACTTGGCATGCTATCATGGAGAGGCATCAACATGCCATGGTACAAATTTTGTCCCATTTGGGGCATGTTTGGGTATATGCTTCTCACAAACAAGAGCTTCTCACAACAAGCATGATGGTTTTTGATAGGAAACATCCCACCTTTGGGGATGAAACGAGATCCATTGCCTCTTATTGCTTTCAAGTTTTTTTTCTCATGTCAACATAGAACAACAGGAGTGTTGTGTCATTTTTTGTGATTTACGGGGTTCGTTTGGACATTTTTATGCATTAACTGAGTTTTCAATGCATTTATGTGTATAATTCAAATTTGAATTACATGTGCATGCTCCAGTGCATATAAATTGGTTGAAAAATAAAATCAGTGTCCTTGGGTGGATGCTTAGGTCCCATGCGAGAAATGGGAATGAATTTCAAACACCAGGGCACCGTTGATTGCCCGCAAAATATTGAGATGCCTGGTTTTTAAATTCTAGTAAATCCAAAACTCGTCTGAAATTCATGAAACTTGGCATGCTATCATGGAAGGGCACCCAACATGCTGTGGTATTTTTCGTGTCCATTTTGAGAGAAGGCGCACTCGAATAATGACAACCAACAAAGGGATTTTGAAAAAAAAGGTGCCACTTTAACATCTCAAATGTTTGTATAATTCAAACCATGTGTGTTCGGTTAACCATTCACGTGACGCCACGTGTCTTGGTTTTAGTGGCTATAGGAGGTGCCGTGTGGACATCTGCTTGATTAAACGGGAGGCGCGCGAGCATAGTCCGATGTGCAGGCTCACCGGGAAGCATACAAGTTGTTCAACGCAGGATCTGTGCATATAACAGGAGTGTAGTGTGAATTTTTGTGGATTTTTGGGGTTTGTTTGGACATTCTGATGCATTAACTTCGTTTTCAATACATTTATGTGCATAATTCAAATTTGAACTACATGTGCATGCTCCAATGCATATAAATTGGTTGAAAAATCAAATCTGTGTCCTTGGGTGCATGCTTAGGTCCCATGCAAGAAATGAGAATGAATTTCAAACACCAGGGCATCATTGATTGCCGACAAAACATTGAGATGCCTAGTTTTTAAATTGTAGTAAATCCAAACTCGTCTGAAATTCATGAAACTTGGCATGCTATCATGGATCGGCATCAACATGCCGTGGTATAAATTTTGTCCCATTTGGGGCAGGTTTGGATATATGCTTCTCACAAGGCGGAGCTTCTCACAACAAGCATGATGGTTTTCGGTAGGGAACGTCCCACCTTTGGGGACCAAACGATATCCATTGCCTCTTATTGCTTTCAAGTTTTTTTCTCGTGTCAACATAGAACAACAGGAGTGTTGTGTGAATTTTTGTGATTTTTCGGGGTTCGTTTGGACATTTTTATGCATTAAGTGAGTTTTCAATGCATTTATGTGCATAATTCAAATTTGAACTACATGCGCATGCTCCAGTGCATATAAATTGGTTGAAAAATCAAATCTGTGTCCTTGGGTGCATGCTTAGGTCCCATGCAAGAAATGCAAATGAATTTCAAACACGAGGGCACCATTGATTGCCGGCAAAACATTGAGATGCCTGGTTTTTAAATTGTAGTAAATCCAAAACTCGTCTGAAATTTATTAAACTTGGCATGCTATCATGGAGTAGCATCAATATGCCATGGTACAAATTATGTCCCATTTGGGGCAGGTTTAGGTATATGCTTCTCACAAACCGGAGCTTCTCACAACAAGCATGATGGTTTTCGGTAGGGAACGTCCCACCTTTGGGGACGAAACGATATCCATTGCCTTTTATTGCGTTCAAGTTTTTTTCTCGTGTCATAAAAGAACAACAAGAGTGTTGTGTGAATTTTTCTGATTTTTTAGGGTTCGTTAGGACATTTTTATGCATTAATTGAGTTTTCAATGCATTTATGTGCATAATTCAAATTTGAACTAGATGCGCATGCTCCAATGCATATAAATTGGTTGAAGAATCAAATATGTGTCCTTGGGTGCATGCTTTGGTCCCATGCAAGAAATGGGAATGAATTTCAAACACCAGGGCTCCATTGATTGCCGGCAAAAGATTGAGATGCATGGTTTCTAAATTTTAGTAAATCCAAAACTCGTCTGAAATTCATGAAACTTGGCATCGAGCAGCATCAACATGCCGTGGTACAAATTTTGTCCCATTTGGGGAAGGTTTGGGTATATGCTTCTCACAAACAGGAGCTTCTCACAACAAGCATGATGATTTTTGGTACGGAACATCCCACCTTTGCGGACGAAACAATATCCATTGCCTCTTCTTGCTTTCAAGTTTTTTTCTCGTGTCAACATAGAACAACAGCAGTGTTGTGTGATTTTTTGGGGTTCGTTTGGACATTATTATGCATTAACTAAGTTTTCAATGAATTTATGTGCATAATTTAAATTTGAACTACATGCACATGCTCCAGTGCATATAAATTGGTTGAAAAATCAAATCTGTGTCCTTGGGTGCATGCTTAGGTCCCATGCAAGAAATGGGAATGGATTTCAAACACCAGGGCACCATTGATTGCCGGCAAAACATTGAGATGCCTGGTTTTTAAATTGTAGTAAATCCAAAACTTGTCTGAAATTCATGAAAGTTGGCATGCTATCATGGAGCGGCATCAACATGCCGTGGTACAAATTTTGTCCCATTTGGGGCAGGTTTTTGTTTATGCTTCTCACAAACCAGAGCTTCTCACAACAAGCATGATGGTTTTCGGTAGGTCACGTCCCACCTTTGGGGACAAAACGATATCCATTGCCTCTTATTGCTTCCATGTTTTTTTCTCATGTCAACATAGAACAATAGGAGTGTTGTGTGAATTTTTGTGATTTTTCGGTGTTCGTTTGGACATTTTTATGCATTAAGTGAGTTTTCAATGCATTTATGTGCATAATTCAAATTTGAACTACATGCGCATGCTCGAGTGCATATAAATTGTTTGAAAAATCAAATCTGTGTCCCTGGGTGCATGCTTAGGTCCCATGCAAGAAATGAGAATGAATTTCAAACACCAGGGCACCGTCGATTGCCGACAAAACATTGAGATGCCTGGTTTTTAAATTGTAGTAAATCCGAAACTCGTCTAAACTTCATGAAACTTGGCACGCTATCATGGAGCAGCATCAAAATGCCGTGGTAAGAATTTCGTCCCATTTGGGGCAGCTTTGGGTATATGCTTCTCACAAACCGGAACTTCTCACAACAAGCATGATGGTTTTCGGTAGGGAATGTCCCACCTTTTGGGGATGAAACGATATCCATTGCCTCTTATTGCTTTCAAGTTTTTTTCTCGTGTCAACATCGAACAACAGGAGGGTTTTGTGAATTTTTGTAATTTTTCGGGGTTCGTTTGGACATTTTTATGCATTAACTGAGTTTTCAATGCATTTATGTGCATAATTCAAATTTGAACTACATGTGCATGCTCCAGTGCATATAAATTGGTTGAAAAATCAAATATGTGTCCTTGGGTGCATGCTTAGGTCCCATGCATGAAATGAGAATGGATTTCAAACACCAGGGCACCGTTGATTGCGGGAAAAACATTGAGATGCCTAGTTTTTAAATTGTACTAAATCCAAAACTCAGCTGAAATTCATGAAACTTGGCATGCTATCATGGAGCGGGATCAACATGCCATGGTACAAATTTTGTCCCATTTGGGGCAGGTTTGGGTCTATACTTCTAACAAACCGGAGCTTCTGACAACAAGCATGATGGTTTTCGGTAGGGAATGTCCCACCTTTGGGGACCAAACGATATCCATTGCCTCTTATTGCTTTCAAGTTCTTTTCTCGTGTCAACATAGAACAACAGGAGTGTTGTGTGAATTTTTGTGATTTTTCGGGGTTCGTTTGGACATTTTTATGCATTAAGTGAGTTTTCAATGCATTTATGTGCATAATTCAAATTTGAACTACATGCGGATGCTCCAGTGCATATAAATTGGTTGAAAAATCAAATCTGTGTCCTTGGGTGCTTGCTTAGGTCCCATGCAAGAAATGCAAATGAATTTCAAACACCAGGGCACCATTGATTGCCGGCAAAACATTGAGATGCCTGGTTTTTAAATTGTAGTAAATCCAAAACTCGTCTGAAATTTATTAAACTTGGCATGCTATCATGGAGTAGCATCAATATGCCATGGTACAAATTATGTCCCATTTGGGGCAGGTTTAGGTATATGCTTCTCACAAACCGGAGCTTCTCACAACAAGCATGATGGTTTTCGGTAGGGAACGTCCCACCTTTGGGGACGAAACGATATCCATTGCCTGTTATTGCGTTCAAGTTTTTTTCTCGTGTCAACAACGAACAACAAGAGTGTTGTGTGAATTTTTCTGATTTTTCAGGGTTCGTTAGGACATTTTTATGCATTAATTGAGTTTTCAATGCATTTATGTGCATAATTCAAATTTGAACTAGATGCGCATGCTCCAGTGCATATAAATTGGTTGAAGAATCAAATATGTGTCCTTGGGTGCATGCTTTGGTCCCATGCAAGAAATGGGAATGAATTTCAAACACCAGGGCACCATTGATTGCCGGCAAAAGATTGAGATGCATGGTTTCTAAATTTTAGTAAATCCAAAACTCGTCTGAAATTCATGAAACTTGGCATCGAGCAGCATCAACATGCCGTGGTACAAATTTTGTCCCATTTGGGGAAGGTTTGGGTATATGCTTCTCACAAACAGGAGCTTCTCACAACAAGCATGATGATTTTTAGTACGGAACATCCCACCTTTGCGGATGAAACAATATCCATTGCCTCTTCTTGCTTTCAAGTTTTTTTCTCGTGTCAACATAGAACAAGAGCAGTGTTGTGTGATTTTTTGGGGTTCGTTTGGACATTATTATGCATTAACTAAGTTTTCAATGAATTTATGTGCATAATTTAAATTTGAACTACATGCACATGCTCCAGTGCATATAAATTGGTTGAAAAATCAAATCTGTGTCCTTGGGTGCATGCTTAGGTCCCATGCAAGAAATGGGAATGGATTTCAAACACCAGGGCACCATTGATTGCCGGCAAAACATTGAGATGCCTGGTTTTTAAATTGTAGTAAATCCAAAACTCGTCTGAAATTCATGAAAGTTGGCATGCTATCATGGAGCGGCATCAACATGCCGTGGTACAAATTTTGTCCCATTTGGGGCAGGTTTTTGTTTATGCTTCTCACAAACCAGAGCTTCTCACAACAAGCATGATGGTTTTCGGTAGGTCACGTCCCACCTTTGGGGACAAAACGATATCCATTGCCTCTTATTGCTTCCATGTTTTTTTCTCGTGTCAACATAGAACAATAGGAGTGTTGTGTGAATTTTTGTGATTTTTCGATGTTCGTTTGGACATTTTTATGCATCAAGTGAGTTTTCAATGCATTTATGTGCATAATTCAAATTTGAATTACATGCGCATGCTCGAGTGCATATAAATTGTTTGAAAAATCAAATATGTGTCCCTGGGTTCATGCTTAGGTCCCATGCAAGAAATGAGAATGAATTTCAAACACCAGGGCACCGTTGATTGCCGACAAAACATTGAGATGCCTGGTTTTTAAATTGTAGTAAATCCAAAACTCGTCTAAACTTCATGAAACTTGGCACGCTATCATGGAGCAGCATCAAAATGCCGTGGTAAGAATTTCGTCCCATTTGGGGCAGCTTTGGGTATATGCTTCTCACAAACCAGAACTTCTCACAACAAGCATGATGGTTTTCGGTAGGGAATGTCCCACCTTTTGGGGATGAAACGATATCCATTGCCTCTTATTGCTTTCAAGTTTTTTTCTCGTGTCAACATCGAACAACAGGAGGGTTTTGTGAATTTTTGTAATTTTTCGGGGTTCGTTTGGACATTTTTATGCATTAACTGAGTTTTCAATGCATTTATGTGCATAATTCAAATTTGAACTACATGTGCATGCTCCAGTGCATATAAATTGGTTGAAAAATCAAATATGTGTCCTTGGGTGCATGCTTAGGTCCCATGCATGAAATGAGAATGGATTTCAAACACCAGGGCACCGTTGATTGCGGGAAAAACATTGAGATGCCTAGTTTTTAAATTGTACTAAATCCAAAACTCAGCTGAAATTCATGAAAGTTGGCATGCTATCATGGAGCAGGATCAACATGCCATGGTACAAATTTTGTCCCATTTGGGGCAGGTTTGGGTCTATACTTCTAACAAATCGGAGCTTCTGACAACAAGCATGATGGTTTTCGGTAGGGAATGTCCCACCTTTGGGGACCAAACGATATCCATTGCCTCTTATTGCTTCCAAGTTTTTTTCTCGTGTCAACAAAGAACAACAAGAGTGTTGTGTGAGTTTTTCTGATTTTTCAGGGTTCGTTAGGACATTTTTATGCATTAACTGAGTTTTCAATGCATTTATGTGTATAGTTCAAATTTGAACTACATGTGCAAGAAATAAATTGGTTGAAAAATAAAATCAGTGTCCTTGGGTGGATGCTTAGGTCCCATGCGAGAAATGGGAATGAATTTCAAACACCAGGGCACCGTTGATTACCCGCAAAATATTGAGATGCCTGGTTTTTAAATTCTAGTAAATCCAAAACTCGTCTGAAATTCATGAAACTTGGCATGCTATCATGGAAGGGCACCCAACATGCTGTGGTATTTTTCGTGTCCATTTTGAGAGAAGGCGCACTCGAATAATGACAACCAACAAAGGGATTTTGAAAAAAATAGGTACCACTTTAACATCTCAAACGTTTGTATAATTCAAACCATTTTTGTTCGGTTAACCATTCACGTGACGCCATGTGTCTTGGTTTTAGTGGCTATAGGAGGTGCCGTGTGGACATCTGCTTGATTAGACGGGAGGCGCACGAGCGCAGTCCGACGTGCAGGCTCACCGGGAAGCATACAAGCTGTTCAACGCAGGATCTGTGCATCTCTTCAACGCAAACGGTTCAGATTACGGTATGCAAATTAAAGCCAGACTTCAGCACTAAGCCATGAGACACTGCGATTTGTCAAAATATGCAGCTAAAAATCAATATCACTATCTATTTTTTGCAACTAAAATTCAGTAATTAAGCATAGACTTCATTCAAACTAGTAGAGATTAAGCAGTCGTTCTCATCGGGAAGCGAGACATCCTTGGACCGTCGCCCGCCTCGCTCCCACTGGTCTATATTAATGGCGTCGCTGAGCGGCTGCACCCCCCATCCTCGCCACACACACAATTCCTCTCTCGCCGCCCGCATCCTCGACGCTGCTCTGAGTCCTCAAAGCCGTCAATGTACGAGGATGCCGCCGAAGCGCCCCATCGGAGGGAGTGGCGATGCTGGGGCTGCTGAAGCACCGGAGCACGGCGTGAATATGGAGATAGAGGTTCCCGTCCCCATTGACGAGGTGGAGAACGAGGCTGCCAACAAGCGGAGGCGGGTCGATAAAGAACCGCGAGTGACTCCACCAGGCCTAGACTTCATCAACAACCTCCCCGATGATATGTTGATAGTCATCATATCCCTCCTCCCAATCAGAAATCAGGCGAGGACAACCGCCATTTCCCGGCGGTGGCGCACCCTATGGATCCGCACCCCTGTTGACCTCCTTCATGCCCACAAGCTCTGCCATGCTATTGCCAAAGCTTGGATGCGTTCTCCCAGATTCTCGGCAGTCACCATATCCCAATCAAAGGCCTTATCGCGGGCAAGTTCCATTCCAATGGCAAGGAGCGAGCCAAGCTTGATGAGTGGTTCCGATCCCGCGCCATAGATCAACTTGAGAAGCTAAGTTATAATGATGGGCATACGAGCTTGCTGCCAACGTCCACGCTCTGCTTTGCGCCCACGCTGCACCTCGCCAAGTTCATGAACTACCATTCCCCCCTTAATGACGCGCCCGCTCTTTTTCTACGACGACTGAAGCACCTCGAGCTCGTTGCCGTCCGCATCCCAAAGGATGACACGGAGTGCCTACTCCGCGCCTGTACTGCACTCGAGTTCCTTCGTCTTCAGGCGATGAATTGGTCGAGTACCTTGCACGTCACCTCGAGGACTCTGCACTATTTATGTGTGTTGCTGGTGCTGCAACGAGAGATCACAAATGGTAGACCACAATATGGTCATCCAGGACACACCTTCACTTGAGAGATTACTTGTAGTTGATCAACAAGGTCCAACAGGAATCAATGTCATTTCTGCGCGGAAATTGAAAGTGGTGGGCTACTCATCTGTCAAATACTACAACTTTCAGGCACAACAGTCGCCTTATATACCTCTCCTTCTTGATATCAATGTTATTTCTGGTTTTGAAGATGTATCTTCGTCTATTATCCAGCAAAGCTTCACCCAGACTCTGGGCATAGTGAAGGTCTTGGCACTAGAATCTGTCGTCCCCAACCTGGACCAAGTTTTTAGTTGTCTGAGATGCTTTCCATGCCTGAAAAAGCTGTATATCGAGGTGATGTTCCTTTCCTGTTAAATGTTAACCATAAGGGAGTTCAATTTTTTGCACCTTTTCCCAAATTTACAATGACTATGTACTACGATTTCTGAAGGAATTTTGGAGGATTTTAGGACATACACCCACCCCATATTGGTTGCTTCATTCATATGGTTACAATCGTCTATAAGCATTTCTCCTTTGGATTCATCTGTACTAGTTTTCTTAGGGAATTTTTCATCCAATCCAACCTCTTGTGAAGAAGGCTATATGTTTCTAGATTGTAATCAAATTAATGCCCATGTTAATCATGACTGATCGAAGATGCACGTTGCTGCATTCACAAATCCTGCAAACCAAATGGGCGTGTAGCAGTGTTCTTAACTGCATGTAGGCACTAACATGTTCTCTTCTTTGTGCAGTGCATATTAGGCCCGATGGAAGATGTTGATAACGACAATCACATCGAATGCCTGGATCTGCATCTCTCAAATATTACTTTGAACTCCTACCGAGGGACCCCACCGGAGATTACACTCGCCATGTTCCATCTTGCCAGAGCAAAGGTGCTGAGGGTACTGAGGTTGAACACGCATTTAATTAGGAAAGATCAATGGTATGATTATCAGAGGCGGCTGGTACTGCAGAATGGAAGTGCCTCCAAAAATGCCAAACTTCGTATTGGAAGAGCATATGGCAAAGCAATTGGAAGTTATTGTGTCAAACCCATACATGACTTGTCAGCGGCTGATACCTTTTAAGAAATTCCGCGGTTTGAAATGTTTGAATTGGGGCGTTGTAATCTTTGAATTTGAACCTTGCAATATTTATGGTATTTGTTATATTGAACCGTTTCTGTTCTCTTATCTTAACGCAAACAGTTCATCCGGGTGAACCGCATGTCATACATCGCACACACCTTGATCTGGCTGACCGTTTCTTTTGTGTTGCCTAATCACAAACAGTTCATCCGAGTGAACTGTATGCTATACATCACACACACCTTGATCTGGTTGATTGTTTCTTTTGTATCACCTAATGACAAACAGTTCATCCGAGTGAACCGTATGCTGTACATCGCACACACCTTCATCAGGCTGTCCATTTCTTTTGTTCCGCCTCATAGCAAATTGTTCATTGGACTGAACTGTATGCCGTGGATCGCACACACAACTAAAATCTGAACCGTGTTTGATGCATCCTCCATTGCAAACGTTATGCACCTTTTTGACGTTTTTGACATCCCTGTTTGTGATTAATGCATCGCATACAGTTTCGTGAAAGGGTCTCTGATCGTAGTGTCGCGTCAGCAGCATCCTACAGTAGTGGGGGGTCGAGAGATTACCTGGACAGATTTATGCCGAGACTTTAAAGTTCATCATATTCCAACAAGTGTTGTCGAGAGCAAGCATGAGGAATTCCGCAATCTCAAGCAAGGAAGCATGTCCGTGTATCAATACAACATCTAGTTTCAGCAACTTGCTCGCTTTGCAAACAAGACATTCCTGATGAAAAGAGCATGATCTATCACTTCAGGGGTGGCCTCAGAGAGGATCTGCAGTTAGCGCTCGTTCTTGTTGAGCCTACTCAGTTCGATCAGTTCTATAACATGGACCTCAAGCAATCATTTTGGTGGACTCGAATGAAGCGATAAATTGCTCAATTCATGAATGAATGTGATGTCTGTCGAAGGGTGAAAGCAGAACATCAATGACCAGCTGGTCTCCTCCAACCTCTTGCTATTCTAGAATGGAAGTTTGATCATATTGAAATGGACTTTGTCACTGGCTTTCCCAAGTCCAAGCGTGGGAATGATGCTATCTTCATTGTCATCGACAAGCTTACAAAAGTGGCTGATTTCCTTCCAATCAAAGAATCTATCATGACAGCTCAGTTGGCAGAGCTATACACCTCCAAAATTGTCTTGTTGCATGATATTCCGCAATTGATCTCTCCAGACCGCGGAAGCATTTTCACTTCCATGTTCTGGGACTCCTTCCAAAAGGCCATGGGCACCAACATTTGCTTCAGCATGGCTTTCATCCTCAAACAAGTGGCCAAGTTGAGCGAGTCAATCAAATCCTCGAAGATATGCTTAGAGCTTGTGTCATCTCTTTCGGTATGAAGGGGGAAGATTGCATCCCATATGCCGAGTTCTCCTACAACAACAGTTTCCAAGCAAGTTCAGGCAAGGCCCCATTTGAAATTCTATATGGCAGAAAGTGTCGTAGTCCTCTCAATTGGTTCGAGACTGGTGAATGACAACTTCTTGGCAATGATTTGATCACAGAAGCTGAAGAAATGTGTGAAGTCATCCATGAAAATCTCAAAGCCGTGCAATCGCGCCAGAAGAGTTACTATGATAGCAAGCACTGTGACTTGGCTTTCAAGATCGGAGACCATGTTTACCTCTGCGTATCTCCAATGAAAGGCACTCAACGCTTTAGTATCAAAGGGAAGCTTTCCCCTAGATACATGGGTCCTTTCAAGATCATTGGCAAAAGAGGCAACCTCGCCTATCAACTCGAGCTTCCGTCTAACTTTGCTAATGTGCATGATGTGTTTCACGTGTCACAGCTTCGCAAGTGCTTCAAGACCCTCGAGCGCACTATAAACTTCAAAGAGATTGATCTCCAAGAAGACTTATCTTATCATGAGCATCTCATTGCCATTTTTGAAGAAACCGAGCACAAAACTCGCAACAAGTCGATCAAATTTCTGAAAGTTAAATGGTCGCACCATTCCGATCGAGAAGCCACCTAGGAGCGCGAGGATCACCTCCGTTCCGAATAACCGAAGTTCTCTCAGTCCTAGATCTCGGGTCGAGATCCTCTTGTAGTGGTGAAGAGTTGTAACGCCCTGGATGTAACATTCCATAATTGTAACTCCAACTCTTGCCATTTCCAGCTATGTGATATGTTATATCCTTCGTGGATGGGTTTTATCCTCGTTTTTTCATTGTGTTCATGTCAAGCATTTCATCTCATGTCATCATGTGCATCTCATTTGCATTCGTGTTCAACTCATGCATCCGGTCTTTTTCCCCGTTGTCCGTTTTGGAATCCGACACTCCCACATGCACCCGTTGCACCTCTTAAATCTCGTTTCATGAGGGGGAGAAAATCCTTCTCGGAATGGGCCGAGATTTCTTGAGTGGCATTGGTACATCACTGGTAGGCCGCTGTCAAATTTCGTTCCATTTGGAGGTCCTTTGATGCCCCAACGGTTAACCGCAAAACCCCCTCTCTCATTGCAGCCCAGCACCCTCCACAACAGCTCACTAGCACATCTAAACCCCTTCCGTGCTCTCCGTCGTTGGATCATGATCGTGTGGGCGAAAATCGCACCTCATTTGGACTCTTCTAGCTCCCCTATCTATAAATAGACCCTCTCCCCCAAAATTACGGATCAAACCATAGCCACCAACACCTCCGCGCCGCCGGACACGTCCGTCCTCGCCAGACGCATCTTCCGTTGCCCCCCGCACCAGTCGTAGCGCACCACATGGCCTCCGCCCGCTCCCATCACCGCCGGCCCGCCAGGCCCGCGTGTGTCGCTGCCGCCTGGCACCTACCGCCGCCTCCTCGCTGCCGTCTAGCGTCGCCGCCGACCCCCATGCGCCTCGCCGCCCATGCCCGCCGGAGCCGCGCCCGCCGTCGCCCTCTTCGGATCCGGCGAGCCCGCACCGGATCCGGTCGTCCGCCCTTTGCCGGCCCTCTCCGGCGAGATCCATCGCCACCTCGAATTCCGCGCCCGGACGAACCCTAGATCCGGAGGTCGATTTCTTCTCTACGTCCTTTTTCCTATGACATTATGTGTTCCCCTTCATCATGCCATATCTCTGTGCCCGTAGCTCTGATTTGCGCATATGATATATCGAAATGTTCGTCTCGTCATGCTCTACATGCTAGTGCCATTTTCATGCATGTTACTATCCTTATTAATGCCTTAATCTTCGTTACAAAAGTGCTATATGATGTTGTCTGCTGGAATCCATCATAACTTGCTGATTTGTCATTTTCTTAGCATTTTGTGTGTGCATCCTTTGAGCATCATGTCTACATGTTTTAGGAGCACCTTCATGCCATCTTTACAATGGCGCAAGCCTTGTTTTTATATGAGCTCTGTGGTGACTAGCACAAGCATGCAAAGTAGGCCACATGTTGTTTCCGATTTCAGACATTTAGTATTTCTGCCAAGTCTTTGTTGGGGAACGTAGTAATTTCAAATTTTTCCTACGCACACACAAGATCATGGTGATGCATAGCAATGAGAGGAGAGAGTGTCATCCACGTACCCTCGTAGACCGTTAAGCAGAAGCGTTATGACAACGCGGTTGATGTAGTCGTACGTCTTCATGATCGACCGATCCTCAGTACCGAACGTACGACACCTCCGCGTTCAGCACACGTTCAGCTCGGTGACGTCCCGCGAACTCATGATCCAGTAGAGCTCGAAGGAGAGTTTCATCAGCACGATGGCGTGGTGACGATGTTGATGAAGCTACTGTCGTAGGGCTTCGCCTAAGCACCGCTACAGTATGGCCGAGGTGGATTATGGTGGAGGAGGGCATCACACACAGCTGGGAGAGATCAATGATCAACTTGTGTGCTCTAGGGTGCCCCTGCTCCCGTATATAAAGGAGCAAGGGGGCGAGGCCAACTGGCCCTGTAGGGCGTGCCAGGAGGAAGAGTCCTCCTCCTAGTAGGAGTAGGACTCTCCTCTTTCCTACTCCTACTAGGAGGTGGAAAGGAAGGGGGAGAAGGAGAAGGAAAGGGGGCGCCACCCCCTTCCTAGTCCAATTCGGACCAGAGGGGGAGGGGGCGTGCGGCCTGCCCTGGCCGGCCCCTCTCTCTCTCTCCACTAGGGCCCAACAAGGCCCATTAACCCTCGAGGGGTTCTGGTAACCCCTCCGACACTCCAGTAAAATCCCGATTTCACCCGGAACTCTTCCGATGTCCAAATGTAGGCTTGCAATATATCAATCTTTATGTCTTGACCATTTCGAGACTCTGCGTCATGTCCATGATCATATCCGGGACTCCGAACTACCTTCAGTACATCAAAACATATAAACTCATAATACCGATCGTCACAAACTTTAAGCGTGCGGACCCTATGGGTTCGAGAACTATGTAGACATGACAGAGACACGTCTCCGGTCAATAAACAATAGCGGAACCTGGATGCTCATATTGGTTCCTACATATTGTACGAAGATCTTTATCGGTCAAACCGGATTACAACATACGTTGTTCCCTTTGTCATCGGTATGTTACTTGCCCGAGATTCGATCGTCGGTATCTCAATACCTAGCTCAATCTCTTTATCGGCAAGTCTCTTTACTCGTTCTGCAATGCATCATCCCGCAACTAGCTCATTAGTTGCATTGCTTGCAAGGCTTATAGTGATGTGCATTACCGGGAGGGCCCAAAGATACCTCTCCGACAATCGGAGTGACAAATCCTATTGTTTATCTATGCCAACTCAACAAGTACCATCGGAGACACCTGTAGAGCACCTTTATAATCACCCAGTTACATTGTGACATTTGGTCGCACAAAAAGTGTTCCTCCGGTAATCGGGAGTTGCATAATCTCATAGTCATAGGAACATGTATAAGTCAAGAAGAAAGCAATATCAGTAAACTAAAATGATCAAGTGCTAAGCTAACAAAATGGGTCAAGTCAATCACATCATTCTCTAGTGATGTGATCCCGTTAATCAAATGACAACTCATGTCTATGGTTAGGAAACATAACCATCATTGATTCAACGAGCTAGTCAAGTAGAGGCACACTAGTGACAATCTGTGTCGGAGTAAATAGCCATGGGTAGCCTAGCCGGCTTCCCCTGGCCCTCCTGAAAAAATTACGAGCTCGTCCGGCTCTCAAGAACCCAAGACATGGGTCCGCCTCCCCCTTGCCGGCTGTCACCCAGGTCGGCTTCGGGAGGCGGCCCGACTTTAGCCCTCATGAAGAAATCCATGGGAGGGCCGACTTCGAGAAGCCTGCCGCGAGAAGGCCGACTCCAAGAAGCCGGCTCCCATAAAGCGGTCGAGACCGTACCCTCAAAGTTTGCATCCACCTAGCAGTGATGAAGCGGGGCGTGGCTACAGTGAAGCATGCCACCCCCAAAACCCGGAGCACGACCGGCACAATGCGCCGTACGGGTGGCCACGACCCGCCCGGCGCGACACTGTTGCCATGATGACCCTGACGCCATCCACGACGGACTACCGGCGCGGCCCACGGGTGGTGGGTCCCTTCGGGCAGAGAGACACCCGAAGGGGGCCACACCTCCTCCCAGTCGGCCCGAGAGATAGCCGGCTCCCCGCAGCCGGCTTGCCATCTTCCTCGAATTAGACGCCCCATTAAGGAGACAAGACACGGTGAGGCTATAGTAATCGCCCGCCAGGCGGCGGTACTGTAGCCACGCCTACCATGACAAAGCCCACGTCATCAGAATAGAGCAACAGTAACCAGCCACTGACCGGGCCCTGGACGGTGGGGCCTGCTTGTCGACCAAGGAGCCGGCAGCCGGCGGGACCCACCAGTCGGCGGGCCCCAGCGGCCGGCGCAGAAGCCGGCGAGCGCAGTCACAGACGGCTGGGCCCCGCGCCTAGCCGGATTACCATTGTACCCCCGGGAGGTAGGCCTATATAAACCCCCCGGGGCACCCATGCAAAGGGTTCGACCCCTAGCTAGTTATAGACACCATACGAGGAGAAGAAGCAAGCTAGCCGTGCCCTTCTTCCTCCTTCCACCAAAACAGCTCAAGGAGCATTGTGTAGCTACTTGTCCATCTAGTGATCATGCGGAGACCCTGCAGAGCAGCAGTAGGGGTGTTATCTCCACGGAGAGCCCCAAAGCTGGGTAAGATCCGCCGGCGTGCATGTCTTCGCCTCATCCCATTTCCAGGCACCGGCGATGTCTTACTGGCTCGCACAATGATAAGCCACCCGTTGGCATATGTCGCACCTACCACCCGACATTTGGCGCCCACCGTGGGGCCAGGTGCACCGTCGTCCGGAGACCTGTTCTGGACGGGAACCCTCTTCCTCCCCAGCGAGCGTAGCCAGCCCGGCACGCCCGATGGCGCTTGCCACGACGCGCTGCAAGGCGTCACCAGCATCTGCGCGGCGAGCAGCCTCGCCGATCTTCTCGACGAAACCCTCATCTCCGACGAGCTCGCCTCCGATGCGGGCACCGACCTCCTCGCCAACCTCCTCGGCCAGCTCCATGTCTCCAGCGAGCCCGCTGTGGATCTGGAGTCGGTTGGCTCCTCCGACCCGATGCCTATCGACTCCGACACGGCCTCCTTCGACACCTTCCCCACCAATGTCGCGATCTACAACGACCCGCTTCCTCGGACCGACGACCGCGATACTATCACCATTGAGGTGATGGTCATCAGCCATGGCGGCCCGGCCGATGAGAGCACCCACGACGGCCCGCACGCGGCGGCTCATGACTTGTCCGTCCCTCTCCGGGATGATGCCGACGACGAAGCACTGGAGGCACGCCGCCTCGCTCTCCTCGCGGAGGGCCGGAGGCTGGCTTCCGTGAGACGCCTCACTGAGGCCTACCAGCGCGAAGCTGACCGCGCCGCCTTTGGCACGCCGGCCCCGGGCGGGCCAAGCCGGGCCGGCGTTGTCAAGCAACGCGGCGCTGTCATCACCAACACGCTGGGAGTCGACCGCCCGATCTATGCCACTCCACTCAAGAACTTGCGTGCCGCCCAGGCGGCCGTAGACGAGTTGGACGGATTGGAGGCCGAAGAACTCCCCAACATGACCCGGCGCATACAGAAGCTGATTGACGCGGCCGCACGGCGGCACGAAGCCGACACCCGTGCGGGAATCCCTCCCCCGCGCCGAGATCACGGCATGACGTCACGGATGGCGACTACGAGCAATACCCGCGCCCGGCGCGAGAAAGAGCCGGCTTCCAGCCGAAGCTGGACCTGAATCTCCATCGAGCGAGACGCGGACGGCCATCCCCGAGCTGTGGGATGACGGGGCAACCCGCCTCCGCCTCGACCCCGTGGAGAGAGATATCCCACCCCGCCGCCAGTGGCGCACCCGACTCTCAGCGGACGACTAGGTCGCCGCGAAGGAGTCGGCGAGAACGACGCATGCCATCGGATCGACCGCCTAGCGAGATCCCTGGCACTGGAAGAAGAAGACGATGTCGGCCCGCCTTGTTTCGGCCCCCGCATCCGCGACGAGCCTTTCCCCAAAGGGTTCTCGCTCCCAAGAGACACGCCCAAGTACAACGGCTCCGTGAAGCCGGAAGATTGGTTGATCGACTACTCCACGGCGGTCAGCATAGCCAACGGCAACCGGCGCGTTGCCGTGAAGTACGTGCCCCCATGCTGCAAGGCACGGCGCGGACCTGGCTCAACAACCTCAAGCCTCTCAGCATCAATAGCTGGGTAGATTTCACCGAAGCTTTCGTCCGCAACTTCACCAGCACCTACAAGCGGGCTCCCAAGCCCAGGCAGCTCTCCCTGTGCGTACAGGGCCCAGCCGAGTCCACGCGCGACTACCTCACGCATTGGGCCGAGCTCCGCAATTATTGCGAGGGGGTGCACGAGGTGTAAGCCATCGAATACTTCACTGCCGGGTGCCGAGAAGGTACCCTCCTCAAGCACAAGCTCCTCTGCGACGAGCCGACTACCCTCGACGAGCTTCTGGACATAGCCGACAAATACGCCACCGCCGACTCTTCGAGAAAGACCGAGCTCTGGGTAGACGCATACGGGAAAGTACTCAACCCGGCGCCCAAGATGCCGGCAGGGGATTCTGGACGACGCCCACACCCGAACGACCAGAAGCGCAAGGGCCCTGCGCCGCCTCCCGCTAGTCGGCAGGTGGCCACGATCGAAGACACGCCGCCTGAAGGGCGGCCCGCACCCAAGAAGCACAAGGGCGGCCGGCCGGCTTGGCAGCCGGCTTTCTCCTACGAGCAAACTCTCGATGCCCCGTGCAAATTCCACAGCGGCGCGAAGCCATCCAACCACACAACCCGGAAGTGCCATTGGCTCACCCGAATCTCCAAAGGCGAAGGGCTCGCGCCACCTCCGGCTCCGCTGTGCCCGGCCGCTCGGCCCGCAGTCGGAGCCGTGCATGACGAGTTCCCCGACGAGCAAGCAACCTACGTCGTCTTTACAAGCTAGCTCGAAGACCGGCGCGGCAAACGCCGAGAGCACCAGGAAGTCAGCGTGGTCGCCACCAACCCCGCCGGACACATGCATTGGTCAGAAAAGCCCATCAGCTGGAGCCGGGCCGACCACCCAGAGGTGATGCCGTCTCCCGGCTCTTATGCGTTAGTCCTGGAGGCCACCCTCGTGACAAACAGACGCGTTGCCCGCTTCTCCCGCGTGCTGATAGACGGCGGGAGCAGCATCAACATCCTGTACCGTGACACCCTGGAGAAGCTAAATGTCAAGATGAAGCAGCTCATGCCAACTCGGACAGTGTTTCATGGCATCGTACCCGGTTTGTCCTGCGCCCCCATTGGCAAGATCCAGATTGATGCACTCTTTGGGGACAAGGAGCATTTCCGCCGGGAAGCAATCTGGTTTGAAGTGGTGGACCTGGAGAGCCCCTACCATGCGTTGCTTGGCCGACCCGCCTTGGCCAGGTTCATGGCAGTTCCCCACTATGCATACCTCAAGATGAAGATACCAAGTTCCAAGGGCATCATCACCGTAGCCGGCGATTACAAGAAGTCTTCCGAGTGCGCTGCCGCCAGCAGCCGGCTGGCCGAGTCCCTTGTGATTGCCGAAGAGAAGAAGATACTGGACCGGGTCGTGGCCCTGGCCAGCAAGCAGCTGAACCAGTCCCCCGACCCCAAGGAGTATGATGCCCAAGGATCTTTCCAGCCGGCCAAACAAACCAAGAAGATACCCCTTGACCCCGAGCACCCCGAGAGGTTTGCCGTCATTGGGGCATGCCTGAACAGCAAATAGGAAGGTGAGCTCGCCGATTTCCTCCGTGAGAATCGGGACATCTTTGCATGGTCCCCCAAGGACATGCCTGGTGTTCCAAAGGAATTCGCCGAGCACAAACTACACGTCCGAGAAGACGCGAAACCAGTGAAGCAGCCCCTCCGCCGACTATCAGAGGAGAAGAGAAGGATTGTAGTGGAGGAGATAGCCCGGCTTCTGGCAGCCGACTTCATTATGGAAGTTTTCTTTCCAGAGTGGCTTGCCAACCCGGTCCTCGTGTTAAAGAAGAACAACAAGTGGCGCATGTGTATAGACTACACAAGCCTCAACAAGGCCTGCCCTAAAGATCCCTTCGCCCTACCAAGGATTGACCAAGTGATAGACTCCATGGCCGGATGCGAGCTGTTGAGTTTCTTGGATGCTTACTCAGGATATCACCAGATAAAGCTAGACCCGGATGACCGCCTGAAGACCGCCTTCATCACGCCATTTGGAGCCTTCTGCTACCTGACTATGACATTCGGCTTGAGAAATGCCGGTGCCACTTTTCAGCGCTGCATGCAGAAGTGCCTCCTCAAGCAACTCGGCAGAAACGCTCACGTCTATGTGGACGACATTGTGGTGAAGACGGAGAAGCACGGCACCTTGCTGGAAGGCCTGAAAGAAACTTTTGAGAACCTGTGCCGGTTCCGAATCAAGCTCAACCCCGAGAAATGCGTGTTCGGAGTGCCAGCCGGCCAGCTCTTAGGCTTCCTGGTGTCCGAACGCGGCATCGAATGCAACCCGGTGAAGATCAAGGCTATCGAGAGAATGGTGATCCCCACCAAGCTTCGAGAAATCCAGAAGTTCACCGGATGCTTGGCCTCCTTGAACCGCTTCATCAGCCGGCTCGGAGAGAAAGCTCTCCCTCTCTACCGCCTCATGAAGAAGAGCACTCACTTCGAGTGGAACGACCAGGCCGACCAAGCTTTTCACGAGCTGAAGAAGATGCTGGCCACGCCACCCGTCCTAGCGGCGCCGACTAAGAAAGAGCCCATGCTCTCTTTACATTGCCGCAACCAGCCGGATGGTCAGCACAGTCATCGTAGTCCAACGCCCAGAAGAAGGCCAAGCCCAGCCGGTCCATAGGCCAGTGTATTATTTGAGCGAGGTGCTGTCCGCCTCAAAGCAGAACTACCCGCACTACCAGAAGATGTGTTACGGCGTGTACTTCATCGCCAAGAAGCTGAAGCCCTACTTTCCAGAGCATCCCATCACGGTCGTATGCACCGCCCCGCTGGCCGAGATCATAGGCAGCCGGGATGCATCCGGCCGGGTGGCGAAGTGGGCCATCGAGCTAGCCCCTTACACGATATTCTATCAGCCCCGCACCGCCATCAAGTCCCAAGCACTGGCCGACTTCCTCGTCGACTGGGCCTAGACCCAGTACCTACCACCAGCTCCCGACTCCACCCATTGGCGCGTGCACTTCGACGGGTCCAAGATGCGCACCGGCTTGGGAGCAGGCGTCGTCCTTTCCTCTCCCAAAGGCGACAAGCTCAGATACACGCTGCAGATTCACTTTGCCGCCTCCAACAACGTAGCCGAGTACGAGGCGCTCATACACGGGCTCCGGCTTGCCAAGGAACTCGGCATCCGCCGGATCCTATGTTATGGCGACTCGGACTTGGTGGTTCAGCAATCATCCGGCGACTGGGACGCCAAGGACGCAAATATGGCAAGCTACCGCTTCTTGGTTCAACAACTCAGCGGATACTTTGAAGGATGCGAGTTCCTCCACGTACCGTGAGCCGACAACGAGCCAACCGATGCCCTGGCCTGAATAGGCTCCACTCGGCAAGCAATACCAACCGGCGTCGCTCTACAACGCCTCCTCAAGCCATCCATCAAGCCATCTCCAGAATCCGACTCTATCTTCGTACCGCCCGACCCCGACGCGGCCGGGTCCGGCTCGAAGAACCAAGCAGGCAACCCCGGGACTTCAGTAGTCGGCCCGGGGACTTCGGCAACTGGCTCGGGGACTGCCACACCCGGCTCGGGGACTGCAGGAGCCGGCCCGGGGACTGCACCAACACAACAGCCGGCGGCCGACTCCAGCATTTCATCACCCAGCCCGCCCACCCTGGTGGCAGTAGCCACACTGGCAATAGAAGAAGTCGCAGCTCCATCATGGGCTCAGTCCATCCTCAACTTCCTAGTAAACCAAAGTCTGCCGGCCGACGAAACAGAGGCAAGACAAGTCCAACGCCGAGCCAGAGCATACACGATCGTCAACAGAGAGCTCGTCAAGCGCAGTGTCATTGCAGTCCTCCAACGGTGCGTCGAGCAAGAGAAGGGCATTGCAATCCTCAGAGACATTCACCAAGGAGAATGCGGCCACCATGCGGCTTTAAGATCACTCGTCGCCAAAGCTTTCCGCCATGGTTTCTTCTGGCCGACTGCTTTGGATGACGCCAAAGAATTAGTCAAATATTGCAAAGGGTGCCAACTCTTCAGCTCGAAGCAACACATGCCGGCTTCGGCACTCAAGACCATTCCCATCACCTGGCCCTTCGCCGTGTGGGGATTGGACATGGTGGGCCCATTCAAGACGGCGCGCGGCGGCATGACGCATTTGCTCGTCGCCATGGACAAATTCACTAAGTGGATTGAGGCAAAGCCGATCAAGAAGCTGAATGGGCCGACCGCTGTGACATTCATCGCAGACATAACAACTCCGTACGGCGTGCCACACAGCATCATCACCGACAATGGCATGAATTTTGCCAAAGGAGCCTTGGCACGTTTCTGCGCAACACAAGGTATCCGGCAGGACTTAGCGTCCGTCGCCCACCCACAGTCAAACGGCCAGGTCAAGCGAGCCAACGGCCTCATCCTCTCCGACATCAAGCCCTGACTGGTCGTGCCAATGGAGCGTTCAGCCGGCTGTTGGCTCGACGAGCTGCCGGCTGTCCTTTGGAATCTGCGCACTACCCCAAACAAGTCAACCGGCTTCACTCCTTTCTTCCTCGTGTACGGTGCCGAGGCGATCATCCCAACCGACATCGAGTTCGACTCGCCCCGGGTAACCATGTACACGGAAGCGGAGGCCAAGGAAGCACGAGAAGACGGCATCGACCTGATAGAAGAAGGCCGGCTGTTAGCCCTCAGCCGGTCTGCCATCTACCAGCAGGGATTGCGCCGCTACCACAGTCGGAAGGTCAGGCCAAGATCCTTCCAAGAGGGCGATCTTGTGCTCCGGCTGATCCAGCGAACAGCCGGTCAGCACAAGCTCTAGTTCCCTTGGGAGGGCCCCTTTGTCATCAGCAGAGCTCTAGGCAACGACTCCTACTACCTAATCGACGCGCAGAAGCCCAAGGCACGCAAGAGAGACGACTCCGGCAAGGAGTCGGAACGACCATGGAACGCCAACCTCCTTCGAAGATTTTACAGTTGAAATGCAGTATGTATCACGCCAACTTTTGTACTAAGTATGAGACAATAGGCCCCCCGAGGAGGACTCGGGGACTGCCATCTTTTATCTATGAATGAAAAGTATCATGCTTATAACCTTGTCATTTCATTTACTTGTTTTGTCCGGCACCGGGTTCGAATAGTCGGCCCGGGGACTGGCCGACTGGAGTTATATTCGAAGTCTTACCCGCGGTCAGACAAGTAGTGTGCCGACACCCAGGCTTAGCTCTTGCCAAAGCCGCAGTTCGAAGAACCGGTTGTTCGGCTGGCAAGGGTCAAAAGCAGGAAAGGATGCGCACACGAAAAATGGCTAGGGACCAACGGACTAATATAACGAAAGCCGGTTCGCCGCCTACCGCCGACCGACTACCAGAGTAGCCGGCTGGCCGGTTTCCATTCACTTCACTTCAATCCAAGAAAGCTCGAGTACTTGCCTCCCCAAAGTGGGAAGGCGGCAAGGAAAAAGCCTAAGGATAAAAAGCATACTCGAATGGAAACCAAACATGCACATAATAATATTTACATAAAAGACCTCCAAGAGGCTAGCATTCAACATAGTTTGAATACACCCCCAGTGGGTGGAACTGCGAAAGCTTAAAGATTGTTCAAAAGACAACAAGCAGGAAAAATAAGGACGGCAGGTCAAGCTGGCGGAGCGACTGACGAGCTGGGCTGGTCGGTGGAGACGGTTGTGCCGGCTGAAGGTGCGGCCGACTGGCGAACCTCGGCTTGATCACCGCCTCCTGCAGAGGGCGCGCTTCCGCGCGCCTCGTTGCTGGAGGCACGGTCAGCCTGAGGCCGGCCGGTTGTTCCACTAGCCGGCTCGGCGTTTTCACCGTCCTCTTCCTCGTCATCTTCGCCCTCGTCGCTGGAGGCGATCTCCTCTGCCGAGTCCTCGCCCACCGCCGGGTTCATACCGAACCACTCCTCCGGCTGGGCAACACCATCATCGTTGATTTCAGGCGCGAAGACGCTGGTATCGGTGCACTCGGCGATCGTTGAAGCACGCTGGGCGATAGCCGGCCACACTTCCTCCAGCTCCGCGTCAGCCTCCAGCCGCCAAGTGCGCAGCTGGTCCAGGTTCAGCCCTGGGTACCAAGCGCGAACGAACTCCAACGCCCGCCCGGCTCCAAGACGGGCCGCCGACGCCTTCCAAGCTTCAAAACGACCAACTGCGACCTCCAGCCGGTCGGCGGTCCGGCTTGGGGTGCGGGGGATCGTCTCGGCGGGCCAGAGGGCGGCCAGCACCTACGCCCCGGCACGTTGGAGCCGGCGAAGCATCCGGTGAGCCGGCTGCAGCCGCGCTTGGACTACCAAGAGCTACTCCTCCAGCGCCCGATTTGCGTCCGGCGCGATGATGACCCCCGCGTGACGGCGCGCCTCGTGATGGGCCTCGATGGTTTGGGCGGCGAAGGCAGAATAGCCGGGAAAGTAGTCTGCACAAGAAAACCGGCAGCAGCACAAGTCAGGCCAAAACCCAGGCGGCAAGGGGGCAGGAGAGGAGCGAGGAAGGTGGCTTACCGTCGATCAAGTCCTCGATGCGGCTGAAGCCGTCATCCAGCGCTTGCCGGGTCTCAGCCCAGCTCGCCGCCTCGGTCTCAAACTCCGCCTTCAGGGCGGCCTCGCTGTCCTGCGCTTTCTGAAGGGCCGCCTTGTGGCTCTCCTCCTGGTCAGCCAGCTTCTTGGCCAGGCGGTCACGCTCCTGGACCAAGGCGGCGTACTCGGCATCCTTGGTGTGAAGAGCGGCCTGTGCTTCGCCAAGCTCCCTCCTCAAGTCGGTGTTGGCCCCTGAAAGCACGAAGGACAAAAGAGAAAATCAATAAGGAAAAAGTCGCCAAGGAAGATCCGACCCGACTGCTCAGCAGTCGGCCCGAATCTCGAGGACTACACCAGTGGGTGCGCTGATGCGCCCCCACAGGAGATAGACAAGTTCGAGAACTTACTTCGGCTGTTGTCCAGGTCGTCGGTCCTCCGGCCCAACTCCCGAGCCTGGGAGTTGAAGGCGGCAGCACGGGAGTTATGATATTCCTGGAAGTTCAGACAGGAAGCAAAAATAAGGTTGTCGTCAAGACAGATCCGACCCGACTGCTCAGTAGTCGGCCCGAATCTCGGGGACTACACCCAGTGGGTGCGCTGACGCGCCCCCATGGAAGGAGTCAAGAAACCAAAGCAGCCAAGAATAAAAGACTCACCCGGATGGCGGCCCGCGTTGACAGGAACTCCTGGGTATACTGCTGCAGCAGGGTGGCCTGCGCTTGAAGCCGGCTCCGGACCCCTTGGGCCGCCACATTCAGCACGCCAGTCCCCCCATTGGTAGTCCACTCGGACGTGGCGGTGCTGGCCGCCTCCAGGGCCTCCGCCGACTGCTCGGCGCCCGCAACTCGGCGCGACTCCGGCGGAGCCGCGTTCCCCCCCGCGCGCCGACACGTCACCAGCTGCACCTCGAGGCCGGCTCCGCCCGCCGGCTCACCCCCGGCCGGCTCCTCCGGCTCCGCTGACGATTGGCCGCCTTGGCCCGCTCCGGTTGGCGATGTCGCTGGCGCCCTCTCCGCCAAAACCACGAGGTCCTCCCCCTCTCTATCAGCGGCGGGTCTTGGACGATTTCCTCCGCCAGGGGCAATGGGGTGTCCGGGGCCACGGATCGGAGGGGGATGGAGAGCAGCGGAGGCTGGTTGCGCGAACCCTCCGCCTCCGTCTCCGCGGTCGCCGCCTCCGCCTAGGCCTTGGCTGCCGCGTCAGCCCACTCCTTTGCCGCTTGGGTGGCTGCCTGTTCCGCCGCCTTCCGCTCCTCCCGTGCCTCACGGGCGTTCCGCTCCGTGGCCTCCATGAGGCCGGCGAGGGGGTCCATGCGGCGGGGGCCTGAAGACCCTCCAGTCAGCCCAACCACGGAGCCGCATGGGCCCCGCTCAAGGGAAAGCGGTGCCCTGTCCATCAAGCGGAGAAAGGTTAGGAAGAATGTTCAAAACAGAAGAAAAACGATGAAAAACATGCGTCCAAGCAATCGACGACTTACGCAGATACAGCCTGAGGCTGCTTCACCACTTTGCGGAAGCGGGCCGCCTTCGCAGCCGCCTCATCTCGTTTGGTCGCCGCGGCGGAGGCTTTGGGCTTCTTCGGCCGGCTGCCGAAGAGGGTTGGCGCGGCACGGCGCTTCTGTGCGCCGATGCTGGCAGCCGGCACGGTGGACGAACCAGCGCCTTGATGGTCGACCTCCGGCTGGCGACGCGGGGCGACTTCTGCCTCGGCTTCATCCGGCCAGTCCTCGAAGCTAGCGGTGAGCCCTGTGCCTCCGGGCTCGGCGTTGTCCCCCACGACGGCATCTTCCATGGCGGCCGCCCCCAGATCCGGATCGTCGACATCGTCTACCGTGCGGTCAGGGGCGTACTGGCGTTCTATCCCTGCCGCCCCGGTCGGCGGCGAAAGAAGGGGGTTCTGCTAAAAAGAGCGGACTGATCAGAGGCCGGCCAGCATGAAGCCGGCTATCAACAAAAGAAAAAAGAAAGAAAGGAAAGCTTACCACGGGCGGAGGATTGGCGCGAGAATACGGCGCCTTGCCGTACTGCCAGTCGGCGGCGAGCTTGCAATTGGCGATGTAATTAACCATGAGCGACACCTCCGCATGAGGCATCTCCCAGGTGCTCAGCCGGCTTGGGTCGAAGTGGCCGCTCATCTGACACATCATATGGGGCCGGCTTTGGAGAGGAAGAATCCGGCGCTCCACAAAGGCGGCCACCAAGTCAGACCCGCGCAGGCCTTCCGACTGGATCATTACCCGAAGCCGAGAAAGGCGGCGTTCCCGGCCTAAGACAGGGACCTAGACCAGAAGCTCCATGAGGGCTGTCTCCCAGCCGGCGGACCGGCTACGTAAGCCGGCAGATTGACGTCGTCTCCTTGCGGGGCGGTGTTCTTCACGTAGAAGTACGACCTCTGCCATACCTTCACCGACTGGATTAGGGGGATGGGCGGGAACGGATTGTTCTCGCCTGACCTCCTCATGGCGATGTAGGCCCCGCAGGGGGCGGGCACGCCTGCGACGACGGTGCCGAGTTTGCTTTGGAAGAATTCTCCCGAGAGCTCCAGCATGGGGAGCACCCCCAAGAAGCCTTCGCAGAGAGAGACGAAGGCCGACAGCAGCATCACCGCGTTGCGCGTGAGGTGATGCGGCTGTAGATTGTAGAACTCAAGGAAGGAGCGCAGAAATCCGCTCGCCGGAAGGCCGAAGCCGCGCAGGAAGTGCGAGCGGAAGACGACCCGCTCGCCTTCCTCCGGTGCCGGCGAGATCTCCGTCTCCGGCGCTAGGCGGACCCGCACGAGGTTGGCGCCGGGCAGGCGCCGAGTCTGGAGGAGGAACTCCACATGGTCCTCGTGGACATTGGAGCCGTCCCACGAGCTCGACAGCGCCATGAGGGCAAGACGATGCGGCGGCGCGGTGGCGCTGAGACGGGAAGCTGCAGCGACGGCAAGAAGAAGGAGGAAGACGAGGGGGGCGGAGTGGGGGAGAGCGTGCGAACCTCTGCCTCTCCCCCTCCTCCCCCTACTTATAGGCTCGCACGACGGAGCCGAGGAGGCGCGGCGTGGGAGAACGTGGGGATCGATCGTGCCCACTCCCCACACGTCCCGCGTTTATTACGCCCTAACGGCGAAATAAATTCGCCACAGGGAGGCGAGCGGTCCACCTGGGCCGCAGAGCATCAGCGCTCGGGCCGAGGCCAAGGAGTGGCGGGCCTGGGCCTGCGGCGGCGACCCGTCGCGCGCGTGCACTAGCAGGTTTCTGCTGCCACGTGGCCCACGGGAGGGCCCGCGGGCAGCACGTGGGTCAACCACCATGCATGCACGACATGCATGCATGCGTTGTACTCCCTATGTTTCCAAATATAAGTCTTTTTAGAGATTGCAACAAGTGACTACATACGAAGCAGAATATGTCTACTCCTATATACGAAGTAGCCCATTTGAAATGTGTAAAAAGAGTTATATCGAGTGCAGTGCTTTGATGTGTCGCGTCAACTCGTACAAGACCGAGAAATTTGATTACTACAATGCCCTCTTCCTCGCGGACTAAGCTCCGGTGCCTTATCTGCACCTGCCTTTGGCTGCATGACAGGAGGGCCAACCACCTATTGGGCCCACCTATCATAGACGCAAAGGCAGGAGCAGTAAGTAGAAGCTTTCGCTACACGCTATCCCTCCCGCACGAGGTGGATGGACATGCAGCAGTGGATTCAATACTGTAGAAGTAGGAGTAACATCATTGTTCGTCTTCTCGAAGAGGCGAAGAGCCAAGCGCAACCCAAACGTGGTAGTTGCGAACGCTCGCGTGGTGCGGTTCATTGGAGTACTAGCCAGGCTCTTGCATGAGACAAAATTGCTATTGTTTAACAATTAAACTCCATTATCCATTGGTTGATACTCATTCTGCATAGGTCCACGCGCTTAGCACCGTTTCCTCCTAGGGTCACCAATGTTTATTTGCTAATTAATAGCATTGCATGCAATGAACTAGCCATTGCAAGTCATTGAAAGCATGCACACCTCTCATCTCTTATTGGTTGATATGTCAAGAAACAAGAAACCAGGTAGAAGTTAATGCACCGCGCCTAAGTGTTTTGGGACTATTTGGTTTTCATAAGATGACTTACACACCTAGACGGAGGGAGTAGTATAGCCCTGTAACCGGAAAGGAGTATTTGCCTTTCTAGAGATTTCAACAAGTGACTAGACTACACCATGTGCAGTACTCCCTCCCTTCCAGTTTATAGGGCTCAAATCAGAAATCTCATGAACCAAGGCATTTTGTGATTGGAGGAATGTATCTCGTACTTTACAAAACTACCCTAATTAAACTCATGCATTAATTACGTAGTTCTCTCGTTTTCCTCTCCGCCTTGGTCGCAGTGCACATGTGGGACATTTCAAAGCATCCGGGCCCGCGTGCCATCCACCAAATCACAGCGAGGTGCTACAGTCAAGACTCACCTGTCACCCCGGTGTGGCCATCATGACCCGTCATATCACAAAACCAACACCTTTACCAACAGTGGTAAGGTGGCCACCAAGTTGGACTGGACGAAGCAACCATCATTTCACTGGAACGCTCGTTCAAGCCCTTTCTTCCCTTTCTTGAAGAAAACCTCACTCCAGGCTACTCACTTCTGCCATTTTTCTTCTGTACCGACGAAGGAAAGGTGGGCGAGTCAGTTATGCTGCTATATTTTCATTCCAAGAATCTTCTTTTTGCGAAGCATCGACCAATTCTCACATCCTATTCTTTTCCCATTTTCATTGCGGTTGTGGTTTCCTTTTGATTTCTTTTTGTTTGTCAGTTCATTGATGGATCCTGGAGCACTAGGCAAAGAGTTGCCGACGGACAACCCACTGGAGACAGTGATCTCCAGGAAGCGAGCACCAACCAACGAATTGACCATGTTGGCGGGCCAACCCATGGAGACGAAGAACTCCAAGAAACAAGCACTGTCCAAAGAGTTGAGGACGTTGGCGGACGAACTCCTCAAAGAAAGTTGGAAGAACAGCAAGGGCCCCACCGTGCCTACCCCAGGAACTCTGATTGCCACCTATGTGAGGCTCAAGACTGATTTTGAGGAGATAGTCGCCGTTGAGAAGCAGTATTCCCCTGGCAATGTGATGACTCCCATCGAGGACGAGGAGATGGCCCCCAGAGTGATGAGATCCCCCGGTGAGCTGCATAAGGTAAAAAATAATGGCTTATTACCATAGTTGTGGTTTTTAATTATTTGCAATGTGCTTGCTAATATGTTAGGGTTGTGCAGGTGCCGGTGGACGTCCTTGATGATTCCGATGTCGTGGCCTGTCCTGTTGGCATCGCCCCGGAGATCGATTCCGATGCCGCTGTCCATCCTGTGGACATCGCCCCAGAGATCGATTCCGATGTCGCGGTCAGTCCTGTGGACATCGCCCCAGAAATCGATTCCCATGCCGCTGTCCGTGCTGTGGTCATTGCCTGAGAGATCGATGACAAGAAATAGTTGGTCGCGCAAATCCTTCAGGGTAGTTTGCATTGCCCTGTGTTTAATTACTAGAACGATGCGTGTTATCAAACCATCTTAGGGCTAGTGCACTATCTTGTGTGGGCGGATCTTGCTACTTTTGTTTGATAGTGAATCATGCGAACCCTCTACAAGTGATGGAAACAGATGTATCCTCACCAGCTTTTGATATAATATATGGCATGCTTAGATGCAAGTTTGAACTGTTTATCATATCAGCAGGGCTTATTTGATGATTCTTGGTGTTAGTAGGCTAGCTATTGTGCGAGCTATAGTACTTGCAAAACACTCACCGAAGAGAAACGTTGGGGCTGACGAGCTCGTGGTATGCTTATACTAATCCCTCGTCGATCGACCAATAGCCCTAGCTCCTAAAATTGTCAGCTTAGCGATCGATCAGACAATAGTCAACATACATTCAGGCCTCATTTGGTTCATAGGGTAGAAAAATCAGTCACACCCTAGCTAGTTCATGCATTAGAGTGTTGCGTCATGTCTACTTTCCAGAAAACTGAAATAGGGATGACAGAACCCCAGCACCCCCTGGAAACAACTAGGGTTTACTAAAATCTTTTTCAATGAACCTGAAATGCCCTTCTAAAAAGTCCACCCTTTTTGTTTTGGGGTTAGAACGTCCGGCAAAATGGGTTCACATTTTTCCAGGACACATAAGTTCATTGGATTAAATCATTACTATTTGCATTTGGGAAACTTAAATCCTATAAATATTTTAAAATGCCCAAATAATCTTGAAAGTATTTTTAGGCTGTTGAGAATATTCTCAAATGTGCCTCTGAATATTTTTAGGTTTTTCCTAAATGGAATAGTATTTTTACTATTTCAAAACACAGAACAAGAATAAATAAAAAGAAAAACAAAAGTAGAGAGCAGAGGCTTACCTGGTGCTCACCTAGCAGGCCCACCTAGACGGCCCAGCCCAGCCACCGCTCTAGCGAGCTGCTTGGCTCGGCCAGGCAGGCAGGCAGGTGCTCGACGCCGGCACCAGCGCACGCCATGCAGCTGCCTGCCACCCTGCTTCTTCCCCTCGCCGTTCTGCTGCCCTGGGTCGGTCACCCACTCTTCCCCTGAGCTCCTCTCCCTCGCTCTCGCGCACCATGGCCGACGCTGCCGCACCCGCGCCAACGTGATAACCGCGTCCACCATCGTCCCCGTGCCGCGTAACCATGTCCGTTCGCTCCGCCGTCGTCGTCCACGTCGAGCAGGCCAAGCCCCGAGCACACGCCCTCTCTGGAGTCGCCCCTGACCCTGTCTACCCCAACTCTGGCCGCCGAGATCGCCATCGTCACCCCGCTCAGCTTCGGCCTTCCCCGAGCCCGCTTTGACGCTTGCTGCAATTGCCGTGAGCTCAGCTCCGTCCTCCCCCTCTCCGTTAACTCTCTCCTGCACCGTATGCACTGCACCACGTTCACCAACACCCGCCGCCGCCGAGCTCATCGCCGACGTGACTCCGGCCACCCACCGGCCACACCACCATGACCAACGCACTCACCGCACTCGCAGGAACCCGTAGCACTACTCCACACGCCTCGCCGTGCCCCATAGCCTCGGGTTCGACCTCACCCAAGCTCTGGCAGCCGCATAGTTCGTCGTTGGCGATGTTTCCGGCCACCCCGAGCTCAACCACTGCCACCCAATGATGCGGCTTGCTCCCAGCTATGCGTAGATGCTCTCCGCCGCCCATTTGGTCGCTAGAGCACGAAACCCGCACCGCTCCGCCATGTCTGGCCTCGCCGGCGGCTCCGCACCGCTCCGGCGAGTTTGACTTTGTTTGACCCTGGTTGACCCCGTGTGGGCCCAGGTTGACTCCCCCTGAGTCTATGACAAGTGGGAACGCTCTTCTAATTAAATTAGATTAGCATTAACTAAATCTAGTTAGTTAATTAACTACTGACATGCGGGTCCCACTGGTCAGGTTTGACCTAGACCGGCCCCGTTGACCACTGACGTCACCCTGACGCAATGCTGACGCGATAATTCACTTACTGGAATTATTCTTATACAGGAAATTCCAAAAAATACTACAAACTTAAAAAATTCATAAATTTTAATCTGTAACTCCAAATGCAAAGATTTATATATGAAATTTGATCAGAAAAATTCAATCTTTCCATCTGTAATGGTTTCATGCATGACAAAACACTTTAACCTTGTTGTTTAGTTGAAACAAGCTAATGCACTTATATGGCTTAAGAACTTAAGCTTCCATTTGAATCCTTGATTCAAATGGACCCAAACCAACTTGTTTCACAATGCATTAGCCAGGACACCTCATATTGCCATGTCATAGCATGCATCATATTGTTGCATATTGCCATGTGATGATTGTGCTCTGTGATGTCTTTCGTGGTAGGTTCTGCCTCCGTGGATATTTCCGAGTATCCAACTGAAGGGCAGTACCCTACTACTACTCCATCTGGCAAGCAGCCCCATTGATCATATCGATACAATCCCATGTTCTCGCTCCTGTTCTCATTTACTGCATTAAGACAACAGCGTTTCAAACTGCTGTGTGCTGCGGTAGTTGAACCCTTACCCTCTGCATGACCTGTCATTGCCACAGTAACTAGATGAAACCCACTAGCAAGTGTAGGAGTTGATTGAGCCATGTATGTGTTTCCTGCCTTGCTATGCCTGCTATGCTTAGAGTTGTGTCACGTCTGGTTCATCTGGGTTATGGGCTAGAGTGAAATGATTACGTCGGTAATGTGAGGGATGTGTTGAACATGATTTGGTAAAGGTATCGATGAGAGGCCATGTAGGAGTACATGGTGGGTTGTTTCATTGAGGCCGTCCCTAAGAACTGAGATCTGTATGTGTGATTTAAGAATCAGTTACTACCATGCATTGGGATCCTTAATTGACCCTCTCGGCTTCTTAACCACCCTAGTACTCTGTCCAGGAGTTGCAACTAGTTCTGGTGTTTGTAGGTTATGTGTTGGCGGCCGTGCGTAGCACTGGCCCCAGGGGTGGGCTACGATGCGGTAGATACACCATGGTAGGGTGTAACGAGTCACCCGTTTGGTGTCTCGGGAACCCTGTTGACATCGTTCGGGGCCGTATGTGGAAACCTCGATGGGACTCCCTGCGGATGGAACCTGGATAGGCGATAAACCTAGACTAGAGACTTGAGTGTTTAGGTAGGCCGTGGCCGACACCCTCGTTGGGCTTCCGCTTGAAGGTTGCCGAGTACATGTCCTGTTAACGACCGTAAGTGGTGAGAGCGTGTGTGAAGAAGTACACCCCTGCAGGTTAAACATCATCTATTTGAATAGCCATGTCCGCGGTAAAGGACTACTTGGTTGCCTATACAGTTCATAGACAAGTTAATGGTTACTACTAAAAGACTCAAGATAAGTGTGAGTACTGAGGATGGCCCTCTCGTAGGATGACGAGGGAGGATCCTCGGTGGAGTATTGTGTTGGTGATTAGTGGACTCGTGTGCGAAAACTATTTTACAAGTTGTGTCTCGTAGGATAGCTTAGCCAAGAGTGAAAGCTGGCTTGCTGCAATAACTCAACCACCTTCTTGAGAATGAGCATGTATAGTAGGATCTGTTGTAAGTCTTGCTGAGTACCTTTGTACTCATGTTGTGTTAATTACTGTTTTCAGATGACAACACCGCCCCCTCCGACGGGTTTTATGTAGACCTCGACGTCGATGAGTGACTTGCCACCCAGGTGGTGATTCTGGCCATGGAGGGCCCTATGTAGATAGACAGGCTTCATCAAGCCTTCTTTCTTTCTAGTGTCTGTACTCAGACTAATTTGCTTCCGCATGTGCTTGTATGCTTGTATGACTTGAGTGTCAGGTTATGTGACCCCTACCTGTATGAACATGTTATGTATGGCTCTCCGGAGCCTTTAAATAAAGTACTTTGAGTTGTAGAGTTTTGTTATGATGCCATGTTGTATTTACACATATCGAGCATATTGTGTGTATGATTGAAATGCTTGGTATGTATGGGATCTGACAATCTAGTTGTTTATCCTTGGCAGCCTCTCTTGTGGGGAAATCTAGTCTAGTGCTTCCATGAGCCATAGTAGTCCGCTACAGCCCGGTTCACCGGAGTCCTGCTAGCCCAGCACTACTGCTCAGGACACTTGACTGGCCGACATGTGTTTCACTTCGTTCCTGTGTCTGTCCCTTCGGGGAAATGTCACGCGGTGACATCCGGAGTCCTGCCTAGCCTGCTACAGCCCGGGTTCCCAGAGTCCTGTTAGTCCAGTGCTACAGCCCGGATTCACATGCTGGTGACCGACATGCTCGATGTGAATCATGTATGCCTATCCCCATAGGTTAGTGCTGCTTTGGGTTCACGACTAGCCATGTCGGCCCGGGTTCTCTGTCATATGGATGCTAGCGACACTATCATATACGTGAGCCAAAAGGCGCAAACGGTCCCAGCCTTGGTAAGGCGACACCTGTGGGAATACCGTGCGTGAGGCCGCAAAGTGATATGAGGTGTTACCGGCTAGATCGATGTGACTTGGAATCGGGGTCCTCACAACGTTGGCATCAGAGCCGGACTGCCTGTAGGTTCGTTGAGCCAAACTGGTCGATGTCGAGTCTAGAAATGCTTTTGTTATATGTAAGGAAATTGATATGTAAGGCTCTTTTACTCCTTTACCCTATGCCCTCTAATCTGAGTCATTATCTTCTCATTCTACGTGGGTTAAGGACAAGGCTCTCTTCTCTCTATCAGGTTCACGTGTTACTAATCCATAGTAGCTTATAGGATTGTTGTTACAAGCCTCAGTTCAGTTCCTACTACTTTTAGTATGTTGTCAGTTCAGCCAGAACCTTGTTATGATGTTGTTGAGTGGTTTTGCAAACTGTTGTGAGTGTCTCAAATCTTCTTCTGAGCATTTATAGCCGTTATGCTGTCCGATTTATCCTAGAAAATTCTAATGCCTTTGCATTATTTTGTGCTTTCAGATGGCCACCCGTTCCTAGAACCAAGTGTTTCGTCTGACTCGGTGCCTCGATATACCCGGTCACATGGCCATGCTGGTCCGGGTGATGGTCGAGACAGGCTATTGATGGTATCCTTAATATACCGTCGAGGAGCAGTTCCGAGACTTCAATCAGAGCCAGTACCTTTGTACTGTCAGGATATATTCCTCTTATCCTGGAGCCACTGAACCCCTCCACTGCTCTTATGGACTTGGGGTTACTATTGAGATGTCCGTGCAGGATGCAGCTTACTCAATGATGACTATCATTCGAGCCAGAACTGCCTTGCTCTAGAACACCGATTTTCGCTACATGCCAGCCTCACTCCCTGGAGCACAGGGTACTATCAGGCTTTGTACTATGACTCTACACATGAGGATTCACTACTCCGCACCACCGGCGAGATGCTCGAGGACAAGGACCGCGAAAATCGGGCCTTGCGAACGGAGCTCTTCAACTCTCGTTCTGATCACTGGGCCACTTTGACTCGGTTTGCACCTGCTGTGCAGGAGGGATACATGGACATGAGGGACCTATACCCCGTACAGTCTGCATTGCCAGATTGTATGGACTGGCGTGATGTAGGTGGCATCACCCCTCCTCGTGGTCCCCGTTTGCCACCGTTTGTGGGACCAAGGCCACATCCGAGTCCCTATGGCCTGCAAGCTCCACAGGACCGTCTGTTCCCAGATGATCATGTTCCGCTTCCAGGTTTTGGTGGTGACTTTTATGAGGATTACTACAGAGCTGTGTGAGCTAGTTGTAGTTTCACTAGTTCTGTATTAGTTGTATTCTCCACAGTCCTGCGTGACTGCGGGATATGACTTGGTATGTATCACGTTCCGGAGGTGTAGAAAAATAATGTATAGGAGCTTGGAATGCCTCCGATGAGATATAACGTCTTTCACCGTAGTTGTACTCTAGCCTGGGCTTGTGCTAAACTAGGTACGGTGTGTATGACCGATTGTATATATATGACAGTTTCTATATTACCATGTCGTGCAATGAACATCTCAGCATTCCATGTTATCCATTACATTCTGCACTTCCTTGCCAAGATTGTGCCATCCTTGTCTAAACCATTGTCTTGTTTTCCTAGGATGGTCAACACCCGCAGTAACCCTGCTGCCCCGGAGTAGGGGGAAGCCAGTGCAGCTAGGGATGAGAATCTGCCTCACCCGCCTTCTCTGGCCGAAGTTATGCTAGAGGCAGAAAGAAACAAGTGTGAGAGTAACCGCTTGCTAGAGCAGATTGAGCAGAACACTGCACGTCATCAGCGAAACGACTTGGTGTCAATCAATGACTTAATCAAGTTGTACCCACCAAAGTTTAATCATTCCGTCGAGCCCCTCGATGCAGATGATTGGCTTCGCAGCATCACCCATAAGCTACGATCTGCCAACGTAGCCGAAGATGATAAGGTTACCTATGCTGCCTATCACCTCAAAGGCCCTCCTAGCCTTCGGTGGGAAAACTTTCAGGCTGTGCGCCCGGTTGGCAAAATCACTACTTGGGCTGAATTCAGTGAGGCTTTCCGTGAGCATCACATCCCGAAAGGTCTCATGGATCATAAGAGGGAAGAGTTCTGCAATTTCACCCAAGGCAGACTGACTGTGGATGCATACAACCGTGAGTTTGGAAATTTAGCACGCTATGCTACTCAATAGGTATCCATCGACACTTAGAAGCAGGCAAGGTTCCACAAGGGACTTAGCCCCGAGCTTCGTCGTGATCTTCGTCTGCACGAGTGCACCTCCTGCCAGAAGCTGGTCAATAAGGCCATCAGTGCTGAGACAGGCCAGGCCGACTATGACACTTCATGCAAGAACTCCCATGATTTTGGTTCTTCATCCGGCTCTGGATCTCAGAAGCGCCGGGTGTGGATTCCAAGCATAGCGCTGTCACCCAGGTTCACCCCGAGGCCATCCTTTGAGGCGCCTCGCACCAACCGGCAGTTTGCACCGCCTAAGACCTATGGTGGCCCTGCTGCTAATGCTGCTCCACGCCCCATTGTTGTGACATGTTTCAAGTGTGGAGAGCCGGGTCACTACAGTCGAGAGTGTCCCCAGAACAACAACCCCAACCAGTCTGGAAAGTCCGTTGGCCGTGGTAAGCCAACGGGAAAGACATTCTATGCCAAGCCAGCCACCACTACACGTGGCCATGTCAACTATGTCTCAGTTGAGGAGGCTCATGATGATCCTAACATCGTCCTTGGTATGCTCCTTGTTAATTGCCATCCGGCATCTGTTCTTTTCGATACTGGAGCATCTCATTCATTCATATCTGAGAGATATGTTCGATTGCATAACACGACATTCTGTGACATGCCCACTTCCATGGTAATTCAAACTTCGGGTTCCAAATGGCAAACTTCTAGAGTAAGCCATGGGAATGAAATTCTTGTCGATAGACTTGTCTTCCTTGCATCCTTAATAGCTCTCAAGTCCTCGGACATTAACATCATCTTGGGTATGGACTAGATGTCAGCTCATTATGCTAAGATTGATTGTGCCACTAGAACCATTCAACTTACTCACCCATCGAGCAAGACAGTCAATGTCTTAACTTGAGTGGCCAAGCGCCAGCTTTACTCCCTAAATGCCAACCCCCTTCCAGACCTTGAAGATATTCCGGTAGTCCGAGACTTCCCGGATGTCTTTCCAGAAGAACTGCCAGGTGTTCCACCTGACAGGGATGTCAAGTTCGTGATATACCTCGTTCAAGGAACCGTCCCAATTTCTGGAAGACCCTATAAGATGGCACCCTTAGAACTAGCCGAGCTTAAGAAACAACTCGATGATTCCTTGAAAAAGGGCTTCATCCATCCTAGTTCTTCTCCTTGGGCTTGCCCCGTCCGCTTCGTCAAGAAGAAGGATGGAATGGATCGGATGGTTGTAGATTACCGACCTGCCAACTTGGTCACTATCAAGAACAAGTATCCGCTCCCCACGATCAACGATCTGTATGATCAGCTCACTGGATCCTCAGTCTTATCCAAAATGGATTTGAGGTTGGGCTACCATCAAATCAAAATCAAAAACGGGGACATTCCCAAAACGGCCTTTGTTACTCGTTATGGCCAATACGAGTACACTATTATGTCCTTCGGTTTAACCAATGCCCCAGCCACCTTCTCTCGGTTAATGAACTTGGTCTTCATGGAGTATTTGGATAAATTCGTCGTGGTATACCTCGATGATATACTCGTCTACTCCAAGAGTGAGGAAGAACATGCCGAACATCTAACGCTGGTATTGACGAAACTTCGAGAGCATCGCCTTTATGCCAAATTCTCCAAGTGTGAATTTTGGTTGCCAGAAGTGACCTATCTAGGCCATGTAATCTCTGGTAAGGGTATTGCTGTCAATCCCGAGCGAGTTCAAGCCCACCTTGATTGGACTCCACCTGAGATGGTCAAGCAAGTTTGGAGCTTCCTTGGCTTAGCGAGGTATTGTCTCTGCTTTGTCGAGAATTTCTCCAAGGTTGCTAAACCTCTAACTGAACTCCTCAAGAAAGATAAAAAGTTCGAGTGGACCCCACAGTGCGAGTTCAGCTTTCAGGAACTGAAAAGATGCCTGACATCTGCTCCTGTACTTGTACCACCAGATTTCTCCAAGGGCTTTATTATCTATTGCGACGCCTCACGACAAGGACTAGGTTGCATACTCATGCAAGATCGTCAGGTAATTGCCTATGCTTCACGGCAATTACACCCCCATGAGGAAAACTATCCCACACATGATCTAGAGCTTGCAGCTGTAGTCCATGCACTTAAAACTTGGTGACATTACCTTCTCGGTAATCGTTGCGGGATCTTCACTGATCACCAAAGTCTGAAATATATCTTCACCCAACTGGATTTAAATCTCAGGCAAAGATGTTGGGTCGAGTTGATCTCAGATTACGACTTAGGGATAACCTACACCCCGGGAAAAGCCAATGTTATGGCTGATGCACTAAGTCGTAAATCCTATTGTAGCAACCTGATGTTACAACAAGGTCAACCACTTCTCCATGAGGAATTTCGAAAGCTTAATCTACACATTGTTCCTCAGGGATTCCTATCTACCTTGGTGGTGAAACCGACCCTTATGGATCATATCATAACCGCCCAACGGTATGATAAGGGGATATCTCGGATCTAGCAGAACATTGCTAGCGGAGCTGCTACGTGTTTCTCTGTGAACGATCAAGGTGTTGTCTTCTTTGAGAACCGCCTGGTGGTTCCCAAGAAACAACAACTATGGCAACCGATCCTTAAGGAAGTTCATGAATCCCCTCTCACCATTCATCCTGGTAGTACTAAGTTGTATCAAGACCTACACCAGATGTTTTGGTGGACTAGGATGAAGAGAGAAATTGCTGAATACATTGCTAGTTGCGACGTCTGTCATCGTGTTAAAGCAGAGCATCAACGGCCTGCTGACACCCTTCAACATTTGGCTATTCCTAAATGGAAATGGGATAAAATCAGTATGGATTTCATTACTGGGTTTCCCAGGACCAAGAAAGGGAATAATGCTATCTTTGTCGTTGTCGATCATCTTTCCAAAGTAGCCCACTTCCTACCTGCTCGTGAGAGTATAACCGCTAGCCAGCTAGCTGCCTTCTACATCTCCCGAATAGTGTCTTTTCATGGTGTCCCATTGGAAATTAACTCAGACCGTGGGAGTCTCTTCACCTCTCGATTTTGGGAAAGTTTCCAAAATGCTATGGGAACTCGTCTCTCTTTTAGCACCGCCTTCCACCCCCAATCAAGTGGTCAAGTAGAGCGAGTTAATCAAATTCTGGAGGATATGCTCCGAGCTTCTGCCATCTCTTTCGGTATGGAATGGGAGAAATGCCTTCCATTCGCGGAGTTCTCTTATAACAATAGTTATCAAGCCAGCTTGGGCAAAGCTCCTTTCGAAGTTCTCTATGGACGAAAATGTCGAACGCCTCTTAACTGGTCAGAAATCGGGGAAAGACAACTCTTTGGCCCGGATATGATTCAGGAAGCAGAAGAGCAGGTTTGTGTTATTCGTGAGAAATTGCAAATAGCCCAATCTCGTCAAAAGAGCCAATATGACCGCAAACATAAGCCCATGACTTATGAAATCGGCGACAAGGCTTACCTTCGGGTTACTCCTTTAAAGGGAACCCATCGTTTCGGTATCAAAGGAAAATTGGCTCCTCGTTACATTGGACCCTTTCGCATTCTGGCCAAACAAGGAGGAGTTGCCTACCAATTGGAACTACCTCCGCATCTTTCCAGAGTTCACGATGTCTTCCACATTTCTCAACTCAGGCGTTGCTTCGCGGATCCTATCAGTGGAGTGGACCACGAAACGCTTGATCTCCAAGATAATCTCACATATCGAGAATATCCCATTCGTATCCTTGATCAAGCCGAGCATACCACTCGACGCCATAACATCAAATTTCTCAAGGTTCAATGGTCACACCACTCTGAAAAGGAAGCCACTTGGGAAAGGGAGGATCGTCTTCGACTTGAGTACCCCACCTTCTTCCCAACAGATCCTAAATCTCGGGACGAGATTCTTTTGAGTGGGGGTGAGTTGTCATACCCTAGCTAGTTCATGCATTAGATTGTTGCATCATGTCTACTTTCCAGAAAACTGAAATGGGGATGACAGAACCCCCAGCACTCACGTGGAAACAACTAGGGTTTACTAAAATCTTTTTCAATGAACCTGAAATGCCCTTCTAAAAAGTTCACCCTTTTTGTTTTGGGGTTAGAACCTCTGACAAAATGGGTTCACATTTTTCCAGGACACATAAGGTCATTGGATTAAGTAATTACTATTTGCATTTGGGAAACTTAAATCCTATAAATATTTTAAAATGCCCAAATAATCTTGAAAGTATTTTTAGGCTGTTGAGAATATTCTCAAATGTGCCTCTGAATATTTTCAGGTTTTTCCTAAATGGAATAGTATTTTTACTATTTCAAAAGCAGAGAGCAGAGGCTTACCTGGCGCTTACCTAGCAGGCCCACCTAGCCGGCCCAGCCCAGCCACCGCTCCAACGAGCTGCTTGGCTCGGCCAGGCAGGCAGGCAGGTGCTCGACACCGGCACCAGCGCGCGCCATGCAGCTGCCTGCCGGCCTGCTTCTTCCCCTCGCCGTTCTGCTGCCCTAGGTCGGTCACCCACTCTTCCCCCGAGCTTGTAGACACGCCCCTTCCTCCCCACCTCCTCTCCCTCACTCTCCCGCACCATGGCCGACGCTGCCGCGCCAGCGCCACCGTGATAACCGCGTCCGCCGTTGTCCCGTGCCGCGTCACCATGTCCGTTCGCTCCGCCGTCGTCGTCCACGTCGAGCAGGCCGAGCCCCGAGCGCTCGCCCACTCTAGAGTCGCCCCTGACCCCGTCTTCCCCAACTCCGGCCGCCGAGATCACCATCGTCGCCCCGCTCAGCTCCGGCCTTCCCCGAGCCCGCTTCGACGCTTGCTGCAATCGCTGTGAGCTCAGCTCCATCCTCCCCCTCTCCGTTAACTCTCTCCTACACCGTATGCACCGCACCACATTCACCCGCACCCGCTGCCGCCGAGCTCGTCGCTGACGTGACTCCGGCCACCCACTGGCCACACCACCTTGACCAACGCACTCACCGCACTCGCAGGAACCCGTAGCACTACTCTACGCGCCTCGCCGTGCCCCGTAGACTCGGGTTTGACCTCACCCGAGCTCCGGCAGCCGCACAATTCATCGTCGACGACATTTCCGGCCACCCCGAGCTCCACCACTGCCATCCAACGACGTGGCTTGCTCCCAGCTACGCGTAGATGCTCTCCGCCGCCCATTTGGTCACCGGAGCACGAACCCCACACTGCTCTGCTGCGTCTGGCCTCTTTGGCGGCTAAACGCCAGCGAGTATGACTTCGTTTGACCCTGGTTGACCCCGTGTGGGCCCAGGTTGACTCCCCCCGAGTCTATGACAAGTGTGACCGCTCTTCTAATTAACTTAGATTAGCACTAACTAAATCTAGTTAGTTAATTAACTACTGACACGCAGGTCCCACTGGTCAGGTTTGACCTGGACCGGCCCCGTTGACCACTGACGTCACCCTGACGCAATGCTGACGCGATAATTCAATTACTGGAATTATTCTTATACAGGAAATTCCAGAAAATAGTACAAACTTCAAAAATTCATAACTTTTAATCTGTAACTCCAACTGCAAAGATTTATATATGAAATTTGATCAGAAAAATTCAATCTTTCCATCGTAACGGTTTCATGCATGAAGAAACACTTTAACCTTGCTGTTTAGGTGAAACAAGCTAATGCACTTATATGGCTTAGGAACTTAAGCTTCGATTTGAATCCTTGATTCAAATGGACCCAAACCAACTTGTTTCACAATGCATTAGCCAGGACACCTCATATTGCCATGTCATAGCATGCATCATATTATTGCATATTGCCATGTGATGATTATGCTCTGTGATGTCTTTCATGATAGGTTCTGCCTCCGAGGATATTTCCGAGTATCCAACTGAAGGGCAGTACCCTACTACTACTCCATCTGGCAAGCAACCCCATTGATCATATCGATACAATCCCATGTTCTCGCTCCTGTTCTCATTTACTGCATTAAGACAACAGCGTTTCAAACTGCTGTGTGTTGCGGTAGTTGAACCCTTACCCTCTGCATGACCTGTCATTGCCACAGTAACTAGATGAAATCCACTAGCAGGTGTAGGAGTTGATTGAGCCATGTATGTGTTTCCTACCTTGCTATGCCTGCTATGCTTAGAGTTGTGTCAGGTCTGGTTCATCTGGGTGATGGGCTAGAGTGAAATGATTACGTCGGTAATGTGAGGGATGTGTTGAACATGATTTGGTAAAGGTATCGAAGAGAGGCCATGTAGGAGTACATGGTGGGTTGTTTCATTGAGGCCATCCCTAAGAACTGAGATCTATATGTGTGATTTAAGAATGAGTTACTACCATGCATTGGAATCCTTAATTGACCCTCTCAGCTTCTTAACCACCCTAGTACTCTGTCCAGGAGTTGTAACTAGTTTCTGGTGTTTGTAGGTTATGTGTTGGCGGCCGTGCGTAGCGCTGACCCCAGGGGTGGGCTATGATGTGGTGGATACACCGTGGCACGGTGTACCGAGCCACCCGTTTGGTGTCTCAGGAACCCTGTTCACATCGTTCGGGGCCGTATGTGGAAACCTCGGCCGGACTCCGTGCGGATGGAACCTGGATCGGCGATAAACCTGGACTAGAGACTTGAGTGTTTAGGTAGGCCGTGGCCGACACCCTCGTTGGGCTTCCGCTTGAAGGTTGCCGAGTACATATCGTGTAAACGATGATAAGTGGTGAGGAAGTACACCCCTGCAGGTTTAACATCATCTATTCGAATAGCCGCGTCCGTGGTAAAGGACGACTTGGTTGCCTATGCAGTTCATAGACAAGTGAATGGTTACTACTAAAAGACTCAAGATAAGTGTGAGTACCGAGGATGGCCCTCTCGTAGGATGACGAGGCCGGATTCTCGGTGGAGTATTGTGTTGGTGATTAGTGGACTTGTGTGCGAAAACTATTTTACAAGTGGTGTCTTGTAGGATAGCTTAGCCAAGAGTCAAAGCTGGCTTGCTGCAATAACTCCACCACCTTCTTGAGAATGAGCATGTATAGTAGGATCTGTTGTAAGTCTTGCTGAGTACCTTTGTACTCATGTTGCTTTAATTACTGTTTTCAGACGACAACACCGCCCCCTCCGATGGGTTTTATCTAGACCTCGACGTCGATGAGTGACTTGCCACCGAGGTGGTGATTCTGGCCATGGAGGGCCCTATGTAGATAGACAGGCTTCATCAAGCCTTCTTTCTTTCTAGTGTCTGTACTCAGACTAATTTGCTTCCACATGTGCTTGTATGCTTGTATGACTTGAGTGTCGGGTCATGTGACCCCTACCTATGTGAACATGTTATGTATGGCTCTCCGGAGCCTTTAAATAAAGTACTTTGAGTTGTAGAGTTTTGTTGTGATGCCATGTTGTATTTACACGTATCGAGCATATTGTGTGTATGATTGAAATGCTTGGTATGTGTGGGATCCGATAATATAGTTGTTTATCCTTGGCAGACTCTCTTATGTGGAAATGTAGTCTAGTGCTTCCATGAGCCATAGTAGTCTGCTACAGCCCGGTTCACAGGAGTCCTGCTAGCCCAGCACTACTGCTCAGGACACTTGACTGGCCGACATATGTTTCACTTCGTTCCTGTGTCTGTCCCTTCGGGGAAATGTCACGCGGTGACATCCGGAGTCCTTCCTAGCCTGCTACAGCCCGGGTTCCCGGAGTCCTGTTAGCCTAGTGCTACAGCCCGGATTCACATGCTGCTGACCGACATGCTCGATGTGAATCATGTATGCCTGTCCCCATAGGTTAGTGCCGCTTTGGGTTCACGACTAGCCATGTCGTCCCGGGTTCTCTGTCATATGGATGCTAACGACTCTATCATATACGTGAGCCAATAGGCGCAAACAGTCCCAGGCCATGGTAAGGCGACACCCGTGGGAATACCGTGCGTGAGGCTGCAAAGTGATATGAGGTGTTACCAGCTAGATTGATGTGACTTGGAATCGGGGTCCTGACAAAATCGTAGCAAAAGTAGAGAGAACGTGCAACACAAAATCATAGCAGTGCAGAGATCTACTCCCTCCGTTCCAAAATAGATGACCTAGGCGGGCTATTTTGGCCTAGTGGGTTTCAGTGATATGATGTGGTATAGTGCCGTCCAGTCTTCGCGTGTGGTAGCAGTATTGCGCGTACAATAAGTTTTCTTGAAGAAGCGGAATTTAACGAAGTCATGATGGTTCCTTCGTCCGAACAACTTACAGTGGGAAAGGTTGGGCTTGCGATACGACCGGGCATAGACGAGGATAATTTTGTGCATGGCAGGTGGACCGGGATGGTCGACATCCCACATGTCGGCGAATGAAAGTATTCTTTCCGATATAGAGGAAGAGCAACGAGTATTCATTGTTTATTTTTGATGAAAGCTATTGTCTCCACTGCTACGACGGAGGAGTGTGAAACACGGCAGCCCAGTGAACTTGGCATGTGCACCACTCCCTCCTTCCTCATGTAATGCCCGGGTTACAAGTTTTTCTCACTTTCTCTCTATCTATTTCCTCTCAAATATTTTTTACCTTTCTTTTTTTAAGACACAATTGTTTTTATGCCTTTTTTAGAATTATTTTTTATACCTAGGAGCACGTGTAGAGACGGGCTCTTGCAGAGCCCACTCCTTGACTTTGTCAATGCCTCTCTCTCCTCCACATAAGAAGTACTACTTGCTATGCATGCATGCGGCGGGCAGCTGGCATCTTGAGGGGCTAGGGCGGTGAGAGCGGTCTCCGGAAGTTGTCCGGACTCCAGCATGGCCCACCTCACATTATCACCATATATTTCTTGGAGTCTGTGCGCGGCGGGCGGGCAATCTCTTCTCCCTCCCCCGTTTCTCTCTTCTCAGCCGATGCCCGCCGAGCGATTAGATTTGGGCGATCAATGGTTTATTCAATTACGGTCCCACATGTTAGTGAAATTGCAAGACAACACGTGTCCCCTCTGGTGAGCGGCGTGCGAGCCGGACTGTCGGGGTTGCGACGCGTACGAGTCATAAGTGTGCCGCCTTTTCCTTTAGAACTTGCAAAGCGCAACATTTTCGCGCGATCGATCGATAGAAATCCAGAACAAAATGACGAGGGCGGTGCTTTCCTGCTCGTTAGGCGGGCTAGTTCGAGTGATATGATGTGCTACAGTGCCGTCCACTTGCTCCATTTTTATGTAAGCAAGAGTTTACACTGTTACGCGGGAGGAGTGTGAAACACCGCGGATCTGATTTTGATCGAGGGATAACTGTTCCCTGCCAAATAATGGAGGATTGTTAGTGATTATAGCATGATAGTTAGGGCATCTCCAGTGCTGGCCCACAAATTTACACCGGCATATGTCCGAGGACACTGACGGATGCCATCCGTTGCTGCCCGCATACCTCTCGACAACTATATGAACTAACTGAACGAAATTCATGCAAACAAAGCAAATTTCAAATTAACCGGATGAAATTCATTACATTTCGAAAACTTTTCTACAAACTAGACGAAATTCATTACATATTTCGCACAAACCGTACTAAAACCTACTGTAAACCTAATCTAAACGATCGTCGGCGCCCGACCACCATGTCCGGCCATGAACCTGAGAAAGCCGGCCATTGCCTTTGCCTCCTCCTCATCCGCCTCGACAACCTCCTCCTCCGGAGCACAAGGTTGTGAAGATATTCGCCTCCACATCGCCGTCAAGCGGCTAATCGGCCGCCGATGTTTACCGACCAAGCTTGGCATCGACTGAGTGGAGTAGCGGTGGCCTTCCCAGGACCAGAGCGGTGGCAACCTATCGTGTACTACTCTTCCTCGCTGTCGGCTGCGCCCGCGCACGCGCGCCGGCTTCGTTGTCGTGGTGGTGGAGGGCGGCCGGGGGGGGGGGGGGGGTGCCGGCGATCTCCTTCATTTGCTCCTGCGACAGTACATCGAAGAGAGCTTTGGAGCGCGCCCGGAGCGGAGCCGCCGATGTCCCTCGTCTGCTCCTGCGATTGTACGTCCAAGAGAGCTTCGGAGCGCCAGGAGGCCATGGTTGAAGTGGTGCCTACAAAAGGAAGGGACCATAGGAGAATAAGTGTGGGTCTTTCGCTATGGCTGGGAGCTGGGGCTCAAGATAATATAGCGGGCGAATGGCAATGAGCCGGGGCAGACGGATGGACAACTGGCGTCGGAGTAGGTTCGTCGGGCGCGAATGAGGACGGTGCTTCAGTGACTTAACTGCAGATGGGTTTGGGTTACTGACATGTGGGCCCAACGGGCATCTGGCCCGCATGTCAGTGACACACCAATTGCACCTGCAGTTAAGTCCGGTGAATGCGGCATTGACATTCTGGAGAGTGTAGCGACCCGACCCAAAATCGGTCAAGTCTCTGTGTAGCTATACCATCCCAAGATCATGCTGGCACACACAGTACATTGATGAAAAGATTCAAAGTTCAATCACACCTGAATTTATTACACGATTCTCATATCGAGTCTTTATTACAATAGAATAAATTCGGCCGAAGGCCAACTCATGAGAAATAAACTAAATAAAGCTGCAGAAGCATAGACGAATAGCGAGTCCATCCGACTCCATAGGGCAATCGCCAAGCGTAGATCGTGGCCTCACTCCTGGTCGGAAAACTCCTCTGCAACATAAGACATTCCAGCTGTGTAGGTCAGCATTTTGAATATGCCGGCAAGTCATAGAGAGAACAACAATAAAATTTCTAACACTATATGCAATTTGGCTGTGGGGCTCTAAGTTTTATGTCTTTGCGAAAAGCCAATTTTTCCCTATATCAAGGACTTGCTTGCAATTACTACAAAATTTTGGTTGTTATTGAGATGGTTCCGCCAACCAATGTCTCATTCCCAATTATTAAATAACCACTCAATTAATTTAGTTCGGTGTTGAGATTTCCGAAATACTCCAATTTCCAGAGGCTCATTTGTCCGTAACTAGGGACACGGCTAATCGATTAGGTTGTTACTCTGTAGAGTCTTGTGCACTTTACCCACAAGAATCGTTCCCTCCTTTATGTCCTCGCACTGCCTGCTGTTTGAAGACGGGATGAACGAAACAGGGTCTCCCGTAGAGTTTCTCTGAGCCCTGCGGTACCCATCCATGTCCTACCGTTCTTCTACATCTGCTGGCACCATCCGTCCAGAGTCACGCCTAGGGTTAACCCAGCTAGAGCCCATAATGGCTTGCGGCTGCACAGGTAAGCTTCCGGTCAAAGGGTATCCATCCGTCTCTTCATGGCTGGGTGAAGCTTTCCGCAAGATGTCATGGCGCTCCTCCATGCATCCCGGCCATCCGCTGGTTCCTCCAGGTGCCCGTCAACCGTCCTCCACCCAGTAGTGAATTTGAAGTCCATCTTGAGCTTGAAGTCATGGGGTTGTCATCATCTTGACTCTCACATCTCCCTTATGAAACACTCAACCAACCCCGTCTACGAGCATAGCAAAATAAACTACATCGTCCCGGGCAATGGTAGCAAGGGGAAGTGGGTTCATCCTACCTAATGATACTACTCAAGAACATAACTTAAAATTCTCCTACTGCATGCATGGTGGGGAGGAATAATTCTAATGCAACAAAATCATAGGTATTGTAAAACATGATCAAATAACTTGCCTGGCTAACGGTCTTCAAATGCTAGTGACTCGAGATAGCAAGCTTCGCACTCCGGAAATTCTATCGAGTCAAACAATAGCACAAATAAGTATTTCACTAATGACATATCAGCAAACTAAAGGAAAACACACAAGCACTCAAACCAAAAATCAAAGAAAACTCGAGGAAAACAAAATCAAGGTTTCCATCACATCAAGCTACAACAAAGAAATAGTTTTAACCTAGTAACACTTTTCTTTACAGATCCAAAACAACGGTTTTACTAACTAACATAAAGGAAAACAACATACAAACTAGGTGCAAAAAGATTCAAACCAATATCTATTATAGAACTCCTATTATACCTAAAACAAAACTATTAAGAAAATAAAATAAAACTTTTTATTTTGCTGTAAATAAATGTTCACTCACTGTAACTACAAAAACTAATCTAAAATAAATTATAATATAGGAAAAATAAAATTTTAAAAAAACTAGAACAGCAGAAACTAACAGCAAGCTAAATAAACTAGAAAAGCTTGTTTTCGCATAAAAACTATTTTCATAAAGACTAAAAATGCCCAAATAAATTCCTACTGCTAGACAAAGTCAAAACAAAGCAGTGACAAAAAGAATCACTAAAAAAACTAATCCTAACTCAATTTATAACAGAAAAACTAATCTGACTGAAACTAATATAAAACAATTTTTAAAAACCTAAACAGGGCGGAATCTAATTTCTACAGCAACTAAAGGAAATTTGCAAACTAGAGAAAAACGAATCAACTAAAAATATTAAATAACTTAAAAGATATAGATTTTACAAAACTGGAACTATTCTGTTAAAAACAGAAACGAAAAAAATTAAAATAAAACACCTAGGCGCTAACAGGGCGAAACAGTGAGCGATCCTGAAACTAAACATCGCTCGGGCATTATATAAACTAAACCGTGCACGCGCTTAATAACAGAAAACCGACCGGTTCGATCTAACTAAACCAGGTAAATAAACCGGAAACAAACCGTGAACTAAAACCGGCCGAATAAAAATAAACCGTACCCCTTCGCTAGTCTAATCTAAGCCCTAGGTTTCAGATCTAACGGCGAGGGGAGGTGGCGGCATACAGCGGCGGAGGTCGACGGCGACAGAGGGTGGCGGAGGTCGGCGTCGAGCGGGGCGGGGTCTCCGGCGATCGGCGAGGGTGGCGAAGACGTCGGGCGGATGCGGCGGAGCTTGGGGAAGTCGGGGCGGAGTTGTTGGAGCTCGGGGACGGCACAGACGTCGGGTGCGAGGCGAAACTGAGCCCGCTGCTCTGCAGCTCCGGCGGGTGGCGGACGAGCTCGGGGTCGTCTCTGCTGTGGACAAGAGGGCCACAGAACATGTCAAAAAAGTGGGAAACGGCGACTGAAGTACGTGGGTGGAAATTGGGATCGAGGGAGTACTCACCGGAGTCAGAACGGGCAGCAAACTGTGGCGGCAACAACGAGATGCGTTTGGTGAGGGCGCGAGCTGCGGTGGGTTTTGGGCTAGGGTTTTAGGGGTATCGGGGAAGGGGAGCGAGGGGTTTATATAGGGCATGTACTTGGGCGAGGGGGCGACGCGGGATCGCGATCTCATTGAATTCGGACGCGGCGGCGGCGTCGAACGCGCTCTGGCGCGGCAGTGGGCAAGGGGAAAGAGAAGGGGTGGGGTCCCCGGGTCAGTGAGAGGGAGAGAGGAGGGGGCGAGCGGGCGACCGAGGGGAGAGGGGTTCGGGCGCGGGCGCGCTGGCCTGCTGTCGGCTGGGCCGGCTCGGGTGCTTGTGGGCTGCGGCTCGGCGTTGCTGGGCCGGTTGGCCTGGGCGTCGGCGGGGCCGGTTGGCCTGGCTCACGCCTGGGCCTTTTTTTCGAATTAAGGCAGAGAGAGAAAAATAAAATAAGAGAATTCTATAATATTTTTACATAGGACATATATATATATCATAATTCTCAGGGGAAATAATCCTATAGCGTGGACATTTTTATAGAGGCAAAACAGAAACTAAAAAAAACATTTTCTGCAAACTCCAAATAAAATTCAAATTTGAATTCAAACCTTTTGGCAGTATTTTCTTCCGACATTTTTGGAGTGTCATGTTAGCTCCTCTCATACTTTTTCTCAAGTATTTGTCAGGGATATTGAGGTAGATTTTCAAATGCGAAGTTGAATCCAAATTAAACCGAAACTCAAAAGCCTCTGAAAATTTCCAAATGCCACTCAATTAAAACAAAATGCATAGATGCTTAGCTAATAATTGTAAAACATTCCAAATTGCAAATTTGGGATGTTACAAACCTACCCACCTTAAGATGAATCTCGCCCTCGAGATTCGGGTTGGCTAGCAAATAGGTGCGGGTGGTCTCGACGGAGATCTTCTTCTCGCTCCCAGGTGGCTTCCTCCTCAGAATGATGACTCCACAGAACCTTGCAAAACTTGATGATCTTGCTGCGGGTAACTCTGTTCGCAGTCTCGAGAATCCTGACGGGTTTCTTCTCGTAAGTTAGATCACTTTCGAGCTGTATGGCCTCTAGGGGCACTGTGTCTCTCAAAGGAATATCGGCCATCTCAGCATGGCATTTCTTTAGCTGGGAAACATGGAAGACATCATGAACTCCTGACAATCCTTCTGGCAATTCCAGCTTGTATGAAACTTCTCCTCTACGTTCGAGGATTTTGTAGGGGCCAATGAACCTGGGTGCTAATTTTCCTTTAACACCAAATCTCTTGATTCCACGAAGTGGGGACACACGGAGATAGGCTCTGTCTCCAACTTCATACGTTACCTCCTTGCGTTTACTGTCGGCATAACTCTTCTGTCTTGACTGGGCGATCTTGAGCCTATCTCGAATCAGTTTGACCTTCTCTTCGGAGTCTGTGATAAGATCGGGACCAAAAAGCTTTCGGTCTCCAACACCATCCCACAGCAATGGTGTTCTGCACCTCCTTCCGTATAGAGCTTCGAAAGGGGCCATCTTCAAACTGGTCTGATAGCTGTTGTTGTACAAGAACTCTGCGTATGGCAGATTGTCATCCCAGCTAGACCCATAGTCTAGCGCACAGGCTCTCAACATGTCCTCCAGAATCTGGTTGACTCTCTCGGTCTGTCCATCTATCTGCGGATGAAAAGTTGTACTGAACTCCAGCCTCGTACCCAAAGTTTCATGCAACTGATTCCAAAACTTTGAGGTAAATTGCGTTCCTCTATCTGACACGATACTCCTTGGAACTCCATGCAGACATACGATCCTGGTGATGTATATCTTGGCTAACTTAGCGCTGGTATATGTAGTCTTCACGGGAATGAAATGAGCTACCTTGGTCAAGTGATCAACCACTACCCAGATAGAATCATAACCTGAATGGGTCTTGGGTAATCCTGTGATAAAATCCATTCCAAGTTTTTCCCATTTCCACTCGGGAATCGGCAGTGGTTGAAGTAACCCTGCCGGCTTCTGATGCTCAGCCTTTACTCGCTGACAAACATCGCATACTGCTACGTACTCGCCAATATCCTTCTTCATACCTGTCCACGAGAAACTTTCCTTCAAATCCAGATACATCTTGGTGTTGCCTGGGTGAATCGAGTACGGTGAATCATGGGCCTCCTGAAGAATTAACTTCCCGACCTCTGGGTCATTGGGCACATATATGCGATCTGCAAACCATAAAGTTCCGTGTTCATCCTCATGGAAACCTTTAGCCTTTCCGTTACTCATCTTTTCCTTTATCTCTGCAATTTCCTTGTCTGTCTTCTGGGCCTCACAGATCTTTTCGGTCAGAGTGGACTGAATATCCAAGGTGGCGACAAATCCTCTTGCTACTATTTCCAATCGGAGATCTCTGAGACTGTCGGCTAAATTCTGAGGTAATCCTCCAGCTATGAGGGTGTTCACATGGCTTTTATGGCTAAAGACATCTGCCACCCTGGGTGGTAATGCAATCTCATATAATAGTCCTTGATCAATTCAAGCCATCTCCTTTGTCTGAGGTTCAACTCCTTCTGCGTGAAGATGTACTTCAAGCTCTTATGATCCGAGTAAACATCACAACTATTTCTGACAAGGAAATGTCTCCACGTCTTGAGTGCGTGCACTACGGCTGCTAACTCCAAATCGTGCGTGGCATAATTCATCTCATGAGGTCGTAGCTGTCTGGAGGTATAAGCTACAACTTTTCCTTCCTGCATGAGCACTCCTCCGAGCCCTTGAAGAGAAGCGTCACAATACACCTGGTAGTCCTTGTGTATGTCCGGCAAAATGAGTACTGGGGCTGTAACCAGACGTTTCTTCAACTCCTGAAAACTGGCTTCAGAATCCTCGGTCCAAATTTACTTTGTTTCCTTCTTCAACAGCTCGGTCATGGGTCTAGCAATCTTGGAGAAATTCTCGATAAATCTCCGATAGTATCCTGCGAGTCCGAGAAAACTGCGGATCTCCTTGACTGAGGTGGGGGATTGCCAGTTGGTGACCGATTCAACCTTGGTGGGGTCGACTGCTATTCCTTCTCCCGAAATAACATGTCCGAGGAATCAGACTTCCTTCAACCAAAATTCACATTTGCTGAACTTGGCATATAACTGATGTTCTCGGAGTTTCTCTAGGACTAGACGCAGATGTTCCTAGTGCTCTTCCTCGCTCTTGGAGAAAACCAAGATGTCATCGATGAACACCACGACAAACTTGTCCAGATATTCCACAAATACCTTGTTCCTCATGCTCATGAAATATGCAAGGGCATTAGTCAATCCGAATGACATGACAGTATACTCATATAAACCATACCTGGTGGTGAAGGCTGTTTTGGGTATATCCTGTTCACGAATCTTCAGCTGATGATACCCTGATCGAAGATCGATCTTGGAAAATACTTTCGCGCCGACTAGCTGATCAAATAAATCATTAATCATCAGTAGAGGGTACTTATTCTTGATGGTCACGTCGTTCAATGAACGATAATCTACAACCATTCTTAGGGTTCCATCCTTCTTCTCTACCAAAAGAACTGGGGCTCCCCAAGGTGAAGAACTTGGGCGAATATATCCTTTCTCCAATAATTCCTTGATTTATTGCTTGATCTCTTCCAAATCATTCGGGGGCATCCGATAAGGTCTCTTGGATATTGGGGCTGTGCCAGGCAATAATTCGATCATAAATTCTATTTCTCTATCCGGTGGCATTCCTGGTAATTCTTCCGGAAATACATCCGGAAAATCTTGTACTATAGGCACTTCCTCCTGAACCACTCCCGTGAGGGAATTCACCCGCTTCTTTATCGGTGTGCGCCCGGATACATACTTGATCCTCTTCTGCTCTGGGGTGGTGAGCAAAATCGTCTTGCGGGCATAGTCGACGTTCCCTTCAAACTTTGTCAACCAGTCCATGCCTAGGATCACGTCCAATCCCTGGGATTCTAGGACTATGAGGTCTACGGGAAAATCATGATTTCTGATGCTGAGGGTTGAATGACAGCCTAAGCCTGCCATCATCTCTCGTCCTAGAGAAGTGACTTGGATCGGGGTTCTAAGGGTCCTAGTGGGCAACCCTTATTTTTCCACAACTACCCTTGATATCAATGAATGCGTTGCACCGGAATCAAAGAGTACCAATACTGGATGTGAATTTAATAAAAACTTACCAACCATAGTTTCTGGTTGATCATAGACGTCCTCCACGTCAATGTGATTCACCTGAGCACGAGGAAAAGGGTTGGGCTTCTTTGCTGAGCTTCCGTTGCCGTTGCCGTTGCCGTTCCCATTCCTCTGCTTGACATCTGGACAATCGGTGGCGTAGTGCCTTATCTTCTAGCACTTGAAACAGGTGATATGACTCAGATCCTTCTGAGTCAGAGTCAGGGGTTGTTGTCGTGGTTGCGATTGTTCCCATTCCCTCCATGGTTATGTCCTCCATGATTGTGTCCTCCATGGTTGTGATGGTTATGTCCTCCCGAGTATGGGGCATAGCGGGGCTTCTGCTGAGCTCCGGAGTTGTACTTTCCCTGGCTGTATTTCCGCTTGCGGCTTTCAATCTGTTGCTGCTTGCCTTCAAGTATAGTGGCCTTGTCTACTAGCTCCTGGTAGTTATTGAAGGTAGCCACCATTAGCTGCATCCCCAGCTCATCATTGAGTCCCTCAAGAAACTTCTCCTATTTTGCGGCATCTGTGGCCACGTCATCTGGGGCATATCGAGATGACTTGTTGAACTCATCTACATACTGCCCCACAGTATGATTCCCCTGGCGTAAGTTGTGGAACTCATGCTTCTTCAGACTCATGGCTCCAGCTGAGACATGTGCGGTGCGGAAAGCCTGCTGGAACTGATCCCATGTCAGGGTGGCGACCGGATAAGTGGCGGTGTAGTTTTCCCACCAAGAGGCTGCAGGTCCATTCAGTTGATGTGCAGGAAAACGCACCTTCTCAGCATCTGTGCATCCAACAGTTGTTAGATCCCTTCCGATCTTGCAGAGCCAATCATCAGCTACAATCGGCTCGGTGCTACTAGAGAACACCGGCGGATTCAGCCTTAGGAACCGGGTTAGGTTATCGACAGGGGGTGGTGGCGGTGGATTGTTGTTGTTGTTGCCCTGGTTTTGGATGAGCATTTGCATTAAGGCATTCTGCTGTTGAATCAGCTGGGTGAGCTCCGGCGGGAAAGTGAAACCGGGGTCACGTCTCGGAGGCATCTGGTGTTATGGAGTGGATGAGAAATTAGAATAGAACAAGAGTCTAATGAGAAAATAGCACTACCCAAATGAATGCACAAACACAATCACACCAATCATTTATTCATTCTCAATAACAAAATCGGTCAAGTCTCTGTGTAGCTGTACCATCCCAAGATCATGCTGGCACACACAGTACATTGATGAAAAGATTCAAAGTTCAATCACACCTGAATTTATTACACGATTCTCATATCGAGTCTTTATTACAATAGAATAAATTCGGCCGAAGGCCAACTCATGAGAAATAAACTAAATAAAGCTGCGGAAGCGTAGACGAATAGCTAGTCCATCCGACTCTGTAGGGCAATCGCCAAGCATAGATCGTGGCCTCACTCCTGGTCAGAAACTCCACTGCAACATAAGATGTTGCAGCCGTGTAGGTCAGCATTTTGAATATGCCGGCAAGTCATAGAGAGAAGACTATACGCAATTTGGCTGTGGGGCTCTAAGTTTTATGTTTTTGTGAAAAGCCAATTTTTCCCTATATCAAGGACTTGCTTGCAATGTCTCATTCCCAATTATTAAATAACCCCTCAATTAATTTAGTTCGGTGTTGAGATTTTCGAAATACTCCAATTTCCAGAGGCTCATTTGTCCGTAACCGGGGACACGGCTAATTGATTAGGTTGTTACTCTGTAGAGTCTTGTGCACTTTACCCACAAGAATCGTTCCCTCCTTTATGTCCTCGCACTTCCTGGTGTTTGAAGACGGGATGAACGAAACAGGGTCTCCCGTAGAGTTTCTCTGAGCCCTGCCAGTACCCATCCATGTCCTACCGTTCTTCTACATCTGCTGGCACCGTCCGTCCAGAGTCACGCCTAGGGTCAACCCAGCCAGAGCCCATAATGGCTTGCGGCTGCACAGGTAAGCTTCCGGTCAAAGGGTATCCATCCGTCTCTTCGTGGCTGGGTGAAGCTTTCCACAAGATGTCATGGCGCTCCTCCATGCATCCTGGCCATCCGCTGGTTCCTCCAGGGTGCCCGTCAACCGTCCTCCACCCAGTAGTGAATTTGAAGTCCATCTTCAGCTTGAAGTCATGGGGTTGTCATCATCTTGACTCTCACATCTCCCTTATGAAACACTCAACCAACCCCGTCTACGAGCATAGCAAAATAAACTACATCGTCTCGGGCAATGGTAGCAAGGGGAAGTGGGTTCATCCTACCTCATGATACTACTCAAGAACATAACTTAAAATTCTCCTATTGCATGCATGGTGGGGAGGAATAATTCTAATGCAACAAAATCATAGGTATTGTAAAACATGATCAAATAACTTGCCTGGCTAATGGTCTTTAAATGCTAGTGACTCGAGATAGCAAGCTTCGCACTCCGAAAATTCTATCGAGTCAAACAATAGCACAAATAAGTATTTCACTAATGACATATCAGCAAACTAAAGGAAAACACACAAGCACTCAAACCAAAAATCAAAGAAAACTCGAGGAAAACAAAATCAAGGTTTCCATCACATCAAGCTACAACAAAGAAATAGTTTTAACCTAGTAACACTTTTCTTTACAGATCCAAAACAACGGTTTTACTAACTAACATAAAGGAAAACAGCATACAAACTAGGTGCAAAAAGATTCAAACTAATATCTATTATAGAACTCCTATTATACCTAAAACAAAACTATTAAGAAAATAAAATAAAACTTTTTATTTTGCTGTAAATAAATGTTCACCCTCTGTAACTACAGAAACTAATCTAAAATAACAGAAAAAGAAAATTTAAAAAAAACTAGAACAGCAGAAACTAACAACAAGCTAAATAAACTAGAAAAGCTTGTTTTCGCATAAAAACTATTTTCATAAAGACTAAAAATGCCCAAATAAATTCCTACTGCCAGACAAAGTCAAAACAAAGCAGTGACAATAAGAGAATTCTATAATATTTTTATATAGGACATATATATATATCATAATTCTCAGGGGAAATAATCCTATAGCATGGACATTTTTATAGAGGCAAAACAGAAACTAAAAAAACATTTTCTGCAAACTCCAAATAAAATTCAAATTTGAATTCAAACCTTTTGGCAATATTTTCTTCTGACATTTTTGGAGTGTCATGTTAGCTCCTCTCATACTTTTTCTCAAGTATTTGTCAGGGATATTGAGGTAGATTTTCAAATGCCAAGTTGAATCCAAATTAAACCAAAACTCAAAAGCCTCTGATAATTTCCAAATGCCACTCAATTCAGACAAAATGCATAGATGCTTAGCTAATAATTGTAAAACATTCCAAATTGCAAATTTGGGATGTTACAGAGAGACGATGACCGTTTCGGGCGGGAAGCGCACGCTAGCGACGGAAGGGGTTTCGGTGTGCAGTGGCACTAAGATCGGTCGCTCACGATAGTCCATACTCCGTACCATACTACCATAGTACCCCCTCTAGCTTAGGCTGTTTTATAGATTGTCGTTGTGATGGACGATATATATGAGCAAGGCGGTCCGAGTATGACCGTTGGTGTTGAGCTAGGTGAATACATGCTCGGCGTTCGCGTAGGCCTCCATCAAACATCTAAACAGTAATGTCAGGCACCGCCAGGGCGCGCAGGTGATGGGCTCACCGTTTGCCTTGCGCCATGAGCAGGACTTTGATTTATAGGGCGACGTGCATGCATTAGCATGCTTTGACAGCGTGAGCGTGAGTGTCTGACGCGAAGTATTTCATTTTCATTTGGCTGACGAGGGTGCGTTGCAGCGACGAGTCCGTGGTTTGATTCCCCATATATGCATAATTTTGGTTTTTACAGTATTTCTTTCTCCATTGACAGGTAGACCCGCGTATATAGATAAAGAATATGAGCTGATGAGGCGCATGCGGACTGTTTAACTGGTCAACCAGACAAATATGGAGCTATACGCTGAGCCAGTGACCGTATAATCACCATATCTCATATACAATGATCAAAGTGATCTATCAAGACAATTTTGATGACCGCCAATGCATTTTACTCGGTAATAAATGACCAGGATTGAAGGGGAATCCAAATTTTCTTTGTCTTCTGTCCTTGAGCTCTTGACAAACCAATGCACTATACGGTTGTCCGGCCACTCCACCCCAGAGCTCTCACCAAGCGTCGTTCATGCCACCGCGCCGCACACTAACCGGTAAGGCAGCGATGGCATCCTGCCACGCCGAGTTCCTCGCCGCCCATGTCCGCACACAAAATGGTAGGGAAGCAAAGGCATCCCGCTGTGCCGAGTTCATCGCCGCTCGCGACCTCACGACTATGTGGGAGGAATTTGAAGATGCCAAGGCCGAATGGGCGGTAGAGAAAGAGGTGGCCAAAGCCGCAGAGGGAGAGCAAAAGTCAGAAAGCACTCAAGAAAAGAGAGGCCCGCTGCCGCAAGAAAGAAAAGGACACACGTGCTACTACGGAGAGGTCGGCGGAGATCCAAGCACGGTGGGGTGTCACCGACAAAGCCGGGAAGGAGAACGACGACGTCTGGCCAGCATGTGAGAAGTAGTAGTACTAGTAGTTAGTGTGTGTGTCTGTGTCTGAGTACGAGCATGTACCAATACTACTAGTTACTACTGTAGTTTTTAGAGCAAATTACCAGTACATTAGCCTAGACTAAATGGAAAAATTCCTATCCTAACATCAAATGGCATCTCTTTCTCTATAGGAATTGAGATGCATGTCATCTCACTTCCTATGATTTTCATATTCCTATCCTATGAATGAAAGGAGGCCTCTGTTGGAGTAACTACTGTAGCTAACAGTACTGCTGTGTAATGCCCCGAGACCGTTGCGACAGGTGTCTTCCAGTTATTCGGTGTTGTTGCCATGTCATTTGCCTGCGTGTTGCATTTCATCATGTCATCATGTGCATTGCATCATCATGTTTTCAAAACATACATCCGTCCGGGTTCCCCCAGTTCCGTCTGTTGTCCGTTCTGAGCCCAACCACACTTGCACGCGCCCGCGGCATGTCCAAAATATTATTTTATAAGTGGCCAGAAAAATGTTCTCGGAATGGGATGAGAGTTGGCATGTGGTCTTATTATAGTGTAGATAGACCACCTGTCAAGTTTCATCGCATTCGGAGTTCGTCTGATAGCCCAACCGTTAAACTATAGCGGCATTATAGCCGGGCACACGTCGGACGTTTTCGGTCTCCGAAAACAGTCGCCGGGCCACCCTCTCTTCTCTTCTCTCAGCTCGAGACCGTCTACACAGCCCAGTACCTACCGCCAGGTCCAACCTAACCTCTCTCGTCCGCCCGCAGCCCCCCTCGCGCGCGTCCGAAAGTTGTCCCGAACCTGACCCAGGGAGTCATCGCCGTTGTGTCCGGATCATCCCCAAAAGTCTACAAAATATCACCGTTTTATTATTTGGCCTCCCTAGTCTATTGTTTCTGAACCGTCCGATTTTGATCGGAGGATCCAAACTCCCTCTTTTCCTTATATTTATAGACCACCACCTACCAAATCTAGCCTAACCCTAAAACCTAGGAGGCTTGTCCCTCCCCGCCGCCACTCCACTCCCACATCGGGATCTCCTCCCGATCCAAATCCATCCCCTCCCAAATCCCCCCTCGTGTTCAACACCAGACCAACCCACGCCCTCCTTCTCGCGCCTGAGGCCTCCCTGCCGACCTCGGGACTCTGCAGCCGTGCGCCTCCTCGTCGCCGTTTCCTCCTCGCCTCATCCACCAGGAACGGCCTCGTCCCGCCCCGCCATCTTCCCTCGTTCTTCCTACTCCCTCTATTCGTCTCTCTCTCATGGCTCTCTCTCTGTCTTGCGCAGGAAACGCCCGATCCGGTGCAGCCTTGATGTCCTGCCGAAGTCCCTGTGCCTGGGTCCGCGCCCCCGCAAGCCATGGCCGAAACAGCTGCCTCCTCGCACGCCCGATGCGCGGGCACGACCCCTTGACCCTGTCGACGAGGTCTGCTGCAAAGGACGCCCTGCCATGGCACCGCCGTTTCAAGCTTCAAGCCCCGGACGCCAGGTCCCTGCCGCCCAGGACCCATCGCGCGCTTTCCTCTACATCGAACGGGAGGACGAGATGCTCGTTTCCCTCGCCATCGCTGCGCCTGCGCGCCAGGTTCATCGCAGTCACCCCCGAAGACTGGTCCTCGCCGGCCTTCCCTGCATGCACGCTGCTGCCGTTCCCGAGTCTCCTGCTGCCCTGGACTTCCTCCGCCGCTAATCGCTGGCACGGGACACCGGCGCCCCCAACCTCCTCATCGCCGCACGCCTACAGGTCCCCTGCCTCGCCGCCCTATGCTTGGATCCGGCCGTCCCCGCGCCGTCACGGCCCTGCAGAGCCGCACCCAAGACCCACCGGCGCCACCCGCAAGTCCCCGGTGTCGCTCTGCTGCTGTTTGTCTTCAGAGACGAGCATGGCAGTTCCCCCGCGTCTGGAACCGCTCGATCTCGTTGACCGCAGCCACGCGCTCATGCAGCGCCTCGCTGGGCCGCTGCCAAGGCCCAGCCTACTTCCCCCTGATCCAGCCTCCTGGACCGCAAAGCCAGCGCCAGGCCTCCCTCTTCCCACGGAACCGGGCCGAGCCCATGGTGAGGCCACCCCGCTGGCGCCCCTCTTTTTTTCCTGCTATTGGGCTGCCCATATTTGGCCCGTTTCTATTTTTTTCTCTTTTATCCAGAAAATTACTATTTTACAGTTAGGTCCCTAAACTTCATGCATATAATAACTTAATAACCGAGCATCGGGCTAAAACAAACTTAATATAAAAGTTGCTTAGAATTGTGTGTAGTTTCATATTATGTCATTTTCATCTATGTTTAAAATATTTAAAATGATGTTTGGTTAAATTTACTCCTATGCCATGTTAAAATGCTTTAATTCGTAACTAAATAACCGTAACTCGGAATTTAATAAACTTTATATGTAAATGGGGTAGAAAAATGCCTAGTTTAACATGGTGGCTTCACCTTGCATGTTTAACAACCCTAAAATTGTGTTTAGGGCAGAACAGTACCATAACCAAAATATGCACATGAGGAGTTTCCGGACTTGTTGTTTTGTTGTTCCGGCCTCATTTAAACCTGCCTACATAGGTAGTTTTCATTTTCTTCACCCTGTTGCCATGTTTAACAACATTTAATATTGTTGGGTACATAAACTTGATCGAACTAAATAACTTGAATGTGGTGTTTCGTCAATATGCAACGGAGTTGCATATTGAGCTCCACTTAATTTGTAGGATTGCTTGTGCACTTTGCCATGCCATGCCTCTTTAAACCGGACATGCATCATACTTGTTTGCGCATCATGCCATGTCTATGTGGTGGTTGTTTACTAGGTTGTTTGCTCTTTCCTGGTGTTGCTTCTTCGGGTTGGTTCCGATAACGTCGTGTTTGTGAGGAACCGTTCGACTACGTCCATTTGTCTTCTTCATGGACTCGTTCTTCTTCCTTGTGGGATTTCAGACAAGATGATCATACCCTCGAGATCACTTCTATCTTTGCTTGCTAGTTGCTCGCTCTTTTGCTATGCCTATGCTGTGATACCTACCACTTGCTTATCATGCCTCCCATATTGTTAAGCCAAGCCTCTAACCCACCTTGTCCTAGCAAACAATTGTTTGGCTCTGTTACCGCTTTGCTCAGCCCCTCTTATAGCGTTGTTAGTTGTAGGTGAAGATTGAAGTTTGTTCCTTGTTGGAACATGGAGATGTTGTTCCTTGTTTGGAACATGTTTACTTGTTGGGATATCACAATATATATCTTATTTCATCAATGCATCTATATACTTGGTAAAGGGTGGATGGCTCGGCCTTATGCCTATTGTTTTGTTCCACTCTTGCCGCCCTAGTTTCCGTTATATCGGTGTTATGTTCCCGGATTTTGCATTCCTTACGCGGTTGGGCTATAATGGGAACTCCTTGACAGTTCGCCTTGGATAAAACTCCTCCAGCAATGCCCAACATTGGTTTTACCATTCGCCACCTAGCCTCTTTTTCCCTTGCGTTTCGCGGACTCAAGGGTCATCTTTATTTTAACCCCCCCGGGCCAGTGCTCCTCTGAGTGTTGGTCCAAACTGAGCCTCCTGCGGGGCCACCTCGGGGAAACTTGAGGGTTGGTTTTACTCGTAGCTAGTCTCATCTAAGTGTGCCCTGAGAATGAGATATGTGCAGCTCCTATCGGGATTTGTCGGCACATTCGGGCGGTGTTGTTGGACTTGTTTTATCATTGTCGAAGTTGTCTTGTAGAACCGAGGTACCGAGTCTGATCGGAATGTCTCGGGAGAAGGTATATCCTTCGTTGATCGTGAGAGCTTGTCATGGGCTAAGTTGGGACACCCCTGCAGGGATTTGAACTTTCGAAAGCCGTGCCCGCGGTTATGGGCAGATGGAAATTTGTTAATGTTTGGTTGTAGAAAACCTGAAGTTGACCTTAGTTAAAATACATCAACCGCGTGTGTAACCATGATGGTCTCTTCTCGGCGGAGTCCGGGAAGTGAACACGGTGTTGGAGTTATGTTTGACGTAGGTTGTTCTAGGATCACTTCTTGATCATAGTTTCTCGACCGTGCTTTGCCTTCTCTTCTCGCTCTCATTTGCGTATGTTAGCCACCATATATGCTAGTCGCTTGCTGCAGCTCCACTTTATACCTTTTACCCTACCTATAAGCTTAAATAGTCTTGATCGCGAGGGTGTGAGATTGTTGAGTCTCCGTGACTCACAAATACTTCCAAAACCAGCTTGCAGGTGCCGATGTTACCGAGCAGGTGTCGCAACCAAGCTCAAGGAGGAGCTCGATGAAGATCTTGTCGTTTGTGTTGTTTTGTTCTAGTTGATCAGTAGTGGAGCCCAGTTGGGGTCGATCGGGGACCTTGTCGCTTTTGGGGTTCTTCTTTTATTTTGGTTCCGTAGTCAGACTTTGATTGTATCTGGATGATGTAATGCTTTATTCATGTAATTGTGTGAAGTGGCAATTGTAAGCCAACTATGTATCTTTTCCCTTATGTATTACATGGGTTGTGTGAAGATTACCTCACTTGCGAGATTGCTTTCAATACGGTTATGCCTCTAAGTCGTGCTTCGACACGTGGGAGATATAGCCACATCGAGGGTGTTACATGCTGGTACAGTAGTTTTCTTCAAGAAGCGGAATTCAACGAAGTCATGATGGTTCCTTCATCCAAGCGACTTCAAAGTGCGAAGTGGGCTTGTGATTTGATGGCTCATTAGTCATTGTTACTGCGGCGCGATGACCTAGGTGACTCTCCCTTGGAGTTCTGCATGCATGGCAAGTGGACCAGGATGGTCGACGTCCCACATGTTGGCGAACGGAAGTATTCTTTCCGATATCGAGGAGCAAGGAAACCGCGTGGTATAGTATCACTGCTGATTGGTTCGCAAAAAAATAGTATCACTGCCGATTTATAATTATTTTTTATTTCTGATGAATGCTAGCGTTTCCACTCTTACGACGAAGGGTGCCAAACATGGCACGTGCTGGATGTCCCACACGTCAGCAAAAGGAGTGGGACATGAACAGCGTGGTAGAGCCCAGCGTAAAAAACAGTGTGGTAGAGCGTCTCCACTTCTTCCACTTCTGGGTTGGAGACCACACGTAGTAGTACTTAGTGGTATGAACGATACAAAGTGTGACCTGCAGAGAAAGACACGTCTAGTTGTAAGGTCTCGGGGCATACACGTAAACAAATATAAAAGTTAATATGTGCCTCCAACTAATATAGTAGTAGTAGAGTACTTAGGCACGTACTCCATAACATCACCGTGCATTGCACGTACAACATTTAGTGGTAGTACGTAGTAAGAGTCTATGGAGGGTGCATGAGTCCACACTAGTTTAGCACAAATACACTAGAAGCATGCATGAAGATAGCATGCATGAAGAGGGGTGTTGAGTTGAGCATGCATGAAGAGGGAACAACTATGCTGAGACGAGAACGCAACCAAACACACCCTATATGCCATGCATGTTCATACCATTTGTGCTTTTCTACTTCACTTACTGCGCTGCATTACTCAGGTTCGTATGTCCACTCCTGGGTACATGTCCGTCTCGTAGTTCCAGTCCCACATGTACTTCATATAGATGGAACGATCCTTGCATAACATGTGCACCTTGATGCTAGATGTCTCGTGTGTTGGCAAAAGGATGAACAAAGCTCACGTAAAAAAATAGAGTGGAAGAACATAGATTCCGGACGACCGAGAAGGAGCAAGGAACCTCATGGTGGAGCGTCTGCACTCATAATATATAATATTATTCAGCGATATAAAATTAACCAATCATCTCCATAGTGGACTGGAAGAGTACGAAACACGGCAGCCCAGTGTAGTTACATCATACTAGTACATGGCTAACCCACGCTATCACCATATTTCTTGGCTTCCATGCAACACCTATCTCTAGTAATCCAGCAACCTGTATCGCTTCTCCCTCCTCGTCTCTATCAAAGTGCGGCGGGCTGGCGTTTCTACCGTCTATTGAGGTCGGTTAACTATCACATGTTAGCAACATGCCAAGAGCATTCTAAAAAAATTGCTTTCACGTTCCGTTTTCAAAAAGGAAAAAAATCCTTTCATGTACGAATTTGCATGTATGCTTTGAGCAACTTGCATGTCCTATACTGCTCCTATTTGATACTCTAACTTAGCTAGAGGTTAGACTAACTCATGACTAACCCTGAACTAACTGTAGCCAAAGAGGTGTTTGGGTGACAGGGTTAGATTGACAATAAATGCACTTCATGGAGAGAGAAAAGTGATTTTTCAGTGGTCCCAATGAGAACTATCTCCAGTTAGCACCTCTTGGGTGGGATAGTTTTTTGGTGGGTTCGGTGCAACTTGCTCCAATTTAAACCCTCATGCTTGGATACTTTAGGGCTATTTGAGCCCCAACTAGCTCAAACTAACTCTAACCCATGGATCCAAATAGGGCCTATGGCCAGTCTCCACGCGGAGCAGTCGCGTGCACCGGGAAGCGGCGCTCTCTCGGCCGTGGCGCTACTTCGAAGCCGGCGCCAGTGAGAGGTCTCCTCCGCTCTGGCCGGGCATTAATGCGGCACTGACACTCTAGGGCGACGCTGACCGTTTCACGCGGGAAGCGCGCGTTGGCAAGGGAGTATAGGTTTTGAACCGTTTCAGGTGTAGTACTGGTAGTTTGCTAAACTACTCAATTATTGCACTCAGTTTCCTAAGAAATTGTGGTAAAAAACATTACTCCACAGCCCGCTTCCCTTCTCCTTCCTCTTCCACCGCCCGCGCACGTCCAAGGGAAGCGACCGGTTAACCCTTATATAGGAGTGCTAGCACAAAAAGATGCATGCATGACAACTAAAATTTCCATATTAAAGCGCCACTCCGGCGGGAGTATGGCGTATGTTGTTACCTTCGGTCGTCCCATGGCTACCGGGCGACGGCGACCAGAGAAGAGGCGGCGGGAGGGGAATGAATGCAGCTACTGTTTGGGTTCGCCTTCCGGCTTAAATAAATGCGCAGCATCACGTGTACCCGCGGGTGCACAAATTGTAACATACGTGTCTGCTTAAGTGGGCATCACGTAACTGGTGTGTGAGAGAGAGAGATTCTGAGAGATAGAGTGCGTGTGTGCGACTCTACTCTTCAGACATGTAATCAACCTTTTGCATTGGGATATAAGTATAATGGTATTTACTTTAGCTAGTGATTTACGTGGCCATGTTAACGTGGTTGTGTCAAAAAAATGTCACTTCCTGCTCGTGATTTGCGTTATATAAATACAAGCAAGATTCTCGTGCATTGCAGGGAACATCAATATGCATTTTTTTTACAGAACACCTGTTGTGATTGACCCATGCAGGAGTAATCCCATGTGTAAAAACTAATGATATCTCAAGAATTTTATCGGAAAACTGGTATCTCGAGAATGTCATCGAAAAAAATGAAAGATGAGAGATAAGGCGAGGAGGAGTGGAGCGTGGTGGTGACTGGTGGTCGGAATGGGTGGAGGCATGGGGATGGATGGCGCCGGCAGGCGGCAGCGGCCACCATGCATGCTAGATTGTTCCAGAGACTTATTCCTTTTTTAATTGCTGAGCAATGAGGTTGTGGGAGATAATGATGTGGAGAGAGGTGCGGGTATCTTTTGTAAAATTATCATAGTTTGCTTTCTATCCTCAGATATAGATCATACGGTCTGTATTACAAGATGGCATGCACACCATCACCGCCAACTCGTTTTTTATAAGGGTACAGATGATAAGTTTGCTGACTACTAAAGTAAAGTGGAATTTGACCATGTTATGCAAGTAAATAAAGGTGATTCTTTATCATACGGTTAAGGTTGGATGATGGGTGGTAGGAACAAATGCTCCGCCTAGAGCATGTGTGTGTGAGATGGAGTCTTAGTGTGTGTGTGTGAGAGAGAGAGAGAGGAGAGAGAGAGATGGAGTCTTAGTGTGTGTGTGGGGGGGTGCGTGCATGCGTGTGTGTGTGTGAGAGAGAGATGGAGTCTTAGTGTGTGTGTGTGGGGGGGTGCGTGTGTGTGTTTGCGTGTGCGTGTGTGTCGCGGGGTCCTCTGTGGCGGATGTAATTTAAGTGTGCATGGCTTCATCATAGAGAGGTGATGTGTATGGCAGAGGCCACCAACGATGGGGTGCGAGAGAGAAAATGCCCGTAGAGAGGGAAGAGAAGGTGTGTGCGCGTGAGAGGAGTCGACATCGAGAGAACGTGTTTGTTCGAGGGACACCGAGGAAGAACACTATATATCGATGGTGCATGTAGGCGGGAATTAAACAAAGGGATGGTATTTATTGGTTTCGGGGATATAAGGGAAGAGTGAGAGGCGGGGGGGGGGTAGCTAGAAGGAGATTGTTAAGTGTGAGTATGTGTTTTACCCATCCAATCGGAAGTTATGTGCACAAAAGAGGAGAACGATTCGATGTGGCATTAGGATTGAGGGTAATTAACTACGTATGGAGACATAGAGACCTTGAACGTGCATGTGTGAGAGGTATACATGTATACGTGGGATGTGTGTGTGTGTGCGCGCGCGCGCATGATCGAGATAAAAGAAAGAAGACATAAGTCATAAGATCAACGACATGGGAGAGACGGATCGGTATGACAATATGCATGCATGTGAGAATGCAGGGAAGAAGGAAGAAGGCCCAACAATTGAGCATGTGTTTTTGTCTTTAAGAGATAGTGGTGTGGGCTGGAGCATGCATCTATGGTGAGCAGAGGGAGTGTGGCGCAACGATTGTGCAAAAGAGACCAACCTATAAATGCATATGTATGGAGAGACATATATAGTGTGGGTGATAGGAAGCAAGACTCCGTGCGAGAAATAAATGTTGACGGAGAAACTACAGATATATACAGAGATGGAGATGCTAGCTATAGGGACATCCGCTAGTTTGGGTGTTGGAGATGACCGTCGGGTGGTTCAAAGGGTGAAGTTATATATGTGTGTGAGAGGGCACTTGACTGCATGTAGAGAGAAACATATGTAGTGTGCGTGATAGGAATCAAGAGTGAGGGCGAGAAAGAAGGTTGATGGAGAAATAGATAAATAGAAAGATAAAGATGCTAGCTAATGTGCATTAGAGATAGGAGTCGAGTGGATCAGAAGGCTGGGTTATTGTGTGGGTGTGAGAGAGATAGAGAGAGAGGGTGCATGTAAGTCACATAAAAACAGATATCAGAGAGACATGAGATCCAGAGAGACGGAGTTTTGTGTCTGCGAGAGAGGAAGATATTTCACAAAGAGAGTGATAGCTAGAGAGACATACGGGGGAACGCAAGATATCTCTAGGGAGAGAGGGTGTGTGTGAGCGACATATAAGAGAACAATGGAGAAATATGAGACCCTGGGAGACAGAGTTTGTGTTTGTGTGTGAGAAAGAGATATTGAAGAGGAAGAGTCGTAGGTTCTCATATCTAAGGAGCGAAAGACATCTCTGTATGAGGGGTGTGAGAGTGGCACACATGGGAATAGTAGAGAGAAATGAGACCCCTGGAGACAAAGTTTTGTGTTTGTGTGAGAGAAAGAGATTCCACATGGAGAATCATAGTTAGAGACACATAGCAGGGAGCGAGATATACTTAGAGAGAGATAGAGTGATGCAGGTCGAGGGAGAGAGTACCGTCAGTGTGTTACGAAGATAAAAGATCATTGTCGACATACATGTAGCACGAGAGATACCTGAGAGACGATGAATGCTTATAGGTCCAGAGAGATAGTCCTATGTAAGCATGAGTGATAGCTATATGAGACAAATATCTAGATTAAAGGGGATTCAAATATTTAAACCGGATATCACGATATCGATAATATCATAACGCAAATTGGTGTATCAAACATGCATATTCATGTGAATTTGGGCACACGTGTAATGTTATATAGTTTATCAATATTGGTGATCCATAGATTCTTCAATTACAAACAATGCATGGTTTATATGCAGTTAATGTCTAAACAGGATTACACTATATGTTGCATGTGTGAACCACATTATACATGTTTGAGAAGTAAAAAAACCCGCATGAAACACACATTAATTGGAGACAGTTAGCGAGGAATGCATACATTGGATTTCAACATAAAGTGGTTTCAAATATTTGAAAATCCAAATTGATGGATACAACCTTATGAATCTGAGATCATGCCATTAGTAACCATATTTATGTATAAATGGCATTGTGCTGTTGAAAGTATATATAAAAATGATGTATATAGAATGTAATTCCAATTGAAAATGGATCCCGCCCGAAAAAATAGAATACAAACAGGATTCGAATTGAGTTGGCATGGTAAATGTGCACTCTGCAAAATTTGAACGAAGCGGGGAAAGTCGCAGTAACCGCCCGAAACCAAAATATGATGGAAATCACTACTGCCTATCCCTGCCACGCAAAGCCTATCTGCTGGATTTCTATAGGTTTCGATAGGGGTAGGTTTGTAATTTCACCCAAACGTGACGTAACCGCCTCTCACCCGGATTCATACACGGTGGGCACCAAAACATGGTGTCCTTGGCCGAAATCGACTCCCTCCCCGATTCATATTCATACACAGTGGGCGCCAAAAACAAACTCTCGTCGGCAAATATTCGGCGTATGCGAGATTACCGTCCTATCCCCAACCGACTACTGTTGTTGTGATGTAGTAGAAATTTGAAACGGGGGCTAAGTTTGTAAATTTCCTCGCATTTGAGACAAGCGCGCCCTGAATACATGGTTCCCCCCTTCCTCTCTACCTCCCTTTTCTCCATTCATACTCCATGGGCGCCAAAACACCCTCTCCACCCCACCCTCCTCTGTCCGCCGCCGTCCGCCGCCCCATCCACCACCATCCTCCTCCACCATGCCGGAGCTGATACCCCGACACCGCCATCCATTACAAGAGATCGACCTCTCTCATCCACGGCTTCGGACCGGGATCCTTGCATCCCGTCCTCTCGCTTCATCCCCGCCGTCGTCCACCTTGTCAACACTGCTCCTACGACCGTCTCGTCCACCGCGCCCCGCCACCACTGTCTACCCTCCTAGATCTTCTTCCACGCCGCCGACAGCCATCGCTACCGCAACACCGTCAAATTCTCAGCAGATGCGTACACGGCGCGGCACTAGAGGCGATACTCTTTCGTATCTGCTCAATTTATTTATCGCAGCAAGAAAATAGATCACCACTGCTTTACTCTGATTTCTTGTCTTGCTTGCGAAGTTGCCTTTGTCCGGTTTGCACCTTCAGATCCGCCATGGCACGCTCAACACTATACTCCCAATGCTTATGGTTTTCCCCTTTTATATTCCACACAAGTTAAATCACAGTAGACTAAATTTAAAAATTGGGTCAGTCGATTTTTAGAGCTCGCCGGAGTTCGCCAGTGCGATTGAAGGGGCTCAGGTGGTTGTGGGGCCTCACTGATCGAAGAAAACTCGACGCGGTTGGGGGTTGGGGCGGGGGTGGGGGTGGCGGAGGAACACAGGCGGTGGGGGCCGGTGGTCCGGCCGGCGGCCCGTGCGGTGTTCTGTATGGGAAGAATTAGATACGAGGAAGAAGAAGGGTTAGGAGACGTAGGATCTTCATCCAACCGCCTGAAATGGTTGAGAGACAGCTGGGAGTTGCATTCTTAATGCGCTCTGGTTCATCATGTGTGGGAACTGCGCAACCAACATTTTATTATCCAAAATCTGCTTGCTCTTCTTTACCATGTTCCTCTTCCGTTCTTCTTTAATATGTACTCTCTCCGTTCCTAAATACAAGTATCTGTATAGATTCCACCATGGACTACATAAGGAGCAAAATGAGTGAATCTACACTCTAAAATGTATCTGGATACATCTGTATGTGATCCATAGTGGAAATCTCTACCAAGACTTATATTTTGGAACGAAGGGAGTATGATAGTAGTACACTATGTTCCTTGTACTGAAGATGAGCAGGGACATTTGCAGTGTAGAGGTCCATACGGTCGGTTGTGATGGACACTTTGAGCCTCTTTGATTCGTAGGATCTTGTAAACATAGGAATAGGATCTGTATTGGCCTGCCCACTTGAATCCTATAAGAATAGCAAGGAAATGCGGGGAGCTGTCTCGCCTTTGAGAGTTACACTGATATTAATAGTACCGCACCTTCACTTGAAGAGAGCTGGTATCCGAAGCCTTGCTAGCCATACTAGCAATACTAGCACATATATTCCAGCAAGTTCCACTTTGCTGATTTTACTCTGATGCTTAAGGTTTTCCCGTTATATCTACACAATGATTTGTGTAGCTGCTTTGTGTCACACTAGCAGCAGTCCACTCTTGAAGCTAAACACTGCAATGACTTACAAAATTGGCACCAAGGCATTGAGTGCCATTCTGGATGCAATGAAACTCATACGCTCCCCACCCGTTGATTCTTGTTCATAATATGATCCTAATGACTACTCTAACCTCGAGGAGTCAAAGACAAATGGCCTATCCTGTTCATCCATCAAGGTGCCTGTTCTAATTTGGCAATGTTTTATTGATTGCGGGTATCTTGCATATGTTGTCTTGCATTTCTTATACTTTGTTGCACTGCCATCCGCTTAGTTTACTCATCATATATGTCGAGATGCCATGCCCATCCATTATCAATACATATTCCATCTGTCATCATACCATGTTTTTCCACTCAAATGTTGTTCTTGTGCATCAGACATCAAAAAGGAAGAGGGTGATTGCCGAACCTGAAGGAGCACTAGCAAAGTCCTTGAAAAACGTGGTGGTGCCGGAGAAATCAGACAGCACCCCACTTATATTGGTTGTACAACCAGTGACACAAAACGCAGGACCGACTCCAACAGACTGTACCCATACTTCACTGGCCACACCACTAGCCCCACCACACAGGACCTGCACTCCAGCAAAAGGTATACCGATTTCATTTTCCATAGCACCAGCTGTACCACAGAAAAATCCCACTCCAGCAAAAAGTATAGCAAGTCCACCGGCCGAAGACCTATCCCAACTGCAGAGATGGCCAATTCCTGCAGATTAGAACCCCATTCCATTTATTCCTAGTTTAAAAGACAATGCTTTCAATGTTGTTAGGGTCTATGTCCATATATTCGCATCATGGGAAGATTATTGTGAAGACAAACACCATTTTCACATCTTCCTGTCCAACTTACGTGTAAGTGCTATTATTCATGGTTATTATTTTCCTGTTTTCTGCTGATTGAACACATCAATGATTTACATTACATTGTTTAACTAGGCGAGGGTCAATCTGGATAGTCATGACAAGAAAAGCTTGCTTGTGCTTTTCAAGGAAGCATTGCAGCAGTATCGGTGTTACCTGAGGAAATCACACTTTGATGGCAAGTCTATAAATGAATTTCCGGTGAAGTCTCCTGTTCTAAATTTAGAAGACATTGAATGGAAAAACCTTGTTATGCACTGGTCTCGTTCCCAGGATGAGGTACTGTCTATGAAATCACATGACAATTTGAACTTCTACTTTTCCGCATGTGCCTTAAAGATCTTTTTTGCAGGAAATCTGCTCGAAGAAGAATTCCAGTTTGACAAGAACAACATGATATTGCAAATATGCTGCCCGCTACTTTGCTCTTGTTAGTACCTGGTGTCCTGTATCATTGTACTTGCATACATACCTGGTTCATTATGTGACAGTAGTATGCATGATAGCTTGCTTATCAATTGTTCGCTCCAAATTATCTGATCTGTATGAATGGTTACATTAGTGTAGAATATATCCAATGCCAATGTTTCTTTAGCTCTGCATTATTCTTGTAAGTACATGCTGTCCTTTATCAGTGTACTTATAATGATAGGTAGTTGTTCATGTACCATCACTCTGCAGCTTATTTTCCTTTGCCCTCCATTTTCTACACATCAAATCTATATTTACTCTTACCATAAGGTTGGTACTGAAGAAGTTTAGCTGTGCATTGCTCTTGGCTGTACCTTTTGCCTGTATCGCTACACTTACATTTATAGCTACTTGGTTATGTAGCATCACTCTTCATCTTATCTTAAATATTCTCCATTTTTTCGTATATTATCACATCTATATTTACTCTTAACAAAATGTAGAATAAAGGCAATGCTTTTGAAGAAGATTCTGTGGTAAACTTCTTGAATTGCGCCCCCATCAGCATGGACAAGGCCTTTATAGAGCCTGTCTTCACCAATAATGTAAGTTTGTCCATCTCAAGCCTTCAAACTTTGTTGGATATATTTGATTAGGCATGAGTACAACAACTGTTTATTTTTGGCGTTTTCATCAAATTGCTTCTTTAAAGTTTATTATGTAGTTCATAAACAAAAGTTTGTCCTTTCTTAATTTAAGTTTTCAGTTGTACAACCAAGTTCCTTCTTCATACCATGTAAATTAAACTATATAGAGCAAGTGATCTTCTTTTGCACTGCATGTATGCTTCTGTTCTTCATCCGTAATCCAGTGGTGTGGTGAACCTACCCACTACAACACAATGTCATATTCTGCAATGTCTTAACTATGAACAATGTCATATCATTCTACTATTATTTAAACTGTCTCTTTATTTGCCAATCTGAAATGGTATAAATTGACAACACACTAACCATGGATACTTATGAGTTCTTGATCTGTAATCCAGTGGTGTCGTGAAGCTGCCAACTCCTTCACAATGTCATTTCCTGCCATGTCTTGACCTAAACAATACCATATTGTCTTAATGCAATTTTAAACTGTGTCACTTTATTCGTCAGTAAGAAATGTGATGAATTGTCAGCACTGATACTTTTATGTGCAAAACCTGACATCTGTCTTCTTGTTTATCTTTCAGAGTGAGGAAGATATAAGTGTTGAACAAGCGCAGTCCCATCATCTTGCTCAGCTGCTTCCGCTGCAGCTCCCCAGCAGGGCTGACCTTTCTTGAACTCTATTTAAGTACTTTCGGTTTTGTATATTATTTTGTCAGTGTGTTTATTTGCACTGGTGGCGACCTTTGATGCCCAGTGTATGTAATCTGCTGTCTGCTTGTGCTTTATTATCATAGTGGCAAACTTTGATGCCCAGTGGATGTAATATGCCGTAATTTCTTTATTGTATAGTCTAGGTTTTTCTTATTCACGATGCTGCAGTTATTTTACTGTATATATATCCTGTCTTCGCAGTAAACCGCCCAAACCGTAAAATTACGGTACATAATCGGGCCGTCATGCAATCACGATGTAGGTTGGGCCTGAAACGTGCCGAACAGCTCACGGGCAGGCAGCAGCCCGAAATGAACCCCGACCCATGATTGTGCGAATCAAATCATAGGCTTTTAACATGCCAAAATTGTCTCGATCCTTGTTTGGCCCAATCAGATATCGGCTGCGAGTAGGCCGGATGCAAACTGGGCCGTAGTTAGGCCCAACTATATGATAGGCTTTTAACAGGCCGAAATTAACATAGGGCCGAAATGTTAAACGGGACCTTAACAGGCCAAAACTAATATCAGGCCGAATTACTAAGTTGGCCTTTAGCAAGTGGGCCCCAAAGCACAGTGTCCAGTTGACGGGCCGAATCTGATATGGGCCATAATTGAGCCCAAAGCCTCTTAAAGGGCCGGACTTGATCTGGGCCGTAATTTGGCCCAGAACATGGTAGGCTTTTAACTTGCAGGATCTCATATGGGCCACTATTAGGCTTGGAGCGTGGCAAGCCATTAATGGACCGGATCAAATATGGGCCGGCATTTGGCCCAAAACATGGCAACCAGTTAATGGGCTGGCCTACTAGGGTCCTCAAAATCTTGTGGGCCTATAGTTGGGCCGGCCCATTAATGTCAGTGAAATCTCATGGGCCTTTAGCTGGGCCGGCCCATTATGATCCACAAGAATCTTGTGGGCCTTTACCTGGGCTAGCCCATTATGGCACACAATAATCTTGTGGGCCTTTACCTGGGCCGGCCCATTATGGCCCGCAAAATCTTGTGGGCCTTTAGCTGGGCCAGCCCATTATGGTCCGCAAAATCTCGTGGGCCTTTAGCTGGGTCGGCTCATTATGGTCCGCAAAATCTTGTGGGCCTTTAGTTGGGCCGACCCATTTAAACTTGATGGGCCGATCCACGTGTCAACATATCATAGGCGCGTCTCGCCCATTGGATGAGTGACACCTGTGCCAACGCGGACCTGACACGTGTCTCCTCCAGCCAATGATGATTTTACACGTGGAAAATCCCAATTGGTTGGGGCTGTTAACGGGTTATCGGATCCAAAACCCGACCCGATAGTTTAATGGCATTCCGTTACGGTGGATGCCACGTGTCGGTCACCCTTGACGAAAGCACTTCTGTGACGCGCGAATTATCTTCATGGAAGTGGACACTTCCATGATGATAATTTTGGTAATGTCATGGAACACTTCTACGACAGCACAGGTATGACTATCTTGATTCTGTCATATAATCGTCATGGATGTACATGCATGACAAAAAATGCGACCTACTGTGACAAACACGTATCATCACGGAAGTGTATTTTTTTTGTAGTGAAAGATTGCAAAATAAAATAGATTGGAAACTTATATGATAAAAGATAGACCCGGGGGCCATAGGTTTCACTAGTGGCTTCTCTCAAGATAGCATAAGTATTACGGTGGGTGAACGAATTACTGTCGAGCAATTGATAGAAAAGCGAATAATCATGAGAATATCTAGGGATGATCATGTATATAGGCATCACATCCGTAATACAGATTTGTGTGATGAACTAATTTCCAATAAGGGAGCACGTACAATTACCTCATCAAGTTCTACTTTCCTCCCACTCACTTCTTTCGAGAGAAACTCCTTCTCTAGAAAGGATCCATTCTTAGCAACGAATGTCTTGCCTTCAAATCTGTGATATAAGGTGTACCCAACAATCTCCTTTGGGTATCCTATGAAGACACATTTCTCCGATTTGGGTTCGAGCTTATCAGGTTGAAGCTTTTTCACATAAGCATCGCAGCCCCAAACTTTAAGAAACGACAACTTTGGTTTCTTGCCAAACCACAGTTCATAAGGCGTCGTATCAACAGATTTCGATGGTGCCCTATTTAACATGAATGCAGCGTCTCAAAAGCATAACCCAAAAACGATAGCGGTAAATTAGTAAGAGACATAGTAGATCGCACCATATCTAGTAAAGTACGATTACGATGTTCGGACACAACATTACGCTGTGGTGTTCCGGGTGGCATGAGTTGCGCAACTATTCCACATTGTTTCAAATGTAGACCAAACTCGTAACTCAAATATTCTCCTCCACGATCAGATTGTAGAAACTTTATTTTCTTATTACGATGATTTTCCACTTCACTCTGAAATTCCTTGAACTTTTCAAATGTTTCAGACTTATGTTTCATTAAGTAGATATACCCATATCTTCTCAAATCATGTGTGAAGGTGAGAAAATAATGATACCCGCCGCGAGCCTCAATATTCATCGGACGACATACATCAGTATGTATGATTTCCAATAAATCTGTTGCTCGCTCCATTGTTTCGGAGAACGGCATTTTAGTCATCTTGCGCACGAGGCATGGTTCACAAGTACCAAGTGATTCATAATCAAGTGATTCCAGAAGTCCATCAGTATGGAGTTTCTTCATGCGCTTTACACCAATATGACCCAAACGATAGTGCCACCAATAAGTTGCACTATCATTATCAACTCTGCATCTTTTGGCTTCAATATTATGAATATGTGCATCACTACTATCGAGATTCAACACAAATAGACCACTCTTAAAGGGTGCATGACCATAAAAGATATTATTCATATAAATAGAACAACCATTATTTTCAGATTTAAATGAATAACCGTCTTGTATCAAACAAGATCCAGATATAATGTTCATGCTTAACGCTGGCACCAAATAACAATTATTCAGGTCTAAAACTAATCCCGAAGGTCGATGTAGAGGTAGCGTGCTGACGACGATCACATCGACTTTGGAACCATTTCCCACACGCATCATCACCTCATCCTTAGCCAGTCTTTGCTTAATCCATAGTCCCTGTTTCGAGTTGCAAATATTAGCAACAGAACCAGTATCAAATACCCAGTCGCTACTGCGAGCTCTAGTAAGGTACACATCAATAACATGTATATCACATATACCTTTGTTCACCTTTCCATCCTTCTTATCCGCCAAATACTTGGGGTAGTTCCGCTTCTAGTGACCAGTCCCTTTGTAGTAGAAGCACTCAGTCTCAGGCTTAGGTCCATACTTGGTTTTCTTCTCTTGAGCAGCAACTTGTTTGCCGTTCTTTTTGAAATTCCCCTTCTTCTTCCCTTTACCCTTTTCTTGAAACTGGCGGTCTTGTTGACCATCAACACTTGATGCTCCTTCTTGATTTCTACCTCCGCAGCCTTTAGCATTGCGAAGAGCTTGGGAATTGTATTATCCATCCATTGCATGTCATAGTTCATCATGAAGATCTTGTAGCTTGGTGGCAGTGATTGAAGAATTCTGTCAATGACACTATCATTCGGAATATGAACTCCCAATTGAATCAAGTGATTGCAGTACCCAGACATTCCGAGTATATGTTCACTGACAGAACTATTCTCCTCCATTTTGCAGCCATATAACTTATTGGAGACCTCATATCTCTCAATCCGGGCATTTGCTTGAAATATTAACTTCAACTCCTGGAACATCTCATATGCTCCATGATGTTCAAAATGTCGTTGAACTCCCGGTTCTAAGCCGTAAAGCATGGCACACTAAACTATCGAGTAGTCATCAACACGTGACTGCCAGGCATTCACAATGTCTGCAGTTGTTGGCGCGGGTGGTACACCTAGCGGTGCTTCTAGGATTTAATTCTTCTATGCAGCAATGAGGATAATGCTCAAGTTACAGACCCAGTCCGTGTAATTTCTACCATCATCTTTCAACTTTGCTTTCTCAAGGAACACATTAAAATTCAACGGAACAACAGCACGGGTCATCTATCTAGAATAACATAGACAAGCAAATATACTATCAGGTACTAAGTTCATGATAAATTTAAGTTCAATTAATCATATTACTTAAGAACTCCCACTTAGATAGACATCCCTCTAATCATCTAAGTGATCACGTGATCCATATCAACTAAACCATAACCGATCATCACATGAGATGGAGTAATTTTCAATGGTGAACATCTCTATGTTGATGATATCTACTATATGATTCACGTTCGACCTTTCGGCCTCAGTGTTCCGAGGCCATATCTGCAAATGCTAGGCTCGTCAAGTTTAACCCGAGTATTCTGCGTGTGCAAAACTGTCTTACACCCGTTGTAGATGAACATTGAGCTTATCACACCCGATCATCACGTGGTGTCTCGGCATGACAAACTTTGGCAACGGTGCATACTCAGGGAGAACACTTTTACCTTGAAATTCAGCGAGAGATCATCTTATAATGCTACTGTCAAACAAAGCAAAATAAGATGCATAAAGGATCAACATCACATGCAATCAATATAAGTGATATGATATGGCCATCATCATCTTGTGCCTTTGATTTCCATCTCCAAAGCACCATCATGATCACCATCGTCACCGGCACGACACCTTGATCTCCATCGTAGCATCGTTGTCGTCTCGCCATCTATTGATTCTACGACTATCGCTACCGCTTAGTGATAAAGTAAAGCAATTATAGGGCGATTGCATTGCATACAATAAAGCGACAACCATATGGCTCCCGCCAGTAGCCGATAACTCCGTTACAAAACATGATCATCTCATACAATAAATATAGCATCATGTCTTGACCATATCACATCACAACATGCCCTGCAAAAACAAGTTAGACGTCCTCTACTTTGTTGTTGCAAGTTTTATGTGGCTGCTACAAGTAGAGCAAGAACCGTTCTTACCTACGCATCAAAACCACAACGATAGTTCGTCAAGTTAGTGATGTTTTAACCTTCACAAGGACCGGGCGTAGCCACACTCGGTTCAACTAAAGTTGGAGAAACCGGCACCCGCCAGGCACCTGTGTGCAAATCACGTCAGTAGAACCAGTCTCATGTAAGCGTACGCGTAATGTCGGTCCGGGCCGTTTCATCCAACAATACCGCCGAACCAAAGTATGACATGCTGGTAAGCAGTGTGACTTGTATCGCCCACAACTCACTTTTGTTCTACCCGTGCATATAACATCTACGCATAAACCTGGCTCGGATGCCACTGTTGGGGAACTTAGTAATTTCAAAATTTTCCTACGCACACGCAAGATCATGGTGGTGCATAGAAATGGGAGGAGAGAGTGTCGTCCATGTACCCTCATAGACCGTTAATCTTAAACGTTATGACAACGCGGTTGATGTAGTCGTACGTCTTCACGATTGACCGATCCTTAGTACCGAACGTACGGCACCTCTGCGTTCAGCACATGTTCAGCTCAGTGATGTCCCGCGAACTCACGATCCAGTAGAGCTCGAAGGAGAGTTTCGTCAGCACGATGGTGTGGTGACGGTGTTGACGAAGCTACCATCGTAGGGCTTCGCCTAAGCACCGCTACAGTATGACCAAGGTGGATTATCGTGGAGGGGGGCAACACAAACGGCTGGGAGAGATCAATGATCAACTTGTGTGCTCTAGGGTGCCCCTGCCCCCGTATATAAAGGAGCAAGGGGGGAGGCCGGCCAGCCCTGTAGGGCACGCTAGGCGGAGGAGTCCTCCTCCTAGTAGGAGTAGGACTCCCCTCTTTCCTACTCCTACTAGGAGGGGAAAGGAAGGGGAGAAGGAGAAGGAAAGGGGGGCGCTGCCCCCCTTCCTAGTCCAATTCGGACCAGAGGGGGAGGGGGCGCGCAGCCTGCCCTGGCAAGCCGCCCTCTCTATCCACTAGGGCCCAACAAGGCCCGGGGGGTTCCGGTAACCCATCCGGCACTCCAGTAAAATCCCGATTTCACCCGGAACTCTTCCAATGTCCAAATGTAGGCTTCCAATATATCAATCTTTATGTCTCGACCATTTCGAGACTCCTCGTCATGTCCGTGATCATATCCGGGACTCGAACTACCTTCGGTACATCAAAACATATAAACTCATAATACCGATCGTCACAGAACTTTAAGCATGCGGACCCTACGGGTTTGAGAACTATGTAGACATGACCGAGACATGTCTCTAGTCAATAACCAATAGCGGAACCTGGATGCTCATATTGGTTCCTACATATTCTACGAAGATCTTTATTGGTCAAACCGCATAACAACATACGTTGTTCGCTTTGTCATCGTTATGTTACTTGCCTGAGATTCGATCGTCGGTATCTCAATACCTAGCCCAATCTCACTATTGGCAAGTCTCTTTACTCATTCTGCAACACATCATCCCGCAACTAGCTCATTAGTTGCCTTGCTTGCAAGGCTTATAGTGATGTGCATTACCGACAGTGCCCAGAGATACCTCTTCGACAATCGGAGTGACAAATCCTATTCTTGATCTATGCCAACTCAACAAGTACCATTGGAGACACCTGTAGAGCACCATTATAATCACCCAGTTATGTTGTGACGTTTAGTAGCACACAAAGTGTTCCTCCGGTAATCGGGAGTTGCATAATCTCATAGTCATAGGAACATGTATAAGTCATGAAGAAAGCAATATCAGTAAACTAAAACAATCAAGTGCTAAGCTAACAAAATGGGTCAAGTCAATCACATCATTCTCTAATGATGTGATCTCGTTAATCAAATGACAACTCATGTCTATGGTTAGGAAACATAACCATCATTGATTCAACGAGCTAGTCATGTAGAGGCATACTGCTACCTCTTAAGCACTGCGTTGGTTTTCCCCGAAGACGAAGGGATGATGCAGCAAAGTAGCGTAAGTATTTCCCTCGGTTTTTTAGAACCAAGGTATCAATCCAGTAGGAGGCTACGCGCGATTCCCTCGTACCTGCACAAAACAAATAAATCCTCGCAACCAACGCAAATAGGGGTTGTCAAACCCTATAGGGCCACTTACGAGAGTGAGATCTGATAGATATGATAAAGATAATATTTTTGGTTTTTTATGAATAAAGATGCAAAGTAAAATAAAGGCAAAGTAAATAGAAAAGGAAATAACTAAGTAGTAGGAGATCAATATGATAAAGATAGACCCGGGGGCCATAGGTTCACTAGTGGCTTCTCTCGAGAGCATGAGTATTTTACAGTGGGTGAACAAATTACTGTTGACCAATTCACAGAATTGAGCATAGTTATGAGAATATCTAGGTATGATCATGTATATAGGCATCACGTCTGAGACAAGTAGACCGACTCCTGCCTGCATCTACTACTATTACTCCACTCATCGACCGCTATCCAGCATGCATCTAGAGTATTAAGTTAAAAACAGAGTAACGCCTTAAGCAAGATGACATGATGTAGAGGGATAGACTCATGCAATATGATGAAAACCCCATCTTGTTATCCTCGATGGCAACAATACAATATGTGCCTTGCTGCCCCTACTGTCATCGGGAAAGGACACCGCAAGATTGAACCCAAAGCTAAGCACTTCTCCCATTGCAAGAAAGATCAATCTAGTAGGCCAAACCAAACTGATAATTCGAAGAGACTTGCAAAGATAACCAATCATACATAAAAGAATTCAGAGAAGATTCAAATACTATTCATAGATAGACTTGATCATAAACCCACAATTCATCGGTCTCAACAAACACACCGCAAAAAGAAGATTATATCGAATAGTTCTCCACAAGAGAGGGGGAGAACATTGTATTGAGATCCAAAAAGAGAGAATAAGCCATCTAGCTACTAACTATGGACCCATAGGTCTGAAGTAAACTACTCACACTTCATCGGATAGGCTATGGTGTTGGTGTAGAAGCCCTCCGTGATCGATGCCCCCTCCGTCGGAGCTCCAAAACAGGCCCCAAGATGGGGTCTCGTGGATACAGAAAGTTATGGCGGTGGAATTAGGGTTTTGGCTCTGTATCTGATCGTTTGGGGGTACGTGGATATATATAGGAGGAAGGAGTACGTCGGTGGAGCAACAGGGGGCCCACGAGCGTGGAGGGCGCGCCTGGGTTAGGCAGGCGCGCCCCCCTACATCGTGGCCTCCTCTCTTGTGCCTTTATGTAGGGTCCAGGTCTCCTGGGTCTTATTCCTTCAGAAAATCACATTCCCGAAGGTTTCATTCCATTTGGACTCCGTTTGGTATTCCTTCTCTTCGAAACCCTAAAACAGGCAAAAAACAACAATTCTGGGTTGGGCCTCCGGTTAATAGGTTAGTCCCAAAAATAATATAAAAGTGGATAATAAAGCCCAATAATGTCCAAAATAGTAGATAATATAGCATGGAGCAATCAAAAATTATAGATACGTTGGAGACGTATCAAGCATCACCAAGCTTAATTCCTGCTCGTCCTCGAGTAGGTAAATGATAAAAATAGAATTTTTGATGCGGAGTGCTACTTGGCATAATTTTAATGCAATTCTTAATTGTGGTATGAATATTCAGATCCGAAAGATTCAAGACAAAAGTTATAACAAACCAATTATGTCTTCTCAAAATAACATGGCTAAAGAAAGTTATCCCTACAAAATCATATAGTCTGGCTATGCTCCATCTTCACCACACAAAATATTTAAATCATGCACAACCCCGATGACAAGCCAAGCAATTTTTTCATACTTTTGACATTCTCAAAACTTTTTCAATCTTCATGCAATAAATGAGCGTGAGCCATGGATATAGCACTATAGGTGGAATAGAGTGGTGGTTCTGGAGAAGACAAAAAAAGGGAGAAGATAGTCTCCCATCAACTAGGCGTATCAACGGGCTATGGAGATGCCCATCAATGTATATCAGTGAGAGTGAGTAGGGATTGCCATGCAACGCAATTTTTTGGGCCTTTTTATGGCCTCTTTTCTTTCTCTCTTTTTTTGGTCCGGAGTCTCATCCCGACTTGTGGGGGCATCATAGTCTCCATCATCCTTTCCTCTCTAGGACAATGCTCTAGTAATGATGATCATCACACTTTTATTTTTCTTACAACTCAACAATTACAACTCGATACTTAAAACAAAATATGACTCTATATGAATGCCTCCGGTGGTGTACCGGGATATGCAATGACTCATGAGTGACATGTATGAAATAATTATGAATGGTGGCTTTGCCACGAATACGATGTCAACTACATGATCATGCTAAGCAATATGACAATGATGGAGTGTGTCATAATAAACGGAACGGTGGAAAGTTGCATGGGAATATATCTCGGAATGGCTATGGAAATGCCATAATAGGTAGGTATGGTGGCTGTGGGAAGGTATATGGTGGGTGTATGATACCGGCGAAAGGTGTGCGGTATTAGAGAGGCTAGTGAAGGTGGAAGGGTGAGAGTGCGTACAATCCATGGACTCAACATTAGTCATAAAGAAATCATATACTTATTGCAAAAATCTACAAGTTATCAAAGCAAAGTATTACGCACATGCTCCTAGGGGGGTAGATTGGTAGGAAAAGACCATCGCTCGTCCCCGACCGCCACTCATAAAGAAGGCAATCAATAAATAAATAATGCTCCGACTTCATCACATAACGGTTCACCATACGTGCATGCTATGGGAATCACAAACTTCAACACAAGTATTTCTCAATTTCACAACTACTCAACTAGCACAACTTTAATATCACCATCTTCATATCTCAAAACAATTATCAAGTATCGAACTTATCATAGTATTCAACACACTCATAAGAAAGTTTTATTATTAATATTGTATACCAAGCATATTAGGATTTTAAGAAAATTACCATGCTATTTAATACTCTCAAAATAATCTAAGTGAAGCATGAGAGATCAATAGTTTCTATAAAACAAATCCACCACTGTGCTCTAAAAGATATAAGTGAAGCACTAGAGCAAAATTATATAACTCAAAAGATATAAGCGAAGCACTAGAGTATTCTAACAAATTCCAATTCATGTATGGCTCTCTCAAAAGGTGTGTACAAAAAGGATGATTGTGGTAAACTAGCAAGCAAAGACTGAAATCATACAAGACGCTCCAAGCAAAACACATATCATGTGGCGAATAAAAATATAGCTCCAAGTAAAGTTACCGATAGAAGTAGACGAAAGAGGGGATGCCTTCCGGGGCATCCCCAAGATTTGGCTTTTAGGTGTCCTTAGATTATCTTGGGGGTACCATGGGCATCCCCAAGCTTAGGCTCTTTCCACTCCTTGTTCCATAATCCATCAAATCTTTACCCAAAACTTGAAAACTTCACAACACAAAACTTAAAGTAGAAAATCTCGTGAGTTCCGTCAGCGAAAGAAAATAAAAGACCACTTCAAGGTACTGTAATGAACTCATTATTTATTTATATTGGTGTTATACCTACTGTATTCCAACTTCTCTATGGTTTATCAACTATTTTACTAGCCATAGATTCATCAAAATAAGCAAACAACACACGAAAAACAGAATCTTTCAAAAACAGAACAGTCTGTAGTAATCTGTAGCTAGCTCAAGATATGGAACCCCACAAATTCTAAAATAAATTTATGGACGTGAGTAATTTATCTATTTATCATCTGCAAAAAGAATTAACCAAATACAAATTTCCAAATAAAAATTACAGCAGTTCTCGTGAGCGCTAAAGTTTCTGTTTTTTATAGCAAGTTCAACAAGACTTTCCCCAAGTCTTCCCAACGGTTATACTTGGCACAAACACTAATTAAACACAAAAAACACAACCAAAACAGAGGCTAGATAAATTATTTATTACTAAGCAGGAGCAAAAAGTAAGGAATGAAAATAAAATTGGGTTGCCTCCCAACAAGCGCTATCGTTTAACACCCCTAGCTAGGCATGACATGCAAGGATATATCTAGGTATTGCCATCTTTGGAAGTTAATCCTTAAGTGTCTCTCATAATAGATTCATAAGGTAATTTAATTTTCTTTCTAGGAAAGTATTCCATGCCTTTCCTTAATGGAAATTGGAATCTAATATTTCCTTCCTTCATATCAATTATTCCACCAATCGTTCTAAGGAAAGGTCTACCAAGTATAATAGGACATGAAGGATTGCAATCTATGTCCAGAACAATAAAATCTACGGGCACATAATTCCTATTTGCAACAATAAGAACATCATTAATTCTTCCCATAGGTTTCTTAATAGTGGAATCTGCAAGGTGCAAGTTTGGAGAGCAATCAACAAAATCACAGAAACCTAACAAATCACACAAAGTCTTTGGAATCGTGGAAACACTAGCACCCAAATCACATAAAGCATAGCATTCATGATCTTTAATTTTAATTTTAATAGTTGGTTCCCACTCATCATAAAGTTTTCTAGGGATAGAAACTTCCAATTCATGTTTTTCTTCATAATATTGCATCAAGGCATCAATGATATGTTTAGTAAACGCTTTATTTTGACTATAAGCATGAGGAGAATTTAGCACGGATTGCAACAAGGAAATACAATCAATCAAAGAGCAATTTTCATAGTTAAATTCCTTGAAATCCATAATAGTCGGTTTAGCAACATCTAGGGTTTTAATTTCTTGAATCCCAATTTTATCAAATTTAGCATCAAGATCAACAAATTCTGAATTCTTAGAACGCCTTCTAGGTAAAGGTGGATCATATTCACTCCCATCACTATAAAGATTCATATTGCAAAACAGAGATTTAATAGGGGACACATCAATAACTTTTAGATCTTCATCATTATTTTCATTGGAACTAGAAGAACACGCTTTTATAAAGGCATCTTTCTTAGCACGCATCCTAGTGGTTCTTTCTTTGTACTCATCAATGGAAATTCTCATGGCTTTGAGAGACTCATTGATATCATGCTTAGGTGGACTAGATCTAAGTTTCAAAGAATCAACATCAAGAGCAATTCTATCAACGTTCCTAGGCAAATCATCAATCTTAAGCAATTTTTCTTCAATCATAGTATTAAAATTATTTTGTGAAGTAATAAATTCTTTAATATTAGATTCAAAATCAGAGGGCATCTTATTATAATTTCCATATGAATTGTTGTAGGAATTACCATAATTATTAGAGGGATTACTAGGATAAGGCCTACGATTAAAATTTCCTCTATACGCGTTGTTACCAAAATTGTTCCTACCAACAAAATTCACATCCATAGATTCATTATTATTCTCAATCAAAGTAGACAAGGGAATATCATTAGGACTAGAAGAAACACTCTTATTAGCAAATAATTTCATAAGTTCATCCATCTTTCCACTCAAAACATTAATTTCTTCTATCGCATGCACCTTTTTATTAGTAGATCTTTCAGTATGCCATTGAGAATAATTAACCATAATATTATCTAGGAGTTTAGTAGCTTCTCCTAAAGTGATTTCCATAAAAGTTCCTCCCGCGGCCGAATCTAAAATATGTCTAGAAGCAAAATTCAATCCGGCATAAATTTTTTGTATAATCATCCACAAATTTAAACCATGAGTAGGGCAATTACGTATCATTAATTTCATTCTCTCCCAAGCTTGTGCAACATGTTCATGATCAAGTTGCTTAAAGTTCATAATATTGTTTCTAAGAGAGATGATCTTAGCGGGAGGAAAATACTTAGAGATAAAAACATCTTTGCACTTATTCCATGAATCAATACTATTTTTAGGGAAAGACGAAAACCAAGCTTTAGCACGATCTCTAAGCGAAAAAGGAAATAGCTTCAATTTAACAATATCATTATCCACATATTTCTTCTTTTGCATGTCACACAAATCAACGAAGCTATTTAGATGGGTAGCATCATCTTCACAAGGAAGGCCGGAAAACGGATCTTTCATAACAAGATTCAGCAAAGCAGTATTAATTTCACAAGATTTAGCATCAGTAAGAGGAGCAATCGGAGTGCTAATAAAATCATTGTTTTTGGTATTGGTGAAGGCACACAATTTAGTATTATCTTGAGCCATCGTGACAAGCAAGCAAACTAACACACAAGCAAAAAGCAAACGGGCAAAAAAGGTAAATAGAGAGGGAGGATAGAGAGAGAGAGGGCGAATAAAACGGCAAGGGTGAAGTTGGGAGAGGAAAACGAGATGCAAATGGCAAATAATGTAATGCGGGCGATAAGGGTATATGATGGGTACTTGGTATGTTGACTTTTGCGTTGACCTCCCCGGCAGCGGCACCAGAAATGGCTCGTTAACGGGAGGTAAAATTTTAACTTGACTTCGCATGAGCCTCCCCGGCAACGGCACCGGAAATCCTTCTTGCTACCTCTTGAGCACTGCGTTGGTTTTCCCCGAAGAGGAAGGGATGATGCAGCAAAGTAGCGTCAGTATTTCCCTCAGTTTTTGAGAACCAAGGTATCAATCCAGTAGGAGGCTACGCGTGAGTCCCTCGTACCTGCACAAAACAAATAAATCCTCGCAACCAATGCAAATAGGGGTTGTAAATCCCTATAGGGCCACTTACGAGAGTGAGATCTGATAGATATGATAAATATAATATTTTTGGTATTTTTATGATAAAGATGCAAAGTAAAATAAAGGAAAAGTAAATAGCAAAGGAAATAACTAAGTAGTAGGAGGTCAATATGATAAAGATAGACCCGGTGGCCATAGGTTTCACTAGTGGCTTCTCTCGAGAGCATAAGTATTCTACGGTGGGTGAACAAATTACTGTTGATCAATTGATAGAATTGAGCATAGGTATGAGAATATCTAGGCATGATCATGTATATAGGCATCACGTCCGTGACAAGTAGACCGAAATGATTCTGCATCTACTACTATTACTCCACTCATCGACCGCTATCCAGCATGCATCTAGAGTATTAAGTTAAAAACAGAGTAACGCCTTAAGCAAGATGACATGATGTAGAGGGATAGACTCATGCAATATGATGAAAACCCCATCTTGTTATCCTTGATGGCAACAATACAATACGTGCCTTGCTGCCATTACTGTCACCGGGAAAGGACACCGCAAGATTGAACCCAAAGCTAAGCACTTCTGCCATTGCAAGAAAGATCAATCTAGTAGGCCAAACCAAACTGATAATTCGAAGAGACTTGCAAAGATAACCAATCATACATAAAAGAATTCAGAGAAGATTCAAATATTATTCATAGATAGACTTGATCATAAACCCACAATTCATCGGTCTCAACAAACACACCGCAAAAATAAGATTACATCGAATAGTTCTCCACAAGAGAGGGGGAGACCATTGTATTGAGAAACAAAAAGAGAGAATAAGCCATCTAGCTACTAACTATGGACTTGTAGGTCTAAAGTAAACTACTCACACTTCATCGGAGAGGCTATGGTGTTGATGTAGAAGCCCTCCGTGATCGATGCCCCCTCCGGCGGAGCTCCGAAATAGGCCCCAAGATGGGATCTCGTGGATACAGAAAGTTACGGCAGTGGAATTAGGGTTTTGGCTTCGTATCTGATCATTTGGGGGTACATGAATATATATAGGAGGAAGGAGTATGTCGGTGGAGCAACAGGGGGCCCACGAGGGTGGAGGGCGCGCCTGGGGTAGGCAGGCGCGCCCCCCTACCTCGTGGCCTCCTCTCTTGTGCCTTGACGTAGGGTCCAAGTCTCCTGGGTCTTATTCATTGAGAAAATCACGTTCCCAAAGGTTTCATTCCGTTTGGTATTCCTTTTCTTCGAAACCCTAAAACAGGCAAAAAACAGCAATTCTGGGCTGGGCCTCCGGTTAATAGGTTAGTCCCAAAAATAATATAAAAGTGGATAATAAAGCATAATAATGTCCAAAACAGGTAGATAATATAGCATGGAGCAATCAAAAATTTTATATACGTTGGAGACGTATCACATACTAGTGACAATCTGTTTGTCTATGTATTCACACATGTATTATGTTTCTGGTTAATACAATTCTATCATGAATAATAAACATTTAACATGATATGAGGAAATAAATAATAACTTTATTATTGCCTCTAGGGCATAGTTCCTTCAGTATTTTCCTGTTACGTTATGTTTCTATGTTGTCTTGTTGCCACAAGTAGATCCGTGCATATTTTGATGAAGTTCAGTAAGAGTGCTTTGAAGATATGGTGGTGCTCTATCCATTCATTCCTCTGGTTGTAATTATGGAGTAGTGTAGCTTGTCATTACCATGCTCTACTTTTGCTAAATGTTGTTGTTGTCAGTTTGTTAACATGAAGTGTGCTTTTGCCATGTGATTTGCTAGTGATCCATGCACCCTATGAACTTGCTACTGCTATGTTTAGCTTAATAAATGTGTCTTCTTACTGTTGGTTACCTTTTATGCCATTAAATGCTTAGTGGTGAGTGGCTTGAGCTTGCAAAATTGCTATCATGAATCTGTTTATGCCATGTTTAGTATTTTCACCAAGTCTGTGAAGCTGTTATCATTTGCATTTTTGCCATGCTATTTTAGGCTTGTTCTATTGAGTTCTAGCAGGAGCTTAGTGTTGATGTTTTGTAGATATTCACTTGTACCTTACTGTCATGTGCCTTGTTGCTTTGTTGGAGTGCTATAGCATAGTTTCATGATGCATCTTAAGTGCTATGATGTTGTTAAGCGCAATTTTGCATCGTTCTTGTTTTGCTCGTCATTTGCAAATTGTGCATCCGTTTACAGTGATCCTTATATCAATTTCGACCGAAATCTCCTAAACTTTCTAATGGCGTGCTTGGTTTTCCAAGTCGATGCCATGATCATCCTTTTCCCTTCCGGAGTACCCATATGCATTGCACATCATACCTTGCATTTCATGCCATGTCTTGCATCATGTTGTTTGTGCATTGCACCGTGATTGATTGTTGTTCCGTTGCTTGTGTTCTTGCTTTGGGTAGAGCCGGGAGACAAGTTCGTGAACGAGGATCCTGTTGAGTACGTTTACGAGCAGCAAGCTTTCATGGTCTAGCAAATAGTGTTCTAAAGGATCACTAGGAGGTACGGCAATAGAAGGAAGACCAATAATTTCATCCTTACTAGGAAATTCTTCCTCACGATGTTGTTTACTAAATTTAGAAAAATTAAACTCATGAACCATATCATCCAAGCCAATAGTAACAACATTCTTTTCGCAATCTATCCTAGCATTAACAGTGTTCAAGAAGGGTCTACCAAATATAATAGGACAAAAGCTATCTTGTGGGGAACCAAGAACAAGAAAATCAGCAGGATATTTAGTTTTCCCACACAAGACTTCAACATCTCTTACAATTCCCGTTGGCGAAATAGTATCTCTATTAGCAAGTTTAATAGTGGCATCAATTTCTTCTAACTCAACAGGTGCAATGTCATGCATATTTGTTTGTATAAGTCAATAGGTATTGCACTTGCACTAGCAACCATATCAGATAAGCCATGATAACAATGATCTCCTGTTTTAACATAAATAACAGGCATGCCTACCACAGGTCCAGGTTTATCTGTAGCACGGGGTTTAGCAATTCTAGCAGTTTCATTACAGAAGTAAATAACATGCCCATCTATATTATCAGACAAGAGATCTTTAACAATAGCAATATTAGGTTCTACTTTAACTTGCTCTGGGGGTGTATAAGTTCTAATATTGCTTTTACGAACCACAGTTCAAGCTTTAGGATGATCCTTTACTCTAACAGGGAAAGGTGGTTTCTCAACATAAGATGTAGGAACGATAGGATCATTATAAGTGACAGTCTTTTCATCAACTTTAATAGGTGCAGCTACTTTTACTTCTATGGGAGGACGATATTTAAACCACTTCTCCTTAGGGAGATCAACATAGGTAGCAAATGATTCACAGAAAGAAGCTACTATCTTAGAGTCAAGTCCATATTTAGTGCTAAACTTAAGGAAAATATCGGTGTCCATAAAAGATTTAACACAATCAAACTTAGGAGTCATACCTGACTCTTTACCTTCATCGAGGTCCCAATCTTCAGAGTTGCGTTTAATTCTATGCAATAAATTCCATCTGAATTCAATAGTCTTCATCATAAAAGAGCCAGCACAAGAAGTATCGAGCATGGTGCGGTTGTTTTCAGAAAGCCAAGCATAAAAACATTGCATAATTATTTCTCTCGAGAGCTCATGATTGGGGCATGAATATAACAATGATTTAAGCCTCCCCCAAGCTTGAGTGATGCTTTCTCCTTCGCGAGGCCAGAAATTATATATATATATATATATATATATATATAATTGCGATCACGATGAACAAGATGCACAGGGTAATACTTTTGATGAAATTCCAATTTCAATCTTTTATAGTCCCGTGATCTCATATCATCACATAGCCTATACCATATCAATGCGTCTCCCTTCAAAGATAAAGGGAAGACCTTCTTCTTAGCAACATCATTGGGTATACATGCAAGCTTAAATAATCCACAAACTTCATCCACATATATTAAGTGCTCATCAGGATGCTTTGTTCCATCTCCTATAAAAGGGTTAGCTAGCAGTCTTTCCATCATACTCGAAGGAAATTCAAAAGGAGTTTCATTTCCAATAGGTTCAGTAGGTTGAGGAGCAACTCTTTGCTCTACTGGACGGGGTGAAGATACCCCGAACAAGCCCCTCAGAGAATTACTTTCCATAGTAACAAGTGACAGTAAATTTCAGCACACTATATAAAATTTTCCTTACTAAATTCCGCCTACCAAAGGCGCTACACTCCCCGGCAACGGCGCCAGAAAAGAGTCTTGATGACCCACAAGTATAGGGGATCTATCGTAGTCCTTTCAATAAGTAAGAGTGTCAAACCCAACGAGGAGCAGAAGGAAATGATAAGCAGTTTTCAGCAAGGCATTCTCTGCAAGTACTGAAATAAGTGGTAACAGATAGTTTTGTGATAAGATAAATTGTAACGAGCAACAAGTAACAAAAGTGAATAAAGTGCAGCAAGGTGTCCCAATCCTTTTTGTAGCAAAGGACAAGCCGAAACAAATTCTTATAATAAGAAAAAGCGCTCCCGAGGACACATGGGAATATCGTCAAGCTATTTTTCTTCACGTTCATATGATTCGCGTTAGATACTTTGATTATTTGATATGTGGGTGGACCGGTGCTTGGGTGTTGTTCTTACTTGAACAAGCATCCCACTTATGATTAACCTCTATTACACGCATCCGCAACTACAACAAAAGTATTAAGGTAAACCTAACCATAGCATGAAACATGTGGATCCAAATCAGCCCCTTACGAAGGAACGCATAAACTAGGGTTTAAGCTTCTGTCACTCTAGCAACCCATCATCTACTTATTACTCCCCAATGCCTTCCTCTAGGCCCAAATAATGGTGAAGTGTTATGTAGTCTAGGTTCACATAAAACCACTAGAGGCTAGACAACATACATCTTATCAAAATATCAAACGAATACCAAATTCACATGACTACTAATTGCAAGACTTCTCCCTTGTCCTCAGGAACAAACGTAATTACTCACAAAGCATATTCATGTTCATAATCATAAGGGTAATAATATGCATATAGGATCTGAACATATGATCTTCCACCAAATAAACCAACTAGCATCAACTACAAGGAGTAATCAACACTACTAACAACCTACTAGCACCAATCCCGGACTTTGAGACAAGAATTGGATACAAGAGATGAACTAGGGTTTGGAGATGAGATGGTGCTGGTGAAGATGTTGATGGAGATTTCCCTCTCCCGATGAGAGGAGCGTTGGTGATGACGATGGTGATGATTTCCCCCTCCCAGAGGGAAGTATCCCCGGCAGAACAGCTCTGCCGGAGCTCTAGATTGGATCCGCGAAGGTTCCGCCTCGTGGCGGTGGAGTCTCGTCCCGAAAAGTTCCTCTTGATTTTTTTATCATCAAAAGACTTCATATAGGAGAAGATGGACGTCGGAGAGCCACCAGGGGGCCCACGAGGTAGGGGGCGCGCCCTAGGGGGGGCGCCCCCCACCCTCGTGAGCAGGGTGTGGGCCCCTGGCCTTCATCTTTGGCGAGGACTTTTCTTTATTTATTTTAAGATGTTTCATGGAGTTTCAGGACTTTTGGAGTTGCGCAGAATAGGTCTCTAATATTTGCTCCTTTTCCAGCCCAGAATTCCAGCTGTCGGCATTCTCCCTCCTTAAGTAAACCTTGTAAAATAAGAGAGAATAGCCATAAGTACTATGACATAAAGTGAAATAACAGCCCATAATGCAATAAATATCGATATAAAAGCATGATGCAAAATGGACGTATCAATAATTAATTGCAACAATGCTACAAGTTCTTAGTCATGTACTATAAATAACAAATTGAACATTTTATTGGGAAGCTAAATGCAATTGCAACAGCATAGCGATTGTCTTTGGATGACATCAAATTAATACTAACAGGTGTGTACATGCACGAATTTAGTAACATAGGGCTAATAACACTAAGGCCGTCCACTATGTATGCCGAAATTGGTGTCCAAACAATTGTTGCTACATCTGGCACCGATGCCCTGCACTGCCGAGTCAATGCCAGAGAGAAAATTTAGGGACCCCGACTCCAGAGCACCTACTTGCTCCGATGCCCAGTTCCTTCGTGCCATAAAGTTTTAGTATTTTACTGCTTGGATGTGTGGAGCAAAGTTGGTTGCACAAACTGCTGTAGTGGTGCCAAATAATTTTCCCAGGGCACCGCTGATGACATGGCAATATTTTTAGATACTAGGTTGAAACCGTGACACTGTATTAATCACATCTAGAATAACATGAAACAGTGATAGTGTCTGAATCACATCTAACAAATGATTTGTATCAACGAAAGTGGGGCTAACCTTCTCTGCACATGCCAGAAACTTCCTCCCATTGTCCATAGATTTAAACACAACTAACTTCATGCATGAAGACTGATGGTGACTGCTACCTCTTGAGCACTGCGTTGGTTTTCCCTTGAAGAGGAAAGGATGATGCAGTAGAGCAACATAAGTATTTCCCTCGGTTTTTGAGAACCAAGGTATCAATCCATTAGGAAGCCACGCATGAGTCCCTCGCACCTACACAAACAAATAAACTCATTGCAACCAACGCGATAAAGGGGTTGTCAATCCCTTCACGGTCACCTATGAGAGTGAGATCAGATAGATATGATAAGATAATATTTTTGGTATTATCGCGATAAAGAGAAATAAAGATGCAAGTAAAATAAATGGCAAAGTGTAAGTGCATCTAGTGCCACCCCTAGTTGGTTTTGGAGTATTGACGACAAACCTAGTTGAGGGACTAATGTGTTTGTGAGAATTGCAGGATAACACAGGTAGAAGTCCCTCATTGATTCGGTTTTCCTACCAGAGATGACCCCTAAAAATGTATGAAGACATTGATGTCAAAGGTGGTATGTGAAGATATTCATATTGAAGACTATGACACGAGAAGACGTCGCATGAAGCATATGGAGCTCGAAGACTTAGATCTTTCGTAGTTCTTTTTCTTCTTTGTTGAGTCATCGGAACCACCGTACTGTTAAGTGGGGTCCAAGAGAACCAGTTAGAATGACTGAAGTGATGCTTAACCAAAACCTATGTCTTCGAGTGAAGACTATGAGAGCAAATCTTGTCCAGAGTCGGACAAGTCAGCTTTGCTTGTAACCCAAGTAAAGTTGCCGTGTGTGTTTGAAATCTGACCGTTGGAACACGGGTCAGTTCCTTAGTGACCCAGGGTCATTTCGGACAAATCAGGTCGGGTTGCCTAGTGGCTATAAGTATCCCACCCCCTACAACCATAAATGGTTGGCTGCTCAGAGTTAGAGTACGGCTTTTGTCATCTGAGAGCAACCCACCTTGAAGCCTTTGAGAGAGAATTCCTTGCGAGGATAAAGCCCTATCCACCCAGAGCCAAAGAGTGTTAGGCATCACTTAAGTCTTCCTGTCTGTGTGATCTGAAGACTTATTACACTTGAGGACTGTGTATCCTCCAGCTGGTTAGGCGTCGCATTCTGAGCATCCAAGAGCCATTGTGGATCGCCGGTGAACGAAGTCTGTGAAGGATTGGGAGTCTACCTTGAAGACTTACCAGAGTGATTGGGCGAGGTCTGTGTGACCTTAGCTCAAGGGGAATACGGTGACGACTGGGTGTCCTGAGCTGCGTGTTCAGGACTATGTGTCCGGGACTGTGTGTCCTCAGGTTTAAATACCTAGCCGCCCTAACCAGACGTACAGTTGTCAGAGCAACTGGAACTGGTCCAACAAATCATTGTCTTCAACAAGTCACTGGTTTCATCCTTCCCTTGCATTTACTTACTGTTGGACTTTGTTAAGTCATTGTATGATTGCACTATCTCTTGTCTTCACTGAGTGACTCCTTGTTCTGATTGGCTTCATCATATCTTCCTACCTGATCCTTACTACCTAGCTGCTATTAGTCATTGTGCTTTCACTTCATTGAATACTTGACTATGGTTTGCCTAGTGTAGTCTACCTTCCGCTGCATGGTAATAGGTTTATTTCTATCGTTTGTCTTCGAAACTTTCACATTTTGAAGACTTCCATAAAAATCGCCTATTCACCTCCTCTAGTCGATATAACACACTTTCACAAAGGAAATAACTAAGTATTGGAAGATTAATATGATGGAAAATAGACCAAGGGGCCATAGGTTTCACTGGAGGCTTCTCTCGAGAGCATAAGTATTACGGTGGGTGAACAAATTACTATTGAGCAATTGACAGAATTGAGCATAGTTATGAGAATATCTAGGTATGATTACGTCCAAAACAAGTAGACCGACTCCTGCCTGCATCTACTACTATTACTCCACACATCGACCGCTATCCAGCATGCATCTAGAGTATTAAGTTCAAGAGAACGGAGTAATGCTTTAAGCAAGATGATATGATGTAGAGGGATAAACTCATGCAATATGATATAAACCCCATCTTGTTATCCTTGATGGAAACAATACAATATGTGCCTTGCTGCCCCTACTATCGCTGCGAAAGGACACCGCAAGATTGAACCCAAAGCTAAGCACTTCTCCCATTGCAAGAAAGATCAATCTAGTAGGCCAAACCAACTGATAATTTGAAGAGACTTGCAAAGATAACCAATCATACATAAAAGAATTCAGAGAAGATTCAAATATTGTTCATAGATAAACTTGATCATAAACCCACAATTCATCGATCTCAACAAACACACCGCAAAAGAAGATTACATCGAATAGTTCTCCACAAGAGAGGGGGAGAACTTCGTATTGAGATCCAAAAATAGAGAAGAAGCCATCTAGCTGATAACTATGGACCCGTAGGTCTAAAGTAAACTACTCACACTTCATCGGAGAGGCTAAAGTGTTGATGTAGAAGCCCTCCGTGATCGATACGAGCTATGGCGGAGCTTCGAAAAAGGCCCCAAGATGGGATCTCGTGGATACAGAAAGTTACGGCGGTGGAATTAGGGTTTTGGTTCCGTATCTGGTAGTTTGGGGGTACGTAGGTATATATATGAGGAAGGAGTAAGTCGGTAGAGCAACGTGGGCCCCACGAGGGTGGAGGGCGCGCCTGGGGGGTAGGCGTGCCCCCCTACCTCGTGCCTTCCTTGTTGATTGCTTGACGTAGGCTCCAAGTCCTCTGGATCATGTTCATTCCAAAAATCACGTTCCCGAAGGTTTCATTCCGTTTGGACTTCGTTTGATGTTCTTTTCTGCGAAACCCTAAAATAGGCAAAAAACAGCAATTCTGGGCCGGGCCTCCGGTTAATAGGTTAGTCCCAAAAATAATATAAAAGTGTGTAATAAAGCCCAATAATGCCCAAAACAGGATATAATATAGCATGGAACAATAAAAAATTATAGATACATTGGAGACGTATCAAGCATCCCCAAGCTTAGTTCCTGCTCGTCCTCGAGTAGTTAAATGATAAAAACAGATTTTTTGATGGGGAATGCTACTTGGCATAATTTCAATGTAATTCTCTTAATTGTGGTATGAATATTCAGATCCGAAAGATTCAAGACAAAAGTTTAATATTGACATACAAATAATAATACTTCAAGCATACTAACTAAGCAATTATTTCTCTTCAAAATAACATGGCCGAAGAAAGTTATCCCTACAAAATCATATAGTCTGGCTATGCTCCATCTTCACCACACAAAGAATTAAAATCATGCACAACCCCGATGACCAGCCAAGCAATTGTTTCATACTTTTGGTGTTCTCAAATTTTTTCAATCTTCATGCAATACATGAGCGTGAGCCATGGACATAGCACTATAGGTGGAATAGAATGGTGGTTGTGGAGAAGACAAAAAGGGACAAGATAGTCTCACATCAACTAGGCGTATCAACGGGCTATGGAGATGCCCATCAATAGATATCAATGTGACTGAGTAGGGATTGCCATGCAACGGGTGCACTAGAGCTATAAATGTATGAAAGCTCAACAAAAAGAAACTAAGTGGGTGTGCATCCAACTTGCTTGCTCACTAAGACCTAGGGCAATTGAGGAAGCCCATCGTTGGAATATACAGGCCAAGTTCTACAACTCGATACTAGAACAAAGTATGACTCTATATGAATGCCTCCCGTGGTGTACCGGGATAGCAATTATGCATGAGTGACTTATATGAAAGAATTATAAACGGTGGCTTTGCCACAACTAAAATGTCAACTACATGATCATGCGAAGCAATATGACAATGATGGAGCATGTCATAGTAAACGGAGCGGTGGAAAGTTGCATGGCAATATATCTCAGAATGGCTATGGAAATGCCATGATAGGTAGGTATAGTGGCTGTTTTGAGGAAGGTATATGGTGGGTTTATGATACCGGCGAAAGGTGCACGGTATTAGAGAGGCCAGCAATGGTGGAAGGGTGAGATTGCGTATAATCCATGGACTCAACATTAGTCATAAAGAACTCACATACTTATTGCAAAAATATATTAGTTATCGAAGCAAAGTACTACGTGCATGCTCCTAGGGGGATAGATTGGTAGGAAAAGACCATCGCTCGTCCCCAACCGCCACTCATAAGGAGGACAATCAATAAATACATCATGCTCCGACTTCTTAACATAACGGTTCACCATAGGTGCATGCTACGGGAATCAAAAACTTCAACACAAGCATTTCTCAAATTCACAACTACTCAACTAGCACGACTCTAATATCATCATCTCCATATCTCAAAACAATTATCAAGTTTCAAACTTCTCATAGTATTCAACACACTCATAAGAAAATTTTATTATTAATCTTGAATGCCTAACATAATTAAAGAAAATTACCATGCTATTTTGTAGGACTCTCAACATAATCTAAGTGAAGCATGAGAGAACAATGGTTTCTATAAAACAAATCTACCAACGTGCTCTAAAAGATATAAGTGAAGTACTAGAGCAAAAACTATATAACTCAAAAGATATAAGTGAAGCACATAGAGTATTCTAACAATTTCCGAATCATGAGTGTCTCTCTCAAAAAGGTGTGTGCAGAAAGTATGATTGTGGAAAACTAACAAATAAAGAATCAAATAATACAAGACGCTCGAAGCAAAACACATATCATGTGGTAAATAAAAATATAGCTCCAAGTAAAGTTACCGATAGAAATAGACGAAAGAGGGGATGCCTTCCGGGGCATCCCCAAGCTTTGGCTTTTAGGTGTCCTTAGATTATCTTGGGTGTGCCATGGTCATCCCCAAGCTTAGGCTCTTTCCACTCCTTGTTCCGTAATCCATCAAATCTTTACCCGAAACCTGGAAACTTCACAACACAAAACTTGAAGTAGAAAATCTCGTGAGCTCCGTTAGCGAAAGAAAACAAAACACCACTTCAAGTAATGTAATGAACTCACTATTTATTTGTATTTTTGTTAAACCTACTGTATTCCAACTTCTCTATGGTTTATAAACTATTTTACTAGCCATAGATTCATCAAAATAAGCAAACAACACACCGAAAACAGAATCTGTCAAAAACAGAACAGTCTGTAGTAATCTGTAGCTAACGCAAGATCTGGAACCCCAAAAATTCTAAAATAAATTTATGGACGTGAGGAATTTATCTATTAATCATCTGAAAAAATAATTAGCTAAATATCACTTTCCAAATAAAAATGGCAGCAGTTCTCGTGAGCGCTAAAGTTTCTGTTTTTTACAGCAAGATTAAAAAGACTTTCCCCAAGTCTTCCCAACGGTTTTACTTGGCACAAACACTAATTAAACACAAAAAAACACAAACAAAACAGAGGCTAGATAAATTATTTATTACTAAACAGGAGAAAAAATCAAGGAATAAAAATAAAATTTGGTTGCTCCCAACAAGCGCTATCATTTAACGCCCCTAGCTAGGCACAAAAGCGAAGATAGATCTAGGTATCTTTAGTTGGTAATTCTTTAATAAGACATCTATCACATTTAGGAGTTTCTTTCATTTTATCAATAATTAAACTTCTAGGCACAAAATCAAAAAAAATCATTAGTAGCAAATGGTTCCTTAATGATAGTAAAAATATTAGGGTGAATACTTATAGATTTGAGATCCGCAGTTTCTTTGCTAGAGGATTCACCCTTATTTTTAGGAACATACATAAGCTTGGAAATTTTAGTTGGAGGACTTGGGGTATTCTTTACGGAAGAAAAAGTGGTTCCCAAGTTGGTAATGATACCCTCAAGTTTATCGATTCTAGTGGAATCATGATTTATTCTTTCATTAACTATGGGTTCCTTCTCCTTAATATTTTTCAAAGTGACTCCTACTTTAGATCCATATTGAGTAATTTGGTTGTGGATCTTTTTATCGAAATTTTCAGTTAACTCTACGGTAGCAACTTTATTTTCAATAATTTCAAGTTTTTGCATTACATGCTCCAAAGTTAACATAGTTCCATTAACCAAAAGAGGGGGTGAGCCAAACAAATCTATCATAGCATTATAGGAATCAAAAGTGTGGCTACCCAAAAACTTCGCTTCGGTAATGGTATCAAGGACATATATGTGCCAAGGAATAGCACCTACATAAAAATTGCGAAGAAGAATAGAAGTAGATTGCTTCCTTGTAGATCTATTTTGAGCATTGAAAATTCTATACCAAGCGTCTTTTAGGTTTTCTCCTTCCCTTTGCTTAAAATTAAGAACTTCATTTTCAGGAGACAATGGAGAAGATAGGGGACTAGCCATAAGGACAAGCAAGAAATCCGACACACAAGCAAGCGAGAAACGAGCAAAAAGAGGCAAATAGAGAAAGAGAGGGAGGATGGAGAGAGAGGGCGAACAAAACGGCAAGGGTGAAGTGTGGGAGAGGAAAACGAGAGGCAAATGGAAAATAATGTAATGCGGGAGATAGGGGTTTGTGAGGAGTACTTGGTATGTTGAATTTTGCGTAGACTCCCCGGCAACGGCGCCAGAAATCCTTCTTGCTACCTCTTGAGCACTCCGTTGGTTTTCTCTTGAAGAGGAAAGGGTGATGCAGTAGAGCAGCATAAGTATTTCCCTCAGTTTTTGAGAACCAAGGCATCAATCCAGTAGGAAGCCACGCACGAGTCCCTCGCACCTACACAAACAAATAAACTCCCCGCAACCAACGCAATAAAGGGGTTGTCAATCCCTTCATGGTCACCTACGAGAGTGAGATCTGATAGATATGATAAGATAATATTTTTGGTATTTTTATGAAAAAGAGAAATAAAGATGCAAGTAAAATGAATGGCAAAGGAAATAACTAAGTATTGGAAGATTACTATGATGGAAAATAGACCTAGGGGCCATAGGTTTCACTAGAGGCTTCTCTCGAGAACATAAGTATTACGGTGGGTGAACAAATTACTATTGAGCAATTGACAAAATTGAGCATAGTTATGAGAATATCTAGGTATGATCGTGTATATAGGCATCACGTCCAAAACAAGTAGGCCGACTGCTGCCTGCATCTACTACTATTACTCCACACATCGACCGCTATCCAGCGTGCATCTAGAGTATTAAGTTCAAGAGAACAGAGTAATGCTTTAAGCAAGATGACATGATGTAGAAGGATAAACTCATGCAATATGATATAAAGCCCATATTGTTATCCTCGATGGCAACATTACAATACGTGCCTTGCTGCCCCTACTGTCACTTGGAAAGGACACCGCAGGATTGAACCTAAAGCTAAGCACTTCTCCCATTGCAAGAAAGATCAATCTAGTAGGCCAAACCACACTGATAATTCGAAGAGACTTGAAAGATAACCAATCATACAAAAAAGAATTCAGAGAAGATTCAAATATTGTTCATAGATAAACTTGATCATAAACCCACAATTCATCTATCTCAACAAACACACCTCAAAAGAAGATTACATCGAATAGATCTCCACAAGAGAAGGGGAGAACTTTGTATTGACATCCAAAAAGAGGGAAGAAGCCATCTAGCTAATAACTATGGACCCGTAGGTCTGATGTAAACTACTCACACTTCATCGGAGAGGCTATGGTGTTGATGTAGAAGCCCTCCATGATCGATATGAGCTCCGGCGGAGCTCCGAAAAAGGCCCCAAGATGGGATCTCGTGGATACAGAAAGTTACGGCGGTGGAATTAGGGTTTTGGCTCCGTATGTGGTAGTTTGGGGGTACGTAGGTATATATAGGGGGAAGGAGTACGTCGGTGGAGTAACATGGGCCCCACAAGGGTGGAGGGCACGCCTGGGGGAGGGTAGGCGCGCCCCCTACCTCGTGCCTTCCTCGTTCATTGCTTGACACAGGGTCCAAGTCCTCTGGATCATGTTCGTTCCAAAAATCACGTTCCCAAAAGTTTCATTCCGTTTGGACTCCGTTTGATATTCTTTTTCTGCGAAACCCTAAAATAGGCAAAAAACAACAATTCTGGGCTGGGCCTCCGGTTAATAGGTTAGTCCCAAAAATAATATAAAAGTGTATAATAAAGCCCAATAATGTACAAAACAGGATATAATATAGCATGGAACAATCAAAAATTATAGATACGTTGGAGACGTATAAGTGACAACGAGCAGGCAGATCTTCAGCCACCCCACTCCATTCATTGCAAGTGATGGTCCTACGGAGCTACATGAGGAAGAAATGACTCAAATCGGCCGCTGGGTTAAAATCCTTTATTCCAAATCATAACCTGGGAGAGAGGAGAGAGACATACCCGGCTGGTGAAAGAGTCATCGTCATAGGAGGAACCACTGGAGAGGTCATTGAAGAAGACCATGGCGACCGGGGCGGTCAGATGCGAGACGGTGATAGCGAGGAAGCGGCTATAGCTTGGGAAGGAAGGAGGAAACGGGGGAAATGTGACTTGTGGTTGGGGAGAAGAGGGGGTGGGGAGGGGGAAAGAGTTAGATATTTTAGTGGTAGGCCAAATATTTCAAAGGTGGAGGGAAACTTTACATGTTGTGCTGCCAGACACCATTCACTTTGAACAAATGTGTGCATCACAAACGATTCTTCTGCTTTACGCACATGTGATGAGTTTGACCATTCAAATTTTGGTGGAAATTTCCCTTGGTGTTGTGCTCGTCCACGTCATTGCATAATTTAACATTGCTTGCTAATTTGGGTACACAAAAGAGCCTACAACACACGATCCACACTTACTGAATCGAGCAACTTTAGTAACTAAACAGAGACAGTTGACCTAAACAATGCTCTAACAAAAGACCGGAGTTATAAACAAAGGCTAAGTATGCATAATTTTAACAAAGCCACCGATGCGTCGCCCTATGCCTCGCTGGTGTAAGATGAGACGTCGATGACATGTCCCAGTGACATGCTACCATTGGTGCACTTCGTGTCCCCTGATAACCCACACGTATAGGGGATCTCAACTGTTTTCGAGGGTAGAGTATTCAACCCAAATCTATTGATTAGACACAAGGGGAGCCAAAGAATATTCACGAGAATTAGCAGTTGAGCAATCAATTGAACCACACCTGAAAGACTTAATATCTGCAGCAAATTATTTAGTACCAAAGTAGTATGGAAGTAACGGTAACGGTAGCAAAAGTAACAGTAGCAGCTTGTAGTGATTGTAACAGCAGTAGCAACGAAAGTAACTTAGCAAAGATCAATATGTGAAAAGCTCGTAGGCATTGGATTGGCAATGATAATTGTGTCGGATGATATTCATCATGTAGTAGTCATAACCTAGGGTGAAACAGAACTAGCTCCAATTCATCAATATAATGTAGGCATGTATTCCGTATATAGTCATACATGCTTATGGAAAAGAACTTGCATGACATCTTTTGTCCTACCCTGTCGTGGTAGCTTGGTCCTAATGGAAACTAAGAGATATTAAGGCCTCCTTTTAATAGAAAACCGGACCAAAGCATTAGCAGTTAGTGAATTCATGAACTCCTCAAACTATGGTAATCACCGGAAAGAATCCCAATTATTGTCACCCTGGGGTATGCGGATCATAACTCACAATAGGTGTCTATAACTTGCAAGATAGGATCAAGAACACAAATGTATTCATGAGAACATAATAGGTTCACATCTGAAATCATGGCACTCGGGCCCTAGTGACAAGCATTATGCATAGCAAAGTCATAGCAACATCAATCTCAGAACATAGTGGATACTAGGGATCAAACCCTAACAAAACTAACTCGATTACATGATAAATCTCATGCAACCCATCACCATCTAGCAAGCCTATGATGGAATTACTCACGCACGGCAGTGAGCATCATGAAATTGGTGATGGAGGAAAGTTGGCGATGATGATGGCGACGAATCACCCTCTCCGGAGCCCCGAACAGACTCCAGATCAGCCCTCCCGATGAAGAACAGGAGGCGGCGGCGGATCCATATCGTAAAACGCGATGAATCGTTCTCCTTGATTTTTTCTCCCTGAATAGGGTTACATAGAGTTGGAGTTGAGGTCGGAGGAGGTCCAGGGGGCCCACAAGCCCTCTAGGCGCGCCCCGGGAAGGGGGGGCACCCCCGGGCTTGTGACCTCTGGGTGGACACCCTCTGGTTAATTCTTCAGCCAGCATTTTTTATATATTCCAAAAATATTCTCTATAAATTTTAGGTCAATCTGAGAACTTCTATTTCTGCACAAAAATAACACCATCGCAATTCTACTGAAAACAGCGTCAGTCCGGGTTAGTTCCATTCAAATCATGCAAACTAGAGTCCAAAACAAGGGCAAAATAGTATGGAAAAGTATATACGATGGAGACGTATCAACTCCCCAAGCTTAACCCATTGCTTGTCCTCAAGCAATTCAGTTGACAAACTGAAAGTGACAAAGAATTTATTTTACAAACTCTGTTTGATCTTGTTGCTACAAATATGTCTAGCCAATATTCAGGTTTTCAACAAAGATTATGAACTAACCATATTCAAAATAACATTTAAGTCTCACATTTACTCATATCAATAGCACAATCAACTAGAGAGCAATAATAATAAATCTCAGATGACAACACTTTTTCAAAACAATCATGGTATAACATGACAAAATGGTATCTCGCTAGCCCTTTCTGAGACCGCAAAACATAAATGCAGAGCACCCCCGAAGATCAAGGACTGACTAGACATTATGATTCATGGCAAAAGAGATCCAGTCACACTCATATTAAACATCAATTAATAACAAAGCATATAAATGACAACGTTGCTCTCTAACTGGTGCTTTTTATAAGAGGATGATGACTCAACAATAAAAGTAAATAGATAGGTCCTTCCGCAAAGGGAAGAAGGGAATTGCAGAGGTGGCTGAGCTCGAGCTTCTAAAACATAGATAAATATAATTTTCAGCGGTATACTTTCATTGTCAACATAACAACCAAGAGATCTCACTATCTTCCATGCTAGACACATTATAGGCGGTTCCCAAAAAGAATGGTAAAGTTTTACCCCAGCCACCAACAATCACACTCCACGGCTAGCCGAATCCACGGGTACCGCCTGTCGGTGTACAAAAGTAGGGGCTCTCCTTTTACACCCCTTTACTTGTGCATGTGCAGTCAGAGCCGCACCCACGGCCGCACTGAGTAGGGTAGAGGAGGGATGCCGGAGCGCAAGATGGCTAGAGCAATGCCAAGACCAGGGGCGCAAAGAGAGCAAGAGGGCGAGGTGGACTCCCCCGGCAAGACCCTTGTCGGGGCGGCTTCCGTAGCCCTGGCAAGATCCTTGCCGGGGCAACTTGCCTGACGCCAGCAGAGCGCGCCACCCTTGAGTCCAAGGGGTTCCAACACCATCAACCACATTGGAACCAAGGCTCGGGAGGCACCTCAGTGGTGGCATGCAGATCTTTGTAGAGATCATAAATACACAAGACCAGACGAGCACCACAAGACGACGATCCTTAGGAAGACCCTTGCCAAGGAAGTCCACGAGACCCCCAGCAAGATCCTTGCAGAGGACGACCGTGGTGCCGCGGCAAGACCCTTGCCGGGCCCCCGACAAGGCCCTTGTCGAAGATGCATGCGAGGCCGCGGCAAGACCCTTGCCGGGCCCCCGACAAGGCCCTTGTCGAAGATGCATGCGAGGCCGCAGCCAGGCCCGCGCCTGCCAGCTCGACCAGCTGGGCAGGCATCTATGTGGTAGCACACAGCCTCCACACCAACTCCGCAAGCACCTGTGTGGTGGCATGCAGATATTCGTGAAGGCTCCACCACCGCACCAGCCCAGTAGCCAGCCAATGTGGCGCTACAATGCCTCGTCAGCTTGGACGCGCGTCGGAGCCAGGTGAGGCGATGACATCTAGGATGAGCTTCCTTGCCATCCCCAATAAAGCAAGAGGGGCACATAGGAAGCGCATTAAATGCGTTTGTTCGACGATGCCAGAGGATAGACTCGGCCACTGTACACCTTTCCACCTCCTGTGTGCCACTGTGGCGACCCCTTTTGTTTATAAAAGGAGGCCCGAGGTGTACTGGAGGGGGATTCGGATCTTTTGGACTAGACAAACACCGCAGCTAGTTCAAGAACACAAGAACACTGAAATATAGACAAAAGCAGGACTAGGGTTTTACGTGTCTCCGCAGCCCGAACCTGGGTAAACGATTTTCGTTCTGACCACCAGACCCGCTCTTTGCACAACCCTGCGCCCGCCAACCGTAGAAAGGATCCCAGTGATTCCATAGGTGTCGTTTACACCTACATCTTTGGCGCGCCAGGTAGGGGGTGCGCAGTTGTGGAAATCCGGTCTAGCAGTTAGTTTGGCAGTTCTTCATCGCCATCGCTCCCAAGAAGAAGACGATCACAACGATCGATTTGTCGGGGGCCGAACGGCCTGTACCAGTGCGGGCGAGTGGAGGCGCGGCCCGTGAACACCCGCATCGCTCTGGCAGCCAAAGCCTGGCAAGTGGCGTCGTTCGTGCGCGAGACGACGGGCCACACGCCACCAAATCCAAAAACAAAGCCGGGCCCCCCGCAGGCGGCACGGGGCCCTCCAAGGGCAGTGCCGTGCCACCCACGAGCGGCGCAGCGACTTCCAAGGCGCCTACGCCGGCGCCCCTGACGCACTCTTCCCAGGCTGTGCACGACGAGCAGCATCACCACGCCGGTGACCCTTGGCACCGCCGTGGGAAGAGTCCTGTGCATCATTCGCAGGACGTAGAAGGCCAGCACGCGCGCCGAGGCACTGGCGAAAACGGCGTACAACTGCCAGGCCATGATAGAGCTCCTTCTAACATGGTTAGAAGTCGGAGCGTGTCACGGTCCATGCAGCTTTTGCCACCACCCATGCCAGAAAGCTTTGGCACACGCGCAGTTGCTCCTCGACTTTCCTCCTGCCGCGGATAAGCTCGATGAGTTGAGAGCCACCATCCGAAGCCTCGACGACTGGCGGGGCCCTCGGGCCGATGCTCCATCGAGCCGCCACATGCCAGTGGTCGAAGGATCGGGGGTGCTGCGGCCACGGTGCACTCTCCTCCTCCACGCCAGCCACCACGGGTGTTGATCCGTCGTGATGACGCTTATGATAACATATCCATAGCATTATCCGACACACGGACCGACCGCGATCAACGCCAAGTTCTTCGGGAGCGAGCCCGTGAAGATGCTCGAACCACCATCGAGCGCTGGCGCGATGCACGCCACCAATCAGATCGGCGGGCGGGGCCCACTATGGACTACCCAACACCGGGAGGCTCTGGCGGCCTACCCTACGAGGTGGGTTGCCCAACCTTTACCCGTGAGCTCTGGCAGTTCCAGTGGCCCTCCCACCACACATTCAAGCCCGACGTTGGCGAGAAATACAATGGCAAGACACATACGTCCGAGTTCCTCAGCATCTACAACATCGCGATGCAAGCGGCTGGAGCCCGCGACAACAAGGTGCTTGCCAATTATTTCCCATTGTCACTTAAACCCAATGTTATGTCGTGGTTGATGCACTTGCCGGCGGATTTCATTTCTTCTTGGTCGGACTTGTGCCATGAGTTCGTTGGCGCCTTCACCGGAGGCCACCAAGCTCATGGCCAAGCAAGCAATTTGCATATCATTCCCCAGAAGGAAGGCGAAACCCTGTGCAAGTACATACAAAGGTTCAGCCGGGTGCAGTACAACATCCCAGATGTTCATCCCGCCGCCGTGATCAGCGCATTTCATCAGAATGTGCGCAATTGCAAGATGCGAGAAGAGCAGGCGATGAACAAGGTCAAAGATGTGTCCGAACTTTATCTTCTGGCCAATAAGTGCGCTCGAGCTAAAGAGGGGAGGAAGTACCCCGGCGAGGACACCGACGTGGAAACCGACTCCACAGACGAAGGCACAGCCACCCCGAGGAAGAAGGGCCGGCACCGCAACAGGAAGCGCAAGGGCAAGACTGTGCTTGCCATCGAGGGATCCAAGGACACTGGCGCTGCCAAGACGGCCAAGACAGATGACCCCAATAAGGAAATTGCCGGTTGCATCGCCTGCTGGGCCGTGGCGGCTGCCGACAAGCTAGGAGGCTCCGACAAGCAATACTGCAAGATCCACCGCACCAAGGGCCACGACCTCCAGAACTGCCGGCAAGTCGAGCTGCTTGCTGAGAAGCAAAAAGCTGAGTATGAGAGGCGGGACAAGGTGAAGGGCCAGGATGGTGCCGAGGGATCTGGCAAGAAGCATGGTGGCCAAGGAGGTCGCCACGGAAAGGATAACCAACAAGAGAGGCCCGCTCAGGGCCGCGACAAGAAGCAAGGAGATGATGATCATGACGAAGATGATGAGTCCGGTGAGCATGAGTTCCAGAAGGCTACGGAGGCCATGTGCGTCGACGGTGGCACCTCAGTGCACACCTCTCACCGCCAGCTCAAGAAGTGGGCGCGTGAGATCACAGCAGCAGAACCATCGCTCGATGCTCTAAAGCCACTGAAGTGGTCCGACACGCCTATCATTTTTGACACCGAGGACCACCCTGATCACAGAACTGCGTTCGGGTGTTTGCCGTTGTTGGTCTCGCCAACAATGCACAACCTCAAGGTGACCAAGATGCTAGTTGATGGCGGGCCCGGCCTGAATTTGATCTCGCCCGTTGTGATCAAAAGGCTGCAGATCCCTGATGGAGACCTCGAAGAGATAGGCACATTTCAAGGGGTCAACCCGGGGAGGAGTCAGCCGAAGGGTAAGGTCATGGTGCCTGTGACATTTGGAGGCGAGTTAAACTACAGGACAGAGAGCATTGTTTTCGATGTAGCCGAGATCCCCTTGCCCTACAACGGGATCCTCGGCCACCCGACACTAGCCAAGTTCATGGCGGCATCGCATTATGCCTACAACACGCTAAAGATGCCAGGGCCGATGACCATCATCATCATCCCCTCCGACAAGAATGACGCACTGATCTGCGCCGACCAACTCTACCAGGAAGCAGTTGCAGCGACTGCCACCAAGGCACTCGCTCCTGGCGCTGGAGCCCCGGCAGGAAAGAAGACCAGCAAGACCTCTCGCACCCACTCCAGCAAGTGCACCTCTTTTGAGTGTTGTGCTCCGCTACCTCTTGAGCAATGCGTTGGTTTTCCCGAAGAGGAAGGGATGATGCAGCAAAGTAGCGTAAGTATTTCCCTCAATTTTTGAGAACCAAGGTATCAATCTAGTAGGAGGCTACGCGCGAGTCCCTCGTACCTGCACAAAACAAATAAATCCTCGCAACCAACGCGATAAGGGGTTGTCAATCCATCCACGACCACTTACGAGAGTGAGATCTGATAGATATGATAAGATAATATTTTTGGTATTTTTATGATAAAGATGCAAAGTAAAATAAAAGCAAAGTAAAAATCAAAGGAAATAAGTAAGTATTGGAAGATTAATATGATGAAGATAGACCCGGGGCCATAGGTTTCACTAGTGGCTTCTCTTAGGAGCATAGGTATTTTACGGTGGGTGAACGAATTACTGTTGAGCAATTGACAAAATTGATCATAGTTATGAGAATATCTAGGTATGATCATGTATATAGGCATCATGTCTGAGACAAGTAGACCGACTCCTACCTGCATCTAGTACTATTACTCCACTCATCGACCGCTATCCAGCATGCATCTAGAGTATTAAGTTAATGAAAATAGAGTAACACCTTAAGCAAGATGACATGATGTAGAGGGATAAACTCATGCAATATGATGAAAACCCTATCTTGTTATCCTCGATGGCAACAATACAATACGTGCCTTGCTGCCCCTACTGTCATTGGGAAAGGACACCGCAAGATTCAACCCAAAGCTAAGCACTTCTCCCATTGCAAGAAAGATCAATCTAGTAGGCCAAACCAAGCTGATAATTCGAAGATACTTGCAAAGATAACCAATCATATATAAAAGAATTCAGAGAAGATTCAAATATTTTTCATAGATAGACTTGATCATAAACCCACAATTCATCGATCTCAACAAACACACCGCAAAAGGAAGATTACATCGAATAGATCTCCACAAGAGAGGGGGAGAACATTGTATTGAGATCCAAAAAGAGAGAAGAAGCCATCTAGCTAATAACTATGGACTCGTAGGTTTGAGGTGAACTACTCACAATTCATCGGAGGGGCTATGGTGATGATGTAGAAGCCCTCCGTGATGGATACCCCTCCAGCGGAGCTCCAGAATAGGCCCCAAGATGGAATCTCGTGGATACAGAAAGTTTCGGGGTGGAATTAGGGTTTTGTCTTCGTATCTGATCATTTGGGGGTACGTAGGTATATATAGGAGGAAGGAGTATGTCGATGGAGCAACAGGGGGGCCCACGAGGGTGGAGAGCACGCTTGGGGGGGGGGGGGTATCCGCGCCCCCTACCTCGTGGCCTCCTCCTTTGTTTCTTAACGTAGGGTCCAAGTATCCCGGATCATGTTCGGTGAGAAAATCACATTCCCATAGGTTTCATTCCGTTTGGACTCCGTTTGATATTCCTTTTCTTCGAAACCCTAAAATAGGCAAAAAATAACAATTCTGGGCTAGGCCTCCGGTTAATAGGTTAGACCCAAAAATAATATAAAAGTGGATAATAAAGCCTAATAATGTCCAAAACAGTAGATAATATAGCATGGAGCAATAAAAAATTATAGATACGTTGGAGGCGTATCAAGCATCCCCAAGCTTAATTCCCGCTTGTCCTCGAGTAGGTAAATGATAAAAATAGAATTTTTGATGCGGAGTGCTACTTGGCATAATTTTAATGTAATTCTTCTTAATTGTGGTATGAATATTTAGATCCGAAAGATTCAAGAGAAAAGTTCATATTGACATAAAAATAATAATACTTCAAGCATAGTAACTAAGCAATTATGTCCTCTCAAAATAACATGGCCAAAGAAAGTTCATCCCTAGAAAATCATATAGTTTAGTCATGCTCCATTTTCTTCACACAAGAATGCTCTCGTCATGCACAACCCGGATGACAAGCCAAGCAATTGTTTCATACTTTAGTAATCTCAAACCTATAAACTTTCACACAATATATGAGCGCAAGCCATGTATATAGCACTTTGGGTGGAATAGAATATGATGATGGGGGTTATGTGGAGAAGACAAAAAGGAGAAAGTCTCACATCAACTAGGATAATCAATGGGCTATGGAGATGCCCATCGATTGCTGCTAATGCAAGGAGTAGGGATTGCCATGCAACGGATGCACTAGAGCTATAAATGTATGAAAGCTCAACAAAAGAAACTAAGTGGGTGTGCATCCAACTTGACTGCTCAGGAAGACCTAGGGCACTTGAGGAGGCCCATTGTTGGAATATACAAGCCAAGGTCTATAATGAAAATTTCCCACTAGTATATGAAAGTGACAAAACAAAAGACTCTCTATCATGAAGATTATGGTGCTACTTTGAAGCACCGGTGTGGCAAAGGATAGTGACATTGTCCCTTTTTTTTAATTTGGCCTTTTTTTATTTGGCCTTTCTCCTTTTTTTAGGACAATGCTCTATGAATGATGGTCATCACACTTCTATTTACTTACAACTCAAGAATTAGAACAAGATATGACTCTATATGAATGCCTCCGGCGGTGTACCGGGATATGCAATGAACCAAGAGTGACATGTATGAAAGAATTATGAACGGTGGCTTTGCCACAAATACTATGTCAACTACATGATCATGCTAAGCAATATGACAATGATGAATGTGTCATGATAAATAGAATGGTGGAAAGTTGCATGGCAATATATCTCGGAATGGCTATGGAAATGCCATAATAGGTAGGTATGGTGGCTGTTTTGAGGAAGATATAAGGAGGTTTATGTGTGAAAGAGCGTATCATATCACGGGGTTTGGATGCACCGGCGAAGTTTGCACCAACTCTAATGTGAGAAAGGGCAATGCACGGTACCGAAGAGGCTAGCAATGATGGAAGGGTGAGAGTGCGTATAATCCCTGGACTCAACATTAGTCATAAAGAACTCACATACTTATTGCAAAAATCTACAAGTCATCATAAACCAAGCACTACGTGCATGCTCCTAGGGGATAGTGAAGGAAATATGCCCTAGAGGCAATAATAAAGTTATTATATATTTCCTTATATCATGATAAATGTTTATTATTCATGCTAGAATTGTATTAACCGGAAACATAATACTTGTGTGAATACATAGACAAACAGAGTGTCACTAGTATGCCTCTACTTGACTAGCTCGTTGATCAAAGATGGTTAAGTTTCTTAACCATAGACATGAGTTGTCATTTGGTTAATGAGATCACATCATTAGGAGAATCATGTGATTGACTTGACCCATTCCATTAGCTTAGCAATTGATCGTTTAGTTTGTTGCTATTGCTTTCTTCATGACTTATACATGTTCCTTTGACTACGAGATTATGCAACTCCCGTTTACCGGAGGAACACTTTGTGCCACCAAACGTCACAACGTAACCGGGTGATTATAAAGGTGCTCTATAGGTGTCTCCGAAGGTGCTTGTTGGGTTGACGTATTTCGAGAATAGGATTTGGCACTCCGATTGTCGGAGAGGTATCTCAGGGCCCACTCGGTAATGCACATCACTATAAGCCTTGCAAGCATTGCAACTAATGAGTTAGTTGCGGGATGATGTATTACAGAACGAGTAAAGAGACTTGCCGGTAACGAGATGAAACTAGGTATTGAGATACCAATGATCGAATCTCGGGCAAGTAACATACCAGTGACAAAGGGAACAACGTATGTTGTTATGTGGTCTGACCGATAAAGATCTTCGTAGAATATGTAGGAGCCAATATGGGCATCCAGGTCCCGCTATTGGTTATTGACCAAATAGGTGTCTCGGTCATGTCTACATAGTTCTCGAACCCGTAGGGTCCACACGCTTAACGTTCGTGGACGATATAGTACTATGAGTTATGTATGTTAGTGACCGAATGTTGTTCGGAGTTCCGGATAAGATCACGGACATGACGAGGAACTCATGAATGGTCCGGAGATAAAGATTAATATATGGGATAATAGTGTTTGGACTCTGGAAGGGTTCTGGAATTCACCGGAAGGGGTTCTGGATGTTTCCCGAAATGTTTGGGTACGAGAACACTTTATTTGGGCCAAAGGGGAAAGCCCACAAGGTTTTTGGAAAGCACAAAAGGAAGTTCTGCGGAGTCCAGGGGCCAGACGCTAGGGTCCCTGGCGTCTGGCCCTGGAGTCCGAGAAGGACTCTTGCCTTTCGGGTGAAACCAACTTTGTGGAGGCTTTTTCTCCAAGTTTCGACCCCAAGGCTCAACATATAAATAGAGGGGTAGGGCTAGCACCCAAGACACATCAAGAAACACCAAGCCGTGTGCCGGCAACCCCATCCCCTCTAGTTTATCCTCCGTCATAGTTTTCGTAGTGATTAGGCGAAGCCCTACGAAGATTGTTCTTCACCAACACCGTCACCACGCCGTCGTGCTGCCGAAACTCATCTACTACTTCGCCCCTCTTGCTGGATCGAGAAGGCGAGGACGTCACTGAGCCGAACGTGTGCAGAACTCGGAGATGTCGTGCTTTAGGTACTTGGATCGGTCGGATCCTGAAGACGTACGACTACATCAACCACGTTGATATAACGCTTCCACGAACGGTCTACAAGGGTACGTAGACAACACTCTCCCCTCTCGTTGCTATGCATCACCATGATCCTGCATGTGCGTAGGATTTTTTTTTGAAATTACTACATTCCCCAACAGATAGATTTGTAGGAAAAGACCATCGCTCGTCCCCGACCGCCACTCATAAGGAAGACAATCAAATAACACCTCATGTTTTAAATTTGTTACATAACGTTTACCCTACGTGCATGCTACGGGACTTGCAAACTTCAACACAAGCATTTCTCAAATTCACAACTACTCAACTAGCATGACTTTGATATTATTACCTCCATATCTCAAAACAACCATCAATCATCAAGCATGAAACTTCTATTAGTATTCAAAACACTCATAAGAATTTTTTTACTAATCTTGAATACCTAGCATATTAGGATTATTTAAGCAAATTACCATGCTATTAAGACTCTCAAAATAATCTAAGTGGAGCATGAGAGATCAATAGTTTCTATAAAACAAATCCACCACCGTGCTCTAAAATATGTAAGTGAAGTACTAGAGCAAAACTATATAACTCAAATGATATAGGCGAAGCACATAGAGTATTATAACAAATTCCAAATCATGTATGACTCTCTCAAAAGGTGTGTACAGCAAGGATGATTGTGGTAAACTAAAAAGCAAAGCCTCAAATCATACAAGACGCTCCAAGCAAAACACATATCATGTGGTGAATAAAAATATAGCTCCAAGTAAAGTTACCGATAGAAGTAGACGAAAAGAGGGGATGCCTTCCGGGGCATCCCCAAGCTTTGGCTTTTAGGTGTCCTTAGATTATCTTGGGGTTTCCATGGGCATCCCCAAGCTTAGGATCTTTCCACTCCTTGTTCCATAATCCATCAAATCTTTACCCAAAATTTGAAAACTTCACAACACAAAACTTAAAGTAGAAAATCTCGTGAGCTCCGTTAGCGAAAGAAAACAAAAGACCACTTCAAGGTACTGTAATGAACTCATTCTTTATTTATATTGGTGTTAAACCTACTGTATTCCAACTTCTCTATGGTTTATAAACTTTTTTACAAGCCATAGATTCATCAAAATAAGCAAACAACACACGAAAAACAGAATCTGTTAAAAACAGAACAGTCTATAGTAATCTGTAGCTAGCGCAAGATATGGAAGCCCAAAAATTCTAAAATAAATTTCTGGACGTGAGGAATTTATCTATTAATCATCTGCAAAAATAATTCACTAAATAGCACCTTCCAAATAAAAATGGCAGCAGTTCTCGTGAGTGCTAAAGTTTCTGTTTTTTGCAGCAAGATATCAAGGCTTTCCCCAAGTCTTCCCAACGGTTCTACTTGGCACAAACACTAACTAAACACAAAAAACACAACCTAAACAGAGTCTAGATAAATTATTTATTACTAAACAGGAGAAAAAAAGCAAGGAATAAAAATAAAATTGGGTTGCCTCCCAACAAGCGCTATCGTTTAACGCCCCTAGCTAGGCATAAAAAGCAAGGATAGATCTAGGTATTGCCATCTTTGGTAGGAAATCCATAAGTGGCTCTGATAATAGATTCATAAGGTAGTTTAATTTTATTTCTAGTAAATTGTTCCATGCCTTTCCTTAACGGAAATTGGAACCTAATATTTCCTTCCTTCATATCAATAATTGCACCAATCGTTCTAAGGAGAGGTCTACCAAGAATAATAGGACATGAAGGATTGCAATCTATGTCAAGAACAATAAAATCTACGGGTACATAATTACTATTTGCAACAATAATAACATCATTAATTCTTCCAATAGGTTTCTTAATAGTGGAATCCGCAAGATGTAAGCTTAGAGAGCAATCATCAAAATCACGGAAACCTAACAAATCACACAAAGTCTTTGGAATCATGGAAACACTAGCATCCAAATCACACAAAGCGTAGAACTCATGATATTTAATCTTAATTTTAATAGTTGGTTCCCACTCATCATAAAGTTTTCTAGGGATAGAAACTTCCAACTCAAGTTTTTTTCATAAGATTGCATCAAGGCATCAACGATATGTTTAGTAAACGCTTTATTTTGAATATAAGCATGAGGAGAATTTAGCACGGATTGCAACAAGGAAGTACAATCAATCAAAGAGCAATTTTCACAATTAAATTCCTTGAAATCCAAAATAGTGGGTTTAGCAACATCTAGGGTTTTAATTTCTTCGATCCCACTTTCATCAATTTTAGCATCAAGATCTAAAAACTCTGAATTCTTGGAACGCCTTCTAGGTAAAGTTGGATCATATTCAGTGCCATCATCATGAAGATTCATATTGCAAAACAAAGATTTAATAGGGGACACATCAATAACTTTTAGATCTTTATCTTTATTTTCATAGGAACTAGAAGAACACACTCTTATAAAGGCATCTTTCTTAGCACGCATCCTAGTGGTTCTTTCTTTGCACTCGTCAATGGAAATTCTCATGGCTTTGAGAGACTCATTGATATCATGCTTAGGTGGAATAGATCTAAGTTTTGAAAGAATCAACATCAAGAGAAATTCTATCAACGTTCCTAGCCAACTCATGAATCTTAAGCAATTTTTCTTCAACCAGAGCATTGAAATTCTTTTGCGAAGTAATAAATTCTTTAATATTAGATTCAAAATCAGAGGGCATCTTATTATAATTTCCATAAGAATTGTTGTAGGAATTACCATAATTATTAGAGAGATTACGAGGATAAGGCCTAGGATTAAAATTTCCTCTATACGCGTTGTTACCAAAATTGTTCCTACCAACAAAATTCACATCCATAGATTCATTATTATTCTAAATAAAAGTAGACAAGGGCATATCTTTAGGATCATAAGAAACACTTTTACTAGCAAATAATTTCATAAGTTCATCCATCTTTCCACTCAAAACATTAATTTCTTCTATCACATGCACCTTTTTATTAGTAGATCTTTCAGTATGCCATTGAGAATAATTAACCATAACATTATCTAGGAGTTTAGTAGCTTCTCCTAAAGTGAGTTCCATAAAAGTGCCTCCCGCGGCCGAATCTAAAAGATTTCTAGAAGCAAAATTCAATCCGGCATAAATTTTTTGTATAATCATCCACAAATTCAAAGCATGAGTAGGGCAATTATGTATCATTAATTTCATCCTCTCCCAAGCTTGTGCAACATGTTCATGATCAAGTTGCTTAAAATTCATAATATAGTTTCTATGGGAGATGATCTTAGCGGGAGGAAAATACTTAGAGATAAAAGCATCTTTGCACTTATTCCATGAATCAATACTATTTTTAGGCAAAGACGAGAACCAAGCTTTAGGACGATCTCTAAGCGAAAAAGGAAATAGCTTCAATTTAACAATATCATTATCCACATCTTTCTTCTTTTGCATATCACACAAATCAACGAAGTTATTTAGATGGGTAGCGGCATCTTCACTAGGAAGGCTAGAAAACGGATCTTTCATGACAAGATTCAGCATCGGTAAGAGGAGCAATCGGAGTGCTAATAAAATCATTGTTGTTGGTATTGGTAAAGTCACACAATTTAGTGTTATCTTGAGCCATCGTGACAAGCAAGCAATCCAACACACAAGCAAACAAAAAGCAAGCGGGCAAAAAAGAGGCAAATGGGAAAGAGAGGGAGGATAGAGAGAGAGGGCAAATAAAACGGCAAGGGCGAAGTGGGGGAGAGGAAAACGAGAGGCAAATGGCAAGTAATGTAATGCGGGAGATAAGGATTGTGATGGGTACTTGGTATATTGACTTTTGCGTAGACTCCCCGACAACGACGCCATATATCTTTCTTGCTACCTCTTGAGCACTGCGTTCGTTTTCCCCGAAGAGGAAGGGATGATGCAGCAAAGTAGCATAAGTATTTCGCTCAGTTCTTGAGAACCAAGGTATCAATCCAGTAGGAGGTTATGCGCAAGTCCCTCGTACCTGCAGAAAACAAATAAATCCTCGTAACCAACACGATAAGGGGTTGTCAATCCCTACATAGCCACTTACGAGAGTGAGATCTGATAGATATGATAAGATAATATTTTTGGTATTTTTATGATAAAGATGCAAAGTAAAATAAAAGCAAAGTAAAAAAGCAAAGGAAATAACTAAGTATTGGAAGATTAATATGATGAAGATAGACCAGGGGGGCATAGGTTTCACTGGTGGCTTCTCTCAAGGGCATAGGTATTTTACGGTGGGTGAACGAATTACTGTTGAGCCATTGACAGAATTGAGCATAGTTATGAGAATATCTATGTATGATCATGTATATAGGCATCACGTCCAAGACAAGTAGACCGATTCCTGCCTGCGTCTACTACTATTACTCCATTCATCGACCGCTATCCAGCATGCATCTAGAGTATTAAGTTAATGAAAATAGAGTAACACCTTAAGCGAGATGACATGATGTAGAGGGATAAAACCATGCAATATGATGAAAACCCCATCTTGTTATCCTCGATGGCAATAATACAATACGTGCCTTGCTGCCCCTACTGTCATTGGGAAAGGACACCGCAAGATTGAACCCAAAGCTAAGCACTTCTCCCATTGCAAGAAAGATCAATCTAGTAGGCAAAACCAAACTGATAATTCGAAGAGACTTGCAAAGATAACCAATCATACATAAAAGAATTCAGAGAAGATTCAAATATTGTTCATAGATAGACTTGATCATAAACGCACAATTCATCGGTCTCAACAAACACACCGCAGAAAGAAGATTACATCGAATAGATCTCCACAAGAGAGGGGGAGAACATCGTATTGAGATCCAAAAAGAGAGAAGAAGCCATCTAGCTAATAACTATGGACCCGTAGGTCTGAGGTGAACTACTCACAATTTATCAGAGGGGCTATGGTGATGATGTAGAAGCCCTCCGTGATGGATACCCCTTCCGGCAGAGCTCCGGAATAGGCCCCAAGATGGATCTCGTGGATACAGAAAGTTGCCGCGGTGGAATTAGGGTTTTGGCTCCGTATCTGATCGTTTGGGTGTACGTAGGTAAATATTAGAAGGAAGGAGTACGTCGGTGGAGCAACAGGGGGCCCACGAGGGTGGAGGGCGCGCCTGGGGGGGGGGGGGGTAGGCGTGCCCCCCTACCTCGTGGCCTCCTCCTTTGTTTCTTGACGTAGGGTCCAAGTCTCCTGGATCATGTTAGGTGAGAAAATCACGTTCAAGAAGGTTTCATTCCGTTTGGACTCCATTTGATATTCCTTTTCTTTGAAACCCTAAAATAGGCAAAAAAAACAACAATTCTGGGCTGGGCCTCAGGGTAGTAGTTTAGTCCCAAAAATAATATAAAAGTGGATAATAAAGTCCAATAATGTCCAAAACAGTAGATAATATAGCATGGAGCAATCAAAAATTATAGATACGTTGGAGACGTATCATGCTCCCATCAGGAGCTCCACCGGCAAGAGCAAGAAATCCAGAGCCGTGCCACCAGTGACCAAGAGGGTGTCCGTCGAGGAGGATGGCACGGGAGGGGCTTTCACCATGAGCACCACCCTAGACAGCATATAGGAAAGCGCGCTCGTCACCTTCCTGCGGACGAATGTCGATGTGTTTGCATGACAAGCATCTGACATCCCTGGCGTTCCTACGGAGGTGATTGAGCACCATCTTGCTGTCTGTCCTCTTGCGCGACCCGTCAAGCAGAAGGTCAGGAAGCAAGCTTTGGAACGGCAGGAGTTCATTACGGAGGAGATCAGGAAGTTGGAAGTGGCAGGCTTGGTGAGAGGAGTACTCCATCCGACGTGGTTGGCCAATCCGGTGGTGATGCGCAAGGCAAATGCGAAGTGGAGCTGTGTATTGATTACACACATATCAATAAGGCTTGTCCCAAGGACCCTTTCCCATTGCCGCACATTGACCAGATTGTTGACTCCATGGCCGGGTGTGATCTGTTATCATTCCTTGACGCCTACTTGGGTACCACCAGATCTTCATGGGAAGAGAAGACGAAGAGAAGACAGCGTTCATCACCCCATGTGGCACATATTGCTTTTTACGGATGCCTTTCGGGTTGAACAGTATTGGCTCGACGTTTGGTAGGGCAGTCCAGATTGGTTTTAAGCCCCAGCTACATAGAAATATGGAAGCCTATATGGATGACATAGTGGTCAAAACCAAGGACAGGGCTACACTTGTACAAGATTTGGAAGAGACGTTTGTAAATCTGCGCAAGATCAACCTCAAGTTGAACCCTGAGAAGTGTGTCTTCAGCGTTCCGTCCGGCAAACTTCTCGGGTTCTTTGTGTCACAGCGTGGGATCGAGGCAAACCTAGACAAGATCAAGGCTATTAAACAGATTGCGGCAGCCAAGCGAATCAAGGATGTGCGTCGGCTCACTGGCTGCGTTGCCGCCATGAGCAGGTTCATCTCCAAGTCTGCTGAGCGCGCCCTTCCCTTTTTCAAAATTTTGAAAAAGGCAGGCCCAATGGAATGGACCCCAGAGGCCGAAGCAGCGCTGCAGGATTTGAAGAAATACCTCTCCTCTACACCGATACTGGTTGCGCCCAAACTACAAGAGCCGTTGTTGCTGTATCTGGCGGCAACGAATCAAGTGGTCACTGCCGCACTAGTGGCACAGAGGGAGGTCAACGAAGAGGAAGTGGCAACAGCATGACTGGCGGATGGCAAGCCAAAGCTCCCCCCGGCAGGGCCTCGTACCGATAAGGCAAGGCCCTTGGCAGAGTCTGACGCTGGTGGGACAGGGCCTGCGCAACCAAACGAAGTGCTGCAGAAGAAGAAAATGATGTAGCACCCGGTTTACTTTGTCAACTCCCTCTTACATGGGGCTAGATCAAGGTACTCCGATGTGCAGAAATTTCTCTTCGGCCTCCTTATGGCCTCAAGGAAGCTACGTCATTACTTCCAAGCACACGAATCACCTTCGTCACCCGCCTCCCGTTGCAACGGATATTGCATAACCCAGACGCAACCAGGACGATTGTGGAGTGGGCCGTGGAATTGTCGAGATTTTGTTTGAAGTTTGGAAGTACTTCGACAATCCAGAGCAGGGTTTTAGCAGAGTTCATTGCCGAGTGGACCTCAACGCCCGATGAAGAGATCCAGGGGACCACCCTTCCCGGCAAGGAGGCAAGTCGCAACTAGATTATGTACTTTAACGGGGCTTTCTCGGTGGAAGGCGCCGGTGCTGGTGTGCTGTTTGTCACACCCACCGGAGGGCACCTCAAGTATGTAATCCAAATGCACTTTCCCAGGGAGATGTCCACGAACAACACTGTTGAATACGAGGGATTGCTTGCCGGTCTCAGGATCGCGGCAGACCTCGGGATCAAGAAGCTCATAGTCAGGGGTGATTCACATCTTGTTGTCAGGCAAGTCAACAAAGATTATCAAAGCCCGTTGATGGAGGCCTACTTAGATGAGGTGAGGAAGCTGGAGGAGTGCTTTGACGGTATACAGACGAAGCATGTTCCCTGAGTGGAGAACGACATCGCCGACTACCTGTCAAAATGCGCCGCCTTCAAACTACCTATGGAACCAGGTACTTTTGTGCTTCGGCTGACTCAACCATCCGTTGAACCATCAATAGAGCAGAACAAGCGAAGGAAATTAAGCCCCAACAAGTACTTTCCTGCCGAGCTCCCAGGAGCCGCCGGCAAGGATGTTGCCGTGGACACTGCGCCACCCATGGGGCGACCGACTCTGGTGGGGCGTCAAGTCCTGGCTGTAGAGACAGCTGCTCCCATGGCAGAGGAAGTGCCTTTAGTCCTTGTTGTCGAGCCCCAGGCTCCGGCGTGGACACAACATACCGTCCGGTTCCGCCAAACAAGGGAACTCCCCATGGAGCAGGAAGAAGCGGAGAAAGTAGCCCATCAGTCTGCCATGTATCAGTTCGTCGGTGACGTCCTGTACAGAAAAACAACAAACTGTGTGAAATTGAAGTGCATTCCCTGGGAGGAAGGACTAGAGCTATTGGCAGAGATACACAGAGGCATATGTGGCTCCCACATAGGGTCGAGGGCCCTTGTCGGTAAGGCATTTAGGCAAGGTTTCTTCTGGACCACTGCCCTCCAAGATGCAATGGCACTAGTAACCAAGTGTGAAGCATGTCCGTTCCATTCGAAGAAGCTTCATCGACCAGCTCAAGCGCTCCAAACAATCCCTCTTTCTTGGCCATTCTCGGTCTATGGGCTCGACATACTGGGCCCCTTTCCCCGTGCGGTCAGGGGCTTTGAGTACTTGTACTTTGCAATCGATAAGTTCACAAAGTGGCCGGAGGTGGAGGCAGTGAGAAAGGTGACACCACAATCAGCCGTCAAATTCTTCAAGGGGCTAGTCTGCCATTTCGGTGTGCCAAAAAGAATCATCACCGACAATGACACACAGTTCACTAGCCACGCCTTCATGCAGTACATCGAGGACCTCGGCAGCAAGGCCTGTTTTGCTTCTGTTGCACATCCATGGAGCAACAGCTAGGCTGAGAGGGAAAATGTTGAAGTGTTGCAAGGCCTCCGGACAAGAACTTTTGACAGGCTACGCAGGTGCGGACAACACTGGATTGATTAATTATCGTCGGTTCTTTGGTCAATCAAAACGACACCAAAGCGAGCCTCAAGTCGGACACCCTTCTCCCTCGTTTACGGGGCGGAAGCGGTTCTCCCCACGGAACTCACAAACAGGTCACCTCGAGTGCTTGCTTTATGATGAGCTTGAGCAAGAGCAGTTGCGGCAAGATGACGCAACGCTCCTTAGGAAGATCGTCTTTGGGCCGTTGTACAAGCAGCACGCTACCAGCAAGCCTTGCGCCGCTACCATAGCCGCAAGGTTCATGCCCGAAGCTTGGAGGAAGGCAACCTTGTTCTTCGACACGTTCAGTCGGCCAAAAATTCCAACAAGTTGACGCCGAAGTGGGAAGGCCCTTATCGGGTAATATGAGTCACCAGGCCCTGCGCAGTCCGCCTGGAGATCGAAGATGGCATTCCAGTGAGCAACTCCTCGAACATCGAACATCTTCACAAGTTTTATCCATAAGGCACGGTTGCCGGGCTCCCCGGAAAACCACCTTTTGTACAAGCCTTGCCGTCAAGGCATGTAACCCTTTGTACAATGCCAGGCGCAGACCCTGAGCCTAAATAAATGAAGTGCTGGCGCCCTAAGTTTTAGCATGCATGCTAGGTCGAGTCTCTACCTCGGTTAGGGTTGATAGTGCTTAGCAGTGGCTAACCCCTAGCATAGAGGTCGAGTGTGCGTCACTCTATTCCTTTCCGTCCTCTTTGGTTCGCAGGGTACATGGACATTTCTGCTGAGCTGTTGGGAAGAAAAAGAACAAGTGGCGCTCCAGCCCCAACAAACCAAGGTTGTCGGGGGCTGCAGACACATGGACCTGACTATGGCAAGCCAAGGTTGCTGGGGGCTGCAACATCAGATAAGTTTTTTTTCCCAGTCTGTGCGCTTGTATGAACCTTGAACGTATAAGGCTCCGCTCGCTCTCGTACCATCTTGCCCCCTCCATCCCGTGTCCGAAAAGTCTACTTTGGACCGGAACTTGGTTGTAGTGCGATGGGAAGAGGGCGAGCGAAAGGCCAAATCCTACTCGACCCCTACCTCCTTCCAGAGCATGAGCGTAGTCGGGCCATAGAGCGGGAGGACGGCAAGGCATGTTGCCGGGATACCATGTTTATCTTAAGATAACGAGGACACGTTCCTTGGTGTGGCCCTCGCCCACGCGCAAATGACACCCGACAAACACCCTTCCTTTCATTCATACATTGCAAACAAGTACAATTCATACGGAGTGGGTACACGAGCAAGGGGATTACAAATTTTAAAATTTAACAAGTGCCCGCAAGCTTACAAACTACAAAAGATAAGTGCCCCATGATCCCCGTTCTTGCCCTTTTCCTCCCAGGTGCGGCAGGTGAAGGCACAAAGGAGGAGACGGGGAACGCCCCGATGGAGAGCTTGACGAGGAAGGCCCTCGGCAGGGCGCACAGTGGAGGGAGGGCGATGCGGTCAATCAGAGACGAGGTCGACGTGCTCTCGCTCGACGCTCTCATCGTCGCTGTCGCTGCCCTCCTCGTCACTCCCGCTTGAGGAGGAGTTTTCATCGTCTGAGGAGCTCTCCGTGCAGGACTTCAGGCAACTTCCAGAGTCTCCAAAGACCATGATGGAGAGCAGGCCGTTCCCCATTAGTTTGAAATAGAGAACGAGCCCCGCCGTCAGGCTGTGGATACGAGAAAAAGTCTTCCATCTGCGGCGAAGATACATGACGCGAGGGGCGGGAAAGTCAACGTCAAATCGCGTACTGCCATTCCCACAGCCCCTCATATGCAACCTCAGGGTCTGGGGCGGATCGAGCTCCATCTCCCGAGCGAATGGCACAGGGAGACAAAGGCGGCGGTGTGGTGGCCCTCCGTTGGGGAAGGCATCGCTGGCGGAGGCAGGGCCGGTGAGCCGCCCCATCCCCCTCTTCCCTGATCACCACGCCGGCCTCGGCACGGACCCATCCCCCTTCCTCTCATGGCCAGCTCCACCGCCGCGAGCTCTTGGGAAGGAGGGACGCGCTGTCGAGCGGAGACCCTCGCTGCCACCGTCGAAGGGCCGGCGCTCCCTCTCGCCATGGCAGATGAAAGAGGAGAGCCGAGGTGGAAGGAAAGGGATGATGAAAGATTCTGGGGTGCCACCCCCTCCCCCTTCTTATAAAGGGGTTCGGTCGGGGCTTGGCCGCCCCACTCAGCCAATCCGACCATCGGGGGCACAGAGAATCAAGGCCGACCCGCTGCTCCAATCAGCGGCGGCCCATTTCCCCGCCTCGTCATTCAAGGCCCGCACCCGCCGCGTACCATCTTCGGAGCATGGGGGACACTTGGTGAGCGAGCAGAAATTGAGGGGATGGGTGAGGAGACCGTTCTGCGCCCTGTGATCATGGGGCGCGGACGCCTTGAAGACCACGATCCGAGTCCACTCAGTAAATGAGCCGCGCCTCTGCATTTTCCTCTTTTTATGGGGAGGGTGCGAGACGCCTCTTTATCATGATGTGATGCATGCGTGCAGGAACCACCCCACGCATGACCCCCACGTTACGCATGACCTCCCACGTCACACGTACAACACGGGTCATGGGGAAGCGCAGTGGACGGAAAAGTTATTGCAGTAAAATCCGCCCCGCTTGCCCGCGCACTGTTCTGGGCCTAGCCCAACAACGCGTTGCTCTTATGTGTGGTCCAGGCCCGGGGCCTCCTGTCGGTATACCAAAAGTAGGGGCTCTCTTTTTACACCCCTTTACTTATGCACGGGCAGCTAGAGCCGCGCCCACGGCCGCACTGAGCAGGGCAGAGGAGGGATGCCGGAGCGCAAGATGGCCAGAGAAACACCAAGACCAGGGGCTCAGAGAGAGCAAGAGGGCAAGGTGGGCTCCCCCAGCAAGACCCTTGCCGGGGCGGCTTCCGCAGCCCCGGCAAGATCCTTGCCGAAGCAATTTGCCTAACGCTAGCAGAGCGCACCACCCTTGAGCCCAAGGGGTTCCAACACCATCAACCACATTGGAACCAAGGCTCGGCAGGCACCTCCGTGGTGGCATGCAGATCTTTGTAGAGATCATAAATACACAAGAGCAGACAAGAACCAGAAGACGACGATCCTTAGCGCAAGACCCTTGCCAAGGAAGTCCACGAGACCCCCGACAAGATCCTTGCCGAGGACGACCGCGGTGCCGCGGCAAGACCCTTGCCAAAGACGCCTGTGGGGCTGCAGCCAGGCCCGCGCCTACCAAGACTCTACCGCCGCTCCCATGTAGCTGCCAGCTTGACCAGCTGGGCAGGCATCTACGTGGCAGCACGCGGCCTCCACACCAACTCAGCAAGCACCTGCGTGGTGGCATGCAGATCTTCGTGAAGGCTCCACCACCACGCCAGCCCAACAACCAGCCAACGTGGCGCTACAATGCCTCGTCAGCTTGGACGTGCGTCGGAGCCAGGCGAGGCGATGATAGCTTGGACGAGCTTCCTTGCCATCCGCAATAAAGCAAGTGGGGCACCTCGGCAGTGCATTAAATGCGTTTGTCCGACGATGCAAGAGGATAGACTCAGCCACTGTACACCTTTCCACCTCCCGTGTGCCACTATGGAGACCCCTTTTGTCTATAAAAGGAGGCCCGAGGCATACTAGAGAGGAATTCGGATCGTTTGGACTAGACAGACACCGCAACTAGTTCAAGAACACAAGAACACTCAAATATACACAAAAGTAGGACTAGGGTTTTACGTGTCTCCGTGGCCCGAACCTGGGTAAACGATTTTTGTGCTGACCGCCAGACCCGCTCTTTGCACAACCCCGCGCCGGCCAACCGTAGAAGGGATCCCACTGATTCCATAGGTGTCGTTTACACCGACACCGCCCATACCAACAACAGTCCTAGGGGAGTTTTGTTTTATGATTATATTTTGATTCGACTTTGAGCATGGAACTGGGCATCCCGAATACCAGCCACTTTCTCATGAATGAAAAGTGAATAAACACTCATCATGAGAATAACCCACCTAGGATGGAAGATACGGATAGCCCCCAGTCACTACATGAGCGATTCGAGCATAGAAAACTGATTATTATTTGAAGGTTTAGAGTTTGGCACATGCAAATTTACTTTGGAATGGCATGTAAATACCACATATAGGTAGGTATGGTGGACTCATATGGAACAACTTTGGGTTTATGGAAGTGGATGCAAAAGATTGAGAAGCGACCAACTAGACAGCAACAACAGTCATAAACATGCATTAGTGTTAACCAACACTGAGTGCAAGCATGAGTAGGATATAAATTTCCATGAACATAAGTATCATGGAGGCTATGTTGATTTTGATTCAACTACATGCGTGAACACGTGCCAAGTGATGCGGAGCATCCCATGTTCATCCCCATGTACACTTTGACTACTCTCCAAGCCCCAAGGTGACATAAGATGAGACCTCGAGTATACACCATTGGACACAAGGTGAACTCGCTCCTCTTTGAACCATCACTTTCCATATGTGAGTGTAGCGACCTGACCTCAGACGGTCAAGCCTCTGTGTATCTATGCCATCCCTGGATCGGTATGCTGGCACACACAGTACATCAATGTATATATCAAAGTGCAATCACATGTATAATTAACGTAAAACTGATATATACCTCATAAGTCTCAGCAGAAACAAACAATCGGGTGTGGAGTCCCATCAACGCCATCGTCAAGTTGAGTGTAGACCGTAACCCTGTACCGTACTCTTACTCGTCGGAAGTAAAAATATCTGCAACATGAGACGTTGCAGCCATGTAGGTCAGTACATTGAATGTACCGGCAAGATCGCAACATGAGAAAGAAGATGATAATACTATTCTACATGCAATATGGTTTTGTGGCTCTGTGTTTGATGTTTTTGCGTAAAAACTGGTTTTATTTTCCCTACAACAAAGGAATATTAGGAGTATGTACTACGGAGTTTTCTATCATGACATAGTTACGCCAACCGATGTCTCATATCCAAATCATCATAAGTTGCCCACAATTAAATTATGAGTCTGGTGTTGAGAGTTCCGAGATAGATCCAAGTCCAGAGGCTCAATTTGTCCGTAACCGGGGACACGGCTAATCGATTAGGTTTTAACCCTTTGCAGAGGTTTGTACACTTTACCCGCAAGATTCGATCCCTCTTTTTACGTTCTCGCACTTCAGGTTGTTTGAGAACAAGACGACCGAAACATGGTATTCCGAAGAGTTCCCCTGACCACTGTCCGGTGCTCATCCAATCATACCATAGTTCTACATCTGCTAGCACCGTCCCAGCCAGAGTCACCACTAGGGTCAACCAAGCCAGAGCCCATTGTGACTTGTGGTTGCACAGGTAAGCTTCCGGGCATGAAGTATTCTTCCGTCTCTTTGAGTCTGGGTGAAGCTTTCCGGAAGATGTCATGGCGCTTCTCCATGCATCCCGGCCATCCACTAGTTCCTCCAGGGTGCCCATCAACCGTCCTTCACCCAGTAGTGTGTATTGAATTCTTGTCTCGAGTCTCGAAATCTTGAGGCCTTGGAGTCCTGAAGATGCAGTCCTTGCCGATGCCATCATGAAGTTGTCGCCATTGACGTAGAGTCCTCCTTCTTCACACCACTCTCATGCACGCATACCAAACCTCATCTACTATAGCGTAGCATTAAAACTACAAAACGTCCCAGGCTTGGTAACAGGGAGATGGGTTTCTACATCATGCATTCTACAGAACTACAAGATTAAATAACACTACTGGAGGGATTGTTGAAAGGGTGCTACTACATGCAAATAAAATATAGGTATGGAAAACATGGTCAAAGTGAACTTGCCTGGTATTACTTGATGAAGATAATAACGCTCTCGGAATCTTTGATAAACAGTTCATCACTACGAGAAAATCTATATAGTCGAACATTATACTCACATAAGCAATAGTCTTAGCAAACAATACTAGCAATCAAAAATCCATAAATAAAACAATAACGAAGTCAAAGAAAACCAAATAGAATTCCAAAGAAAACATCACAAAAACAAGGGAGAAGCCAACTCACACAATAACAGTCAATACTTTCTTATTAAAACTAAATTACTCTAATAACTTTTATACAGCATGGAAAATATAATTCTATTAAAATAACAACAAAATAATTTACTAAAGCATTTACTAGCAAAAAGAACTAGTATAAAAACTATTATAACTATCTAGTTAACACTAGAACAACTATAACAACTAGAAAAGACTAAGACAATAGTAAACAATACTAAAATAATTTATGAAAACTTATTTTACTTCTAAATAACATAACCAATAACAAAATATATTGAAGTGGCAAAAAGAAATACATTAAAACTAATAAAACTATTTGTATCAACTATCCCTTTGAACTAAACAAACAAATACTAAAACAGTAGCTAAACACTAATAAATAACTACAAAAATTTATCTATTGTAGTCTAACAGAAACATATGACAACATGTAAAAATCTACAAAAAGAATTAACTAAAAATAAATAAAAACACTCATTATATGACTAAAACAACTACATAAGCAAAACAGTACTGTTTTTGCAACAGACCTAATTTAAAATAAACTAAAAATAAATAACTATATGCTACTGGATAAAGCCAACAATAAAAAAGCAATAGCAAAAAGAATCAATCAAAAATCTATTTCTAAACTCAAGTTAGATCAAATACAAGGATTTGAGAGAAATTGATCAAGTTCAAATTAAATAGTCAAACCTAAAAACTATTTACCTATTCAGAAACTTTACAAAATTTATGATCTAACGCAATTGGAATCACTCAATTTGGATATGTATACCAATAGATATGAATTTTCTAAGATAGCTACTTTTCTGAAAAGAAGAAATTACGAGATTTCTTTGATCTCACCGGAGTAGTCACCTGAGTTGTGGAAGAAGATTGAATCCGAAGTTGTAGGGGATCCTAGAGGAAGGAGAGCACGAGACGGTGTAGAGGAGATCTCAGCAACCTTAGGGGAAGCTGAGGAAGTACCAACCGAGCCTCGGGCGGCGATGGAGAAGCCACCGGAGTTTATGAACTCTGATGAGAAATTATGCGGGATAAGGAGGGGGATAAGCTCCCATAGGAGAGGGCTTTGGGCGAGGGGAAAGAGGGCAACACGAGGGAGGTATTTATAGGGCGAGGGGGTGTCCAAATTCTTGCAGCCATGGCGAGCAAAAAAAAGGCAAGTGCAGATCTCCGGCGAGAAAATCCGGGGCATTAATGGCCTTTTACTTTGAGAAGGAGGTGTAGGGGAAGGGGGTGGATCCATTCAAAGGATTCTTGGGGAAGGGGAAGGAGGGAAGGGAGTGGGGCGCGGGGTGGGGTGCGTGCGTGCATTCTGCTCTTGTAGGTGCAGGAAGGATCATAGGAGGAAGACGACCTGTTGGGTCGTGGAGGGGGCGGGCCTAGTGCGGCTGGGCCTCGCCCAGTTTTTTTTTGAAAATAGAAAAGAAAAACTGAAATAAAGAGCAATAAAGAACTATTATATAGGCATATTATATATCAAAAGTTTCAGAAAAATAATTTCTAAAACATGAACACATTTTGAGAGGCAAATGAAATCTACAAAAATTCAAACAAAGCAAATAGTGCTACTGTTGCATTAAAACCCCACAAAAATCATTTTTAAAATACCAAAATGTTTTCAAATTTCTTTTCTCCTAATTTTCCATTGAAGGGAATTATTTTACCCTTATTTCCATTTATTTGTTTTTAGGAGAGAAAAAAATTTAAATAAAAATCCAAATAATTCCAAATTGGAAGGGAGTTTCAAAATACTTCCAAATGACTTTAAATTGGTTTCTTTGTAACTTCCAACTCATATTTCATATAATTGAAGAAGTCATTTTATCTTCTCTCATGAAAATCATTGAGTTGCATAAAGTTTCGAATTTGAAATATTTTCGGATGGAATTCAAATCTTTTCAAAACCCTTTCATTTATTTAAATGGAAGAAGTCATATCATCTTCACTCTAGGGTTTTGTGATGAAATGAATTTGAATTCATGGGGATCAAAATGCAAAGTGAAAGTTTTGGGAAAGTCATTTCATTCCCTCTCATTCAACTTTCAAAAAGTATCAAATTTCACTCAATTTCACACAAGCAACCACACCAGAATCAAACAAACAAGCATAAATATTTATTTAATATAAAATTCCAAAATTTAGAATTTTGGGATGTTACAGTGAGACATGGCTACTCCCTCAAATATATGTGCTATGCATGACTAGGAACAAAGAGGAGGACCATGGAAAAGACGGCGAGGACACCAAGTACAAGGAGCTGCCAAAGAAGCTCAAGCGAGCGGATGTCCCACCTCTACCGGACGACCGTCCAGCGAGCGGATGTCCCACCTCTACCGGACGACTGGCCAGCGAGCGGACGTCCGGCCTCCATCGGAAGACCGATGCCTGAAGCACAGCCAACGCCAGCTACATCACCTCCCAGCGAGCGGACGTCTGGCCCCCACCGGACGACCGGTAATATTAACGGAACTCCGAAGACACCGGACGTCCGGTGCCTCCTCATAGAACGTCTTCAGCGAATGTCCGGCGACTAGCGGACGACCGGTCCCTCCTGAGCCACCAGACGACCGGTACCTACCTGTGCGCAGCCAGGCCTTTGGCCTTGTATCCCTCTCCCACTTCCCCCTTCGTGGCTCTAGACTATATATACTCCTCCACCCCCACCATTTGAGGGTTAGCGTTGTGATAGCTCATATTAGAGATAGAGCCTCACTCATCCACATCGGATCTACTCCATGAGAGAGACCGCGACCCCTCTACGGAGAAGATCCCCTTGGATTCAAGACCTCCTTTAGAGAAGAACCGGTTACCGTGTATCGTCCCTTGTTGATCATGGATCATGTATCTCCCTTTGTGTTCGTGGATCTAGCATATGTGTGATCGTTCTTGTTGGTTTGAGTGATTCTCTCGTGTTTCCCCTTGTGTTCTTCGTGTTCTTCACGGGATCCGCTCCTTTCGTGAAAGATCGGCTGAATAGGGTTCCACCCTACATCACCAAGTCAAGCCACTTAAATCATTCAAAGGAGGATACCATCCTATCGTACAACCACATAACCATTTTAAAAGCATGTTGGAACGCAAGGTAAACCATTATCAACTCCTAGCTAATTAATCATGGCAAGAGCAACTACAATCTCTAATTGTCGTTGCAAACATGTTTCATTCATAATGGGCTGAATCAAGAACGATGAGCTAATCATATTTACAAAAACAAAATAGGTCGATTTTATACTAGCTTTTCTCCATCTCAATCATTTTGTCATATATCATCATTATTGCCTTTCACTTGCAAGACCGAATGGTGTGGATAATAATAAGAGTGCAGGTCCATTGGACTAAGCTGGAATCTGCAACATTTATTCAAAGGAGAAGACAAGGTAATATGGGCTCTTTGTTAGATCATCAATAATGCATATCAGAGCCACTCAACATTTTCATCGTGGTCTTCTCCTTACGACCCAAAGAAATGAAAAAGAATTTCAAAGGAACACAGTGAAATATATTTTTGAAGTTTTTATGTTTTTCTGAAGAAAGGAAAAGCAAAAACAAGAAAAATTATTTACACGGGAAAGCTCCCAACAAGCAAAAGAAGAACGAGAAATCTTTTTGGGTTTTCTTTTTAATACTACTACTAATTAAACTAGAAAGAAAAGCTAAAAATAAAAAAGAACTAAGTTTTTTTGGATTTTCTCGAAGTTTTTCAAACATACAAGAAGAAAGCAATAAAAATAAACTAGCATGGATAATACAATAGAAAAGTATGAACACCGACAACTGAAATGAGTGTGTGAACATGAATGTAATGTTGGTGAGAAATACGTACTCCCGCAAGCTTAGGCTTTTGGACTAAGTTGGTTTAGGGCCACGGTTGGCCTGGATAGTATCCAAAGTCGTAGTTGGGGTTGTACTAAGCTGCGCCCGTGTGACGCCCCGAGACCGAGGCGCCAGATGTCTTCCATTTATTCGTCATTGTTGCCATGTCTTTTGCTTGCATGCTGCACTTTGCCATGTCATCATGTGCATTTCACCTGCATGTTTTCCCAAACTTGCATCCATTCATAGTTGTCCGATCTCTCAGTTCTCTCCGTTGTCCGTTCAGAGCCCAGACACACTCGCACGCGCCCGCGGCACCTCCAAAATATTATTTGCTTAGTGGGATAAAAATGTTCTCGGAATGGGTTGAAAGCCGCCTGCCAAATTTCGTCTCAATCGAAGTTCGTTTGATGCCCCAACGGATAACCATAGCGGCTGCATAGCCGGTTTATTCGTTAGTCGTTTTCAGTCTCCAAAAATCGTTGTCGGGCTACACTTCTCTTCTCTCCTTTTAGCCCAACTACTCTACACAGCCCACATAGGCCTACTTAACCTCCCCCTCGATTAGATCATTCGGATCGAGATCGGAGGGTTCCGAACCGTCCCAAAAACCCCCAACCCTAGCCCCCTTGCTATATATAGCAGGTCTTCACCCTCCAATTTTGGCAAACCTATACCCTAACCCTCCACCTACCTGCAGCCGCCACCCCTTCCTCGAAATCCACTCCTGCCCAGCCCTCCACCGCCACCTGGCGAGCCTCCTACGGCTGCGGCGCCACTTGAGACCGCCAGCGCCGCTGCCCCGGGTCAGTGGCGAGCTGCCACGTCGCCCTATCTCCACTCCCTCCGTCGCGGCCCTGCGGGCCCAGATCCTACTCGCCCCGGGCTGAATCGGGCCGCGCCGCGCACCTGATGGGGCTCGCCTGCGCCTCCTGACTTGCATCGCGCCCTGCCGGAGTTCGCCAACCCCGCCGCCCGGCCTCACCAACGCTGCCGCAGGCGAGTAGGACCTCGCCGGCGCCTAGATCTGCTGCCTTTGCGCTTGAGCCTCACACGCGCCCGAGAGAGCGCCCCATGCTCTCCCTCACCGCCCGCGAGCCGCGCCACCCCGCCGCCATCCCGCTATCGGCAGCTGCACCGACGAGCACATGCCGCTGGACCTCCTCCACCAGATCCATGGCAGAGCTACCCGGATCCGACGCCCCCGCATCCATTCCCGGCCTCCTCCGCTCACCCCGCCACGTCCTCGCGCCATCGGAGCTGCGCCTGCGCCACCGTCAGCCCTCTGCCTGCAGCCAACTGTCATGGGACCGCCTCGTCCCGGCGTTGCCTCGAACCCCGGAACCCAACACGACGATGCACCGCGCCATCCTGCCCGGCCTCGTCCACCTACACCTCGTCGTCCCGGATCTGCGTCATCCCTCCATCCAAACGGGCCTCCCATTCGTTGCACCCTGCCGTCCCGCTTCCCACTGTCCAGTTGGCCCACGGGCCCTAGGTGAGCACCCGACAGTTATCCCCAGCTCGTGCGATATTTTGCTATGTTGCGCTCGCTCATCAAATTTTTTCACCAACTCCTTGAAAAATCATATCATGTTGCATTCTTGTGATGGGCATAACTATGTGCATGTTTACCCGATTGGTGTGTATAATATGTCAAAATGATATGCTGAGTGTGATGTACATGATGGTGTGCTTTGAATTCATGTTAGGACTCTTTGTCATGCCCTAATCTCTGTTGCAGAAGTGCATGTTGCTATTAACTGATGAAAACTGATAAATCTACCATCAAATCTACGCATAATCTAGAGATGTTGAGTAAGCATGTTTTGCAGATCATGCATGCTCTGTCCATCCATTTCCTTTTTTGCAATTATAGCCTAATATATCTTGTTCTTTTCATGCTCTCAAATTGCTTAAAAATATAACTCTCAATCTGTTAACAACATATTCCATTTTGCGAAGCTCATTGTAATTAATCTATGCATCATATGGAATTGTTCCAATGGATTAATTGGGAGTATGCCATGTCTAATACATGCCCATGTATTTTGCATAAATATTAAAATTTCTATTCTTGCTGTTATGTGCCTCCAAATTCAGCACCATAATGTTCCTGGATTCATTCCCAGATTTTCTCGAAGTCTGAGAATCTGCTGTATCATGTTTGCATCTTGTGTTGATGATTCCCATGAAGTTGTTGCTCCTATGTTTATGATATGTGGTGTGATTTGAGCGCCGTGATATGTACTAGAATGATATGACTTTTGACTCCATGTTCATGTAGTGTAGCATACTTGGTTCATGCCTCCAACATGCCATCATTTTAACTCCGTTCATGCATATGCCCAGTTTTTCACCAAGTCCTAATATGTAACCGATCTTTGTATTTTGCATGGATCATATTAAATTAACCATGATGCTCATGAACCTGATTAGTAAACATGTTTTGAAGAATGTTATCCCTAATTTAAGTTCATATCAAGTTTGTGATCATATGGTTCATGTAGCATGTTGTTTTGATGATTGCAAAGTGCCTAGTTGCTGTTTAGGCAGATTGTTGTTAAATACTGTTTTGAGTGTATGTGTTGAACAGTTGCTCCGTTTTGAGCATGATCTATATGAAACTTGCTTGCTTTTGCATGTAGGTTCATCATGTCATGTTGCATCCTTGATTTTAGTATGTTTGCTTTATGTTTGAATGCATTTTGCATCAATGCCATGTTTAACTTGTTTTGCTCATATCTTCTAGGTCGTAGCTCCGAATTAAATGTTTATATGTAACTTGACTAGAAAATCATGTAGATCATCATGGTGCATATTAACTTGCGGTTTAACAACTTCAACATAATGTTTTATTCAGATCTGGACCAATTTCCAAATTTGCACATGGGGAGTTTCCGGAATTGTTGTATGTTGATTCCGGCCTCATTTAAACTTGCTTTGATGTGGGGTTCTTCAATGCATCATCTCTTGCCATGAGTAGCATCTTGTGGAACTTGTCATGCATCATACTTGGATGAGCATCATGCCATCTTACGTGTTGTGTGTTTACCAGGTTGTTTGCTTCTTTCTGCTTGTGCTTATTCTCGATAGTTCCTGTTTCGTTGTGAATGTGAGGATTCGTTCCAATAGGCTTGGTTCATTTTGTTCATCTTCTTCAAGGACTCGTTCTTCTTCCTAGAGGGATTTCAGGCAAGATGACCGTCACCTTGGATCTCACTACTATCTTTGCTATGCTAGTTGTCTCGATGCTATCGCTATGTCGCGCTACCCACCACTTGTTTATCAAGCCTCCCAATTTTCCATGTTAGCCTCTAACCTTTTTCACCAACCCAGCAAACCGTTGTTTGGCTATGTTACCGCTTTGCTCAGCCCCTCTTATAGCGTTGCTAGTTGCAGGTGCAGTTGCAGGTTGTTCCATGTTGGGACATGGATGTCATGGATATCATGGGATATCACAATATCTCTTATTTAATTAATTCATCTATATACTCCCTCCGTCCGAAAATACTTGTCATCAAAATGGATAGAAGGAGATGTATCTTGAACTAAAATACGTCTAGATACATCCCCTTTTATCCATTTTGATGACAAGTATTTCCTGATGGAGGGAGTACTTGGTAAAGGGTGGAAGGCTCGACCTTTTGCCTGGTGTTTTGTTCTACTCTTGCCACCCTAATTTCCGTCATACCTGTGTTATGTTCCTTGATTTTGCATCCCTAACAAAGTCAGGGTTTATGGGCCCCCCTTGACAGTTCGCTTTGAATAAAACTCTACCAGCAAGGCCCAACATTGGTTTTACCATTTGCCTAATAACAACTAAAACTTGCACAAGGACCTGCCGGCCCCCGAGGTCTCTTAATGAACCACCGGGCCAGTGCTCGACATGAGTGTTGGTCCACCTACCTAGCAGTCGGTGATGTCGCCTCGGGGCAACTCGATAGTATTTTGGCTACCATCCACTTCATGTAGACGGTGTTGTCCTGAGAACGAGATACCATTGTTGAGGTATCGACGCACTGAGTAGTCTTGCTGGTTTTGTTTTACCATTGTCAAAATGTCTTGTGAACTAGGATTCCGAGCTTGATCGGGTTGTTCCGGGGGGAGGATTTTCCTTCATTGATCGTGAGAGCTTGTCATGGGCTAAGTTGGGACACCCTTGTAGGGTTTGATCCTTCAAAAGCCGTGCCCGCAATTATGTGGCAGATGGGTATTTTTAATATCTAGTTGTAGAGAACTTGACACCAGATCCGAAATAAAATACACCAACCGCATGTGTAACCGTGATCGTCTCTTTTTGCCGAAGTCCGGGAAGTGAGCACGGTTGGGTTATGTTTGAACGTAAGTAGCTCAGGATCACTTCTTGATCATTACTAGTTTGTGACCGTTTACGTAGTTTCTCATCTTATTCTTGTACTCGTATGTTAGCCACCCTACAATCCTTAGTGCTGCTACAACCTCACCACTTATCCATTCCATACCCATTTAAGCTTGGCTAGTCTTGATACCCATGGTAATGGGATTGCTGAGTCCTTGTGGCTCACAGGTTACTACAACAACAGTTGCAGGTGAGCGATGTTTACTTGTTTTGGAGTTCTTCTGCCTCTTCTTTGATCAGGGGATAGATTCCCGGTCGGCAGCCTGGGCTAGCAGGGTGGATGTCGTTCTTGTTTTTCATTTGTTTTCATCCATAGGCGGATGCTGCTCTTTTGTATGATGTTTTCTATGTATTGTTGTATTCTTGTGGCAATTGTATGTATGCAAAGCTATTATGTTGTAGGGTGGAACCCTAGATGGCCGATCTTTCATGAAAGGAGCAGATCCTGCGAAGAACACGAAGAACACGAGGGGAAATACAAGGGGAAATACGAGGGGAAACACGAGAGAATCACTCAAACCAACAAGAATGATCACACATATGCTAGATCCTCGAACACATAGAGATCACACGGTCCAAAATCAACACGGGATGATACATAGGGTAACCGGTTCTTCTCCGTGAGGAGGTCTTGATGGTCTTCTCCGCGAGGAGGTCTTGAATCCAACGTGGATCTTCTCCGTAGAGGGGCCGCGGTCTCTCTCATGGAGTAGATCCGATGTGGAAGAGAGAGGCTCTATCTCTAATATGAGCTATCACAACACTGAATCTCAAATGGAGGAGGTGGAGGACTATAAATAGTCTAGAGCCACGAAGGGGTAAGTGGGAGAGGGATACAAGGCCAAAGGCCCGGCTGCGCACATGCAGGTACCGGTCGCTCGATGGGTACCGGTCGTTCTATGGCTCAGGAGGGACCGATCGTCCGCTAGTCGCGGGACGTCCGCTGAAGACATTCTGTGAAGAGGCACCGGACGCCCGGTGTCTTCAGACTTCCATTAATATTACCGGTCGTCCGATGGGGGCCGAGCATCCTCTCGCTGGGAGGTGCTGTAGCTGGCGTTGGCTGTGCTTCAGGCGCTGGTCGTCCGATGGAGGCCGGACATCCGCTCGCTGGCCGGTCATCCGGTGGAGGCCAGACGTTTGCTCGTTGGAGCTTCTTTGGCAGCTCCTTGTACTTGTTGTCCTCGCCGTCTTGTCCATGGTCTTCCTCTTTGTTCCTGGTCATGCATAGCACATATATTTGAGGTAGTAGCCATGTCTCACATATGGAAAGTGATGGTTCGAAGAGGAGAGAGTTCACCTTGTTTCCAATGGTGTATAGTCGAGGTCTCATCTTATGTATCCTTGGGGCTTGGAGAGTAGTCGGAGTGTAAATGGGGATGAACGTGTATGCTCTGCATCATCTCCGCCCCTTGGGAAAGATCCGGCCTCAGATCGTGATCCTCATCTCCATGGAAATGATTGTGGTGGATGGACTTGTGGTTGAACGAAGTGGAAGTCATGGCGCAATCCAAGTACTCCAATGTGTCGCCAGAGGAATATACATGGAAAAAGAGCAAACACAAACGACACTCGGAAATACAATGGTTAGCGCACACAAAGTGTCCATCATGTAATAATGAGTCCGTGAGGCAAGATTGTTCGGGACAAAGCACATGAAGCTTAGCAAGATGATATGGAATGAGATGTAAAGCATTCATGGGAGCTAAAGCATTCATTGTGCACACAAATGTATTGTGCATGTAATCAATGCAACCATTGTGCAAAATGATGTCTGATACGTCTCCAATGTATCTATAATTTTTGATTGCTCCATGCTATATTATCTACTATTTTGGACTATATTGGGCTTTATTTTCCACTTTTATATTATTTTTGGGACTAACCGATTAACCGGAGGCCCAGCCCAGAATTGATGTTTTTTCCCTATTTCAGTGTTTCGGAGAAACACTATATCAAACGGAGTCCAAACGGAATAAAATCTTCGGGAACGTGATTTTCTCACCGAACGTGATCCAGGAGACTTGGACCCTACTCCAGGGATTCAAAGAGGAGGTCACGAGGGTGGGGGCGCCCCCTACCTCGTGGGCCCCTCGGTGCTCCACCGACGTACTCCTTCCTCCTATATATACCTATGTACCCCCAAACGATCAGAACAGGAGTCAAAAACCTAATTCCACCACCACAACTTTCTGTATCCTTCGGGTCCATAGTTAGTAGCTAGATGGCTTCTTCTCTCTCTTTGAATCTCAATACAAAGTTCTCCCCCTCTCTTGTGGAGATCTATTCAATGTAATCTTTTTTTGCGGTGTGTTTGTTGAGACCGATGAATTGTGGGTTTATGATTAAGTCTATCTATGAATAATATTTGAATCTTCTATGAATTATTTTATGTATTATTGGTTATCTTTGCAAGTCTCTTCGAATTATCCATTTGGTTTGGCCAACTAGATTGGTAGTTCTTGCCATGTGAGAAGTGCTTAGCTTTGGGTTCGATCTTGCGGTGTCCTTTCCCAGTGACAGAAGGGGCAGCAAGGCACGTATTGCATCGTTGCCATCGAGGATAACAAGATGGGGTTTATTTCATATTGCATGAATTTATCTCTCTACATCATGTCATCTTGCTTAAGGCATTACTCTGTTTTTAACTTAATACTCTAGATGCATGCTGGATAGCGGTCGATGAGTGGAGTAATAGTAGTAGATGCAGAATCGTTTTGGTCTACTTGTCACGGATGTAATGCCTATATACATGATCATGCCTAGATATTCTCATAACTATGCTCAATTATGTCAATTGCTCAACAGTAATTTGTTCACCCACCGTAGAATACTTATGCTCGTGAGAGAAGCCACTACTGAAACCTATGGCCCCCGGGTCTATTCTCATCATATCAATCTCCATCACTTTAATCATACTTTGCCTTTACCTTTAACTTTGCATCTTTATATAAAAAATACCAACAATATTATATCTATCAGAGCTCACTCTCGTAAGTGACCGTGAAGGGATTGACAACCCCAAATCACGTTGGTTGCGAGTAGCTATCCTTTTGTGCAGGTACGAGGGACTTGAGCGTGGCCTCCTACTGGATTGATACCTTGGTTCTCAAAGACTGAGGGAAATACTTACGCTACTCTGCTGCATCATCCCTTCCTCTTCGGGGAAAACCAACGCAAGCTCAAGACGTAGCAAGAAGGATTTCTGGCGCCGTTGCCGAGGAGTCTGTGCAAAAAGTCAACATACCAAGTACCCATCACAATCCCTATCTCTCGCATTACATTATTTGCCATTTGCCTCTCGTTTTCCTCTCCCCCACTTCACCCTTGCCGTTTTATTCTCCCTCTCTCTCTATCCTCCCTCTCTGTTTGCCTCTTTTGCCCGTTTGGTCTTATTTGCTCGTGTGTTGGATTGCTTGCTTGTCGCGATGGCTCAAGATAATACTAAATTGTGTGATTTCACCAATACCAATAATAATGATTTCCTTAGCACTCCGATTGCTCCTCTTACTGATGATGAATCTTGTGAAATCAATACTGCTTTGTTGAATCTTGTTATGAAAGATTAATTCGCCGGCCTTCCTAGTGAAGATGCCGCTCCTCATCTGAATAGCTTCGTTGGTTTATGTGATATGCAAAAGAAAAAAGATGTCGATAATGATGTCGTTAAATTGAAGCTATTTCCTTTTTCGCTTAGAGATCATGCTAAAGCTTGGTTTTCGTCTTTGCCTAAGAATAGTATTGATTCATGGAACAAGTGCAAAGATGCTTTTATCTCTAAGTATTTTCCTCCCGCTAAGATCATATCTCTTAGAAACGATATTATGAACTTTAAACAACTTGATCATGAACATGTTGCACAAACTTGGGAGAGAATGAAATTAATGATACGTAATTTCCCTACTCATGGTTTGGATTTGTGGATGATTATACAGAATTTTTATGCCGGATTGAATTTTGCTTCTAGAAATCTTTTAGATTCGGCCGCGGGAGGCACTTTTATGGAAATCACTTTAGGAGATGCTACTAAACTCCTAGATAATATTATGGTTAATTATTCTCAATGGCACACTGAAAGATCATCTAATAAAAAAGTGCATGCGATAGAAGAAATTAATGTGTTGAGTGGAAAGATGGATGAACTTATGAAATTATTTTCTACTAAGAGTGTTTCTTCTGATCCTAATGATATGCCTTTGTCTACTTTTATTGAGAATAACAATGAATCTATGGATGCGAATTTTGTTGGTAGGAATAATTTTGGTAACAACGCTTATAGAGCAAATTTTAATCCTAGGCCATATCCTAGTAATCCTTCTAATAATTATGGGAATTCCTACAATAACTCTTATGGAAATTATAATAAGATGCCCTCTGATTTTGAATCTAATATTAAAAATTTATTTCTTTGCAAAAGAATTTTAATGCTATGATTGAAGAAAAATTGCTTAAGATTGATGACTTGGCTAGGAATGTTGATAGAATTGCTCTCGATGTTCATTCTTTAAAGCTTAGATCTATTCCACCTAAGCATGATATCAACGAGTCTCTCAAAGCCATGAGAATTTCAATTGATGAGTGTAAGGAAAGAACCACTAGGATGCGTGCTTCCAAAGATGCCTTTGTTAAAGCGTGTTCTTCCAATTCCTATGAAAATCAAGATGAAGATCTAAAAGTTATTGATGTGTCTCCTATTAAATCTTTGTTGTGCAATATGAATCTTCACGAAACTGAATATGATCTTACTTTACCTAGAAGGCGTTCTAAAAATTCAGAGTATTTAGATCTTAATGATGAAATTGATGAAAGTGGGATTGAAAGAAATAAAAATCTAGATGTTGCTAAACCCACTACATTGGATTTCAAGGAATTTAATTATGAAAGTTGCTCTTTGATTGATTGTATTTCCTTGTTGCAATCCGTGCTAAATTCTCCACATGCTTATAGTCAAAATAAAGCCTTCACCGAACATATTGTTGATGCCTTCATGCAATCTTATGAAGAAAAACTTGAGTTGAAAGTTTCTATCCCTAGAAAATTATATGATGAGTGGGAACCAACTATTAAAATTAAAATTTAAAACTATGAGTTTTATGCTTTGTGTGATTTGGGTGCTAGTGTCTCTACTATTCCCAAGACTTTGTGTGATTTACTAGATTTCCGCGATTTTGATGATTGCTCTCTAAACTCGCATCTTGCGGATTACACTATTAAGAAACCTATGGGAAGAATTAATGATGTTCTTATTGTTGCAAATAGGAATTATGTGCCCGTATATTTCACTGTTCTTGATATAGATTGCAATCCTTCTTGCCCTATTATTCTTGGTAGACCTTTCCTTAGAACGGTTGGTGCGATTATTGATATGAAGGAAGGTAATATTAGATTTCAATTTCCATTAAAAAAGGGCATAGAACACTTTACAATAAAGAAAATAAAATTACCATATGAAACTATCGTGAGAGCCACTTATGGATTTCCTACCAAAGATGGCAATGCCTAGATATATCCTCGCTTTTATGCCTAGCTAGGGGCGTTAAACGATAGCGCTTGTTGGGAGGAAACCCAATTTTATTTTTATTCCTTGATTTTTTATCCTGTTTAGTAATAAATAAATTATCTAGCCTCTTATTTTGTTGTGTTTTTTGTGTTTAATTAGTGTTTGTGCCAAGTAAAACCGTTGGGAAGACTTGGGGAAAGTCTTGTTGAACTTGCTGTAAAAAAACAGAAACTTTAGCGCTCACAAGAACTGCTGTCATTTCTATTTTATGAGTGATATTTAGTTAATTATTTTTGCAGATGATTAATAGATAAATTCCTCGCGTCCAGCAATTTATTTTAGAATTTTTGGGGTTCCAGATCTTGCGCTAGCTACAGATTACTACATACTGTTCTGTTTTTGACAGATTCTGTTTTTCGTGCGTTGTTTGCTTATTTTTATGAATCTATGGCTAGTAAAATAGTTTATAATCCATAGATAAGTTGGTATACAGTAGTTTTAACACCAATATAAATAAAGAATGAGTTCATTACAGTACCTTGAAGTGGTCTTTTGTTTTCTTTCGCTAACGGAGCTCACGAGTTTTCTATTTTGAGATTTGTGTTGTGAAGTTTTCAAGTTTTGGGTAAGGATTTGATGGATTATGGAACAAGGAGTGGCAAGAGCCTAAGCTTGGGGATGCCCATGGCACCCCCAAGATAATCCAAGGACACTAAAAAGTCAAAGCTTGGGGATGCCCCGGAAGGCATCCCCTCTTTCGTCCACTTCCATCGGTAATTTACTTGGAGCTATATTTTTATTCACCAACATGATATGTGTTTTGCTTGGAGCGTCTTGTATTATTTGTGTCTTTGTTTGTTAGTACGCCACAATCATCCTTGCTGTACACACCTTTTGAGACACCCATACATGAATTAAAATTTGATATAATACTCTATGTGCTTCACTTATATCTTTTGAGCTAAGTAGTTTTGCTCTATGTGCTTCACTTATATCTTTTGAGCTAAGTAGTTTTGCTCTATGTTCTTCACTTATATATTTTGAGCGTTATAATTTTGCTCTATGTGCTTTACTTAGATCTTTTAGAGCATGGTGGTGGATTTTTTTTAAAGAAACTATTGATCTCTCATGCTTCACTTAAATTATTTTGAGAGTCTCTTAATAGCATGGTAATTTGCTTAATAATAATATGCTTGGTATTCAAGATTTGTGAAACTTTCTTTTGAATGTGTGGAATACTAAGAAAAGATTGAAACATGATAATTGTTTTGAGATATGGAGGTGATAATATTAAAGTCATGCTAGTTGAGTAGCTATGAATTTAAAGAATACTTGTGTTGAAGCCTGTGATTCTCGTAGCATGCACGTATGGTGAACCGTTATGTGATGAAGTCGGATCATGATTTATTTATTGATTGTCTTCCTTATGAGTGGCGGTCGGGGACAAGCGATGGTCTTTTCCTACCAATCTATCCCCCTAGGAGCATGCGCGTAATACTTTGCTTTGATAACTTCTAGATTTTTGCAATAAGTATATGAGTTCTTTATGACTAATGTTGAGTCCATGGATCATACGCACTCTCACCCTTCCAACTTTGCTAGCCTCTCTAATACCGCCAACCTTTCGCCGGTATCATACACCTACCATATACCTTCCTCAAAACAGCCACCATACCTACCTATTATGGCATTTCCGTAGCCATTCCGAGATATATTGCCATGCAACTTTCCACCATCTAGTTCATCATGACACATTCATCATTGTCATATTGCCTAGCACGATCATGTAGTTGACATAGTATTTGTGGCAAAGCCACCATTCATAATTTTTTCATACTTGTCACTCTTGATTCATTGCATATCCCGGCACACCGCTGGAGGCATCCATATAGAGTCATACTTTGTTTTAGAATCGAGTTGTAATCATTGACTTGTGAATAAATAGAAGTGTGATAATCATCATTCAATAGAGCATTGTCCCAAAAAAAGTAAGGCCAAATAAAGAAAGAAGGCCCAAAAAAAATAAAAAGGGGCAATGCTACTATCTTTTTTCCACACTTGTGCTTCAAAGTAGCACCATGATATAGCGAGTCTCATATATTGTGCATCAAAGTAGCACCATGTTCTTCATATAGAGAGTCTCATATGTTGTCACTTTCATATACTAGTGGGAATTTTACATTATAGAACTTGGCTTGTATATTCCAATGATGGGATTCCTCAAATTGCCCTAGGTCTTCATGAGTAAGCAAGTTGGATGCACACCCACTAGTTTCTTTTGTTGAGCTTTCATACATTTATAGCTCTAGTGCATCCGTTGCATGGCAATCCCTACTCACTCACATTGGTATCTATTGTTGGGCATCTCCATAGCCCATTGATACGCCTAGTTGATGTGAGACTATCTTCTCATTTTTGTCTTCTCCACAACCACCATTCTATTCCACCTATAGTGCTATATCCATGGCTCACGCTCAAGTATTGCGTGAAAATTGAAAAAGTTTCGAAAAAGTTAGAGTATGAAACAATTGCTTGGCTTGTCATCGGGGTTGTGCATGATTTAAATACTTTGTGTGGTGAAGATGGACCATAGCCAGACTATATGATTTTGTAGGGATAACTTTCTTTGGCCATGTTATTTTGAGAAGACATAATTGCTTTGTTAGTATGCTTGAAGTATTATTATTTTTATGTCAATATAAACTTTTGTATTGAATCTTTATAATATGAATATTCATACCACAATTAAGAAGATTTGCATTGAAATTATTCCAAGTAGCACTCCGCATCAAAATTTCTCTTTTTATCATTTACCTACTCGAGGACGAGCAGGAATTAAGCTTGGGGATGCCTGATACGTCTCCAACGTATCTATAATTTTTGATTGCTCCATGCTATATTATCTAATGTTTTGGACTATATTGGGCTTTATTTTCCACTTTTATATTATTTTTGGGACTAACCTATTAACCGGAGGCCCAACCCAGAATTGCTATTTTTTTTTGCCTATTTCAGTGTTTCAGAGAAACAGAATATCAAACGGAGTCCAAACGTAATAAAATCTTCGGGAACGTGATTTTCTCACCGAACGTGATCCAGGAGACTTGGACCCTACTCCAGGGAGTCAAAGAGGAGGTCACGAGGGTGGGCCCCCCCAAGGGCGCGCCCACTACCTCGTGGGCCCCTCGATGCTCCACCGGCGTACTCCTTCCTCCTATATATACCTACGTACCCCCAAACAATCAGAACAGGAGCCAAAAACCTAACTCCACCGCCGCAACTTTCTGTATCCACGAGATCCCATCTTGGGGCCTGTTCCGGAGCTCCACCGGTAGAGGGTCGTCATCACGGAGGACTTCTACATCATCCTAGCCCCTCCAATGAAGTGTGAGTAGTTTACCTCAGACCTTCGTTTCCATAGTTAGTAGCTAGATGGCTTCTTCTCTCTCTTTGAATCTCAATACAAAGTTCTCCCCCTCTCTTGTGGAGATCTATTCGATGTAATCTTCTTTTTGCGGTATGTTTGTTGAGACCGATGAATTGTGGGTTTATGATTAAGTCTATCTATGAATAATATTTGAATCTTCTCTGAATTCTTTTATGTATGATTGGTTATCTTTGCAAGTCTCTTCGAATTATCCGTTTGGTTTGGCCAACTAGATTGGTAGTTCTTGGCATGGGAGAAGTTCTTAGCTTTGGGTTCAATCTTGCGGTGTCCCTTCCCAGTGACAGAAGGGGCAGCAAGGCACGTATTGCATCGTTGCCATCGAGGATAACAAGATGGGGTTTATTTCATATTGCATGAATTTATCTCTCTACATAATGTCATCTTGCTTAAGGCGTTACTCTATTTTTAACTTAATACTATAGATGCATGCTGGATAGCGGTCGATGAGTGGAGTAATAGTAGTAGACGCAGAATCGTTTCGGTCTACTTGTCACGGACGTGATGCCTATATACATGATCATGCCTAGATATTCTCATAACTATGCTCAATTATGTCAATTGCTCAACAGTAATTTGTTCACCCACCATAGAATACTTATGCTCTTGAGAGAAGCCACTAGTGAAACCTATGGCCCCCGGGTCTATTCTCATCATATCAATCTCCATCACTTTAATGTCACTTTGCCTTTACTTTTGACTTTGCATCTTTATATCAAAAATACCAAAAATATTGTATCTATCAGATCTCACTCTCGTAAGTGACCGTGAAGGGATTGACAACCCCAAATCGCGTTGGTTGCGAGTAGCTACCGTTTTGTGCAGGTACAAGGGACTTGAGTGTGGCCTCCTACTGGATTGATACCTTGGTTCTCAAAAACAGAGGGAAATACTTACGCTACTCTGCTGCATCATCCCTTCCTCTTCGGGGAAAACCAACGCAAGCTCAAGACGTAGCAATGTCATAATGGGACATTTTATCAAAAGCATGAACATTGTAATTGGTGCTCAATGTGACTATGTGATCATGCAATTGATGGTGGGCAATATGATCATGATGTAAGAATATGCCATCAAGGAAGATCACAACAAATTTGCTAAGGAAATGCACAAGCTCATATATCATGGATGACATGGGAATACAAGATGAAACAAGGCAATCATAATGTGAGTCAATCCATGTATAAGATGCGAATTTGTCATGTGTATGATATGTCAATCGAGCATGACATGTGTGAGCACAACCAACAAATATGGAGGTGTTGGTGTACCAATGCTCGATGTCATGGAATGAGTGGAGGTTCGAAGGTGCAACCAGTAAGTCCGAGCGCTCCTCAATGTGAAGGTCCATAGAGGCAATCTCCAATGTCGCTCCTCCGTTCGCAAGATGTATCATGTAGACCAACAAGAAGGAAACAACAATGAAAGAATGACCCATCCGATATGCATATTTGAGGATGGCTCAAATGGAAGGAGTTCACCTTTAGAAATGTCTCAAGGATGTTGGAGTTGCGCATCTTGTATGCCTTCACATAACCAATATGTCTCGTGATGGTACCACCTTGTGAATCCTTCAAAACAAAAGAACAAGACAAACACTCGAAAAAATGAGGTTAGCGGAAGTGCAAAACCTATCATTTGTGTGGTAAGATACCAACAAGTGTATGCATCATGATCATCATAAGAAAGGACAACAGAGCGTTTCATAGTATGGAGGCATATGATGCGAGAACAACCAAATACAATAGGCTCAATCAAACAGGCGTGCATCACAAGTAATATGTCCAAGTCTCCATGATCAATAAGCATAGGGATATGAGAGATGCCACTAATGGAGACAAGAGACAGTGATAAAGACAAATCAAGTGAGAGGCAAGGGCATATATGTCATCAACCCAAGAAAGCAAGTAAGAATGGAACATGGTTGATCCGACAAAGCAAGTAATCATATGAATCAAGTCAGGCATGCTAGTAGTGTGAAGATACAACGTACTAGAAGGAATCATGTCAAGTATGTCATGTGTGAAAATAGTGGTCATGAATAATGCTCAAGACATATCACAGGCATGAAGGCAAGATATGAGAAAAATATCATCAATGTATTGGCGAGAGTCCATATGTGAATAGTAATGGGACATCATGACTCTCCCAACACAACAAGAAACAATAGCATGAGGCACATGATAAACATGGCAATAGCAACAAGGATCTCCACCAAGCATGCAAATACACATAGGAGTAGCATAATGGTAAATCATGGGTAGATGCAGGCAAGTGTCACGATTGCATGGCAAAATCAAGTAAAGAGGTATAACATCCAAAGTGAACACGATAGTATGGGCATAAGATGACAAGTGGTAAATAGCCCATAGCCGTGTGAGAGGCAAGTAAAAGATATGCGCGTAGTTGTTGCGCAAAGAGAATGGTGGGAAGGACAATCCATGGGATCCCAAATCGTCGTTCCTCTCAAGAGCTCGTTTCGTCAACTCTTGGGATTGAGAGGTTGACGAGTATATGTGAGTACCTACACAAAACAAAGGCAAAGGAAAAATTGTGTGTGCGTGGTATATGTACACATCATCCATCATGATGCGCACGTGTTTGTGTTGGTTAGCACAAAATATCCAATGCTCAAGTAAATGAGATGTGTGGTATAGAAACATGTCATCATCATGATAGGTTTGTTGTTATGTATGGCATAACAGAGACTCAAATTATGTAATGCATCATGGGAAATATCTAGAGCATTGTTATGCATGGAATCCATATGGTGCAAGAAATTATGAGAATCATGCAAAGTATGGAATGCATCAAAATTTCCAAATATGTATGAGGAAACTATGGGGGTCTCCTCATGATCATTAGTGGAAACATCACATGGAGAATATTGACAACATCCAAAACAATGCATATTTGGAACATTGTGATCATGGCATGGCATAGTAGATGAATTGCGAAAATCATGTAAAGGAAGCATGGAAATATCATCACATGAAAAAAAAGTCAATGACCATCATCTCGTCATCTATGCCATAAGTGCAAATGGGATCTATTTTAATGGGGCATGCATAGCTACTATGTTGAGATTGAAATGATGCAATATGGGAGATCTCACTCGTAGCATATGACAAGTTCAATGGATTGTCAAACATGATGTGACCGATAGAATTTTCACACGATATCCTATGGAGCATAGCATCACAACTAGGCAAATCAACATGCTCATCATCATATTCATCATAAATTGGTAAGTCATGACATGAAGAATTCGCACTAGCATGAAGCATGGGAATAGGTGGATCAACATCATGTAAGCAATCATTGGTGAGATAGTCCACTAGTTGGACAGGAGAAGCACCATCACCTATGTTACCTTTGGAACATCGCTCGTGTGTTGTAGGTGAGGTGTCGAAGACCAAGTCGTGGTCATCTTCATCATGATGGAACCATGTGGGGGGTGCATCATCGTCCACCATGGACATCGTCGTCTTTGGAGGTATGGACTCGTCGAGGGTAGGCATGTCGTCATGTAGGAGACCTAGCACCAAAGAAGAAAACACACTCGGAGTAGAGGGTAAGTCGTTAGAAATCATAGTGGCCTCACATGCCGTGTCAACTACCTCACTCACTAAGTGGTGTGGCTCACTCACTCCCGGTATGATGCTCTCACTCATATGGTTGGTGGAGTCACTCAAATGGCTCTCAACCTCACATAGGATGTGTGGCATGCTCTCAAGTATGGGGCTAGTGGTGTTCACACTCATCCTCTCATAGGAAATGCTCTCAATGTCACGTGTGGTGGAGTCACTCATGTCACTCATGTGGTGGTGGCTCTCCTCACATGGCAATTGGGGTATCTCATCATATGTGGGTGTCAGAGAGATATAGGTGAAAATGTCTCCATGCTCAATCATGTTGTGGTCGTAGCCATGGATGAAGGCCGAAGATGGCACATCATCACTCTCCTCTAAGACCGAAGATAAGGTCTCATGTGCGGTCTGGTAGCTTAACTCAGAGTATGAGTCCAATATGGGCGCCATCTTCATGTTGTTGAAGAGGTTCGTGCTCGTCGCCGTGGTCGAAGGGGATGGCTCTTACAAGACCTTCTTCCTTGGGGGGCTTCCAAAGATGGAAGTGTCACCCTTGCTCGTAGGTGGTCACCTTGTAGTTGATGATGTCGATGTAGGCGAACTCACTGGAAGTAGGCAAAGATACCGTATGTCCAAAGGAGAAGATGCCTTGATAACACTTGGCGAAGATGCCAAAGTGGTTGTTGTAGCCGTTCCTCCGTCTTGGTGGTGCTCGTCTCGTGGTCTTCTGTTATGCTCATGAAGGTTCGCCTTGGCACGAAGTAGGGCTTGTTGGGACTTGTGCATTTGCGCTTGGTGAGCATTGTCATGATGATGTTGGCATTGTTGCACTTGAGCTCGTAGTAGATGTCGTTCGTCGTCGTGCACATATTGCTTGGAGGTGACTTGCCCCTCATGACGAGGTGGATCACGAACATGATGGTGGTCACCATGGAGATGTGGATGTGGACGACTTGCGCTTGCATCATTTTTGTGCTCCGAAGACTTGTGACCTGAACATTGCCACCTTAAGGATCATGAAGGGGAAGAACGGTTGATCAACAAGGTCCGAATCTCCTCCATCCTTGCATCTTGCTCCTCCTTTTGTGCGGAAATCTTGTTGTAGATGTAGTCCCTTTTCCTTGCTTTGGAGTGACGAATGTCGATGGAGAGGTTCTTGATGCACTCTCGCAATCTTGATTTTGCGCCTTGCATTTGTCGTTGTAGATCAAAGATTGACGCTTTGGTGATGTTGTTGTTCACGCCGTCCTTGTTGTCGAAGACCGGAGATGAAATGCCTTGCCTATCCATCACAATACTCGAGCAAATATGAGTGGAGAAAGGAGAGTAACTATACCGAATGTACCTTGACCGATGTTGAAGATGGATCAATGATCACTCAATGATGTAACAAGGAAATAGCACAATTGGTACCAATTCTTGTCGGTTTCTCACACCTACACAAAATAAGGCTTATGGTGGAGCTCAGTGAGGATAGTGGCACAAAATTTTGATGCAAAATGTTAGCAAGAGTCAGTAATGTTGAAAGAGATTCACAAATTTGCAAGTGAAACAAGTAGACCAATAGCAATGAATGGCACACAGATAGATAAATGGGGTCGTGCAACCAACGATGAGCACAAAATGTGGAATCAACGGAAAACGCTCGTGTTGCACAACTCAAGAGAGACGCTAGCACGATTTCTCAATAGGCGGATACGACACTTGTGCACAACCTATAAGATGCAAAATGTATCAACTTTCTATCCCAAGTATGCTATGTATGATGTTCCAGTGGTATGATCCAAGATGATCGGATATGACAATCTTATATGCAATGTGGTATGTTTCTATGACTATTGCTTACAAGATTCTTTGCTCTTTCTGTTTTGCTTAAAAGCTTTATTCTTTTTTTTTGATATGTGGCCACAATGCGAAATGCACAAACCAAGATAGCAATTGGGTTTATACGGGAACAATCTTGTGACACAAGGGATGATATGATACCAATATGATATGGTATGTACGCAATGTATGGTGTAGATCACTAATGTGCACAAGTAACGTTGCCGACAATACTCAAATGGCTAGTCTCAATAGGCAAGTGACGCAAAATGGGCTAGGGGTTATCAATGCAATGGCAAGGTAATATACAATGAAGGCATACCACGATACCAAGAAGATATAGAGGTTACCGTCCTTGGCGATGATGAGTGGCGGTGTTCTTGATGTAGATACCAAGATAATGGATACTTGTCCCTAAGTAGCCGAAACACCTTAGGAAACGGAAAAACTGCGAACTCAAAATCTCAAATGTGAAATGGTGGTAGCTGGAATGCGGTGGTGGTTGCGGAAGCTCAATGTGATTGCGGAAATTGCAATGATGGGTTTTGCAAGTAGGCAATGCGGAAATGGAGGGTAAGGTGGTGGAATATACAGGGTGTCGGAGTTGGAAGCACGGTCCCTAAGTAGCCGAAACACCTTAGGAGACACAACTCACAACACAAACAAAATTGGGTTAAGTTGGGGTGTCGGAAGTGTATGGTGGTCAAGCCTATGCGGAAGTTATGGTGGTGGTTGATGAAGAAGCAACCGTCCCTAAGTAACTGAAACACCTTAGGAGACTCTAATCACTACTCAGACAACCACAAACCCTATGTGGATCACAAAGGGTTAGGTTGCAGAAGTCGGTGGTGGTGTAGCGGATGATGTGGTGGAAGCCCTAGGCAAAGATGCCAAAGTTCACAAAATTTGATGGAGTCAAAATATGTTGGTGGTATTTTTGTGGGAAGGGGGATGTCAAGAGCTTCAAAACGAGCTAAAGAACATCAAAATCGGAGTTTGGATGAATTAGTTATGGCCGAAACAAGAATTAGCCGAAGTCAGTTTTTACAAGCAGCGGACGTCCAGAAATGGACGGATGTCCGATCGCCGGACGTCCGGCCGGGTCGGAAATCCGCTAATTACAGCTCGGGGTAGGGGTTCCGGTCATCTGGTAAGGTCGGATGTCCGGTGGCTCCTGGGACTCCGGACGTCCGTAAAAACGTCGGTCGTCCGCTGGGTCGGGGTCAACGCGAGATGCGAGTTTCGGGACGCGATTTTTGGTAGAAAAAGGGGATTTTGGGGTCAAAATTTATGAGATTTCATGGATGAAAAGTGGGGAAAGTTGGGGAAATGCTAGATCGACTCGAAACGAAGCAAATCCACAGATAAAATCCAACAAAACTTCCTCAAACCAACAAATCAAAAAAAAATTTGGTGCTATTTTTGATGGGGATTTTTGAAATTGGGGAAGAACACAACAAAATTAGGCTAGAAAACAAAGAGGAGAGGCTCCGAAATCATGACCAACGTGGCTCATGATACCAAGATGTTGTAGGATGGAACCCTAGATGGTCGATCTTTCACGAAAGGAGCGGATCCTGCGAAGAACACGAACAACACGAGGGGAAATACAAGGGGAAATACGAGGGGAAGCACGAGAGAATCACTCAAACAAATAAGAACGATCACACATATGCTCGATCCTCGAAGACATAGAGATCACACGATCCGAAGTCAACACGGGACGATACAAAGGGTAGCAGGTTCTTCTCCGTGACGAGGTCTTGATGGTCTTCTCCGCGAGGAGGTCTTGAATCCAATGTGGATCTTCTCCGTAGAGGGGTCGCGGTCTCTCTCGTGGAGTAGGTCCCATGTGGATGAGTGAGGCTCTATCTCTAATATGAGCTATCACAATGCTGACCCTCAAATGGAGGAGGTGGAGCAGTATATATAGTCTAGAGCCACGAATGGGTAAGTGGGAGAGGGATACAAGGCCAAAGGCCCGGCTGCGCACAGGCAGGTACCGGTCGTCCGGTGGCTCAGGAGGGACCGGTCGTTCACTAGTCGCCGGACGTCCGCTGAAGACATTGTGTAAAGAGGCACCGGAGGTCCGGTGTCTTCGAACTTCCGTTAATATTATCGGTCATCCGGTGGGGGCCGGACGTCCGCTCGCTGGGAGGTGCTGTAGCTAGCGTCGGCTATGCTTCAGGCACCGGTCGTCCGGTGGAGGCCGGACGTTCGCTCGCTGGAGCTTCTTTGGCAGCTCCTTGTACTTGGTGTCCTCGCCGTCTTGTCCATGGTCTTCCTCTTTTTTCCTGGTCATGCATAGCACATATATTTGAGGTAGTAGCCATGTCTCACATATGGAAAGTGATGGTTCAAAGAGGAGCGAGTTCATCTTGTGTCCAATGGTTTATAGTCGAGGTCTCATCTTATGTATGCTTGGGGCTTGGAGAGTAGTCCGAGTGTACATGGGGATGAACGTGGGATGCTCCGCATCATATTATGTAATCGTACGATGTAATGATATCCACCTTGAAAAAGCGTCTTCAATATGCGGCTCTATCCTTGGTGGGACCCTCGAGTTCCTCTCAGATATGATCGCATATTGGGCGTGATAGGCCGCTACTGCCTGAAGGGCTGCAGTGTGGAGGCGAGTGGCCTCCCCCTCTCTCATACTCGTCTGCCTCCTCTCTGGTATGAAGTATCTCCGTTTTACCTAAAATTCAATGAAGGCAGGAGTGGGAAGCGTAACATAAAAGACGCGATCCCTGTCAAAGATTAGTCGGTACATGAGTGGTTGTTCGCTCCTCTCAAGAAACTGGTAATGAACCATTGCATCATTATCAAGGTAAGCGGGTGGTAACTCAACGTCATTTTCTCTTATGGGTACCCCAAGATAATTAGCTAACCAGGTGGCATAAATCCCACCAAAGAAATCTCCATCTTTAGCATTATTATGTAATCGCCTTGCAACAATAGCCCCTAAGTTATATCGTCTATCACACGTTACCGCACTCTTGAGGACACTAAGATCTGATGCACAAAGGTGGCTATGATCATGTTTACCATTAATGCACCTACCTATAAAGAGAGCAAAATAGTGTATAGCAGGAAAGTGAATGCTCCCTATAGTGGATTGGGTTATGGTTCTGGTTTCCCCTATAGTAATGCTAGCAAGGAACTCAGAACAATCAGATTTACGAGGCTCACTATGAGTGCCCCATTGCGGGATTTTGCATATTTCATTAAAATCTTCAAGGTCCATCGAAGAGATTTATCATATAGATCAAATAAAACAGAATGAGTATTGCGCTTGGATGTAAACTAAAATCTCCACACAAATGAATCAGTGCGGTGATAGTATTGCTGATACTTATTTGACACGAAGTCCTCAAGGCTAGCGTTTTGTACGTATGCGTCAAATTCCTCCTTAAAACTTGCATGAACCATGAAACGATCCGACAACCATTCACAAGGCCGCACTAGAGCTTCCCTTGGTGGTTCTAGGTCTAGCTCACATATCACAAGCCTTGGGGCTTTCTTTGTCGAGGAACCCCCTTGGTATATCTTCCTAAACATTTTTCTTCCTCTGAAAAATTTCTGAAATTTTTAGTGACTCAAAATAAAAGTGAACAAAACTGAACAAGATTGATAACAACTACTCCCACAAGTGTCTAGAGGCTATATCATGCAACAAAACTACTTTGGACCATATAAATTTGACATGCAAGCTCGAGAGCAAGGTCACCACAGCAGCAAAAAAATTCAATATATAAAGCACTAGAACAAAAACTAATTGGACCATTGGAGGAGTCACATACCGATGAACAAATCCCTGAAACAGTTTCGGAGATGGAGTTCCGAGCAAGGAGATAAAAAAATGGAAGCAAAATGAGCAAGAACACGTGTTTGAGTAAGGAGATTTTTTCTGGAGGAAGACGAAGTGGATGGGTGCTGGAATAAGTGAGGGGGACCCACGTGGAATCCACAAGCCCTCTAGGTGCACCCAGGGGGTGGGCGCACCCTGTGGGCTTGTGGCCCACTGGCGCACCTCCCTGAGGTATTTTTAGTGCCAAAAATTCTTAAATATTCTAGAAAAAACATACTAAATTTTTAGGTCATTTGGAGAACTTTTATTTTCTGATCATTTTTTAGTGCACAGATAATTCAAAAATCAGAAAAAAGTAATTTTGCTTTATTTATTCTAATCATGTAGAGGAAATCAAAGAGCTCAAGGCCCAAGTCACTTCCTTGAAGAAAGACTTGGACAATTGTCATGAAAGGAAGTCCACACTCAACAATATATTGAGTGTGCAAAAATCCCCCAATGACAAGGGTGGACTTGGATTCAACTCCAATAAGAATAAGAAGTCCAAGATCAACAAGAAGAAGGGCCAAAAACAAGTCAAGAATTCGGCCAAGATTATTTGCTTCAAGTGCAAAATTGAATGGTGTCATGTTAGATATTTCCCATTGAAGAAGATGGACATTAGTGACAACCAACAAGGGAAGCAGCCACAAGTCCATTCTCATGCTCAACCTCAAGTTGAGGAAATGCCTCTTCCCAAGAAGACTCAAGCTAATGCTTCTCAAGTTGAGAAATCAAGTGAGAAGAAAGTGAAGAGTAGACATTTCTACCTATGTCGTGAGAAAGGTCACGTCGCTTCTTCATGCACGAATGGTACCTTATCCATCCCTATTCTAATTGATGATATATATTCTCTTGGGAAGGATAAGGTTGGCAATGTGTTTGCCAAATTTGTTGCTACTCAAAGTGATGTCAAGAAAAGAACTATTTGGGTAGCCAAGCCTATTGTGACTAACCTCTTAGGACCCAACTTCGTTGGGGACCAACAATCTCAAACTTGATCAATGGGTGACGATGGATGGCATTGGAGACTTGGCTACATCATGAAGAATTAAGGGATCTTCATTATTCATATTGTCTCAAGCCACGTCATTTGGACTATCAAGTTGTTAGCTTATATCCAATGTGCCTCCTTGCGGTAACTTGTACTTAAATTGTTTACATTGAAAGTTACTTGACCCTTTGCATGTTTTGGTTGTGTACCTTGCATGTGTTTGTATATGTTGTGCTTCCAATTTGCTTATCTTGAGTAATCAAGTATATGTATGTTGGTTTGCACATCATGTACATGTGAGTATTGTGTTGAGACTTTTTGCATCTTGTTTGTATCTTAGTTGGCTCTTGCGAGAGATTAACAAAACATCCCATTTTGGGGGAGTGATGCGCTTTCTACATGTCACGATCCTATAAATGTGTGTACATGAGGAATACCACCTAGTATTGATATTACAAGATTATCTAGTCTCTATGTGGTATGTCTTCTCATGAGAAATTCAAATTCTAAATAGTCCATTAATTATCTCTTGTTGGATTCTTCTTGTCTCTTGTTAAGTTTTCTTTGGTATCACATTATGGAGGAGTAATGTGCTATGTGCATATTACAAGCCTAGAAAATGTTTACATTTGAGAGAATGTCACCTAGAGTTGATATTGTAAATTATCTTGTTCCTAGGTGGCATGTTAGCTCTACAAGTTGCAATTTACTTTCGTGTTTTGTGTGAAGATGATGTTGGATATCTTTGCAATATACCACCGGGAATTATTTCCAAATACTTTTTTCTCTTGAAAATTGGTAATCATTTATGTGGTAGAAATCGTGGATCATTGAGGGAGCCCTGGATTAGGGGGTCTCCGAACAGCAAGACTCTATCCTTTGGCCAGACTGTTGGACTATGAAGATACAAGATTGAAGACTTTGTCTCGTGTCCGGATGGGACTCTACTTGGAGTGGAAGGCAAGCTAGGCAATACAGATATGGATATCTCCTCCTTTATAACCGACCTTGTGTAACCCTAACCCTCTGTAACATCCCAAATTTTCAATTTGGAATGTTATACACTAGATCATCATTGCATATCATATTTATTGCATTTTGGTTGATCCTACAAAATTTTACGCAAGTCAAGGACCCTCGGAGAGAGTTGGGGATTTCATTATTTTCATATTTGAGTTGTCTCAAATTTTGAAAATAGGATCTTTTGATTTTATTTATTTTATGTTCAATTATTTCTATTACAAAAATATGAGAGAGGGAATAAACTGACTTTCCCAAAATAAAGAAATATTGAGGAAGATTTTATTTTGGTTTTATTTTCTATTTTATTTGAATTTAGGCCCCAAATAAATGTTCATCCTGTGCGGCTTGACTTTAGAAGCCGGGGAAAATTTATTTCGGGATTTTTGAAGTCCGTTTAGTATTCCTTTTGTTTTTTTCTAAGCGTAACTATTTAAAAAAACGCAACCGACCGGGCCGTGTCCGACCCGGACACTAGGCCCGTCCGGCTTTATAAGCCGGGGAGGCCCAGCCGGACCCCCCAAACCCTAGCCATCCTAGCCCCGCGCCGCCCCGCCGCCGCGCCGCTGCTCGCCGGACCGCCGGAGGTAGTTTTTTTTTCTTTTCGCCCCGGTCTTTCTCGAAAAACCGTTCGGTTTTCCGACGGTTTTGTTCATTTTTTTAGTTTCGGTTTTTTAAATAGATCAGTTTTTCTGGTTTATTTAAATAGCGAGCGTTTGTCCATTCGTTCATTTTAACGAATGTTCGTCGTTTTTCTTTTTCTCGGATTAAATCCACGATTTTTCTGATCGCGATTTCTGATCCGATTTTCTTTTTAGTCTAACTTTTCGCTCGTTTATCGGAATCAGGCGATTCAAGCGCCTGGAGTTTCGTCTCGAAACCCTTTTTCCGTTTAACCAACTTAAACAAGTTTTTGCCACTGTAAAAATTTCCCTAGATCCAGAATAGTAAACGAAGCATGTTTCTTTTGCCGTTTGTCTTTCGTTGCTTCGTTCATTTTGATTTTTTTTTGCCAACCGGAGTTCTTAAGTTGAACTTTCTGGTTAGATCTCTTATTTGAGTTTTACCCGTGCATTAGTGAGTACTTATTGTATGCTTGTTTGTTTGCGATAGAGTACCCGGAGTGCGCCGCTTGTTACTTCGAATCGCTAGGTTTCCCGGATGATCAGCAAGGCAAGTAAAACTTTGATCATGCTTTCCCACTACCCAGTTTTATTGTATTAGATCAATCCTTACACATTGAATGATTAGGATCAAATTAAATTGTGGGTTTGGGAAATAGTTGAGGTAGTACCTATTACCTATTTATTATCAAACCTTTGGGAGTTACTTCTACGTTTGCTCATTATGCCTTGCTATGCTAGTAGACGTGGATTGGGTGAGAGCATCCATCACAGATGTGAGATTGATAATTAATGGTTTATTTAAGGTGGCAACTTAAACACGCATCTAGGTGGATTGAGGTATCTGGGTATTCCAAGATTGCCTGTTTTCTTTTGGACCACTGTCCAGGCTCAAAGGGATCATGAGATTATTCATGCTAGAAACTTTCGTGTGCAGCCGCAAGCTATTATGGGCTCTAGCATAGTTGATTAAGTTGTGCGAACTCTTATAGTGGTAGACTAGCAGATGTAGGGGAAAGTAGGTGTAACGGTCTACCCATCGTAAGGTGCTAGCGCTTCTGAAAGACTATGTCTCGGTCATCCGTCTTCTCAAGCAACATGTAGTGCGAGAAACCAAACGGAGGCGATCGAGTCTTGTGGGGAAAAGTGCGCAAACCTCTGCAGAGTGTATAAACTAAGCATGGTTAGCCGTGTCCCCGGTTATGGACATCTTGAGTATCTAGTACCTAGATTATCATGTGAATCTCAACATGTTACTCTAAAATTTAATTTTGTTGGGTTTGTTTAATGATGATGCTTAATTTGGATTGAGAATGCTGTCAACCATTCTCAATGTTTAACAACCACCATGATAGTTAAATAAATTTATTCCTTTGTAGTAGGGAAAAATTGGCTTTACGCAAAACTATAACCATAGAGCTTTCCACCAGCTAAATATGCATATAGAATAGCCTATTTCATTACATTACTCTCTATGTGTTATTTTGCCTGCATATTCCATGTGCTGACCCGTTTCGGGCTGCAATGTTAATGTTGCAGACTTTTTAGACGGCGATTAAGGAGTTTTTAGGTCGTGGTTCTATACTTAGTGATGCCGTTGGAGTTGATGGACTCGCTTATCTTCCAAGCCTTCTGTTGTTATCGTTATTAGATGGCCTTAAGCCATATTTATTGTAATAAGTTCTCTTTCTAGACACTTGATGTAATAAGTGTGTGATTGCTACTCTATTATAAATCCTTCAAGTATTGTGTGGTGTCAGCATTACTGATCCAGGGATGACACTGGAGCACAGATATTGGACCGTTTGAGGTCTGGTCGCTACAAGATGGTATCAGAGCACACGCTGACTATAGGACACGACCACTAAGCTAAAGACCTAGATCACTACTCACTCTCTTCTCTTTTTTGACTCCTCATCTTTTCTACTCTTTTAGGATGGCGGATGCAATGAACAAGTTCACGCAACCGGATGAAGATACACCCTTTGGACGTCACTTGAAGGAAGTCACTAGATACCTGAACATAAGAGTACCAAGCTTCACCGGCACCTACAACGCCACTTTCCCTGAAGAAGAGCGTTGGATGATTCAAGTTCAAGTTCCAGAAGGACGTTCATGCCAGTCACTGAGCCCACAGAGTTTTCTTTTGATGCACCAACTTGGAGTCAAGGAAAGAGCGTGGCAGCTCACATCGCCATGGGACGCATTGGAGAAGTCTACCGCAATGATCTTAAGGATACTATCTACCAGATTTGTGTGCGAACGAGATGAGCACTGGGAGATGATCAGTACCTGGAAGGATAGATCAGTTGCAGCTTTTATCCAGGAGTTAAACTAGCACATTCGGCGATAGGAGAACCAGATGTGCACCGACATGATAGACCTGAAGAAGGCAAAGACAAGAATCAAGGAACTGGAGGAAGAACTCAAGGCTACACATGAAGATTATGAAGAGGAAATTGAAGTGTTAGTGGAGAAGAATGACGATCTGATCAAGAAGATCGGAATATTTATGGGAGGCCCTACACCGGTAGAAGAAGATGAAGAATCCAAGGAGATTCTCCCGGAAGACTACATCATCATCGACGACACCGACTCGGATCCAGATGATAGCGATGATGACTACGTTGATGAAGCTGGAGCAGATATCATGGAGTCTGCAACCGAAGAATATTTCTAATAGACCACCTCATCAGTAGTAGTAGTAGTCCACCATGTAAATATAGTAGTCCGAGCACTTTTGCGATAGTTAAATCGATTGTATGCCCTTGTTTGATTGATTGAATGAAGTGAATTGTTTGCTTTTTCCTCATGTGCATATGGGTAGTGTTTTCTCTTTAGACCCCCTCTATTCTTAAATCTCGTCTTTTCTAAACCCTCAGATGCCTCCGAGACGTGACCCCGGATTTACTTTCCCACCGGAGCTCACCCAGTTGATCCAACAGCAGAACACATTGATGTAGTTACTAGTCCAGAATCAGAATCAAGGCAACAACAACAACCCACCACCACCTATTGATCACTTAGCCCGTTTTCTTAGGCTGAATCCACCGGTGTTTTCCAGTAGCACCGAGCCGATAGTAGGAGATGATTGGCTCCGCAAGACAGCTAGAAAGTTGACCACAGCAGGATGCATGGATGCGGAGACGGTGAAGTTTGCCGCACATCAGCTTGAAGGACCCGTAGCGTCATGGTGGGAGAATTTTACAGCCACTTTCCCTGTCGATACTGTCACATGGGACCAGTTTCAGCAGGCTTTTCGAACTGCCCATGTTTCAGCAGGAGCTATGGCCATGAAGAAGCGAGAGTTTCGCAACTTGCGCCAAGGAGGACGGACAGTTGGCCAGTATGTGGATGACTTTAGTAAATTAGCACGTTATGCCCCAGATGACGTTGCTACGGATGTAGCTAAGCAGGAAAAGTTTTTGGAAGGACTGACTGATGAGTTGAGCATGCAGTTGATGGTAGCCACTTTCAACAACTACCAGGAGTTGGTAGATCGTGCTCTTATGATTGAAGGGAAGCAACACCATATTGAGAATCGCAAGAGGAAGTATGGAAAAGGGAAGCACACTTCAGGAGCTCAGCAGAACTCACGTTTTACCCCTAGACTGGGAGGACATTTGCAGCATACCCATGGAGGAGGTAGCTCGCACAATCATAATGGCCCCAAGAATGGTAATGGGAATGGAGGAAGCAACGGCCAGAACCGCACCAACCCATCGACCCCAACCAAGAGAGTCTTGAGCCAAGTAACTTGTTTTAAGTGCCAGAAGACCGGACATTATGCCAACGAATGTCCTGAATCACAGAATGGAAATGGCAATGGAAGCTCTGGGAAGAAGCCGAACCCTTTCAACAGGGGATAGGTGAACCACGTTAACGTGGAGGAGGTTGAAGAGCAGCCGGATGCAGTAATCGGTAAGTTTTTGGTTAAGTCATTTACTGCACTCGTTCTTTTTGATACTGGTGCATCGCATTCATACATATCAAGGGGATTTGTGGATAAGTATAACCTGCCCACCAAAGTTCTTAGAACACCTATGCTGGTAAGCTCACCAGAAGTGGAGTATATGGCTAGCCAAGGATGTTTTCAAGTGCCATTAAGTATAGGTAGGCATGTGTTTCCCTAAGATTTGATAATATTGGAATCACAAGGTTTGGATGTAATTCTAGGTATGGATTGGTTGTCGATGTATGGAGGAAACATCAATTACGCCAGTAAGTCAATCTTGCTTACCACCCCAGGAGGGAGAAGGATCAAGTATGTATCCCGACATGTGCCAAAAAGGACTCAAGCAAATTGTTTAATAGGAGTTGTGCAGGAGGAAGTACCAGTAGTGCAGGATTTCCCTGATGTATTTCCAGAAGAATTGCCAGGCATGCCACCAGATAGAGATATTGAGTTTCTGATTGAGCTTTTGCCAGCCACAGGGCCAATATCAAAAAGACCATATAGCATGCCTCCAAAGGATTTGGTAGAAATTAAGAAGCAAATTAAGGAGTTACTAGATAAAGGATACATTCTCTCAAGTTCTTCACCTTGGGGATCGCCAGTACTTCTAGTGGACAAGAAGGATGGATCGTTAAGGTTGGTTGTTGATTATCAAGGTTTGAATGAAGTAACCATCAAGAACAAATACCCACTACCGATGATCAACGATCTGTTTGATCGATTGCAACGACCTCAGAACATCCGACCCCATCAGCGTACGGTGTTCTTTCGGTGGACACTTTTGTTTGCTCTCTTCGAATGCCGGACGCTGGGGACTTTGGGGGTCCATGGGATTATCTTCTAGCCTCACCGGATCCGGAGAGGCCCTCCGTGACGACACTTCGGGGTCGCCCACTTCTTGAGCGGAGGAGTCCGGGGGAGGCATTTCGCTCTCCATCATCTCCGGAAGAAGATCCCCCGAAGACGAGCTCAACTGAGAAGGGCTAAGACCCGAACTGCAAGATATATGCGACAGTTATTTTCTCAGAAGAAAGATAGTATACCTTCACTATTAAAGTATTTCTTGGATCACTTATGACTCGTTGGAGGGCTGATCCCCCCGCGGACTTTGTGCGGCAAGAGCACCCCCCGAGGCAGGACCCTCTGTTGGAGACTTCTTCTCCCGTTTGGAGGCCTCGGCTTCCGGATCCTCGGAAGCAGCCCTCTTCCTCCCCCGGTTATCCTCCTTTATGGAGGCGCTCATTCCCTCGGTTGGAACGGGCAGCAATGGGGGCCCGCTTCCGCCCATATTGTTCCCCCCTGTATCTTCCTTCGAAGGCTCCGGGCAAGGTGCGAGCTCGAGCATCTATTCCAATACTGGATTTTCCAAACCCTCATGTAGGGGGGCCGAACACCGAATCATCTTCGCCTTTGTTAGCCAGTCCTGGTCAAAGAGCGATCTCTCAGAAATAACTTCATGATGAATAAAAGACGGTGTGTTCGGCTAGAGGATTACTTACTTGTTCAGCGGCGCGGTTACTGCTCAGGCCCACGTCCTTGGTAGTATCCGGACACTCTATTTGAGGTCTGAAGAATGACTTGTACATCTCCTCGTGTGTCAGGCCGAGGAAACTTTGAATGGCACGCGGTCCTTCTGGGTTGAACTCCCACAAGCGAAGGGGCCGGCGTTTGCAGGGCTGGACTCGATGGACCAGCATAACTTGCATTACCACAACCAAATTAAAATCTCTCTCGAAGAGATCTCGAATGCAGCTTTGCAGTATAGGCACGTCCTTGGCTGGACCCCAGCTCAGACCTCTGCTAATCCATGACATTAGTTGTGGTGGGGGCCCGAGCGGAAAGCGGGGGCAGCCGCTGACCTGGCACTTCTGGGAGCAGTGATGTAAAACCACTCCCGTTGCCATAATCCGGACACCTCTGGAAAGGAACCTTTCGGCCACGGAGCTCCTACCATCTTGCCTATTGATGCGCCTCCGCACGCTGCATGTTGCCCCTCGATCATCTTCGGCTTCACTTCGAAGGTCTTGAGCCATAGGCCGAAGTGAGGGGTAATGCGGAGGAAGGCCTCAGACACGACAATAAATGTCGAGATGTGGAGAAAGGAGTCCGGAGCTAGATCATGGAAATCTAGCCCATAATAGAACATCAAACCCCTGACGAAGGGATCCAGAGTGAGGCCTAGGCCTCAGAGGAAGTGGGAGACGGACACGACATTCTTGTTGGGTTCGGGAGTAGGGACGACCTGCCCTCGAGCAGGCAGCCGATGCGAAACCTCGGCGGTCAGGTATCTGGCCTCCCTCAACTTCTTGATATCCTCTTCCGTGACGGAGGAGGGCATCCACCGGCCTTGAAGGCTGGATCTGTACATGATTGAAGATCCGGAGCACCTGGCCTGGGCTTTGGGTGTTAGAACTTGAGGCGGGGGAGGGGTTCGATTGAGCACGAGAGGGAAAAAGTGAAAACCTTGTCCCTTTATAAAGAGGGTGAATATCAAGCGTCCTCTCCGTAGCCATTTGAGACTTGCCTATAATCTAGGAGTCCTAGACGCGGTTGGGTTACCCACGATCGTATTAATGAGAATCCCATAATTGAGGGAACACGATCTCTGCTTTGACAAGACGTGTCAACAAACCTCCTCGCATTTTGTGTGGAGCTGGTTGAAGAAAAATGATTCGAATAAGCACCGGGCCATGGCATAATGTCATGTTGCCAAAATGTGTCAGCAGATTAAGATTTGTGTAAATATTATTCTCTCTACCGTGGTATGTGGAACTTATTTTGCAAAGTCGGACAGTATCCTTGTATTCAAATTCTTCGTTGGTGTATTCGGTGGAGGAACCTGCCTTGCAATGCTGAAGACAATACTGTGCGTCGGACTCATCGTCATTGAAGCCTAGTTCAGGGGCTAATGAGGGAGTCCTGGATTAGGGGGTCTCCGGACAGCCGGATTCTATCCTTTGTCCGGACTGTTGGACTATGAAGATACAAGGTTGAAGACTTCATCTCGTGTCCGGATGGGACTCTACTTGGCGTGGAAGGCAAGCTAGGCAATACGGATATGGATATCTCCTCCTTTGTAACCGACCTTGTGTAACCCTAACCCTCTCCGGTGTGTATATAAACCAGAGGGTTTTAGTCCGTGGGACACAACAACCAGAACATACAATCATACCATAGGCTAGCTTCTAGGGTTTAGCCTCTCTGATCTCGTGGTAGATCTACTCTTGTACTACCCATATCATCAATATTAATCAAGCAGGACATAGGGTTTTACCTCCATCAAGAGGGCCCGAACCTGGGTAAAACATTGTGTCCCTCGTCTCCTGTTACCATCCGGCCTAGATGCACAGTTCGGGACCCCCTACCCAAGATCCACCGGTTTTGACACCGACAATCATCTTTACATTGGCTTTTTCTTTTATTTGCCTTATTCTTCCCAAGGATTGTGTCAACTTCCTTGTCTTTCATACCACTTGTGGATCTTATTAACTTCTTAATCTCGTCTAGTGTTTTTATAGATGTAGTGAAAGTGGTGATCCCATCTTGTGCATTTTGCATTCAAATGCAAATTTTCTATAATGCACAACTCTTGGGGGAGCTATCCTATTCTCTTTAGAACACTCACCTTGTGATCCTTATCAAGTGTGTGTTGGTGGAACACAAACCGTTTCTTTTTGGTACTTTGTGCCATCATGAAACTTTGTAGAGGGCTTGGATTGTTTGGAACCATCCTCTCCCTTGGGAGTTTGATAACTTTCTTTTTGCGTGTATCAATGGATATCTCCTTCCTTGATGCATCTTTTAATTGATATCTTCCAAGTGACGACCTCTCGATTTGGTTTCCTATTTTCACTTGGTATTTCTTTTTCTATTGGTACCGGTTCTTGAAAGTATTGACTATGCATATTAACTTCATGTATTTTCTTTGGCATCCTCTCTTTGTCTGACCCTTTATATAGGGAAAACTCCACCAAGTTTCAAATTGGATGAGATGTTGTCGGAGTAATGGGCCACGGGTAGGCCAACCCGAGTCCCATAACCTTTCAAGACATCGGGGCAGGCTACGCCCCTCAAGACCCCAGGGCGAAGAGCCATCTCCTGAGGAGTCGACGGCAGGGCGGCCGACTGCCCGCTCATGGCCGAGTTCCGAGGACGACTTCCAGAGAAGCCGGCTTTGGGGAGTCGGCCAGCGACTCCAGCAAACCCATGACCTCATCAAAGGGGACGGGGCAGAGGCATGGCTACAGTGAAGCCCACTCCCGCCCCTTACCAAGGGCAGGCATGGCCACAGCACGCCGTACCCGGGAGGATCTCCGAGCGGCGTGGCACTGTTGCCCGGCCGGGCCTGACATCAGCACCGCAGTACCAAGTCCTGCGCCCACGATGGCTTGTCTGTACGGCCCAGAGGCAGCGGGGCCCACCAGTAAGCGAGACCTCGGGACACGGCGGGAGAACCGCCAGTCGGATCCGTCGGAAGTCGGCCCAGGGGAGTCGGCAGAGCCCGCCCCCAGGGCCCATGCGCCATTAATCAAGATGAGATGGGGAGTGGTCATAGTGATCGCCCGCCAGGCGGCGGGGCTATTGCCACGACCCCTTGACCAAGCCTGCGTCATTAGGAGCACGGCTATAGTAATCAGTAGTCGGCAGGACCCGCCCGCGGCCTGTCGGCTCCGTACTAGACCAGTCGGCAGGGCCCACCAGTCGGCGGAGAAGTCGGAGGTCGGAGGCACTGACGGATGGGCCCGCGCCCAGTCGAATTACCATTGTACCCCTGGGGGGTAGGCCTCTATAAACCCCCAGGGCACCCATGCAAAGGGTTGGATCCCAGTAGTTCCTGACCATACCAGATAGAAGGAGAGAGCTAGCCTTGCCCTCTTCTACCACCAGAAACAGCTCAAGGAGCAACCGTGTAAACACTTGGCCATAGTGATCATGTGGAGACCCCGCAGAGCACCAGTAGGGGTATTATCTCCCCGGAGAGCCCCGAAGCTGGGTAAGATTCGCCGGCATGCATGTCTTCGCCTCATCCCATTTCCAGGCACTGGCGATGTTCTACTCGCCCCCACCATGATAAGCCATCCATGGGCATATGTCGCACCAAACCTCCGACATTTGGCGCCCACCGTGGGGCCTGGTGCACCGCCGTCCGGAGATCTGTTCTGGACGGGAACACTTTTCCTCCCTAACGAGCGTAGCCAGCCAGGCACGCCAGGTGAAGTTTGCATCGACGCGCTGCGCGGCGTTGAGATCGCCTGCGCAGCCAGCTCCTTGGCCGAACTTGTCGGCGAGGTCCGCCTCTCCGACGAACCTGCGTCCGATGCAGGCGCGGGCAGCCCCGAAAACCTCCTCGCGGGCCTCCTCGATCAACTCCACGTTTCTGGCGAGCCTGCCGTAGACTTGGAGTGTAGGCTCCACCGACCCGATGCTGGTCGACTCCGACACCGCGTCGATCGACGCGTTCCCCACCAACATGGTGGTCTACGACGAACCTCTTCCCCATGCAGAGAGCGATGGAAGCACCATCACTGAGGTGCTAGTCATCAGTCATGACGAGCTCCCTGGCGGAGGGGCGCCCAACTCACTCGGCGCAGCGCTGCAAGACCTAGCTGCGCCCATTCCAGAAGATGCTAACGCAGAGACATTAGAAGCGCGCCGCCTTCAGCTCGTTGAAGGCGCGAAGAAGCTGGACAGCATGAGATGCTTGTCAGAAGCTTACCAGCGGGAGATGGATCGCGCCGTCGGGGGCTCGCCGGCCCTGGCAGGGCCCAGCCGCCTTGGCGCGGTCCAGCAGCGCGGCGTAGCCATCACCAGCCTGTTTGGGGCTAGCCGCCCCGTGTACGCTACACTGGCAGAGAACATCTGAGCCGCCCAGGCAACGGCGGATGACCTGGACAATTGGAGGGCGAAAAACGCCGCCTCATGATGGATCGAGTCCAGCGGCTCCTCGACGCGGCTGCCGCGCGAAATGAGGCCGGCTGCCGCACGGAGGCGCCGCAGCGGCCAAACGACGACCCACACCGAGATCAAGGCGCGACGTCTCGGACGTCGACTGGCGGCACCCGAGGAAGAAAGGACAAGGAGCCAGCTGTCAGCCACAGTCGGACTCGCATTACCATAGAGCGCGACCGAGATGGCCGCCCGAGAGCAGTGGAACGACGGGACGACTGTCCACCTCCCCGCCGCCTGTTGACCATCCGACTCTTGGTGACTGCCTTGGATGCCGAGAGGGAGTTGGAGAGAATGACGCCCGCCACCGGATCGACCGACTTCACCTGTCCCTGGCGCTGGAAGAAGAAGACAAGCTGGGTCCGCCTTGTTTCGGGCCCCGCATTCGGGACGAGCCCTTTCCCAGAGGGTTCACGCTCCCAATAGACACGCCCTAGTATATTGGCTCCATGAGGCCGGAAGACTAGCTAGTTGACTATTCCACGGCTGTCAGCATAGCAAACGGCAACAAGTGTGTCACCGTAAAGTACGTTCCACTCATGCTCCAGGGCACAACCCGGACATGGCTGAACAGCCTAAAGCCCTGCAGCATCAACAGTTGGGTCGACTTCACTGAAGCATTCGTCCACAACTTCACCAGCACGTACAAGCGTCCTCCCAAGCCTCGTCAGCTCTCCTTGTGCGTGCAAGGTCCTGACGAGTCAACTCGCAACTACCTCACGCGTTGGGCCAAGCTCCGGAACTCCTGCGAGGGCGTGCACGAGCTGCAGGCCATCGAGTACTTCACAGCCCGGTGCCAAGAAGGCACCCTCCTCAAGCACAAGCTCCTCTGTGACGAGCCAGAAACCCTCGACGAGCTGCTGATCATAGCGGACAAGTACACTACGGCTGACTCCTCCATGAAGGCGGAAATTCAAATTAGCACGACTAGCAAAGTAGCTCCTCAGGCTCCAAGAACTCTGGCGGCAAACGCCGGCCGGCGAGAACACCAGGGCGACAACAAGCGCAAGGCCCCACAGCCGGCTTCCGGCAGCCGGCAGGTCACGATCGTTGAAGCCCAGCAGCCAGAAGAGCAGCCTCCGCCCAAGCGACAGAAAGGCGGCAAGCCGAACTGGTTGCCGGCCTTCTCCTATGAGCAGACCTTGGATGGACCTTGCAAGTTCCACAGCGGCGCGAAGCCGTCGAGTCACACCACCCGAAAGTGCCACTGGCTCACCAGGATCTCCAAGGAAGACGGCCTCCTACCACCCCTGCCTGCCGGGCAGCCGCCTCTGCCTCTGCCCCAGCAGACGACAGTCAGGCCAGTCGGCGCAGTACAAGACGAATACCCTGAAGAGCATGGAGCCTATGTGGTGTTCACCAGTGTGGCTGATGATCGACACAGTAGGCAGCTGCAGCGACAAGAGGTGAGCGCAGTAGCCTCAGAGATGCCAGAGTTCTTGCACTGGTCTAAGAAGCCCATCAGCTGGAGCAGGGCTGACCACCCAGAAGTGATGCCGAGTCTGGGCTCCTACGCCTTGGTCCTGGACGCCACCTTTGCCACGGACAAACGGGCCACGCCTTTCTCGCGAGTTCTGATAGACGGGGCAGCAGCATCAGTATCCTGTACAAGGACACCATGGAGAAGTTAGGAATCAAGCAAAGACAGCTTCAGAACAGCCGGACTGTGTTCCACGGCATTGTTCCTGGGCTTTCCTGCTCACCAATCGGCAAGATCCTGATTGACGTCCTCTTTGGGGACAAAGATCACTTCCGAAGAGAGCCTGTTTGGTTTGAGGTGGTGGACCTTGAGAGCCCATACTATGCGCTACTTGGCCAACCCGCCTTGGCCAAGTTCATGGCGGCCCCCCACTACGCCTACCTCAAGATGAAGATGCCCAGTTCCAGGGGAATTCTGACTGTGGCCGGCGACTACCGGAAGTCGTCCGCTTGCGCGGCCGAGAGCAGTCGGCTGGCCGAGTCCCTGGTGATCGCAGCAGAGAAGCGACTCCTTGAACGAGTGGTGGCGATGGGCGGCAAGCAGCCGGAGATATCGCCCGACCCAAAGGAGTCGGAAGCCGAAGGTTTGTTCAAGCCGGCCAAAGAGACAAAGAAGATACCCTTGGATCCGGAGCACCTAGAGAGGTACGCCGTCGTAGGTGGGAACCTCGACAGCAAATAGGAAGGCGAGCTCGTCAATTTCCTCCGTGAGAATCGGGACATCTTCGCATGGTCTCCCAAAGACATGCCAGGTGTACCGACGGATTTCGCCGAGCACAAGTTACATGTCCGATCTGATGCAAAGCCGGTCAGGCAGCCCCTGCGCCGCTTATCAGAAGAGAAGAGAAGAGTTGTCGGAGAGAAGATAGCCCGACTCCTAGCAGCCGGCTTCATTATGGAAGTTTTCTTCTCGGAGTGGCTGGCAAATCCGGTCCTGGTACTAAAGAAGAACAAGCAATGGCGAATGTGTATTGACTACATGAGCCTCAACAAGGCCTACCCCAAGGACCCATTTGCTCTACCAAGAATTGACCAGGTAATAGACTCCACAGCCGGATGCGAGTTCTTGAGTTTCTTGGATGCATACTCAGGATATCACCAGATCAAGCTGAACCCGGCTGAAAGATTGAAGACCGCCTTCATCATGCCGTTTGGAGCATTCTGCTACCTCACCATGACGTTCGGCTTAAGGAATGCCGACGCCGCCTTTCAGCGTTGCATGCAGAAGTGTCTCCTCAAGCAGCTCGGCAGGAACGCCCACGTTTACGTGGACGATGTGGTTGTGAAGACGGAAAAGCGTGGAACACTGCTGGAAGACCTCAAGGAGACCTTTGAGAACCTTCGCCGGTTCCAGATCAAGCTCAACCCCGAGAAGTGTGTCTTCGGAGTACCAGCCGGCCAGCTGCTAGGTTTCCTGGTCTCTGAACGCGGCGTAGAAGGCAGCCCAGTAAAAATCAAGGCCATCAAGAGAATGGAGGTACCCAGCCGACTGCTGGATGTGCAGAAGTTCACCGGCTGCTTAGCATCCATCAGCCGATCCATCACTCGGTTGGGCGAGAAAGCTCTCCCCTTATACCAACTCATGAAGAAGAGCACTTTTTTTGAGTGGAACCATAAGGCGGACGAAGCTTTTCACCAGTTGAAGAAGGTGCTGCCGACTCCACCCGTCCTGGTGGCTCCGACTCCCAATGAACCTATGCTCCCATACATCACCGCCACCAGCCGAGTAGTCAGCACAGTCATTGTAGTAGAGCGCAAGGAGGAAGGCAAGGCGCTGCCTGTCCAGAGACCGGTATATTACCTGAGCGAGGTACTGTCGACCTCCAAGCAGAACTACCCCCACTACCAGAAGATGTGGTATGGCGTACACTTTGCTGCCAAGAAATTGAAGTGTTATTTTCAAGAGCATCCAATCACGATGGTCTGCACGGCTCCACTTGCCGAGATCATCGGTAGCCGAGATGCTTCTGGTCGAGTGGCCAAGTGGGCCATAGAGCTGGCTCCTTACACCATCTACTACCAGCCCCGCACCGCTATCAAATCACAAGCACTGGCCGACTTCCTCATCGACTGGGCCGAGACCTAGTACCTGCCTCCAGCGCCTGACTCCACAGATTGGCGGATGCACTTCGACGGCTCCAAGATGCGCACCGGCTTGGGAGCCGGCATCGTCCTCACCTCTCCCAAAGGTGACAAGCTCAAGTATGCACTAAAAATCCATTTTGCCGCCTCCAACAATGTTGCCGAGTACGAGGCGCTCATTCATGGGCTCCGGCTTGCCAAAGAACTTGGTATCTGCCGGATCTTGTGTTATGGTGACTCGGACTTAGTGGTCCAGCAGTCATCTGGCGACTGTGACGCGAAAGATGCAAACATGGCGAGCTACTGTTTCCTCGTGCAGCAACTCAGCGGGTATTTCGAAGGGTGCGAGTTCCTCCATGTGCCAAGAAACGACAACGACCAAGCAGACACCTTGGCACGAATCGGCTCTACCCACCAAGCAATACCATCTGGCGTCGCCCTTCAACGCCTCCTCAAGCCGTTTGTCAAGCCTTCACCAGAATCAGACTCCATTTTTGTGCCGGCTCCTCCCGAAGACGGCGGATCCGACTCCAGAGCTCCGGCAGACGAACGGGGACTTTGGCGGATGACCCCAAGGCCGCCACAGTCGAGCCTGGCCCAGGGACTGCGGTAGCGGACTCGAGGATTCCAGAACTCGGCCCAAGGACCGCTCCAGTCGGCATGGGGACTTCATCAACCCAGCAAGCGGCTGTTGACTCCAACCCGCCACCTCCCAGCCCAGCCACCCTCGTCCAAGTCACAGTTCTGGTAGTCGAAGAAATAGCAGCACCGTCATGGGCCCAGCCCATCCTCAAATTCCTGGTGAACAAAGAGCTACCAACTAATGAGACCTCAGCTCGGCAAGTACAACACCGGGCGACAGCCTATACCATAATCAATAGAGAGCTGGTCAGGCACAGTGTCACTGGTGTCTAACCGCGCTGCATAGAGCCAGAGCAACGCCAAGCGATTCTCAAAGACATCCATCAAGGCGAATGCGGCCACCATGCGGCTTCAAGAGCACTCGTCGCCAAAGCCTTTCGGCACGGATTCTTCTGGCCGACTACCTTGGAAGAGGCCAAGGAGTTGGTCCAAAAATGCAAAGGGTGCCAGAAGTTCAGCTCCAAGCCGCACCAGCCGGCTTCCGCGCTCAAGACCATCCCCATTGCCTGGCCTTTCGCAGTTTGGGGTCTGGACATGTTGGGACCATTCAAGACAGCACGAGGTGGTTTAACTCACCTACTTGTCGCAGTGGACAAGTTCACCAAGTGGGTGGAAGTGAAGCCAATTAAGAAACTGAACGGTCCGAATGCCGTGACCTTCATCACAGATATCACAATTCGGTACGGCATACCACACAGCATCACCACCAACAACGGCACAAATTTTTGCCAAGGGCGCCTTGGCCCATTTCTGCACAACACAGGGCATCCGACTGGACCTAGCGTCTGTCGCCCACCCGCAGTCAAACGGTCAAGTGGAGCGAGCAAACGGCCTCATCCTGTCCGGCATCAAGCCTTGGTTGATTGAGCCTCTCGAGTGCTCGGCTGGCTGTTGGCTCGACGAGCTGCCAGCCGTCCTCTGGAGTCTGCGCACGACTCCAAACAAGTCAACCGGCTTCACGCCCTTCTTCCTCGTCTATGGTGCCAAAGCCGCCATCCCAACGGACATAGAATTCGACTCCCCATGAGTCACCATGTACACCGAGGAGGAAGCAGAAGAAGCACGACAAGACGACGTCGACCTGTTGGAAGAGGGCCGGCTGTTGGCACTCAGCCGGTCCAGCATCTACCAGCAGAGCCTGCGTCGATACCACAACAAGAAGGTCAGGCCAAGATCTTTCCAAGAAGGCGACCTTGTGCTCCGACTGATCCAGCGAACAGCCGGCCAGCACAAGCTATCGGCGCCTTGGGAAGGCCCTTTCATCATTAGCAAAGTACTGGGCAATGATTCCTACTACCTGACCGACGCTCAGAAGCCCCAAGCATGCAAGAGGGACGACTCCGGCAAGGAGACAGAGCGGCCATGGAATGCAAATCTCCTTCGAAGATTTTACAGTTGATGCAGTATGTACCACGCTACCTTTTGTATTAAAGTGCCAAGACTTCGGCCCCCCCGAGACGAGCTCGGGGACTGCTCTCTTTTGGCTGTATGATAAAAATTATGCCTACAAGTATGTCACTCTTTGTCATGCCGCTTGGCACCGGGCTCGACAAGTCGACCCGAGGACTTGCCGCCTTGCACTATGAAATGCTTCCTGTAGCCGGACAAGTAGTGTGTAAACACCTAAACCATCTTCTGTTAGAAGCCGCAGCTCGCAGAGCGACTGTACAGTGGGCAGAGGTAAGGTAGAATGGGTGTTCGCATGAAAAAGGGTTAAGGACTCAAAGCATAAAACATAGCTCAAGATGGCTTCCAGCCTTTCTCGCAAACCGACTCTCGGATATTCGGATTGTCGTCTTCTATCCAACTTGCTCAAACAATCTTGAAAATCGGCTAAGTACTTGCTTTCCCAAAGTAACCTTGCACTTGATCCAGCAACAGTCCGCAGAGCGTCTGTCCGATTGGCAAGACAGGCAAAGGAAAAAAGCAAAAAGAACAATGAGCAAGAAAAGATAGATATGCATATTTACATAACATAGGCCCTTGGCCGAATTGTTGAGTAGACGTTCAAAATACACCCCGCGGGTGGAATTGTGCGAATTAACAAGTTCTTCAAAGACTACTGAAGCAGATAAAATAAAAGATACAGCGGCAGTTTAGGAGGCAGCAGACGGATTCAGAGGGTCGGAGGAGGCGCCAGCGTCGGGCGTCGGGGCAGCCAGCTGGCTAGTCTCGGCGTGATCACCTCCGGCGGCAGTCGACGCGGTTGCACGCGGCTCGTTGCTAGAGGCGTGGTCGGACTGAGGCTGGCCGTCTGCTCCGTCTTCTGGTGCCTCCGCCTCGCCTCCATCCTCCGCTTCGTCCTCCTCCTCGACGCTGGAGCCAATCACCTCCACCGAGTCTTCGCCATAGTCTGGGTTCATCCCAAACCACTCCGGTGGTACCTCCTCGCCGTCTTCAGACCGCTCAGGGACGAAGATGCTGGTGTCGGTGTACTCGGCGATCGCCGCAGCATGTTTGACGAGGGCATCTTCCGTAGCCGCCAGCTCCGGCTGGGCCTCCGACCGAAGCGTGGCCAACCGGTCTAGATCCAGCCCCGGGTACCATGCCTTGACGAACTCCAAGGCCCGGCGTGCTCCAGCCCGGGTCGAAGAGCCCTTCCAGGCCTCAAGACGACCAGCCGCAACCTCCAGCCAGTTGGCCGTCAGGCTGGGGGTGCGCGGAGCCTGCATATCCGGCAAAAGGGCGGCAATCGCCTAGGCACCGACGTGCTGGAGCCGGCGCAGCATCCGGTGAGCCGGCCGGAGGCGAGCCTCGATGCTCAGGATGTGCTCGTCAAGAGTTCGGGGGGCATCGGAGGCGATCTCTGCGCCCTCCGCCCTCCGAATCTCACGGTCGGCCTCGATGGCTTGGATGGCGGCCTGCGACTGCCCAGGGAAGAAGTCTGCACAGACACAAAGAAACGAAGAAGCAAGTCAAAAACCAGGAGTCGGCATGATTTAAATCAGTAGCTCGAGGAAAGAAAATAAAGAGACTCACCGTCAACAATGTCTTCAATCTCGTGGAAGCCGGAGCACGCAGCGCCTCCTTGTCAGACCAGGAGGAGCGCTCGCTCGCAAACTCGGCCAAGAGGGTGGTTTCCATCTCCTCCGCCTCCCTCTGCGACTTCACAAGCAGCTCCTTCTGCTCTGCCAACTGAGTGGCCAGCAGATCGCGCTCTGTGGCGAGCCTGCTGCACTCCTCCCCTTTGACGCGCAGGGCGGAGTTGGCTTCACTCAGCTCCTGTTGAAGAGCAGCATTGGCTCCTGAAGAAAAGGAAGAAAGATAACAGTTGTCAATAAAGTAGGTCGCCGGGGAGATCCGGCCTGACTGCTCAGCAGTCGGCCCGAATTTCGGGGACTACAGCCCGCGGGTGCGCCAGCGCGCCCCCGCAGAGAAGAAAAAAGGACTTACTCTGGCTCTCCGCCAAGTCGGCGGTCCGCTTGCCTAGCTCTTCAACGTTACGGTTGAAGGCAGTGACACGGAGGTTGTGGTAATCTTGCGACACACATTTCAAACAAAGTTAGCACCCAGAAGTTCATCAATTGGAGTTCCGGGCAGCCTGCTCAGCAGCCGGCCTGAAACTCGGGGACTACACCCAGTGGGTGCGCTGGCGCGCCCCCACGGAGAGGAGCAAGAAAACAAAGACCAAAAGAAAAAACATACATGGATGGCTGCCCGCGACGCAAGGAACGCCTTGGTGCAACTCTGGAGAGCGTCGCCCTCAGCATGGAGCTTCGCCTGGACATCCAGGAGCGCCCGATTCAGCGGCCCTGTGCCGCCTTCTCGCACCAATCCAACAGGTGCGGCGCTCGTCGCTTCGGCGTCTGGGGCCGCCGAGCTGGCGGTGCCGGCTTCCAGGGGGCGGGGTGCCGAAGTCGCCTTCTCCAGACGACGGTGCGTTGGCGAGCCGACTTGGAGGAGTAGCCTCACCATGGCCTCGTCGTCGGTCGGCGGCACCGGAGGGTCCTCTGGCTGCTCGCCTCGCGCGCCTTCAGACGGCGGCGGAGGCGGGGGCGGAACATTCGCGTCCGGAGTAGAGGGGTCGCCGCCTTCCCTCTCCTCGATGAGGTTCTCCCCGCCGGCTTCTCCAGTTGGCCCCACGAGCTCCGGAGGCGGCGGCGTAGAGTTCAGCGGGGTGACGAGCATGGCCGACTGGCAGCGTGCGGCTTCCTCAGCCTGCTGCTTCGCCGCGGCGGCGGCTTCGGCCTCCGCTAGTTTTTTCTTAGCGGAGGCCTCCGCCCTATCGGCCTCCGCCTTCTCCAGGCGGAGGGCCTCTTCTTCGTTGCGCCTCTCTTGCGCATTCCGCTCCATCGCCTCCCAGAGGTCAGCAGCAGGGTCAATCCGCCGAGTGGTGGCAGACGTCTCCGCTGACCCCATGACGGAGGCGACGGCGACCCGCTCAAGAGAGAGGGGATCCCTGAAGAAAGAGGGGCAAGCAGAGACTCAGACAAATCGCGAAGAAAGAATGAAACTTTGAAAGACGGAATACTTACGCAGAGACCAATGGTGGCTTCTTCACTTCCTTATGGAAGCGGATGGCCTTCGCGGCTGCCTCGTCCCGCCAGGTCGCCGCAGCCGAGCCCTTGGGCTTCTTCGACCAACTGCCGAACAAGGTCGGCACAACCCTGCGCTTCTTCCCGCCGCCTGGAGCGCCCGACGTGGCAGAAGAGCCCGCGCTAGGCGGGCTGGCTCCTGGCCGATGGCGAGGGGCGACTTCTCCCTCGGTGCTGTCTTCAGGCCAGTCGGCGAAGGTAGCCGAAGGCCTGAAGTCGCCTGCTGTCCCTCCTCCTCCCACGGTGTCGTCTTCGAGAGCCGCCGCCCCCAGATCAGGGTCGACATCGCTCTCCGCCCGGTCGGCGAGGAACTCATGGGCCAGCCTCGATGTGCTGGCTGGTGGGTGGAGAAGGGGTTTCTAACCAAAGCCGACTGGTCAAAACAAAACTCAGCAAGAAGAAGACAATCTAAAGAAAGAAAAGAAAGGCGACTCACCACGGGCAGGGGGTTGGCGCGGGAGTACGGCTCCTTGCCGAATCGCCAGTCCTCCAGGAGCCTGCTGTCCGAGAGGTAGTTGACCATGAAGGCCATCTCTTCGTGAGGCATGTCCTTGGTGCACATCCGACTCGGGTCGCGGTGCCCGCTCATCTGGCATATCATGTGAGGGTGGCCTTGGAGTGGGAGAACTCGGCGTGAGACGAAGGCAGCCAGCAGGTCCGGACCAGTCAGACCCTACGATTGCGTCAGCACTCGGAGTCACGTGATGGCGCCGGTTCCCGCAGGCGTCAGCGACCTGGCCCGGTATGACCAGTGGGGCAGTCTCCCAGCCGGCGGGCCGGCTTCGAAAGCCGGCAGATTGACCCAGTCGCCCCTCGTAGCGACGTTCCTGACGTAGAAGTAGGATTTCTGCCACATCTTCACCGACTTTATCAGCAAGATGGAGGGCAAGGGGTTGTCGGCTCCTGACCTTTGCACAGTGATGAAGGCGCCGCATTGAGCCGGCATGCCCGCGGCCTAGGTGCCGAGCTTGGAGAAGAAGAACTCCCCCCAGAGCTCGAGGGTGGGGAGGACTCCGAGGAAGCCTTCGCACAAGGCCACGAAGGCGGATAGCAGCACCACTATGTTGGGGGTGAGGTGGTGCAGCTTGAGGCCGTAGAACTCCAAGAAAGACCGGAAAAAGCTGATCGCCGGCAGCCCCAGCCCACGCAGGCAGTGCGAGCGGAAGATGACCCGCTCGCCCTCCTGCGGGGCGGGGGAAATCTCCCCCTCCGGCACAAGACGAACCTGCACGCGATCCTCGCAGGGAAGCCGACGGGTCTGGCGGAGGAATTCAATGTGGTTTTCATGGACCTCGGAACCATCCCAGGTGCCAGAACGCACTGGGGAAGGCGCGACAATGGAGGAAGAACTCATCACGAGCTGTCACTGTGGCGTTGGCCGGAGCTTGGGCGTGCGGCGGAGCGAGGAGGAGAGCGAGGAGCAACAAGGAGGAGGAGAGCGAGGAGCAGCAAGGAGGAAGAGAGCGAGGGGTAGTGGGAAGGAGGTGCGCGCGTGCCCCCCTCTTCCCCCTACTTATAGCCCCGTTGGCTGCGAAGCCGAGGGGGCGGACGTTTGGATTTACTGCGCCCACAACCCCACGACCCCCATGATCCACGTAAAGTTACTGCGTGCAGTAACTCCACGGGAATCCCATCCGTCCACCGGGGCCGCAGCGGATCCGCTCGGGCGCCGAGGCGCGGTAGTGGCGGGCCCCTCCTGTGGGCCTGTCCCGTCCCGCGGGTGGGCTGTCAGGATGGCTTAGCCACATGCCCTCGCATGACAGGCCAAGAACGGGCGGTGGCCTGGAGGCTTCGCTAGCACGCCACTTAAAATCCGCCGCGACATTTGAAATACCGAGCAAGTCGAAATTGAGTGAAGTCCGAGTTGAGCAAGTCCGATTCCTTCTAGACGGCTCGGCAGAAGTCAATCAAGACCATGTGTTGAGCACCCGGAGAGAGAAACTGCTGAGGCTTCTCGACCGATCGTCCGTGGTGCCTCACCGGCTTCGGGGACTACTGTCGGAGTAATGGGCCACGGGTAGGCCAACCCGAGTCCCATAACCTTTCAAGACATCGGGGCAGGCTACGCCCCTCAAGACCCCAGGGCGAAGAGCCGTCTCCTGAGGAGTCGACGGCAGGGCGGCCCACTGCCGGCTCACGGCCGAGTTCCGTGGACGAGTTCTAGAGAAGCCGGCTTTGGGGAGTCGGCCGGCGACTCCAGCAAACCCATGACCTCATCAAAGGGGACGGGGCAGAGGCGTGGCTACAGTGAAGCCCACTCCCACCCCTTACCAAGGGTAGGCATGGCCATAGCACGCCGTACCCGGGAAGATCTCCATGCGTCGTGGCACTGTTGCCCGGCTGACCCTGACATCAGCACCATAGTACCAAGTCCAGTGCCCACGACGGCTTGTCTGTACGGCCCGGAGGCAGCGGGGCCCACCAGTTAGCGAGACCTCGGGAGACAGCGGGAGAACCGCCAGTCGGATCCATTCGAAGTCGATCCAGGGGAGTCGACAGAGCCCTCCCCCGGGGCCCACACGCCATTAATCAAGATGAGATGGGGAGTGGCCATAGTGATCGCCCGCCAGGCGGCGGGGTTGTTGCCACGACCCCTTGACCAAGCCTGCGTCATCAGGAGCACGGCTACAGTAATAAGCAGCCGGCAAGACCCGCCCGCGGCGGACGCGGCCTATCGGCTTCGTACCAGACCAGTCGGCGGGCCCCACTAGTTGGCGGGCCCCAGCAGTCGGCGGAGAAGTCGGAGGTCGGAGGCACTAACGGATGGGCCCGCGCCCAGTCAAATTACCATTGTACCCCTGGGGGTAGGCCTATATAAACCCCTAGGACACCCATGCAAAGGGTTGGATCCCAGTAGTTCCCGACCATACCAGATAGAAGGAGAGAGCTAGCCTTGCCCTCTTCTACCACCAGAAACAGCTCAAGGAGCAACCGTGTAAACACTTGGCCATAGTGATCATGTAGAGACCCCGCAGAGGAGCAGTAGGGGTATTATCTCCCCGGAGAGCCCCGAAGCTGGGTAAGATTCGTCGGCGTGCATGTCTTCGCCTCATCCCATTTCCAGGCACCAGCGACGTTCTACTCGCCCCCACCATGATAAGCCATCCGTTGGCATATGTCGCACCAAACCCCTGACAGATGTGCATGAAATTCATTTTCATATCTATTTTCACATATTTATGTGGAGTTTGTCCTATGTATTTTTGGTTATCTAACTCTTTGGTCCCAATGAGTTTGGTACCATTTTGTTTGTGTTGTTGTTCTAGCAACAATTGGAGATGCATTGGATGCTCGGCTCACTCACAAGGAAGGCGGTGTCACCATGTGCTTACTGGAGTCAAGCTAGGATGCTCAATGAAGTTCTATATACTAACTTCAATTGGTTTCTTCTACATCCTTCCAATGCTATCTCCGTAACAAGTATCTATTCATGCATTCTTTTCTTACACTCAACCTTGTGTAGGTTGCACCTTGGCATGATACTCATTCCATCTTGTGATACTTGTTTCCTTTCTCAAAGCATCTCAACGATGATCTCATGTTGCTAGTTGTGATATCTTTGATGGATGTGTGGTAGGAATTCATTTATATACAATAATACCATATCTAGCTATGTGCTATGCTTTCAAGCAAATATCTTATTGGTATATTTATGGCTTCCTTGTGGATATCTTGTTCTTTCCTTTTTGTAACTATTTCGTGTGTACATCCTTCTTTGTGGATTGATATCATCATGATTCATCTACCTAGGACCCTATACACTTGACAAAAGATACATCTCTAGTTGAGATCCTTATTCTTTCATGTCCACCTTTTCTTTGGTGGTTTAGTGGAAGGATTTTTCTTGAGTGCGGGTCACATATCTTTGCATATCGATGCACCCTCTTGTGGTGAAGATTGTTGCCTCATGTTTGTCTTGACGAGGTTTTTGCGATGTCTTTTGGTATCCCTCCTCTTGACAAATCTATCATTTTCTATCTTCACCATGGGTTGTCACAAGCCTTGGTTATTCATTTGCATTCTAGTAAGCTTGTGAACCTATTTGCCGTTTGTGTTGTATGTGTGTGGGAAGGACATGTCTTGCACCTTGTATCTCATTTATTCAAGACTATGTTGATGCGTAATGCTCATCCTCATATTAGTCTTCTCAAGTGATTTGCCATGACTCATACACATCGGCTTGGTTGAGTCTACTCCTAAGTTGCACCTTTTACATGTTGCTCAACCATGTGTTTGTTGCAAGTGCTAAGCTTAATTTCCTATATATATGCTCACTTGCACTTGTTGTGAGTTTCTATTGATTTTGGGGGAGTGATGATCCTATTTTTTGCACTTGGTATCCAAATACAGATATTCTAATTAGTGCACAAATCATGGGGAGATTCTCTAGTTTCTTTAGAACACTCCCTTGCTCAACCATGTGTTTGTTGCAAGTGCTAGGCTAAAATTTTCTATTTTGCTCTTTGCACTTGGTGTGAGGTTCTTTTTATTTTTGGAGAGTGATGAACGTATTTTGTGCACGTTGTATCCAAATACAAAACTAAAATATTGCACAAATCATGGGGAGCTTCTCTATTTTTCTTAGAAGACTCCTATTCTCATATCATAATATCTTTTATTCATATGGCTTTTACGATCATTGGTTTAGTTGGTTCGATTGGTATCTTTTGATTGCTTGTTTCATTTGGTACCTTTTGATTGCTTGATTGCTTGTTTCTCTCTTTGTTATGTCTTTGTGGCATATCATCCTGAATATGGTTTGTCTTCCTCCAAGTATTTATGTTTGGATATGTGTATTGCATCCCACTCTTTTTGAGAAATACACAATTGATGGAGGAACACATTCTATATTGGCCTTCTAAGCTTTTCGCCCATTTTGGCAATTGATGCCCATGGGGGGGAGTTTACAGAGAGTTTTGTGGAGAAGTTTATAGAGTTATTTCTTCTTGCTTGGGTTTTGTTCCTAAGCATTTGCATCTCATACGCATGCATCATTGGTTGTTGCATTGCATGGTGATGCAAAATTCCTTATATAACCTCTCTTGAAAGTGATTGTCGTCAATTACCAAAATGGGGGAGATTGAAAGAACATGTGTTACCCCCATGTTTGGTTTTTGTAATTGATGACAATCTCTATGGACTAATGGTTGCCTTGAGTTATATTTGAAGGATTGTCCATAGGCTTTTCTTGAAGACCATGTGTTGGTTTCAAGGAGTTTATGAGAAGACAAAAGTTCTTTTCAAGGAATTATCCAAAGATTTGTCTTGTGAGAGTTGATCTTATTGCAAGCATGTCATGAAGAAAAAGATTGTGTGAACATTAATGTTTACCTTCAAGACATCATCCTAATGAAGAGAGTTGGAAATATTCAAGGTTGATCAAGACTAAGTACAGAGAGTGATTCAAGTTGATCAACACACAAAGCACACAAGTTGTACCGAGAGGGATCAAGTGATGCCATGGTATGGTAAGCACTGTCCTTTACGCTTTGTGTACTAACCCATGGTGTACGTGTCAGTTGTATGTGGGGTTAGGTTGTTTCCATTGGTTTACATCAAGAGGAAGGTCTCATACAACCCATGGAGGATTACATCAAGTGATGATCGTCATCACGATTGCGGTGTGCAAGTTCAAGTGGAGCATCACGAAGAGATCAACCTTGAAGCCTGCCGTCCATTGTGGTGACAATAGACTTGTGAAGATGCGCCTAAGAGTAGCTCGCCCATAGTGGAGTATGGGGGAGCAATCTACTAGTCTTCGTCGAGCCGATGCAATCAAGAAAGGTGGCCCAGCTTGAGGGAGTCAAGATCATCATCATGTAGCTCAAGTGGACCATGTGAAAGGCAAAGGTTTGTCCTTCATAGGTTTTCTATTTTACCGGTCTCATGGTGTTATTTGGGAGATCAGATTATAGGATCAATAGCCGTACTATCAAGGGGGGGCTCTCGAGTGAGTGGCTTGATCATATCGTTCAGTGAGAGCTCAAACCATTGCATTATTGGCATCACCATCTTTATTGTTTCTTGTTTGGCCTTTCACTTTGTGAGTTTAGGAGCTTTTGGTCTTTCGTGACAAGCTCTAGTTCATCAAAAACACATTTCATATGCATCTTCTTCTGCATTTTCGGTGTTGGAGTTTTTACTGGTCTTATTTGATAAAGGGTTCTCACCATTTTATTTTGGGTATTTTCTCAATTTCTATTTCTTGATATCTTTATCAAGATTGTGTTAGCCGTCTTTAGCTTTCCAATAAACTTGATTTCGTTGAATTCGGAGCTCGTACGCAAAAGTTATGACAGTTTCATTCGCAGGTCTGTCTTTTGAGAGATAGTACCGCTTATAAGAGGCAATACCGCTCGGTAGTACCACTTATAAGAGGTAGTACCGCTTACAAGAGGTAGTACTGCTTATAAGAGGTAGTACCTCTTATAAGAGGTAGTACTGCTCTGGGCAACGGTAGTACCACTTATAAGCTATAGTACCGCCCTAGGCAATGGTAGTACCGCTTGTGCACGACCTGTGCACATAACAGTTGGATTTGGGGAGGCCTATTTAAGGGGGGCATCACATCCCTGATTATATCTAATTCAACTGTTAAATTTCCGGCCAATAGTTAAACCTGATGGTGCTATAAAATTGCTTGTGTGTAGGGAATCTATAGGAAAATGAAACCAATTTCTAGTTATTTTATAACTCCCCCAATCAATACCAAACTGACTGAATCTGATGTGTCTAATCTAGTTTCTGGTGCAAACATACAAGCTCATGTTGTTCTTGAGCCTGAAGTGTCTAATGAACTGACTACTAATGATAGATTTGATGCAAACATTGTACATGCTCCTGGTGTTGAACATATAGTGTCTAATGAGGGATCTAATGCAAGCATTTTGCAAGCTCCCATTGAAGGATTTAGTGACTAATGATGATCTGCTATGCTAAGAGAGAGCGAGCGAGAGAGAGAGAGAGAGAGATTTGCAAGAAGTGATGACAAGCAAATTATAGTACATTTTCATGGCTTGAGTAAACGTCGAGGCCATCTACCACAACATCCCCATATCATGACAACCTAGTATAAAGAATTTTCTAATCTATTGTTTCAAACTATTGGCATACTTTTGCAAGATAGATATATTGATATGCAGTTTGTGCACTAGTTATAGGTGCAATTGGACTTGGATATTTTTGGCAAGAGAACGAATAATTCAAGCAGGTAGAGTCCATGTTAGTCGTCCATGTCCACCATGTTTTATTTTGTGTTTTTTGATGCTTAAATGATCTAGTGGTTTATATTCTGGAACTAATTAGGATCATTAGCTAGTTTTCAAAGTGCATGTATCTTCACATTTCTCAAGTTATGTTGATTTCCGCAGTGCAAGTGCCTTCGTATTTTTTAAGTTAAATTTTAGCCCCTGGTACATGAATTCGTGGATCCGCCACTTCACACAAATCATACACACATGCCAGTAAGAATTAAATGAAATGTAGGGACTTACGCTAGCTCATTGTATAGGCACACTGCAGCTCTGCTTGCGCTTGGGATGTTCCATGTATAGGTCCATCTTACCACTTTCTTGGATGTGCAGGCCCTGTGCTCCTTGCATCCCCCTCTACATTTTTGGCATGAAGAATGGTTGTACTAGAGGACAGGTACTTACAAGGTTATACCGGCATGTAGGATGTGTACCGGATCCCGTCGTGCCATCATGCTTCGCTAAAAATGGTTTTGCTTATTTCAGTTGATATCTCCAGAAGCAATAAGAGTTAAAGTCAGAGTTGCATAGGCGTGTAAGCTAAGAGAGCAATACAAGGATATCCAAACATCGTCGGAATAGTGCACATGGGAGTGATATGTGGATACCTAGTTTGGGTCGGTGTTTGGGTATGCTTGCCTAGAGTGCGGGTCACTTCAGAGCCGTTGAGGGTGATGCGCTGGCGTTGGCTGGCCGTGTATGGATGTAGATCTTCAGCGATAGCTCAAAGATCATGGATGTTCCCTAGAGGGGTGTGAATAGGCACTTTAAAATAATTATGGTTTAGGATTGAACAAATGCGGAATAAAACTAGCGATTAATTTCTCAAGCACAAATCCTACAACAACTAGGCTCACCTAAGTGCACCAACAACTTATGATAAGCAAGATAAATAGCTAAGTGATAGCAAGATATATAACATGAAACACTATGGCTATCACAAAGTAAAGTGCATAGGTAAAGGCCTCGGGTAAGGGATAACCGAGGCACACGGAGACGATGATGTATCCTGAAGTTCACACCCTTGCGGATGCTAATCTCTGTTTGGAGCGGTGTGGAGGCACAATGCCCCCGAAGAAGCCACTAGGGCTCCGTAATCTCCTCACACCCTCGCACAATGCAAGATGTCGTGATACCACTAAGGGACCCTTGAGGGCAGTCACCGAACCCATACAAATGACAACCTTTGGGGATGGTCACCGAACCCGTACACTTTGGCAACCCTTGGGAGCGGTCATTAGTACCCGTCAAATTGCACGGGGTGATCTCCACAACCTAATTGGAGACCTCGATGCTTGCCTGGAGCTTTACACCATAATGATTGAGCTCCGAAGCACCACCAACCATCTAGGGCGCCCAAGCACCCAAGAGGAACAAGCTCAAGGGTACCAAGGACCCATGAGTAATAAGCTTCTCAACTTGGAACTTCCACATATCACCGTGGAGAACTCAAACCTATGCACCAAATGCAATGGCAAGGGCACACGGAGTGCCCAAGTCCCTCACTCTCAAATCACACCAAAGCAACGAAAGCTATGGAAGAAAAAGAGAGGAAGAACAAGAAGGAGAACACTAAGAACTCCAAGATCTAGATCCAAGGGGTTCCCCTCACATAGAGGAGAAAGTGATTGGTGGAAGTGTGGATCTAGATCTCCTCTCTCTTTTCCCCCAAAACTAGCAAGAATCCATGGATGGATTGAGATATAGAAAGCTCGAAGAAGGTCAACAATGGGGGGAAAATGCAAGCTCAAGAGATAGGGACCATTGGGGAAGATGTACCTGCTCGTTGCGTATGCTACTCTTGCAAGATGGGACTGTCAGTTTGCGCAAGCTCGACGCCATGCCTGTGTTGTCGCTGCTGCCTCTGACGCAGGCTACACTCAGGGTTGTGCTAGATTCAGGGCTCTGCAGACCCAAGGAAGGTTCAACCTCTGGGGCGTGTGCACAGGACACAACCTATCCAGCCCACCAGCTTGTCGCCCCACGGCCTAGCTTGATCCGCGTGAACAAGGAAGAAGATGAACACGACAGTTTACCTAGGTTCGGGCCACCTTGCGGTGTATGACCCTACTCCTGCTTTTTCGTGGATTGGCCTCACGAGGGGCTGAGGATGAAATAGTACAAGGGATGAACAACCTCATGAGGTCTATGGGTGAGGGGATGAGTGACCCCTTCTACGGTAGTGGCTAACCTATATTTATAGTGGCCTCGGTTCTCTTCCCCCAAAACATAGGCGGGAAGGGATCCCACAGTGGCCAATTTGAAAGGGGACAAGTAGTACATCTTATCTTGACGAAAGGTGGTCTTCGCCTGCAAAGCTTCTAGCCGTGACGCAACGGTGGGCTCAGCGATGACATCCATCCTGCCTTCCTGGTGGTCTTGGTCTCATTGCACCGGAATGGAAACCTTTGCCATATTTTTCATGAACCCACGCCTATCCTTGCCTCCTTAGCATCAAAGAGGAAATAACCTCCTCTACGCCCGCTGGCGCCCGCCTGCTGTGGTCATCATGGCTTGCATCATGGTATCCTCATGAGGCTAGGTACCTGCATAGCTCCGCTCCTCGGGAGGCCACTCCCTCGGGAGGTCTTGGTGCCGTCCGCCTCGCGAGGCTTGGCCCCTCGCAAGGCTCTTTTCTTGGTGGTCTTGCTGATGGCTGTACCAGGCCATCGATGGAGCTAGGTCATGGGCCCTAGGCAGGCAAGTCTGGGTACCTTGGTTCCCCGAACGCTGATAGTAGCCCCCAGGCCCAAGGCGCGCTCGACTTGGCTTCGAGGCGAAGCCAAGGGGCAAGGGCGAAGTGCCACGGGCCCCAATCGCCTGCGGGCCAGGCTGACGCATGGCGCTTGATGGGACGTGGGCGTCTCCACTTCCCCACGCCACCTCGACAACTGCTCGTACCTGACAACCACCTGGCGCACACACCCGACCCATCATTTCCCTGTTGTGCGCTTGCCTTCTGCTTCCTCTTCCCTGCGAACTTGCACCCTCTTTGCCAGATTCCGCGACAGCTCCAATCTACCTTGCCGCCATGGCTCCCAGGAAGAAGAAGGACAAGACCCATGCGGCCGCGGAGTCCTTGCCGCGGCCGGAACTAGCGCTGGGCTGGTCCATGGTGATCAACCAAGAGGGGCTGGATAAGGTTTTGCACGCCATCGCCGCTGATTCAGCGAGTGGAAGGCAATGAAGATCTGGCTTGCCTCCCGGACTTTGGCTGACATGGAGTCCACCGAGGTCCCTCTTCATCTCCCCGCCCTTCTCGCCATCCTGCTGCCTCTGTTCTCCGATTTCTTCAATATTGTGCTCTTGCACTACCAAATCCATGCGCGACATCTGGATCCCGGATCCATCGTCCTCCTCTCCGCTTTTGCATTTATGTTTGAGGCCTTTGTGGGCATTGCCCTGTCCATGGCCTTGCTCTGCCAGTTCTTCTCGCTCCAGCTGGTCGACGCGAGCAACGCTCGGGTGCGTGTCGCTTCGGGCAGTGGTGGTGACTGCTGGCTCCCGCATCGACTCCATGCTTCGCCCAGACATGAGAGGGTTCCCGAGGCAGTGGGTGTATGTAGACTCCACCATGTATAGCCCCTTGCTCCTGATCCCTTCCGCCCCCGCGAAGCTGAGCTCTGGGTGGGGGCGGGTGATGATGGCGATGGTGGTGAGCACTACAAAAAAAATACACTTCCATCATGATATGTGGTTGTCACAGTAGGTCATGTTTCTGTCATGCATGTACATCCATGATGATTTTTTGACAGAATCAAGATAGTCATACCTGTGTTGTCATAGATGTGTTCCATGACATTACCAAAATTATCATCACGAAAGAGTCCACTTCCATGACGATAAATCGCGCGTCATAGAATTGCTTTTGTCAAGGGTAACCGACACGTGGCATCCACTGTAATGGATCACTGTTAGGCTACCGGGTTCCGGTTTGGATCCGATAACCCGTTAGTAGCCCCAACCAATGGGGATTTTCCACGTGTAAAATTCTCATTCGCCCGAGGATCCACGTGTTGGCTTAGTGTTTGGACAGATGTCATCCACTCATGGTACAAGAGGCGCCTATGATACATTGGCATGTGGCAAGGCCCAACAGTGGACCATTCCGATGAAAAAGGTCGGCCCAGTAAAAATTAGTAGGCCGGCCCATATAAGGCCTACTTGTGTCAGGTCCATTTAAGCCCACGACCCACACGAGATGTGCCAATTTGGACTGTCAACGGCTCGTTAATGATTTGAAACCATTGCAGCACATCGTTAGTTCAAGCCCGTTAACAGTCCACTATATATTTGGACTCAATATCGGCCCGATGTGGTTTCGGCCTGTTAATGGCCCATTCAAGGGATGGGCCAATTTTCAAGATGTATGTCTTTCGGCCTTTTAGCGACCCATTTAAGTGTTGGGCCAAATTCCGGCACGATGTGTCTTTCAGCCTATTAACAACCCATAAATGAGTTGGGCCATTTGCAGTCGGACCCGAGTTTTGGCCTTTTAACAGCCCATGCTCTTCATGGTCCAATACCAGCCCGGTTTCTCTTTTGGCCTGCTAAAGGCCCACAACACAGTTGGGCCATATACAGTACGACCTGACTTTCGGCCTCTTGGTGGCCGATGCTCTTCATGGTCCAGTACGAGCCCGCTGTCTCTTTTGGCCTAGTAATGGCCCACAGTATAGTTGGTCCATATGTTTCCTGACCTTAGTATCGGCCTGTTAATGGCCCGTGAAATCAAATGGGCCTACCTGTTGCCCGCTTTGATGTCGGCCTGTTAACGACCCGGGAGGTAACAGGGCCGAGCATTAACTTTTGGCCTGGTAACGGCCCATTAACTTAATGGGACCACTAAAGTTTGAACATGTTTGTAGGCCCAATTAGATAATTTGAGCCCATTACGACGAGCAATTATGCACAGGACCAAAACTGATGAATCAAAGGCGTATGAGAAATTTGGCCCCTACGAGCCCATTAGGGGAGCCCATTAAGGGTAGTGGTCTACTTCCATCATATAGGGCCCACGACTGTTCACGCTAACCAATAATTTCACTGTTTTTTAGCTTCCTAGTGACCAGTTAGCAGGAATGCGAGGCGCGCTAAGCAAAGGTACAACATACAGGAAAAAATGTTGCACATCCAACATATATTATAGGAAATTACATTCACTAGGCAATCAAATATTGATGCCAGTGCAAATAAATGAACAGAACCTAAGGATCTACAACGTCACAATCTGCAACCTCAGCGCGGATGATGCCCATAAGCATGTGAGCAAGTTCTTCCTTCTTTGCTACACTGTCTCTAAAAACATTGATCAGTTGTTGTTGCGGAAGAATGTACACCTCTGATTCCTCCACGATTTCCATCATTGCTTCAGCCAATAATTGGTTCACAAACATACATTTTTTCATTGCATTCGTAACAGAGGAAACTGAAGGGATTCAGATGGCGATTTTGGCAGGCTTGTATTACTGATAGTGGAGAGTGTCTCGACCACTACATGGATCATAAAAAAAATTAGGAGGGGAAGCGAACTGATAAATCAATAGTTATTGCCATATTACCTGGCCTAGATTTATTTGAAAGAAACAATGGGGTTGCCTTGCTGTTTTCAGAGTTTGTCTTCTTATCTTCAACGTCCTGCACCAAATTAACACACTAGCATTGCTATCATTGGCCAGTTCAGATAATAGGAAAGCAACATTGACACAATGAACGTTTGGGCAACCAGACCACACCAGCCTACACCAAATTAACACAATATGGCACAACTATCATCAGCCAGGTATGGTAATATGAAAACAACATTGATACAATGAATGAATGGGCAACCAGAGCAACACTACAATTCAGTAATGTGCATGATATGAGATAGTACACTCATGCAACTCAGTATCAAAACTACCAGGCAGTTTTGCTTACAAAAATCAACATTGTCGCCTTTAATTATACATTTCGCTACAAATAAATTTAGATCAAATAAAGGTTGGATTCACGCCGATTAAAAAAATATATGTTGATGTAAAAATATAGTGATATACAATATGTACTTACATCAGCATTGGAGCACCGAGAATTCCCACAAGATACTTTCCTCGAATATGATCCCAGTGCAGAAAGTCTTCTATCCTTTAAGCTTGTTTTCTAAAATTGAGATGGGTAAGAAACATGTAGAAAATATGACTAGAATGTATAAAATTTCATGACGCGAGGATACGCACACGCTTCTTAGAATGGAGTTCTTTGGCCACTAGAATCTGCTTATTATCAGTAGGAGTTGGGTTTCTCTGTGCTGGAGTCGTATCTATGAAAACTGGAGTTGGTTTACTATCTCCTGGCATTTGGATCTTTTGCAAAGACCTGGTTTGTTACCCTTCAGATTCTAACATAGCCGTCTTCCCCTTGCATGTCTTATATAGAAGAATGGTGCTTCAGTTATAAAACATGCTATAACAGAGAGATGGAATATGCACTAAAGTATAGAAAGGCATGCCATATTGACATATATTCCCTCCATCCAGAAATAAATTGATGGGTCTAGGCATATTTCATTTCTAGATACATCCATTTTTATCCATTTCTGCGACATGTAATCCGTACGGAGGAAGTATAATGTAAGAGCTAGGGACACGGCGGGACGATAGAGTAAAAAAACACTAGTTCAATGTAAAACTGTATGCTAGCGGAATACATACAGAAAAACACTAAGGCAACATATGTGTGCATGATTGGGAAACTAAGATGGCATTGCAACAGACCACTAGAACAACACTTTAATGTAAAAAAACATGGTATGGTAGACATATGAAGTACATACTGATGAATAACAGTGCATAATATATTCAGAAGCATGAAGTCCAAACTAAGCATATGGCATTGTGATAGAGTAGAATCATAGTACCTGAACTTGAAAACATGTTATCATGAATGGAATAGGTACTGAAAAATAGGAAGGCATGACATATTTACATGCATGATCAGAAGGCTAAGCATATGGCATTGCAACAGAGAAGATGCACTCTAGGACATTATATGCATGCTGTACCCATATCGCCGGTCAAGTTAGAGCAAGGACCTTGTGGGGTGTATAGAATTCATCATATTTCTGCAAGTCTTCCGAAGAACTGCCTTTACATGTTCCATCATATTGGGTATCATTGACGTCAAGTTTGTCGGCCGTTACATTGCTCCGTGAGGTTCTTGTGGATATATCAGTGTGTGCAATTATATCTGACATGCATGGAAGACAACTAGTAGTTACATTTATGTAATGAGTTCCTGTAGGAGACAACATAAATAGTAGGACTGGGGTTAACTAGCAGCAACTGATCTCTAAAATTAAAGGGAGAACACAGATGAAAGGTACCGAATATGTATTGTTTGTACTCGAGATTAACTAGATGGCACAAAAAAGTCTTAAAGAACAGCATAGGTAATACTAGAAGTGGTATAATACTGTAATCACTAGCCCGTGGGATAGCATTGGCTGATGTATGATAACTATGGAACAATGTTACCTAAAGAACAAGTCTCTTAGCTGAACTACGGAACAATGTTAACTCCTGAACAAGACATGTAAGAGATCAGCATGAATATACAGTGAAATGTGATAATCTATTTTCCATGTTTAGATGAATAAGAAAGCCATAAATGTTGCACACAAGTAAGATGAGGGTACAACCTATTTGGCCGCCATCCATAGGAGTGAGCATCATGTGCCGACTTGTCGATGGCCCTGCAGTTGTTGTGGCTCTCCATCTCGGGCACGCGCATTCGATGTAGGGAATTGTTGAGTGGGGACTATAGCTCCGTTCTGGCGTATGCTTCCCTTGTTGGAGCAGCTGCGGTGAGAAGGAAGACGGTGTTGCTGAATATGCAGAAAACACATAATGTTAAGAACGACACATATCTCTGATCTGAAGAAATACCCTAAGAGATCAATAGTAAGGTACGAGAGTGGTCACATGTCTGTCGACCGAAGACTAAATTGGGGTCACACGATTTTATTTTATTTTGGTACTGTCCGATCTACGTCGGATGGCTTGATGACCATCTTGTGCCTCCCGGTTGACACAATTTAGAATCTTCCCCGAAGAGCCAGCGAGGACCGGTAGAGCAGCCTGCCTCCGCCGTCCGTGGCCGCGAGAGCTCCGACCAAAACCTCGCTCCCCGCCCCACCGCACTGCCGTGGTTGGGCCGCCCCCAGCCAATCCAGAAAGACTCGCCGTCATTCAGATCTGGCAGCGACAGTACCTTCAACCCACAACTCTAAGATAGCCATCTAAGCGCTACTTCCATGGCGAACTTGCGCCCCCACACCCTTATGTTAGACACCAGCCAACCGGCAGCATAGGAGCTCCGCCGCCTCGGGGGGTGCTGCTTCCCATTGGGAATCGATTGGCCCAGAATAAAGATTCAGACAATTGACGCCTAAATAAAGTGATTTGAGATGGGTGTACGACCTATCTTGCGGCCCGGTGAAGTAGGCAGCTCCAGCTGCCGAGTCGGTGAGGCCGGCGCGGTTGCGGTGGCTACCGGCGGGAGGAAAGCAGATATGTCATGACGGTCGATGGCTACGGGGAAGCAGCACCAGGGCCCTGGATGCATATAAAGTTGAAGCCACTCTGGCGCCGTGCACAACGGCGGGGTTGAATCGGCTCCGGTACGGTTGACGCGACCGTCGTCGAGGCAACTCTAGCAGCATGGAGTAAGAGGCACACGGCTCAGTGCACGACGGCAAACGGACAACGTCTTCGGCATTGGGGAGCAGTGCGATAGTGAATTTGGTGTGGTGGGGCTGAGGTTTCGCGGCTGGGGAGAAGGGAGCTTCCGGGGAGAAGGTGATTTGGCGCCCACAAGGTATGAATGGGGAATTGGGAGGGGGAACAATGTCTTACGTATGCATTTGTTACAAATGTGGGGGGCGGGTTACAGTTCTACCCCTGCCTTTAGGCTTCTGGGCTTGGGTCTGTGTACTGAGGGTCGTGGATAGTAGAGTAACTTTGCTTCTCCAAAATAGTGGGCGCGAGCGATTTTGGGCGTGTTTTGAAATAGTGGGCGCGAATGATTTCGGGCGAGGAGGGTGTGTTTTGAAATAGTGGGCGTGAGCGATTTCGGGCGAGGAGTGTTTTGAAATAGTCGGCGCGAGCGATTTCACGCAAGGAGAGGGTGTTTTGCCGCCCAAGGTTTATGAATTATTCGGCACATGTCATTTCGACCGAGGAGAAGGCGCGCTTGGATGAAGTTACAAACCTACCCTCGATGTACAATGGGCCAATTTATGCGTGTCCCACAGAAGCTGGTAATTTCACGTCTCCCATTTATTTGCTCGGGCGAATTCCACCGAGAAGAGGGTGTTTAGCGGTTCATTCAAATTTTGAAATATTAGCTTGCCACTTCATTTTTTGATGGAGAGATGATGCTCAGGACTAATGTGTTTTACATGCTCGATGCTAACGATTTACTATATGACAAGTAGTTGACCCACTCAAAAACGGGAATCAAACCCAAAATGAAATATCTCGATTCAATGAAATAGCTCATTCATCAGGTCAAAATAGTGAACTAATTCCAAAATTGAGCACCTCAATCAGGTAGCATGTTGTACAAAATTATAGTACTCCATGAACATGTTGAAAGTCAAATTAATGAACTTCTTTGATACGCATTTCTTCGTTCATGTGTGGATTGCAGACATCATGTTCTCCAATTTAAATATTTGAATGCAAGTTTACATCGAAACATGGTTTATATCAGTCTGATGCATAAAACGTGACCTCCCCCTCTCCCGGACTCCTGCTCTCTCTCTCTCTCTCTCTCTCTCTCTCTCTCTCTCTCTCGTCGACAATCTTCAATTCTATCGCACGCATCCAAACAAAAACCTTGTTGGTCCCTCTCCCTCTCTATATATCTCTTTTTTTTGTGTGTGGGGGGGTCTTTCTAGTTCGCATGCACACTCCATGTATAGGTCTCTCTCGCACACTATGTATGATTCTCTAGTCCAAGCAAAATATCTTGGGTGCACTCATCGTACGCACTCAAATTCCCTAGCTCGTTGCCCGCAACTCTCTCAGACACCACTCTGCTGCCTTGGAGCTCTTCCCTCCCTCTCTCTCTCAAACTCTCCATCTCCTTGGGTCATACATACACATGCATATCTCACTCGCACTCGATAGATCCATATAAAACTCTCTCTCTCTCCCTCGTTCTCTCTCCATCTCACACGCACACACACACAATGTCACGCCTAGCCAAGTATGATGGTCTCTCACTCAATTGTAGGCACACGCAGTCCCCCCTATATGTATATGACTAGCTAATTCTTAGTCTCCATCATAAACATGTGCACGGTCTATCTCGATTTCTCTCAGGGCATCTTTCTAACGCACACGCACCTCGTCCCTCGATCTCCCACCCATATAGTCCCCTTACGATCTCGAGGGGATCTCTCTATCACAAACACACCCTCTCTCCCTCCCCATGTGTCCATCTTCTCCATGTGTCCCTCTCGAATTTTTTCCCTTGTTGGCCAGACCTCTATTAGACATGTGCTATAGCGGTGTCTCTCTCCATTGCAGACAATCACGCACTAGCTATCTTCGTGTATCTCCTCACCTCGCTTTTCTATCTCGGAGATGCATGCATGATATGTTTGCATAAGAAACGAACACACACACACACACTCTCTCTCTCTCTCTAATTTATCGTTTGTAGTCCCTTTGTCTTTCACACACATACTCTTTTTGCACACTCGGTCATTCTCCTTCACACGCACTTGATCTCTCTCGACTTAGGCACTCTCTTCGGTCAATAGCATATAGATTTATTGAAAAGTCAAACATCTCAATGTTTGACCATGTACGTGGAGAAAAACATTTACATCTAGAATGGCAAACATATATCATTAGATTCATCATGAGATGTAGTTTCGTAAGATGTATCTTTGGTATTGTAGATACAAATAATATTTGCGTAAACCTGGTCAAAGTTTCCAAAGTTTGACGTCTAAAAAATTTATATGCACTACATTATCGAGCGGATGTAATATCTCTTCCCCCCTCTCAGCTATCTGACGCACAACCCAGCCGTATCGGGGCTCCTCTATCTCTCTCAAACTTCATATCTCCCTGGTTCACACATACACATATCTCACTCACGCTATATAGACCCATCTAACACTCTCCACCCTTGTTCTCTCTCTGTGTGACACGCACCTCCTAAGTACCATAATCCCTCACTCCATCATAGGCGCACACACTCCCCCCTAAGTATGACTATCTCTCACTAGCCATCGTGAACACACATATTGTCTCCTTCCATCCATACGTCTATCTCGACATCTCTCAGGGTATCTTCTATCACACACACACCTTGTCACTCGACCTCCCACCCATTTAGTCCCATCATGATCTCCAGGGGATCTCTCTGTCACAAACATGCACTCTCTCCTCCCCGTGTCTACATTTTCTCCATACGTCTCTCCCGACCTCTCTCCCTTGTTTGCCAAACCTCTCTTGGCCACGTGCTAGGATTCTTTCTCTCCTGGTAGCAAACAACCACACACTATCTCCTCACCTCGCTTCCGCTGTCAAAGATGCATGTGTGATATGTTTGCATAAGATACACACGCTTTTTCTCTACTTTATCGTGTGTTGTCCATGTCTCTTTCACACACGCACACACACTTTTTTTAGTCACTCTTTCTATTTCACACACACACTCTCTCTAGTTAGGTACTCTGTGACGACCATAAGCATATGGATGTTTTGAAAAGTCAAACCCTAGAAAAGTTTGACCAGGTATATGTGGAGAAAAACATTTACATCTAGAACAATCATTAGATTCATCACAACATGTACTTACTTCGTACTATCATTTATCTTTGGTATTGTAGATATAATAATTTCTTTATAAACTTGGTCAAAGTTTCAAAAGTTTGACTTCAAAAAAATATAGGCACTACATTATCAAACGGAGGGAGTAGCTCTTTCTCTCTCTCTCTCTACTATCTCTCACGGACCTCCCCTCTCACTTGAACTCTCTATACCGAGGGATTATACGGTCACTGTGTCAGCATATAGCTCCATATATTTTCTATTTGACCGGTCAACCAGTCCACATGCTGCCTTGTCAGCTCGTGTCCTCTATCTTCGTGTGCTGGCTCATGTGGAAGTGGGTGAAAATAAGTAAACTAGAGGACCGTCTGACACGCGGTGAAGTAAACAAAGTTGAAACCACTCAGGATAGCACCCTGCACGCTAGTAAATTGAGGGCACACTTCTTCCACGTGACGGACACACTCGCGCACACTTCACCATTGCGCGACGGCATGCACAGAAGGACGCACTTGCGCACACCCATCACACAATACACACGTGTACACCGGTGTCACCAGCGGCTGAGATGGACTGCGAGGCAGCCAACAAGCGAAGGAGGATCGAGCCTAAACCACATCCGGCGAGCCACGACTTCATCAGCAGCCTCCCAGATGACATGCTGCTGATCATCATCGGCCTCCTCCCCACCAAATCTACCATGCGGACCACCCTACTCTCCTGGCGGTGGCACCCTCTCTGGCGCCGCGTCCCCCTCAACCTCACCATCGACAGTTGCCTCTGCAACGGGGATTGCAAATGCATGGCCGTAGTCTCCAAGATCCTTTCATCGCACCCTGGGCTAGCCAGACGCTTTATCATCTGCCTATTCAGTACCAACTGTGATACGTCTCCAACATATCTATAATTTTTGATTGCTCCACGCTATATTATCTACTGTTTTGGACTATATTGGGCTTTATTTTCCACTTTTATATCATTTTTGGGACTAACCTATTAACCGGAGGCCCAGCCCAGAATTGCTATTTTTTTGCATATTTCAGTGTTTTGGAGAAACAGAATATCAAACGGAGTCCAAACGGAATAAAATCTTCAGGAACGTGATTTTCTCACTGAACGTGATCCAGGAGACTTGGACCCTACTCAAGGGAGTCAAACAGGAGGTCACGAGGGTAGGGGGCGCCCCCCCTAGGGCGCGCCCCCTGCCTCGTGGGCCCCTCGGTGCTCCACCGACGTACTCCTTCCTCCTATATATACCTACGTACCCCCAAACAATCAGAACAGGAGCCAAAAACCTAATTCCACCGCCGCAACTTTCTGTATCCACGAGATCCCATCTTGGGGCCTGTTCCGGAGCTCCGCCGCTTCTACATAATCCTAGCCTCTCCGATGAAGTGTGAGTAGTATACCTCAGACCTTCGGGTCCATAGTTAGTAGCTAGATGGCTTCTTCTCTCTCTTTGAATCTCAATACAAAGTTCTCCCCCTCTCTTGTGGACATCTATTCGATGTAATCTTCTTTTTGCGGTGTGGTTGTTGAGACTGATGAATTGTGGGTTTATGATCAAGTCTATCAATGAATAATATTTGAATCTTCTCTGAATTATTTTATGCATGATTAGTTATCTTTGCAAGTCTCTTTGAATTATCCGTTTGGTTTGGCCAACTAGATTGGTAGTTCTTGCCATGGGAGAAGTGCTTAGCTTTGCGTTCGATCTTGCGGTGTCCTTTCCGAGTGACAGAAGGGGCAGCAAGGCACGTATTGCATCATTGCCATCGAGTATAATAAGATGGGGTTTATTTCATATTGCATGAATTTATCTCTCTACATCATGACATCTTGCTTAAGGCGTTACTCTGTTTTTAAGTTAATACTCTAGATGCATGCTGGATAGCGGTCGATGAGTGGAGTAATAGTAGTAGATGCAGAATTGTTTCGGTCTACTTGTCACGGACGTGATGCCTATATACATGATCATGCATAGATATTCTCATAACTATGCTCAATTCTGTCAATTGCTCAACAGTAATTTGTTCACCCACCGTAGAATACTTATGCTCTTGAGAGAAGCCGCTAGTGAAACCTATGGCCCTGGGGTCTATTCTCGTCATATCAATCTCCATCACTTTAAGCTTATTTTGCTTTTTTACTTTGCCTTTACTTTTTTACTTTGCATCTTTATATCAAAAATACCAAAAATATTATATCTATCGGATCTCACTCTCGTAAGTGACCGTGAAGGGATTGACAACCCCTAATCGTGTTGGTTGCGAGTAGCTATCGTTTTGTGCAGGTACGAGGTACTTGAGCGTGGCCTCCTACTGGATTGATACCTTGGTTCTCAAAAACTGAGGGAAATACTTATGCTACTCTGCTGCATCATCCCTTCCTCTTCGGGGAAAACCAACGCAAGCTCAAGACGTAGCAAGAATGATTTCTGGCGCCGTTGCTGGGGAGTCTACGCAAAAAGTCAATATACCAAGTACCCATCACAATCCCTATCTCTCGCATTACATTATTTGCCATTTGCCTCTATTTTTCCTCTCCCCCACTTCACCCTTGCCGTTTTATTCGCCCTCTCTCTCGCTCTCTCTATCCTCCCTCTCTATTTGCCTCTTTTGCCCGTTTGCTCTTGTTTGCTCGTGTGTTAGATTGCTTGTTTGTCGCGACGGCTCAAGATAATACTAAATTGTGTGACTTCACCAATACCAATAATAATGATTTCCTTAGCACTCAGATTGCTCCTCTTACCGATGCTGAATCTTGTGAAATTAATACTGCTTTGTTGAATTTTCTTATGAAAGATCAATTCGCCGGCCTTCCTAGTGAAGATGCCGCTACTCATCTGAATAGCTTCGTTGATTTATGTGATATGCAAAAGAAAAAAATATGTCGATAATGATGTTGTTAAATTGAAGCTATTTCCTTTTTCGCTTAGAGATCGTGCTAAAGCTTGGTTTTCGTCTTTGCCTAAAAATAGTATTGATTCGTGGAACAAGTGCAAAGATGCTTTTATCTCTAAGTATTTTCCTCCCGCTAAGATCATCTATCTTAGAAACGATATTATGAACTTTAAATAACTTGATTATGAACATGTTGCACAAGCTTGGGAGAGAATTAAATTAATGATACGTAATTTCCCTACTCATGGTTTGAATTTGTGGATGATTATACAGAATTTTTATGCCGGATTGAATTTTGCCTCTAGAAATCTTTTAGATTCGGCCGCGGGAGGCACTTTTATGGAGATCACTTTAGCAGATGCTACTAAACTCCTAGATAATATTATGGTTAACTATTCTCAATGGCACACTGAAAGATCTTCTAGTAAAAAAGTGCATGCGATAGAAGAAATTAATGTGTTGAGTGGAAAGATGGATGAACTTGTGAAATTATTTGCTACTAAGAGTGTTTCTTCTGATCCTAATGATATGCCTTTATCTACTTTGATTGAGAATAACAATGAATCTATGGATGTGAACTTCATTGGTAGGAATAATTTTGGTAACAACGCTTATAGAGGGAATTTTAATCCTAGGCCATATCCTAGTAATCCTTCTAATAATTATGGGAATTCCTACAATAACTCTTATGGAAATTATAATAAGATGCCCTCTGATTTTGAATCTAATATTAAAGAATTTATTTCTTCGCAAAAGAATTTTAATCCTATGATTGAAGAAAAATTGCTTAAGATTGATGATTTGGCTAGGAACATTGATAGAATTGGTCTTGATGTTGATTCTTTAAAGCTTAGATCTATTCCACCTAACCATGATATCAATGAGTCTCTCAAAGCGATGAGAATTTCAATTGATGAGTGTAAGGAAAGAACCGCTAGGATGCGTGCTTCCAAAGATGCCTTTATTAAAGCGTGTTCTTCCAATTCCTATGAAAATCAAGATGAAGATCTAAAAGTTATTTATGTGTCTCCTATTAAATCTTTGTTTTGCAATATGAATCTTGATGAAACTGAATATGATCTTCCTTTACCTAGAAGGCGCTCTAAAAATTCGGAGTATTTAGATCTTAATGATGAAATTCATGAAAGTGGGATTGAAAGAAATAAAAATCTAGATGTTGCTAAACCCACTATATTGGATTTCAAGGAATTTAATTATGAAATTTGCTCTTTGATTGATTGTATTTCCTTGTTGCAATCCGTGGTAAATTCTCCACATGCTTATAGTCGAAATAAAGCCTTCACCGAACATATTGTTGATGCCTTGATGCAATCTTATGAAGAAAAACTTGAGTTGAAAGTTTCTATCCCTAGAAAACTCTATGATGAGTGGGAACCAACTATTAAAATTAAAATTTAAAACTATGATTTTTATGCTTTGTGTGATTTGGGTGCTAGTGTCTCTACTATTCCCAAGACTTTGTGTGATTTACTAGATTTCCGCGATTTTGATGATTGCTTTCTAAACTTGCATCTTGCGGATTACACTATTAAGAAACCTATGGGAAGAATTAATGATGTTCTTATTGTTGCAAATAGGAATTATGTGCCCATAGATTTCATTGTTCTTGATATAGATTGCAATCCTTCTTGCCCTATTATTCTTGGTAGACCTTTCCTTAGAACGGTTGGTGCGATTATTGATATGAAGGAAGGGAATATTAGATTTCAATTTCCATTAAAAAAGGTCATGGAAAACTTTCCAATAAAGAAAATAAAATTACCATATGAAACTATCACGAGAGCCACTTATGGATTTCCTACCAGAGATGGCAATACCTAGATATATCCTCGCTTTTATGCCTAGCTAGGGGCGTTAAACGATAGCGCTTGTTGGGAGGCAACCCAATTTTATTTTTATTCCTTGATTTTTGCTCCTGTTTAGTAATAAATAAATTATCTAGACTCTGTTTTGGTTGTGTTTTTTGTGTTTAATTAGTGTTTGTGCCAAGTAAAACCGTTGGGAAGACTTGGGGAAAGTCTTGTTGAACTTGCTGTGAAAAAACAGAAACTTTCGCGCTCACAAGAACTGCTGTCATTTCTATTTTATGAGTGCTATTTAGTTAATTATTTTTGAAGATGATTAATAGATAAATTACACACGTCCAGCAATTTATTTTAGAAATTTTGGGGTTCCAGATCTTGCGCTAGCTACAGATTACTACATACTGTTCTGTTTTTGACAGATTCTGTTTTTCGTGTGTTGTTTGCTTATTTTGATGAATCTATGGCTAGTAAAATAGTTTATAATCCATAGAGAAGTTGGAATACAGTAGGTTTAACACCAATATAAATAAATAATGAGTACATTACAGTACCTTGAAGTGGTCTTTTGTTTTCTTTCGCTAACGGAGCTCACGAGTTTTCTATTTTGAGATTTGTGTTGTGAAGTTTTCAAGTTTTGGGTAAGGATTTTGATGGATTATGGAACAAGGAGTGGCAAGAGCCTAAGCTTGGGGATTCCCATGGCACCCCCAAGATAATACAAGGACACGAAAAAGTCAAAGCTTGGGGATGCCCCGGAAGGCATCCCCTCTTTCGTCCACTTCCATCGGTAATTTACTTGGAGCTATATTTTTATTCACCAACATGATATGTGTTTTGCTTGGAGCGTCTTGTATTATTTGTGTCTTTGTTTGTTTGTATGCCAAAATCATCCTTGCTGTACACACCTTTTGAGATACCCATACATGAATTAAAATTTGATAGAATACTCTATGTGATTCACTTATATCTTTTGAGCTAAGTAGTTTTGCTCTATGTGCTTCACTTATATCTTTTGAGCGTTATAATTTTTCTCTTTGTGCTTCACTTAGATCTTTTAGAGCACAGTGGTAGATTTGTTTTAGAGAAACTATTGATCTCTCATGCTTCACTTAAATTATTTTGAGTGTCTTAATAGCATGGTAATTTGCTTAATAATAATATGCTTGGTATTCAAGATTTGTGAAACTTTCTTTTGAGTGTGTTGAATACTAAGAAAAGATTGAAGCATGATAATTGTTTTGAGATATGGAGGTGATAATATTAAAGTCATGCTAGTTGAGTAGTTGTGAATTTAAAGAATACTTGTGTTGAAGCTTGTGATTCCCGTAGCATGCACGTATGGTGAACCGTTATGTGATGAAGTCAGAGCATGATTTATTTATTTATTGTCTTCCTTATGAGTGGCGGTCGGGGACGAGCGATGGTCTTTTCCTACCAATCTATCCCCCTAGGAGCATGCACGTAGTACTTTGCTTTGATAACTTCTAGATTTTTGCAATAAGTATATGAGTTGTTTATGACTAATGTTGACTCCATGGATCATGCGCACTCTCACCCTTCCACCTTTGCTAGCCTCCCTAATACCGCGCACCTTTCGCTAGTATCATACACCTACCATATACCTTCCTCAAAACAGCCACCATACCTACCTATTATGGCATTTCCATAGCCATTCCGAGATATATTTCCATGCAAATTTCCACCATCTAGTTCATCATTGTCATATTGCTTAGCATGATCATGTAGTTGACATAGTATTTGTGCCAAAGCCACCATTCATAATTTTTTCATACTTGTCACTCTTGATTCATTGCATATCCTGGTACAACGCCGGAGGCATCCATATAGAGTCATACTTTGTTTTTGTATCTAGTTGTAATCATTGAATTGTAAATAAATAGAAGTGTGATGATCATCATTTAATAGAGCATTGTCCCAAAAAAGGCCAAAGAAAAAAAGAAGGCCCAAAAAAGGAAATAAATAAAAAACCATGATATAGCGAGTCTCATATATTGTGCTTCAAAGTAGCACCATGTTCTTCATATAGAGAGTCTCATATGTTGTCACTTTCGTATACTAGTGGGAATTTTACATCATAGAAATTGGCTTGTATATTCCAATGATGGGCTTCCTAAAATTGCCCTAGGTCTTCGTGAGCAAGCAAGTTGGATGCACACCCACTAGTTTCTTTTGTTGAGCTTTCATACATTTATATCTCTAGTGCATCTGTTGCATGGCGATCCCTACTCACTCACATTGATATCTATTGATGGGCATCTCCATAGCCCATTGATACGCCTAGTTGATGTGAGACTATCTTCCCCTCCTTTTTGTCTCTTCCACAACCACCATTCTATTCCACCTATAGTGCTATATCCATGGCTCATGCTCATGTATTGCGTGAAAATTGAAAAAGTTTTGAAAAAGTTAGAGTATGAAACAATTGCTTGGCTTGTCATCGGGGTTGTGCATGATTTAAATACTTTGTGTGGTGAAGATAGAGCATAGCCAGGCTATATAATTTTGTAGGGATAACTTTCTTTCGCCATGTTATTTTGAGAAGACATAATTGCTTTGTTAGTATGCTTGAAGTATTATTATTTTTATGTCAATATAAACTTTTGTCTTGAATCTTTCTAATCTGAATATTCATACCACAATTAAGAATATTTGCATTGAAATTATGCCAAGTAGCACTCCGCATCAAAATTTATCTTTTTATCATTTACCTACTCGAGGACGAGCAGGAATTAAGCTTGGGGATGCCTGATACGTCTCCAATGTATCTATAATTTTTGATTGCTCCATGCTATATTATCTACTGTTTTTGACTATATTGGGCTTTATTTTCCACTTTTATATTATTTTTGGGACTAACCTATTAACCGGAGGCCCAGCCCAGAATTGCTGTTTTTTGCTTATTTCAGTGTGTCGGAGAAACAGAATATCAAACGGAGTCCAAACGGAATAAAAATCTTCAGGAACATGATTTTCTCACTAAACGTGATCCAGGAGACTTGGACCCTACCCCTAGGGCGCGCCCCCTGCCTGGTGGGCCCCTCGGTGCTCCACCGACGTACTCCTTCCTCCTATATATACCTACGTACCCCCAAACGATCAGAAGAGGAGCCAAAAACCTAATTCCACCGCCGCAACTTTCTGTATCCATGAGATCCCATCTTGGGGCCTGTTCCGGAGCTCCACCGGAAGAGGGCCGTCATCACGGAGGGCTTCTACATCATCCTAGCCTCTCCGATGAAGTGTGAGTAGTTTACCTCAGACCTTCGGGTCCATAGTGAGTAGTTAGATGGCTTCTTCTCTCTCTTTTAATCTCAATACAAAGTTCTCCCCCTCTCTTGTAGAGATCTATTCGATGTAATCTTCTTTTTGCGGTGTGTTTGTTGAGACCGATGAATTGTGGGTTTATGATCAAGTCTATCTATGAATAATATTTGAATCTTCTCTGAATTCTTTTATGCATGATTGGTTTTCTTTGCAAGTCTCTTCGAATTATCCGTTTGGTTTGGCCAACTGGATTGGTTGTTCTTGCCATGGGAGAAGTGCTTATGTCACATCCCTGTGTTAGTCATGCATTAGGATTGGTTGAGCATTTGCATCATGTTTAAATTCCCAGAAAACTGAAATGGGGATGACAGAACCCCCAGCCCCCCTGGAACAACTAGGGTTTACTAAAAAAAAATTCAATGAACCTGAAATGCCCTTCTAAAAAGCCCACCCTTTTTGTTTTGGGTTAAAACCTTTGACAAAAATGGTGCAAATTTTTCTAGGACATCTTAATGTCATTGGATTAATTCTTAGTATTTGCGTTTGGGCATGTAAATGCTATAAAATATTTTAAATGCTCAAATAATCATAAACTAAAATGTTGGCTGTTGGATATATTCTAAGCAGTAGCCATGATTTAATTTATAATGTTAGGAAATGCCCTTGCATTTTTAAAAAGCCCTGAAGTTATAGAAATAATAGAATAAATGAAAAACAGAAAAAGAGAGAGAGAGAGCAGAGACTTATCTGTTGCCCTGGCCTGGCCCAGCTCGGCCCAGCCCACTGGCCACTGCCAGTCATCCTCCTCCTCCTCTCGCTAGGAGGACGAGAGGCGCGTGGCCGGCGCCCGCAGCCACACGCCGGCCACCGCCTGCTTCTGCCGACGTCCGGACGCCGTCTACGAGTGCCACGCAGACCCCCTGGACCCCTCGACCGGTCCACTCTCCCCCTGCCTCGCCTCTCTCACTCTCTCTCCCGAAGCAGGGCGAAGCCGTCGCCGCCGTTCGTCGCCACCGTGACCACCGTGCTCCCCCCGCCTCACTGACCCGTCCAAAAGCCCCGCCTCGTCGCCCTCGTCCTCTCCGCTGAGCCACGCCACCCCGGACACCCCCAAACGTCATCACCACGGTCGTCTTCTACCTCGAGCAAACGAGATCACCGGCAATGCCCAGACGTGTTCTGCAACCGCCGTGAGCTCCTCTACCGAACCCCTCGCTCCCCGCCGTCTATTTCCTCCTCTAGCCTTACTAACCACCGCGGCCGAAGCTCGCGGCCACCGTGCCTCGTCGCCGTCGTGGCTAGAGCCAAAGTGGCTCGCAGCCAAGCACACCTCTGCGCTCAGCACGGCTCCAGGAGCCCGTAGCACCCACCAGCTCCTCCTGCCTTGCACCATAGCACCGAACCCGTTGTAGCCCGAGCCCCGGCCGCCGCCACGAGCTCGACTCCGGCAAGCTCACTCCACCACAGCCTTCCTCGCTTGCTCTATTGGATGCGGATGAGTGCCAGCTTCACGCCAAGCCAAACCGCCACTCGTTTCATCGCATGTGCTGTATTTCTGAGCCGCGCTGCCGTCTCGGTCCTCGCCGGCGTCATGTCGCCGGTGGGTTTGACCCATTTGACCATGCGGGCACCGCCCCCTTGTCAAACCTAGATTAGGAATTAAACTAACACTAATTTAGTTAGGTTAGCCACTGACATGTGGGCCCCGGCCCCACTGACATTTTAGTTAGACTTAATTTAAGGTTAATCAACCATATTAATTAGCTGGGTCAATGACATATGGGACCCACTGCTCAGGTTTGACCTGGACCATCCCAGTTGACTACTGATGTCACACTGACGTAGTGTTGACGCAATTATTCATTTCCTGGATTTATTTTTATATAGGAAATTCCAGAAAATAGCCAAAACTTCTAAAAAACATAGAAAATCAACCATAGCTCCAAATCAACCAATTTATATATTAAAAATGGTCAGAAAAATTCAATCTATCCATCTGTAATGGTTTCATGCATGACAAAACAAGATAACCTTGCTGTTTAAGCAAAATAAGATAATGCACTAATAAGGCTATGTTAAATGAACTAACATTTGAATCTTTGATTCAAATGGGTTCATTCCTTTCTGTTTTAGCTTGCATTAGGCCAAGATACATTCATTTTGCCATGTCATAGCATGCATCATAGTGTTGCATATTGTCATGTGTTGATTATGTTCGGTGTGTCTTTCGTGGTAGGTTCTGCCTCCGAGGATAACCCCGAGTATCCGTCTGAAGGGCAGTACCCTACTACCACTACATCAGGCAAGCAACCCATTGATCATTCCGATACAAACCCATGTTCTCGCTTCTGATCTTGTTTACTACATTAAGACGACGCGATTCAAACTGTTGTGTGCTACGGTAGTTGAACCCTTATCCTCTGCATGACCTGTCATTATCACAGTAACTAGATGAAACCCACTAGCATGTGTAGGAGTTGATTGAGCCATGTATGTGATTCCTACCTTGCTATGCCTGCTATGCTTAGAGTTGTGTCAGGTCTGGTTCATCTTGGTGATGGGCTAGATTGAAATGATTATGTCGGTAATGTGAGGGATGTGTTGCACATGTTTTGGTAAAGGTATCGATGAGAGGCCATGTAGGAGTACATGGTGGGTTGTTTCATTGAGGCCGTCCCTAAGAAATGAGATCTGTATGTGTGATTTAAGATTCAGTTACTACCATACATTGGGCCCGAAACTAGTCTAGTGCTTCCTGAGCGAGAGTAGTCCGCTACAGCCCGGTTCACCAGAGTCCAGCTAGCCCAGCACTACTGCTGTGGACACTTGACTGGCCGGCTTGTGTTTCACTTCGTTCCTATGTCTGTCCCTTTGGGGAAATGTCACGCGGTGACATCCAGAATCCTGCCTAGCCTGCTACAGCCCGGGTTCCCCGGAGTCCTGTTATCCCAGTGCTACAGCCCGGATTCACTCGCTCATGACTGACATGCTCGATGTGATTCTTGTATGCCTGTCTCCATAGGTCTGCGCCGTTTTGGGTTCACGACTAGCCATGTCGGCCCGGGTTCTCTGTCATATGGATCCTAGCGACACTATCATATATGTGAGCCAAAAGGCGCAAACGGTCCTGGGCCATGGTAAGGCGACACCCGTGGGGATACCGTGCGTGAGGCCGCAATGTGATATGAGGTGTTACCGGCTAGATCGATGTGACTTGGAATCGGGGTCCTGACAGCTTAGCTTTGGGTTCGATCTTGCGGTGTCCTTTCCCAGTGACAGAAGGGGCAGCAAGGCACATATTGCATCGTTGCCATCGAGGATAACAAGATGGGGTTCATTTCATATTGCATGAATTTATCTCTCTACGTCATGTCTTCTTGCTTAAGGTGTTACTCTGTTTTTAACGTAATACTCTAGATGCATGCTGGATAGCGGTCGATAAGTGGACTAATAGTAGTAGATACAGAATCCTTTCGGTCTACTTGTCACGGACGTGATGCCTATATACATGATCATGCCTAGATATTCTCATAAATATGCTCAATTCTCTCAATTGCTCAACAGTAATTTGTTCACCCACCGTAGAATACTTATGCTCTTGAGAGAAGCCACTAGTGAAACCTATGGCCCCGGTTCTATTCTCATCATATCAATCTCCATAACTTTAATCTTAATTTGCTTTTTTACTTTGCCTTACTTTTTACTTTGCATCTTTATATCAAAAATACCAAAAATATTATATCAATCAGATCTCAATCTCGTAAGTGACCGTGAAGGGATTGACAACCCCTAATCGCGTTATTTGCGAGTAGCTATCGTTTTGTGCAGGTACGAGGGACTTGAGCGTGGCCTCCTACTGGATTGATACCTTGGTTCTCAAAATCTGAGGGAAATACTTATGCTACTCTTCTGCATCATCCTTTCCTCTTCGGGGAAAACCAACACAAGCTCAAGACGTAGCAAACTGCAAGGTCCAAGCCAAGTTCGACGAGTTGTTCTTATCCCCCATCCTAGATCAGCTCGAGGACCTCAGGATTGAAGCTGGACGATGTCACTCTCTGTCGCCGTCCGCGCTCCACCTCACGCCAACACTGTGCCGCACTAGCTTCAGCTCCTGCTATTCTCCCCAGATTAATGTCACGCCTGCACTTATTCTCCCCCAACTCAAGCAGCTCGACCTCTTTGATGTTGGCCTCTCGAAGAAGTCTATGGAGCACCTGCTCCACAGCTGTACTACGCTCGAGTACCGATGTTGCTTGAAGCTACGTTGGTATTTCCCCAAAGATCAAGGGATGATGCAGCACATCGGCGGTAGGTACTTCCCTTAGATGTGAAACCAAGGTTATCGAACCAGTAGGAGAACCTATCAACACAACATAAACAACCCCTGCACACAAATATAAAATCTTCGAAACCCGATGTGTTAAAGGGACTGTCAATCCCTTTCGGGTAACGGTGCCAGAAATTGGTGCCTGGCGGGAAAAAGTTGTAATAGATTGGATAAATAGATCGCAAATAAAATAAAGTGTAGCAAACTATTTTTGGGTTTTTGGATTAATAGATCTGAAAATAAAACCAAATAAAAGTGGGACAAATGCATTTTTACCCCTAGTTGGTTCCTACCCACGGGTTTTGCCCTTACTTTTTGAGCTTGCTCAATTTTGCCCTTACTTTTTCCGTCGAGGTCCCTCGAATGCCCTTTGACCATTTGACCAAAACTTTGAAAATTCATAACTAATTCATATTAACTCAGAAAAATGCAAATAAAATATCAAAATGTCCAGATAAACATTACCTTTATGTGCATATCATTTGCATTCAGGAGAAAAGCGCCCTTTAAACAACCTGAGGTAATTAATGTTATTAACATTATTAAAATAAAAAGGTATAAACAATATTTTTTTTTCATGAATAAAAATTACATGCATATGTAGGTGATGTTTTCTGAACATCCAGATATCTTATTTGCTTTTTTCTGAGTTCATATCATCTTGTTGTGAATGTTCTAACGACTTTGACAATTATTTGGAAACTTCATAACAAATTGATATGAACTCAGAAAAATGGAAATACGATATCAGGATGCTCATGAAACATCACCTACATTTGCTTGTAATTTTTATTCATGAAAAAAATATTGTTTATACCTTTTTATTTTTAATAATGTTAATAACATTAATTACCTCAGGTAGTTTAAAGGGTGCTTTTGTCCTGAATGCAAATGATATGCACATAAAGGTAATGTTTATCTGAACATTTTGATATCTTATTTGCATTTTTCTGAGTTCATATGAATTAGTTATGAATTTTCAAAGTTTTGGTCAAATGGTCAAAGGGCATTCAAGGGACCTCGATGGGAAAAGTAAGGGCAAAACTGAGCAAGCTCAAAAAGTAAGGGCAAAACCCGTGGGTAGGAACCAACTAGGGGAAAAAATGCAATTGTCCCAATAAAAGTAGATCACAAAGGAAAATAATATGAGAAAGAGACACGGGAGCTGTAGATTTCACTAGTGGCTTCTCTCGAGAAAAATAGCAAAGCGGTGGGTGTACAAATTATTGTTGGGCACTTGATAGAACGTCAAATAATCATGACGATATCCAGGCAATGATCCTTACATAGGCATCATGTCCAAGATTAGTAGACCGACTCCTGCCTGCATCTACTACTATTACTCCGCACATCGATAGCTATCCAGCATGCATCTAGTATATTAAGTTTATGGAGAAACGGAGTAATGCAATAAGAATGATGACACGATGTAGACAAGATCTATCTATGTAGAGATAGACCCCATTATTTTATCCATAGTAGGAATGATACATATGTGTTGGTTCCCTTTCTGTCACTGGGATCAAGCACCGTAAGATCGAACCCACTACAAAGCACCTCTTCCCATTGCAAGATAACTAGATCAAGTTAGCCCAACAAAAACCAAATATCGAAGAATAAATACAAGGCTATAAGAGATAATGCATAAAAGAGATCAAAGAAACTCAAATACTTTCATGGATATAAAAAGATAGATCTGATCATAAACTCAAAGTTCATCGATCCTAACAAACACACCGCAAAAGAGTTACGTCATATGGATCTCCAAGAGACCATTGTATTAAGAATCAAGAGAGAGAGAGAGAGAGAGATATGAAGCCATCTAGCTACTAACTATGGACCCGAAGGTCTACAAAGAACTACTCATGCATCATCGGAGAGGCACCAATGGAGGTGGTGAGCCCCATCCGAGATGGTGTCTAGATTGGATCTGGTGGTTCTAGACACTGCGGCAATTGGATCAATATTTCGTCGACTCCCCTGTGTTTTTGGGAATATTGGGTATTTATAGAGCAAAGAGGTGGTCCCCGGGGCACCCGAGGTGGGCACAACCCACCAGGGCGCGCCTAGGCCTCTTGGCGCGCCCTGGTGGGTTCTGCCTCCCTCGAGGCACCCCCAGGCGCAGCCAGGGCCCGTTGTGTTCCTTTTGGCCCATAAAAATTCTCCGTATAGTTTCATGGCATTTGGACTCGATTTGATATTGATTTTCTGTGATGTAAAAACATGGAAAAAATAGCAACTGGCACTTGGCAATATGTCAATAGGTTAGTACTAAAAATGATATATAATGACTATAAAATGATTATAAAACATCCAAGATTGATAATATAACATCATGGAACAATCAAAAATTATAGATACGTTGGAGACGTATTAGCATCCCCAAGCTTAACTCCTACTCGTCCTCGAGTAGGGAAGTGATAAAATAGAATTTTTGATGTGGAATGCTGCCTAACATGTCATATCATATTTATTTCTTTATAGCATGGAAATTTGGACTTTTATATTTCTCAAAGCAATAGTCTAGTTTTGACATGATAATTTAAATACTCAAGCATATCAACAAGCAACCATGTCTTTCAAAATATAAACGCTAAAATAAGCTATCCGCAGCCCATCATGCTCAACCATTGATCCATTTATGAAACAAACTCGCATATTAGCTATGTCCAATACTCAAGTACGATCATATTGCCTCCTAGTTTGTGCTTTTGTAAGAGAAGATGGAGACTCAAATTCAAAATTAAAATTGCATAAAGCAAAATATAGGCCCATCGTAGAGGGAAGTAGGGATTTCTAGAGTGCTAGAGCTCAAAGAGAAAAAACATAGAGATAAAAACATTCTGGGAGGTGTATCCATCCCACCAACGAAAATGCTTGGAGTTCCCAATACTTTCCATGCTTAGATATATCATAGGCGGTTCCCAAACAGAAAATAAAGTTTATTCCCTTTTCCACCATACTTTCACTTTCCATGACTAACCGTATCCACGGGTGCCCTCCATTCCAACACTTTCCAAGGAATTTATTATTTGACAACATAAAATAAATTATTATTTTTTTGCATTTCGAGACTAGGCATCCCTCATGCCTTTGCCTTACTCTCGTGCAATGACAAGTGAATAAACACTCATCTTGAGAATAACACATCTAGCATTGAAAATATTAGCCACCCCTCACCGCTCCACGAGCGAAACAAACACACAAAAGAGAAGTTTATTTTTGAAAATTAGAGATGGCACATGCAAATGTGCTTAGAACGAAAAAATAATACCGCATATAGGTAGATATAGTGGACTGATGTGGCAAAACTAGGTTAAAGGTTTTTGGATGCACAAGTAGTGATCATACTTAGTGCAAAATGAAGGCTAGCAAAAGATTGGGAAGCGACCAACCAAGAAACAAATAATCTCATAAGCGAGCATTAAGCATAACTAACACCGAATAATGCACCATAAGTAGCATATAATTTCATTGCATAATTATTGACTTTCGTGCTTGCATAGGGAATCACAAACCTTAAGACCAATATTCTTACAAAAGCATAATTACTCATCAAGATGACTCACATATCACATCATCATATCTCAAAACTATTACTAAGAATCAAGTTTATTTTATCCAATGATCTTCATGAAAGTTTTTATTATATCCTTCTTGGATATCTATCACTTTCGGACTAATTTTCATGTGTTGCTTTTGACAAGCTCAAACAAATATAAGTGAAGATCATGAGCATAATATTTCTTTCTCTCAAATTAATTTAAGTGAGAGCAAGAGAGAATTTCTTGAAAAATTTACTAACTCTCAAATAAATCTAAGTGAAGAAAGAGAGCATTTCTTTAACAAAATACTAAAGCACACCATGCTCAAAAAGATATAAGTGAAGCACTATAGCAAGTCCATAGCTCATAAAATTTTGAAGTGAAGCAAAGAGAGCAATTCTAACAAGTCATGACATAATTTTGGCTCTCTCAAATAGGAGTGTACAACAAGGGATCAACACTTAAAACACAAAATAAAACAAGCAAAAACTCATATCATACAAGAAGATCCAAGCAAAACACATAGTATGTGACAAATAAAAATATGGCTTCGAGTAAAATACCAATGGTCGTTAGAAGAAAGAGGGGATGCCACTTGGGGGCATCCCCAAAATTAGTTGGTCTCTCATTTTTGGATAATAGATTGGTATGGAGGGGCATCCCCAAGCTTAGGCTCTTCTACTCCTTATTCCTTCATCCATCGTAAGGTAACCCAAAACTTGAAAACTTCAATCACACAAAACTCAACAAAACCTTCGTGAGATCCCTTAGTATAAGAAAATAAATCACTACTATAAGTATTGTATCAAACCAACTCATATTTTGTTCTTGCATTATATCTACTACATTCGCACTTTCCTATGGCAAAAACTCATCAAAGAAAACCATAGAGCCATCAAAACAAGCACACAACGCAAAAGAAAAGGGAGTCTGTGAAAAACGGAATAGTCTGTAGTAATCTGACTATTTCGAATACTTCTGAAACTCCAAAAATTCTGAAAAATTAGGATGGCCTAAGCAATTTGTATATTCATCCACTGCAAAAGGAATGGGTATTTTATCACTCCATGGTTAAAAATTAGAATTATTTTCGTGAGCGCAAAAGTTTCTGTTTTTTCAGCAAGATTAAGGAACTATGACCCAATAAGATCCTAAAGGCTTTACTTGGCACAAACACTAATTAAAACACAGAAAATTCAATCATAATAGTAGCATAATTTTGCTAACACTCAAGAACAGAAAGCAAAAGGCAAAAATAAATTTTATTCATTGGGTTGCCTCCCAACGAGCGCTATCATTCTACGCCCCTAGCTAAGCATAAGATTTTATTGATGCTCACATGAAAGATAATAATTGAAACACAAAGAGAGCATCATAAAACATGTGACAAACACATTTAAGTCTAACATACTTCCTATGCATAGGAAATTTATAAGCAAACAAATTATCATGACAAGAAGTATCTAACATATGCAAAGGAAAGAAATAAAACATTGACAATCTCAACATAACGAGACGAAATTTAATAACATGAAAATTTCTACAACTATATTTACCTATCTCATAATAATTACATGTGGGATCATATTCAAATTTAGAAATATAACTATCACATAAAATATTCTCTTCATGATCCACATGCATGCAAAGTTGACACTCTTCCAAAATTGTGGGATTATCATCAAATAAAGTCATGACCTCTCCAAGCCCACTTTTGTCAAAATTTTTATAAGATTGTACATACTCCAAAGTAGTGAGATCACTATTACCTAGAGTTGACACTCTTCCAAACCCACTTTCGATATTATTGCAAACATATTCATCATGAGGATTAAAATAATTTTTCAAGATCATAATAAGAATCACCCCAATCATGAGCATTGCAATAAGTAATGGACATATCAAAATTAGCATCCCCAAGCTTGGGGTTTTGCATATTATTAGCACAATTGACATTAATAGAATTTATAGTAAAATCATTGCAATCATGCTTTTCATCCAAGGAGCTATCATGAATCACTTCATAAATTTCTTCATCAGAATTTTCAGATTCACGAATCTCAAGCAAAATTTCATAAAGATAATCAAGTGCACTCAACTCACTAGCAATTGGTTCAACATAATCAGATCTTTTGAAAAGATTAGCAAGTGGATGAGGATCCATATCAATAGATTTTTAATAAGCGAAGATGCAAGCAAATAGAGGCACATGGTAACACAAGCAAAGGTAGCGAACAAGATTGCATACAAAAACATATCTGATGAGAAACGGTGAATGAAAAAGAGGGGCGAATAAAATGGCAAATTTTTGTGAAGTGGGGGAGAGAAAAATGAGAGGCAAATGGAAAATAATGTAAATTGCGAGGAGATGAGATTTGTGATTAGGAACCTGGTATATGTTGAAGATTCTCCCTAGCAACGGCGCCAGAAATTCCTTTTGATGTCGCTTGAAGCTACGTCGGTATTTCCCCAAAGAGGGATGATGCAGCACAACGGCGGTAGGTATTTCCCTTAGATATGAAACCAAGGTTATCGAACCAGTAGGAGAACCAAGCGACACAACGTAAACAACCCCTGCACATAGATAACAAATCCTCGCAACCCGACGTGTTAAAGGGGTTGTCAATCCCTTTCGAGTAACAGTGCCAGAAATTTGTGCGTGACGGGAAAAGGTTGTAATAGATTGGATAAATAGATCACAAATAAAATAAAGTGCGGCAAAGTATTAATAGATCGGAAAATAAAAGCAAATAAAAGTAGATCGTAAAGGCATATAACATGAGAAAGAGACCTGGGGGCCGTTGATTTCACTAATGGCTTCGCTCGAGAAAAATAGCAAAGCGGTGGATAAAGAAATTACCGTTGGGCAATTCATAGAACTTAAAATACTCTCATGACGATATCTAGGCAATGATCATTACATAGGAATCATGTCCAAGATTAGTAGACGGACTCCTGCCTGAATCTACTACTATTACTCCACACATCGACCGCTATCCAGCATGCATCTAGTGTATTAAGTTCATGGAGAAACAGAGTAATGCAATAAGAATGATGACATGATGAAGAAAAGATCTATCTATGTAGATATAGACCCCATTTTATCCTTAGTAGCAACAATACATACGTGTCGGTTCCCTTTCTATCACTGGGATCAAGAACTGTAAGATCGAACCCACTACAAAGCACCTCTTCCCATTGCAAGATAAATAGATCAAGTTGGCCAAAAAACCCAAATATCGAAGAAGAAATATGAGGCTATAAGAGATCATGCATAAAAGAGATCAAAGAAACTCAAATAATTTCATAGATATAAAAAGATAGATCTGACCATAAATTCAAAGTTCATCGATCCCAACAAACACACCACAAAAAGAGTTACATCATATGGATCTCCAAGAGACCATTGTATTGAGAATCAAGAGAGAGAGAGAGAGAGAGAGAGAGATGAAGCCATCTAGCTACTAACTACAGACCCGAAGGTCTACAAAGAACTACTAACGCATCATCGGAGAGGCAACAACGTAGCTCAATTTTTTTTGTAATTTTCCCAAATTACGATGACAAGTGTAGTGTTCAAAACTGCATCTATGCACTGCACCGGAAGAAATGTTTTTTGTATTTTTTTCTCACGTGATCACCTGCATCATTTTTTTGTTGTACTACTAGTAGCTTAGGATAGTCATAGTGGCATGTAACTTAGACTAGTAACTCTATGGTTAACCTAAGAGCAAGTACTACGTCTGTCCTGGTTTACTCTTCCTATTTTGTAGTATAAAAATTTGACCATAGATTTAATTGACAAAATGTTAATGCATGCCACTAAATATTATATCGTTGGATTCATATTTGAACATAATTTCAAATGGTATAATTTTTGGTAACATGCATTGGCATTTTCTTAGGTAAATCTATGGTCAAAATTTTACACTAAATACGAGGTAGTACAAAAGTGGGCTGTAACGACCCTCCACTATGTAGGCCAAAGCACGTGCCAAATTCACTTGTGATGCATTTGGCATCGATGCCCCTCCATTGCTCACCTGGTGCCCCAATCTGGATCACCAACTTTCCTCCGGTGGCAAATTAACTCACGCAATGAAAAAACACTTGTGTGGGAGAGCGAGAGGACTGAGACAATAAAAAAACACTTGTTTGGGAGAGTAAGAGGCTGGTGTAGTTGGTTTGATTGATTTGTTTATACAATTAGATCTGTGTGCACAATGGTGCCAACTCTCTCACATCGCTAGAGCGGTGCCAAAATCTTTTGACATTAATGCGTATTATGTGGCATACTTTTGAGAAATATGGCATCGGCCACATAGTGGAAGGCAACAAATTCCCAAGCTCTTCACGTGCTCCTAGGTAAATGAGAGGAAAGAGAAAGAGAGAGAGAGAGAGAGAGAGAGTGAAAAAATATCACTAGCCAGCCAACCCTATCGTCTGAGTGAATGATATTGGTACTTATTGATGACACGATAATCTTATACAGCCAGCTGCTCTAATATGTTTTCTTCTTTTGCAGATAAAAAAGACCCAAAAGTAAAAAATGTGCTGCACTATAACAATCTCATCGAATGCCTTGACCTCCATCTTACAAAAATTGATTTGATAGACTACCGAGGCAGCACATCTGAGATTAAATTGGCCAGGTTCTCTGTTCTGGAGGCAAGTGTGCTCAAGGTAATGAGGTTTGGCATTCTCTGGCGCAACAATGAATGGCGCGCTAATCACCGCAAGCATCTAAGCCTAAATGACAGAGTCTCCACAGAAGATGAATTTGTTTTCGAAACACCAAGTCGCCAGAGACTCAAAAAATTATTTGCCCATTAGTGACTTGTCAGGGTTGTGGATTTTAATTTGTACGATAATGTTACATCCACCTAAACTAACGAAAGTTCTTACGCAAACTTCCTAATAATTCCCTCTTCATAGGTGCAGCATTACTCCTAACATTTGTAATAACAGTTTGAAACTTGTAATATTGTCGTGTCCTATTCCTGCGTTTTCAAAATCCTGCGAACCAAAGAGGTCCTAAGTTGGTGATGATGGTGTGCCTGACATCTTTCACCAATGCCCGCACTTGTTCCCTATTTACAAACAACTCCTTGTCTCTCACAATCAACCTTATCTCCTCCCCACCACACCTAGAAGGCCATGGAACAATCTGGCACGATGGCCGCTTTTGGCGCCGTTCCCCCCTATCTTGGTGTTCTGTGCAATGCACGGACATAATACTTGTATAAGAAAAGAGTAGACATACTCATGGCAACGCACGGGAAATTATGCCGAACACGACTAGTTGTAAGAAGGCTAGCTCTACAGCCATGATGATAGTGACTTCACAGGGTGAGGCTGACTTTGGTATGCCGAACACGGCGCCTACACTCAGGTGTCATCTCTGGCATAGGGTCTTGTCACTTCACTGTGAGGAGTAATTTGACCAACGGGTAGTACAGTACTAGTACTACATTTGTAGTACTACAACTAGTATAGCACCACCGTCTGGATTTAGTAGTACTACCACGTCCATCTGGATTTAGTATTTGACTAGCAATATCTAGTAATGCATGTCACAAAAAATATACTACTCCCTCTGTAAATAAATACGTGGAGTATTGTTTTATTAGGTTTTGACCGTAGTTCCCGATGATATTATACACTCTCCCTTCCGGTAGGTGGCTCAAATCTGAAGTCTCATCAATCAGACTACTATTGTACTCACCGAGCGCTCAGCTTGGTAAGCTACCAACAAAAAGTTGCAATCAAGGACTACTATTGTACTCCATCCGTACTGGTGCATTAGTCACCTATGAAAACCAAATAATCAAAAAACTTTTAGGCGCGGTGCATTAACTACCCACCTCGTTCCCTGTTTTTCGCCACAAAAAAAGAAATCACCCAATAGGAGATGTGGGATGTGTATGCATTCAATGACTTGAGACTATAGCACATCATTTTTGGTTACACGAATTAAAATCTTATTAGTTAAATCAAAGGTCAAAACTTGGCGCAAAATGCAAAGGCGACCAATAAACCAGTAAACATCAAAGTTCTCTCGTTTTGCCCCAACTTGGTCTCAGTGAGATGACTATACTACACCTGTACAGAGGGAGGGCCGAGGAGTAGATGGCCAAAACACACGTTAATGCAACACAGTCTGCACTTCTCGTATAAAGGCTCCCTACCAGTCCAATCTACGAAATCCTATGCACCTATGCGCCCTAACCAAGGGCATGAGTGATCACTCCAATCACAAGATCAGTTGACTAGAAGCTTGACCCATGGAGGCGATGAGCACGAGCATCAGCCGACTGTGCCAGATGGTCCACGACGCCAGCCTGTGGCCTGGTGCCGAGGAACGTCTCCAGGTCATGCTTGAGGCCGCCAGAGCAAGAGGCCTCTTGGATGAAAACTTCGTCTCCTTGTTCGACGAGGTCCTCGTTAGCTTCCTCAACAAGTTCATTGTCGTCAAGAAGCTCGCGGACAACCTTGACGTATGCCTCCAGCACATGCGCCAAGGCTCAGCAATGCCCGCCACCCTCAACGGCCTCTATGGTGACAACCTCTTCGACGCACTGGTGGCCCTGCGACTGCATGCTGTCGCGCCGAAGAATGTCCACCTCGAGGTCACGCTTGCCGCACAGTGCCTGGTGCAGGAAGACACGATCGACATAATCACCCACGTCCACGCGCAAATCATCCACAAGGACTACTACATGCAAGAGGAGGACGATTGGACGCTGACCTTCTTGGACCGCGGGGCAACATTTGACGGCATTGTTTAGAAGCACGTTGAGCTCGCCGCCAACACGGCTGCTGCTCACACGTCGGTTGGTGACCCGGTGCACTAGGGCGTGAGGATGTCGTTGATGGATCCGTATGTATCTTTATCTTTCTGTCAAATCCATGTAGTGGTATATTGTACTACTAGTAATTATCTTACCTTCCGCATCAACTTCTGTCATAGCCCCAGTTTATGCCTTGCCTGCCTTTGCTTTTGCATCCATGCATCATGTTTAAATTTCATGAAACTTGAAATGGGGATTGTTGAAACCCTAGCACCAAATGAATTCAACTAGGTTCAATAAAAATATTTTCAATAATCCCAAATGCCCTTCAGAAAAGTTCATGATTCTTGTTAAAGGTGAAAACCTCTGCCAAAAGTCATGCACATATTTCTAGGCCATTCTAGAATTTTGAATTAAATCTTATTGTATTTGCAATTGGGCATTTAAATGCTATATATTATTTTAAGTGCTCAATTAATTCTGAACTAAAGCAAGGGCTGTTAGGAACAATCCAAACAGAGCCCACAATTATCTTCAGGATTTTTCAAAACATTTTGGTATTTTTAATAAAGCTTAGAAGTTGCAGAAAATTAGAAAAACAAAAACAGAAAGCAAAGAGAAGAGACTCACCTGGCTTACCTGTCGCAGCCCAGCTCGCCAGCCCACCAGGGGTAGCCTCGTCTTCTACCTCTTGCCACTAGGCAGAGTAGAAGCTGGGCACGGCGCACGCGTGCGCCACCTCCACCCTGCTCGCCTGCCTCTTCGACGGCCTAGACGCCTCTGGTGTTGCCACGCAGACCCCCTGGAACCCCCTCGCACTCTCCCTCGCTCCTCCCCCTCCTCCGTTTCTCTTACGCGCGGCCGCCAAGCGCAGCCGTCGCCGCTGACGAGCACCGCCATGCCACAGCCACTGCCTCACCTCGCCGATGCGCTCAGAGGCTCCGCCTCGACCCCCTCTTCCTCCTCACCAAGCCACGCCCCACGGGAGCCCCTACAACAACGCCATCAGCTCCGTCTTCTTCCTCAGACTTCGGCGATCGTCGTCGCCCCTCCGCCGTCTCCAGAGCTTCCCCGAGATGCCGACACATCCATGCGATGCACTGTGAGACTCTGAACTGTTTCCCCCTACTCCCATGCGCTAATTCGAGCTCTAGCTCTCATTTCCGTCTAGACCAAGACCTCGCCGGCGCCGGCCAAGTCGCCGTCGTCGTTTTGGCTGGCCTCCGTCCAAACCAAGCACATCACCTCACTCAGTACACCCCCCAGGAGCATGTTTCACCCACCAGCTCCTCCTCCCGTGCACCACAACGCCAAACCCGCAGGTGCCCGAATGCCGACCGCCACCACGAGCTCGACTCTGGCAAGCTCGTTCCACCCCGCGCCTCCCGCGTGCCTCCCCTGGATGCGTGCGAGTAAGGGAAACCCTCTGGTGCCCTTGGCTTGGCCCAAAACCGCCCGTAGCGCCACTCCGATGATCTTCCGACACAGTTTTGGTCTCTGCCGGCAGAACTCCGGTGAAGCCGACGTGGCGCTCTCATTAGCCACTGATGACGCCCTAACTAACCCACCTGGCTCACTGACACCTGGGCCCCATGCTCTAAATAATCTAGGTTTTATTTCAGTTTAGATTAGTTTATAATCACCCGGGACCCACCAGTCAGAGTTGACCGTGCTGACGTGGCTGTTGACCCGGCCCCACATGTATGTGACCCAGACAGCTCTGTGTCACTGACCAGTGGACCCCACTGGTCACATTTGACCTGGCCGACCCAGTTGACCCGCTGACGTCACACCTATGTCATGCTGACGCATTAATTCAATTACTGGAATTATTCTTATACAGGAAATTCCACAAAATAGTACAAACTTCCAAAAATCATAGAAAATAATCTATAACTCAGAATGAAATAAATTATATATGAAAAATTATCATAAAAATTCAAGGAATCTATTTATGGAATTTGCATGCATGTTTGAACAACATAGGGTTGCTGTGCAGGGCAATTTGCATAATTGACATTTAAATAAGCACATATGGAGTTTGAATTTGAACCCTTGGTTCAAACCAACTTCATTTAATATGATTGCTAGTTGCATTAGCTCAATCAACAGCATATTGCCATGACATTACCATGCAACATACTTGTTGCATTGCATTGATCGTGTTCTTCTCTATTGCTGGTGTTTGTCCCCCTTCAGTAGACGACGTTTCGACGATGTGATCGATGACACCGATGAAGAACTATACTATCTTCAGAAGTGCCAGGCAAGCAAAACCCCATTGTTCATTCCGATACAAACCCACTATCTCGCTCCTGCTCTCTTTTACTGCATTAGGACAACAATGATTCAACTGTTACATGCTGCGGTAGTTGAACCCCTTTCCTTTGCATGACCAGTCATTGCCACAGTAAATTGATGAAACCCACTAGCTTGAGTAGGAGTTGTTTGAGCCTTGATGTGCCTACTCATTCATGTTTGCTTGTCATGCCTGCTATTGCTTAGAGTTGTGTCAGGTCTGATTCATCGGGAATGAATTGGAAAGTTGTGAACATGTCCTACTTTGTGTGAGCTAAGTGTGTGAACACGATTTGGTAAAGGTAGCGGTGAGAGGCCATGTAGGAGTACATGGTGGGTTGTCTCATTGAAACTGTTCTCAGGAACTGAGTTCTGCGTTTGTGATCCATGAAACAGCTACTACCACACATTGGGCCTTGAAATATGACCCCACTCGACTTACTGACCCCTCTCATCCTCTGTCTAGGAGTTGCAACTAGTTTCTGGTGTTTATAGGATATGTGTTGGCGGCCGTGCGTAGCGCTGACCCTAGGGGTGGGCTATGATGCGGTAGATACACTGTGGCCGGGTATGTCGGGCGCCCGTTTGGCGTCTCAGGACCCTGTACACATCGTGTGGGGCCGTTGAGGACACCCCAACCGGATTTCCTTGCGGATGGAACCCGAATAGGCGATAAACCTGAACTAGAGACTTGTGCGGTTAGTCAGGTCGTGGTCTACACCCACCTCGGTTTTCGCTTGAAGTCTGCCGAGCACATGTCGTGTGCAGACACTAAGTGGTGGAAACATGTGTGGCGAAGTACACCCCTGCAGCGTTATAAATGATCTATTCGAATAGCCGTGTCCGCGGTAATGGACTTCTGGGTTGCCTATAATAGTTCATAGACAAGTGAAAGTGGATACTCTAAAACTCGCAAGATAAGTGTGAGTGCTATGGATGGCCTTCTCGTAGGGAGACGGGAGCGGATCCATAGTGGTGTATTGAATGGTGAATATGTGGACTTGTGTGCGCCACCTCAAAGAGTTGCTTGTAGTCGTAGTTCAGGTTAGCCACTAAGTCAAAGCTGGCTTGCTGCAGTTAAACTCCACCACCCCCTTTATTGATACCTATGCATATGTAGATAGTTCTGATGTAAGTCTTGCTGGGTACATTTGTACTCACGTTTGCCCATTTTATGTTTTGCAGAGAGACGTCAGTCTTGCTAGTAGTTCCGTGTGGACTTCGACATTTAGCTTGATACCTCAGCTACGATCTTGTGCCCTCGGCAGGATCTGGTAGATAGTCAGGCTTCTTAGCCTTTTTCATTTGTAGATGTCTGTACTCAGACATGTTAAGCTTCCGCATGTGCTTGATTTGTATGCTATGATTGTTGGCTCATGAGACCCATGTTTGTAATATCTCGCTCCTCGGAGCCTAATGAATTAATACTTGAGTCATAGAGTTATGTTGTGATGCCATGTTGTATTTACACATATCGAGCATATTGTGTGTATGATTGAAATGCTTGGTATGTGTGGGATCCAACAATCTAGTTGTTTATCCTTGGCAGCCTTTCTTATGGGGAAATGTAGTCTAGTGTTCCTCGAGCCATAGTAGTCCGCTACAGCCCGGTTCACCGGAGTCCTGCTAGCCCAGCACTACTGCTCGGGACACTTGACTAGCCGACATGTGTTTCACTTCGTTCTTATGTCTGTCCCTTCGGGGAAATGTCACGCGATGACATCCGGAGTCCTGCCTAGCCTGCTACAGCCCGGGTTCCCTGGAGTCCTATTAGCCCAGTGCTATAGCCCGGATTCACTCGCTGATGACCGACATGCTCGATGTGATTCATGTATGCATGTCCCCATGGGTTAGAGCCGCTTTGGGTTCACGACTAGCCATGTCAGCCCGGGTTCTCTGTCATATGGATCCTAGCGACACTATCATATACGTGAGCCAAAAGGCGCAAACGGTCCCGGGCCATGGTAAGGCGACACCCGTGGGGATACCGTGCGTGAGGCCGCAATGTGATATGAGGTGTTACCGGCTAGATCTATGTGACTTGGAATTGGGGTCCTGACAACGTTGGTATCAGAGCCTGACTGCCTATAGGATTACCAAGCCAAACTGGTCGAAGTTGAGTCTTGAAATACTTTAGCTATATAAGGGAATTGATTGGGGAAGGGAATGTAAGGCTCGTTTTACTCCTTTACCTTATGTCCTTCTGATCTGAGTCAACCTCTTCTTTTCTACGGGGATTAAGAACTAGGACTTCTCATCTATCTATCTGGATGATGTGTTACTAAACCGTAGTTGCCTAAGATTGTTGGATTCAAGCCCAGTTCAGTCTCTGCTACTTCTGTGTGTTCATAGTTGGTATCGGAACCTTGATATTGTGCTTCTGAGTGGTTATGCCACCATTTTGCAGGATGTCTCGAATGATTTTGAGCATTTACAGCCGTTATGCTGTCCGAGTCATCCCAGGTTTCTAAACAATCTAATGCATTTGCAAATCCTTCCTCCAGTTCCCGATGTCCTTTTGGGCCAGTTTAAGCACACTAATCCGTCTGTTGAGGTACTCCGCTACCTCGGCATTTTTGTTGGAGCTATTATTATGACCCTAGGTGTCTAGAGTATCACCTGGTAGTCTAGCAATGCTTTGCATCCCCAGTGTGATGATTCTGGCCATCATTCTCGAAAGCATCCCGTGATGCCGTTTAGTTAGTAGGTATTCTATTCCTGGGTTCTTGGCCCAAGATTCACTCTACTTATCTCGTGTTGATAGTGTTGCTAGTTCCTTTAGGATATTAGTAACCTTGCAGCAGTCCTCGAGGTCTGTGGTATTTCCTTCTTCCAAATACCATGAACCATTAAGGCAGAAGTTCTTTGAACCAAAAGATCACAATAAGAGTGCTCTTAATGGGTTCTCCATTCAAGAATTGTGAATCTGCCATTCCTACCTTTCTGCATGGATTATCTGGAAGAAACCTGTTGAACTTGTACAACATACTAATCTATGCATCCACAACCCAGAAAATTATATGTTCCTTGAGTGGTTCCTCTTCAGTTGTATCCAGACCATCCTCTATCAGTTGATAGCCAAGAGTACGTGTGCATTCGTGTTCGTCGATGCCTAGTATTCTTGTGGATCGTCAAGCCATTCTATTTCAGAATGACTATGAGAAACAAACTCCAGTACCTCATCCATATCAAGGATTGGGTCAAAGCAGTTGTATTCCTCAGATCAAAATGCAACCCAGCTTTTGGTTCTGTTCTACCTTGGAGTGTTACCATATTTATGTCAAGAATGTCATGAAAATTGCACCACCTCTTATGAATTCTTGATGCAGTGATACTTATCGCCATCATTATTCATTCTTTGGTCCCGTTTTGTTGTAACCGGAATGCCGACAAGTGAACTGTGATGTGTGAAATAAATACTCCTAGCAACCTCGTTGCTTGGTAGTAAATGGATAATACTCTCATTTTAGCGTGCTGGTTATAGAATCATCATCCTAAGATTGATTGTGCTACCTAGTCCGTATTTCCTGGTGCACACTTCGATCAATGAGTTAGGATTGTGTCAATCCCTCGCTCTCTTGATCATATTGTCTTGCCCTGAAAAGCAAGATTGTGCTCGAGCTAAGTAACATATCGGCGGTTTGTGATTTTCCGAATATCTTCTCGGGAGTATTACCAGGTTGTTCCCTGATTGCTATGTTGAGTTCGTGATCATGTTGGTTTTTCTCTAAACCATCCGTTCTCCAAGAATCTGTGTTGGATACCCCCGAGCTAGTTGTTTAAGCTAAACAACAACTTGGAGAGTTGGAAGATGGAAGCTTGTCTGACTTAGTTCATCACTAAGGGATATCCTTGTGTGTGTGTGTGTGTGTGTGTGTGTGTTGAAGAAAGATGATATCTCCATCGATTGGTCCTCGTGATCAGTTGTTGGATCTATTGCCTTGACAAAACATTGACTTGAGTATGGGCTATCGTCAAGTCAAACCAGAGCCAACGATGTTCATAATGTTGTCTTACTCGTGGTTGACCCCTCGAGCATACATCATTACATCTTTTGGTCTGACCAATACTATCACCGTGTTCACATGATGGTGGAAGTCCAATGATATGGAAATTCGGATGAGTTGCTGTTGAGCCCATTAGCAGCATTCTGTCTCCCCCCATGACTCATGTTGAACATCAACTTAGTGTTGGAAACTTGTGTAAGCGTTTCTTCGTGTTTCGTTCATGAAGCATATGTTTGGATGAAAGTAGTGACTTCCTCTAATTCATCGGCATATATTGCAAGTTGCCGCCGTGAATTTGGGAAAGCTTGTTTTGCTTCCTCTGGAATCATCCCAAGTCGTTCATGCATATGTGCGAATTATCCTGTGGTTTGGAGACTTGCAACCTTCATTCCATATGTTCCCTAGCACCCCAAGCCACTGATTGACTTGTTCAAGGAAAAGAAGTCTAGCGCGCGTAAGGAATTCGAAATCCTTGATGATGGATCCTAACCCGAACTCGATAGTGTTTTATTATAAGACTACTATGTGGTCATGCTTGTCTGGGACAGCGTGTTCACATGCTTGTAGCAGAACCAGCTCATGTTTTGGAGCTTACTACCGTAGTTCATTCCCCGGGAATCTCGGAACGTCATCTCATCGATTTGTGTTGCAAGCTTTCATTTTTCTTTCCCGACCCGATGAGTCTGGATTATCCTGACACCAACCAAATCTTAATCCCAGGCAGATATGATGGTTGGAACATTTCTCTAGGACTATAATATTGGTCTCTCTGTACCCGGTAAAGTGGATGTTGTGGCCAACACACCCAACCGGAAGACTTATTATTGTGGTATATTGATTGCGAAAGTTGGCCACTTCCCCATAAGGATCTCGTAGAATTTATTCCAATAGTTGTTCCTTATGGATTTTTGTGCTTCCGAAGTCTGACCTTTACTTGATGGCCATGTTGATGCTTTTAAGCACTGACCGTGGTACCTAGTACATCAAGGATAACGTTATAAGCGGAGTGCTAAATGTCTCTCAGTCGATCATCCAGATTTGCTTCTTTGGCATTGCTAAGGAAAAATATGAGAGGGTGTTATCTTCCTTTGCATCTGCATCGTCCATCACTTTCATCATGGTAGTATGTTGTGTTGCGAGGATCCTTGACACGGATGTTGGTAGAACCTTGATGAATATGGAAATGCTCAAGTTCTTGAGAGCACGCGCAAGCAAAATCATCCCTTGCGTTGTCTTCAACAAGGTAGTTCACATCATCCATTCTAGACCGAGTGTGTCGTTCTCCCGAACTCCGTCAAACGATTGTTCGTAAATTGCCTTAGGCTGGTATAAAGAGTTTCAATGATCTCTGAATCAAAAGTAATTCTTTTTGCCACTTAAGGGAATATTTCTGTGAGTCACCTTCCTTAAGATGTCTCGTTATGGTATCATTGCAATTATCTCCTCGCTACTTCGAAACCATGCACTACCCTACTCCAGCATGGAATTGTTGCCTACCTATTTGAACCCATATGTTTCTCATCCATCATCTCTGATATGTGTTTTGCGTCTTAGCTCAAGGGATGTTTCTACGTCTCATTCCATGAGTTGATCTTGTGTTCATTAAGATCGATGATCCATTCTTGTGAGCTTATCTTGCTCTCTTGTCGCCATGTTGGATGAAGTTTTCAAGGTTAAGGATGTCATGATCAAAGATGATGATCGAATCAACGTTCTTATGAAGTGCAACATGGATCGTGAAAACTGTGTCAGTTCCGTGTCCCCTCTGTCTTCTTACCTCACATCTTGAATCTCGGGACGAGATTCTTGTTTAGTGGGGGTGAGTTGTCACAGCCCCAGTTTAGGCCCTGCCTGCCTTTGCTTTTGCATCCATGCATCATGTTTAAATTTCATGAAACTTGAGATGGGGATTGTTGAAACCCTAGCACCAAATGAATTCAACTTGGTTCAATAAAAATATTTTCAATAATCCCAAGTGCCCTTTAGAAAAGTTCATGATTCTTGTTAAAGGTGAAAACCTCTGCCAAAAGTCATGCACATATTTCTAGGCCATTCTGGATTTTTGAATTAAATCTTATTGTATTTGCAATTGGGCATTTAAATGCTATGTATTATTTTAAGTGCTCAATTAATTCTAAACTTAAGCAAGGGCTCTTAGGAATAATCCAAACAGAGCCCACAATTATCTTCAGGATTTTTGAAATCGTTTTGGTATTTTTAATAAAGCCCAGAAGTTAAAGAAAAATAGAAAAACAAAAACAGAAAGCAAAGAGCACAGACTCACGTGGCTTACCTGTCGTAGCCCAGCTGGCCAGCCCACCTGGCAACCTAGCCCACCAGGGGCAGCCTCGTCTTCTACCTCTTGCCAGTAGGCAGAGGAGAAGCTGGGCACGGCGCACATGTGCGCCACCTCCACCCTGCTCGCTTGCCTCTTCGACGGCCTGGACGCCTCTGGCGTTGCCACGCAGACCCGTGGAACCCCCTCGCACTCTCCCTCGCTCCTCCCCCCTCCTCCGTTTCTCTTATGCGTGGCTACCGAGCACAGCCGTTGCCGTCGACGAGCACCGCTGTGGCCACAGCCACTACCTCACCTCGCCGATGCGCTCAGAGACTCTGCCTCGACCCCCTCTTCCTCCTCACTAAGCCACGCCTCGCGGGAGCCCCTACAACGCCGCCATTAGCTCCGTCTTCTTCCTCGGACTCCGGCGATCGTCGTCGCCACTCCGTCGTCTCCAGAGCCTCCCCCGAGCTGCCGACCCATCCATGCAATGCACTGTGAGCCTTTGAACCGTTTCCCCCTACTCCCGTGCACTAATTCGAGCTCTAGCTCTCATTTCCGTCGAGACCGAGACCTCGCCGGTGTCGGCCATGTCGCCGTCGTTGTTTTGGCCGGACTTCATCCAAACCAAGCACGTCACCGCACTCAGTACACCCCCAGGAGCATGTTTCACCCACCAGCTTCTCCCGTGCACCATAACGCCAAACCCGCAGGTGCCCGAACGCCGGCCGCCGCCACAAGCTCGACTCCGGTGAGCTCGTTCTACCCCACGCCTCCCGCGTGCCTCCCCTGGATGCGCGCAAGCAAGGGCAACCCTCTGGTGCCCTTGGCTTGGCCCAAAACCGCCCGTAGCGCTACTCCAACGATCTTCCGCCACGATTTTGGTCGCCGCCGACAGAACTCCGGCGAAGCCGGCGTGGCGCTGTCATTAGCCACTGATGACGCCCTAACTAACCCACCAAGCTCACTGACACCTGGGCCCCATGCTCTAAATAATCTAGGTTTTATTTCAGTTTAGATTAGTTTATAATCACGCGGGACCCACCAGTCAGAGTTGACCGTGCTGACGTGTATGTTGACCCGGCCCCACATGTCTGTGACCCAGACAACTCTGTGTCACTGACCAGTGGACCCCACTGGTCAGGTTTGACCTGGCCGACCCAGTTGACCCGCTGATGTCACACCTATGTCATGCTGACGCATTAATTCAATTACTAGAATTATTCTTATACAGGAAATTCCAGAAAATGGTACAAACTTCCAAAAATCATAGAAAATAATCTATAACTCAGAATGAAATAAATTATATATGAAAAATTATCACAAAAATTCAAGGAATCTGTTTATGGCATTTGCATGCATGTTTGAACAACCTAGGGTTGCTGTACAGGGCAATTTGCATAATTGACATTTAAATAAGCAGATATGGAGTTTGAATTTGAACCCTTGGTTCAAACCAACTTCATTTAATATGATTGCTAGTTGCATTAGCTCAATCAACAGCATATTGCCATGACATTATCATGCATCATAATTGTTGCATTGCATTGATTGTGTTCTTCTCTATTGCCGGTGTTTGTCCCCCTTCAGTAGACGACGTTCGGACGATGTGATCGATGACACTGATGAAGAACTATACTATCTTCAGAAGTGCCAGGCAAGCAAAACTCCCTTGTTCATTTTGATACAAACCCATTCTCTCGCTCCTGCTCTTTTTTACTGCATTAGGACAAGAACGATTCAACTGTTACATGTTGTGGTATTTGAACCCCTTTCCTTTCCATGACCTGTCATTGCCACAGTAAATAGATGAAACCCACTACCATGAGTAGGAGTTGTTTGAACCCTGATGTGCCTACTCATTCATGTTTGCTTGTCATGCCTGCTATCGCTTAGAGTTGTGCCAAGTCTGATTCATTGGGAATGAATTGGAAAGTTGTGAAAATGTCCTACTGTGTGTGAGCTAAGTGTGTGAACACGATTTGGTAAAGGTAGCGGTGAGAGGCCATGTAGGAGTACATGGTGGGTTGTCTCATTGAAATCGTTCTCAGGAACTGAGTTCTGTGTTTGTGATCCATGAAACAGCTACTACCACACATTGGACCCTGAAATATGACCCCGCTCAACTTACTGACCCCTCTCGTCCTCTGTCCAGGAGTTGCAACTAGTTTCTGGTGTTTATAGGATATGTGTTGGCGGCCGTGCGTAGCGCTAACCCTAGGGGTGGGCTATGATGCGGTAGATACACTGTGGCCGGGTACGTCAGGCGCCCGTTTGGCGTCCTGGGACCCTGTACACATCGTTTGGGGCCGTTGAGGACACCCCGGCTGGATTTCCTTGCGGATGGAACCCGAATAGGTGATAAACCTGGACTAGAGACTTGTGCAGTTAGTCAGGTCGTGGTTTACACCCACGTCGGTTTTCGCTTGAAGTCTGCCGAGCACATGTCGTGTGCAGACGCTAAGTGGTGGAAACATGTGTGACGAAGTACACCCATGCAGGGTTATATATGATCTATTCGAATAGCCGTGTCCGCGGTAATGGACTTCTGGGTTGACTATAACAGTTCATAGACAAGTGAAAGTGGATACACTAAAACTCGCAAGATAAGTGTGAGTGCTATGGATGGCCTTCTCGTAGGGAGACGGGAGCGGATCCATAGTGGTGTATTGAATGGTGAATATGTGGACTCGTGTGCGCCACCTCAAAAGAGTTGCTTGTAGTCGTAGTTCAGGTTAGCCACTGAGTCAAAGCTGGCTTGCTGCAGTTAAACTCCACCACCCTCATTATTGATACCGATGCATATGTAGATAGTTCTGATGTAAGTCTTGCTGGGTACATTTGTACTCATGTTTGCCTATTTTATGTTTCGCAGAGAGACTTCAGCCTCGCTAGTAGTTCCGTGTGGACTTCGACGTTTAGCTTGATACCTCAGCTACGATCTTGTGCCCTCGGCCGGAACTGGTAGATAGTCAGGCTTCTTAGCCTTTTTCATTTGTAGATGTCTGTACTCACACATGTTAAGCTTCCGCATGTGCTTGATTTGTATGCTATGATTGTTGGGTCATGAGACCCATGTTTGTAATATCTCGCTCCTTGGAGCCTAATGAATTAATACTTGAGTCGTAGAGTTATGTTGTGATGCCATGCTGTATTTACACATATCAAGCATATTGTGTGTATGATTGAAATGCTTGGTATGTGTGGGATCTGACAACCTAGTTGTTTATCCTTGGCAGCCTTTCTTATGGGGAAATGTAGTCTAGTGTTCCTCGAGCCATAGCAATCCGCTACAGCCCGGTTCACCGAAGTCCTGCTAGCCCAGCACTACTACTCAGGACACTTGACTGGCCGGCATGTGTTTCACTTCATTCCTATGTCTGTCCCTTCGGGGAAATGTCACGCGGTGACACCCGGAGTCCTGCCTAGCCTGCTATAGCCCGGGTTCCCCGGAGTCCTGTTAGCCTGGTGCTACAGCCCGGATTCACTCGCTGATAACCGACATGCTCGATGTGATTCATGTATGCCTGTCCCCATGGGTTAGTGCCGCTTTGGGTTCACGACTAGCCATGTCGGCCCGGGTTCTCTATCATATGGATGCTAGCGACACTATCATATACGTGAGCCAAAAGGCGCAAACGGTCCCAGGCCATGGTAAGGCGACACCCGTGGGGATACCGTGCGTGAGGCCGCAATGTGATATGAGGTGTTACCGGCTAGATCTATGTGACTTGGAATCGGGGTCCTGACAACTTCATAATTTTCGTACGTACTCCATGCATGTACCGCGCCAGAACCAAACTTTTCATTACTCTAGGGAAAATAGTTATTTCTATCTATCAGTCGTGCCATGGAGCAAAACCAAAATTTACAAGTTACAAGTTCAAAAGGAAAAGCCTGACATGTTTGGGTCGCACACCCACACGGTTGGTCCGGCACGCCGCTCAAGGGGGAATGCGTGTTGTGTTGCATTTTCACTTAAAAGTGGGAGCACAGTTGAGCAAACCGACTATCGGCAAACCCCCACCCCGCTCACCGCACGGTGGCTGAGAAAACAGGAGGGAGAAGAGATGGTTCTAGCATGGACTCCAAGAAAATTGGTGTCAGATGGGACTCGTGTGGGTGGCGTGTGCCATACTGCTAGACGTGAATGCTAGTTATGGCCCACGCCACCCCACTATATCGAGGTGCTGGTTACGTAGAGCGAACACATTATCTCTCCAGGAGTACGGTACACCACTAGTACTACTCACATTGTCGCAAAATTTCCTAGAGTCCATGCTCAGCCCCCCTCTATGTCTTCTCAGCCAACCATCAGACGCGCGGAGCCCATTGTCTGTTTGCTCACATGTGGTCCCACATGTCAGTGAAAACGCAAGATGACCCGCTGAACCTACACATCTTTCACCTCGACGTGTTGGTGATGAGAAACAAATCCAATAAAGATATTCGGTAGCCGCTTTTGGAGTTACTCAAGAGTCAGATTCTATTTACAGTTTAACAAAAAATGCACATCACGTGGCTTCAACTAGCACTCCATTTTCTTGCATGACACGACCTGGATGATGGATGTCCCACATGTCAGCAAAAGGAGGAAGAAATCGACCAAATCTTCTCCACATTTAGACCGGAGGAGTAGGAAACACGGCAAGCCCTATGCCTACATCATACTACATACAAGCCCACCTCACGCAGTCACGCTATCACCATATTTCCTGGTCTCCGTGCGATATCTAGCTCTAGTTGATCTAACTAGAACTAACTATTATGCTAGCATACTCCAATATTAGGTTGGCTCTATGTGATGTGGCAACTTCATATAACCGGATGCTGGCTATACTACTACGGTACTCACACTCCAAGAAGTATCTCGAAAACCATTCATAAATTGAGTTTATGACATGCATATGCAAATGTACCATTCATTACATACAACAAGTCATCAGCACACAACGACAACGAGGATACATGTTGGATTATAGATTATTTCCAACAAAACATTCTGGTAAATACTAAAGTTTTCATCACACAACAGATAACAAGCAATGAAATGAAATGAACTTCAGATCAACCAATCCTCGGCGTTGGAAACACTTGCTTTGTACCACAGGTAAGCCTCTGGAAAGGGCCAACTATTGTCAATATTTAGACCAACGCATGACTGATCATCCAGGCTGGAGCGGCCTATATCAGGACACATATTGTGATAGCCACGGTAGGGAACCATAGCAATTTCCGAGGTATAGATACAGTTGCTTCTCATAAATGGTAGTAACGTTGTGTCAACAACAGCTGGATCGCCTTCACCATCATTGGATAGTTTTGTCCAAGGAAGAGCGAGTTTTCTCCAAGACTATCAATACTGAGCCAGGGAGAAGGTGTTGGCGCTGGCATTCTAGTATCCAGCCTGAATACCCTTCAACGGATGTTGTAATAGGTCCGGAGAGTGCGATCATGGGAGACAACACCTGGTTCCTTAGTAGTGACACCAGAAGTGCGCTATATACAGACAAGAAGAGGTGATCCATCGGAATAAGTTGCCAGGCGCCACTGAGTATATAGGTCCCGCTCGTCCTCATGCTCGTGATCATCACCATCATCATCTCCCCCTTGGTTATAATTTTTTTCAAGTATAGGTGGTGGAATGTTCACAGGACCTTGGAAAAACAAGAAGGTTAATTAGTAAAGGGAAACTAGCTAACCCGCATGCATGTGGATGAAACAATTATAATTATGGTGGAAGACAAACGTACCGAAAGCATAAGGATTCCATGCAAAAATAGTGCCATGAGTGGTGGCAGCAAACACAAGATGCTCGTATTGAATTGCATCACATTACTCATATGTGTACAGAAATTGATTTTTGAGCAATATCCATCGAGGCGTGGAAGAAAGGACGGCAAAAAGCTTGTCGAAGATAGCAACAACTTCATAGTTCGTGCAAACCCAAGAGCAGTTGGGAACTCGACAAATTGCTATCTTTCGTAGATGACAGTCACCATGATCATATTTGAATGTACGTAGATCATCTGTGTGCTCAACCTTAGGGCACTTCGAGATTTTGGGAAGTGGAATCCGCTGACAAGTGTACACATTCACAAGTTCCCACTTGCAGTTGTACCCAATATAAACAACCCAATCTCCATTTGCACCTTCCCAGGCCTTATCCTTAAGCGATGGCAGCTTAACGTCACACGTATCATTATCAAGCAGCATCAACTTGCACAAGGCGAGGCTTCGTCGTCTACGTGCCAGCAAGTAGGGTCATGGCGAAGAAGATAGGGGAGATCAAACCGCTCCTGGACCCTTGGGTTCTTCGTAATGATGTTATTAGTTGAGTCAAGAATGGTCTTGAACGAACCTGCCATGATAGCCCAGGTGATGACATCGCACCGATTAATGAGTTCCTCCACCATGTCATCTTTCAGACCGGGGCAAGAATAAATGGGTCATTTCTGGCCTGTTCCCTCCATGGAGAGGACGATCAAACAATGGTACCAGTGCAGAAAGAGGGTTCAGACTTAGATGAACTGAACAAGGTTGGGGTTTTCTTCTAAATGGCGAACGACTGATTCTCGTCGGCGGCAGGAACAAGCAGCGGCGACTGCTGCGGCTACGAAGCACCGGCGGGGGTACGAAAAAGGCTTGCGGTGGCCGCGGTGGGATGTGCACATGATGTGTGCTATGCAGGAAGGGCGCATGGGTGTGAGGAGCTCGAGCACCTCATCCATGGCGTACAGGATGCAGTCGGCAGATGCAATCAGGGCAAGGCGAGGCCCTTGCGCGGGCGAGCGAGGGGAACTGGCAAGGATGCGAGCATAGAGGCTGTGTGTGGGATCAGCAAGCAGAAGCAGCAGCACAAACAACGAACTCGAACTCACGCCATGGCGCTCATGGCGACCGTGAGTTCCCGATAGTCTGGACAACGTCTACGGGAATGAAAGGAACGGGAGAGGAAGGCTAAGAGGAGTGGATCGTCACCGTGGGGGTGATGCTGGAGTCGTACGGGGTCGCGGGTGACCGGAGACAACGGGAGGACGCGATGATCGACTGAGGCGCTCGGGTCCGTGAAGCAGAAGAAGTAGAGGAAGAAGGGGAAGTCGTGGATGGAGTCCTTGGGCTCGGCTGTGCGCGCGAATGACATCGGGGCGGCCTCTTCTTGCACCTGGACGAAGAAGCGGGGACCCAGGGGCTCTCCTATGCCGGCCACGAGCACGTGGCCGCGCCGTCCATGGCTCTTGGAGGTGGGGGAAGCAGGTGCGTGGGGGAGTAGCCAACCTCCTGGAGGCAGCATAGAAGGGAATGAAGAGGATGGGGGAACCCTAGGGCGGAGGCTGCAGGGTCTAAAAGGAAGGGTGCGGACGCCGTGGCTTGCCACGAAGGCCATGTGCGGGCGCCCCTGTAGGCTTTACAGTGAGAGAGAGCGAGTGAGGGAGGTGGAAGAAAAAGATGAGGGGGAGAGGATGACAGGTGGGGCCGGCGGGGTGCACAATTGGTGCTGGGAGGATTTTTACCAAGGGAGGCGATGGTGGGCTGCGGCGCTGGGCAGAAGCTGGGCCTCGGCTGCGCTCCAGGTAAGCCATTCTCTTCTCTTTAAATTTCTATTTATTCAAAAAAACAAAAAAAACAGAATTTAAGAGAAAGTCCAGGGGTTATGGGATGGAATACGAGAGATATAAACATATGTATGAACTCGTGGTTTTATGCACTATTTGAATAAATTGCTCTCGCAATTTTTAGAGGTAGAAAAATAATCCAAGTTTGAATTAAATTCAAACTTGACGCATTTTTGAACCCAACCAAAACATCTTCAAATGAGATGAAAATTGGCAGAGAGGGTTTAGGCATGGTGAACTAGCATCAGGAAAAGAATGAACATTATTTGAGGCCGGAAAAAATGTCACTCAAGTAAATGGCTAGAATTTAGAAGAAAGGAAGGAGATGGGGTTTGCTTGGAGATGGACTAACTTGAAGGGTGAAGATGCTAGCAGCAAAGGAGATGATGAGAAAGAGATCACACCAAGACATACACATATGTAATGCACATGCAACAACAAGAAAGATGATCATGATGCAATGCAAAATATGACAAAGGCATTCGACATGATCATGGCATAGACATATAGGAATGAAATATGCAAAAAAAATGATAATGCAACAAACATAATAAACACACATCAACAACTAAAATAAAAGGAAGGGCAACTGAAGCGTTGGTCTCGGGGCGTTACAACACTCCTCCACTTACAAGAGATCTCGTCCCGAGATCTAGAATGGCACCAGAGGGAAAACAGAAAAGGAAGAGAAAAGGTAAAACTAAGTTGCTTCTTTGACAAATGAGTGAAACCACGATCCTTGAGAGGTTAAACAATTTCAAGGAAACAATACACCGGAAATGAATGAAGTTGCAAGCACTCCGGGATAAAGAGAAACAAGGAACACCTTCTGAACCTTGGAGGTTGCAAAGCTATGAATGACGAGCACAATTGACAAGAAGGAATTGAAACCACTCTGGTTGAAACGAGATAAACAAGGAACAACAAAGAACAAATTCGAAAAGCACTCTGATTGAAAAGAGAATGCAAGACTTGATAAGATGAAAAGAACTTGAAGAGGTGACACAACACTCTAGTTAAACGGATAAGCAAGGAAAGGAACATGATCTTCACAATTCGAGATGACGAGTGAAGAGAGCAACATCACAATGCCTCCTCCGGAACGAAAGAATAGAAGTTGGATCGTTCGAAAGGAAAGAATTGAGAAGAAAATGACAACTTCTACCACAAATGAGCTTGGAGAGCACCCTTCCAAGAAGGTTATAACAGAATTGTTGGAAAACTGACAATGAAACGAAAAGGCTTATAGTGGGTTATGAAAAGCATCTCAAAATTGAGGCGAAATTCTGCCACTAACGGAAACAATAGATTGGATTCATATGAATAAGGAGACGAGAAACTTATTTCACCAAGAGGATAAATGAAGAACTTGGATCATTTATGAGCACCATAAATAGCAACAATCCTTAGGGAAAGCTTTAGGTGAAATATAACCCAAGATAACTCCAATGAGGAGATTACTGGATTTAAAATACCTCATTCCTGACAACTTGCGAATCATGAAACACGAAAGAAATTGTCAAGAATGACATAACAGCACCTCAAAAGATAAGGGAGAAGGGATTGAACATTGAAATGCAAGATGGAGAATACTTAAACTCCTCAAGACAAAACATGTGCTGAGCAACATGTTTATTCTAGAGTATAGCTTGGTGGATCTTAACTCTGAGAGAAATCTTGAAGAACAATTGAAGAATGAAAAGAATCCTTGACGAAACACCATGTAGCCTCCATGAAGAACTCCGGTAATAAAAGAATGATCAAAAGAAGTGAAGGATGGAAAGAATAAGATTGAAGCCTCGCAATGATTGGAGGGAGCTTTGCGATAAGATAAAGTGGAAACTTGGACCTCCGGAAGAAAAGATAAAACATCTCAATTCGAGAATGTGATATGATGAACCTCCGGAATAAGGAATTGAATTCACTCGATGAAACAAGAATAAGAATTACATTATGCTTATCCTTCACCAATTAACTTGATGACAAGCAACGGATTTGGCATACCACTTATTCCCATAGAAAGGATTAAAGAGAGGTATAGCTTAAACATGAGAAGGTCTTCAACGAACCATCAGTAGGATTGAAACAACGAATAAATTGATATGAGAACATAGGAAGAGGAATCTCAAGCGAAGCACCGTACGAATTGAAAAACTATTGAAGAAAAGATAAAGAAACACCAGGAAGAATTAAAGAACAAATGAAGATACTTGAGGGAATTTGATACATGAGAACGAATAGATAACGAACTGATTAGACAATATTTGAATGATGCACCGGTATGATTTGGAAAATGCGAGCTGAAAGTTGAAATTAATACTTCTAAGATGATGGGCTCCGGAGGATCAAACTGAAAAGAGTCATAAATTGCTCTAGATGGGTGAAAAGAATTCTCACAATCAAAAACAATTATGAGGATGGCATAAAGCTAGCACCAAGAATCTTCAAGAAAACTGATATGATTGCGGAGAAACTCTTCTTCGGTCTTCAAAGTCCGAGAATGACGACAAGAAAGAACACCATGAATTGTTGAGGCACTCCGGAATAAATAATGGAAAGGTTGAACCCACGATGAAAGGATTTTGAAAGATATTGGAGAAAGACATATGACTGATGATAATTCAATCTTGCATCAACTTTCAAAAGAATTTAAGAATAACTTTACAAAAATTAGAAGAGTCAGGTAAGATCCTGGGAAAAGACCAGTTGGTTAGGTCCCACTCAAAAGAAACACCGTCGAACTATTTAAACGATAGATTGCGTCGGTTGAATTAATTGGCTTGAATGAGATAATATCCTCAAAAGAACTTGAACGGATCGAGAATGTAACCGTGAATCTTCTAAGATATCTTCAGCACTCCGGAATAATTGAATAGCAAGATGTGAGCGATTAAGAAGTGCACCGGCATGAGAAAACATTTAAACGAGGAAAGGATATGATCGACAAAGCTTGAATTTTATCCATCGGAGAAGAAAGAGAACGAAGAATGATGAACTCGAAGTTTTGTTAGAATCTTCCTGAGAATCACCGGATAAGAACATTGAAGGAAAAGAATGGTGAGGCTTCCCATCTATAAAAGGATACTTGATTAAGAAATCCGAGTCCTTGAAGAAAAAGAAAGGGTGGGAGGGCGGGAAAACAAAAGCAACTTGGGACGGATCAAACAAACACCGGTTGGAAAGAATTGGCATGACAATCTCGATTATCATGAAGGATTAGTATTCCCATAGAAATATGAGAACACCATTTAGGGAAGGTATGGAATCAACACTTGACATTGAAGCAACTCGAATACCACAACTCAAAAGAAAAAAGGATTGGTTTGCAGAATAAGCCAGAACAAACATATGATAGAGATTTCGTTCGAAGTTTTTGTGGTGGGGCCCACATGGGCTCGATCGTACAACACCATCATGTACAAGGCAGTGCACATGACATGCGAAGCGTCCCCGAGTCATCATAGCCAAGGACTCTTTAAGACACAACGAAACCACTGTAAAACCAACCGTGGATAGGCGGACCACTAGACGTCAAACCCCAATCTCATATCATGCATTTGTCAGAAAGATATCCTAGGAGCTACTTGAATTCCCACTTATAAACTCCCGAAACTTTCTGATTATGCAATCAGGTGTTGGCGATACAGGGGAAGCATAATGTCACACCCAAAACTAGCAATACCTACATCCAGTTGTATCCATCCTTCAACACATAACCAAGAAACCTTCAGAAATCATTTACCTCAACCTTCAAAAAGCATACATTATACGAGTTATGGAAATACTCCCGAACTCCCGCCCCAGTACTGGGTGGTGTCGAGGTTATCTCACCAACAACTGCATAAAAGAGATTTTCGATGTCGGCGAACTCAGGTATTCCAGAACTGCATCGATAAAATTGTGACGACAACACCTTAGAGCTCAACTACCCGGGACACTGCCACAAGCCCTAAATGTCAGGAGGCACCAAGAACAATGTTCTTGTCACAAAACCATCAAAACGATTCCAAGATACCCGCGTGATCCTAATTTTTTTAGTGAAATTTGAGAAGAGAAGAGTCAAAACTATACGTCAGGAGGCCTCACCAGAGCGACGAAGGGACTGAGGAGTAAAAAGAATCCTGCTCTCCGATATATATAATCCTAAGACTCAAAACATTTTTCTAGACTCAACAACGTCAGCGATTCGATCAAGCAGGGGGCTCCTAAGTCGGGGAAGGTTCTGATACCAACTTGTAACACCCATGATGTGGCTATATCTCCCACGTGTCGGAGCATGACTTAGAGGCATAACCGCATAGTAGGCATGTCGCATATACTGAATAAGAGAGGGACAAAGAGTTGGCTTACAATCGCCACTTCACACAATACATAAATATAGCATTACATCATCCAGAATACAATCAAGGTCCGACTACGGAACCAAAATAAAAGAAGACCACCCCTAATGCTAGATCCCGGATCGCCCCAACTGGAAACGAAAGGAAGCGAAACAACACAACGAACACGATCTTCATAGAGCTCCCAACTGAGCTGGGTTGCGCCACCTACAACTGTTTGGAAGTATCTGTGAGTCACGAGGACTCAACAATCTCACACCCGCGAGATCAAGACTATTTAAGCTTAAGGGTAGGAAAAGGTAGTGAGGTGGAGCGGCAGCAAGCACTAGCATATATCGTGGCTAACATACGCAAATAAGAGCGAGAAGAGAAGTCATGCACGGTCGTGAACTAGAAGTGATCAAGAAGTGATCCTGAAACTACTTACGATCAAACATAACTCCAAAGCCGTGTTCACTTCCCGGACTCGGTCGAAAAGAGACCATCACGGGTACACACGTGGTTGATTCATTTTAATTAAGTTAAGTGTCAAGTTCTCTACAACCGGGTATTAACAAATTCCCATCTGCCCATAACCACATGCACGGTTTTCGAAAGTTCATAACCCTGCAGGGGTGTCCCAACTTAGCCCATCACAAGCTCTCACGATCAACGAAGGATATTCCTTCTCCCAGGAAGATCTGCTCAGACTCGGAATCCCGGTTATAAGACATTTCGACAATGGTAAAACAAGACCAGCAAAGCCACCCGGATGTGCCGACAAATCCCGATAGGAGCTGCACATATCTCGTTCTCAGGGCACAATGGATTGTCCAAACTTCCGGTAGGCCAACCCAGAGTTGCCCCTGGTGGCCACCTGCGGCTGACAGGTTGGACCAACACTCAGAGGAGCACTAGACCGGGGGGTTTAAAATAAAGATGACCCTTGAGTCTGCAGAACCCAAGGGAAAAAGGCTTAGGTGGCAAATGGTAAAACCAAGGTTGGGCCTTGCTGGAGGAGTTTTATTCAAAGCAAACTGTCAGGGGGTTCCCATTATAACCCAACCGTGTAAGGAACGCAAAATCAAGGAACATAACACCGGTATGATGGAAACTAGGGCGGCAAGAGTGGAACAAAACACCAGGCATAAGGACGAGCCTTCCACCCTTTACCAAGTATATAGATGCATTAAAGTAAACAAGATATAATAATGATATCCCAACAATATCCATGTTCCAACATGAAACAAACTTCGACTTCACCTGCAACTAGAAACGCTATAAGAGGGGCTGATCAAAGCGGTAACATAGCCAAACAACGGTTTGCTAGGAAAGGTGGGTTAGAGGCTTGACATGGCAATATGGGAGGCATGATATAGCAAGTGGTAGGTATCGCGACATAGCAATAGAGCGAGAAACTGGCAAGCAAAGATAGAAGTGATTTCGAGGGTATGGTCATCTTGCCTGAGATCCCGCAAGGAAGAAGAACGAGTCCATGAAGAAGACAAACAGACGTAGTCGAACGGATCCTCACAACTCCGGGTTGAAAACCGAAGCTAACAAGAGAAGCATCACGGAAGGAAGCAAGCAACATAGTAAACAACCAAGCATAAACATGGCATGATGCACAACCAAGTATGATGCATGTCCGGTTTAATGATTCATGGCATGACGAAGTGCACAAACAATAGTACAAATTAAGTGGAGATCAATATGCAACGAGTTGCATATTGACGAAACACCACATGACTTATTTAGATCTCTCTCGGTTATGTACTCATAAATATTAAATGTTGTTAAACAAGGCAACAGGTGAAGCATAAGAAAACTACATATCTAGGCAAGTTTAAATGATGCTGGAATAACAAACAACAATCCCCGAAAATCCTCATATGCAAAATATGGATTTGGTACTGTTCTGCCCTAAACATAATTTCAGAGTTGTTAAACATGCAAGAAAAGTGCACCATGTTAAACTAGGCATTTTTCCACCCCATTTACATATAAATTTTATTAAATTTGGAGCTATGGTTATTTAATTATGAATTAAATCATTTTAACATGACATTTATGCAAAGTAATGCAAACAATATTTTAAACCTTTTATCAGGGATGAAAGTTGCATACTGTTAAAGAACATGAAAATCTAAGCAAGATGCATATATGACATGTTTCATTTGGGTGCATGGATATTTAGATATGAGCATTGCAAATCAGTGGCCAAACTGTAATTATGCAATGCACTGGAAAATAACGAAATCCACAAAAAAATGGGGTGCCTAGGTCTCGAACCCACAACCTCTCCATTGAAAACAGATGCTGCCAGCCACCACGCTAGACTGGTGTTTATGTTACAAAGAGGGATCGACTGCTCTTGTGTGGCTGGGAAAAGAATAGCAGTTCAAAAACAAAACAAAGAAAAAGGGTACCACCTGGGGTAAGAACCCCAGATCAACTAGATATGCCCGAGGAGCGCTAACCACTGCGCTGCCACTATACTAGTGCACAAAGAGGGTTCAGACTTATATGAACTGAAGAAGGTTGGGGTTTTCTTCTAAATGGCGGACGACTGATTCTCATCGGCAACAGGAACAAGCAGCGGCGACTGCTGCGGCTACCAAGCGCCGGCGGGGGTGCAGAAAAGGCTTGCGGTGGCCGCGATGGGATGTGCGCATGATGTGTGTACTATGCAGGAAGGGCGCATGAGTGTGAGGAGCTCGAGCACCTCATCCATGGCGTACAGGATGCAGTCGGCAGATGCAACCGGGGCAAGGCGAGGCCCTTGCGCGGGCGTGCGAGGGGAACTGGCAAGGACGCGAGCATAGAGGCTGTGTATGGGATCAGCAAGCAGAAGCAGCGGCACAAACAACGAACTCGAACTCACGCCATGGCGCTCATGGCGACCGTGAGTTCCTGATAGTCTGGACAATGTCTACAGGAATGAAACACACCGGAGAGGAAGGCTAAGAGGAGCAGATCATCGCCGTGGGGGTGATGCTGGAGTCGTACGGGGTCGCGGGTGACTGGAGACAGCGGGAGGACGCGATGATCGACTACGACGCTCAGGTCCGTGAAGCAGAGGAAGCAGAGGAGGAAGGGGAAGTCGTGGACAGAGTCCTTGGGCTCGGCTGTGCGAGCGAATGACATCGGGGCGGCCTCCTCTTGCACCTAGACGAAGAAGCAGGGACCCAAGGGCTCTCCTATGCCGGCGACGAGCTCGTGGCCGCGCCGGCCATGGCTCCTGGAGGTGGGGGAAGCAGGTGCGTGGGGGAGTGGCCAACCTCCTGGAGGCAGCATAGAAGGGAATGAAGAGGATGGGGGAACCCTAGGGCGGAGGCTGCGGGGTCTAAAAGGAAGGGTGCGGACGCCGTGGCTTGCCACCGAGGCCATGTGCGGGCGCCCCTGTAGGCTTTACAGTGAGAGAGAGCGAGTGAGGGAGGTGGAAGAAAAAGATGAGGGGGAGAGGATGACAGGTGGGGCCGGCGGGGTGCACAATTGGTGCTGGGAGGATTTTTACCAAGGGAGGCGATGGTGGGCTGCGGCGCTGGGCGGGAGCTGGGCCTCGGCTGCGCTCCAGGTAAGCCATTCTCTTCTCTTTAAATTTCTATTTATTCAAAAAAACAAAAAAAAACAGAATTTAAGAGAAAGTCCAGGGGTTATGGGATGGAATACGAGAGATATAAACATATGTATGAACTCGTGGTTTTATGCACTATTTGAATAAATTGCTCTGGCAACTTTTAGAGGTAGGAAAATAATCCAAGTTTGAATTCAATTCAAACTTGACGTATTTTTGAACCCAACGAAAACATCTGCAAATGAGCTGAAAATTGGCAGAGAGTGTTTAGGCATGGTGAACTAGCATCAGGAAAAGAATGAACATTATTTGAGGCCGGAAAAAATGTCACTCGAGTAAATGGCTAGAATTTAGAAGAAAGGAAGAAGGAGATGGGGTTTGCTTGGAGATGGACTAACTTGAAGGGTGAAGATGCCAACAACAAAGGAGATGAAGAGAAAGAGATCACACCAAGACGTACATATATAAAATGCACATGCCACAACAAGCAAGATGATCATGATGCAATGCAAAATATGACAAAGGCATTCGACATGATCATGGCATAGACATATAGGAATGAAATATGCAAAAAAAAGATAATGCAACAAACATAATAAACACACATCAACAACTAAAAAAAGGAAGGGCAACTGAAGCATCGGTCTCGGGGCGTTACAATGCGATAGTAGTTCCAAATTGAGAGGGAAAGGCGAAGAGGCGGTGGACAGTTGCCACGGGATAGGAAGAGGCACCCCAACCTACATACACGTCCGTTCGGAAATTGTACAACAGGACTCGCCATCGTCTGACTGACATGTTGGAACGAGACCACATGTCAAAGAAACATGGTGTGTCATTTCTCGTGCAAAATGCAATCTAGCAGTATTAGCCTGAGGTGCCGCATTATTTCTTCACTTTATTTTTTTAATGACGTGTCGTTCAGTTTTGAAGCACGACTAACTGGTACTGTATGCAGAGAAAATATAAACTACTCTACCACTACTCCACCTCTAGTACTACTATCAAAAAAGATATATAGGCCAGAGCTTCAATGCTTGCTTGCTGCACCCACTTGCTTTTCACACTATCACCCTTACTCTAGATCTAAAAAGAAGACCTCTCTCTTCCTCATCACCAGTGGTCACAGATCCACCGGGGAAGAAAAGGACGTGCAACATTGACGCACTCGTCGTTGGCGAGCGTGGTGATACGTCTCCAATGCATCTATAATTTTTGATTGTTCCATGCTATATTATATTCTGTTTTGGACATTATTGGGCTTTATTATACACTTTTATATTATTTTTGAGACTAACCTATTAACCGGAGGCCCAACCCAGAATTGCTGGTTTATTTGCCTATTTCAGAGTTCGCAGAAAAAGAATATCAAACGGAGTCCAAACGGAATGAAACCTTCGGGAACGTGATTTTTGGAACGAACATGATCCAGAGGACTTCGACCCTACGTCAAGAAAGCAACCAGGAAGGCACGAGGTAGGGGGGCGCGCCTACCCCCCCAGGCACGCCCTCCACCCTCGTGGGGCCCATGTTGCTCCACGGACGTACTTCTTCCTCCTATATATACCTACATACCCCCAAACTACCAGATACGGAGCCATAACCCTAATTCCACCGCCGCAACCTTCTGTACCCATGAGATCCCATCTTGGGGCCTTTTCTGGGGCTCCACCGGAGGGGGCATCGATCACGGAGGGCTCCTACATCAACACCATAGCCTCTCCGATGACGTGTGAGTAGTTTACCTCATACCTTCAGGTCCATTGTTATTAGCTAGATGGCTTCTTCTCTCTTTTTGGATCTCAATACAATGTCCCCCCTCTCTTGTGGACATCTATTCGATGTAATCTTCTTTTATGGTGTGTTTGTTGAGACCGATGAATTGTGGGTTTATGATCAAGTTTATTTATGAACAATATTTGAATCTTCTCTGAATTCTTTTATGTATGATTGGTTATGTTTGCAAGTCTCTTTGAATTATCAGTTTGGTTTGGCCTACTAGATTGATCTTTCTTGCAATGGGAGAAGTGCTTAGCTTTGGGTTCAATCTTGCGGTGTCCTTTCCCAGTGATAGTAGGGGCATCAAGGCACGTATTGTATTGTTTCCATCGAGCATAACAAGATGGGGTTTATATCATATTGCATGAGTTTATCCCTCTACATCATGTCATCCTACTTAAGGCGTTACTCTATTCTTTTGAACTTAATACTCTAGATGCATGGTGGATACCGGTCGATGTGTGGAGTAATAGTAGTAGATGCAGGCAGGAGTCGGTCTACTTGTCTCGGACGTGATGCCTATATACATGATCATACCTAGATATTCTCATAACTTTGCTCAATTCTGTCAATTGCTCGACAGTAATTTGTTTACCCACCGTAATACTTATGCTCTCGAGAGAAGCCACTAGTGAAAACTATGGCCCCCGGGTCTATTTTCCATCATATTAATCTTCCGTCAACAAGCTATTTCTTTTGCTGTTTTTATTTTGCTTTATTTACTTTGCATCTTTGTCATAAAAATACAAAAAAATATTATCTTATCTTATCTATCAGATCCTACTTTCGTTAGTGACCGTGAACAGATTGACAACCTCTTTATTGCGTTGGTTGCGAGGATTTTATTTGTTTGTGTAGGTGTGAGGGACTTGTGTGCGGCCTCCTACTGGATTGATACCTTGGTTCTCAAAAATTGAGGGAAATACTTATGCTACTTTGCTGCATCACCCTTTCCTCTTCAAGGGAAAACCAACACAATGCTCAAGAGGTAGCACGTGGTCACGCATTAGCGTCAACGCAGTCCTCTCACACCTAGCTCCCGCGCGAGATGGCCTCCGTCCCCAAGCTCGCTGCCGTAGTGTGTGCAGAGGACGACGGCCATGAGCGAAGCCACTTCCCGCCGACCCTCAGGTATGCTACCTCTTTTCAAACCATCACTACTGCAGGTTGCTGCTAACGTGACACTACGATGAGAGACCCTTCGACGAAATTGTGTGTGATGCCATAATCGCAAATGGTGGTGTAAAAAAAACCATTAGAAAGGTGCAAAACGTTTGCGATGGAGGATGCATCAAACACAATGCAGATTTTATTTGCATGTGCGATGCAGGGCATACGGTTCAGCTCAATTATCTGTTTGCGATGTGGAGGAACAAAAGAAAAGGGTAGCCAGATGAAGGTGTGTGTGATATACAACATACGGTTCACTCGGATGAACTGTTTGTGATGAGGAGGAACAAAAGAAATGGGCAGCCAGATGAAGGTGTCTGTGATATACAGCATACGATTCACTCGGATGAACTATTTGTGATTAGGCAACACAAAAGAAATGGGCAGCCAGATAAAGGTGTGTGCGATATACGGCATGCGGTTCACTCAGATGATTGTTTGCGTTGAGACAAGAGAACAGAAACAGCTCAATATAAAAAGATGTGTGTGATATGCGGCAAACATGTCTATAATCAGAAATGTGGGCGAAGACCGATAATAACAGAAATGGTTCCCTAGTGTGGTCCGTGTTCATCTGATCATCATCTCCTTCTTGTGCTATCTCGATGTCCCTTCTATGCTAAGTTTCCATTAATTGATGGTGTTTTATGAACAGGCCACTATTTCCCGCCACCCAGTGATATTGCGCATAGGCGGCGCGCGACGCACGGAGGCGACAAGCGCAACCTGGAGCACATCCACCTTTTCCAAGCATGCCAACCCACCAAAGCACCGCCTCTGCCATCAACCTCGTCGACAAGGAAAACGACAAGGCGCCATGGCCCATCGAGGCCGAGGCACTCCCCGACAACGCGATGGACGACACCGTGATGCGCGTCATCGCAGGGTTGGGCAGACCTTTGGCGCATGGCGCTTGAGCGCCGCGGATCAAGATAGGCATGTCAGCGCCGACAGGCTGCAGCTCACCGCACAAAATGATTGATGGTGCGCTGCAGAGCAAGCTAGGCACGTCCGCGCCGATAGGCTGTGGCTCGCCACATGGCGAGACAGTTGGAGCGCCGCAGAGCAAGAGGCATGGCATGCCGCACAGCAAGAGCAGATCCATCGGCGCTTGCCTGCTATCGACACGGCGTCACGACTGGGTACACGTCCGGTCAGTACCCCCATTCCTCGCCAGGAGTGGGCAGAGGCCCGTAGCACCGTACTTGCACCAAAGGCCAGCTATTCTGTACTTGCACTGGACGCCCGCCACGCCGTTCGCATGGGTGCCTCCGTTCGCCTTGTCTGTGACCCGCTGGATGCCAACGCGCTGGTCCGTAGGCTTGACCGCCTCCTTGGCCCAGGTGTCCACCTGGTCGTAGTAGATGAACATGGCCATCGCAGCCTCGAGCTGGTGATCTCCGATGAAATAGCCAATTGGAGCTCGAGATCATGCTCTAGATGTACCGCGAGCGTGTCGACCGCTTCGACGAACGCCTGCACGAGTTCAGGCAGAGCCAAGAGCTACCGTAGGCAAGGGCTGCTGGTCATGGTCTCATGGACGCATTTTATTTTGAAAAGTCGTTTTGTCACAGCCCTAGAAATCTTCTTGTAATTAGTGGCATTACATCCATGCATCAATTTCAAGATGATGAACATTTTAGAGGGGCATTTTGGGTTCAGTGAAATGATTTTTATTTGGACCCTAGTTGAGTTTCATTTGCTGCTAGGGTTTATCATCCCCCATTTCAAAATTAAAAGAAATTGAAATTGATGCATGGATGCAATGCCACTAATTACAAGAAGATTTCTAGGGCTGTGACACGTTTCGACGTGGATAGCTATGTATTCACAACAATCGTAGTATTGCTTTGTTTATTGCTCTGTTTCAATGTGTGTACTCTGTTTTCCATTCTTATATGTTCTGCTTCAATGTGTGTATATATGCTTTCCATTCTGTATATGTGGATGATAACAGCTAGGTTCAAATTAGTATACAAAAACAGATAGAAAATGAAATTCATAATATATATATATATTAATTGTTCATTAGTTCATCACATAATATATATGTAATATCATCACATATACGTGATGATACTTAACTACTAGGTACAACGCATAAAATTGAAAACGAACAATAATAAAAGTAATAATCCCTCCTGGGGCCAGTATTCTGGTAGCCCCTCGCCAGCAGCCCCCTGGTGCGCGGCGTCTTCCCACTGCGGAGGCAGTACTCCGCCGCCTCCGCCTCGCAGCGCTTGACTTACCGATCTACCTCTTGCTGGCGGACGCACGCGGCTGATTGATACGTCTCCAACATATCTACTTTTCCAAACACTTTTGCCCTTGTTTTGGACTCTACCTTGCATGATTTGAGTGGAACTAACCCGGACGGACGCTGTTTTTAGCAGAATTGCCATGGTGTTATTTTTATGCAAAAATAAAAGTTCTCGGAATGACCTGAAACTTCATGGAGAATATTTTTGGAATAAATATAAAAAATACTGGCGAAAGAATCAAGACCAAGGGCCCACACCCTGTCCACGAGGGTGGGGGTGAGCCTACCCCCCTGGGCGCGCCCCCTGCCTCGTGGGCCCCCTGGACCTCCACGGACCTGAACTCCAACTCTATATATTCACGTTCAGGGAGAAAAAATCAAAGAGAAGGATTCATCGCGTTTTACGATACGAAGCCGCCGCCAAGACCTAATCTCTCTCAGGAGGGCTGATCTGGAGTCCGTTCGGGGCTCCGGAGAGGGGAATCCATCGCCATCGTCACCATCAACCTTCCTCCATCACCAATTTGAAGATGCTCACCATTGTGCGTGAGTAATTCCATCGTAGGCTTGCTGGACGGTGATGGGTTGGATGAGATTTATCATGTAATCGAGTTAGTTTTGTTAGGGTTTGATCCCTAGTATCCATTATGTTCTGAGATTGATGTTGCTATGACTTTGTTGTGCTTAATGCTTGTCACTAGGGCCTGAGTGCCATGATTTCAAATCTGAACCTATTATGTTTTCATGAATATATGTGAGTTCTTGATCCTATCTTGCAAGTCAATATTCACCTACTATGTGTTATGATCCCGCAACCCCGAAGTGACAATAATCGGGACCACTCCCGATGATGATCGTAGTTTGAGGAGTTCATGTATTCACTATGTGTTAATGCTTTGGTCCGGTACTCTATTAAAAGGAGGCCTTAATATCCCTTAGTTCCTAGTAGGACCCCGCTGCCACAGGCGGGTAGGACAAAAGATGTCATGCAAGTTCTTTTCCATAAGCACGTATGACTATATTCAGAATACATGCCTACATTAACATTGATGAATTGGAGCTAGTTCTGTGTCACCCGATGTTATAACTGTTGCATGAGGAATCGCATCCGACATAATTATCCATCACTGATCCAATGTCTACGAGCTTTCACATATTGATCTTTGCTTAGTTACTTTTCCATTGCCACTGTTACAATCATTAGAAAACTAATACTATTACTTTTTCCACTGCTACCGTTACTTCCATATTACTTTGCTACTAAATACTTTGCTGCAGATATTAAGTCTTTCAGGTGCGGTTGAATTGACAACTCAACTGTTAATACTTGAGAATATTCTTTGGCTCCCCTTGTGTCGAATAAATAAATTTGGGTTGAATACTCTACCCTCGAAAATTGTTGCGATCCCCTATACTTGTGGGTTATCAAGACTATTTTCTGGCGCCGTTGCCGGGGAGCATAGCTCTATCCTTTGAGTCACTTGGGATTTATATCTACTGGTCACTATGAAAAACTTGAAAGATGAAAGAACTAAGATTTTTCCCTCAACCACGAGGGGAGGTAAGGGACTGCCATCTAGCTCTGCACTTGATTCACCTTCTGTTATGAGTAAACTTGCGACACCTACACCTGCTATTCATTCTGATATGTTTTATGTTATTGATGATGCCACTTTCTGCTTTGCATGATACTTATGATGAAACTACTTCTATGCTTGATAATATTGTGCCATTGGGTGAATTTCTTGATGAACATCTTGCCAAGGTTAGAGAGAATGAAATTATTGAAACTGATAATATTGATGAATGTGATGATGAAGATTCTCCCCCTAGATATGAATTGCATGTTGTGCCTGAGGGTTATGTTATGGATGAAGAAATTGCTAGAGACATTTTAGCTTGCAATGATAGATATGATCTTAAGAAAATGTTAGCTAAGCTGGAAGAAAATTCCTTGAATGCTAGAATGAAACATGACATTGCTTTTGCTACTTCACCTGTTTGTATTTCTGATAAGGATTATGATTTCTCTACCGATCCTGAGTTGATTACTTTGGTTGAATCTGATCCTTTTTAAGGCTATGAATCTGAAACTGTTGTGGCACATCTTACTAAATTAAATGATATAGCCACCCTGTTCACTAATGATGAGAAAACTCTCTATTACTTTATACTTAAGTTATTTCCATTCTCATTAAAGGGTGATGCTAAAACATGGTTTAATTCTCATGATCCTGGTTGTGTGCTTAGTCCCCAGGATATGATTTATTACTTCTCTGCTAAATATTTCCCCGCTCATAAGAAACAAGCTACCTTAAGGGAAATATATAATTTTGTGCATATTGAAGAAGAGAGTCTCCCACAAGCTTGGGGGCATAAGAAACAAGCTACCTTAAGGGGAATATATAATTTTGTGCAAATTGAAGAAGAGAGTCTCCCACAAGCTTGGAGGAGGCTTCTCCGATTACATAATGCTTTGCCTGATCATCCTCTAAAGAAAAATGAAATACTTGATATCTTTTATAATGGACTAACTAATGCTTCCAGAGACCAGCTGGATAGTTGTGCTGGTTGTATTTTCAGGGAAAGAACTGTTGATCAAGCTGAATTGCCATTTAAGAATATGTTGAGTAATGAAAATGATTGGACACTTCCTGAACCAACTCCTAAGGAGTAATCTATTTCTCAGTCCTGAAGATATGCATGAGGCAAAGAAATCTATGAAAGAGAAGGGTATTAAAGCAGAAGATGTTGAGAATTTACCACCTATTGAAGAAATACATGGTCTTGATAACCCGACACAGGTAGTAAAGGTAAATTCTCTATATAGATGTAATGAAGGTGATATTCCTCATAATAAGTCTGCTAGCCAATGCTTGGATGAATTTGATAATTTTATTGTTAAACAAGAAAACTTCAATGCTTATGTTGGTAGACAATTGAAATGTAATGCTTATATGATTGAACACTTGAGTGATTATATGTCTAAAGTTAAATGTGAACTTAAACTCATTAGTAAACATGCTTCTATGGTTACCACTCAAGTAGAACAAGTACTTAAAGCTCAGAATGATTTTCTCAATGAATTAAATAATAAGAAAAATGAAAATTTTGTTAGAGTTGTGACTAGAGGGGGTAAAATGACTCAAGAACCTTTGTATCCTGAGGGCCACCCCAAGAGCATTGAGCAAGATTCTCATAGAATTAATGTTGATGCACCTAGTTCTTCTAGTGAACTTGTTGTTGACACCCCTGAGAATCCCAATGATATTTCTATTTCTGATGCTGAAACACAATCTGGTAATGAGCATGAACCTAGTGATAATGTTAATGATGATGTTCATGTTGATGCTCAACCTAGCAATGACAATGATGTAGAGATTGAACCTGCTGTTGATCTTGATAACCCACAATTAAAGAATCAACGTTATGATAAGAGAGACTTTGTTGCTTGGAAGCATGGTAAAGAAAGAGAGTCATGGGTTTAGAAACCCTTGCCTTTTCCTCCTAAACCATCCAAGAAAGAGGATGATGAGGATTTTTAGCGCTTTGCTGAAATGATTATACCTATCTTTTTGCGTATGGGTTTGACTGATATGCTTAAAATGAATCGTTAAGGTAAGTATATGATAGATATTGTTACAAATAAAAGAAAGATACCGGAAGCTAAAATTTCCACCATGCTTTCTAATTATACTTTTAAGGGTGGAATACCAAAGAAACTTGGAGATCCAGGAGTACCAACTATACCATGCTCCATTAAAAGAAACTATGTTAAAACTGCTTTATGTGATCTTGGAGCCGGTGTTAGTGTTATGCCTCTCTCTTTATATCGTAGACTTCATTTGAATAAGTTGACACCTACTGAAATATCTTTGCAAATGGCTGATATATCAACTGCTATACCTGTCGGTATTTGTGAGGATGTGCCTGTTGTAGTTGCAAACGTTACTAATTTAACAGACTTTGTTATTCTTGATATTCCCAAGGATGATAGTATGCCGATTATCCTTGGTAGACCCTTTTTGAATACTGCAAGGGTTGTTATTGATTGCAACAAAGGCAATGTCACTTTTTATGTTAATGGTAATGAGCATACAGTACACTTTCCGAGGAAACAACCTCAAGTCCACAATATAAATTCTATTGGAAAAACTTCAATGATTACTATTGGAGGTTTTGAATTTCCTCTTCCTACTGTTAAGAAGAAATATGATATTTTTATTGTTGGGGGTATGCATCTCCCCGTTGAGGTAACTTAGTGCTATTCGAAAATTCTCCGGTTTCATGCGATTCGGAATGAGTTTGTTAACAAGACTTGATCAACCTTGTTAGTGGATTCCGTTTGATGAGCATGAGATGGATGAAGTTAGAAAGCACAACTCTCTGTACCCTCTTTTTACTTTCTGTTTTTTTTGTTATTTAGATTAAATAAAGCAAAAATAGTATTTTCTGTTTGTTTTCTGAATTATCCATGCAATAAAAAATACCCCAGAAATAAAAGTTCTCCAAATGTCTTGAAAATTTAATATGATTTTTTCTAGAATATTTAAGAATTATTGGCACTAAGAATACACCAAGGGGACCCACCATGTTCCCACGAGGGTGGAGGGCGTGCCCCCTGCCTCGTGGACCCCATGTGGCTCCCCTCCACTTATTCCTGCACCCACACACTTCGTCTTCCTCCAGAAAAAATCCTCCACCAGCTCAAACCCGAGTTCTAGCTCATCTTGCTGCCATTTTCGATCTCCTTGTTCAAACCTCCATTCATAAAACTGCTTTGGGGGATTGTTCTTCGGTATGTGACTCCTTAAATGTTCCAATTAGTTTTTGTCCTAATGTTTTATTTATTGCAAATTTTTGCTGCTTAGGTGACCCTGTACTTGAGCTTGCATGTCAAATGTATGTGGTCAAAAGTAGTTTTAATGCATGATATGGCCTCTAGGCACTTGTAGGAGTAGTTGCTATCAATTTTGTTTATTTTGGTTCACTTTCATTTTGAGTTACTAAAAATTTCTGAAATTTTTCAGAGAAAGAAAATGATGAAAATATTGTTGAGGGGCTCTTCGAGCCGAAGCTCGAAGGATAAGCAAAGTGAAGAAAATAATAAGCCCAAATATATTCTCCCTCGCACTGCGGAAGTTCGGCCCTGCGAATGGCCTTGTGATGAGTTCTTGAGAGAAGTCGGGATTTATAAAGATTTTTATTATTTGGCTGAGAATCCAGGCCTCGTGAACTTCCTCCACGACCAGCGCGAACAACACGTCCCTCATTTTGCGGAAGGCCAGTTATGCATACGGGAGCATGATCGATAGTCCGTCTATCAGTGTGATCCGGAGGAGATCGCCAACCAGTGGCATCCAGAGGATACTCCTTCGTACACCAGAGAGGGCAACTTTGAGCCGTGGCCATACACTGACTTAGGCCAAAAGCCTAAGCTTGGGGGAGTATGTATTTCTCACCAACATTACATTCATGTTCACACACTCATTCCAGTTGTCGGTGCTCATACTTTTTCATTGTATTATCCATGCTAGTTTATTTTATTTTTAAACCTTCTTCTTGTGTGTTTCAAAACCCTTAAGAAAAACAAAAAAAAAATTGTTGTAGCTTTTAGCTAGTTTACTTTCCATGCCTGTAGTAGTGGTAATTAGAAAGAAAACCCAAAAATATTTCTCGTTCTTCTTTTGCTTGTTGGGAGCTTTCCCATGTAAATAGTTTTGTTTATTTTCTTTTCTTTTCTTTGGGGGTCGAGAGGAGAAGACCATGATGAAAATGTTGAGTGGCTCTCAAATGCATTATTGTTGATCTAACAAAGAGCCCATATTACCTTGTCTTCTCCCTTATATTAAATGCTTGCAGATTCCAGCTTAGTCCAATGCACATGCACTATTATTATTATCCACACCGTTCGGTTGTGCAAGTGAAAGGCAATAATGACGATATATGATGGACTGATTGAGATGAGAGAAGCTGGTATGAACTCGACCTATCTTGTTTTTGTAAATATGATTAGTTCATCGTTCCTGATTCAACCTATTATGAATGAAACATGTTTGCAGTGACAATTAGAGATTATAGTTGCTCATGCCATGCTTAATTAGCTAGGAGTTTATAATGGTTTACCTTGCATGCCAACATGCTATTTAAATGGTTGTGATGTGGTATGATAGGGTGGTATCCTCCTTTGAACGATTCGAGTGGCTTGACTTGGCACATGTTCACGCATGTAGTTGAAACAAAGTCAACGTAGCCTCCACGATATTTATTTTCATGGTGAATTATATCCTACCCATGCTTGCATTCAGTGTTGATTAATTTTAATGCATGTTCATGGCTGTTGTCGCACTCTAGCTGGTCGCTTCCCAGTCTCTTTCTAGCCTTCACTTGTACTAAGTAGGAATACTGCTTGTGCATCCACCTCCATAAACCCCAAAAGTTATTCCATATGAGTCCACCATACCTTCCTATATGCGGTATCTACCTGCCGTTTCAAATGAAATTCTATTTTGTATGCTTGAATAGCTCATGTATCAACTACGGCTGTCTATATCTTCCATGCTAGGTGGCTTATTCTCAAGAGGAGTGGACTCCACTCCTCATTCACGAGAAAATGGCTGGTAACCGGGATACCCGGTCCCATCCTTAAATTATGCAAACAAAACTCCCCCAGGATTGTTGTTAGTTGGAGGCGCCCGTTGTTTCAGACAAGCCATGGATTGATGTTTGTTGGTGGTAGGGGGAGTATAAACTTTACCATTCTGTATGGGAACCGCCTATGATGTGTGTAGCATGGAAGATATCGAGATCTCTAAGTTGTTATGTTGACAATGAAAGTATGCCACTCAAAATATTATTTATCTCTATTTCAAAATCAACCTCTGGCACCTCTACAAATCCCTGCTTCCCTCTGAGAAGAGCCTATCTATTCACTTTTCTGTTGAGTCATCATCCTCTTATTAAAAAGCACCACTTGGAGAGCACCGCTGTCATTTGCATGCATTACTATTAGTTTACATTGAGTATGACTATGACTGGATCACTTTTACCATGAATTACAATGTTTAGTCAGTCCTTGATCTTCAGAGGTGCTCTGCATTTATGTTTTGCGGTCTCAGAAAGGGCTAGCGAGATACCGTCTTGTTATATCATATTATGATTGTTTTGAGAAAGTGTTGTCATCCAAGATTTATTATTATTGCTCGCTAGTTGATTATGCCATTGATATGAGTAAACATGAGACCTAAGTGTTATTGTGAATATGGTTAGTTCATAATCTTTGCTGAAAACTTGAATGTTGGATTTACATATTTACAACAACAAGAGCAAACAGAGTTTGTAAAAGTTTTTTCTTTATCACTTTCAATTTGTCATCTGAATTGTTTGAGGACAAGCAAAGGTTTAAGCTTGGGGGAGTTGATACGTCTCCAACGTATCTACTTTTCCATACACTTTTGCCCTTGTTTTGTACTCTAACTTGCATGATTTGAATGGAACTAACCCAGACTGATGTTGTTTTCAGTAGAATTGCCATGGTGTTATTTTTGTGCAGAAATAGAAGTTCTCGGAATGACGTGAGACTTCACGGAGAATATTTTTGGAATATATAAAAAATACTGGCGAAAGAACCAAGACCAGGGGGCCCACACCCTGTCCACGAGGGTGGGGGCCGCGCCTACCCCTCTAGGCGCCCCCTGCCTCGTGGCCCCCCTAGAGCTCCACTGACCTCAACTACAACTCTATATATTCACGTTTTGGGAGAAAAAAATCAGAGAGAAGGATTCATCGCGTTTTACAATACGGAGCCGCCGCCAAGCCCTAATCTCTCTCGCGAGAGCTGATCTGGAGTCCGTTCGGGGCTCCGGAGAGGGGAATCCGTCACCATCTCACCATCAACCTTCCCCCATCACCAATTTCATGATGCTCACCGCTGTGCATGAGTAATTAGGCTTGCCGGACGGTGATGGGTTGGATGAGATTTATCATCTAATCGAGTTAGTTTTGTTAGGGTTTGATCCCTAGTATCCATTATGTTCTGAGATTGATGTTGCTATGACTTTACTATGCTTAATGCTTGTCACTAGGTCCCGAGTGCCATGATTTTAGATCTGAACATATTATGTTTTCATGAATATATGTGAGTTATTGATCCTATCTTGCAAGTCAATAGTCACCTACTATGTGTTATGATCCGGCAACCCCGAAGTGACAATAATCGGGATCACTCCCGGTCATGACCATAGTTTGAGGAGTTCATGTTGAAGGAAATATGCCCTAGAGGCAATAATAAAGTTTTTATTTATTTCCTTATTTCCTTATAAATTTTTATTATTCATGCTAGAATTGTATTAACCGAAAACATAATACATGTGTGAATATATAGACAAACATAGTGTCACTAGTATGCCTCTACTTGACTAGCTCATTGATCAAAGATGGTTAAGTTTCCTAACCATAGACATGAGTTGTTATTTGATCAATGGGATCACATCATTAGGAGAATGGTGTGATTGACTTGACCCATTCCATTAGCTTAGCACTTGATCGTTTGTTTACTGCTATTGCTTTCTTCATGACTTATACATGTTCTTATGACAAAGAGATTATGCAACTCCCAAATACTGGAGGAACACTTTGTATGCTACTAAACGTCACAACGTAACTGGATGATTATAAAAGTGCTCTACAGGTGTCTCCGATGGTACTTGTTGAGTTGGCATAGATCAAGATTAGTATTTGTCACTCCGATTGTCGGAGAGGTATCTCTGGGCCCTCTCGGTAATACACATCACTATAAGCCTTGCAAGCATGATAACTAATGAGTTAGTTACAGGATGATGTATTATGGAACGGGTAAAGAGACTTGCCGGTAACGAGATTGAAACTAGGTATTGAGATACCGACGATCAAATCTTGGGCAAGTAACATATCGATGACAAAGAGAACAATGTATAGTGTTGTGCGGTTTGACTGATAAAGATCTTCGTAGAATATGTAGGAACCAATATGAGCATCCAGGTTCCGCTATTGGTTATTGACCGGAAATGTGTCTTGGTCACGTCTACATAGTTCTCGAACCCGTAGGGTCCGCACGCTTAATGTTCTATGACGATCGGTTTTGTGAGTTTATATGTTTCGATGTACCGAAGGTAGTTCGGAATCACAGATTTGATCACTGACAAAGTGCTAATACACAGGCTCCTAGGAGGATAGATTGGTAGGAAAATACCATCAATCCTCCCAGACCACCACTCATAAGGAAGACAATCAAAAATAAATCATGCTCCGACTTCATCACATAACGGTTCCCCATACGTGCATTGTCGGGGGTTGCTGATCCCACGTACACCTATGGGGATCGGCAGGCCGAGCCCCTTTCGGTTCGGCAGGGGGCGGTGGATGCACAAAGAGCAGATCGAGGTGAACGCACGAGCGACGCGGTCGGTTTACCCAGGTTCGGGCCGCACGGATGCGTAAAACACTACTCCTACTTTGGTGGCTGTATTGAGTTCTTGCTCGGGAGCGATGAGTGCTACAGTACACTCAAGTAGCTGGCGAGACCGAGCGTGAGAATTGCCGTCCTCCCCCCTCTCTGTTGCGCATGGGCCTCCTTTTATATGTCTAAGGGGTCACCGACAGGTGGCAATAGAGGTGGGGGTAAAAATGTAAAAGAGGGGGTAGTTGGCTCCACCGCCTACAACAGTTGTATCATACCTAACCCTGACGGCAGGGGACAAGGGCATTAATTGCCTCTCTGTGTCACCTAGACGGTATAGAGAGGGACCGCTAGGAACGCCACTGTTTGCCATGATGGCTATCTTGTCAGCGCTTGCTTGCCACCGCATGCCCCCGGCTGCCCAGCCTCCGCCACGTACGCCAGGGGCGGTCCCAGAGCGACACGTTGGTGGGTGAGATGGAGCGCGGGCTGCGGAGTAGTAGCTTGCCGCGGCAAGCGCCTTGCCGCGGATGTTGCCTTGTCGCGTCCGGGAGCTCGTCGCTCACCGGGTCTTGTCGGGACGCGCAGTGCGCCGCAACGAGCTTCTTGAGATGCTTTGGTTGTCTTCCCGGCAAGCTCCTCTTGCCGGGGTCTCGTCTCCTTCCCAGCAAGCTCCTCTTGTCGGGGTCTTGTCTCCTTCCCAGCAAGCTCCTCTTGCCGGGGCCTGGTTTTGCTCTTGGATACTTTGTACTTGAATGGCCCCAAAGGAACCACAGAGGGTCTTGGCGGTCGCCCGGCAAGCCTTGCCGCGGGTCGCTGCGACTGCCCGTGCACAAGTCCGGGATACTAAGGTACCCCTACTTTAGTACACCGACAGGAGCCCCCGGGCCTGGGCCATACACGGTGCCGAGCGCTGTTGGGCCAGGCCCAAAACAGTGCACGGGCATGCGTGGCCTAGGTTACGCCATAACTCACTCCACATCCACCGCGCCCTCCCCAAGCGGCACGCGTCGAACGCGGCGTCGTGCATGACCTGGGCGGCGTGCGCGGGCTTAAGCCCTGCGCGCATGCGTCACGTCATGGGAGAGATCGTGGGTGGTTTTTTATTAGGAAAGGAGGAACGTCCGCCACCTCCCCCCTTTATAAGCAAAGGGAAGCAGGGGTAGCGCGCCCACTCGCCCCCATTCTGCTCCAATCTTGGAAAACTCCGCCCCGCCTCCATCTTCCCAAAGCACACAGAGCGCAGCGCCCTCCCCACCGCATTGCCACCAGCACCACCACGCCGTCGACCTCCTCCACTACTTCCGCCATGGCTCCGAAGGGCGACAAGGGGAAGGCCGTGAAGTCATCCGAGGCGCAGCAGCTCGAGGCGATGCGGAGGGAGCGAGCCATCTTCCCCCCCCCCCCCCAAGCTCGACGCGAAGAGGCTGCGGGAGTACTGTTATCTCTTTTGGGCGACGGAGACGCGAGCTCACCCGTAGACCAGGGTGCTCCCGGGTGCTGCTCACACGACGGCTCCGGACGGGTACCCTTTCTTTGCCGTCTTCTTCTACTGCGGGCTCTGCCCGCCTTTTTCCGAGTTTTTCTACGATAGCATGAACACATACAATCTCTATCTCCTTGACTTCACTCCCAACGCCATCCTCACCATGGAAGTTTTCGCGCACCTTTGTGAGAACTTTGTCGGCGTCCACCCTAGCGTAGCCCTTTTTCGCCACTTTTTCATTCCCCGGGTAGACAGAGGAGAACCCCTGTCCGGCGGAATTGCCTGGGTCACTAGGGCCGGCAAGAAGGAATCTTATCTGGAGGGGGAGTTCCGCGGCAAGTGGGAGGAGTGGAGAGTGGATTGGTGTTGGATTGGCGAGGAGAGCCCGCAGCCATTCACCGTCCGGCGTCAAGTAGCAACAGTGCGCGGCAGTGACTGGAGCGACGTGGCCCCGGAGGACGGCAGGCTGCAGATTGCCATCACCAGGATCCAGCGCCTTAGGCTTGCCGGACTCACTGTAGGGGCCGTCGGCGCAGACTTTCTTCGTCGCCGCATCGCTCCCCTGCAGGAACGGGGGAGGCCTGCTTGGGAGTTCAAAAACGCGGCAGACGTCATGAGGCTGCGCCCAGGCCTCAACTACAATTTCACCGTGCTTGAGCTCAACGGAGTACTGCAGGACCTCTTCAAGTACGATTTAGATCACCCCGAGGTCTTCAGATTGCCGCAGGGCGTCGTTCCTCTGTGCAACAATTTGGCACTCGACCGCATCAGGGCGATGATGCCACTCTGTGATTCGCACGGAATCGTGCCAACTTGGCAAGAGCCAGAGGACGAGGTTGTGCAGCAATTCTTCGACGACTTGGTGGAGGTGCCAATCCGCGCCGACGAGAAGGACGGCCTCACCCGCGACACCACCGAGGCGGAACTGGCGTACATCGCCACCAGGTTGGAAGAGGCGGCAGCAGTTGCCGCGGCGGGCGAGTTCGGCTTCACCTTGGAGGAGGCTGCGGCGGCAGAGGCGGCAAACCGTGCCGAGCGGGAAGCTCTTGCTGGCAAGAAGGATCTTGCCGGCAAGAAAGAGGTTGCCGGGCGCGATGCCGGGTCGAGCCAAGTTGCCGGGCACGACGCTGAACCGAGCGAGCCTGCCGACGATGCGAGCGGCTCTTTGGAGATCCATTCCTCCTCCTCTTCGTCCTCCGCCAGCACGCCGCCAGCAGCGTCTCCGTCTCCACCAAGAAGGCATCTCCGCAAGGCCGGGGATGCAGCGAGGCGGCAAGCGGGCCGGCAGTCGCCACGCCGCACGACACGCTCCACCGCGGCAAGCACCGTTGCCGCGGGAGCGCCCCATGCTGCCGCTTCGACTGGAGCGGGGTCTTCCCGGACTGCCGCATCTGCTCCCACCAAGCGGCCAAGGGAGCCTACCCCTCCTCCTTCCCGCGCCAGACGCGGGCCTGATTTTGACTTCTCCGCATTTAGCTCCGACGAGGAAGAGGAAGAGGAGTAAGTTCTTCTTATTGTACTTGTAATTCTTTGTTCTTTGCTGTTTTTCGTCTTGTCTTGTTTCTCATTTGCCTTCCTCTGCATCTGTTCCTTTTTAGGACTCTGGCGCAGAGAGCGGCAAAGAGAGCCAAGGTGCCGGTGATCGTCATCGAGGACGAATCCACTGCGTCAACAGGGGACGTGCCTGAGACAAACCCGTCGGACCCGGCGGCTGATCTTCGGAGCAGCCACCAGCGTAAGCGTCTTGTTTACTTCCCGCTGTTGGGCGCGCATGAAGATCCTTGCTGTGCTGATACTTGTTTGTTGACTTGCGTAGGAGCAGAGCAGCCTCACCAGGAGAGCCTAGAGACCGCTCCCGAAGCGCCAAGGAAGAGTCCTCCGGCGGGGGAGAGGTCTCCGACAAGGGAGGAGCCCCCGGCGAAGGTGGAGACTCTGGCAAGGGAGGAGCCCCCGACACGGCAAGGATCTCCGGCAAGGGACCGCGCCAGCGATCCCCCGGCGACGGAGACCACAGCGGCAGGCCCTGGCACAGGTAACTTCATTGCTTCCAAACTCTCCTTGGCTTCTTCGGCTTCTTAATCTTCCTCTTGGATTTTGCTCGAATTTTGCTTGAATCTTCTCCCCTCTTCCGGCCATCAGATCCATCTGCTGTAGAGCCGATGGAGACGGAGGCCGCTGCCGAGGAAGAAGCCGGCACCGGTTAGGAGGCCGCCAGGGCTGCCGCCGCGGAGGCGGGCGGGGAGTCCGGCGGTCGTACTGACGACCCGGAGGCCACAGGAGCGCCAGGCGCTGCTCCGACCACCGACTCCTCCGCCGCTGCCGCTGCGGCAGGCTCCGAAGAGCCCCAGCCTGGCGTCTACCTGAAGGCCGGCGAGAACATCTTCATCAGCCTCCCCTGGGCGTCAAGCTCCAGGGCGCCGATGGAGGGGGAGATGCTGGACGGAGAGGTGCTTGCCTCTGCCGGGCTGAAGCTGGTTGACGCGCCAAGCAGCAACAGCGGCGATCCTGAAGAGGAGCGCCTGCTACGGAAGCTAGTGGCGCTCTACCGCACCCAGCAGGCCAAGCTGGAGTCCCGTGAAGCACTCGTGGCGAAGGCTGGTGGTGATATCGAGAAGCATGCAGAAGAGCTCCGAGGCGCCAATCAGGAAGCTCTCCGCTCCTTGGCGAAGGAGCGGGAGCAACTTGCCGAAGCGCAGCAGGCCTTCCTCCTCGAGAAGGCCGACGTCGAAGAGCGCCAACGGCTTGCCGCGGAGAAGCTGTCTTCGCAGGAGGGTGACTTGGTGCAGCGGAAGGTCCACCTCGACAGCCACGAGGAGGAACTTGCCGCGCGCGAGCGAGCAGTTGGCAGAGCCGTCAAGCAGGCCGAAGACGCTACCGCAGCTGTCGAGGCCGCCAAGGCTAAGCTGGAGCTGAAGGTGATGCAGCTGGAGGCGGACCTCAAGGCGAGCGGCGACGAGCTTGCCGCGCTCAAGCTCGAGCGTGAGAGGGACGCCAACGGCTAATCGGAGCTGCAGGCCCTTTTAGCCGAGAAGGGCAAGGAACTGGACGCCGCCAAGAACTCCAACGCCGATCTCAAAGTGAAGTTGGCGGCCCTGACCAAATCTCTGGACGGTGCCAAGGAGCAGGAGACAGCCCTGAAGGAGGAGGTCAAGGCCGGCAAGGTGCTGCTGGTGAAGGCCGCCGCCGCCCGGAAGACTTTGTCAGAGGATGTGGAGCACTGGACGGAGGGTCTGGTGGACGTCGCCGCGGATGTCGACAAGGAGCTGGCGCAGTTGGGGATGGTGGATCTCGGGTACTCCTCCGACGAGAACCTCCAACCCGGCACCAAGCTTACTCTGTTCTTCAAGGGCATGGCGACGGCGCTCCAGCGACTCCGGGAAAAGTTCCCAAAGCAGCTTGCCGACGAGTCGCGTAAGATTTGCGTGGGACCTTTCCAGAAGGTGCTGATGAAGGTGGCCTTCCGCAACCCAGGCCTCCGCCTCAACAACGTTCTCCGAAGCCTGCCGTCAGATGCTGATCTTGAGGAGCTCAAGGCCCTTGTCGCACCTATTGTGGACAAGGTGAGCGGAATCAGGAGGGTCGAAGGCGACCGTGTAGACTAGGCCATTTATCTTCTTCTTTCCTTGTCGCTGTCAAAGATGTCGGGGGTTGCTGATCCCACGTACACCTATGGGGATCGGCGGGCCGAGCCCCTTTCGGTTCGGCAGGGGGCGGTGGATGCACAAAGAGTAGATCGAGGCGAACGCATGAGCGACGCGGTCGGTTTACCCAGGTTCGGGCCGCACGGATGCGTAAAATCCTACTCCTGCTTTGGTGGCTGTATTGAGTTCTTGCTCGGGAGCGATGAGTGCTACAGTACACTCAAGGAGCTGGCGAGACCGAGCGTGAGAATGGCCGTCCTCCCCCCTCTCTGTTGCGCATGGGCCTCCTTTTATATGTCTAAGGGGTCACCGACAGGTGGCAACAGAGGTGGGGGTAAAAATGTAAAAGAGGGGGTAGTTGGCTCCACCGCCTACAACAGTTGTATCATACCTAACCCTGACGGCAGGGGACAAGGGCATTAAATGCCTGTTTGTGTCACCTAGACGGTACAGAGAGGGACCGCTAGGAACGCCACCGTTTGCCACGATGGCTATCTTGTCAGCTCTTGCTTGCCACCGCATGCCCCCGGCTGCCCAGCCTTTGCCAGGTACGCCAGGGGCGATCCCAGAGCGACACGTTGGTGGGTGAGCTGGAGCGCGGGCTGCGGAGTAGTAGCTTGCCGCAGCAAGCGCCTTGCCGCGGATGTTGCCTTGTCGCGTCCGGGAGCTCGTCGCTCACCGGGTCTTGTCGGGACGCGCAGTGCGCCGCAGCGAGCTTCTTGAGATGCTTTGGTTGTCTTCCCGGCAAGCTCCTCTTGCCGGGGTCTCGTCTCCTTCCCGGCAAGCTCCTCTTGCCGGGGTCTTGTCTCCTTCTCGGCAAGCTCCTCTTGCCGGGGCCTAGTTTTGCTCTTGGATACTTTGTTCTTGAATGGCCCCAAAGGAACCACGGAGGGTCTTGGCGGTCGCCCGGCAAGCCTTGCCGCGGGTCGCTGCGACTGCCCGTGCACAAGTTCGGGATACTAAGGTACCCCTACTTTGGTACACCGACATGCATGCTTCGGGAATCACAAACCTTAACACAAGTATTTCAACTAATCCACAATTACTCACTAGCATGACTCTAATATCACCATATTTATATCGCAAAACTATGGCAAGGAATCAAACATGTCATATTAAGTTATCTACAAGTTTTATGTAGGATTTTATGACTAACCATGTGAATGACCAATTCCTGTCAACTCTCTAAATAGATATAAGTGAAGCATGAGAATTTAATTCTTTCTACAAAAGATATGCCCATGCTCTAACAAATATAAGTGAAGCAAAAGAGCATTCTACAAATGGCGGTTATCTATGTGTAGAGAAACAGGGAATCCAAACTTCAAATTATATAAGGGAAGCACATGAAGCATTCTATAAAGCCATACTGAAAAGATATAAGTGAAGTGCATGAAGCATTCTATAAATCAACCAAGGACTATCTCATACTACATGGTGTATAAAAGAAAAAGGAATAATAAACACAAAAGACGCTCCAAGAATTTACGCATATCATGTGACGAATAACAATATAGCTCCAAGTAAAATTACCGATGATCGTTACAAGAAAGAGGGGACATCTTCCGGGGCATGCCCAAGATTACTTTCTTGGGAGTTCTTGAATATTACCTTGGGGTGCCTTGGGCATCCCCAAGCTTAGGCTCTTGCCACTGCTTATTCCTTCATCCATGGTGATCTCACCCAAAACTTGAGAACTTTAATCAGACAAAACTTAACAAAACCCTTGCGAGATCCATTAGTATAATAAAACAATCACCACTTTAAGTAGCGTTGCAAACCCATTCATATTTTGTTTTTGCATTGTAGCTACTATATAATAACTTCTCCATGGCTTATACCACCAACAAAATCGATAGTTTCATCAAAACTAGCAAAACAATGTACCAAAAACAGAATCTATCTTAAACATGAGAGTCTGTAGTAATCTGAACATCAACCATACTTCTATAACTCCAAAAATTCTGACAAATTACAAAAAATAAAAAAATTGTATAGCAGTACTATGTAAAAATTTTAGAAACTTTTGACATTCCAGTAAAAACTGTAAATTCACATGCTATAGCCAAAGTTTCTGTTTTTCCACTGCACATACCAAACAAGCAACTCTAATAATCCTAAAGGAAAATCTAGGAACATCATTTTTATAATACAATGGATTTGTACAAGGGGATAATTATTTTTGTTGAAAAGTTTCTGATCAAGGTTTGCAAAGTTTCCATGTGTCCGATTAATGGTTCTGGCAAACCCTTGTGAGGTTCGAACTTTGTGGTGCGCACGAAGTACTCTCTCCCCCTAGCTCGCTTGATCAACGATTCCACGGCCTAGCACGATGAACCTGAAGAACACGAGACTTAGGGGTTTATACTAGTTCGGGCCACCGTGTGGTGTAATACCCTACTCCAGTGTGGTGGTGGATTGCTATAACACCCACAATGCAGCTATATCTCCCACATGTCGGGACACGACTTAGAGGCATAGCCGCATGGTAGTTTTGTCGCAAGAGGGTTAATCTTCACACAATCCCATGTACTGAATAAGAAAGGGATAAAGAGTTGGCTTACAATCGCCACTTCATACAATACATAAATAATTCAAACATCAACCAAATACACTCAAAGACTGACTATGGTCAAATCTGAATAAAAAGTAAGAGAAACCCCAAATGCTAGATCCCCGATCGTCCCAACTAGGCTCCATTACTGATCATCAGGACACGAAACGTAGTAAAGACCCGAATCCTCGTCGAACTCCCACTTGAGTTCGGTAGCATCACCTGCACTGGTATCCTCGGCACCTGCAACTGTTTGGAAGTATCCGTGACTCACGAGGACTCAACAATCTCACACCCGCGAGGTCAAGACTATTTAAGCTTATGGGTAGGAGAAGGTAGTGAGGTGGAGCTGCAACAAGCACTAAGCATATGTGGTGGCTAACATACGCAAATAAGAGCGAGAAGAGAAGCAACACAGCGGTCGAGAAGCTATAAATGATCAAGAAGTGATCCTAAAACTACTTATGTTCAAGCATAACACAAGACCGTGTTCTCTTCCCAGACTCCGCCGAAAAGAGACCATCACGGCTACACACGCGGATTATTCATTTTAGTTAAGTTAAGTGTCAAGTTCCCTACAGCCGGATATTAACAAATTCCCATATGCCACATAACCGCGGGCATGACTCTCGAATGTTTATACCCTACAGGAGTGTCCCAACTTAGCTCATCACAAGCTCTCACAGTTAACGAAGTATATTCCTTCTCCCGAGAAGACCCGGTCAGTCTCGGATCCCGGTTACAAGACCTTCAACAATGGTAAAACAAGACCAGCAAAGCCGCCCGATGTGCTGACAAATCCCGATAGGAGTCGCACGTATCTCGTTCTCAGGGCACACCGGATAGGTCAAGCTACGAGTAAAACCAGCCCTCAAGTTGCCCCGAGGTGGCCCCGCAGGCTGCCCGTTTTGAACCAACACTCAGAGGAGCACTGGCCGGGGGGGGGGGGGGGGTTAAAATAAAGATGACCCTTGAGTCTACAGAACCCAAGGGAAAGGTAGGCAATTGGTAAAACCAAGCTTGGGCCTTGCTAGAGGAGTTTTATTCAAAGCGAACTGTCAAGGGGTTCCCATAACACCCAACCGCGTAAGGAACACAAAAATCAAGGAACATAACACTGGTATGACGGAAACTAGGGCGGCAAGGGTGGAAAAAAACACCAGGCAAAAGGCCAAGCCTTCCACCTTTTACCAAGTATATAGATTCATTAAATTAAATATGATATAATAATGATATCCCAACAATATCCATGTTCCAACTTGGAACAAACTTCAACTTCACCTGCAACTAGCAACGCTATAAGAGGGGCTGAGCAAAAGCGGTAACATAGCCAAACAACGGTTTGCTAGGAAGGTGGGTTAGAGGCTTGACATGGAAATATGGGAGGCATGATATAGCAAGTAGTAAGTAGCACGACATAGCGATAGAACGAACAACTAGTAAGCAAATATAGAAGTGATTTCGAGGGTATGGTCATCTTGCCCGCAAAGTTCTCAGAGTTATCGAAAGCTTGATCCTCGTTAGCGTACTCAACAGGTTCGTCGTTCACATACTGGTCTCCCGGCTCTATCCAAGTTAAGAACACAAGCAATGGAACAACAATCAATCACGGTGCAATACACAAGCAACATGATGCAATACATGGCATGATATGCGAGATATGATATGAAATGCATATGTGTGCCCTGGAAGGAAAAGAATGATCAAGGCATCAACTTGGCAAACCAAGTATGCCGCTGGAAAGATGAGGTGATTTCGGTTGAAATCGATATAAAGATCACCGGAAACGGATGCACGGTTTGCAAATGGCAAGCAAAACAAGAATGACACAATTCTGCGATTAACAACATGATGGTACTTAGAATGCAACAAGAAACTAAGCTACTGCACTCCAACATAGAAACAAAGCATATGGCAGTGATGTACAAGAGATGCTTGACAAAACATGAACACTGAGTTACGGCTAAAACACACTAGAACGGGTTCAAACAAGCATGGCAAAAGTGCAATAGATATCAGCTTCATAGATGAAAATACTAACATGTCAAAAATAACATCAGGAAGCAATGTTTAGAGCAAGCAAACAACATGCTACAGGAACATATCATAGTAAGCAAAGGCATTGCATGATTCTACTAATTTCATAGAACAAAAGTCCCTTACTAAACATGAGCCAAAAAGGCACAGAAGATATGATGGAACCCATGTAGACATAGCATGTTTTATTAAAAGTTTCAGACCAACATAAGCATACCAACAACAAGATGACATGTTCAGATTTATGATAACAACTTTGCGAGCTTATGCCACTCACCACAAAGCATTACATGACAACATAAGCATACCAACAGCAAGATGACATGTTCATGAAGCTAACCATGGAAGAGAAAGTTAATAGGATGCATGGATCACTAGCAACAACCATGGCAATATTGATTAACATGTTAACAAACTGCCAGGAACATTTTATGAAAAAGTAGAGAAAGAAAAAGACATGCTAGAGCACTCCATAATTGCAGACAGGGGCATGAATGGATAGAGCATAACCACATGTTAAAGCATCATTACTGAAGTATTCCAAAATAAGCATGGATCTCAAAGTAGCATCAAGTTTACATGGCATCAAAATAACAGCAGGGAAAAGACTTGGCAAAATCCTAAGTCCCTGAAAACAGCAACATCACGGAGCCTAGTTTGCATGCTTGTTCTAGACACTACATCGATCACAAAAATACAAGGCTTGCACCTCTGTAAAGATGGCATCTTTTAGTTGAAAACACATGTAGACCTCATGATCATATGATGCACACATCAAATGCAACAAAAATGACAAAACATCACGATCTGATAAGTACCAGCAGCTAACATTTTATAGCACTCTTGCATCAATGAAAATGGAATCATAATAGACAGTAACATGCATGGAAATGCTTCTAACATGAATAGCTCACCAAGACGAAAAAATTTAAATATCATATGCAAGATTTCGAGCCACGGTCATCGAGATACGACATGATGAACATGGCATAAAAATGTAAGTGGAAAAAGACTGGGAAGAAAAACGACCTTCAAAATTTCCAGATCTAGGGTTTCAGGCACGCGGATCGAGGCGCGGCCGGAGCTTCGCCGGAGTTGGTCGCCGGGGTGGAGGGAGATGGGTGCAGAGGAGGGGGGTTCGGTCGGATTCGGTCGCCGGAGTGGCCGCCGCCGATGAGGGCGGCGCGGAGGAGCGGCACGCGGGGTCGGGTGGCGACTGGGCGGCGAGGGGCGGCGCGGTGGCGGTGGAGGGCTGAGGCGGCGGCGGGCGGCGCACGGTCCAGCTGCAGGCCCCGTGGGCCGCCGGCGGCAGCGGAGATGCGCCATGTGGCGGCCTGCGAACGGAGGTGAGCGGCGGCGCGGTCCGGACGCGTTCGGCGGCGAGGAGGAGCGGGGCTAGGGTTTTGGACCCGGAATTCGGGGGAGATTCACATATTTATAGGTAGAGGGAGTTTGGAGTGTCCAAATGAGGTGCGGTTTTCGCCCGCACGATCGTGATCCGACGATGGAGGATGCTACCTCTTGAGCACTGCATTGGTTTTCCCCGAAGAGGAAGGGATGATGCAGCAAAGTAGAATAAGTATTTCCATTAGTTTTTGAGAACCAAGGTATCAATCTAGTAGGAGGCTACGCGCCAGTCCCTCGTACCTGCACAAAACAAATAAATCCTCGCAACCTACGCGATAAGGGGTTGTCAATCCCTACACGGCCACTTATGAGAGTGAGATCTAACAGATATGATAAGATAATATTTTTGGTATTTTTGAGATAAAGATGCAAAGTAAAATAAAAGCAAAGGAAATAACTAAATATTGGGAGATTAATATGATGAAGATAGACCCGGGGGCCATAGGTTTGACTAGTGGCTTCTCTCGAGAGCATAAGTATTCTACGGTGGGTGGAAAAATGACTATTGAGCAATTGACAGAATTGAGCATAGTTATGAGAATATCTAGGTATGATCATGTATATAGGCATCACGTCCGAGACAAGTAGACCGACTCCTGCCTGCATCTACTACTATTACTCCACTCATCGACCGCTATCCAGCATGCATCTAGAGTATTAAGTTAATGAAAACAGAATAACGCCTTAAGCAAGATGACATGCTGTAGAGGGATAAACTCATGCAATATGATGAAAACCCCATCTTGTTATCCTCGATGGCAATAATACAATACATGCCTTGCTGCCCCTACTGTCAATGGGAATGGACACCGCAAGATTGAACCCAAAGCTAAGAACTTCTCCCATTGCAAGAAGGATCGATCTAGTAGGCCAAACCAAACTGATAATTCGAAGAGACTTGCAAAGATAACCAATCATACATAAAAGAATTCAGAGAAGATTCAAATATTGTTCATAGACAGACTTGGTCATAAACCCACAATTCATCGGTCTCAACAAACACAGTGCAAAAAGAAGATTTTATCGAATAGTTCTCCACAAGAGAGGGGGAGAACATTGTATTGAGATCCAAAAAGAGAGAAGAAGCCATCTAGCTACTAACTATGGACCCGTAGGTCTAAGGTGAACTACTCACACTTCATCGGAGGGGCTATGGTGTTGATGTAGAAGCCCTCCATGATCGATGCCCCCTCCGGCAGAGCTCCGGAACAGGCCCCAAGATTGGATCTCGTGGATACATAAAGTTACGGCGGTGGAATTAGGGTTTTGCCTCCGTATCTGATCGTTTGGGGGTACGTAGGTATATATAGGAGGAAGGAGTACATCGGTGGAGCAACAGGGGTCCCATGAAGGTGGAGGGCGCGCCTGCGGGGGGGGGGGGGGGGGGTAGGCGCACCCCCTACCTCGTGGCCTCCTCTTTTGTTTCTTGACGTAGGGTCCAAGTCTCCTGGGTCTTGTTCGTTGAAAAATCACGTTCCCGAAGGTTTCATTCCGTTTGGACTCCGTTTGATATTCCTTTTCTTTGAAACCCTAAAATCGGCAAAAAATAGCAATTCTGGGCTCGGCCTCCGGTTAATAGGTTAGTCCCAAAAATAATATAAAAGTGGATAATAAAGCCCAATAATGTCCAAAACAGTAGATAATATAGTATGGAGCAATCAAAAATTATTGATACGTTGGAGACGTATCAAGCATCCCCAAGCTTAATTCCTGCTCGTCCTCGAGTAGGTAAATGATAAAAACAGAATTTTTGATGCGGAGTGCTACTTGGCATAATTTTAATGTAATTCTTCTTAATTGTGGTATGAATATTCATATCTGAAAGATTCAAGATAAAAGTTTAATATTTACATAAAAATAATAATACTTCAAGCATACTAACAAAGCAATCATGTCTTCTCAAAATAGCAATGCCAAAGAAAGTTATCCCTACAAAATCATATAGTCTAGCTATGGTCCATCTTCACCAACAAAATATTTAAATCATGCACAACACCGATGACAAGCCAAGCAATTGTTTCATACTTTTGGTGTTCTCAAACTTTTTCAATCTTCACGCAATACATGAGCGTGAGCCATGGATATAGCCCTATAAGTGGAATAGAATGGTGGTTGTGGAGAAGACAAAAAGGGTGAAGATGGTCTCACATCAACTAGGCATGTCAACGGGCTATGGAGATGCCCATCAATAGATATCAATGTGAGTGAGTAGGGACTGCCATGCAACGGATGCACTAGAGCTATAAGTATATGAAAGCTTAACAAAAGAAACTAAGTGGGTGTGCATCCAACTTGCTTGCTCATGAAGACCTAGGGCATTTCGAGGAAGCCCATCATTGGAATATACAAGCCAAGTTCTACAATGAAAAATTCCCACTAGTATATGACAGTGATAACATAGGAGACTCTCTATCATGAATATCATGGTGCTACTTTGAAGCACAAGTGTGTTAAAAGGATAGTAACATTGTCCCTTCTCTCTTTTTCTCTTGTTTTTTATCTGGGCCTTTTCTCTTTTTTATGGCCTCTTTTCTTTCTCCTTTTTTTCCATCCAGAGTCTCATCCCGACTTGTGGGGGAATCATAGTCTCCATCATCCTTTCCTCACTGGGACAATACTCTAATAATGATGATCATCACACTTTTAATTTTCTTACAACTCAACAATTACAACTCGATACTTAGAACAAAATATGACTCTATATGAATGCCTCCGGCAGTGTACCGGGATGTGCAATCAATCAAGAGTGACACGTATGAAAGAACTATGAATGGTGGCTTTGCCACAAATACGATGTCAACTACATGATCATGCTAAGCAATATGACAATGATGGAGTGTGTCATAATAAACAGAACGGTGGAAAGTTGCATGGCAATATATCTCGGAATGGCTATGGAAATGCCATAATAGGTAGGTATGGTGGCTGTTTTGAGGAAGGTATATCGTGGGTGTATGATACCGGCGAAAGGTGCGTGGTATTAGAGAGGCTAGCAAAGGTGGAAGGGTGAGAAAAGTGCGTATAATCCATGGACTCAACATTAGTCATAAAAAACTCATATACTTATTGCAAAAATCTGCAAGTTATCAAAGCAAAGTATTGCACGCATGCTCCTAGGGGGATAGATTGGTAGGAAAAGACCATCGCTCGTCCCCGACCGCCACTCATAAGGAAGACAATCAAAAAATAAATCATGCTCTGACTTCATCACATAACAGTTCACCATACGTGCATGCTACGGGAATCACAAACTTCAACACAATTATTTCTCAAATTCACAACTACTCAACTAGCATAACTCTAATATCACCATCTTCATATCTCAAAACAATTATCAAGCATCAAACTTCTCATAGCATTCAACACACTCATAAGGAAGTTCTTTTACTATTCTTGAATTCCAAGCATATTAGGATTATTTAAGCAAATTAACATGCTATTTAAGACTCTAAAAATAATATAAGTGAAGCATGAGAGACCAATAGTTTCTATAAAACAAATCCACCACCGTGCTCTAAAAGATATAAGTGAAGTACTAGAGCAAAACTATATAAGTCAAATGATATAAGCGAAGCACATAGAGTATTCTAACATATTCCAAATCATGTATGGCTCTCTCAAAAGGTGTGTACAGAAAGTATGATTGTGGTAAACTAAAACATAAAGACTCAAATCATACACGACGCTCCAAGCAAAACACATATCATGTGGCGAATAAAAATATAGCTCCAAGTAAAGTTACCGATAGAAGTAGACGAAAGAGGGGATGCCTTCCGGGGCATCCGCAAGCTTTGGATTTTAGGTGTCCTTAGATTATCTTGGGGGTGCCATGGGCATCCCCAAGCTTTGTCTCTTGCCACTCCTTGTTCCATAATCCATCAAATCTTTACCCAATACTTGAAAACTTCACAACACAAAACTCAAAGTAGAAAATCTCGTGAGCCCCGTTACCGAAAGAAAACAAAAGACCACTTCAAGGTACTGTAATGAACTCATTCTTTATTTATATTGGTGTTAAACCTACTGTATTCCAACTTCTCTATGGTTTATAAACTATTTTACTAGCCATAGATTCATCAAAATAAGCAAACAACACACGAAAAACAGAATCTGTCGAAAACAGAACAGTCTGTAGTAATCTGTAGATAGCACAAGATATGGAACCCCAAAAAATTTAAAATAAATTGCAGGACGTGAGAAATTTATCTATTAATCATCTGAAAAAATAATTAACTAAATATCACGTTCCAAATAAAAATGGCAGCAGTTCTCGTGAGCGCTAAAGTTTCTGCTTTTTACAGCAAGTGTAACAAGACTTTCCCCAACTCTTCCCAACGGTTCTACTTGGCACAAACACTAATTAAACACAAAAAACACAACCAAAACAGAGGCTAGATAAATTATTTATTACTAAACAGGAGCAAAAAGCAAGGAATAAAAATAAAATTGGGCTGCCTCCCAACAAGCGCTATCGTTTAACGCCCCTAGCTAGGCATAATATTTCAATGATGCTCACATGAAAGACAATAATTGAAGCACAAAGAGAGCATCATAAAACATGTGAAAAACACATCTAAGTCTGACATACTTCCTATGCATAGGCATCTTATAGGCAAACAAATTATCAAGTCAGGCAAAAACTAGCATATGCAAGCAAACAGAAAGAAACAATAGTAATCTCAACATAACGAGAGATAATTTAGTAACATGAAAATTTCTACCACCATATTTTCCTCTCTCATAATAATTACATGTAGGATCATAAGCAAATTCAACAAAATAGCTATCACATAATATATTTTCAACATGATCTACATGCATGCAAAGTTGACACTCTTCCAAAATAGTGGGATTAACATTAACTAAAGTCATGACCTCTCCAAACCCACTTTCAATAATATTGCAAACACTATTATCAATCTCATATTCATCATGGGGCTTAAATAAATTTTCAAGATCAAAAGAAGAATCACCCCAATCATGATCATTGCAACAAATAGTAGTCCTAGCAAAACTAGCATCCCCAAGCTTAGGGTTTTGCATATCGTTAACAGAACTGACATTAGAGGAATTTATAATAACATCATTGCAATCATGCTTTTCATCGAAGGAACTATTAAGTATGGGTGCAATAGCAACGATCTCATGTTTAACATAAGGAACTATAGCAAATTCATCTTCATAAATATTGGCATCATGGCCACAACAATAGCAAGCATCATGTTTATCAAGGGATATTTCAATCAAATCATCGGAATCATAATTATCTATAGATTCATGCATATCATTATTTTCTTCCGAAGCTACGGTCATTCTTTCAATAAATTCTTTGACATAAACATTGTGAGTATAGTTTTCATAGCAATATTTAAGTATGTCAAAATTTTCAGATTCGTAGAGAGTAATATCATATTTTTCAATCAAAGAAGCAACTTCATAAGCACCTTTTGCATAAGAAGATAAGATTTCAATACCATTAAACTCACATAGGTAGGGGAGGTGTTTTTTAGGGTTCTTAGAGAAACAAGTAAAATCACAAATTTCACAAAGATTCCAAGCATAACCCAGCAATCTGTTTATTTGATTCCATAAGATTCTTCCTTTTTTAGACAAACGGTAACGCACAAAATGAGCATGCTCATCTAAAGATTTCCCATCAACTAGGCTAGTTGGGGTTTCAGCACGAGCGCATAAGGATCGAAGATGATCTAAGTAGAACACTTTAAGTGGATCCATATCAAGAGATTTTTAGCAAGAAAATATGCAAGCAAATAGAAGGCACATGGAAAGACAAACAAGGATACATACGGGAAGAAGGCAAATAGAGAAAGAGAGGGAGGATAGAGAGAGAGAGGGCGAATAAAACGGCACGGGTGAAGTCGGAAAGAGGAAAACAAGAGGCAAATGGCAAATAGTGTAATGCGGGAGATAAGGGTATGTGATGGGTACTTGGTATATTGACTTTTGCATAGACCTCCCTGGCAACGGCGCTAGAAATGGCTCGTTGTCGGGAGTCAAATCTTGACTTGCGCGAACCTCCCCGGCAACGGTGCCAGAAATCCTTCTTGCTGCCTCTTGAGCACTGCGTTGGTTTTCCACGAAGAGGAAGGGGTGATGCAGCAAAGTAGCGTAAGTATTTCCCTCAGTTTTTGAGAACCAAGGTATCAATCCAGTAGGAGGCTACGCGCCAGTCCCTCGTACCTGCACAACACAAATAAATCCTCGCAACCAACGCGATAAGGGGTTGTCAATCCCTACACGGCCACTTACGAGAGTGAGATCTGATAGATACGATAAGATAATATTTTTGGTATTTTTGTGATAAAGATGCAAAATAAAATAAAAGCAAAGTAAAAGCAAAGGAAATAACTAAGTATTGGGAGATTAATATGATGAAGATAGACCTGGGGGCCATAGGTTTCACTAGTGGCTTCTCTCGAGAGCATAAGTATTCTACGGTGGGTGAACAAATTACTGTTGAGCAATTGACAGAATTGAGCATAGTTATGATAATATCTAGGTATGATCATGTATATAGGCATCACGTCCAAGACAAGTAGACCGACTCCTGCCTGCATCTACTACTATTACTCCACTCATCGACCGCTATCCAGCATGCATCTAGAGTATTAAGTTAATGAAAATAGAGTAACTCCTTGTAACATCCCAAATTTTCAATTTGGAATGTTATAAATAGATCATTCATGCATATCATATTTTCTTGCATTTTTGTTCCGCAATCCTCAAAATCCTGAACAACTCAAGGACCCTCGGAGAGAGTGGGGGTTTCCCGGTGTTCATATTTGATATTTATCAAATAATGAAACGAGGACTTTTGATTTTGATTATTTCTCTCTCCGAAAAATATTTCATAATAAAATATATGAGAGGAGATAATATGACTTCTCCAAAATAACTGAAATATTGTAGGAAAAATATTAAAATCATTTATTTGATTTTATCTGGATTTTACTTGCAATTAGAAAAAAATGCACATTTTTCAAAATTGCATTTTAGGGCCAAGAAAATGTTCATCTTGTTCTAAATATTTTATTTAGACGGTGAAAACTTGTTTTGGCATCTTTAGAATTTTATTTTATTTCCTAGGATTTTTATGAGTTCGGCGGAATTGTTTTAAAAAAGGAGCGCGCCTAGGCCGACTCGGCCGAAGCCCAGCCGCCGGCCCACCTCGCCCCCGCGCAGCCCTCTCCTGGCAGGAGACCGCGCCGCCGCTGCCGACAGGAGTCCGGCTCGGACTCCTCGTCCCCGCCGTGCCCCCTCCCCCAAGGGACCACCACCCCCCCTTTAAAGCCGCAGCCACCACGCCGCCCTGGAGCCCCACCCCGCTGGGAGCCGCCCCGCCGCCGCCAAAGCCGCCGCGCCGCCCGATGCCGTTGCCAAGCTGCCGCGCCACCCTCGCCACGAGCCGCCGCCGCCTGCTGCCCGCGCCACACCGCACCTCGCCGGAGCCCCGCTGTGCCGGACCTCGCCTAGGTTAGCGCCATTCGGTTTTTTAGAAAACCGGTTCGCTTTTTTTAAGAAAACCCTAGTTCGTTTTTTTAGATCGGTTCGCCGGTTTTTCCCGGTTCTTCTATTTAGCGGACGTTCGTCCGAACGTTCGTTTCAACGAACGGTTTTCGCTCGTTAGTTACAGATAATGAACGCTCGTTAGTTAGCCTGTTCAACAGTTTTCTTTTATTGGATTTTTCCGTGATTATTCTTGATTGCAATTTTTGATCCCATTTTCGTTTTAGTTTTTCTTTTCGCCCGTTAGTCGGAATCAGGAGATTCAAGCGCCTAGATCTTCGTCTCGAGACCCTCTTTCCACTTAACCAACTTGAACAAGATTTTGGTACTGTAAAATTTGACCCTACTTCAGATTAGTAAACGGATCCTGTTTCTTTCGCCGTTTGAGTTTCGTCGCTCCGCTTGTTTTGATTCTTCTTGCAAACCAGAGTTCTTAAGTTGAACTTTCTGATTAGATCTTCTTATTTGAGTTTTACCCATGCTTCTTTGATTGTTGCTTATGTATTCTATTGCTTGCTTGCGATAGAATTCCCGGAGTGCGAAGCGTGTTATTTGGAGTCTCTAGGTTTCGCAGATCGTCAGCAAGGCAAGTAACACTTTGATCATATCCCTTTACCACCCAGTTTTTATGCATTAGTTTCAATCCTCAAACATTACATGGTTAGGATGTCATTAACATGTGGGTTGGGAATTAGTTGATGAGGTAGAACCTATTACCCTGTTACATTCAAACCTTTGGGAGTTACTTCTACGCGTTGCTTATATTGCTATGCTATGCTCGTAGACGTGGTTTGGGTGTGTGAAATTCATGACAGATGTGAGATTGTTAATTAATGGTTCAACGTAAGGTGGCAACTTAAATACACATCTGGGTGGATTGAGGCACCTGGAGTACCCAGTGTTGCCTGTATTTTTGGAAATCCTGGAGTACCCGCGTGATCTTCCTATGAACCGCCACCCAGGCTCAAGGGGAACTGAGATGATTCATGCTAGAAACTTCTGTGTGCTGCCACAAGCTATTATGGGCTCCAGCATAATTGAGTAATTTACGTGAAGCTCTTGAAGAGGTAGATCAGCAGGTAGTGGGTTTGTAGGTTTGGTATGGTCTACCCGGAGTAGAGAGTTAATGTTTCTGAAAGACTCTGTCTCGGTCATCCATTTCTCAAACACCACGTAGTGCGAGAAATCCAACGGAGGCGATCGAGTTTTGTGGGGAAAAGTGCGTAAACCTCTGTAGAGAGTACAAACTAATCATGGTTAGCCGTGTCCCCGGTTATGGACAATCTTGAGTATCTAGTACTTGGAGTATCTTAAGTATCTCATCACTCTAAATTAATATTGTTGGGTTGATAAGTACCTTAATTGGGATTGAGTTGGAGGAACCTTCTCAATGATGTTTCAACTACCATGATAGTTAAATTAAAATCTATTCCTTTGTTGTAGGGAAAAATTGGCTTTTTGCAAAACTGTAACCATATAGCTTTCCACCAGCCAAATATGCATGTAGTGATAGCATTATTCTGTTCTTGCTCTACTGTGTTACTTTGCTAGCATATTCCATGTGCTGACCCGTTTTCGGGCTGCAACGTATTATGTTGCAGACTTTTCAGACGAGGAGTAAGGTTTGTTAGGTCGTTGCCATGCAGCTTAGCCATGCCGTTGGAGTTGACGGACTCACTTTATCTTCCAAGCCTTCCGCTGTTATCGTGTTATATGGCCTTAAGCCATATTATTGTAATAAGTTATCTTTTGAGACTTTCGATGTAATAAGTGTGTGATTGCTACTCTGTTATAAATCCATCGAGTACTGTGTGTGTCAGCATTACCGATCCACGGATGACACTGAAGCATAGAGACTTGACTGTTTGAGGTCAGGTCGCTACAAAGATGGTATCAGAGCCAGGTTGAGTGTAGGACACGACCACTAAGCTAAAGCCCTAGATCACTATTCTCTTCTCATTTCTGACTCCTCTCCATTTTCTACTCTTTAGGATGGCGGAGATGAAGAACAAGTTTGCACAACCGGATGAAGATGCACCTTTTGGAAAACATTTGAAGGAAGTCACTAGGTACCTGAACATAGGAATACCAAGCTTCACCGGGACATACAATGCCACTTTACCAGAAGAGGAGCAATGGATGATTCAAGTTCAAGTTCCAGTAAGGACATTCACGCCAGTCACTAAACCCATAGAGTTTTCCTTTGACGAACCAACCTAGAGTTTAGGAAAGAGTATGGCAACTCACATCACCATGGGACGCATTGGAGAAGTATATCACAAGGATCTTAAGGACACTATCTACCAAATATGTGGGCGCCAAGACGAGCAATGGGAGATGATCAGTACCAGGAAGGATAGATCAATTGCAGCTTTCATCCAGGAAGTAAACCAACACATTCGACACCAGGAGAATCAGATGTGCGCAGACATGATAGATCTGAAGAACGCAAAGACAAGGATCATCGAGCTGGAAGAATGTAACGCGCCGAGACCGATGTGCCAGGTGTCGTTCTGTTATTCGCTATTGTTGCGTTGTCATTGCTTGCGTGTCATGCATTGCATATCATGTCATCATGTGCATTTCATTTGCATACGTGTTCATCTCATGCATTCGAGCATTTTCCCCGTTGTCCGTTTTGCATTCCGGCGTTCTGTTCTCCTTCGGTGGTCATTTCTACCTTTCTTTCTTGTGTGGGGATTAAACATTTCCAGATTGGACCGAGACTTGCCAAGAGGCCTTGGTTTACTACCGGTAGACCGCCTGTCAAGTTTCGTACCATTTGGACTTCGTTTGATACTCCAACGGTTAACCGAGGGACCGAAAAGGCCTCGTGTGTGTGGCAGCCCAACACCCTTCCAAAGTGGCCCAAAAACCCACCTAACTCTGCTCCATCATCTCGGTCGTTCGATCACGATCGCGTGGCCGCAAACTGCACCTCATTTGGACTCTCCTAACTCCCTCTATGCCTATATATACACCCCCCTCCGAAATTCGTGGTTCATTCTTCCCCTAACCCCAGATCCACCCCTCCACCACGCATCCGGACGCGTCCTCGCCGCGCCGGACATGTCCAGCCGCCACCTTGTTCCGGCGAATCCCGTCGCGACACATCATCCCCGCCGCCGCTCCAGGCCAATCGGGTGCCGCCACCTCACCCGGCCAGCTCTCTCTCACCACCGCGGCCCGCGGGGCCCGAGGCCGGCCCGCGTGGGTCCATCTCATCGCGCCGCCGCCCGGGAGGTGCCGCCTTCGTCCTCCCCGACGCCGTCCGCCGCCCGCCGCCTGTCTCCACCGCGCTTCGACCCCGCCGGACTTCTCCCGTGCCGCCACCTACCAAGCTCGCCGCCGGCCCCGTCTTGCCGCGTCGTCGCCGGATCCGGGCCTTCCCTCGTCGGATCCGCCTCTCCCCATCCCCGCTGCTTCCCGTGCCGCAGCCAGGGGAGGCCCCGCCGTCCCTCACCGGGATCACCATCGGGCGCCGCCACGCCTGCCTCCCCGATCCGATCGGGGTCGAGGGAGACGAGCGCCTCCGCCTCCTCCCCGTATGGGCCTGATCCCGAAGCCCAGCATCGTCGGCCCAGCGCAGCGCAGCGCAGCACCAGGCCCAGCCAGGCCAGATCCGCACCTCGCTCGCCTGGGCCAACCTCCTCCCAGCGCCGGCCCAGCTAAGCACCCCCTGTTGGCCTCCTCCTCCTCACCGAACCGGGCCAGGCCCAGGGTGAGCAGCCCCCAGCGCCCCTCCTCTTGTTATTTTTTCCCTGCTGCTGGGCTAAGTCAGATTCGGCCCATGCTGTTTTTTTTCAGTGTCTGGATGATTTGTCTATTATCCAGAGATTGCAGTTTTGCGGTTTAGTCCCTCATGTCCATGCATTTAATAACTCACAAACCGTGCATCGGATTAAAATGTTTTATAAATGAAAATTGCTCAGAATTTTGTGTAGATTAATAATATCCAACTTTCATCTATGTTTAAAATGTTTAATATGTTGTTTGCATTAATTTGCCCCTATGCCATGCTAAAACGGTTTAATTCATAACTAAATAACTGTAACTCTGATTTTAATCATCTTTATATGTAAATGGGGTAGAATTTTGCCTAGTTTAACATGGTGGCATCATCTTGCATGTTTAACAACTCTAAAATATTGTTTAGGGCAGAACAGTACCTAACCTAATATATGCACATGAGGAGTTTCCGGATTTGTTGTTCGTTGCTTCCGGCCTCATTTAACCTTGACTAGATAGGTAGTTTACATTTGCTTCACCCTCTTGCCATGCTAAAAACATTTAATATTGTTGGTTACATAAACAAGATCGACCTAAATAATTGTTGTGGTGTTTCGTCATTATGCAACGGAGTTGCATAATGGAGCTCCACTTAATTTGTAGGATTGTTTGTGCACTTTGCCATGCCATGTCTCATTAAACCGGACATGCATCATACTTGGTTGTGCATCATGCCATGTTGATGTGTTGGTTGTTTACTATGTTGTGTGCTTCTTTTCCGGTGATTGCTTCTTCGGGTTGGTTCCGGTAACGTCGAGTTTGTGAGGATCCGTTCAACTTCGCCCGTTTGTCTTCTTCATGGACTCATTCTTCTTCCTTGCGGGATTTCAGGCAAGATGATTATACCCTCGAAATCACTACTATCTTTGCTATGCTAGTTTGCTCGCTCTTTTGCTATGCCATTGCTACGATGCCTACCACTTGCTTGTCAGCCTCCCAAATTGCCATGTTCAACCTCTAACCCACCATGTCCTAGCAAACCATTGATTGGCTATGTTATCGCTTTGCTCAGCCCCTCTTATAGCGTTGTTAGTTGCAGGTGAAGATTGGAGCCGTTCCTTGTTGGAACATTTATTTACTTGTTGGGATATCACAATATATCATATTTAATTAATGCATATATATACTTGGTAAAGGGTGGAAGGCTCGGCCTTATGCCTGGTGTTTTGTTCCACTCTTGCCGCCCTAGTTTCTGTCATATCGGTGTTATGTTCCTAGATTTTGCGTCCCTTACGCGGTTGGGCTATAATGGGAACCCCTTAACCGTTCGCCTTAAGTAAAGCTTTTCCAGCAATGCCCAACGTTGGTTTTACCATTTGCCACCTAGCCTTTTCCCTTGGGAGTCACGCATCCCGAGGGTCATCTTATTTTAACCCCCCCGGGGCCAGTGCTTGTCTAAGTGTTGGTCCGAACTGAGTAGACTGCGGGGCCACCTCGGGGAAACTTGAGGGCTGGTTTTACTCCTAGGATGTCTCATCCGGTGTTGCCTTGAGAACGAGATATGTGCAGCTCCCATCAGGATGTCGGCGCATCGGGCGGTGTTGCTGGTTTAGTTTTACCCTGTCAAAATGTCTTGTTGTATTGGGATACCGAGGCTGATCGGAACGTCTCGGGTGGAGGTCTATTCCTTCATTGACCGTGAGAGCTTTTCATGGGCTAAGTTGGGACACCCTGCAGGGATTTGAACTTTCGAAAGCCGTTCCGCGATTATGGGCAGATGGGAATTTGTTAATGTCCGGTTGTAGAAAACCTGAACTTGACCTTAATTAAAATGAATCAATCGCGTGTGTAACCGTGCTGGTCTCTTTCCGGCGGAGTCCGGGAAGTGAACACGGTTGTTGGAGTTATGCTTGACGTAGGAACTTTTATCGACCGTGCTTTGCCTTCTCTTCTCGCTCTCATTTGCCTATGTTAGCCACCATATATGCTAGTCACTTGCTGCAGCTCCATCTCATACCTTTACCTTACCCATAAGCTTAAATAGTCTTGATCGCGAGGGTGCGAGATTGCTGAGTCCCTGTGGCTCACAGATACTTCCAAAACCAGCTTGCAGGTGCCGATGAGACAGTGCATATGACGCAACCAAGCTCAGGAGGAGCTCGATGAAGATCTTGTCCTTTGTGTTGTTTCGTCCTAGTAGATCAGTAGTGGAGCCCAGTTGGGGTCGATCGAGGACCTTTGTCGCATTTGGGGTTCTTCTTTGATTAGTCGGACCTTGAGTGTAATTGAATGATGTAATGCTTTATTCATGTATTTGTGTGAAGTGGCGATTGTAAGCCAACTATGTATCTCTTTCCCTTATGTATTACATGGGTTGTGTAAAGATTACCTCACTTGCGACATATGCCTTCAATGCGATTATGTCTCCAAGTCGTGCCTCGACATGTGGGAGCTATAGTCGCATCGAGGGTGTTACAAGTTGGTAATCAGAGCCTTCCCCAACCTTAGGAGCCCCCACTGATTGATCGTTTTTAGCGGCCGAGTTGTGTCTAGAAAAAAATGTTTTGAGTCATTTAGGAATTATATATCGGAGAGTTTAGAAATTCTTTTCACTCCCCAGTCTCCTCATCGCTCTGGTAAGGCATCCTGACGTAGAGTTTTGACTCTTCTCTTCTCAAATTTCACTAAAAAATTTTTTAGGATCACACGGGTATCTTGGAATCGTTCCGATGGTTTTATGATGAGAACATTGTCTTGGTGCCTCCTGTTAGGGGTTTAGTGGAAGTGTCCCGGGGAGTTGAGCTCTGAGGTGTTGTCATCATAATTTTATCGTTGCAATTCTGGAATACTTGAGATATGTTCGCCGACATCGAAAATCACTTTTATGCAGTTCGTTGGCGAGATAACCTCAACGCCACCCAGTACTGGGGTGGGAGTTCGGGAGTATCGCCATAACTTGTATAACGGATGCTTTTCGAAGGTTGAGGTAGATGGTTTCCGAAGGTTTCTTGGTTATGTGTTGAAGGATGGATACAGCTGGATGTAGGATTTGCTAGTTTGGGTGAGATATTATGCTTCCCCTGTATCCCCAACACCTGATTGCATAACCTGAAAATTTCGGCAGTTTCATAGGTGGGAATTCAAGTAGCTCTTAGGATATCCTTCCGACAGATGTATGATATGAAATTGGGGTTCAACGTCTAGTGGTTCGCCTATTCACGGTCGATTTTACAGTGGTCTCGTTGTGTCTTAAAGAGTCCTTGGCTATGCTGACTCGGGGACGCTTTGTATGTCATGTGCACTGCCTTGTACATGATGGTGCTGTACGATCGAGCCCGTGTAGGGCCCACAACGAATACTTCGGATGAAATCTCTATCATATGTTTGTTCCGGCTTATTTTGCAAGCCAATCCTTTGTCTTGTTTTCAGTTGTGGTATTCGAGTTGCTTCGAAGTCAAATGTTGATTCCATACCTTCCCCAAATGGTGTTCTCATATTCCTATGTGGATACCAATCCTTCTTGATCATCAAGATTGTTTTGTCAATCCTTTTTAACCGGTGTGTCTCTCTTCAAGTGAATCCGATCGTTGTCTACATCCGCAAGATCAATTCTATGTTTCCCAACAGTGTTTATTTCATCCGTCCCCAAGTTGCCTTTGTTTTCCCACCCGCCCACCCTTTTTCCTCAAGGACTCATATTTCTTAATCAAGTATTCATTTTATTGATGCGAAGTCTCTCCATTCTTTTTCCTTCATGTTTTTACCCGGTGTTTCTCATGAAGATGCTCTACTCGTTCGTCATTCTTCATTCTTTTCTTCTCCGGTGGAACCAATTCAAGCTTTGTTGATCTCATATTCCTTTTTCCTTGTTTCAAATACCCTCTCATGCCGGTGCACCTCATTATCATTCCACTTCTCGCTATTTATTATTCCGGAGTGCTGAAGATATCTCAGAAGATTCGTGTTTCCACTCTTAATCTGTTCAAGCTATTTTGAGGATCTTATCTCATTCAAGCCATTTAATTCAACCGGTGGAATCTCTCTTTTCAAGCAATCACTTCAATGGTGTTTCTTTTGAGTGGGCCCATAACCCACAGGTCTTTCCCAGGTTCTTACCTGATTCTTCTAATTTTTCCCGGAGCTATCCTCAAATTCTTTTCAAAGTTTGACGTAAGAATGAGTTATCATCAGTCAAACGTCTTTCTCCAAGATCTGTCAAATTCTTTTCATCGTTGGCTCAACCTCTTCGTTTTGATTCTTCCGGAGTGTCTAAATAAGTCTTGATGGTATTTCTCGTCGTCATTCTCAGTTTAGAAGACTGGAGAAGATTCTTCTTTCAACCTTGCTCCATTCTCTTCAAGTTTCGTCATTCGAGATTGTTGCAATCCTCTCATAAGTATTTTTCGATTATGAGAATTCCTTTCACCCATCCGGAGCAATTCAAGAGTCTTCTCAGTTTGTTATCCGGAGTCCGTCAATTCAGGTTTATTCATTCTCAGTTTTTAGCTCTCGTTCTTCAATTTTACCAGTGCTTCGTTCAAGTGATCTTTAATCGGCTCGTGATCTTTTCATTGTCTTGTATCTAAATTCTCTCAAGCATCTTCATTCATGTGCTAATTCTTTCCGGAGTTTCTTTATCTTCTCTTCGTTCCTTTTCAATTCTCACGGTGGTTCGTTCAAGAGTTCTCGTCATTCATTGTCATATCAATTCATTCGTTGTTTCGATTCCACTGGTGTTTCGTTGAAGACATTCTCAAGTTGGCACGATATCTATCTCAACACTTTCTTCGAGAATAAGTAGTATGCCAAATCTGTTTTTTGTCATCAATTTCAATTGGTGAAGGATATGCATAATGTAATTCTTATTCTTGTTTCTTCCGAGCGATTAATTCTTTACTCCGGAGGCTCATCAAATTATCGGTTTCACTTGATTCATTTTTCTTTCCCGGAGTTCCTAGCTCTCTCAATTATTTCACCACGGAGATTCATCTAAATCGTTACAAGGATGCAACTTGTGTTTTCGACTTCTTTTTCCTTCCGTTTGTTCATCCTTTTGTTTACCAGAGTTCTTTATGAAGGTTCTACATGATGGTTCATCAAGGATTTAATTCCTTCTCAAAGTTTTCATCGAGATTCTTTTAAGAAGCTCAAGTTTTCTTCATCTTGCAATCCGGAGTGCATTTCTTTCTACCGTATCTTTGGAGGTGGTATTATGCCATTCTTGATAATTTGAGTTCATGTTTCATGATTCACCTGCTATTAAGAATGAGGTATTTTAAATCCATCAATCTCTTCTTTGGAGTTATGTTGGGTTATATTTCACCAAAGCCTTTCCTAAGGACTGTTGCCATCTATAGTGTTTATAAATGATCCAAGTTCTTCTTTTATCCTCCCGGTAATATAGCCTTCTCGTCTCCTTGTTCTTGTCAATCCAATTCTTTTCCCGTGAGTGGCAGGTTTTTCATCTCTTAATTTGAGAGGTATTCCATAAGACCATATCAAGCTTATTATTTTTCGTTGTGGGTTTTCCAACAACTCCGTTCTAGCTTCTGTTGTAACCGTGCTCTCTCAACATATTGTTTTCCTTCGTTCACTCCATTCCATTCTTACTTTTGTTCTGGAGGCATTGTGATGTTCATCTTTTCAACCCATCATCTCGTTTTGTCAAAGATCATGGTCTTTCCATGCCTATCCTTTTAATCTGAGTATTGTGTTCCTTTTCTCAAGTTCTTTCATTTAATCAAGTTTTTCATCTCTTTTCAACCGGAGTGCTATCCGAGATATTTCTTAGCCCTTGTTCCATTCATTCAATAGCTATGGAGACTGTGTTTTGTGTTTTCATCAAGTTTCTTCTCATCTTATCAAGTGCTTATTCAATTATTTTCTTTTCAACCGGAGTGCTGCCCGAATTTGGTCTTCCCTGATCCCCTTCCGTAACCGCAGTGTTTTTCAATATATATCTTGCCCTTCAACCTCATGTTTTTTTCCTCTTTTCTAACGGAGTGCCTTAAAATTTGTTCTCCTCCGTTGCTTTCTTTCTTTCAATGTGCTCAACCTTTTCAAGGTTCTTTGGTCTCACTCGTTTGTCAAAGAAGCAACTTAGTTTTACCTCTTCTCTTTCTCTTCCGTTTTCCCTCCGGTGCCATTCTAGATCTCGGGACGAGATCCTCTCGTAGCGGTGGAGTGTTGTAACGCCCCGATACCGATGTGCCAGGTGTCGTTCTGTTATTCACTGTTGTTGCGTTGTCATTGCTTGCGTGTCATGCATTGCATATCATGTCATCATGTGCATTTCATTTGCATACGTGTTCATCTCATGCATTTGAGCATTTTCCCCATTGTACGTTTTGCATTCCGGCGTTCTGTTCTCCTCCGGTGGTCATTTCTACCTTTCTTTCTTGCGTGGGGATTAAACATTTCCAGATTGGACCGAGACTTGCCAAGCGGCCTTGGTTTACTACCGGTAGACCGCCCGTCAAGTTTCGTACCATTTGGACTTCGTTTGATACTCCAACGGTTACCCGAGGGACCGAAAAGGCCTCCTGTGTGTTGCAGCCCAACACCCTTCCAAAGTGGCCCAAAAACCCACCTAACTCTGCTCCATCATCTCGGTCGTTCGATCACGACCGCGTGGCCGCAAACCGCACCTCATTTGGACTCTCCTAGCTCCCTCTATGCCTATATATACACCCCCTCCGAAATTCGCGGTTCATTCTTCCCCTAACCCCAGATCCATCCCTCCATCGCGCATCCGGACGCGTCCTCGCCGCGCCGGACATGTCTAGCCGCCGCCGCCACCTCGTTCTAGCGAATCCCGTCGCGACACGTCATCCCCGCCGCCGCTCCAGGCCCATCGGGTGCCGCCACCTCACCCGGCCAGCTCTCTCTCACCACCGCGGCCCGCGGGGCCCGAGGCCGGCCCGCGCGGGTCCATCTCCTCGCGCCGCCGCCCGGGAGGCGCCGCCTTCGTCCTCCCCGACGCCGTCCGCCGCCCGCCGCCTGTCTCCACCGCGCTTCAACCCCGCCGGACTTCTCCCGTGCCGCCACCTACCAAGCTCGCCGCCGGCCCCGTCTTGCCGCGTCGTCGCCGGATCCGGGCCTTCCCTCGTCGGATCCGCCTCTCCCCATCCCCGCTGCTTCCCGTGCCGCAGCCAGGGGAGGCCCCGCCGTCCCTCACCGGGATCACCATCGGGCGCCGCCACGCCTGCCTCCCCGATCCGATCGGGGTCGAGGGAGACGAGCGCCTCCGCCTCCTCCCCGTATGGGCCTGATCCCGAAGCCCAGCATCGTCGGCCCAGCGCAGCGCAGCGCAGCACCAGGCCCAGCCAGGCCAGATCCGCACCTCGCTCGCCTGGGCCAACCTCCTCCCAGCGCCGGCCCAGCTAAGCACCCCCTGTCGGCCTCCTCCTCCTCACCGAACCGGGCCAGGCCCAGGGTGAGCAGCCCCCAGCGCCCCTCCTCTTGTTATTTTTTCCCTGCTGCTGGGCTAAGTCAGATTCGGCCCATGCTGTTTTTTTTCAGTGTCTGGATGATTTGTCTATTATCCAGAGATTGCAGTTTTGCGGTTTAGTCCCTCATGTCCATGCATTTAATAACTCACAAACCGTGCATCGGATTAACATGTTTTACATACGAAAATTACTCAGAATTTTGTGTAGATTAATAATATCCAACTTTCATCTATGTTTAAAATGTTTAATATGTTGTTTGCATTAATTTGCCCCTATGCCATGCTAACACGGTTTAATTCATAACTAAATAACCGTAACTCCGATTTTAATCATCTTTATATGTAAATGGGGTAGAATTTTGCCTAGTTTAACATGGTGGCATCATCTTGTATGTTTAACAACTATAAAATATTGTTTAGGGAAGAACAGTACCTAACCTAATATATGCACATGAGGAGTTTCCGAATTTGTTGTTCGTTGCTTCCGGCCTCATTTAACCTTGACTAGATAGGTAGTTTACATTTGCTTCACCCTCTTGCCATGCTAACAACATTTAATATTGTTGGTTACATAAACAAGATCGAACTAAATAATTGTTGTGGTGTTTCGTCATTATGTAACGCCACTTAATTTGTAGGATTGTTTGTGCACTTTGCCATGCCATGTCTCATTAAACCGGACATGCATCATACTTGTTTGTGCATCATGCCATGTTGATGTGTTGGTTGTTTACTATGTTGTGTGCTTCTTTTCCGGTGATTTCTTCTTCGGGTTGGTTCCGGTAACGTCGAGCTTGTGAGGATCTGTTCAACTTCGTCTGTTTGTCTTCTTCATGGTCTCGTTCTTCTTCCTTTCGGGATTTCAGGCAAGATGATCATACCCTCGAAATCACTACTATCTTTGCTATGCTAGTTTGGTCGCTCTTTTGCTATGCCATTGCTACGATGCCTACCACTTGCTTGTTAGCCTCCCAAATTGCCATGTTCAACCTCTAACCCACCATGTCCTAGCAAACCGTTGATTGGCTATGTTACCGCTTTGCTCAGCCCCTCTTATAGCGTTGTTAGTTGCAGGTGAAGATTGGAGTCGTTCCTTGTTGGAACATTTATTTACTTGTTGGGATATCACAATATATCTTATTTAATTAATGCATCTATATACTTGGTAAAGGGTGGAAGGCTCGGCCTTATGCCTGGTGTTTTGTTCCACTCTTGCCGCCAGAGTTTCCGTCATATCGGTGTTATGTTCCCGGATTTTGCGTCCCTTACGCGGTTGGGCTATAATGGGAACCCCTAGACAGTTCGCCTTAAGTAAAGCTTTTCCAGCAATGCCCACCGTTGGTTTTACCATTTGCCACCTAGCCTTTTCCCTTGGGAGTCGTGCATCTCGAGGGTCATCTTATTTTAACCCCCTCGGGCCAGTGCTTGTCTAAGTGTTGGTCCGAACTGAGTAGACTGCGGGGCCACCTCGGGGAAACTTGAGGGCTGGTTTTACTCGTAGGATGTCTCATCCGGTGTTGCCCTGAGAACGAGATATGTGCAGCTCCCATCAGGATGTCGGCGCATCGGGCGGTGTGGCTGGTTTAGTTTTACCCTGTCGAAATGTCTTGTTGTACCGGGATACTGAGTCTGATCGGAACGTCTCGGGTGGAGGTCTATTCCTTCGTTGACCGTGAGAGCTTGTCATGGGCTAAGTTGGGACACCCTGCAGGGATTTGAACTTTCGAAAGCCGTGCCCGCGGTTATGGGCAGATGGGAATTTGGTAACGTCCGGTTGTAGAAAACCTGAACTTGACCTTAATTAAAATGAATCAACCGCGTGTGTAACCGTGATGGTCTCGTTCCGGCGGAGTTCGGGAAGCGAACACAGTTGTTGGAGTTATGCTTGACGTAGGTAGTCTAGGATCACTTCTTGATCATACTTTTATCGACCGTGCTTTGCCTTCTCTTCTCGCTCTCATTTGCGTATGTTAGCCACCATATATGCTAGTCGCTTGCTGTAGCTCCACCTCATACCTTTACCTTACCCATAAGCTTAAATAGTCTTGATCGCGAGGGTGCGAGATTGCTGAGTCCCTGTGGCTCACAAATACTTCCAAAACAAGCTTGCAGGTGCCGATGAGACCGTGCAGATGACGCAACCAAGCTCAGGAGGAGCTCGATGAAGATCTTGTCCTTTGCGTTGTTTCATTCTAGTAGATCAGTAGTGGAGCCCAGTTGGGGTCAATCGGGGACCTTTGTCGCATTTGGGGTTCTTCTTTTATTTTGGTTCCATAGTCGGACCTTGAGTGTAATTGAATGATGTAATGCTGTATTCATGTATTTGTGTGAAGTGGCGATTGTAAGCCAACTATGTATCTCTTTCCCTTATGTATTACATGGGTTGTGTAAAGATTACCTCACTTGCGACATATGCCTTCAATGCGATTATGTCTCCAAGTCGTGCCTCGACACGTGGGAGCTATAGTCGCATCGAGGGTGTTACAAAGAAGAACTTAAGTCTACACGCGATGGATATGAGGAGGGAATTGCGACACTACTGGAGAAGAATGACGACCTGATTAAGAAGATCAGAATATTTATGGGAGACCCCACTCCAGTAGAAGAAGATGAAGAACCCAAGTTGATTCGCACGTAGGACTACATCATCATCGACGACACCGACTCCGACCCGAGTGATGATGACTATGAAGACGAAGCTGGAGCAGATATCATGGAATCTTCCACCGATCAAAATTTCTAGATGACCACCCAATGATTAGTAGTATTCCCCCATGTACTCATTAGTAGTTGAGTACTTTTGCGATAGTTCTAGACCGCTTGTATGCCCTTGCTTGATTGATTGAGTGAAATGATTGTGTTTGTCTCATGTGCATATGGGTAGTGCCTTCTCATTAGACCTCATTCTATTCTAATCTCTTCCCTCTAAACCCATCAGATGCCTCCGAGACGTGACCCCGGATTTGCCTTTCCACCGGAGCTCACTCAGTTGATCCAGCAACAGAACACCTTGATGCAATTGCTAGTTCAGAACCAGGGCAACAACAACAACTACAACAACAACCCGCCACCAGTGGACAACCTAGCTGAAAGGATCGGGAACAGGTGTCTAGAGGGGGGGTGATTAGACAATAAGTACCAAAAGTTGTAGTTTCTAATTTCTTTAGGTTTAAGTGGAGTTTTGGCACAAGTTTAACAAACACAATACATATCAAGCAAGCATGCAAAGAGTATATGAGCAGTGGAAAGTAAAGCATGCAACTTGCAAGAATGTAAGGTGAAGGGTTTGGAGAATTCAAACGAAATTGGAGACATAGATGTTTTTGTAGTGGTTCCGATAGGTGGTGTTATCGTACATCCACGTTTATGGAGACTTCAACCCACGAAGGGTAACGGTTGCGCGAGTCCACGGAGGGCTCCACCCACGAAGGGTCCACGAAGAAGCAACCTTGTCTATCCCATCATGGCCATCGCCCACGAAGGACTTGCCTCACTAGCGGTAGATCTTCACGAAGTAGGCGATCTCCTTGCCCTTAAAAACTCCTTGGTTCAACTCCACAATCTTGTCGGAGGCTCCCAAGTGACACCTAGCCAATCTAGGAGACACCACTCTCCAAGAAGTAACAAATGGTGTATTGATGATGAACTCCTTGTGCTTCAAATGATAGTCTTCCCAACACTCAACTCTCTCTCACAGAATATGGATTTGGTGGAAAGAATATTTGAGTGGAAAGCAACTTGGGGAAGGCTAGAGATCAAGATTCATATGGTGGGAATGGTATATCTTGGCCTCAACACATGAGTAGGTGGTTCTCTTTCAGAAAATGTGTATTGTAAGTGTAGGTATGTTCTGATGGCTCTCTCCACGAATGAAGAGTGGGTGGAGGGGTATATATAGCCTCCACACAAAAACTGACCATTACACACAATCTAACAATCTCGGTGAGACCGAATTGAGAAACTCGGTCGGACCGATTTAGCAAACCTAGTGACCGTTAGGATTTTCGGTGGGGCTGAGATGCAACGCGGTAGAACCGATATGGTTAGGGTTAGGGCATAACGTCATCTCGGTGAGACCGATTACACAAACTCGGTGGTACCAATTTTGGTAATAATCTAACCAGAGAGTTGGTCAGGCAAACTCGGTGAGACCGATTACTCAAACTCGGTGGGACCGATTTTGGTAATAAGCTAACCAGAAAGTTTGCATTGTAATCTCGGTAGTACCGATTGCTCAATCTCGGTGGGATCAATTTTGGTAATGGACATACACAGAGAGATTACAATTCCATCTCGGTGAGACCGAGATCCCTATCGGTGAAACCGATTTGCCTAGGGTTTGTGGCAGTGGCTATGACATCTAAACTCGGTGGCGCTGGATAGAAAGAATCGGTGGGGCCGAGTTTGACTTTTGGTTTAGGTCATATGTGGATGTGGGAAGGTAGTTGAGGGTTTTGGAGCATATCACTAAGCACTTTGAACAAGCAAGCCATTACGCAACACCTCATCCCCTCTTGATAGTATTGGCTTTTCCTATAGACTCAATGTGATCTTGGATCACTAAAATAGAAAGTGTAGAGTCTTGAGCTTTGAGCTTGAGCCAATCTTTTTGTCCTTAGTATTTTGAGGGGTTTCCATATTCTTTAGTCCATGCCACTTAATTTGTTGAGCTTGTCTGAAACATACTAGGTAAAAGTATTAGTCCAACAAGAGATATGTTGTCATTAATTATCAAAATCACCCAGGGAACACTTGTGCTTTCAATCTCCCCCTTTTTGGTAATTGATGGCAACATACATCAAAGCTTTAGATAAAGATATAGAGAATAGCAAGTGAAGCTTTGGAAAGACATGTAACAAGCATAGGCTCCCCTTCATGTATGCCATCATGTGAATATGGAATATAGAAGCATGTGAGAGCATAACCATGACAGAGTAGCAATGTGTTACATGTATCTTGGCTATATGCATCAGGGTAAAAGATATGAATATGGGAAATGTACCTTCATGCCCATGAGTCCTTCTTGCAAACAGTATGTACATCAGCAAGAATTTCTCATACACATGACTATGATGCATATACTTACCTTGTGGTCTTGAGTTGGCTAGGATGGGATGAGCCTGGGTAAACAAGGTTAGATAACACAGATGCACCCACTAGCTACAGGAAACAAAATGAACCACAAGAGTACCAAGACTGGGATGACATGTAGAGTGAGTACAGAGTACCACGATAGATATTGACATGTCCCCAAAGATAAAGATATGCAATGAATTTAATAAATTTCTTTCCCTTGGATGTCTTGCTCCCCCTGAATCTAGCATGGGATACTGGGAGAAAATAGGGAATAGAAAAATAGAGCTAATGCAAATAAGCACATATGAACATGTCTTTCCCCCAAGAAGACATGTGGCATCTCTCCTCTTGAACATCAAGCATCCGGGATCCTTGAAGATTAATCTTTCCTGGAGTATTCCCTCCCCCTGGAGATCTCTCCCCCTAGAGATATGATTAAGCTTTGATGTGATCTCTCTCTCCCCCTTTGACATCAATTTCCAAGAAGGGTCTTCTGGAATTTGTTGTGAATGGGTTCGGTCCTTGAATCACAGTACAAAGCATTAAGGTAAATGTGATGCTTGCACATGACAAGATTCATTGAGTGGAGCTGGATCAACAATAAAGCAGAAATAAATGGCAAAATGTTTTTCCTGTAGTGAAATCGGTGTCACCGAGTTGTATTCTTCGGTTGCTCCGAAAATCTTTGGCTAGACCGGAGACATGAAACCGGTGGAACCGAGTTCATCATAAAGAAAAACACTTGCCACCTCAGCTCACTAGACAAATAAGATCTCACAAAGATTTGCAATGAATTGGATGCAAAAAATGTAGAAAAAAAAGCAAAGAAAAGAAACTAAAAGATCTAGATGATGTTTTTTTGAAAGGGGAAACAAATATGCATGAGACAAATCCAAGAACACAGAAAAGAACACAAGAGAACTTAATCTAGAGTTGGGCGGTGACAAAGTCACCTATGTTAGAGTATATTGACTTAGGAGTCAAGTGAGATCACTTGATCATAGGTTGTACTCATCTTTTAAGCTCAAAATGGGGTTACCATTTTTCGTTTAAGTATCTTGATGTATTCACATATTGTTGAGTTGCTTCGAATCATGACTTGGAGTAAAGCTACTCTAAGATGGAATAACATACCTTGGGTGGCGGTGTTGATCTTGATCATGTAGTTGAACTTGTGTGGGTTGCTCAAGGTTGATGTAGCCCATCAAGAGTTGGGAGAACCCTTTGGATTTTGAGTTCATCTACCTACATGGGTTAGTTTTCGCAAGGAAGAGCACTTGTGTATCCAACATGACAATCATGAAACTCAACATAGAATTTTATATGTTTGAAAGGTTTCGTACTTCCTTGTCATCAACCACCATTGTGTAGAGACTTGGTGATGTAGAGATTGCTCAAGATGTGAGTGAGTTGCAATCTCATAGAATTAGATTCATCCAAGTACCTACAAGGGTTAGATAACATGCAAGATGCAAATTTTTCAAGACATAAGATCATCGTCATAGGAGAAATATCAAGTGATTAGTCGTAAGCTCAAGTCTTGCATGTATCCAATGGAGTTCCTACTCCAAGTTTGAAGCATCAATGATGTTCAACTCACCTCTTAACCTGCAAAACACTTTCTCGTCAAGTGGTTTAGTGAATATATCCGCTAATTGCTTATCGATGCGAACATGCTTAAGGTTTATGTCACCCTTAGCAACATGGTCTCGAATGAAATGATGACGAACTTCAATATGCTTAGTTCGAGAGTGTTGCACGGGATTGTGAGAAATCTTGATAGCACTTTCATTGTCACAAAGTAATGGAACATGTTTCACATATATCCCATAATCTTTAAGAGTTTGGGTCATCCAGAGTAATTGAGCACAACATGAACCAGCGGCAATGTATTCCGCTTCGGCGGTGGATAAGGATACCGAGTTTTGTTTCTTGGAAGACCAAGACACAAGAGATCTACCAAGGAATTGACAAGTACCCGAAGTGGACTTTCTATCAACCTTGTCACCGGCATAGTCCGAGTCGGAGTAGCCAAGAAGATCAAAGGAAGCCCCCTTTGGATACCAAATGCCAAAATTTGGTGTATGCATTAAGTATCTGACTATCCTCTTCACGGCCTTAAGATGACATTCCTTAGGAGCAGCTTGATATCGTGCACACATGCACACACTGAGCATGATATCGGGACATGAAGCACATAGATATAACAATGAACCAATCATAGAGCGGTAAACTTTATGATCAACCGGTTCACCATCTTTGGTCAAATCAAGATGTCCACTAGTAGGCATGGGTGTAGTCATTCCTTTGCATTCTTGCATATTGAACTTCTTGAATAAGTCCTTGGTGTACTTCATTTGAGAGACAATGGTGCCTTCCTTAGTTTGCTTGATTTGCTAACCAAGAAAGAATTTGAGTTCACTCATCATAGACATCTCAAACTTCTCCGACATTAGCTTCCCAAACTTTTCACTAAAATGAGGGTTAGTTGATCCAAATATCATATCATCAACATAAATTTGGCATACAAATAGTTCTCATTAACCCTTTTAGTAAAAGAGTAGAATATATTTTCCAATTTCAAAGCCTTTTTCAATAAGGAACTTGGTCAAGCATTTATACCATGCTCTAGGAGCTTGTTTAAGACCATAAAGGGCTTTGTGAAGTTTGTAGACATGATTAGGTTTCTTAGGATTGACAAAGCCGGGAGGTTGCTTAACATAAACTTCCTCCTCAATTTCACCATTTAGAAAAGCACTTTTAATGTCCATTTGGTACAAAGCGATATCATGGTGATTAGCATAGGCAAGTAAGATGCGAATGGACTCAAGTCTAGCAACGGGAGCATATGTCTCACCATAGTCCATACCTTTGACTTGTGTGTAGCCTTGGGTAACGAGACATGCTTTGTTGCGAACCACTTGTCCATCTTCATCTTGCTTGCTGCGAAACACCCATTTGGCACTGATGATGTTGTGGTTGTTGTCGGGCTTCTCGAGCAATTTCCACACTTGATTTCTCTCAAAGTGGTGTAGCTCTTCATGCATAGCGTTTATCCAGTCCGGATCCTGCAATGCTTCTTCAACCTTCATAGGTTCAATGGTAGAGATGAATGATTAATGTTCACAAAAGTTAGCCAAACGAGTTTTAGAGCGAGCAATTCTCCTGGTTTGAATATCATTGTAGATTTGCTCCACGGGATGATCTTTAGAAATTCTTGCTCGAACTCGTGAAAGCTTTTGCTTGGGTCTTGGTTGAACATATTCTTCATCTTGTTCTTCTTCTTGGCCTTCTTCATTGTTAGCGTTGCCGTTCTCTTGTCGTGGTGGAGAAGGAGGTTGTTGACGTTCGTCTTGGTGCACTTCCTCGTTTTCTTCATCTCGGCGTGTCCCACTCGTGGATGCTTCCGTATCAACTCTTGGTTCTCCTTGGCGTGAGGTAGAAGCTTCCACTTGGACGGATGAGGTACTCTCCTTTATCTCCGTTGGACGAATCTTACCAATGGACATATCTTGGATTGCTTTCGAGGGATCTTTGTCTCCTACATCAATTGGCAATTGCTCTACTTGCGAGCCTTTAGATTCATCAAACTTCACATCTACCGTTTCTTCAACCTTTCGGGTGAAATTGTTGTAGACACGATATGTGTGAGAGTTTGAGCCATAACCAAGTAGGAAACCTTCATGAGACTTAGGAGCAAATTTAGAACGACGATGCTTATCAAGAATGTAGCACTTTGAGCCGAATACTCGAAAGTATCCAACTTGGGGTTTGTTACCGGTGAGGAGCTCGTATGCCATCTTGCTGAGTAGCTTGTGAAGATACAAGCGATTTGTTGCATGACAAGCTGTCTCAACCGCTTCTGCCCAAAAGTGTTTTGGCGTCTTGTACTCATCAAGCATCGTTCTTGCCATCTCGATAAGAGTCCGGTTCTTCCTCTCAACGACTCCATTTTGTTGAGGTGTGTACGTAGCCGAGAACTCATGTGTAATCCCTTCTTCGTCAAGAAAGGTGTCCACATTTGCGTTCTTGAACTCCGTTCCGTTGTCGCTCCGAACCTTCTTGATCTTCACATCAAATTGATTTTGGGCCTTCCTAGCAAAGTTTTTGAAGATCTTTCGGACCTGCGATTTGTCATCAAGAAAGAACACCCACGTAAATCTTGAAAAATCATCAACTATGACTAGACAAAATGAGTTACCACCAAGACTCTTGTAGGCATTTGGACCAAATAGAAGCATGTGAAGTAGCTCGAGTGGTCTTCTTGTGGTCATGATGTTCTTAGTGCGATGAATTCCTCCAACTTGTTTCCCTGCTTGACAAGAACTACAATGTCTATCCTTGTCAAATATGACATCGTTAACGCCAAGGATATGATTTCCTTTAATGAGTTTGTCAAGGTTTCGCATGCCCACATGGCCTAGCCTTCTATGCCACAACCAGCCTTTAGAAGATTTAGCAATTAAGCAAGTTCTAGGTCGAGCCTTTTTAGTGAAATCAACAATGTAAAGATCTCCTCTACGTATACCGGTAAAGACCATTTTATGATTATCTCTACGAAACACTTGGCAGTCTACTTCAGTAAACAGGACATTGAAACTGAAATCAACAAGTCTAGATACTGAAAGTTAGTTGTAGCCAAGAGATTCAACGAGCATGGCATTTTGTATAGAGCTATCATGTGAGATGGCCACCTTACCAAGGCCAACCACCTTACCCTTTGAATTATCACCAAAAGTGACATACTTTCGAGGCTAGTCGTTTCCAGCAAGCTCACGGAACATGTCTTTATCTCTAGTCACATGATCAATACATCCATTATCAAGGACCCATTCCTTTCCTCCAGCCATGTAGCCGCGAAGATTTGCCATAAGACCAAAGTGTCTCATTGCATCATTAAGATCATAGTCACTGTCATCCTCATCCTCATCAGAGTATCCATGTTCAACATCATCTTGTGATTGATCAATTCCCAGAGAGGGTAATTCATTAGACAAATGATCATCACAATGGTCACCTTTATGAATTCTAATAGTTTCAGATATGATATCGCTAATGATTCCAACATCTCCTTTGGCACTCGTAAGATTAGTAAGCTCAAATAAGCAGTCACCAAATTTGGGATCATTGGAACTCATCTTAATCAAGGCAATAGACTTATGGAGGATTTCTTCTAGATCTTTCAAGGAATAATTTGGAAAGAGTTCCTCAGGAAATTTCCATATGGTGTAGGCACATTTAAGAGTAGGCAAACATCCAATCAAGTTTCTAGGCAAGCCTCTAGTGATAAGATTAACAGTTCTAAGATTGCGAATCATGTCAATTGACTCATCAAGGGTAGGATGCATGGGATCAACATGAGGTGCACAAGGGCTAGCAATATACTTGCTCAAATGATATTCATTGAAAATATCAAGAATTTCATTTTTCCAATCATGGAAATATTCTCCATCAAGAATAGGCACTCTATGTTTAAGACTCCCCAAAGTAGAAACATCCATCTTCCTCCAAAGGTGTTTAAACCCAGGCAATGGAGACCAATGCTGTGATACCAATTGAAAGGATCGAGAAGAGGTGTCTAGAGGGGGGGGGGTGATTACACACTAAGTACCAAAAGTTGCAGTTTTTAGTTTCTTTAGGTTGAACTGGAGTTTTGGCACAAGTTTAACAAACATAATACATATCAAGCAATCATGCAAAGAGTATATGAGCAGCGGAAAATAAAGCATGCAACTTGCAAGAATGTAAGGGGAAGGGTTTGGAGAATTCAAATGCAATTGGAGACACTGATGTTTTTGTCGTGGTTCCGATAGGTGGTGCTATCGTACATTCACGTTGATGGAGACTTCAACCCATGAAGGGCAACAGTTGGGCGAGTCCACGGAGGGCTCCACCCACAAAGGGTCCACGAAGAAGCAACCTTGTCTATCCTATCATGGCCATCGCCCACGAAGGACTTGCATCACTAGCGGTAGATCTTCACGAAGTAGGTGATCTCCTTGCCCTTACAAACTCCTTGGTTCAACTCCACAATCTTGTCGGAGGCTCCCAAGTGGCAACTAGCCAATCTAGGAGACACCACTCTCCAAGAAGTAACAAATGGTGTGTTGATGATGAACTCCTTGCTCTTGTGCTTCAAATGATAGTCTCCCCAACACTCAACTCTCTCTCACAGAATAGATTTGGTGGAAAGAAGATTTGAGTCGAAAGCAACTTTAGGAAGTCTAGAGATCAAGATTCATATGGTGGGAATGGAATATATTGTCCTCAACACGTGAGTAGGTGGTTCTCTCTCAGACAATGTGTATTGGAAGTGTAGGTATGTTCTGATGGCTCTCTCCACGAATGAAGAGTGGGTGGAGGGGTATATATAGCCTCCACACAAAAACTAACTGTTACACACAATTTAACAATCTCGGTGAGACCAAATTGGGAAACTCGGTCGGACCGATTTAGCAAACCTAGTGACCGTTAGGATTTTCGGTGGGACTGAGATGCAACTCGATAGAACTGATATGGTTAGGGTTAGGGCATAACGTAATCTTGATGAGACCGATTACACAAACTCAGTGGGACCGATTTTGGTAATAAGCTAACCAGAGAGTTGGTCACGCAAACCCGGTGAGACCGATTACTCAAACTCGGTGGGACCGATTTTGGTAATAAGCTAACCAGAAAGTTTGCATTGTAATCTTGGTACTACCGATTGCTAAATCTTGGTGGGACCGATTTGGGTAATGGACATACACAGATAGATTACAATCCCATCTCGGTGAGACCGAGATCCCTATCGGTGAAACCGATTTGCCTAGGGTTTGTGGCAGTGGCTATGACATCTGAACTCGGTGGCGCCGGATAGAAAGAATTGGTGGGGCCGAGTTTGACTTTTGGTTTAGGTCATATGTGGATGTGGGAAGGTAGTTGAGGGTTTTGGACCTTATCTCTAAGCACTTTGAGCAAGCAAGCCATTACGCAACACCTCATCCCCTCTTGATAGTATTGGCTTTTCCTATAGACTCAATGTGATCTTGGATCACTAAAATAGAAAGTGTAGAGTCTTGAGCTTTGAGCTTGAGCCAATCTTTTTGTCCTTAGTATTTTGAGGGGTTTCCACATCCTTTAGTCCATGCCACTTAATTTGTTGAGCTTGTCTGAAACATACTAGGTAAAAGTACTAGTCCAACAAGAGATATGTTGTCATTAATTATCAAATCTCCCAAGGAGCACTTGTGATTTCACTAGCCCCTTTTCTAAGGTTACAACCGCCGGTGTTTTCCAGTAGCATCGAGCCTTTAGTTGCAGATGATTGGCTCCGCAGGATTTGAAGGGAGTTAACCACTGCAGGATGTATGGATGCTGAGAAGGTGTGTTTTGCCACACATCAATTGGGTGGACCAGCAGCATCTTGGTGGGAGATTTACACTGTCACCTACCCTGTAGCCACGGTGACATGGGACCAGTTTCAGCAAGCTTTCCATACAGCTCATGTCTCAACTAGAGCCATGAATCTGAAGAAGCGTGAGTTCCACAACTTACGCCAAGGGAACCGTACCATACTGTGGCTCAGTACGTGGATGAGTTTAGCAAGTTATCTCACTATGCCCCTGACAATGTGGTCACAGATGCCGCGAAGCAGGAGAAGTTTATGGAAGGGCTGAGTGATGAGATGAGTATGCAGTTGATGGTAGCCACCTTCAACAACTACCAGGGGTTGGTAGATAAGGCTCTTATGATTGAAGGGAAGCAGCGGAAGATTGAGAGCCGTAAGAGGAAGTATGGACAAGGGAGGTATAACTCAGGAGCTCAGCAGAAGCCTCGCCTAACCCCGAACTCGGGAAGACTTGTTCATAACCATGGAAGTCATAACCACACTGGAGGAGGATCGCATAACCATAATGGTACTAAGAATGGGAATGGGAACGGAGCCAATAACAATCAGAACCGCCCCAATCCACCCACACTCGCCAAAAGAGATGTAAGTCACATTACTTGTTTCAAGTGCGAGAAGATTGGACACTATGCCACGGAGTGCCCTGAAGGAAAGAATGGAAACAGAAATGGGAGCGCTGGGAAGAAGCCCAATCCATTCAACAAAGGACAAGTGAACCACGTTAACATGGAGGAGGTTGAAGTGCAGCCGGACGCGGTAATAGGTAAGTTTTTGGTTAAGTCATTTACCGCTCTTGTTCTATTTTATACTGGTGCATCGCATTCATACATATCAAGGGGATTTGTGGATAAGTTTAAACTACCAACCCAAACCCTTAGGACCCCTCTCTTAGTGAGTTCACCTGGAGTAGAGTATATGGCTAGTCGATGGTGCGACCAGATACCCCTACCCATTGGCACCCATGTTTTTCCATCCGACCTAATTATCTTGCAGTCACAAGGATTCGATGTGATATTAGGCATGGAATGGATGTCAAAGTATGGAGGAAGTATTGACTGTGCTAGTAAGTCGATTTATCTCACCACCCCGGAGGGAAAAAGGATTAAGTATGTATCTAGGCATGTGCCTAGGAGGAGCCAAGTGAATACACTCACAGGAGTTGTTTAGGAGGAAGTTCCTATAGTGAAGGATTACCCAGATGTTTTTCCAGAGGAGTTACCAGGCATGCCACCGGATAGAGAGATCGAGTTTTTGATAGAGCTATTGCCAGGTACCGGGCCAATATCCAAGAGACCCTATCGGATGCCCGCGAATGATCTGGAGGAGATTAAGAAACAAATCAAGGAGTTATTGGAGAAAGGTTACATTCGAAGGAGTTCATCACCTTGGGGAGCCCCAGTGCTTTGGGTTGAGAAGAAGGATAAATCCCTAAGAATGGTTGTTGATTATCGGCCCTTGAATGTAGTGACGATCAAGAACAAGTACCCACTGCCGATGATCAATGATCTGTTTGATCAGTTGCAAGGAGCTAAGGTGTTTGCAAAGATCGATTTGCGATCGGGATACCATCAGTTGAAGATTCGAGAGAAAGATATACCAAAGACAACATTCACCACGCGTTACAGATTATATGAGTATACGGTCATGTGGTTTGGACTGACCAATGCCCCTGCCTATTTCATGAGCATGATGAACAAGGTGTTCATGGAATATTTGGACAAGTTTATTGTGGTGTTCATTGATGATATTATGGTATACTCGAAGAATGAAGAGGAGCACAAGGAGCATTAGCGATTAGTTCTTGAGAAACTCAGGGAACACCAGTTGTATGCCAAGTTCAGCAAATGCGAATTTTGGTTGAAGGAAGTCGGATTCCTTGGACATGTTATATTAGGAGAGGGTATAGGAGTAGACCCCACCAAGGTTCAATCAGTCACTGAATGGTTAGCACCCACTTCAGTTAGCGAGATCCGCAGTTTTCCTGGACTCGCAGGATACTATCGGAGATTCATTGAGAATTTTTCCAAAATTGCGAAACCAATGACGGAGCTATTGAAGAAGGATACTAAGTTTAAATGGACGGAAGATTGCGAGGAAAATTTCCAGGAGTTAAAGAAACGTTTGACTACAGCCCCAGTGGTGACACTCCCAGATATACATAAGGATTTCCAAGTGTATTGCGACGTCTCTTGCTTAGGACTTGGAAGTGTGCTTATGCAGGACGGAATAGTTTTTTCATATGCCTCACGACAACTAAAACCTCACGAGTTGAACTATGCCACTCATGATTTGGAGCTAGTAGCAGTAGTACATGCACTAAAGACTTGGAGACATTACCTTATTGGAAACCATTGTGATGTGTACACGGATCATAAGAGTTTGAAGTACATCTTCACACAGAAGGAACTGAACCTTAGGCAGAGGAGATGGTTGGAGCTTATAAAATATTATGACATGAAGCTGCACTATCATCCAGGAAAGGCCAATGTCGTAGCAGACGCTTTGAGCCAGAAGAGTTATGCTAATATCCTTGCAAGTAAGAGAGTGCCAAAGGAGTTAGCAGAGGATATCATGGAACTTCGATTAGAGATTGTTCCTAGAGGTTTTGTTGAAACAATGGAAGTTCAGTCGACATTGTTGGTGAAGATTCGAGAACCTCAGAAGGATGACAAAGAGATTGTCGAGATAAAGGAGAAGATGAGCAAAGGAAAGGCCAAAGGTTTTCGTGAGGATGAGCACGATACCCTATGGTTTGAGGACAGGATATACGTGCCCAATAACACAGAAATCAGGAAGTTAATACTACAAGAGGCCCATGACTCACCATACTCGATACACCCCGGAAACACCAAGATGTATTTGGATTTGAAGGAACATTTCTGGTGGACGGGTATGAAGAAGGATATTGCCGAGTATGTAGCCATATGTGATGTATGTCAGAGGGTGAAGGCAGAGCATAAAAAGCCGGGAGGATTGTTACAGCCTATGCCGATACTCGAATGGAAGTGGCATAAACTTGGCATGGACTTTATCACCGGATTGCCCAGGACTGCCGGCGTTCTGGGAACGGGGGTCCCCAGACTTGCCTGCCTGTGGCCTGCGGCATGGCTCACAGGGGGGCCCAGCACGGCCCATCTTCACCAACACAAACCCAAGACCCTCGCGAGGGGCCAAGCCTCGCGGGGCGGACGACGCGGAGCTTCCTCAGGCACGGCCTCGTCAGGTTGGCTCACGAGGAGGCGGAGAGATCAAGGCGGAGTACCTCATGAGGTGTCCATGACGCAAGCCATGACGACTCGGGGCGCCAGTGTCACATCCCTAGTCCTGGTATGGTCCTAGGCTTGCTTTGTGCATCATGTTTATTTTCTCAAATGAAATTGAATTGGGGAAGTTGCAAACCCTAGCACCAAAGCAATTCAAATAGGTTCAAACTAAAAGTGGAATTTCAATGAACCCAAAATGCTTTTCAAAAATGTTCATGGTCTTTGGAAAATTTTGGGAACAACAACCAGAGGTGATGCACATTTTTCCTTCTCAATGATCCAAATGTTGGATTTTGAATCAATGCATAAATATTTGAATTGGAGCTGTTTAAATTATATAAATATTTTTATTAGCTCCAAAAATGTTGGGAATTGGTGATGGCCTCTAGAATATTATATCTAGATGCCACAATTATTTTCAGCATTTATGGAAATGATTCAACATTTCTTTTAGTTACAAAACAAATGTTAGAAAATAGAAAAGAAAACAAAACAGGAGAAAACCTACCTGGGCTTCTTACCTGACTTACCTGGCGCCCCACCATGGCCCAGCAGTGGCCTAGCCCACCAGGGGCAAGGTTGTCTTCAACCTTATGCCCACTGGCAGCCAGCGCACGCAGCCGGCCGCGCCACCTCCTGCTTCGCCGTGTCGAGCTCCCCGTTGACCCAATCCCGCGCCTGGAGACGCCTCGAAGCCCCTCTCTCCTCTCCCTCCCTCGCAGCTCACTCTCCCTTCCCCTGCTATCTCTCTGTAGCATGCCCGAACGGGTCCGTCGCCGCCGTTTGCTGCCACCGTGAGCACCGTGGTCTTCTCGCCCCTTCCCCATGTCCAAAAGCTCCGTGACAACGCACCGCTCCTCCACGCAGAAGATCCCGAACCCAGGAGCACCATGGTGACGCCTTCGAGCTCGTCTATCACCTCGGGTGCCGCCAATCACCGTCGGCGATTCGCCGCCGTCCGTGCTTCCCCGAGCTCGCTGACCCTCCCTACATGATCCTAGTGAGCCCCTCCGTCGTTTCCCTCTACTCCCAGTGTCGATTTCTCCCTCTAGCTAGCTTCGCCGTCACGGCCGAGAGCTTTGCTCCGCCGGCCACGTTGCCGCCGCCCGCGTTTGAGCGTGTGTCTGTGCTCAGCATGGTCCCAAGAGCCCAAAACAAGCATTCGTTCGTCCTCCCGTCCACCGTAGCTTCGTTCCATCGATGGCCGAACCACGGCCGTCGCAAACCTCGTCGTCGGCGTCGATTCCGGCGACCATTTGGTCCAACTCCACCACCCACGCACGCGGCTCAGCCCCAGCTCCCCATAGGACCCACCCACGCTCCAAACCGTGGCCTATAGCACGATCCCGACGCGCTCCGCCGCGTTCGGCCTCGCCGGCGGCTAAACGCCGGCGGGTTGACCGGTTTGACCACAGCCGTTGACCTCTCCCCTCTCTCTCAATGACATGTGGGCCCGGCCCTGTTAAGTTTTTAGTTAAGATTAGTTTAACAACTAATTAACCCAGTTTAGCTAATTGGGTCACTGACGCGTGGGCCCAACCCCATTAACTAAACCAGATTAGGTTTATTTTTAGATTAGGATTAACCATAGACACTGACGTGTGGGCCCCACACGTCAGGTTTGACTTGGTCAGCGGCCTTTGACCTGCTGACGTAAGCATGACGTAGAGCTGACACAATAATTGATTTCTGTAATTAATTTAAATCAGGAAATTCCAGAAAATAGTTAAAACTTCAAAAAATCATAGTAATTCAACCGTAACTCCAAATCAAATAAATTATATATGAAAAATTATCAGAAAAATGCAAGGAATCCATTTATGCCAGTTTCATGCATGAAAAACCAACTTATACCTGCTGTATAAGTGAAAACGTAATAATGGCATGTTATATACTTAAATTGGGGTTTGCATATGAACCTTTGGTTCATATGGACTTCAATCAAATTGATGCTAGATGCATTAGGGAAAATCATAGCACCTTTGAATGTCATCTTCATGCATCATATTGTTGCATATGGTTGTTTATTGATTGCCGGCACCGTTCCCTCTCGATAGGTTCTACTCCGGAAGGTGTCCCGAGTACCTGTCTGAGGAGCAGTGCTTCTTCGTGGATCTATCAGGCAAGCAAACCCCCTTGAGCATATCGATAATGTCCAACTCTCTTGCTCCTGCTCCTTTTACTGCATTAGGACAACAACGATTCAAACTGCTACTTTCTGCTGCGGTAGCTGAACCCATTCCTGTACATGACCTGTCATTGCCACAGTAAATAGTTGAAACCCACTAGCATGAGTAGGAGTTGCTTGAGCGTTGATGTGCCTGCTCATCCATGCTTGTTTTGTGTTATGCCAGCTATGCTTAGAGTTGTGTCAGGTCTGATTCATCGGGAATGAATCGGAGTGGCGAACATGTCCTACCGGTAAAGGCTAAGTGGGTGAACACGTTTTGGTAAAGGTAGCGATGAGAGGCCGTGTAGGAGTACATGGTGGGTTGTCTCATTGGAACCGTCCTTAAGCACTGAGTTCTGTGTATGTTATCCAAGTCCAGTTACTACCACACATTGGGTTCCGGTTATCCGGCCCCTCTCGACTTATTAATCCACTTGATCTCTGTCCAGGAGTTTGTTGGTAGTGCTACTTGTCTACCAGGTGGTGTCCGATGGGACAGGCTTGGGACAGACTAGGCATTGTGGCACGGTGTACCAAGTGGCACCCGGATGGTGGGCTTGGGAACCCTGCACACATTGTTTGGGGCCGTGAGCGACACCCCGGCCGGATCTCCTTGCGGATGGAACCCGAATAGGCGATAAACCTGGATGAGAGGCTTGTCTGGTTAGTCAGGTCATGGCCGACACCCTCGCCCGGCTTCCGCTTGAAGGTTACCGAGGTACATGACGTGTACAGGGCTATATGTGGCGAGAGCATGTGTGAAGAAGTACACCCCTGCAGGGTCAATATAATCTATTCGAATAGCCGTTTTCCCCGGATATGGAAACTTGGAGGACTTATATAGTACATCGACAACTTGAAGTGGATACTCTAAAATACACAAGATAAGCGTGAGTGCTATGGATGGCCTTCTCGAAGGGAGACGGGAACGGATCCATAGTGGGGTATTGATATGGTGGATTTGTGGACTCGTGTGCGTCTTCTCACCTAAAGAAGTTTCTGTTACTCGTAGTATAGATTAGCCATTGAGTCAAAGCTGGCTTGCTTCTGTTAAACTCCACCACCCCCTTTGTTGATAATGATGCATATGTAGATAGTTCTGAAGTAAGACTTGCTGAGTACCTTTGTACTCACGTTTGCTTATTTATGTTTTGCAGTTGGTTACACTAGTGGCTTCGACGAGTAGCTTGTATCCCAGCTACGATCTTGTACCCTTGGGAGGGTCGTGTTAGTCAGGCTTCTTAGTCTTTTTCTTTTGTAGTTGTCTGTACTCAGACATGTAATGCTTCCGCTTGTTGCTTGTATGCTCTGAATGATGGGTCATGTGACCCCTGTTTGTATTTATGCTATGTGGCTCTTCTGGGCCCTTATCTATATGAGTTTGAGTTATGTTGTGATGCCATGATGTACAGCACATACATGCATGTTATGCGTATGTGTAACGTGTATTGCTATGTGTGGGATCCGATAACCTAGTTGTTTACCTCTGATAGCCTCTCTTATGGGGAAATGTAGTCTTGTGTTTCCATGTGCCGTAGTAGTCCGCTACAGCCCGGTTCACCGGAGTCCTGTTAGCCCAGCACTACTGCTCAGGACACTTGACTGGCCGGCATGTGTTTCACTTTGTTCCTGTGTCTGTCCCTTCGGTGAAATGTCACGCGGTGACATCCGGAGTCCTGCTTAGCCTGCTACAGCCCGGGTTCCCGGAGTCCTGTTAGCCCAGTGCTACAGCCCGGATTCACACGCTGCTGACCGACACGCTCGATGTGAATCATGTATGCCTGTTCCCATAGGTTAGTGCCACTTTGGGTTCACGACTAGTCATGTCGGCCCGGGTTCTCTGCCATATGGATGCTAGCGACACTATCATATACGTGAGCCAAAATGCGCAAACGGTCCCGGGCCAGGTAAGGTGGCACCCATGGGAATACCATGCGTGAGGCCGCAAAGTGATATGAAGTGTTACATGCTAGATCAGTGTGACTTGGGATCGGGGTCCCGACAGCCAGGCGGGTGCCAGCCCGCGCAGCGTCCTCCTTTCCTCTTTGGTGCAAAGGGGGCAAGCGCAGCCGTTGAGTATCGAGGCATCAGGCAAAGGTTGCCATTTCGGTGCAAGGAGACCAAGACCAGGAGGACTATGAGATGGAGGTCACCGTGGAGCCCAAGACGGCGTCATCACCAGAGCTTTGTTCAGGCGAAGACTACTTTTGTCAGGATAGCTGATACTTGTTGTCTCCCTTCAAATTAGCCCGCCATTGTTGGCTCCCTTCCCGCTTGATATTTGGGAAGACGACCGGGGCCTCTATAAATAGGACCGGCCACCCACATAGAAAGGGGTTCGGTTCGGTCCCTTCCGAGGGCTGTACAAGTCGGTAGGTTGGAAGCAGAGAGAGAGATAGGAAGGTGGCTGAACTCCTCCCAGCAGTTCATCGCCCCAGCCAAGAACAGACCCTCACGAGGTTGTTCTTTCTTGTATTGTTCATCATCATCATCAGCCCAAGAGGCAATCCACCACGCCACACACTGCAGTAGGGTATTACACCACAATGGTGGCCCGAACCAGTATAAACCCTATGTCCCTTGTGTTGTTCTTTTTGTAGTTTAGATCCTAGCATGGCGGGGGGGGGGGGTGCAGGTAAGTAGGAGGCGAAATCTCCGCGCGCACCCCAATGTTCGAACATCAAGGGTCTGCCGGAACCCGAAATCCGACATTTGGCGTGCCAGGTAGGGGTGTGCCGGAATTCGTCTTCCACCACCCCGTTCTCCTCCGACCATCACACTCATGTCTGACGCTCGTCCGGCCCGCGCAGAGCGTCAGGCCGCCCTCGCTTCCCGCGTTGCCCAGACAGCCCCTGTCGGCGGGCGTCCACGCCGTTCCCCGTCACCTGCCGTCAACTCCGCCATCGGCCTGGCGGGGGACGAGCAGCAAGCATCATCTCAGCATCCGTCCGTGCGGCAAGACGGCCGCACCGCAACTCCCTCGCTCGCCCCGGCTGGATCTTCGTCCCGCGCGCTTCACGCGCCCATGGAGGCTCGGGCTGCACTCATCGCGGCAAATGAGCTCCTGCACTACCATCCCGTCGACAACGTCTATGAAGAATGGCTCGACCGTGTCGCCGTGCTCGTCCGTGCCGCGGGGGGCTCTTCCGCACCGTCCGTTCCTCTGCACCGCACCCCGCCCCGCGTGGGCGACGAGGCTCCGACGGTGCCCCGGCCGCCTCCTCCTCAAGAAGACGCCATGGCTCCAAGGCGCGTGGCCCCTGGGCGTGGCAAGAACAGAGCTGCCAAGAAGTCCCTCGCCCGCCAAAAGCTTCCCGGGCGCTCCCTGCTCCAGCACGTCGCGAGCATCCTCCTGCTCCAGCGCGTGGGGACATGCAAGACCAGGCTCTCCATCACCCAAGGCCTCCCGTGGCCACAACAGGCTGCTGCGCCTTCACCACCAAACTATGCAGCATCGTCTGGCCAAGCAAGTTCAAGCCGGGCCTGCCTCCTCGCTACGACGGCACGGCCGACCCTGCGGAGTTCCTCCAGCTCTACGAGCTAGGCATCGAAGCTGTCAACGGAGACGAGAAGGTCATGGCGAACTGGTTTCCCATGGCGCTTAAGGACGGGGCCCGCACCTGGCTCCTGAACCTGGCTCCAGGCACAATCTCCTCCTGGGAAGAGATGCGCACCCGCTTCATCGCCAACTTCCAAGGCACTCGCGACCGGCCACCCGCCATGAGCGACATGCACCGCATCAAGCAACAACCCGGAGAAACCCTGCAGAAGTACATCCAGCGCTTCAACAACGCACGCCTCAAGATTCCCAAGGTGACTGAAAAGGCCATCATCTCGGCCTTCTCCGACGGCATGCGTGACGTCAAGATGAAGGAGGAGCTGGCGATGCATGAAGACCTGTGCACTTCCTTGGAGCTGTTCAACTTGGCGAACAAGTGCGCCATGGCTGAGGAAGGGCATCTCTCCCTCCTCGAGCTGCCTACCGAAGACCCAGAAGAGAAGAAGCTCAAGGCCAAGGAAGTGAAGCGCCAGGGGGCTGCCATGCTTGCGGCAGAACCAGACACCAAGCGGGGCAGAGATCAGCCCGAACCTTCCAAGGGCAGTCGGTACTGTGTGTACCACGACCTCCACACCCACAACACCAACGAATGCCAAGAACTCCGAGCCGTGCGAGAAGGAAGGATCGGCCATCGTCCCGACCGCGGTGACCGGGACTACGGTCGAGGAGGAGAAAGGAACGAAGGACGCTGGGAAGACCGTGGCCCGCGCTAGGGGTGGCGCGATCAACCTCGCGAGGATCGCTGGCAAGACCCACCTCGCGAGGGAGGCTGGAGGGATCAGCCTCACGAGGATCGCCCGCAGGGCAACGCAGGCCTCCCACCGCTGCCACCGCAGCCAAGGAGAAACAAGGACGGCCACCAGGACGAGGAGGCTGGGGGCTTCCAGGAGCTGCGCGCGATCTCCTGCATCCTGGGCGGAGCACAAGCCCCAACCTCTCAACGCATTTTCAAGCAGTTCGCCCGCGAAGTGAATGCAGCCCTCCACAGGCTCGAAGCCACGCGCCCCCTCAGGTGGTCGACGCGCGCCATCACCTTCAGCTCAGTAGATCAACTTAAGTGTGCGGCTACAACCGGAGTACTCCCGATGCTTTGTTCCCCAATCATCAGCAACGTGGTGGTCACCAAGACCCTCATCGATGGCGGGGCAGGTCTCAACATCCTGTCCATAGAGACATTCAACAACCTCCAAGTGCCCTATAGCCAGCTCCAGCCAACCAAGCCTTTCTCCGGTATCACCGACGGCTCCACGGTCCCGATTAGGCAGGTCCGCCTCCCTGTCACCTTCGGGGCACGCGACAACTACCGCACCGAGCTCATCGGCTTCGACGTCGCTCACATCCGCCTGCCGTACAACGCCATCCTTGGGTACCCAGCGCTGGCCAAGTTCGTGGCCGTAACTCACCACGGCTACAACTTCCTCAAGATGCCAGGAAGCGGCGGAGTCATCGAGGTGCCCTATGAAGAGAAGGACGCGGTGTGTTCACTGGAACGAGCCTGTCAGGCCGCATCACTGGAAGACCCGGATCGCGGAAGCAGGAGGCTTCCCGAGGCCGCCCCCAAGAAGAAGAAGATGTCGTCCGGCCTGGCCCCTCAAGAGGCAGGCCCCTCCAGGCCTGTACCTGCCCAAGGGGAACCTCCTTCCATCGCATAGGAAAGCGCGTCCGGCGCCCTCCTTAGGCAGGGCTCGGGGGCTCTCCCCTGGAGGGTCACCGACCTAGCCAGGGTCGCGAGGGAGGCCCTTGGGCACCACCTGGAGGCGTGTTTCGAAGCACGTTTCCCTCAAGAGGGAGCAAGGCAAGGGGATCCAGACCCTCAGGAGTTCGTCAGCAAGGCCATTCAGGAGCTACAAGAGTCAAGAGTCATGAAAGGTGGCCGCCACCTACCAGTAGTGGCTCCCCATCCAGGCGGGGATGGCAGGCTGCGCGTCTGCATCGACGTACCAGGGCTCAAATGAGTCGCCTCCCTGGAGCGCCTCTGGCCCTCGCGAGTGGGGCGCTGCGGAGGTCCACCCCACATCTACGTTCGCATGCCTTACGGCTTGCCGAGCGCAGCTGGCATGCACCAGCGCCTCATGAGGGGCATCATGGAGGCATGAGAGGCCAGGCGTTCCGCAGCCCTGGCGGAGATGGAGATGGTCCGCGAGGAGCCACCAGCGCCTCCGGAGCCTCCTGAGGCCCATGGGCCTGGGGGCTCATGAGGATCAGCTTCCGCAGCCCACCGTGTCTGCTACACCAACACCCCTTCGTCTTCGACATCATCAGGTGACATCTTTCGAGTTTTATTTCCAGCTAGGAGCGCCCCCAGGGCTGCATTATTCCCAAGCCGCGTGGGTCCGTCCCTGGGGCGTGTATCCCTTTTCATTCCGCATCGTTAGCTTACCTTGTTGGGGGCGCCACTCGGGCTGCATGGTCCCCAAGCCGCTCGGGCCTGGCCCGGTGGCATGTATCCCATTTGCGTTTGTTTTCGGTTACGTGTTAGAACCACCATGCTTGATTATTTGATGCCGGTCCATGGCACCTCTTCTTCTCCATGCTGACCACTTGCACCTTAAAGGGGGGGTACGTGAGCATCGCGACTCAGGTCTCTTACTGGCTCTCCAGCCCTCACCCTCTGGCCTTGACCACGGCATCGTGACCTGGCATACCAGCGACGGCTGAGACCAGCTCGAGGGCCGGGACCCGAGGACGTAGAGTGCAGGCATCTAGCCGAACTTGCAGGGACACAACACAAGATAAGGCCTAGTTCCAGGCGCAACCCGCCTAGAGGTAGGGCCCAATGAGTCCCGCGCTGGCTCACGGGTGCCCAGATACACCTCGCCAGGCCCTACCGTGCCAGCCACGCGTCAGGGCGGGGCTGTACATGCCCCAGGGGCTCCTACCGGAGGGGGGCCCCCTCCCACATACCAGTGGAAGAACCATGCTCTGCGCTGGCTGACGACACTGCCGAGGAGCGGCTATGCCCGTACACATACGGAAGCGCTATGCTCCGCGCTGGTGATAAACAGCTAAGGGTGGCCTCCGGGCCGCATCAACCTCAGGGATCCCAGAGCTCAGTGTCTAGCCTCATCGTAATGCCTCCCCTCGGGAGTGCCACGCGAGGGGGCTGGGCACAGGGGCTGCGCCTGGGTCACGCCCAGACGCACGCCGCCCAGCCAGGTCCCCCCGGGCCTTGTTCGTCGCGCGCCTCTCCCTGAGCAGAGCCAAGGTATGAAGGCCGTTTGAGCATCAAGGGGGACTCCTAAGCATCGCGACTCAGGAGCCTAACTGGTCACGTAGCCCCTCACTCCTTGGTCTAGTCCTGGTTTCCGGTCGGAGCTATTGCTGGGTGAGGTACGCGCGGGGCCGGGCTCTGTAGACATAGAACGGTGGATCCACCCACATCATACCTCCCTACTTGCTATTCATGCGCCAAGCGGGCTCCTGAGCATCGCGACTCAGGAGCCTAACTTGTCATGTAGCCCCTCACTCCTTGGTCCCGTCCTGGTTTCCGGTCGGGACTATTGCTGGGTGAGGTACGCGCGGGCCGGGCCCTGCCGGCGTAGAACATAAGCAAGTAGGAAGGAAAAGCGCAAATTTCAAAGGAATTCGAAAGCAAATATTACAGTCCACACTGTTATCCCAATATTGGACGCAAGTTTAAACGCCTCCCCGAGGCATGATACATGTGTAGGAATTAAAAGCAGGACGGGAGCCACGATGGAGTCACTCGGCGGCGGGGGAGTAGCACGGAGTGGGCTCGCCTCACGGAGCAGCGGGGTCGGCAGCGCCCTGCTCCGGCTTGGTGCTGAAGGCCCGAAACTTCCCCGGCAGGACCTCTACGCGACCCTTCACGGCCTCGGCAGCAGCAGCGGCACGCTCGCCGCTCACGGGCTCCAGCAGGCTGTCGAGGTCGAAACCGGGATCGCGAAGGTGGATGTGGGTGAGGACCCGCGTCAGTGCTGTAGAAGACAGAACACGTGCCTCGGCCTCGGCCGTGGGGCCAAGGCCAAGGGCGACATCTTCAAGAGCGTGGACCAAGAAGGGAAGCAGCTTGGCGGGGTCGTCCTCGGCGCCGGCCAGCGGGCTCTCCAGGCCGCTGTCGTAAAGCATCCTCAGCGAGGAGCGAGCCTTTGCGTCCAACTCCGTGAAGGCCGCGCAGTCTTCGGCAAGGACCAGGGCCTTGCCCTCCAGCACGGCCTTCCTCGCCCCCAACTCTTGCTCCAGCGTGCCTAGGCGGTCGCGGCGTTTCTTGAGCTTGGCCTCCCGGCTCTCGCGGCCGCCTCGCGAGCCTTCACGCCTTCTTCCTGCTCTTGGCGAAGACGGACCTCTTTCTCGAGCTGATCCAGCAGGCCCTGCAGCTCGTCCTCCAGCGCCTTGCAGCGACCACGGACGTCGACCACCTCTCCTAGGGCTGCATCGCAAGCAGCCTTCGCCTCAAGGATGGCCTGCTTCTCCTCATCGCATGCCGTCGAGGCCTGGACTAGCGCCGCCCGAATTGAAGCGTCAGAGCGAACCCATCCAGAAGCCAGCTCCAAGCGCCGGGCCACCAAGCGAGGGTCGGCGCCGAGAAGATCCTGCCACAGCCGGTCGAGCTCAGCAACGACACAGTCCAGAATAGCAGAAGGAGTCGGGGAAGCAGCCGGTGGAGTAGGAGGAGAAGGCGGCAGCGCGGCATAGGATCTTGAGGCAGAGTCTGCCGCGCCCCGACAGCTAAAGTGGCGGCGGCAGGCAAGGACACCTTGGGAGACGCTTGGGCCGTGGGGGCTGAGCCCCCCCCCCCCAACCGCCTCACCCAGGCCTCGTGAGGACGACCGGGCAGGAGAAGCCTGTGCGTCGCGGTCACCCTCCCTCGCGGGCAGAGGCACCGCCACGGATGGAACCCCAGGAGCCCTCGTCAACTTCTTTGCTGCGGGCGCCAGCCTATCCGAGGGATGCGAAAGTCAAGCCTCAAAAGCAGAGCAATAAATAAAGACAAGAATCGAACACTTACGGGTCGTCGCCAGTGAGCTCAAGCGGCCTCCGGCCAAATTTGAAGCCTGAAAGCCAGCTGGAAGGGTCAACCTCGGGATGCTTGGAGGCGGAAGGTGCGTCTGCGGACCGCCCCGGGGCCGGGGCAGACCCACGAGAGATCAGCCCGGTCCTGTCCTTCTTCGGGATCGGGGGCGAGCCCCCGCTGTCCTGCTCGTCGTCGTCTTCGTCGTCATCCTCATCGTCATTACTCAGAGAGAGGCGGAGAACGCGGGACCTGTGTCGAGGGAAGGGAGCCCTCGAGTCTCCATCGGTCGCCTCGGAGTCAGGCCCTTCCTCCTCTTCGCTGGAGTCGTCAGAGGGCACAACCACCGGTCCCTCGGGAGCCTCCAGGGGCATGGGCCCTTGCCCGTTGAAGACGGGCATGGACCTCACTACCTGCTCCCAGTCGTTGCGGAGGAACAAGGGCGTAGGAGCGCCCTCCAGCCTCGCCACATTGCCCCCGGCTAGAGACTGGAGAATCGCAGCCAGGTCTCCGTCGGCCAAGGCCGCGGGGCTCTGACGGGGCCTCCACATTGGAAGTGAATACTGCCGAAGCGGAGCCAGCTGGTGCTCCAGGAACTCCCTCAACAGCGACACGCCGGTCAGCTTCGCCGCCGCCATGTCGGTCGGCCTCCGATCCGCGTCCATCTTCTCCAACACCATCTTCGCGCGGGGATCCGTGAGCTCCGCTTGACCCCAGTCGCTGGAGCTCGTGGGCTGCTCCGTGGGCAAGATCAGCCGAGGGTGGATGCGCCCAGCATCCACCAAGATCCACTTGCTCCTGAAGCCCTCAATCCTTTTCCCAGGATTCGAGATGGCAATGGCGCCACCATACGTGATGAAGCTCGCGCACGCGGAAGCAGGACCGCGAGAGGTCCGGAGGTAGAAGTAGTGGCACAGCAAGGAAACTGAAGGCTGCACCCCAACGTGGGCCTCGCAATAATTAGCAAAGATTGCCAGGAGAAGGACGGAGTTGGGATGGAGATGCAGAGCCTGTAGCTTGTAATGGCGGAGGACAGAGAAGAAGAACTCGGAGAAGGGAGGCACCAGGCCAGCAACAATGGCACTTACGAAGAGCGGATAGAAGGTGCTCCTTTGACCCTTAGGGGTGGCGGAGCCGGCCTTGAACACCTTCGCCCCGTCGATACCCCGCGTCGTCGCCATCCGGTGCAGCCGTGCAAAGCTCGCCTCCGACACGTTCGGCGGGTCCAGGGCAGATGAGTACCAAGCTGCGGCCGGGGGCTGGCGAGGCGCCATGGCTTCCTAGGTCGCACGGTCAGAGCAGATCTGGAGATTTCGGAGGAAGGAAGGAGAGGCGCAAGAAAGGGGATCTGAGCAGCAACTGGGGAAAGCAACAAGCAAGGCCTAGGCGGATGCCATTCCTTTATCAACTCGCACGGTTGCTAAGGCACCCACGACCAGTCAACCGCCACGCGGCGCCCAAGGCCGCAGGCTACTAGGGCCCGCGGCACTTCGCTCTTGCCCTTCCGCCTCCCTGCACAGCCAAGTCCGGGCGCGCCTTGGGCCCAGGGGCTACTGTCGGCATTCTAGGAATGGGGGTCCCTAGAGTTGCCTGCCTGCGGCCTGTGGCGTGGCTCACAGGGGGGCCCAGCATGGCCCATCTTGACCAACACAAACCCAAGACCCTCGCGAGGGGCCAAGCCTCGCGGGGCGGACGACGCGGAGCTTCCTCAGGCACGGCCTCGTCAGGTTGGCTCACGAGGAGGCGGAGAGATCAAGGCGGGGTACCTCGCGAGGTGTCCGTGACGCGAGCCATGATGACTCGGGGCGCCAGGCGGGTGCCAGCCCACGCAGCGTCCTCCTTTCCTCTTTCATGCAAAGGGGGCAAGCGCAGCTGCGGAGTACCGAGGCATCAGGCAAAGGTTGCCATTTCGGTGCAACAAGACCAAGACCAGGAGGACTACGAGACGGAGGTCACCGTGGTGCCCAAGACGGCGTCATCACCAGAGCTTTGTGCAGGCGAAGACTACTTCGTCAGGATAGCTGATACTTGCTGCCCCCCTTCAAATTAGCACGCCAGTGTTGGCTCCCTTCCCGCTCGATATTTGGGAAGAGGACCAGGGCCTCTATAAATAGGACCGGCCACCCACATAGCAAGGGGTTCGGTTTGGTCGCTTCCGAGGGCTGGACAAGTTGGTAGGTTGGAAGCAGAGAGAGATAGGAAGGTGGATGAACTCCTCCCAGCAGTTCATCGCCCCAGCCAAGAACAGACCCTCACGAGGTTGTTCTTTCTTGTATTGTTCATCATCATCAACCCAAGAGGCAATCCACCACGCCACACACTGGAGTAGGGTATTACACCACAACGGTGGCCCGAACCAGTATAAACCCTGTGTCCCTTGTGTTGTTCTTTTCGTAGTTTAGATCCTAGCATGGCGGGGGGGTGCAGGTAAGTAGGAGGCGAAATCTCCACGCGCACCCCAGTGTTTGAACCTCAAGGGTCTGCCGGAACCCGAAATCCAACAAGGACCAAATCAGGATATGATTCCATATGGGTAGTAGTTGATCACTTGACCAAAGTGTCTCACTTTATCCCAGTGAAAACCACTTATACAAGTGCGAAGTTGGCCAAGATATATATGTCCAGGATCGTATGTCTGCATGGAGTTCCGAGGACTATCGTATCAGATAAAGGAACGCAATTTACCTCAAAGTTTTGGCATCAGTTACACCAGACTTTGGGTACGAGATTGGAGTTCAGTACCGCATTTCACCCACAGACGGATGGATAGACTGAGAGAGTCAACCAGATTCTAGAAGATATGTTGAGATCCTGTGCGCTAGATTATGGATCTAGATGGGATGACAATTTGCCTTACGCAGAGTTCTCATACAACAATAGCTACCAAGCCAGTTTGAAGATGGCACCGTTCGAAGCCCTGTATGGATGAAGGTGCAGGACGCCGTTAATGTGGGTTGAAGTAGGAGACCAACAGTTGTTTTGACCAGACTTGATCAAGGAGTCCGAAGAGAAGGTTAAGTTGATTCGTGATAGACTGAAGATTGCACAGTCCATGCAGAAGAGTTATCCAGACTCAAAACGCAAGGAGGTAACCTATGAATTGGAGATAGAGCATATCTGCGAGTATCCCCCTTGCGAGGAGTGAAACGTTTTGGAGTTAAAGGAAAGTTAGCCCCGAGATTTGTAGGACCATATCATGTTTTGGAACGGATGGGAGAAGTTGCCTACAAGTTGGTGTTACCTGAAGGACTGTCAGGAGTTCATGACGTGTTCCATGTTTCACAGTTGAAGAAGTGTCATGCTGAGATGGCCGAAATACCGTTAAGAAATACAGTACCCTTGGAGGCGATTCAGTTGGATAGTGATTTGACTTATGAGGAGAAGCCAGTTAAGATTCTTGAGTTTGCTAGCTGAGTCACCCGCAGCAAGGTTATCAAGTTTTGCTAAGTTCAGTGGAGCCACCATACCGAGGATGAAGCCACCTGGGAACAAGAGGATGACCTTCGCAAAGACCACCCACACCTATTTTCTAGCCAACCCGAATCTCGAGGGCGAGATTCATCTTAACACTACTAAGGAAAACCTTATACACAGAATCTTAGCAGCAGCGCGGTATAAAAACAGACGCTACTGCTAATTAGTAGCAACGAGCTTTAGAAAAGAGCGCTGCTAATGACTGAGTAGCAGTAGCGCTCTAGGTGAAAAGAGCGCTACTACTATAATTGCCACGGTGTTGCCTCCACGGTAGATATAGTAGTAGCGCCCTTCCCGTGGAAGCGCTACAGCTAAAGAACTTAGTAGCAGCGGTTTTGCTCAAAACTCGCTGCTGGTAAGTATGACCGCAACTAATTAAGTTTAGTCCCATACTGCTAACCGAACAAGGTGTTTACCACCTTAAATATGTTGCTTCTCAACCTATCTCGAGCACTTAGTCTTTATTGAACTATATGTGTATGATTTGTGGTTGCAATATGAATCCTCGCCTTTACCTATACAGGTACAATGAGGATTCATGTTGACTATTTAGATTATACACAAAAAGATAAATGATGACCAAGTATATTTTTGATGTTTTTACTAAACAAACAAAATAACTGCTTCCATTAGCAGTAGCGGTTTTTCCCAAAACGCGCTGTAGAAAAGTTAACTATAGCGCGTTTTCTGTACGTGCGCTACTGCTAGTTCGAGTTAACCACCCCCTGCATCAAAATTTCCCTAAGTCCTCCTTTCCAGCCCCACCGGTCTGTTCCCCTACTCCCTGTCGCCGCCGCCCGAGCCCGAGTGCGCCTGTGCCCTCACTGCCGCCGCCGCCCACCCTCAACCTCACCGCCGCCGCTCTCGACCACACTGTTGCCGCCCTCGACCTCACTGCCGCCGCCCTCGACCGAGCCCGCCGAGCCCGCCGCCCAGGACCGCCGCCCTCCCGATCCCGAGCCCGCCCTCGCCGCCCCACCGTTGCCGAGCACCTCCCCGCCACCATCTCTCCCTCTGTAAGCTCCCTACCCCTCCCCAACCCCCTCTCTCTTTGCTTAGTTAGTAGATGATTTTAGTAGTAGTAGATGTTAATTTAGGGTTCATAGATAATGATTTTTAGAAGTAGTGGATAGATGTTAATTAGTAGTAGATGTATAATTAGCAGTAGTACATGTTAATTACTAGTAGATGTAGTACTTAGATGTTAATTAGTAGTAGTAGATGTGCTAGTTTTTTTCTACTTATAGTATGTTTATATTTAGTAAGAACTAGTTGAATTAATAGAACTAGTTTAGTTTTAGTTGAACTAGTTAAGTTTTAGTTGAACTAGTTAAGTTTTAGTTGAACTAGTATATTAAGTAAATTAATAACTAGTTGAACTACTTCATTTTTAGAAAGAACTAGTTTTTTTCTTTTTATACTAAGTTTATATTTAGTAAGAACTAGTTGAATTAATAGAACTAGTTGAATTAATAGAACTAGTTGAATTAATAGAACTAGTTGAACATGCCATATTTGGTGTTATTTTTTAGTTTAAGCAATTATTTCATGTTTTGGTTACACCTCCGAGTGGCCTATGTTTTGCCGGAGTGTTGATTAATTTCTATTCCGGCAAATTTCAGGCGCTCGATATGTCCTCTTTGAGCAAAGGCCATGCCGGATTTTTTCGTGAATTCTGGCATGACTTGTGCTAGAATATGTGGAAAATATTGAGTGGCCTGGATTTTCTTTGAAAACGAATGATCTAATTTAGGTTTTTAGTACATATATTTAATTGTACAAGTTTAATCTTTGAATTATGAACATAGGAAATGTCGTACTCGGACGACGACAGTCTCCCGGGGGAGTGCAGCTGATGCCACGACGATCGAGGTATGTGCGACAGGTTCATTGAGCTGGACGAAGATCGGCGCTTCAGCATTAAGCTCGAGGAGACCTTCGATGTTGAAACGGTACGCAACAACGACAAGTGTTTTTTTCGTAATTAAGCATGACTTCAAGTATTTCAACGTCTAATTTTCATGTTTTACAATTCGACTAGCTTATCCCGTGCCATGCAAGACGCTATGTCTTGGAGAGGATGGGTTTTGAAGACCATGAAAATTTTCAAACAAAGAAAATACACCTAAGGACCCATCATGATATCGATTTTGAAGTAAATCTGTATAATTCTCAGAGCATAACCCATTTTGGTTGTCAAAATAGGGAAGCACTTTGCAAAATATATGGTTTTTATGAGGGTATGATTGTCACCATGGATCTTGGTCATCCTGACATCGAGCAAGACAATATGGACATTTGGGTCCTTGTTGATACGCTTCCGATTCTACCGCAATGTGAGTTTCTCAAACATAGTTATTAACTAATTTATATTGTTTATTTCAAAATAGTTGACAGCTTATTTTGAATCTTCAAAGAATGTGCAGAAGATGGTACACTGATGGCTCCGAATTAACTTATAAGGACAAAAATCATCTGATTGCTTATTGTACTTTTTTTGAGAATTACAATACCTATTATCGAACTCCTCCAAATTATGGTGAATACGTGCCACTAGTGCACGTGTTGAACCACGATAACTTCTATGGAGATACCCTGGTAAGATATTTTACTATTACGACATCCGTGCATCTTTTGCATACTTCTAAAACTAGTACATCATTGCTAACTACGACGTTATTACTATGTTTTTCAATAGAAAATCCCGATGGATTGTGTGCCTCATCTGATGTATTACAATGGTTGCCTTGAAGTTCTGAACCTACAGCCAGGTCATCCTACGGATCTCACCTGTGCATATCGAATTTCTGAAACCGGTGAACAGATGCTAATCAAAGAGTGGAAAAAATGTTTGTACATTCTTAAGGAGGTTCTTGGAAGCAACATTAAGTGAAAGGCAAGAATTGGAGACAGGATAATCTACATTCTCCATAATGGAGAGCGAGGGGCTATCTTGTTTTTTGCTATTTTACCTTAGAGAATATAGTAGGTCCTAAGAGAATGTAGTAGGTCCTATGAGGTACAATATGTTTATTATGTGATACAATGTGTTAGAGTTGACGATGTCAGGAGTACTTGTGATTACGACTAGTGACCAATGATATGATGATGATGATAAGTTGTTAATGATATGATGATGATGATATTTATTATATCATTGGGTGAAAGAACCGCAGATTAGTTTCAAGTGGATGTCCGTCCACTTGAAACTAGTCCACACGGTTCTTTCACCCCGTGATGTAATAACACATTATGATGTAAAAACAATTTGTAAATTCCTGTCGTATGAAAATTTGTGTAAAGGTGTACGAATACAACATGAAATAAAAAAGAAATAAAATACGAAATAATAGTAGCAGCGCGGGCAGAGAGAAGTGCTACTACTAATTACCAGCAGTGCTCCTCCTGGAACTCGCTGCTACTAAGTCGATTTAGCCGTAGCGTTGGCGGAGGCACGCTACTGCTATTCGTTAGCTGTAGCGCCTTATCAGTAGCGCACCACCCCGCGCTACTGATAGGTCTAAAACCCGCGCTGCCGCTAGCCTTTTCCCAAGTAGTGTAAGGGGGGTAGATTTGTAACATCCCAAATTTTCAATTTGGAATGTTATACGTAGATCATTCATGCATATCATATTTTATTGCATTTTCGTTCCGCAATCCTCAAAATCCTAAGCAACTCACGGACCCTCAGAGAGAGTTGGGGATTTCCCGGTGTTCATATTTGATTTTTATCAAATAATGAAACGAGGACTTTTGATTTTGATTATTTCTCTCTCCAAAAATATTTCATAATAAAATATATGAAAGGAGACAATATGACTTCTCCAAAATAATTGAAATATTGGAGGAAAAATATTAAAATCATTTATTTGATTTTATTTGGATTTTATTTGCAATTAGTAAAAATTGCACGTTTTTCAAAATTGCATTTTTGGGCCAAGAAAATGTTCATCTTGTTCTAAATATTTTATTTAGATGCTGAAAATTTGTTTTGGCATTTTTAGAAATTTCCTAGGATTTCTCTGAGTTCGGCAGAATTGTTTTAAAAAAAGGAGCGCACCTAGGCCGACTGGGCCGAAGCTCAGCCGCCGGCCCACCTCGCCTCTGCGCCGCCGTCTCCTGGCAGGAGACCGCACCACCACCGTCGTCTCCTGGCAGGAGACCGCTCCGCCACCGCCGTCGATAGGAGTCCGGCTTGGACTCCTCGTCCCCGTCGTGCCCCCTCCGCCAAGGCACCACCCCTCTAACCTTTAAAGCCGCAGCCACCTCGCCGCCCTGGAGCCCCACCCCGCCGCGAGCCGTTGCCAACGCCGCCGCGCCGCCCGACGCCATTGCCGAGCCACCGCGCCACCCTCGCTGTGAGCTGCCGCCGCCTGCTGCCCGTGCCTCCGCAGCTGCCCGCGCCACGCCGCCCCTCACCGGAGCCCCGCCGTGCCGGACCTCGCCAAGGTTAGCACCGTTCGTCTTTTAGATCGGTTCGCCGGTTTTTCCCGGTTCTTCTATTTAGCGGATGTTCGTCCGAACGTTCGTTTCAACGAACGGTTTTTGCTCGTTAGTTACAGATAACGAACGCTCGTTCATTAGCCTGTTTGTCATCTTTCTTTTATCAGATTTTTCCGCGATTATTCTTGATCGCGATTTTTGATCCGATTTTCGTTTTAGTTTTCCTTTTCGCTCATTAGTCGGAATTAGGCGATTCAGGCGCCTAGATCTTCGTCTCGAGACCCTATTTCCACTTAACCAACTTGAACAAGATTTTGGTACTGTAAAATTTGACCCTAGTTCAGATTAGTAAATGGATCTTGTTTCTTTTGCCGTTTGAGTTTCGTTGCTCTGTTTGGTTTGATTCTTCTTACAAACCGGAGTTCTTAAGTTGAACTTTCCAGTTAGATCTTCTTATTTGAGTTTTACGCGTGCTTCTTTGATTGTTGCTTATGTATGCTATTGTTTGCTTGCGATAGAATTCCCGGAGTGCGAAGCGTGTTATTTGGAGTCTCTAGGTTTCGCGGATCGTCAACAAGGCAAGTAACACTTTGATCATATCCCTTTACCACCCAGTTTTTATGCATTAGTTTCAAGCCTCAAACATTGCATGGTTAGGATGTCATTAACATGTGGGTTGGGAATTAGTTGATGAGGTAGAACCTATTACCCTGTTACATTCAAACCTTTGGGAGTTACTTCTACGCGTTGCTTATATTGCTATGCTATGCTCGTGGTTTGGGTGAGTGAAATCCATGATAGATGTGAGATTGTTAATTAGTGGTTCAATGTAAGGTGGCAACTAAAATACACATCTGGGTGGATTGAGGCACTTGGAATACCCAGTGTTGCCTGTATTTTTGGAAATCCCGGAGTACCCGTGTGATCTTCATATGGACCGCCACCCAGGCTCAAAGGGAACTGAGATGATTTGTGCTAGAAACTTCCGTGTGCAGCCACAAGCTATTATGGGCTCTAGCATAGTTGAGTAAGTTACGTGAAGCTCTTGAAGAGGTAGATCAACACGTAGTGGGTTTGTAGGTTTGGTATGGTCTACCCGGAGTAGAGAGTTAATGTTTCTTAAAGACTGTGTCTTGGTCATCCGTTTCTCAAACACCACGTAGTGCGAGAAATCCAACGGAGGCGATCGAGTCTTGTGGGGAAAAGTGCGCAAACCTCTGCAGAGAGTACAAACTAATCATGGTTAGCCGTGTCCCCGGTTATGGACAATCTTGAGTATCTAGTACTTGGAGTATCTTAAGTATCTCATCACTATAAATTAATAGTGTTGGGTTGATAATTACCTTAATTGGGATTGAGTTGGAGGAACCTTCTCAATGATGTTTCAAATACCATGATAGTTAAATTAAAATCTATTCCTTTGTTGTAGGGAAAAATTGGCTTTTCGCAAAACTATAACCATAGAGCTTTCCACCAGCCAAATATGCAAGTAGTGATTGCATTATTTTGTTCTTGCTCTACTGTGTTACTTTGCCAGGATATTCCATGTGCTGACCCGTTTTCGGGCTGCAACGTATTATGTTGCAGACTTTTCATACGAGGAGTAATGTTCATTAGGTTGTTGCCGTGCAGCTCAGCCATGCCGTTGGAGTTGATGGACTCACTTTATCTTCCAAGCCTTCCGCTGTTATTGTGTTAGATGGCCTTAAGCCATATTATTGTAATAAGTTCTCTTTTGAGACTTTCGATGTAATAAGTGTGTGATTGCTACTCTGTTATAAATCCTTCGAGTACTGTGTGTGTTAGCATTACCGATCCAGGGTTGACACTGAAGCACAGAGAATTGACCGTTTGAGGTTGGGTCGCTACACGCCTTAAGCAAGATGACATGATGTAGAGGGATAAACTCATGCAATATGATGAAAACCCCATCTTGTTATCCTCAATGGCAACAATACAATGCATGCCTTGCTGCCCTACTGTCACTGGGAAAGGACACAACAAGATTGAACCCAAAGCTAAGCACTTCTCCCATTGCAAGAAAGATAAATCTAGTAGGCCAAACCAAACTGATAATTCGAAGAGACTTGCAAAGATAACCAATCATACATAAAAGAATTCAGAGAAGATTCAAATATGGTTCATATATAGACTTGATCATAAACCCACAATTCATTGGTCTCAACAAACACACCGCAAAAAGTAGATTACATCGAATAGTTCCCCACAATAGAGGGGGAGAACATTGTATTGAGATCCAAAAAGAGAGAAGAAGCCATCTAGCTACTAACTATGGACCCGTAGGTCTGAGGTGAACTACTCACACTTCATCGGAGGGGCTATGGTGTTGATGTACAAGCCCTCCGTGATCGATGCCCCCTCCGGTGGAGCTCCGGAACAGGCCCCAAGATGGGATCTCGTGGATACAGAAAGTTATGACGGTGGAATTAGGGTTTTGTCTCCGTATCTGATCGTTTGGGGGTACGTAGGTATATATAGGAGGAAGGACTATGTCGGTGGAGCAGCAGGGGGCCCATGAGGGTGAAGGGCGCGCCTGGGGGGGTAGGCGCGCCTGCTACCTCTTGGCCTCCTCTTTTGTGTCTTGATGTACGGTCCAAGTCTCCTAGGTCTTGTTCGTTGAGAAAATCACGTTCCCGAATGTTTAATTCCGTTTGGACTCCGTTTGATATTCCTTTTCTTCGAAACCCTAAAACAGGCAAAAAAACAGCAATTCTGGGTTGGGCCTCCGGTTAATAGGTTAGTCCCAAAAATAATATAAAAGTGGATAATAAAGCCCAATAATGTCCAAAACAGTAGATAATATAGCATGGAGCAATCAAAAATTATAGATACATTGGGGACGTATCAAAGGACATGGAGGTAGTTTAGATGGGTTATTGGGCTGTTTTGGAGGGGTCTTGGGCTGCAACACAAAGAGGCTTTTGCGGTTACCCGGTTAACCGTTGGAGCATCAAACGACCTCCAAATGGAATGAAATTTGACAGGCGGTCTACCGGTGGTGTACCAAGGCCACTTGACAAATCTAAGCCCATTCCAAGAAAGTTTTACTCCCGCTCACGAAAGAGACAAGAGGGGTGCGCCGGTGCATGTGGGAGTGTCGGATTGCAAAACGGACAACGGGGAAAAGGTTCGGACGCATGAGGCGAACACGTATGCAAATGCAATGCACATGATGACATGATATGAAATGCATGACATGAACAAAATGCAAAACGAAAGACAAAACCCAACCATGAAGGGAATCTCATAACTTAAAGCCAAAAATGGCAAGAGTCGGAGTTACAAATATGGCAAGTTACATCCGGGGTATTAAAACACTCCACCACTACAAGAGGATCTCGTCCCGAGATCTAGGACTGGAAGAACTCCGGATATTCAGAATGGAGGTGATGCTCGCATTCCCAGGTGGCTTCTCGGTCGGAATGGTGTGAGCACTTGACTTTCAGGAATTTGATTGACTTGTTGTGAGTCTTGCGCTCGGTTTCTTCAAGAATAGCAACGGGATGCTCATGATAATGGAGATCGATCTCTTCAAAGTTGATGGTGCGCTCAGGAGTCTTGAAGCACTTGCGAAGCTATGACACGTGAAACACATCATGCACGTTTGTGAAGTTGGGCGGAAGCTCAAGTTGATAGGCGAGATCGCCTTTGTTGCCAGTGATCTTGAAAGGACCCACATATCTAGGGGCAAGCTTCCCTTTCATACCGAAGCAAGGAGTGCCTTTCGTTGGAGAGACGCAGAGGTAGACATGGTCTCCGATCTCGAAAGCCAAGTCACGGTGCTTGCTATCATAGTAACTCTTCTGGCGCGATTGCGCGGCTTTGAGATTTTCAAGGATGAATTTACACATTTCTTCAGCTTCTGTGATTAAGTCATTGCCAAGAAGTTGGCGTTCACCAGTCTCTGACCCATTGAGAGGAGTACGACACTTTCTGCCATAGAGAATTTCGAATTGGGCCTTGCCCGAACTCGCTTGGAAGCTGTTGTTGTAGGAGAACTCGACATATGGAAGACAATCCTCCCACTTTATATGGAAGGAGATGACACAAGCTCTGAGCATATCTTCAAGGATTTGGTTGACTCGCTCGACTTGGCCACTAGTTTGAGGATGTTAAGTTGTGTTGAAGTGAATGTTGGTTCCCATGGCCTTCTAGAAGCAGTCCCAGAACTTGGAGGTGAAAATGCTTCCGCGGTCTGAAAAAATCACTTGCGGAATGTCGTGCAAGGAGACAATCCTAGAGGTGTATAGCTCTACCTGCTGAGCTGCTGTGATAGATTCTTTGGTTGGAAGGAAATGAGCCACTTTAGTCCAAATGAGGTGTAGTTTTCGCCCACACGATCGTGATCCAACGACGGAGGACATAGAGGTAGTTTAGACAGGTTATTGGGCTGTTTTGGAGGGGTCTTGGGCTGCATATAAAGAGTCTTTTGCTGTTACTAGTTAACCGTTGGAGCATCAAATGGCCTCCAAATGGAACGGAATTTGACAGGCGGTCTACCGGTGGTATACCAAGGCACTTGACAAATCTCGGCCCATTCTGAGAACGTTTTACTCCCACTCACGAAAGGATACAAGAGGGGTGCGCCGGTGCATGTGGGAGTGTCGGATTGCGAAACGGATAACAGGGAAAAGGTTCGGACGCCTGAGACGAACACGTATGCAAATGCGATGCACATGATGACATGATATGAAATGCATGACATGAACAAAATGCAAAACGAAAGACAAAACTCAACCACGAAGGGAATCTCATAACTTAAAGCCGAAATGGCAAGAGTCGGAGTTAGAATATGGCAAGTTACATCCGAGGTGTTACAATTGCCTTGAGCGCTAAGGATGAACTGGTAGAGTGGATAAACAGCCTCAGGAGGAGAGGTGTTCATGAGCTCGGTGAGCTGGTGGATGTGAGGATGGAATGGATCCAATCCAAGATTAGTCTCCCTCTCTTCTCTCCTCTTCTATGGTGGTGACTAGGTCCTATTTGTAGAGGCCATGGTACTCTTCCCAAATGTTAGGCGGGAAGGGATCCCACAATGGCCAAGTTCGAAGGGAGACAACTAGTACAAGCTATCCTCGCAAAAGGTGGTGTTCGCCTGCCAAAGGCTCTGGTGGTGATGCTGTTGTGGGCTCCGCGATGACCTCCGTCCTGCCGTCCTGATGGCCTTTCTCTTGTTGCACCGATATGGAAACCTTTGCCTGATGCCTCGAGACCCCGCGCCTGCGCTTGCCGCCTTAGCACCAAAGAAGAAACTGGTATACTACGCCCGCTAGCGCCCGCCTGGCCTTGGTTGCCATGGCTCACGTCACGTGAACCTCGCGAGGTGCCCCTTGCATAGATATCTCCGCTCCTCAGGAGCCAGCCTAGAGAGGCTGCCCCTAGGGAGGTCTTGGCGTCGTCTGCCTCGCGAGGCTTGGCCCCTCGTGATGGTCTTGAGTTGTTGCTGCTTAAGATGGGCGGTAATAGGCCATTGGTGGAGCCACGCTCTGGGCCGCAGGCAGGCAAGTCTGGGCACCCCCGGTCATAGAATGCCAATAGTAGCCCCCGGGCCCTAGGCGCGCTCGAGCTTGGCTTCGAGGCGAAGCCAAAGGGCAAGTGCGGAGTGCCACGGGCCCCAGCCGCCTGCGGCCTGGACCGACGAGTGGCGATTGACGAGACGTGGGTGCCTCCACTTCCCCATGCTGCCTCGGCAACCGTCCTTGACTGACAAAAGGTTGGCGCGTGCCGCAGAGCTTTCATTGCCTCCCTTCGCCTTGCTCCAGATCCCCTTTCTCCTCCTCGCTCGAAGAGACTCCCGATCCACCGGAAATGCTCCCTAAGCTCATAGTCGACAAGGTGAAGGTTGTGCACTCACCTTCCTGATACGAGCCTGCCTTGAGCGCGCCCTCGGTCCCGGAAAAGAACTTTGCCACCACGCTCCTGATGGCGGCGGCCGACAGCAATGACGGGGGAGAGACCGCGCTTCAGGCTGGCTCCAACAAGCCGAAGGCCCCGGGTAGTACTTTCTACCCCTTCTTTGTGCACAACATCTTCACGGGGCTAGTCCCCCCTTCCCTGAAATTTTCTATTTCGTCCGCCGCCATTACAAGCTCCACACCCTCCATCTTCATCCCAATTACGTCCTTCTCCTGTCGATCTTCTCCTTCTACTGCGAAACATTCGTGGGGGTGATGCCATCTGTGGCGCTGCTTCGCCATTTTTTCTACCTCCGGAACAAGGATGGTGCGCCATGCACGGGGGCGCCAACTTTGTTGCGGCAAATGGGAGCAATGCCATCTCGAGAGCTGGGAAGGAGGCAGAGGGCTCCAGAACAAATGGGTCCTCATGGATGCCAAGAGCCCCTACCCTCAGCTGGTGCTGCCAACGGGGAGGCCAGTGCCTCACGAGGGGTGGATTAGCAAGAAGCTCACCAACCCGAGGGCGGAGCAGATGCTGGCGAGGATGGAGGCCGGCCTGAAGTTGGACCATCCAAAGGCGGAGAAGTTGATAGGGGCCATGATCATCAAGGAGTTCCTGTCGCAATGCCTGGCACCGCTATAGGCGCGCTCACGCCCCTTGTGGAGGCTCATGGAAGAAGGAGGTGACCTCTGCCTGCGCCCAGATGCCTTGTCCGACGAGGAGCTGGACAAGGTTCACCACCTCCTGATCCCGGAGGATCATGGGTATCTGTCTGATACACATCTTCCATTGTACCGCCGCTCGGACGGGGCAGAGATTGTTGCCACCATGCCCATCTTCAACCAGCGCGGGCTCGAGCCGCCAGCGCCTTCTGGGGCCCAGTGGTGGCAGCCCCTTTGATGGTGTATTCTGGCGAGTCCGGCGAGGAGGAGAGGCTTGACTTGGAGGCGACCCTGGAGGGGGCGGGGAGACTTCCCCTCTTCGCGTGGCGGATCGCCACCACGCCTTCCCTGACGATGATGAGGCCACGGAACATCCAGCGAGGGAGTCGCTGAACCCCGCCGGGGTCACCATAAGGTCCAGAGGCACCCCTTCGACGAAGCAGCTGGCCGGGGTCCCGAAGAAGGGAAGATCAGCACTGATCTCTCGAGGCGACACTTCTGCTGCATGGCCGGCCGGCGCTGCCATGGGCCCAGCTGCCGTGCTCTTGCCCGGTCCTCGTGCTCGCATGCTTGTGCCCTAGGTTGTGAATCCTTCAGGCTTTGTGCTCCAGAAGAGGCCGAGGGAGTACGCCACCGTAGATCAATAAATGCTTCATCCTAATCCTTCGTTCCTGTCCTTGTTGTAGTTTCTTGATGTCTCTTCTTATAGGCCAACATCGATGGCGGAGAAGAAGAAGGGGGCGACCACAACCCTGGAGGCTCAGTAGCCAGCTGGTGTCGCGCCTCCTCCGGCGGAGGGATGGCGATGGCTCCCGAGCCCCAGCGTCCGGGTCATCCTCGCGGGATCCAGGAGCCTGCTGTCGAGAGAAGGCAGTCTCCGCAACGAAGCTGACTCCTGAGGCCTCCGCCCCCTGCTCACCTGCTGAGGTTGCAAAGGCTCGGGAGCCCCCGGCTCCTTCTGCTGTCGCGACGTTGCAGACCCTAGCGCTGATGCCGTCTCTTACCCCTTCTGTCGCGCCGCTAGGCCGTTATCCTCTTGGTTCGCCTGAAGCCCTGCAGGACGCCCTTCTCGCGCTGACCCATCTTCGCAATGACCTTTAGGGCACCGACAGTCGGCTGTCGTCAAGGCGACTGTAGCTGGTCCCGGGGTGGTTGCGATCCGATGCGTTCGTGAGGGCGGCATGGGGGTAGGCCGTGGCTGCTTCTGAGGACGGTAAGTGGGCTGCCGACCTAGCCAGCGCCGCCCGTGAGGTGGCATTGAGGGGTGCTGAGGACGCCAAGGCGTGTTGCCAGGTGGCGAGTGTCAGGACCCCGATTCCAAGTCACATCGATCTAGCCGGTAACACCTCATATCACTTTGTGGCCTCACGCACGGTATCCCATGGGAGTCACCTTACCATGGCCCAGGACCGTTTGCGCCTTTTGGCTCACGTATATGATAGTGTCGCTAACATCCATATGACAGAGAAACCGGGCCGACATGGCTAGTCGTGAACCCAAAGCGGCATAGACCTATGGAGACAGGCATACATGAATCACATCGAGCATGTCGGTCATCAGCGAGTGATTCCGGGCTGTAGCAGGCTAGGCAGGACTCCGGATGTCACCGCGTGACATTTCCCCGAAGGGACAGACATAGGAACAACGTGAAACACATGCCGGCCAGTCAAGTGTCCTGAGCAGTAGTGCTGGGCTAGCAGGACTCCGGTGAACCGGGCTGTAGTGGACTACTATGGCTCGAGGAACACTAGACTACATTTCCCCATAACAAAGGCTGCCAAGGATAAACAACTAGATTGTCGGATCCCACTCATACCAAGCATTTCAATCATACACGATATGAGTACATACAACATGGCATCACAACAAAACTCTACAACTCAAGTGCATTATTTAAAGGCTCCAGATAGCCATACATAACATGTTCATACAGATAGGGGTCACATGACCCGACACTCAAGTCATACAATCATACAAGCACAAGCGGAAGCAACTAGTCTGAGTACAGACACTAGAAAGAAAGAAGGCTTCTCGAAGCCTGTCTATCTACATAGGGCCCTCCATGGCCAGGATCACCACCTGGGTGGCTAGTCACTCGACGACGTCAAGGTCTATGTAGAACCGATCGGAGGGGGCGGTGTTGTCGTCTGAAAACAGTAATTAAGCAAACATGAGTACAAAGGTACTCAGCAAGTCTTACAATAGAACCTACTATACATGCTCATTCTCAAGAAGGTGGTGGGGTTATTGTAGCAAGCCAGCTTTGTCTCTTGGCTAAGCTATCCTACGGAACTCCACTAGTAAAATAGTTTTCGCACACGAGTCCACTACTCACCAGCACAATACTCCACCAGGAACCTCTCTCGTCATCCTATGGGAGGGCCATCCTCGGTACTCACACTTATCTTGAGTCTTTTAGTAGTATCCATTAACTTGTCTATGAACTGTATAGGCAACCAAGTAGTCCTTTACCGCGAACGTGGCTATTCGAATAGATGATCTTAACCCTGTAGGGGTATACTTCATCATACACGCTTACACCACTTACCGCCATTTACACGACATGTACTCGGCAACCTTCAAGCGGAAGCCCAGTGAGGGTGTCGTCCATGGCCTACCTAAACACTTAAGTCTCTAGTCTAGGTTTATCACCTATCCAGGTTCCATCCGCAGGGAGTCTGGCCGAGGTTTCCACATAAGGCCCCGAACAATGTGAACAGGGTCCCGAGGCGCCAAACGGGCGCCCGCCATACCCGGCCACGGTGTATCTACGACAACATAGCCCACCCCTAGGGTCAGCGCTACACACGGCCGCCAACACATAACCTTCAAACACCAGAAACTATTTGCAACTCCTGGACAGAGTACTAGGGTGATTAAGAAGCCGAGAGGGTCCATTGGTTTCGGCCCCATTGTACGGTAGTAACTGCATCTTAAATCACACATACAGATCTCAGTTTTTATGGACGGTCTCAATGAAACAACCCACCATGTACTCGTACATGGCCTCTCATCGATACCTTTACCAAAACATGTTAATCACATCCCTCACCTTACTGACATAAACATTTCACTCTAGCCCATCACCCAGGTGAACCAGACCTGACACAACTTTAAGCATAGCAGGCATAGCAAGGTAGGAATCACATACATGGCTCAATCAACTCCTACACATGCTAGTGGGTTTCATCTAGTTACTATGGCAATGACAGGTCATGCAGAGGATAAGGGTTCAACTACCGTAGCACACAGCAGTTTGAATCGCGTTGTCTTAATGTAGTAAACAAGAGCAGAAGCGAGAACATGGGTTTGTATCAGAATGATCAATGGGTTTCTTGCCTGTTGTAGAGGTAGTAGGGTACTGCCCTTCAGACGGATACTTGGGGTTATCCTCGGAGGCAGAACCTACCACGAAAGACACACCGAACATAATCAACACATGGCAATATGCAACAATATGATGCATGCTATGACATGGCAAGATGAAAGTGTCTTGGCCTAATGCAAGCTAAAACAGAAGGGATGAACTCATTTGAATCAAAGATTCAAATGTTAGCTCATTAAACATGGCTTTATTAGTGCATTACCTTATTCTCCTTAAACAGCAAGGTTAAGTTGTTTTGTCATGCATGAAACCATTACAGATGGATAGATTGAATTTTTCTGATCATTTTTCATATATAAATCTTTGCATTTGGAGCTATGGTTGATTTTCTATGATTTTTAGAAGTTTTGGCTATTTTCTGGAATTTCCTTTTAAAGAATAAATCCAGTAATTGAATTAATGCGTCAGCATGACAGAGGTATGACGTCAGCGGGTCAACTGGGTCGGCCAGGTCAAACCTGACTGGTGGGCCCTGTCTATCAGTGTCACAACTAATTAACAGAATTATGTTAGTGCTAATTGACTGTCAGTGGGGCCTGGGCCCACATGTCAGTGACTAAACTAATTAAAATTAGTTAAAACTAATCTTAAACTAATTAGCAGACCAACCCCACCTGTCATAGACTCAGGGGGGGTCTACCTGGGCCCACACGGGGGTCAAACAGGGTCAACTCGCCGGCGGCTTGACGCCGGCGACGACAGACGCGGCGGAGGGGCTCGGGTTTGCGTCTTCGGCGACCAAATCGACGGCGGAGAGCAGCTACGTGGCGCGGGGAGCGAGCCGCGTCGTTTGGTGGAGAAAGTGGAGCTTGGGGAGGCCAGGAACGACGCCGGTGACGACCTTGGCGGTCGCCAGAGTTCGGGCGAGGATGAACCTGAAGCTACGGGGCACGGCGAGGCGCGGGGAGTGGTGCGCTAGGCTCCTGGGAACGTGATGAGTGTGGTGAGGCGCTCAGAATCGAGCTTACGTGCCTGTGGCCACGGCGGCGACATGGCCGGCGGAGCCGAGGTCTCGACTGGGATGGCCAACGAGGTTAGAGGGCAGCTCGAGCGACGTGGCTAGGGGGAGGAGAGAGAGAAGCTCATGGTGAGTGCAACGGGCGTCGAAGCGGGCTCGGGGAAGCTTGGGAGGCGGCAAAACATCGAAGACGATCTCCGATGACCGACGAGGGGAACGACAGCGGTGGCGGCGTTGCAGCGCGTCCGAGGCCTCGTGGCTCGTCGAGGAGGTCGAGGGAGATGTTGCGGAGCTCGTGGGCACGGTGGGGTGACATGGGGACGACGATGGCTGCGGCTACGGCGGCAAGACGACGGCGGCTGCGTCGGCAGGAAGATGGGGAGAGAGCCAGAGAGGGGGAGAGACCACGGGGAGAGTGGGAAGAAAGAGAGGGAGACATGGGGGTCGGCATGGCACTCGTAGACGCATCCAGGGCGTCGGCGGAAGAAGGAGGTGGCCGGCGTGTGGCCGTGAGCGCCGGCCACGCGCTCCTCGTCCTCCTGGCGAGAGGAGGAGGACGATTGGCAAGAGCCAGTCGACTGGGCCGAGCCAGGTGGGCTGGTGGGCTGCGCCTGGTTAGTTTCTCTCTCTCTCCTTTTTTCTGTTTTTCCTATTTATTTATTATTTCTATAACTTCAAGGCTTTATTAAAAATACCAGGGCATTACCATAAATCATAAAATTAATCATGGCCATTGCTTAGAATATATCCAATAGCAAACATTTTAGTTTACGATTATTTGAGCATTTAAAATATTTTATAGCATTTAAATGCCCAAATGCAAATACCATAAGGATTAATCCAATGACCTTTGATGTCCTAGAAAAATGTGCACCATTTTTGTCAAAGGTTTTAACCCAAAACAAAAAGGGTGGGCTTTTTAGAAGGGCATTTCAGGTTCATTGGTAAAGTTTTTAGTGAACCCTAGTTGTTCCAGGGGGGGTGCTGGGGGTTCTGTCACCCCCATTTCAAATTTAAAAGGAATTTAAACATGATGCACACTCTAATGCTTGAACTAACTAGGGTGTGACACGGAGGCCAAGCTGGAGAGCCTGCGCAATGAACGCGATGTCGAGGCTCGCCAGCACGGGGCACAGGAGGAGAAGCTGAAGGCTCGAGAAGACGCGGTCACCGGCCGTGACACCAAGCTGGAGCAGCTTGCATGGGCGCAGGCCATGGAGCGCCGCCGTATGGAGGAGCTGGAGAAGAATATGGAGGCGGAGAAGGCCCAGTTGAAGACCAAGGCGAAGGTTCTTGCTGAAGATCGCATGGCCTTCAAATCCCTTGAGCTGAGGTCTCGCGAGGCACTGAGGAGCTCTATGAGAAGGGCTTGGCGTGCAGTTGGTGACTGATAATGATGGCCCCACCTAGCTACTCCCTCAGCTAGTCATGGTGCTCGAGGGTGTCATCAATGGGATCGTCCCTATGGTGGAGGGGGAAGCCCGCGCGCTCGCCTCATCAGCCCTGGCACGCGTCTTCAGCCACCTTCATCTTCGCGACCCTGATGCTGACCACGGTGTCCTGCTCGAACCTGTGGATGAAGAGCGCTGCACAGCTGCCCCAGAAGCCATGAAGGGCCAGGTGGAGGGCCTATTGAAGAAGTGCCTTGCTATCGATCCTGCACCTCTTGCTGATGGTGCCGCCGATCCCGTGACCATGACTGACGGCACGGGCGACGGCGACGCTACCGACGGGGAGGCGCTCCCTGACGACATCGCCCAAGGCAGAAGAGGAGGCTTGCTGGTGGACGATGGTGCTCCTTCCCATTTTTACTTTCCTGCAATATGCAATGTGCCTCGTGGAGGCATCAAAACTTCTGTTTGGTGTTTGAGGAACCATATGTTTTGTAATATTTTGTTAAGATTCCGCAATTTCCTTCCCGTTTGCTTGACGTTCTACGTCGGCAGGGCCCGACCCCGCGCATACCTCAGCTGCCGTTGGGCCGTCCAGATCACCAGGACGAGACCAATGGGTGAGGGGCTACGTGGACATCTAGGCTCCTGAGTCACGATGCTCAGGAGCCCCCCTTGACGCACAAACGGCCCGCGGGAAGGAGATGCGAAAGTAGGCCTTAGTGTTCTATGTCGGCAGGGCCCGACCCCGCGCGTACCTCAGCCGCCGTTGGGTCGTCCGGATCGCCAGGACGAGACTAAGGGGTGAGGGGCTACGTGGTCAGTTAGGCTCCTAAGTCGCGATGCTCAGGAGTCCCCTTTGACGCTCAAACAGACCTCCATACCTGTCCTCGCTGAGGTCCCGCTCAGGAGGGGCTCGCGACGACCAGGTCTGAGGGACCTGGTAGGGCGGCGTATGCTACATGTGACCTGAGCGTAGCCCCTGTGCCCAGCCCCCTCTAGCGACCCTCCCGAGGGGAAAGCGTTGCGAGGAGGCTGGACATTGAGTCGAGTGGCTGCCTAAGGTTGATGCAGCCATGGGGCCGCCCTCAGCGCGGAGCATAGCGCTTCCGCACTTGCATGCGCATAGCCGCTCCTTGACCGTGGTGACTGCCAGCATGGAGCATGGTGCTTCCACTGGTGCGTGGGTGAGGGATCCCTCTTAGTGGAGCCCCCGGGGTGTGTACAGCCCCGCCCTGACATGTGGCTTGCATGGCAGAACTAGACGAGGTATGTTTGGGCACTCGTGAGCTAGCGCGGGACTCACGAGGCCCTACCTCAAGGCGGGTTGCGCCTGAATTTGATTCTTGATAGCTGTGGTGGTCCTGCGAGATGGTTAGGTGACCTGCGCCAAATGAATCTCTTGAGGTGATCGCATGAGGAGGCCAGACACCAACGAGCCCAGGAGGTGACGTGAACGGGGCCGGCCCGCCAGACATAGCTCAGTCGTTGGGTTTATCGACGTTGTAGGGACAGACCCCATCACAAACGTCGTGGCAAGTCTTCTCATGCGAAAATCCTAAAGAAAAACAACCGGCACGTAGCTCCCGTGGTGACTAGGCACCATGTCGCGCACCCTCGCTAATCCGCCCGCGATTAGCTCATGCGAGGGCCAAGCACTAAGGACCATGGGAGTTGACATACATGGGAGCTTGGCCTGTTGGATTTAGCAACGCTGCAGGGACGAACCAGAGCACAGACGTCGTGTCGGTCCTTAATCATGAGGCCATCACGAGTGGGTTTGCGAGGGCGTACGATGTTCATGGCATCGAAGTGCCAGACTGGCGAGTGATAGTCATAAGGTGACCCATGCAAGGAGGCAAGCTAGTTCAGAATAGATGCAAGAATGATACATGCCACAGGGACAGACCCATGCGGCCTGGGGATGATGCAGCCCGAGGGGAGCCCCCAACAGATAAGCCTAAGATGCAAAAAGATACATGTTGTAGGGACAAGCCTGTGTGACCCGGGGATGATGCAGCCCGAGGGGCGCCCCTAGTTGAATAAACCAGAAAATGTCACCTAGCACCGTTGTTGAAGAGGTTTTGGAGCAGCTAAAGATGTGCGCTGAAGAAGTCGCTCCTCATGAGTCGTCCGGCGGCCGGTTCCCAGGGGACCCCGGAGGTTCTGGCTCCTCCTCCCAAGGACGGCCTGGCGAGCCACCAGGGTGCCCTGCATGAGCCGGTGGAAGGCGACAACTAAGTTCGGTAGTCCGAAGGGCATGCGAACGTAGCTGTGTGGGGGACCCTCGCACCAACCAATGCTCGATCACCAGAAGCGCCCCTGAGATGCGGCCCTATTGAGCCCTGGAACGTCGACACAGATGCGCAGCTCGTTGTCCCCACCAAGACAAGGAGCTGCGCCAGGTGGTGGGCGGTGGTCGCCGCGCATGACTCTTGCCTCTTGAAGCTCCTTGGTGGTCTTGGTGATGAACTCCTGAGCACCAGGCAACTCGTGCCTTGTGCCCTGATGAGGGAAGCGTGCGTAGAAGCATTCCTCCATGTGGTCCGATCGCCTCCCTCGTTACATTGGCTAAGTCAGAGGCCCTCCAGAAGAGAGCCCCTAAGCCCAGCTTGAGGAGGGCACCAGGCGCACCTTCCTATGCGAGGGAGGAAGGCGCCCCATCCATGGGCGTAGATCCTGAGGTGGTGCCACTGGAGACTCGGCCCTCCTAAAGCCTTTAGCAGAGCAACTGCTTCTTCTTCTTGGGGACAGCCTCAGGAGGGTAGATGTTGCCTTCGTTATCTGGGTTTTCGGCTGTCGCAGCCTGGTAAGCACGCTCGAGAGAGCACACCACGTCCTTTTCCTCACAGGTGACCGTGATGACGCCATAGCTTCCCGTCATCTTGAGGACATTGTAGCCGTGGTGGGTTGCTGCCATAAACTTTGTCAGGGCCAGATACCGAAGGATGGCATTGTACGGCGGTCGGATGCGGGCGACATCGAAGTCGATGAGCTCGATGCGGTAGTTGTCGCGCTTGCCGGAGGTGACAAGGAGGCAGACCAGCCCTATCGGGGTGGTGGAGCCATCGGTCACTCCTGAGAAGGGCTTGGTCGGCTACAGCTGATCATACGACACTTGGAGGCAGTCGAACGTCTCGACAAAGAAAACGTTGAGCCCTACGCCACCATCGATGAGGGTTTTGGTGACAAGAATGTTGCTGATGATGGGTGAGCAGAGCATCGGGAGGGCGTCGGCAGTTGCCACGCACTTGAGCTTGTCAGACGAGCTGAAGGTAATGGTGCACTTGGACCACCTGAGAGGGCGCGTGGCTTTGAGCCTGGGGAGAGTTGCGTTCACCTCACGCACGAATTGCTTGAAGATGCGCTGGGAGGCTGGGGCATGAGCGCCGCCCAAGATGCAGGTGATGTCGCGCGGCTCCTGGAAGCCCCCGGCCCCCTCGTCCTGGTGATGGTCGTTGTTCCTCCTTGCTAGTGGTGGCAATGTAGGAAGGCCAGCCTCGCCTTGAGGTCGGTCCTCACGAGGCTGATCTCTCCAGGCGCCCTCACGAGGCTGGTCCTGCCAGCTGTCCTCGTGAGGCTGGTCGCGCCACTCCAGGCGGGGGCCGCGGTCATCCCAGCGTCCTCCACTTCATCCTCCTCGGTCGTAGCCTCGGTCATTGCACTCGGGACATCGGCCGAAGCCCCCATCGCGGATGGCTCTGATCTCTTGACAGTCGTTGGTGTTGTGGTCGTAGCCGCGCTTCATTTCTGGCTTCGCCACTAGCACGGCCGCTCCCTTGCGCTCCACGTCCTTGGTCTTGGCCTTCTTGTCTTCTAGGTCGGCGACTGGAAGCTCGAGGAGGGAGAGGCGCCCCTCCTTAGCTCTAGTGCACTTGGTCACCATGTTGAACATCTCCAGAGCCATGCACGGGTCCTTGTGGATGGTGAGCTCCTCCTTCATCTTGACATCACGGACGCCATCAGAGATGATGAGATGATGGCCTCATCTGTCACCTTAGGGATCTTGAGGCGAACACTGTTGAAACGCTGGATATACTTTTGCAGATTCTCTGCTGGCTACTGCTTGATGCGCTATAGGTCACCAGCGATAGGCGAGCGGTCGCGATTGCCATGGAAATTGCGAAGAAGCAATCGCGCATCTCTCCCCAGGAGGAGAACGATCCCGCGGGCAAGTTCTGGAGCCACGAGTGCGCGCCATCTTTGAGGGCCTTGGGAAACCAGTTCGTCATGACTTTCTCATCCCCGTTGGCCGCTTGGATGCTCAGCTCGTAGAGCTGCAAGAACTCAGCAGGGTCGGGGGTGCCGTCGTAGCCCGAAGGCAGGTCAGGCTTGAACTTGCCGGGCCAGGCAACGCTGCAAAGCTCAGGTGTGAAGGCGCGGCAACCCTCTGTGGTCACTGGAGCCCGCCATCGAGGTGGAGCCTCGTCTTGGTACCCACGCGCCGCGGGGCCGTGCTTCTTGCAAGGGCAACGTCTTGAAGTGGAGGCGGCCGAGGGACCTCCTGGCAGCTTCCTTCTTCGTGTGCGGGCACACCGCGCGGTGGGTCACACCGCGGGGCCGCGCTTCTTGCGAGGGCAACGTCTTGAAGTGGAGGTGGACGAGGTGCTCCATGAGCTACGTTGCCTGTAGTAGGAGGCGGACGAGGCAGCAAGAGGGATGGTGCAGGAGGGCCCCCAGCGGCGGTGAAGTGCTTAGCAATGCGGTCTAGCCAGTCCCAGTAGAGGTCATCGACGGGACGGTAGCGCAGGAGCTCGTGCGCCATGAGCAGCGCAGCCTGCGCATCCGCAGGCCCGCGGCAAGCATGGTATAGCGAACCGACCGGAGTCAGCGACAGGGTGGCGGTGCATCCGGCCCGCCGCAAGGAGGGGCGCAGTGACGATGCGTGCTGCTCGTTTGCTGATGGGACAGTGGCGGCGTTGGCAGCGGGTGATGGAGAGCAGCGAGGAGGTCCACCAACGGGCGCTCTCTAGGCAACGCGAGCGTTGAGAGCAGCCTGGCTCTCAGCACAAGCTCGACGAGCGTTTTCCATGGGACCGGTGGAGCAGTGAAGCGTGGATCGACGGATAAAAAGCCTTGGCGCACCCATACCTGGCGCGCCAAATGTGAGATTACGGGCTCCGGCAAACCCTTGTGAGGTTCGAACTCTGGGGTGGGTGTGAAGTACTCTCTCCCCCTAGCTCGCTTGCTCGACGATTCCATGGCCTAGCTCGACGAACCCAAAGAACATGAGACACAGGGGTTTATACTGGTTCGGGCCACCGTGTGGTGTAATACCCTACTCCAGTGTGGTGGTGGATTGCCTCGAGGGCTAAGGATGAACTGGTAGAGTGGATAAACAGCCTCAGAAGGAGAGGTGTTCTTGAGCTCGGTGAGCTGGTGCATGTGAGTATGGAACGGATCCAATCCAAGATCAGTATCCCTCTCTCCCCTCCTCTTCTATGGTGGTGGCCAGGTCCTATTTATAGATGGCTTGGTCCTCTTCCCAAATGTTAGGAGGGAAGGGATCCCACAACGGCCAAGTTCGAAGGGACACAACTAGTACAAGCTATCCTGACAAAAGGTGGTCTTCACCTGCCAAAGGCGCTGGTGGTGATGCTGATGTGGGCTCCGCGATGACCCCCGTCATGCCGTCCTGGGGGTCTTGGTCTTGTTGCACCAATATGGAAACCTTTTCCTGATGCCTCGGGGGCCCGCGCTTGCCGCCTTAGCACCAAAGAGGAAACTGGTACACTGCGCGCGCTGGCGCTCGCCTGGCCTTGGTCGTCATGGCTCACATCACGTGAACCTCGCGCGGTGCCCCTTGCATAGATATCTCCGCTCCTCAGGAGCCAGCCTAGAGAGGATGCCCCTAGGGAGGTCTTGGTGCCGTCCGCCTCGTGAGGCTTGGCCCCTCGTGAGGGTCTTGAGTTGTTGTTGTTGAAGATGGGCCGTACTAGGCTGTTAGTGGAGCCACGCTCTGGGCTGGAGGCAGGCAAGTCTGGGCACCCACGGTCCTAGAACGCCGACACCATGGTTATGAACAAAGTTCAAGGAGCTCCCCCACTTCAAGAGTGCTCGTCTTTCTTACTTTCAATTTTCTTTTTGAAAAAAGTTTTAGGTTCCCCACTTCATTTTTTTGTTTTTAAATTTTATAAAAGCACACAAAATAATAAATGACCCTCTAAACCTTCTGGGTTGTCTCTCTGGTTGCACTTTCTTTAAAGCCATTTAGCTAGGCATATAGTGCTCAAGTAATGGATCCACCCGGATCCCAAGGTATTTCAAAGCTAGTTTTAATTAACAATGATTTGTGATTTAGTAGTGAGCACAAGCTAACATATATCTAGTAACGACAAACTCTAACTCTCTTCCTATGCATCGTTATGTCATAAAAGAACAATTCATGCACATCAAGTAAAGGCCAATGCATAATATAAATAGTATCTTGCAATTTTGTCGTATTGGAAACATAGAGAGACAAATATGTAGTTCCTCTCTCATAATAATTACAAGTTGGAGGAGCAAGCACATGCATATTATATTCATCAAAATCATCATGTGTAAGAGTAAACCGCAACCCATCAATATAATCCTTAATAAGCGCAAACTTCTCCGATATAGTGTAGTTGGGACAATTCAAAAAGATAATAGGACTATCATGTGTGGGTGCAATAGCAACAATTTCATTCTTAACATAAGGAACTATAGCAAGTTCATCTCCATAAGCACAATTCATATTGGCATCATGGCCAAAAGCATAGAAGCATCAAGTTCATCAAAAAGGGATATTTCAAACGAATTCAAGGGACCATAGCAATCATGATAGCATTCATCCTTCGCTAGGCACGACGGGAAATTGAACAATGCATGGGTTGAAGAGTTACTCTCATTAGAAGGTGGGCACGGGTGATCAATCCACTCTTCCTTCCTTTGTTCTTCGCTCTCCTCCTCATCTTCTTCATCTAATGAGCTCATAGTGTCAAGAATTTCTTCTTCCACAGATTCATGCAAAATATTGATCTCTTCTTGGATAGCGGAGACTTTCTCAATAAACTCATTAATATTGGCATTATATTCATAATTCTCATAGCAATATTTAAGTATAGCAAAATTTTCAGGTATGTAAACAGCATCATCATAATTTTCTCACATTTCAAACAAAGATTCATTTCATAAGCACACTTAAAAGCAACAAATTCTTCTATTTGTTCCACATCATAGTAATCATATATACCATTAGCATAAGAAGCCAAGGTTTGATTATCACTAAATTTACATGAAAAAGGAAGGTGTGGAGCCTTCATCCTAGAGCAACAAGTGTAATCATATCTCAAGCACAAATTTCGAGCATACCAATGTAACATATGAATTTGATCCCATAAGAGTTTCCCTTTTTGAGTCAAGCGATAATCCCTAAAGTATTCACATTGATGCAAGAGGTCTCCCATTATCAAGTTGAATAGGGTTTTCTTGGGATTATCAAAGTAGTGTTTAATATTTTTCACATAACGAGCATCGAGGGTTTCAGGAGGTTCCCATTCTCCATGAGTAGCAAGTACACCTAATTGTTTTGGTATGTCGTGTTCGATATCCATAACTAAAGATAAAGAACAATTTAGAACAGAAAATAAAATCTACTTAGTGATAAAGCAAACAAGCAAAAACGAGAATATTCACCCCACGCTATTGTTGCCTAGCAACAACGCTAGAAAAAGGTCTTGATAACCCACAAGTATAGGGGATCAGTTGTAGCCTTTGTCGATAAATAAGAGTGTCAAACCCAATGAGGAGCTAAAGGTAGAACAAATATTCCCTCAAGTTCTATCGACCACTGATACAACTCTACGCACACTTAACGTCCGCTTTACCTAGAACAAGTATGAAACTAGAAGTACTTTGTACACTCATAAGTGCGTAGATGCTCTCGTCCCAAGGCGACCTTGCCGGGCTATAGCGATGTGTCTCCACCATAGTTCCTTCATCATTCCGCCAAAGCAGGAGTAGGGTTTTACGCTTCACTGTGGCCCGAACCTGTGTAAAAGAACTCGTGTCATCGCCGTCGTGTTGCTCTACGCTCTCTGCACTTTGTGCAACGTGATCTTCCCCCTTCCTGAACCACAAGGGGCCGATGGTCCCATAGGTGGCTGTGTTATACCATGACAGGCCTAATCTCACTTTCGGCCTATTAACGACCCATATTATTTATGAGCTCAAGATATTTACATGTGTTAATGACCTGTTGTTACTGAGGGCCCTAATTATGTTTAGGCATGTTAAAGGCCCACTATGGGCGCAAGTGAACCAAACATAAGAAAGCTTATGCTAATTTAGGCCCCGATATTTTTTAGTGGGCTACATGCAAATTATGGCCCATAATCTTTTTTGGCCCAATTGGAATTGTGGGCCCAACAAATGTTGGCACGTTGGGCTCCTACGAAGCTTTCGCCGAATACGTTACTAAGATACACCTGTCAGTGTTCTAGGAACCAGGGTGCCCCGACTTGCCTGTCTACGGCCCACGGCGTAGCTTCATCGACGGCCTGGTACGACCCATCTTTAGCACCTTCAAGACAGGACCCTGGCGAGGGGCCAAGCCTCGTGAGGCGGTCGACACCAAGACCTCCGGTGGGAACGGCCTCTCCAGGCTGGCTCCCGAGGAGTAGAGATTCCTATGCAGGCGCCCACCTCATGAGGTGACACAACCCATGATGACAAAGGCCAGGCGGGTGCCAACAGGCGTAGAGCAGCAGGTTTCCTCTTTGGTGCTAAGGAGGCAAGTGCAGGCAATGGGTCCTGAGGATTCAGCCAAAGGTATCCATTCCCGTGCAACAAGACCAAGACCACCAGGACGGCAGGACGGATGTCATCGCAAAGCCCACGACGGCGTCATGACTAGAAGCTTTGCAGGCGAAGACCAGCTTTCAATAGGATAGGATGTACTTCTTGCCCCCCTTCAAAATTGGCCACTGTGGGATCCCTTCCCACCTTCGTTTTGAGGAATACGACCAAGGCCACTATAAATATAGCTTAGCCACCATTGTAGGAAAGGATCCGAATCCTGAAAGAAAGAGAGAGAGGAATCCTTAGCTCACACCCACTTAAGAACAGACATCCTGAGGTTGTTCTTCCTCTGTACTAGTTCATCCTTAGCCCCTCGTGAGGCTAATCCATCCCAAAGCAGGAGTAGGGTCTTACACCGCAAGGTGACTTGAACCTGGGTAAACTGTTGTGTACTTTTCCTTTCTTGTTCATCGAGCTACACTATGGAGGCGAAAACCGGTTGGCTGAAGAGGTTGAGTTCTTCCCACACGCCCCAGAGTTCAAACCTTCTTTGGGTATGCGGAGCCCTAAATCCGACATTTGGCGCGCCATGTAGGGGCGTGTGGAAGCCTCCTTTCCAATACTCGCTCTACCGTCGTTCCTTCGTTCCCATGGCTGATGATCATCATGTTCATGCGGAGCGCCGGGCGGCTCGTGTTACCCAGACAGCACCCACGTGTAGCGGCATCCCTCGCCGCTCTGCTTCCCCGGTGGCTAACGCTGCAACCGACCCAGCTGCCCACGAGCAGCAGGACTCGTCGTTGCCACCATCTATGCGGCGCGCTGGCCCCACCGCGACTCCTTCTCCCACTCCGGCCATGGTGTCATCTTCCCATCTTCCCCGTGTGCTGGTGAAAGCGCAGGCTGCGCTGCTCATGGCGCTTGCTACCTCTTGAGCACCGCGTTCGTTTTCCCTTACAGAGGGAAGGGTGATGCAGCAAAGTAGCATAAGTATTTCCCTCAGTTTTTGAGAACCAAGGTATCAATCCAGTAGGAGGCTACGCGTGAGTCCCTCACACCTACACAAAACAAATAAATCCTCGCAACCAACGCGATAAGGGGTTGTCAATCCCTACACAGTCACTTATGAGAGTGCGATCTCATAGAGATGATAAGATAATATTTTTGGTATTTTTATGATAAAGATGCAAAGTAAAGTAAAAGCAAAGTAAAAAAGCAAAGGAAATAACTAAATGTTGGTAGATTAATATGATGGAAGATAGACCTGGGGGCCATAGGTTTCACTAGTGGCTTCTCTCAAGAGCATAAGTATTTTACGGTGGGTGAACAAATTACTGTTGAGGAATTGACATAATTGAGCATAGTTATGAGAATATCTAGGTATGATCATGTATATAGGCATCACGTCCGAGACAAGTAGACCGACTCCTGCCTGCATCTACTACTATTACTCCACACATCGACCGCTATCCAGCATGCATCTAGAGTATTAAGTTCAAGAGAACAGAGTAACGCTTTAAGCAAGATGGCATGATGTAGAAGGATAAATTCATGCAATATGATAAAAAAACCATCTTGTTATCCTCCATGGCAATAATACAATACGTGCCTTGCTGCCCCTACTGTCACTAGGAAAGGACACCACAAGATTGAACCCAAAGCTAAGCACTTATCCCATTGCAAGAAAGATCAATCTAGTAGGCCAAACCAAACTAATAATTCAAAGAGACTTGCAAAGATAACCAATCATACATAACAGAATTCAGAGAAGATTCAAATATCTTTCATAGATAAACTTGATCATAAACCCACAATTCATCAGTCTCAACAAACACACCACAAAAGAAGATTACATCGAATAGATCTCCACAAGAGAGGGGGAGAACTTTGTATTGAGATCCAAAAAGAGAGAAGAAGCCATCTAGCTAATAACTATGGACTCAAAGGTCTGAGGTAAACTACTCACACTTCATCGGAAGGGCTATGGTGTGATGTAGAAGCCCTCTGTGATCGATGCCCCCTCCGGCGGAGCTCCGAAACAGGCCCCAAGATGGGATCTCGTGGATACAGAAAGTTACGGCGGTGGAATTAGGGTTTTGGCTCCGTATCTGATCGTTTGGGGGTACGTAGGTATATATAGGAGGAAGGAGTACATCGGTGGAGCAACAGGTGGCCCACGAGGGTGGAGGGCGCGCCTGGGGGGGGGGGGGTTGGCGCGCCCCCTATCTCATGGCCTCCCTGTTGGTTGCTTGACGTAGGGTCCAAGTCTCCTGGATCTCGTTCATTCCAAAAATCATGTTCCCGAAGGTTTCATTCCATTTGGACTCCGTTTGATATTCCTTTTCTTCGAAACCCTAAAATAGGCAAAAAAAACAGCAATTCTGGGCTGGGCCTCCGGTTAATAGGTTAGTCCCAAAAATAATATAAAAGTGAATAATAAATCCCCTAATGTCCAAAACAGAATATAATATAGCAAGGAGCAACCGAAAATTATAGATACGTTGGAGACGTATCAGCGCGCGAGCTTCTGCGCTATCGTTTAGCCAACGATCTCTACGAGGCTTGGCTGGGCCGCATTGCTGAGCTCGTCAGCGCCGCTGGAAAGGATCCCGTGCTATCTCGCTCATTGTATCCCCCACCGTCTCAGGCATGCGATGTGGCCCACGGGGCACCTCCTGCTTCTCTTCGATGAGATGTCATCCCCGAGCCAAGGCGTCATGCCGCCCAGCACAACCCAACATGCAGGGCGCCGACACGAGATGAAGAAAGCTGCTAGGTGGTGCAGTGGCCTCAAGGAGAGGCGTGTGCGCTGCCAGCACCGCCACGTCAAGACCGTGTGCCGCTAGAGGCGGCGGTACGCAGGCGTCAAGATCAGGCTCCCCCTCTGTGGCTGGCCCCTGTGAGTGCAGTAGGTTGCCATGCTTTCATCCCATAGCCGCGCCCCGTCGTCTGGCCCGACAAGTTGAAGCCGTATCTTCCTCCGCGCTATGACGGTACTGCTGACCCTACTGAGTTCGTCCAACTCTACGAGCTAAGCATCGAGCCAGTGAACGGCAATGGCAAAGTCATGACGAACTGGTTCCCCATGGCCCTCAAGGATGGCGCACACTCGTGGCTTCTAAATCATCCGGTCAGGTCGATCTCCTCCTAGGACAAGATGCGCGAGCGCTTCATCGCCAACTTCCAGGGTACTCGTGACCGTGACCCTGCTGCAGGCGACCTACGGCGCATCAGGCAGCAGCTAGGAGAGACCTTGCACAAATACATACATCGCTTCACCAACGTTCCCCTCAAGATCCCTAAGGTGTCGGACGAGGCCATCATTTCGGCGTTCTCCGATGGCGTCCGGGATGTCAATATGAAAGAGAAGCTCGCCATCCATGAGGACCTGTGCTCGGCTCTGGAGATGTTCAACATGGCAGCCAGGTGCGCAAGGGCGGAAGAAGGTCGCCTCTCCCTCATGGAGCCTCCGGAGGATGATCCCGAAGTTAAGAAGGCCAAGGCCAAGGAAGTGAAGCGCAAGGGCCGGGCTGTGCTTGCGGCCGAGCCTGAGATGAAGTGCGGCTGCAACAACCCCGAATCCTCCAAGCACAGCCGCACGTTCTACGTCTTCCACAACGTCCACAACCACAACACCAATGACTATCAAGAGCTCAGGGCCATCCGCGACGGGAGCCTTGGCCCCCGCCCTGAGCGCAATGACTATGGCTACAACCGCGAAGGAGGTCGTGGTGGAGGCCACTTGGACAACCGCGACCCCCACCAGGACTGGCGTGATCAGCCTCGCGAGGACCACTGGCAGTGCTAGCATCGTGACGCCCCTGGAGGGATAAGCCTTGTGAGGATCATCCACAGGGCAATGCCTGCCTTCCTCCGCTGCCGCCGCCGAGGAACGACGACCACCGTCAAGACAATGCGGCTTGGGGGCTTCCAAGAGCCTCGCCCTATTGCCTGTATCCAAGGTGGCGCTGAGGCCCCCGCCTCCCATCGCATCTTCAAGTAGTTCTCTCGTGAGGTGAATGCGGCCCTCCCCAAGCTCGAGGCACCGCGTCCCCTCTGGTGGTCCAAATACACCATCACGTTCGACTCTACAGATCAACTCAAGTGTGCAGCCACCGCTGGTGCACTCCCGATGCTCTGCTCGCCGACCATCAGCAACGCCCTCGTCAGAAAGGCACTCATCGACGGTGGTGCGGGTCTTCATGTGTTCTCTGCTGAGACGTTCGAGAGGCTACAGGTGCCCTACAACCAGCTCCTCCCCACCAAGCACTTCTCAGGGGTGACCGACGACTCCACAGTCCCCCTGGGGAAGATTCGCCTTCCTATCACCTTCGGCAAGCGTGACAACCACAACACCGAGCTCATCGACTCCGACGTCACCCACATTCGCCTCCCGTACAATGCCATCCTCGGGTACCTGGTCCTCGCCAAGTTCATGGCAGTGACTCACCACGGCTACAACGTCCTCAAGATGCCAGGAAACTGCAGCATCATCACGGCCGCCTACGATGACAAGGATGCGGTGTGCTCCCTCGAGCGCGCCTACCAGGCCGCAGCGGCTGAGAACTTAGATGACGAGGGTGCTATCCATCCTCCTAAGGCCATCCCTAAGAAGAAGAAGCAGCTACTCCTCAGAGGTCCTCAGGAGGCTGGGGCGTCCAATGATCGTGCCTTAGGCCCCGCGCCCATTGATGGGGCGCCCTTCCCTCTCGCATCGGAAGGTGCACCCGGTGCCCCTCTCATGTTGGGCTCGGGGCTCTCCTCTAGAGGGCCTCTAACCTGGCCAGCGTCACGAGGGAGGTGTTCGGGCACCATGTGGAGGCGTGTTTCAGCGCGCGCTTCCATGAACAGGGCGCAGAGTGCGAGGCACCAGGCGTTCAGTAGTTCATCACCAAGGCAATCGAAGAGCTTTAGGAGGCGCCAACCATGCACGATGAGCGCCGCTCCGCATCACTCTGCACAGCTGCTACTCCTGACATGGGTGGCAAGCTGCACGTCTGTGTCAACATCCCAGGGCTCAATAGGGCCCCTTCTGAGGAGCGCGTCTGTCCGTACTGAGTCGGTCAGAGTGGGGGCTACCCGCGTAGCTATGTCCACATGTCATTCGGCCTGCTAAACATGGAAGCCATGAACCAGCGCTACATACAGGGCATCCTGGCGGCTCACGAGGCCAGGCGGCAGGCAATCCTGATGGAGGAGGCTCTGGACCCTCGCGAGCCTCATGGACCTCTAGAGCCCCCCAAGACTCAGGAGTTGGATGGCTCTCAAGGAACGACCTCTTCAGCATGCATCTCCAGCTGCCCCTACACTTCTACAACAACGGTGCCAGGTGACTTTTTGGTTTGTTCAATTGAGAGCGCCCCTCGGGCTGCATTATCCTTAAGCAGTTCGGGTCAGTCCCGTAGCCGCACCATTTTGATTCATGTACTCCGGACCAGTATGCATGCCTGTGTTATCATGGTTACTGGAGTCACCCCTCGTAGCTTGTGTGTGTTACTAACCCGCCTCTTACTCATCCTGCAATGGGGCTATTGGCACGATGCCTGCAGCGCTGATAAACCTGAGAGACCGAGTTCTGGTTCTTGGCCGGCCCATGCACATCACCTCACCGGGTCCTCAGTGCCTTAATCTTCTTGCGGAAAGATCACATGCAGGACATCAAGCGTGGCTATGTCCCATGTTTTCTTTCTTCGGCTAACTCGCAGGAGCCTCCAGAGTTGGGACCACGAGCGACCCTACCAGCACCTCAGCCAGCACCTCGAGTTGTGACACCTCCAAGCCACCCTCTCGAGGCCAACCACTCTTTTTCATGCAAATAACTTGCACATTAAAATGGGGCCCTGAGCACTGACGGTGTCCTGGACTAGGAGGTACTCACCATGTCGTCTCCTGACCAACTGGATCGGGCCGAGGACCCCCATGGCGGTTCACTCATGGTCCACTTCGGGTAGCCCATGCCACACACGAGGAAGATTGCACAAGACTTGATGATCAAGACAAGGACTCCTCTCCACCAACGTATTCGACTAGGACTCTTGTTATCCTAGGCCTCCGGTACATTATATAAGTCGAGGCCAGGTTAGTCGCTAGATTATTATGATATTATTCATCATACCCTCAGGTTTTAGACCACAACATATGATCTTGAGGTAGATCAACTATGTACTTGATACCCCATCAATATAAACAAGAGCAGGACGTAGGGTTTTACCTCCATAAAGAGGGCTCGAACCTGGGTAAAACATCATCTCCTTCATTCCTGTTACCATTGATCCGAGAATCCATAGCTCGGGACCCCCTACCCCTAGATCTACCGGTTTTGACACCGACAATGGTGCTTTCACTGAGAGTTTCGCTGTGAGATCGACAAAGGATCAATGGCTCGCCTGCAGATCAACTGCGACATCGGTGTCTTTGTCGCCGGCTCGACTGGTCACCTTGGCTTGACCAAGGACTATGCCCTACCTCCAATCGTCATGTTTGGACGATGGCCTTCATCAAACATCAACTCTGACCTCTATCATGATCATTGAGGAATCATCCTTGGAGCTCGGCGGCTCAATGTCAACATTGCCCTCGGGCGACCGTGCTGTTCTTTCGGACAGCAAACTTGTATCCGCTGCCACCACTTCCTTGAGCGTTGCTTTGACGATTCCTTCAGTGGAATTGTGCGGAATTGAGTCTACCACAACCTTGTAAATTTTCGTCGCCTTTCGATGGAGCAATCTCCGCCGATCTCCGATATACTGGAGCCCTGTCGAGTCTAGATGGGAATCAGGACGAGTTAAGGGCATGGTGTCCAGATCCCAGCTCGGAGGTTATTCGGAAGATCCAACCATTCATATGCTGCGGAATTTCCATATCTAACACCTCTCAAAATTTTAGCTCGATCCGGCTATTCAAACTCCGGGAACATTCCGATTAGTGTATCACTTTTCAGATCTGTTTTCTGCACGAATACGAATTCGACTTGAGATCATCTCTCTTCATGAACGAGATACTGGAAAACCTTTTTGGAACAATCTCTTTCTAGGGTATTGCGTTTTGTTTTCGAACACATACTCACGAATTTTTCTCCTTTTTGGAGGTAATCTTCACCGTCATGCTGGTGTCAAACCAGTCCGGCAATATTGCTTCACGGCTGCCGACCTGCACTAGACACATCGTCGCTTTGTTGAGCCGAGCTCAACTTCTTCGGATCATCATCTCGGCGAGCCGAATAAAGAGTTCGGAATCACAAAGGATAAATCATTACCAATATCGCCACCCTATGGGTCACACGTAGCAGGCACACCGGCATTGCCGCATGGTCACTTTGTCAAGCCGGCATTGACCGCGTCACAAGTTATGACCTGCATCAGCATGGCCGCACTATTGCTTCTTCAAGCCAATGTCCATCACGCCGAACTGCTTCAATACCTCAGCTGACACGATAGCTGCAACATCTCCTTACCGACCCGCTCAGTCACCTCGGTTGGACCGGGGGTTTCACCATATCTTCATCAAACCTATTCCGGTGACTTTGGTGTCACCAGCCGACCTGCTTCGACTCAACGGCTGACATGGAGGCTTCGACACCTCGGCTGGATCGGGGACTTTGCTATTTGCTCATCAACATACTCCGGTGACTCCAGCGTCACCAGCCGATTAGCTTCATCGTGTTAGCTGGACCGGGGGCTTTGCCTCGGCGAGCCAACCTTTGCTAGTGTCGCCATGCCATCGCTTTATCGCCCATCAGGCAATGGGTGTGTGGATCGAGTCCCAATTTTGGTAGTCACCTTTCTTCGGATTTCTACAACAATTAAACCAGGTGCTAGTAATCCTAGTAATTTTTGCTTGTTTGGGTTTATTTTTCTTGAGGAATTATTACTCTGGTTTGTTCCATCATCTGTACACCAGTCTATCAAATGGTGGCCGCATTAACGACGGTCGAGTGGTGGTTCGGCTTTGCCACGCCTTTACCGCATCACGCCGACGCCCTGCATCAATATTGACTTCGGCGCCAGGCCACATATCTTTAAATAAATTATTTTATGTAAATTAATTACATGAGGATTTTTATATATCTATATTATTATTGTTGTACTACACTATTTTACATGTGTAGGTAATCGACTTTGACTGCGTCACGCGGTCACTTCGGCAAGCCGACGTCATCGTCCCAATCGGCCTTAATCGGCTCGCTTGATCACCTTGCTGGTCGAATTGCCATACTGACATGTTCGGTTGCCTTGGGACATCGGCATCGCTGAGGGAGCTCTACCTCATCTAGTGTTGGCACACAGGCCAGATTTCTTTTATTACTCACTTTGCATAAATTATTAATCATTAATCCTTTTTTAAATATATTACTATTACTATTATCTCCGGCTTGCACTATCTTCTGTGCAAGGGTAAATGATCTGGATTGGGAAGCGCTGTCACCTCGGCATATTAACACACCACGTCACCTCGGCTGGACCAGGGGCTTCGTCATCACTTCATTAACCCACGCTGGGTACTTCGGCGTCACACTGCCGGCCTGCATCGGCCGTGCTATGTTGCCACTTCGGAGCGTCGAGCTCTTTGATCTGCCATCTCGGGACCGGCTTGGGGACTGGGAGCTCATCCCGCCGTAAGCTTGGACCGCGTCATCAATACCGAGCAGATTAACCAGGTAAGTCACTTTCAGGCTCAAAAACATTTTGTTTTCAATTTTGTTCAGTTCGACCAAGCATTATACTTTTATGGAAAAAAGTTGTTTGTGAAAAACCTCCTTGTCAAAACTTTGTTTGTGACACACAAATTCAAATACCCCGTTTACTTGGGGGCAGCCTTTCCTCTTGCATACGATTATATTTGTATGGCTTCGTTCCTTGTTCGTGTATTATGCCACAATATGCACCATGTTGACTTAAGTGCTCCGCAAGCTGGGTTGCCTTGCTCCTGTGTTTACCCCTACGTTCCCGATTGTTCGGCTAGGGAGTAAAGGGAGCACCTCTACGATTGTCACGATCGGGTCATCCGAGCTGGGACCTCAGACTGGGTGAAGCCAAAAGCTAGCGCTCTTATTGTTTTCAATCATGGTCGGCACACAATAGAACTCATGAGTACAAAAATCTATTGCACAGGTCTCATAGTAACAATGAGCAACCAAAGAAAGGTGTCGATGGGGGTACTATTTTCTTCGAAGATGCTTCTTACACTTCGTCGGTAATATAGCATAAGTTCCCAGAGCGTGCTTTGTCTGTTACAACATTATGGCCTGATTTCCTAGTTATCGGAAGCACCGTCGATATTCTCGATAGGTGGAGTACATAACACTTTTCGGCCCTTGACTGAAGAGGGAGAAGCCGACGGTTAGTTAAGAAGCGTTTAAAAGTTTGGGTGAACACAGATATGATATAAGTACTTCGGTACATACAATCATTATACATAAAATTCTTTTACCCAAGTTTACTGCGGGCTCTTACATTTATATGATCCATTTTATAGTAAATGTGTTTTCTTCCTAGTCGTTGCAAAATATTTTTCTATCACTCATTTTTCGACGCGAGTGTGTGGTCAATAGCCGGATAGCCCATTTTCTCTCTAGTGACCGCTCGAGTTTTGTTCGCTAAACTGGTCTAACGAGCAGTACTCCACCTTCGAGATAGGAGGTTGCAGCTGTAGGCTGCCCCCTTGAAGTCTTGAGATCGGATGTGTCATATTAATGCACGACAGAAGCACAGAAGTCATACCACTTTTCGGATTGGCACCAAATGACTTGATTTAGTTCGGGCATAAAGTTTTTACTGAAGTTTTTTGGTTTTTCAAGCCTATGGCACTTTTAAACTATTTGTTTGTTTCTAGCATAAGTCTCGTAGTGCATCGCTGGACACCTTTAGAGATTCGGCACAAAAATTCTCGGATATTTCTATATATGCATCGGTTTTGAATTGTGGCTTTGGTCAATAGTTGGGTTGCCCTACTCCTATGCTTGCCTCCAACGTTCCACTTTGTTCCGCTAGGTGTGCAAAGGGAGAACCACTGCGATTGTGCTTCCAGCTCGAACTGTTAAGCACCTAAGTGGAGAAAGCCAAAAACTGACCGTCACAATGGGCGTAAATTGGTCAGGGATCTCATGATGGTATCAAATTATAGATCGATACCGATTACCCCATGTTAAATGATGGGCCTTTCATAACATTGGCCGAAGTGATAATGGCTAGACTTTGGTCGGTGCCGAACACTAACCGGGGGCTCGTAGCTAGCTTCCCCAATTTAAAGCTCCTATGACTAAGTGAAAGTTATAAAGCCTGCATATCTGATTGCCTCGTTTCTACTAACACAACTGCCTTCGGGCACCAAGACGTCGGCTAAGGGTTGTCTTGTTATTGCGGAAATACCCTACATAGCATCTACAAGGGGGTGGAAGCCGACGTTGGGCCACTTTCAAGTGATAAATGGTCGCAAAGGAGTCAAAATAAATATATCATCTGCGTTCATATTTTATATACGAGGGCTATCTTCCGTAATCATCGTTATAAAGCCATAAATATGCATCAATTTGACTTAAGATTTTGGCCAAGCTGGGTTGCGTGGCTCCTGTGCTTAGCCCTACGTTCCCGATTGCACCTCTATGATTGTTACTACCGGGTCATCCGAGTTAGTACCTCAGACTGGGTGAAGCCGAAAGTTAGCGATCTTAAAGGATATAATTGGTTAGCAACGATGGAAGTAAAAATTTTGGTTCATTAATACCATATAGTTCAGGAACTTTCCCCAAACTAAATCCTCAATATTTTCCTCCCACATTGATTGGAGGTGAGGTTTCATGATCATGATTAGCATGACAACCCAAAGAAACAAACCGATAGCGGGATTATTTTCTTTGGAAGATGTTTCATATCTCTCTGCGTACCTTTGTTTATAAAACCGTATGGCAGGATTGCCTTGTTTTCCATGAATCTTTGCCCTTATAACGGTTTTATAAAGTAGGACAAACACTCCCCGGCTTCTGGCCGAGGAGGTTGAAGCCGATGGCCGGTCAACAAAGTTTTGTACAAAGCGGATCCGAGCATTAATGATGTAAAGTACTTGGATACGTAGAATCATTACACATAATTTGTGATTTTACTCTAGATATCGATCCTTAATTCGGCCACACGTGCCTGCATTAAGGCTCGGGGGCTACTGGGCTTCTGTACTAATATTAAAAGGGGGTGTATCGATCCCCTGATCTGGTGTTGCCACCTTACCAGTGTGTCAGGGGCTATAGCATTACCTATTCAATGCGGAAAATTCAAAGTGCTCAATGTTCGGCTGCACCGAACTATGGGCACACGTGTCTTCGGACAGCAATAAGTACCATCTGGGACTTATCCGGCATCAAGCTAATATATTACGATGATTTCTCAAAACCCTCTCTCAAGGGCCCGTCCGCCGATCACTATTACCTCTAATATATTCCACTGTGTTTCTATTCCTATGTATGCTACCGAGCTAGGAGTTGATCCTCAGGCCGATTTCATGCCCTAAGTCTCAGAAGCCACTAGGATCAACGGTTTCATATTTTCCTTCAGGTACATCTCGGATTTTAGGCCGATAGACACCTTGAGGGCTACTGGCCATACATCTCTCAGCAAATAAATTTATACGCATCGGAAATAAAATCCACAAACAATCAGCCCATGACCGAGGCGTTGAGCCACCTCGGAAGCAGTTCAACATATAGCTCGGATGCATGTGGCTGGCTCCTTAGAGGGCATTTATGGCATTAAGCTCGGCTAAAACTTTTTCTAGACCAAGGTAATCTATGACACCTCGGATACAGTCCAGCATTTGAGCTCGGATACATTCCGGCGTTGAAGCTCGGAAGCGGTCTGGCGTTGCTGCTCGGCTGCAAAAGATACCTCGAATGTAGTCTGATGTTGGAGCTTGGACATAAGAGGACACCACCGCACGGGAAACACTTCAAACCCGAGGTGGGCGTAAAAATAACAAGGCATTGATAACGGCCAATAACTTAAAGGGGCTCCTCAGGATACCCGACATGTAAACTCTTCGGATTTACTTTGGCGATCCTCAAAATTGAAGATAAGATGATTTGTTGAACCAGTTTTCAAGACCGACAACCGAAGATGAAGAACAGTTTGGCAGAATCGAGGACCATGCCCAACTTGAAGACCGGACCAGGGGGCTACTGACAGGGTCCCGGACTAGGGGGTACTCACCACTTCTTCTCCCCGACCAGCTGGATCGGGCCGAGGACCCCCATGGCGGTTCACTTATGGGCCACTTCGGGCAGCCCATGCCGCACACGAGGAAGATTCCACAAGACTTGATGATCAAGACAAGGACTCCTCTCCACCAACGTATTCGACTAGGATTCTTGTTATCCTAGGCCTCCAGTACATTATATAAGCCGAGGCCAGGCTAGTCGCTAGATTATTATGACATTATTCATCATACCCTCAGGTTTTAGACCACAACATATGATCTCGAGGTAGATCAACTCTGTACTTGATACTCCATCAATAAAACAAGAGTAGGACGTGGGTTTTTACCTCCATCAAGACGGCCCGAACCTGGGTAAAACATCGTCTCCTTCATTTCTGTTACCATTGATCCGACAATCCATAGCTCGGGACCCCCTACCCCGAGATCTATCAGTTTTGACACCGACAAGAACCGCGCCTCAGGGGCTCCTACTAGCTCTCGAGCCCTCACCCCTGTCCTTGACCACGACATCACGACCAGGCATACCAGTGGCGGCTGAGTCTCGCTCGAGGGCCGGGACCTGAGGACGTAGAGCATCCAGATGAGTGGGAAAGAGGGGATCGGCGCAAGTCCTACCTGGGAGCACCACCATGAGAAGGACATAGGCTGATGTCGTGCAAGAATCTGTCCTCACAGCGAAAGAATCACCGCAGGCTCGCCAAGATAAGTCACCCTACACACGCATGCGTGAACCTTACGATCAGTATTCTTCCTCTTCCGATCTCGCTCAGACAAGGATGTTTCCCTTTCAGTCTCTCAGAAGCCACTTGCGCACCAAAGGGGGCCCACTAAGCATCGTGCCTCAGGGGCTCTTACTGGAGCTTGGGCCGCTCACCTCCTGGACTTGACCACGGCATCGCGGCCTGGCATAACAGCGACGGCCGAAGCTTGCCTGGGGACTGGGTCCTGTTGGCGTAGAGCACTAAGCTACCGCGAGAATGAAAAGGGGGACCATGCCACAGCAAGAAGCGTAAATGCAACATTGATTGGAAATAATAGCATTAAGGCAAAAGCATCACATTTTTTAGATACCCCTGGCGGGGCCTACAGGACAAAATGAAAAGGATTTCCCGAGGACCACGGCCTAAACAATGTCGCCCATGGCGTCAGACTGGCACTTGCGTCCACTAGGCTCGGCTGCGGAGGCTCGTAGCTATCATGTTGCTCGAGCCTTACCCGGAGGAGGCGCTGGTGCTATTGGAAGAATCACGGACAAGGCCAAGGGCAAGTTTGCTGCTGGCGGCCTCGCCGCCACGACCGCCTCCCCTAGAGCAGCATTCCAGGCATTGGCCATCCTTCTCGAAGTCCTTGAAGAAGAGCGTCGACACCCCGTCGCACTTGAAGAGGATGGCGTGAACCCCCTCTGGGCGGTAGGCGCAGGCGATCGCGCCCCACCCTCGAGTCATGAAGACACCGCTGGAGTCGATGACCTTGACTTCCGCTTCTGAAGCTTGGCTGCAGCATCTGTCGGGCTGCACGATCTCCCTCGCGAGGGACCGCGGGTGCCAGATCCACGTGCGCTGCGGCATTGCCACCCACACCACAAACTCACGGGTCGTGCCTTCGGTGTGGGTCCGCGAGTGGGGTAGCCGTGCGGCCACCGCTGGTTCTCCTCCACGATCCCGCTCCTCGCAGTGTGATAGGTCTCCAACGTATCTATAATTTTTGATTGCTCCATGCTATATTACCTACTGTTTTGGACATTATTGGGCTTTATTATCCACTTTTATATTATTTTTGGGACTAACCTATTAACCGGAGGCCCAGCCCAGAATTGCTATTTTTTGCCTGTTTCAGGGTTTCGAAGAAAAGGAATATCAAACGGAGTCCAAACGGAATGAAACCTTCGGGAACATGATTTGTTCATCGAATACAAGTCAGGAGACTTGGACCCTACGTCAAGACACGTAACAGGAGGCCACGAGACTGATGAATTGTGGGTTTATGATCAACTCTATCTACGAATAATATTTGAATCTTCTCTGAATTCTTTTATGATCAAGATTATCTATGAATGATCTTTGAATCTTCTCTGAATTCTTTTATGTATGATTGGTTATATTTGCAAGTCTCTTCGAATTATCAGTTTGGTTTGGCCTACTAGATTGATCTTTCTTGCAATGGGAGAAGTGCTTAGCTTTGGGTTCAATCTTGCGGTGTCCTTTCCCGGTGACAGTAAGGGCAGCAAGGCACGTATTGTATTGTTGCCATCGAGGATAATAAGATGGGGTTTTCTTCATATTGCATGAGTCTATCCCTCTACATCATGTCATCTTGCTTAAGGCGTTACTCTGTTTTTAACTTAATACTCTAGATGCATGCTGGATAGCGGTCGATGAGTGGAGTAATAGTAGTAGATGTAGGCAGGAGTCAGTCTACTTGTCTCGGAGGTGATGCCTATATACAAGATCATACCTAGATATTCTCATAAATATGCTCAATTTTGTCAATTGCTCAACAGTAATTTGTTCACCCACCATAGAATACTTATGCTCTCGAGAGAAGCCACTAGTGAAACTTATGGCCCCCGGGTCTATCTTTATCATATCAATCTCCTACTACTTAGTTATTTACTTTGCTATTTACTTTGCCTTTATTTTACTTTGCATCTTTATCATAAAAATACCAAAAACATTATCTTATCATATCTATAAGATCTCACTCTCGTAAGTGGCCCTCTAGGGATTGACAACCCCTATTTGCGTTGGTTGCGAGGATTTATTTGTTTTCTGCAGGTGCGAGGGACTCGCGTGTAGCCTCCTACTGGATTGATACCTTGGTTCTCAAAAATTGAGGGAAATACTTACGCTACTTTGCTGCATCATCCCTTCCTCTTCGGGGAAAACCAACGCAGTGCTAAAAGAGGTAGCAACAAGGATTTCTGGCGCCGTTGCCGGGGAGGTCTACGCAAAAGTCAACATACCAAGTACCCATCACATACCCTTATCTCCCGCATTACATTATTTTCCATTTGCCTCTCGTTTTCCTCTTCCCCCCCACGTCACCCTTGCCATTTTATTTGCCCCCTCTCACTCTATCCTCCCTCTCTTTCTCTATTTGCCTCTTTTTGTCCGCTTGCTTTTTGTTTGCTTGTGTGTTAGTTTGATTGCTTGTCGCGATGGCTCAAGATAATACTAAATTGTGTGACTTCACCAATACCAACAACAATGATTTTATTAGCACTCCGATTGCTCCTCTTACCGATGCTGAATCTTGTGAAATTAGTGCTGCTTTGCTGAATCTTGTTATGAAAGATCTGTTCTCCGGTCTTCCTAGTGAAGATGCCGCTACCCATCCTAATAGCTTCGTTGATTTGTGTGACATGCAAAAGAAGAAAGATGTGAATAATGATATTATTAAATTGAAGCTATTTACTTTTTTGCTTAGAGATCGTGCTAAAGCTTGGTTTTCGTCTTTGCCTAAAAATAGTATTGATTCATGGAATAAGTGCAAAGATGCTTTTATCTCTAAGTATTTTCCCCCCGCTAAGATCATCTCTATTAGAAACGATATTATGAATTTTAAGCAACTTGATCATGAACATGTTGCACAAGCTTGGGAGAGAATGAAATTAATGATACGTAATTGCCCTACTCATGGTTTAAATTTGTGGATGATTATACAAAAATTTTATGCCGGATTGAATTTTGCTTCTAGAAATCTTTTAGATTCGGCCACGGGAGGCACTTTTATGGAAATCACTTTAGGAGAAGCTACTAAACTCCTAGAGAATATTATGGTTAATTATTCTCAATGGCACACTGAAAGATCTACTAATAAAAAGGTGCATGCGATAGAAGAAATTAATGTTTTGAGTGGAAAGATGGATGAACTTATGAGATTATTTGCTAATAAGAGTGTTTCTTCTGATCCTAATGATATTCCCTTGTCTACTTTGATTGAGAATAATAATGAATCTATGGATGTGAATTTTGTTGGTAGGAACAATTTTGGTAATAACGCGTATAGAGGAAATTTCAATCCTAGGCCTTATCCTAGTAATCCCTCTAATAATTATGGTAATTCCTACAACAATTCTAATGGAAATTATAATAAGATGCCCTCTGAATTTGAATCTAATATTAAAGAATTTATTACTTCATAAAAGAATTTTCATGGTATGATTGAAGAAAAATTACTTAAGATTGATGATTTGGCTAGGAATGTTGATAGAATTGCTCTTGATGTTGATTCTTTAAAACTTAGATCTATTCCACCTAATCATGATATCAATGAGTCTCTCAAAGCCATGAGAATTTACATTGATGAATGCAAAGAAAGAACCTCTAGGATGCATGCTAAGAAAGATGCCTTTATAAAAGCTTGTTCTTCTAGTTCCTATGAAAATAATGATGAAGATCTAAAAGTTATTGATGTGTCCCCTATTAAATCTTGTTTTGCAATATGAATCTTGGTAATGATGGGACTGAATATGATCCACCTTTAACTAGAAGGCGTTCCAAGAATTCTGAATCTTTTGATCTTGATGCTAAATTTGATAAAAGTGGTATTGAAGAAATTAAAACCCTAGATGTTGCTAAACCCACTTATGGATTTCAAGGAATTTAGCTATGAAAATTGCTCTTTGATTGATTGTATTTCCTTGTTGCAATCCATGCTAAATTCTGCTCATGCTTATTGTCAAAATAAAGTGTTTACTAAACATATCGTTGATGCCTTGATGCAATCTTATGAAGAAAAACTTGAATTGGAAGTTTCTATCCCTATAAAACTTTATGATGAGTGGGAACCTACTATTAAAATTAAAATTAAATATCATGAATGCTATGCTTTATGTGATTTGGGTGCTAGTGTTTCCACGATTCCAAAGACTTTGTGTGATTTGTTAGGTTTCCGTGATTTTGATGATTGCTCTCTAAACTTGCACCTTGCGGATTCCACTATTGAGAAACCTATGGGAAGAACTGATGATGTTCTTATTGTTGCAAATAGGAATTATGTGCCCATAGATTTTATTCTTCTTGACATAGATTGCAATCCTTTACGTCCTATTATTCTTGGTAGAACTTTCCTTAGAACGATTGGTGCAATTATTGATATGTAGGAAGGAAATATTAGATTCCAATTTCCACTAAGGAAAGGCATGGAACACTTTCCTAGAAAGAAAATTAAATTACCTTATGAATCTATTATGAGAACCACTCATGGATTGCCTACCAAAGATGGCAATACCTAGATCTATTCTTGCTTGTTATGCGTAGCTAGGGGCGTTAAACGATAGCGCTTGTAGGGAGGCAACCCAATTATTTTTTATTCCTTGATTTTTGCACCTGTTTAGTAATAAATAAATTATCTAGCCTCTGTTTTGTTTGTGTCTTTTGTGTTTAATTAGTGTTTGTGCCAAGCAGAACCGTTGGGAAGACTTTGGGAAAGTATTGTTGAACTTGCTGTAAAAAACAGAAACTTTAGCACTCACAAGAACTTCTGTCATTTTTATTTGGAAAGTGATATTTAGTTAATTATTTTTGCAGATGATTAATAGATAAATTCCTCACTTCCAGAAATTTATTTTAGAATTTTTGGGTTCCAGATCTTGCGCTAGCTACAGATTACTACAGATTGTTCTGTTTTTGACAGATTCTGTTTTTCGTGTGTTGTTTCCTTTTTTTTGATGAATCTATGGCTAGTAAAATAGTTTATTAACCATAGAGAAGTTGGAATACAGTAGGTATAACACCCATATAAATAAATAATGAGTTCATTACAGTACCTTGAAGTGGTCTTTTGTTTTCTTTCGCTAACGGAGCTCACGAGATTTTCTACTTTAAGTTTTGTGTTGTGAAGTTTTCAAGTTTTGGGTAAAGATTTGATGGATTATGGAACAAGGAGTGGCAAGAGCCTAAGCTTGGGCATGCCCATGGCACCCCCAAGATAATCTAAGGACACATAAAAGCCAAAGCTTGGGGATGCCCCGGAAGGCATCCCCTCTTTCGTCTACTTCTATCGGTAACTTTACTTGGAGCTATATTTTTATTTACCACATGATATGTGTTTTGCTTGTTGCGTCTTGTATGATTTGAGTCTTTTCTTGTTAGTTTACCACAATCATCCTTGCTGTACACACCTTTTGATATATCCATACTTGATTTGGAATTTGTTAGAATACTCTATGTGCTTCGCTTATATATTTTGAGTTATATAATTTTGCTCTAGTGCTTCACTTATATCTTTTAGAGCACGGTGGTGGATTTGTTTTATAGAAACTATTGATCTCTCATGCTTCACTTAGATTATTTTGAGAGTCTTAATAGCATGGTAATTTTCTTAAAATCCTAATATGCTTGGTATGAGTGTGTTGAATACTATGAGAAGTTTGATACTTGATAATTGTTTTGAGATATGGAGATGGTGATATTAAAGTCATGCTAGTTGAGTAGTTGTGAATTTGAGAAATACTTGTGTTGAAGCTTGTAATTCCTGTAGCATGCACGTATGGTGAACCGTTATGTGATGAAGTCGGAGCATGATTTATTTATTGATTGTCTTCCTTATGAGTGGCGGTCGGGGATGTGCGATGGTCTTTTCCTATCAATCTATCCCCCTAGGAGCATGCGCGTAATACTTTGCTTTGACAACTTGTAGATTTTTGCAATAAGTATATGAGTTCTTTATGACTAATGTTGAGTCCATGGATTATACGCACTCTCACCCTTCCACCTTTGCTAGCCTCTCTAATACCGCGCACCTTTCGCCGGTATCATACACCCACCATATACCTTCCTCAAAACAGCCACCATACCTACCTATTATGGCATTTCCATAGCCATTCCGAGATATATGCCATGCAACTTTCCACCGTTCCGTTTATGATGCACTCCATCATTGTCATATTGCTTAGCATGATCATGTAGTTGACATAGTATTTGTGGCAAAGCCACCGTTCATAATTCTTTCATACTTGTCACTCATGCATCATTGCATATCCCGGTACACCGCCGGAGGCATTCATATAGAGTCATATTTTGTTCTAAGTATCGAGTTGTAATTGTTGATTTGTAAGAAAAATAAAAGTGTGATGATCATCATTATTAGAGCATTGTCCCAGTGAGGAAAGGATGATGGAGACTATGATTCCCCCACAAGTCGGGATGAGACTCCAGACGAAAAATAAATAAAAGAGGCCATAGAAGCCCAAATAAAAAAAGAAAAGAGGCCATAAAAAAAGAGAAAGGGCCCAAATAAAAAAATAAAAAAATGAGAGAAAAAGAGAGAAGGGACAATGTTACTATCCTTTTACCACACTTGTGCTTCAAAGTAGCACCATGATCTTCATAGTAGAGAGTCTCTCATGTTATCACTTTCATATACTAGTGGGAATCTTTAATTATAGAACTTGTCTTGTATATTCCAATGATGGGCTTCCTCAAATTGCCCTAGGTCTTCATGAGCAAGCAAGTTGGATGCACACCCACTTAGTTTCTTTTTGAGCTTTCATATACTTATAGCTCTAGTGCATCCGTTGCATGGCAATCCCTACTCACTCACATTGATATCTATTGATGGGCATCTCCATAGCCCGTTGATACGCCTAGTTGATGTGAGACTATCTTCTCCTTTTTGTCTTCTCCACAACCACCACTCTATTCCATCTATAGTGCTATATCCATGGCTCACGCTCATGTATTGCATGAAAATTGAAAAAGTTTTGAGAATGTCAAAAGTATGAAACAATTGCTTGGCTTGTCATCGGGGTTGTGCATGATTTAAATATTTTGTGTGGTGAAGATAGAGCATAGCCAGACTATATGATTTTGCAGGGATAACTTTCTTTGGCCATGTTATTTTGAGAAGACATAATTGCTTTGTTAGTATGCTTGAAATATTATCATTTTTATGTCAATATGAACTTTTGTATTGAATCTTTCGGATCTGAATATTCATACCACAATTAAGAACAATTACATTAAAATTATGCCAAGTAGCACTCCCCATCAAAAATTCTGTTTTTATCATTTACCTACTCGAGGACGAGCAGGAATTAAGCTTGGGGATGCTTGATACGTCTCCAACGTATCTATAATTTTTGATTGCTCCATGCTATATTATTTACTATTTTGGACATTATTGGGCTTTATTACCCACTTTTATATTATTTTTGGGATTAACCTATTAACCGGAGGCCCAGCCCAGAATTGTTATTTTTTGCCTCTTTTAGGGTTTCGAAGAAAAGGAATATCAAACGGAGTCCAAACGGAATGAGACCTTCGGGAACGCGATTTTCTCATCGAATACAACCCAGGAGACTTGGACCCTACGTCAAGACATGTAACAGGAGGCCAAGAGGTAGGGGGCGCGCCTACCCCCCCCCCCCCCCCCCCAGGCACGCCCTCCACCCTCGTGGGCCCCCTGTTGCTCCATGGACGTACTTCTTCCTCCTATATATACCCATGTACCCCCAAACGATCAGATACAGAGCCAAACCCCTAATTTCACTACCGTAACTTTCTGTATCCACGAGATCCCATCTTGGGGCCTGTTCCGGAGCTCCGCCGGAGGGGGCATTGTCGGTGTCAAAACCGGCGGATCTCGGGTAGGGGGTCCCGAACTGTGCGTCTAGGCCGGATGGTAACAGGAGGCAAGGGACACGAAGTTTTACCCAGGTTCCGGCCCTCTCGATGGAGGTAAAACCCTATGTCCTACTTGATTAACATTGATGATATGGGTAGTACAAGAGTAGATCTACCGCGAGATCACAGAGGCTAAACCCTAGAAGCTAGCCTATGGTATGATTGTTGATGTGTATGTTGTCCTACGGACTAAAACCCCCTGGTTTATATAGACGTCGGAGAGGGTTAGGGTTACATAGAGTCGGTTACAGTGGTAGGACATCTGAACATCCGTATCGCCAAGCTTGCCTTCCACGCCAAGGAAAGTCCCTTCCGGACACGGGACAGAGTCTTCAATCTTGTATCTTCATAGTCCAGGAGTCTGGCTGAAGGTATAGTTCGGCTATCCGAACACCCCCTAATCCAGGACTCCCTCATTAGCCCCTGAACCAGGCTTCAATGACGACGAGTCCGGTGCGCAGTTTGTCTTCGGCATTGGAAGGCAGGTTCCTCCTCCAAGTACTTCATAGAAGATTTTGAACACAAAGATAGTGTCCGGCTCTACAAAATTAGTTTCCACATATTGCCATAGAGAGAATAATATTTACACAAATCTAATCTGCTGATGTATTCCGTAGCGTGACACACCATGGCCAAGCCTTTATCCGAGTCGTTTCAGGATCCTACCTCAGCGCGTTATGCGAGGCGGTGTCTTGTCAAAGCAGAGATCGTGTCCCCTTATTCCGGGATTCTCATCAATACGGGCATGGGTAACCCAGCCGCACCTTTGATTACGGCGCTTGGAGATAAGCGAGTTTTACCAGGCTGGTGGGGACATGTAGTTGCGTCCACCCATATAAGGGGATAAGGATCCACCTTTTCACCCACGCCTTCTTCCTCCTTTGCCTATCCATTCTTGCGCACTCGAGCTCCAGCGCCCAAGTCCGCACTACCACCTCAACCTTCTCCAGTCATGTCCGGAGCAGGAGCCAGGTGGATGGTCTCCTCTGTCACGGAGGGACACATCAAAAAGCTGAGGAAGGCCGGATATCTGGCTAGCGACGTCGCACTCCGGCTTCCCGAAAAGGGGTAGCTCATCCCCACTCCTAAGCCCCATGAGAGGGTGGTATTCCTCCCCCATTTCCTCCGCGGACTGGGCTTCCCTCTGCATCCATTTGTCTGGGGGCTCATGTTCTACTACGGCCTGGATTTCCATGATCTGGCCCCGAACTTCGTCCTCAACATCTCGGCGCTTATCATCATGTGCGAGGGGTTCCTCCGCATCCGCCCCCATTTCGTCCTATGGCTTAAGACTTTCAATGTCAAGCCAAAGGTGGTGCGCGGCAGCCAGGCGGAGTGCGGCGGTGCCATGGTTGGCAAGATGGCCAACGTCCTGTGGCTCAAGGGCTCCTTTATGGAGACCCTGAAGGGGTGGCAATCATGGTGGTTTTACGTCACCGAGCTGCGCGACACCGAATGGGTCGCACACCCTGAGTTTCGATCCGACCCCCCTACGCGGCTCACCTCCTGGAAGGAGACATGCCTGTCTTGGGGTAAAAAAGGAGAGCTGATCGGACTCCAAATATGAATCCAAACCCTGGTGGACAAGAGGCTCAAGCTTGTCAACGTAGTCCAGGTTATGCTCATCCGCCTGATCCTCCCGTGTCAATGACGGGCCTTCAACCTGTGGTAGTTCGACCCGGCACAGCACCGAACTCTAAACAGGCTCTTCAACACGACATACGAAGATGCCTAGAGGATGCTTTTCAAGGGTGCCGAGGCTCCCGCATCCGCTGCCGAGGATCACGGATTTAGTGCTCACCATCACGCTCATGTGGTAGGCTGTTTTTGTCCTTTTACAGGGTATCAGTTTTTCATAGTTTGACTCTATGCGGGATCTAAGTTCCCTTATCTGTGATAGGATTGGGAGGTGACGTCCGGACAGATCAACTTTCCGGCTCCTTTGCCCAAAGGCCCAGCGGACGCTCGCTTGGCGAGGCTGCTGGTTTCGGCGCCCTATGTGGTGCCGGAGAAGAAGGCCACGAAAAGGGCCACGGGGACTCGAAAGAGTGCCCAGCGCCAGGAGGTGTCAGATTTGTCATCCAACGGTCCCGAAGCACCTTCCTCTTGTGAAGACGAGGAGGAAGAAGAAGAGACCTCTCCCCCTCCAGTGGGAGGAGAGAAGAAAAGGAAGGCCACACTCTCTAAGGAGGCCGGAGGGTCCAAGAAGGGGAAAACCCTTCCTCCGGACTACTACAACGACGCCAACGACGGCGAAGAGGAGTGGCAGCCCAGGGCCAAGCCCCTGGCAAAATCGTAAGTATGCGGATACCGGAGTAATTCATAGTATTCGTTTATTGCACAGCTTTCCCTTATGTCGAATATGCTTATGCGGCCCACCCAAAGACCGGCTCGACGCGTCGTCGAGTGGCTCACTTGACTCGTCGGATGTGAACTCGCTTCCAATGGCTTCCTCCCCCCGCCCTATGGGCGACACCGAGGTGTTGTCCCAACAGGTTCCAAGCAGGGAGGAGGTGGTCCCGGAGGCGCCGCAAGGTGACCTCCCGGACTCCATGAGTAAAGGGGATGAAACCCCCAGGGCTCTAAGTCCGGCTCTAGGCCGGACACCGCTCCGGAACCTTCAAGGGTTCCGGAGTCTGGCGGGGGACCTCCTTCCAAGAGGAGCAAGTCCACCATGGCGGCGCCCCCGTCCACCCAGAGGTGACGGACAATATGTTGGAGGCGCTCCAAGGCGCCTCCATCGACGAGGAGCACCGCGCTATTATGAGTGCGGTGGTCCAGAAGGTTTAGTCCACCAAGAGCGGACTGACTGAAGCTTGTACTAGCCTTTTGACAGGCTTTGAGGTAAGTAAATAATGTGTAAATGATATTACAGCATAGACAGTAGCCCCCGATGCTCTGTTGGGCGTTCGGGAAGAAAAGCCGAATAGAGGATCAAAAAATTTGTAGGAGTCTAACAGGAGGAGTCAATATGCGTGTGCAGGCTTCTCTACTGGCGTCCGCCGTACTCACTGCGGAAGTGGACACGCTGAAGCAGAGCCTCGAGAAGTCCAAGCAAGAGCTCAAGCGTGCCAAGAAGTAGCTCGAGGAGAAGGAAGGTAAGAAATACCTTGGTTGAATATGTATATAAAAAAGGTGCAATTGCAAGAAATGACAGGATTAACATGGCTATTGTAGGGGCCACATCTGAGGTGGCGACCCTTAAGCAAGCGCTCCTCAAGGCCGAGAAGAGTGCGGCCGCGGAGCGCACCGAGCGGGAGAAGTATGAGGCCGAGGTTTGCAAGGTGTGGCAAGAGCTCCAGTTCTCATGAAGAAACATGAGAGTTTGGAGCTTGACTCGAAGATGCGAGCGTCCGAGCTTGCGGCGGCTATTGAAAATGCCAAGTCTGCCAAGGCCGAATCCCAGAAAACCCTCCAGGAGTTGGATGAGGTGAAGAAAATAGCGGCGGGTATGGCATTCTCTATGCAAAGTAAACACATAAACGTGAGTTACTTGATACTTACCCGAATCCGGAGCTCTCTAGGGGCATTTGCAGGTCTTCCCCGGAGTGTATCCGATGCCGCCGCATTCTATCGAGCCGACGAGGCCAACTCGACAGAGAAGGTGTTTTGGTCTCAGTATGCTGAGGCCGGACACCCCGTGCCCCTGAGCGACCAGCTGAAGCTACTGGTCGAGCTCCACAAGGCGGCCTTACAGGTCATGAAGGGCCTCCTAGTTCTGCTGTGGCCTGGAGAGGCCCTGCCTGGGAGCTATTTCAGGCTGGTGCGGCGGCTAGTGGAGGCCTGTCCAAGGCTCGAAGTCATCAAGAGCTCCGTCTGTGTTGAAGGTGCCCGTAGGGCCTTTGCCCGTGCTAAGGTGCACTGGGGCAGTCTGGATGCGGAGAAGCTTGTGAAGGACGGGCCACCAGCGGGGAAAGAGCATCGCAAGCCCGAAAATTACTATAAGGATGTTCTGAAGGGTGCCCGCCTTGTGGCGGATGATTGTACTAGGGATGCAATTTTTGAGTAAAACTCGCTCATTTTTGTCCTTTGCACTGAAAACTTGTTCATATGCGCTGAGCAATGCTGCTTGAATTTAAAATATTACCTTCTGTGCGGCTGTTTATCAATACCGAGAGATGGCGAGTCATCGGCTTCTGCCCCCTTGCCACTAGTGCTAGGGTGTTCGGGGATAAATCTGTGTGCTCTTTTTCCCATGTTTGGGTCCTTAGAGGGAGGCGCCCAGCCCAACGAACGAGGCAATCGGACTATAATGCGTGAACACTCTCACTTAGCCATAGAATTCTATAATTTTAAATTTCGGCGAAGCCCCTAGTATTTGGAAGACCGAGTTCGGGGTGCTATCCATGCCTTGGCCGAACAGAGCCGACTGGTCGCCCTAAGCGGCATAAGTCTTTAGGGACTCGAAAAAACCTCTCAAACAGCGACCAGCTCTCGCTTCATCATGACAGTCAGTTTTAGCTTTCTCCACTGAGGTGCTCGGCCTAGCTCAACTGGGGCACAATCGCAGTGGGTCTCCTAGTGCTACCTTAGCCGATATAGCGGAACGTAAGGCACCAAAACATAGGAGCCGGGAAAACCCAACTATTGACCCAAGACATGATTCGGAGCCGATGCATATAATGTTATAAGTTCGGGGTGCCGCACTTGTGAAAGTGTTCGGACTTCTCACACTATATTAAGGGGTGCTAAAAGCCCCTGGCGTATTTTGGCCGTACCAAGTTGTACGGGTGCAACATGTCATTAAGGAACATTTATTTATAAAAAGATAGTGCAAAAATAGACAAAAGCTAAGCATTGTTTATTAGAAATAGCTGCAATCAAAGCAGAACGATACAAGTAATGCGATAAACGAAAAGTTGGACTATTTAACATGTCTGCTCCAGGAGCAAGCTATGGAATAATATGCGAAACAGGTATACTGCTCGTGATAGAGACCACCTGGGATTTCCGTGATGCGGCATGGCTTGTCTGCTTCCCTAGTTCTTGCATCGTTTGTGCGGCAATTGAACTGCCGAACAGGCCTTCCGAAGAGTAGAGTCCTGGAGGTAAGAGAAAAGTAAAAAAAATGGCAGTCCCTGGTGCGGTTTAAGCCGTGTTTTGGGCGTGCCGTGATGGTGCCCCTCCCCCTATGCCCATGGTATTTCTAGAGCGTAATTATGTATGCGAAGTACTGGCGTCGCCTTTTTGCTAGGGTTGGGGTTGGGGCCGCATTGCTACGCCTGCTCAGAACGTGCCAGGCGGTCTTGTTGTATGTTACTCCGGGCGCGCTTGATGGTGTTCGGACGTTTAATGGCCGGACTGGAGAACTGCCTGGAGAGGCTGCTTTGTACTTCCGCTGCAAGGGCGGCCGTGTGCTCCTCCGTTCGGAGGGAGCATTCGGTGTTTCCATTGACCGTAATTACTCCGTGAGGGCCTGGCATCTTGAGCATAAGGTATGTGTGGTGCGGTACCGCATTGAATTTGGCGAATGCGGTTCGTCTAAGTAGTGCATGATAGCCACTGCGGAATGGGACTATGTCAAAGACCAATTCCTCGCTTCCGAAATTATCCGGGGATCCGAAGACCACTTCAAGTGTGACTGAGCCTATACAGTTGGCCTCTACACCTGGTATTACGCCTTTAAAGGTCGTTTTGGTGGGCTTAATCCTCGAGGGATCGATGCCAATTTTTCCCACTGTTTCCTGGTAAAGCAAGTTCAGGCTACTGTCGCCGTCCATGAGGACTCTAGTGAGATGAAATCCGTCAATAATTGGGTCTAGAACCAATGCGGCAAATCCGCCATGACGGATGCTAGTGGGATGGTCTCTTCGATCAAAGGTGATCGGGCAGGAGGACTATGGGTTGTACTTTGGGGCGACTGGCTCTACCGCGTATACGTCCCTTAACGCGCGCTTCCGCTCCCTTTTTTGACCATGAAGACTGCAGGGCTTGTACCCCACAACATTTGATTAGTAAAAGCAAAAGGCATACAGGGTTTCCTCAAGGTGTGGAAAGAAAGAAAAGAATAAAAGAAAAGAGGGAAGGCTCTAAAGAAGGCTATACAGAGAAGGGGTGCACTATACCTAATAATTACAAATAAACAAAGATGCAACTCTCCTCAAGGAGGAAGAAAATCAATCCACTTAAGGAGGGCGTCTCTATATTTCCGTTTGATTCGATGAGAGAGCAGAGTAAGATCATGAATGAAGCCATTCCTCCATGCCCTAAAAGATGCTTGGATGTTCCTGAAAGCTCTATCATTCCTGATCTTCCAAATATTCCACCAGGCCGTGAAAAGTACCTCCCCAAAGAAAGGCTTGTTGAAATCCTTCCTAGCATGACGAGCAATTTCCACCATATCATGACAATCTTTCCATTCAATTTGCAGATAGTTCCACACGCGAACACTAAAATTGCACTGAAAAAAGAGGTGATTTCTATCTTCCAGTATTCCAGTCGGGCAAAGAACACATTCTGGTCCTTCAATAATCCTCCAATGCCTCCTCTGAATCATGTCCTTGGTGTTAACCCTGCCCATTATAACAAGCCAAGCAAACATCTTGATCGACATAGTATAGCAACTTTTCCATATCCACCCCAGAATGGGGTTTGATACCATTGGCTGATAGACAAAATCATAAAACCTTTTTGCAGTATATTCTGATTTCTTGCCATGCCTCCATTCCCAGTGGTCATGGGAGTTACTGTCCAAATGGAAAGACACCATTAAAGAGGAAAGCTGCTGTAGTTCCTGAAAAGCTTCTACAGTAAGAGGCAAGTAAAAAAGGTCCTGGAAACTACTAGCCTCAAAGACTTCCTTGACTGAGAGATTTTTGTGGAGACAAAAAGAATATAGCCTAGAAAATCGATCTTGCAGAGGGACATAACTGTTTCCAATTTCCCAATAGTCAAACCAGAATTGCACCGTATCTCCACTATGAACATCAACAGAAGTAACTTCCCTGAAATTATCCATCAACTTACAGACATCTCTCCACCAAAAAGAGCCACAAAGAATAGTATCATGTGGAATCTTTTCAAAATAGTAAGAATCCCAAACTAACTGCACCCAGGGCACATCCATCTTGTTATAAAATTTATTGAGATGTTTCAGAAGGAGAGCATCATTCTACAAACCAAGGTTTAAGATTCCAAGCCCCCCCTTTGACTTAGGCCTGCAAACAAGTGGCCAAGCCACTAGTGAATGTCCCCTTTCCTAACCATATTTCCTCCACAAACACTGCCTCTGGATTCTTTCCAATTGTTTCAAAATACCCTGAGGAATTGACAAACTGCAAAGGAAGAAGATAGGAAATGAAGAAATGACAGAATTAACTAATTGCAATCTGCTCCCTTGAGGCAAGAACCAAGAACTTGCTGTCAATCTTCTCTCGATACAATCCACAAGGGGAAGAAGGTCCACAATTTTGGGCCTAGTGGTCCCCACTGGCAGACCCAGATAAGTAAAAGGCATATTGCCTAATTTGCAACCAAAATAGGCAACAAGGTCGGAAGCATCCTGATCACTCACATTAATGGGATACATGGAGGATTTATGGAAATTAATCTGAAGTCCAGTTTCCTGTGAGAAGGAATGCAAAACTGATTTCAGAGTCCCCAATTGATCTTTATCAGCATTTAAGAAAAAGCAGTGTGTCATCAGCATATTGGACCACTGGGAAATCAGGATCATGGGTAGGCAGAGGCCTGCATATTAAACCTTGCTGAAGAAGATCATTAATCAATGTCTGCAAGAGATCAACCGCAATAACAAAGAGCAAGGGAGAAATTGGGTCCCCTTGCTTAACTCCACATTTGCATTTGAAGTGATTACCAGGAACTCCATTCAGAAGGACGGAAGAAGTGCGAGAAGACATAATCCAAATAATCCATCATTCATCAAAACCTTTTGCAATTAAAATCTTTATGATAGCCTCATGCTGGATAGAATCAAAAGACTTTTCAAAGTCTAACTTAAGCAAAAGGATGGGCCTTTTAGACTGATTGCACTGATGGATATACTCAAAGGTCCAAGCAAGACAATCCTGGATTGTTCGTGATTTTATGAAACCATATTGATTTTTATGCACACATTTGGTGATCTCCTATTGGAATCTGTTAGCAGCAAGCTTTGTAAGGAACTTCAGACCAACAGAGGTTAGTGAAATTGGCCTAAAGTCTCCCACACACTCAGGTGTCTGCTTCTTTGGAATCATGGTAATGTATGCATCATTCAAATTTTCTAACTGCACTGTTCCAGCATGAAACTCCTTGACCAGCTGAATAAAATCAGCCGAAATTATATGCCAACACTTTAAAAAAAAGCCCATTAAAGCCATCAAGCCCAGGGGCCATATCAATAGGCAAATCCTTAATAACCTGTTCAATTTCTTTTAATTCAAACGGTTTTGTGAGCACCACCAAACCCTGGACCCTAGGTATTAGAGACAATATGTTTTCATCCAAAGAAATTGACCTAACTGTCACCATTCTGCTTTTGAAGGATGACAAGAATTCTTTGGCCATTTCCTCATGGTTTGATGTTACTGATCCATCAGACAGCAACAAGCTAGCAATAGAGTTTTTCCTATATCTCTCAGTTGCCATGGCTTGAAAGAACTTAGAGTTTTCCTCTCCCACTTTGATATACCTGATTGTACATCTCTTCCTCCAGTACAGATATTGCATGTGCAGCAGATGTTCATGGTGCAATTTTGTGATTTTCCTGAAATTAAACTCAGGCCTGGACAGAGATCTCATATCCTCAAGATTGTCCAACCAAATAAGTACCCAGTTAATTTGTGATAAAACTTTCTGCCATTTCTTCTCAAGTAACCTTTTAATTTGTGATAAACCTTTTTGCCATTTCTTCAATGCAAACCTCAATGCCTTTAGTTTGTCACCAATTATTGCCGAAATATGGGTCTTACGAGGGGGACGAGTCCAAACCTCCTGAACACACTCCATCAAACCAGCCTGATGGATCCAAAAAATTTCAAACCTGAAGATATGTGCTTTTGGATTTGCTGTACTGATGGTCACTAGACAAGGCACATGATCAGACGCAGTCTTGGCCAAAGGGGTCAGTTGAGTCATGGGATAAATGCTAATCCAACTCGCAGAAGTAAAAACCTAGTCCAACTGTTCCAGAAGAGGCATGTCCTGCATATTAGACCAAGTAAATTTTCGTCCTTTTAAAGGAAGTTCTAGCAGTCCCAAATGGCCAATTAATTCATTGAAAATAAACATATCATTTATATCGCCCCCGGGGACATTCATATTATCAATGGAACGGATGAAGTTGAAGTCCCCCATCAACATCCACATCTGATCCGGATCAATGTCCAAGTTGTAAATCCAGGAAACAAACTCATCTCGCAACTCACCCTGACATGGACTGTACACATTAACCAGAAACCATTGCTCATTATTATGAACCGAGGTAAATTGCATAACAATAGCGTAGGGGTTGACTTCTAGCAGGGTGACACGGAACACATCAGATCGCCACGCTGTTAAAAGACCCCTAGAAGCTCCACTAGAGGGAGACTCAGCGAATTGATCAAAACCACGAGGACAAATGCTTTTCATGATTGAACGCGAGCAATAGGATAGCTTAGTTTCTTGCAAACAAAGGACTGAACACTAACTCTCTGTCACTTTCTCCCTGACAGAGCGCTGCCTAGCATCTGAATTTAGACCGCGAATATTCCAACATAAAACTTTCCAACTACGCGTTGTAACACGATTCATGAATAACCATTGCGTAGAGTAGCAAAAAGAGCATGGCACATAATGCCATACCATCCAAAATAAAGTAAAGTTCAGAACCCCAATGTGCCACATCCCAGACCGGACTCAGTTCAACAGAAAAGAAAACAAGCGTAACAGGCGCCCTCGGCCTCGACATAGAAGATAACATAAATACTAAGCTGAAGATGCAGACGAGTCCTCCTGTGGATTAGCCATAAGCTTGTCCACCGATAGAAGCGAAGGATCAATCTCTAGCTCTGCGCCCACAGCTTGGAGAACATGAATTGGGGTGTGTGGTGGTGCAGTATGTAGAGCATCTTGAGAATCATCCGCAGAAGTGGGCTGGGCCTTGTCCTCCATGGGCTTTGCACGGGGGCGCTTCTTAGATGGCTGTAGAGAAAGCTGCTCAAAAACCACGTTTTTGTAGCCATCCAACTTTCCGCGCTCCGAGTGCAACGCCTTAGTGACGTATCGACAATAGGAGCCTTCTTCTTCTCTTTTCGCTTACGCACAGTAGATTGTTCCATAGAGAAAACCAAAGGTGATGATTGAACCGAGACAGGAACAGCAGAACTATCAGACACAACTTCTTCAGAAATAGAATCTGAAATAGCCGGCAGCTCCTCAAATAAAGCTCCGGCCACCGGGCTCTTCACCATTACAGGTTTTCTGACAGCAGTAACCACGGGCAGAGAAGCAGCCAAACAAGAAATCATCCTTGATTCGTCAAAAGCAATGGACCACTACCTCTTGGAGTAAATGATTGTGCCCATCGGCTTGAAGAAGATAGACATTGGCACTTCCTTAACTGAGAAATCGAACATAAGGTTCTGGAAAGACCTTTTCCAAACCATCTCCGGAGGAAGAGGAGGTCCAGCCACAATGCGTGCCATGCCAATAAAGATTTCCTGCTGCTGAATCACAGGAGGTTGGTAGGGCACAATGGCAACCTGATTCTCCTCAAAGACAGGGTGCTGAAGTTCTGGGAGTGGTAAATCATGTTGTTGTTGGATTTCACCTTCTTGTTCTTGTTGCTCTATAGAGGCAGATCCTTCGGGTTGATCAATCACTATTGAAACTTGATCCAGTTCGGGAGCAGCAGTGTGTGGGGCCTGCTCATTCCCAGCTTCATCTCCCCACATGGCATTGCCCCAACTAGGCACTTCATCATTCACAGGTGGAGGAGGTGGAGCGACAGGTGCATCATTCCAACCCAACATTGCGTATGGTGGTAAGACAAACATCAAATTATCCGAAACCAGATTACCAGGCAAAGGGTGAGGGTTTCCATCCAAGGGCATAGGGTCTTCGTCATTTGGCATCTGATCTGCAAAATCTACACCTAGAACATAACAAGCAGCAGTCCAAGACACTTGAGCACCTTCATACTCCGCATAATTACCAAACACAACATCTCTTGGAACCAATGGCGTATCTAGGAAACTAGCTTCAACCAAAGTCCGGACAAGATAAGGATCCTCACTATCCCAGGAAATAAACTTTCCAAAAGTGCCTATGGCCTGCGAGATGTATTCAGTGGTGCGGTAATCCAGGGGAATCCCAATGAACATTAACCAAACCTTGCGAAAACCATGTGTTCCTTTGAAATTTTCTCCCTTATCATGCTTCATAAATATGATAAAACGATCGTTGCCCAATGGAAAAGGTGCATGCTGAACCAAGGTATACCTAACTGACGGATCCTTGACTTGAAACATGTCAGGACCCCGATTCCAAGCCGCATCGATCTAGCCGGTAACACCTCATATCACTTTGCGGCCTCACGCACGGTATCCCATGGGTGTCGCCTTACCATGGCCCGGGACCGTTTGCGCCTTTTGGCTCACGTATATGATAGTGTCGCTGGCCTCCATATGACAGAGAACCTGGGCCGACATGGCTAGTCGTGAACCCAAAGCGGCACAGACCTATGGAGACAGGCATACGTGAATCACATCGAACATGTCGGTCATCAACGAGTGATTCCGGGCTGTAGCACTAGGCTAACAGGACTCCGCGGATCCCGGGTTGTAGCAGGCTAGGCAGGACTCCGGAAATCACAGTGTGACATTTCCCCGAAGGGACAGACATAGGGACGAAGTGAAACACATGCCGGCCAGTCAAGTGTCCTGAACAGTAGTGCTGGGCTAGCAGGACTCCGGTGAACCGGGCTGTAGCGTACTACTATGGCTCAAGGAACACTAGACTACATTTCCCCATAAGAAAGGCTTCCAAGGATAAACAACTAGATTGTCGGATCCCACTGATACCAAGCATTTCAATCATACACACAATATGCCCGATATGAGTACATACAACATGGCATCACAACAAAACTCTACAACTCAAGTACTTTATTTAAAGGCTCCGGGGAGCCATAAATAACATGTTCATACAGATAGGGGTCACATGACCCGACACTCAAGTCATACAATCATACAAGCACATGCGGAAGCAACTAGTCTGAGTACAGACTCTAAAAAGAAGAAGGCCTCTCAAGCCTGTCTATCTACATAGGGCCCTCCATGGCCGGGATCACCACCTGGGTGGCTAGTCACTCGTCGACGTCAAGGTCTACATAAAACCCATCAGAGGGGGCAGTGTTGTTGTCTGAAAAAAATAAATAAGCAAACATGAGTACAAAGGTACTCAGCAAGTCTTACATCATAACCTACTATACATGCTCATTCTCAAGAAGGAGGTGGGGTTATGCAGCAAGCCAGCTTTGACTCTTGGCTAAGCTATCCTAAGGAACCTCTCTAGTAAAATAGTTTTCACACACGAGTCCACTACTCACGAACACAATACTCCACCGAGGATCCTCCCTCGTCATCCTGCGAGAGGGCCATCCTCGGTACTCACACTTATCTTGAGTCTTTTAGTAGTATCCATTAACTTGTCTATGAACTGTATAGGCAACCAAGTAGTCCTTTACTGCGGACGCGGCTATTCGAATAGTTTTATACCCTTCAGGGGTGTACTTCGTCATACACGCTTTCACCGCTTACCGCCGTCTACACGACATGTACTCGGCAACCTTCAAGCGGAAGCCCAGCAAGGGTGTCGGCCATGGCCTACGTAAACACCTAAGTCTCTAGTCCAGGTTTATCGCCTATCCAGGTTCCCGAGACACCAAACGAGTGACTCGGTACACCGTGCCATGGTGTATCTACCGCCACATAGCCCACCCCTAGGGTCAGCGCTACGCACGGCCGCCAACACATATCCTACAAACACCAGAAACTAATTGCAACTCCTGGATAGAGTACTAGGGTGGCTAAGAAGCTGAGAGGGTCAATTAAGGATCCCAATGCACGGTAGTAGCTTAATCTTAAATCACACATACAGATCTCAGTTCTTAGGGACGGCCTCAATGAAACAACCCACCATGTACTCCTACATGGCCTCTCATCGATACCTTTACCAAAACATGTTCAACACATCCCTCATATTACCAACATAAGCATTTCACTCTAGCCCATCACCCAGATGAACCAAACCTGACACAACTCTAAGCATAGCAGGCATAGCAATGTAGGAATCACAAAACATGGCTCAATCAACTCCTACACATGCTAGTGGGTTTCATCTAGTTACTGTGGCAATGACAGGTCATGCAGAGGATAAGGGTTCAACTACCGTAGCACACAGCAGTTTGAATCGCGTTGTCTTAATGCAGTAAATAAGAGCAGAGGCGAGAACATGGGTTTGTATTGGAATGATCAATGGTTGCTTGCCTGATGGAGTGGTAGTGGGATACTGCCCTTCCGTTGGATACTCGTGAATATCCTCGGAGGCAGAACCTACCACGAAGAGCACATCAGAACACAGTCAACACATGACGATATGCAACAATATGATGCATGCTATGACATGGCAATATGTTGGTGTCTTGGCCTAATGCAAGCTAGAATGGAAAGGGATGAGCTCATTTGAATCAAAGATTCAAATATTAGCTCATTAAATATGGCATGTATAGTGCATTTCCTTATTCTGCTTAAACAGCAAGGTAAACTTGTTTTGTCATGCATGAAACCATTACAGATGGATAGATTGAATTTTTCTGATAATTTTTCATATATAATTTATCTCATTTGGAGTTATGGTTGAATTTCTATGAATTTTTGAAGTTTGAACTATTTTCTGGAATTTCCTGAATAAGAATAAAACCAGAAAATCAATTACTGCGTCAGCAATGCGTCAGGGTGACGTCAGCAGGTCAAAGGCGCCAGCCCAGGTCAAACCTGACTGGTGAGGCCCTTCTGTCAGCCTCTTAGTGCACTAACTACGTTTAATTAGCCTAATTACTGGGCAGGGCCCACTAGTCAGTGACTGATTAAGTAAGATTTAATTAAAACTAATCCTAATTTAGTTAACAGACCGGCCCCACCAATCATAGACTCAGGGGAGGTCTACCTGGGCCCACCCAGGGGTCAAACTAGGTCAACTCGCCGGCGTTGAGCCACCGGCGAGGCCCGAGACGGCGGAGGGCTTCGGAAAACGCCCTCAGGCGACCAAAACGATGGCGGAGATGTGCTACGCGATACAGGGAGCAAGCCGCATCGTTTGGTGGTGGTAGCTGGGCTCGGGGTGGCCGGAAACGACGCCGGCGACGACCTTGGCGGTCACCGGAGTTCGGGCGTGGTCGAATCCGACGCTACGGGGCACGGCGAGGTGCGGGGAGTGGTGCGTTAGGTTCCTGGAACTACGCTAATCACGGTGGTGTGCCTGGCTTCAAGCCACGGTGGCCTTGGCCACGACGGCGACGAGGCACGGCGCCCGCGAGCTTCGGCCACGGTGGAAATCGGAGCTACAGGGCGCAAACGAGCAAGGGGAAGGTGGGGATCAAGAGAGAGGCTCACGAGGAGTGCTATGGTGGTCTCAGCGGGCTCGGGGATGGGCTGAGGAAGAAGTGAGGTCGCCGGCGATCTCGGATGCCTGAGGTTGAAGATGAGGGCAAAGGCGGTGTTGCAGGGCTTCCGGCGAAGCGTGGCTCGGTGGGGAGGACGAGGGAGCCGAGGCGAAGCTTATGGACTCGTCGGAGGGGCGAGGGGAAGTCTCTGGCGATGGCTACGGCGATCAGCCACGAGGGGCGCGCTCGGCCACCGCGGGAGAGGATAAGGGAGACGAGGGGGAGAGTGAGAGAGGACGGGAGAGGATCGAGGGGGTCTCGTGGTGTCTCTAGGTGCCTCCCAGCGTCGGCAGAAGCAGGAGATGGCCGGCGCGTGGCCGGCGCGCGGCGAGCACGCGCCCCTGCCTCCTGGCACGAGGTAGGGGGTGATTGGCGCTGGCCAGTCGGCTGGGCCGAGCCAGGTAAGGCCCAAGTGGCTTCCTTCCCCCTTTTTTTGATTTTTGTTTTCCTTTCAATTTTTCTGTAGCTTTAGGGCTTTATTTAAAATACCTAGGCACTTTCTAAAATCCTGAAAATAATTGTGGGCTCTATTGGGATTATTCCTAACAGCAAACAATTATTTCCAGAATTATTTGAGCACTTAAATTATTTAATAGCATTTAAATGCCCAAATTCAAATATTTATGATTTAAATCAGTGACCTTCTATTGACCTAGAAAAATGTGCACCTATTTTCCCAAAGGTTCTAACCCAAGGCAAAGAGGGTGAACATTTTAGAAGGGCATTTCAGGTTCATTGAAATTATTTTTAGTAAACCCTAGTTGATTTCGAGGGGGGTGCTGGGGGTTCTGCCTTCCCCATTTCAAGTTTCTGATGAAGTAAACATGATGCACATTCTAATGCATGGGCTAGCTAGGGTGTGACAAAACAGCCCTACCCCATGAAACCACGGCTGAGCAGATCGGACCAAAATACCTCTATTTTGCAGAAACTGAACAACTTCTTCCCCCACCGGGCCGAGTAGCCCCTCCGGCGCTGGCATTACCTCGGCAACCATGAAGTCTTCATGCCGACGGAGCGGACCTGCGGCAAGCGTGGAGAAGGTGCGTGGTAGCCGACGATCGCCACCATCGATGATGAGATGGCCATGGGGCACAAAGCGTTGTGGATAGAGCTCGTAGTTCGCCATGGAAGAGCCAGAAGCTTGTCGGGGGTTTTCTTTGGCTTGGGGAGAGGGAAGATGCAATGGGGGCGGCGGCGATGGGACTGGACAGTCTATCCCAATAACTCCAGCTCCGTTCCTATGAGAAGCAGCAGATTCCGATAAACTAGTTTTTTGTTGCACCGAAATTGGCCTCCAAACCAATCCATTGGAACGCGTGAAATCATTACAGTCACGGCTAGAGTGACCAGGACGAGAGCAAGCCGTACAGACTACTCGCATTCCACAAGTCATTGACAAGTGGCCCTTCTGAGAACAAATAGTGCAGGTAACCACACGGTCCACCATGTCATCGACCATAGCTTCAAACTGCCTCGCAGCCTCTTGAGATGTAGGGATATCTGGACAATGGCCCAGAGGAGTTGGAACCGGAGGCGTGGACGGCCCAGAGGCAGATGGGCTAAGCAGCAAAGGTGGGGTAGAGACCTGACGGGCCTCCAAAGCCACTGGGTCAGAAACCTGAAAATTGTTTTGAATGGGTGACAATCCCGCCTCTGCGAAACTTACGGGCGAAACCGGATCAATCACCGGTGAAGATGATTCCAGCCGGCTCAACCCCAGCAAAGGAGTGACTATACCAAAAACAATAGGTGGACGAGCCACCGTCCAAAACAAGTCCGCGGGTGGCGATTGATGTATGACTACACGTTCATGTGCAGGAAGATCATACCCTGCGTCTCTCATGGTGTCAATGCACTTTTGCGTAGCCGGATATCTATATCCCTTGGAAGCAGAGTATCACTCAAACGTGGCAAAAGAAAACTTTTTATGAGCAGATGCAACACTCTTAATAGCTGATCTAACTAGAGGCTTATTCATGGCCAAAAGACCTAAAGATGATCGATGCTTAGTAGGACTAACTAGAATCCATTCAGCATCACATTCCTTCCTCCAGATCCGGAGCTCTCTAATCCAATTAGGTCCCCCATTTCCCCACCAATGAAAATAGCACTTGAACAGATCACATGCATAGGAACGGAGATCCATAATAAGAAAACCAACTTGCTTGCAAGAGACTTGAAAGGAGTAAACCTTATCTTTGATGTGATCAACCTGAAGATCAATTGCCGAACCTCCAATTACTGCCTCCAAAACCGCGGCCACAGAATCCTCCGAGAGATGAAAGGCATGGCGGTTGAATGAAACCACTAAGATGAATGACCTCCTGTGCCCTGAAGGATGGACCGTGTGCCCAGTAGATCTGAAAACCTCATCTGCAAAAACCCTACCCTTGGAGAAGTCCAAGCCAAGGGTAGATCCACCAGAAGAACCCATTGGAGATGGGTATTTCCTTGATCCAGAGAGGACGCCGGAGCAGATGATCGGTGAGAATCCACAAATTAGTGGAGAAAGAGGGAGATCGCCGGAGAGGGTGGGAGTGCCGTGGTCGGGGGTGGGAGCGCCATCCTACCCTAGGCCCTTCTCTAGAGGGTAGTTGCCCAGTTTGCGTGGGTGGCGTATATCATGTTCACCGTCCACACTTGTGGGGGGGAACCCTTCTGTCCATTGTTGTTTGGCGGCCGGGGCTCCACGTCGTCGTTGCTATGTAGCTCCTTGTCTTCATTGTCGGCGCTTAACTTGCCTGCCTTCTTGAACACCAACAATCCCTGTTGGTGTGATTGGCCGGCTTTTCGGGGGTGCCATGTATTTGGCACAAGCGGTCGAGTATTTGGTCCAAGCTGGACGGGCCCCTAGGATTCCTTTTGAATGGCTTTTTCCGCTGACCGGTTTTAGAGCCTCTGAATCTGGCATTAACTGTCGTATTCTCAACATTGTCGCCGTTAATGCGGTGCTTCTACTTGTTGCGACACGACCTGTCACTAATGTCCCTGGTGTCCAAACTACCAGGGTTCTTGGTCATATATTGTTGCTACGAGCAAGCCAGCTGTCTTCTCCCGCGCAAAAGCGGATCATGAGTGTCATGAGTGCTGCCATAGATTTCGGCTTTTCCTGTCCAAGGTGCCAGTCCAGCCACTCGACACGGATATTGTGCTTGAAGGCTGCTAGGGCCTCAGCGTCCGGACAGTCGACTATTTGATTTTTCTTTGTTAGGAACCGTGTCCAGAATTGCCTGGCCGATTCCTCTGGCTGCTGAATTACGTGACTCAGGTCATCGGCCTCTGGGGTCGCACATAAGCGCCCTGGAAATTGTCGAGGAATGCAGCTTCCAGGTCCTCCCAACAACTGATTGATCCTGTTGGCAAGCTATTGAGCCAATGCCCAGCTGGTCCTTTAAGCTTGAGTGGGAGGTATTTGATGGCGTGAAAATCGTCGCCGTGGGCCATGTGGATATGAAGGAGATAATCCTCGATCCATACCGCAGGGTCTATTGTGCCATCATATGATTCGATGTTTACGGGTTTGAAACCCTCCGGGATTTGATGATCCATTATTTCGTTTGTAAAGCACAGTGGGTGTGCGGCACCTCTCTACTGGGTGATATCATGACGTAGCTCCAATGAGTTTTGTCTGCTTTGTTCGGCCCTGCCGAATTTGTGGCCGGCGTGACGGTTACCGTCTCTAGCAGTGGGGTGCCCACGCGATCCATAGATCGTTCGTGTTTGCCTTGCCTTGTCCTCCAACATGTCTTGTAAGTCCGGTGCATATTCCCGTGCCTTGGTACGGGGTGCGGCTTGAGTGGAGGGCCGGGAGGCCTCTCTGTCGCGGCCACGAGGTGGCCATTCGTCCGCATCAAGTGCTTCCTCCTCTAATTGCGGTAGCAACCTACGCTTTGGGTAACTCTTGGAGGGGCGTTCGAGTTTATGCTCTTCGGCCGCAAGGACTTTGGTCCATATGTCAACCAGCAAATCTTGATCATCTCGGAGCTATTGCTATTATTTCTTGAGGCTTATTGCCATTGCCATAAGCCTGCGTTGGAAACACTTTTGCTCAACAGGATCCTCTGGCACGATGAATTCGTCGTCGTCGAGGCTTGCCTCGTCTTCGGAGGGAGGCATATAATTATCGTCCTCGACCTCTCTATCTGTCGCTCTCTCATGAGGGCTGGTTTCTCGATCCTCCTATGCTAAACCTTGCTGGAGGGGGTTTTCTTCGGCACTCTCCAGAGTATTATTATCTCCCGTGCTGGAATCGCCATTTTTGTGTTGGCGGGACTTTGAGCGGCACCGCTGACACCGGCGCTTGGGCTGTTTCTTGGAGGGGTCATCCTCCGCTGTTCCATCGCCCTCTCCCTCTTTTCGGTTGTCCACAATGTATATGTCATATGACGAGGTGGCTTTCCAGGGCCTGGTAGGCGCTGGTTCTTCATCATCTCCTTCATCGTCGTCCATACCGTCGATGTCTTCAGAGTCGAAGTCGAGCATGTTGGTTAGGTCATCGACAGTGGCTACAAAGTGGGTGGTGGGTGGGTTTTGAATTTCTTCATCGTCCGTACCCCAACCTTGCTGACCGTAGTCCGGCCAGGGCTCTCCTGATAAAGAGAGAGACTTCAGTGACTTCAGGATATCATCGAAAGGCGAGTGCTGAAAGACGTCCGTGGCCTAAACTGCATAATCGGCACCCAATCGGATTCGATCGGCAGGGGCGCGGAGGGTTCGGAGTCCGGAGAAGAGTCCAGCTTCGTGGAGTCACAAGTTTCACAGAGTACGGGGCTGGTGTTCGGCTCAACCGTCTTTGGGATCACAGCCCCCAAGGTGGCGTCCAACCGCCCATCCTCGATCGGCGCGGCTGGCTCCGAACTAAGGGTCGGAGCCGATGTGGGTGCGGCCTCAAGGGCACTGTTCGGCGGCACAGCTAGATCATGCTCGTCGTGACAGTGCGGCGAGCTCGGCGGTGGTTCGAGTCCGTCGAAGATCAAGTCCCCGCGGATGTCAGGCGTGTAGTTTAAATTTCCGAATCTGACGTGACGGCCAGGGGCGTAGCTTTCAATCTGCTCTAGATGGCCAAGTGAATTGGCCCGCGGTGCGAAGCCACCAAAGACGAAGATCTGTCTTGGGAGGAAGGTCTCACCCTAGACTGCATCGCCATTGATGATCGTAGGAGCCATCGGGCTTGACAGCAATGGCACAGAGGAACTCTCAATGAAAGCACCAATGTCGGTGTCAAAACCGGCGGATCTCGGGTAGGTGGTCCCGAACCGTGCGTCTAGGCCAGATGGTAACAGGAGGCTAGGGACACGAAGTTTTACCCAGGTTCGGGCCCTCTTGATGGAGGTAAAACCCTACGTCCTGCTTGATTAATATTGATGATATGGGTAGTACAAGAGTAGATCTACCGCGAGATCAGAGAGGCTAAACTCTAGAAGCTAGCCTATGGTATGATTGTTGATGTGTATGTTGTCCTCCGGACTAAAACCCTCTGGTTTATATAGACACCGGATAGGGTTAGGGTTACATAGAGTCGGTTACAATGGTAGGAGATCTTCATATACGTATCGCCAAGCTTTCCTTCCATGCCAAGGAAAGTCCCTTCCGGACACGGGACGGAGTATTCAATCTTGCATCTTCATAGTCCAGGAGTCCGGTTGAAGGTATAGTTCGGCTATCTGAACACCCCCTAATCTAGGACTCCCTTAGGCATCGATCACAGAGGGCTTCGTCATCAACACCATATCCCCTCCGATGAAATGTGAGTAGTTCTCCTTAGAACTATGGGTCCATAGTTAGTAGCTAGATGGCTTATTCTCTCTTTTTGGATCTCAATACAATGTTCTCCCCCTCTCTTGTGGAGATCTATTCGATGTAATCTTCTTTTTGTGGTGTGTTTGTTGAGACCGGTGAATTGTGGGTTTATGATCAAGTCTATCTATGAATAATATTTGAATCTTCTCTGAATTCTTTTATGTATGATTGGTTATCTTTGCAAGGCTCTTCGAATTATTAGTTTAGTTTGGCCTACTAGATTGATCTTTCTTGCAATGGGAGAAGTGCTTAGATTTGGGTTCAATCTAGCGGTGTCCTTTCCCGGTGACAGTAAGGGCAGCAAGGCACATATTGTATTGTTGCCATCGAGGATAACACGATGGGGTTTTGTTCATATTGCATGAGTTTATCCCTCTACATCATGTCATCTTGCTTAAGGCGTTACTCTGTTTTTAACTTAATACTCTAGATGCATGCTAGATAGCGGTCAATGAGTGGAGTAATAGTAGTAGATGCAGGCAGGAGTCGGTCTACTTGTCTCGGACGTGATGACTATATACATGATCATACCTAGATATTCTCATAACTATGCTCAATTCTGTCAATTGCTCAACAGTAATTTGTTCACCCGCCGTAGAATACTTATGCTCTCGAGAGAAGCCACTAGTGAAACCTATGGCCCCCGGGTCTATCTTTATCATATCAATCTCCTACTACTCAGTTATTTACTTTGCCTTTATTTTACTTTGCATCTTTATCATAAAAATACCAAAAATATTATCTTATCATATCTATCAGATCTCACTCTCGTAAGTGGCCCTATAGGGATTGACAACCCCTATTTGCGTTGGTTGCGAGGATTTATTTGTTTTGTGTAGGTGTGAGGGACGCGTGCGTAGCCTCCAACTGGATTGATACCTTGGTTCTCAAAAACTGAGGGAAATACTTATGCTACTTTGCTGCATCATCCCTTCCTCTTCGGTGAAAACCAACGCAGTGCTAAAAGAGGTAGGATAGTGTCGGACGCCGGTTTTGTGAACGGGGCTCTGCGCACGAGCATACACGGGGATCGGGAAGCCCGGTGGAGCCCATTCATGCCAAGGTCGCGTCGCCATTGGACCCGCGGTGGCATCACAAGAGAAATCATGCCTCTTCTTCGGTGGGAGCAGCTCAGGTTCCACCTTAGGGATTTCTCCCTTCTCCATGGCAAAAAACCTTCTCTCTCTGGTGACATAGACGCTTTGGCAAGATGACAAAATGAAGAGGGAGAAGGAAGAGCAAGCAGCGAGAAGACAAAGACGAGCTTGGGGCTCTTCCCCTCTCCCATTTTATAGCCAGAGGGATGCCAACCGCCAGCCTCCCACGATTCTAGGTAATGATGTTTTTTTGCATTCAACAGGTAGTTGTCAAGTCGAGTAGTTGCCACAGCGGCATGGGGAAGTGGAGACGCCCATGTCCCATCAAGCGCCATGCATCAGTTTGGTCTGCAGGCGATTGGGGCCCACGGCACTTCGCCCTTGCCCTTTGGCTTCGCCTTGAAGCCAAGTCCGAGTGTGCCTTGGTCCTCGGGTCTACTGTTGGCGTTCTGGGAACCATGGTGCCGAGACTTTCCTGCCTGCATCCCATGGTGTGGCTCCATCAAAGGACTGGTATGACCCATCTTTAGCACCTTCAGGACAAGACCCTCGCGAAGGGCCAAGCCTCGCGAGGCGCACGACACTAGACCTCCGGAGGGAGTGGCCTCCCTAGGCCGGCTCCCGAGGAGCAGAGATTCCTATGCAGGTGCCCACCTCATGAGGTTGAGGTGATGCAAGCCATGACGACCAAGGCCAGGCGGGTGTCAGTGGGCATAGAGCAGCAGGTTTCCTCTTTGGTGTTAAGGAGGCAAGCACAAGCACGAGGTCCCGAGGAATCAGCCAAAGGTTTCCATTCCCGTGCAATAACACCAAGACCGCCAGGACAGCAGGACGGATGTCATCGCCGAGCCCACCACGAGATCATGACCAGAAGCTTTACAGGCGAAGACCACCATTCGTTAGGTTAGGATGTACTTCTTGTCCCCCTTCAAGGCCACTGTGGGATTCCTTCCCGCCTTCGTTTGGAGGAAGAGAACCAAGACCACTATAAATATAGCTTAGCCACTACCGTAGGAATGGATCCGAATCCTGAAAGAGATAGAGAGAGAGAGGAATACTTATCTCACACCCACACACAAACAGACCTCTTGAGGTTGTTCTTGCTCTGTACTAGTTCATCCTCAGCCCATCGCGAGGCTAATCCATCCCAAAGCAGGAGTAGGGCCTTACACGGCAAGGTGGTCCGAACCTTGGTAAACTGCTGTGTCTTTTTCCTTTCTTCTTCATCGAGCTAGGACATGGATGCGATGAACCGGTTGGCTAGAGAGGTTGAGTTCTTCGCACACGGCCAGAGTTCAAACCTTCTTTGGGTCTGCGGAGCCCTGAATCCAACGAAACCTACACTATACAAAAATAACGTCATAATTTCTACAACTTTTGGCAGCACGATAAATGTTGTATCACAACAAAATATATTCTAGCCATAGAACAAAAGGCCTGATGGCATAAAGTTTACAGTCCTTGTAGATAAAATAACCATCATATGTATAGAAGCACAGATCATTTGACCTGAGTGCTAATGTTTCAGGATGTAGAATCTGATGGAGCAGCATGATCTTCGCCTTTTTCCGCCATTGCTCTTGAACAACGAATCAATTGTCCGATAGTCTGGTTTCAAAACCATTCATATATTGACGACATTTGTCATCCACTATTCTTGTTTCCGAAATGACCTACATTAGGGATTGGACTTGTGTTTGGAGCACAGACATGTCACTCTGTCTAGCCGGAAGATTTTGTTCAGTACGTGATTTGGACGAGGTTACCCTGACAACCAACCTAGAATTACGCAGGATGGTGCTTTTTGCACTGCTAGTGGAGAGATACTGACGCACTGCAGCAAGAGGTGACATTGTGCATGTGGTAGCCTCGTCACCTTCAGGTGGTTTTGGCTATTCGATCATTTGTTCCATAGTTTGCTAAAAGTTTGAACTTGTAGACCAGTGTATGATGTCTGCTAGAACTACGTTCGTATTTCCTCAAAGAGGAAGGGATGATGCAGCACATCAATGGTAGGTATTTCCCTCCATGATGAGACCAAGGTTATAAAACCAGTAGGAGAACCACGTGAACAACACCTACACACAAATAATAAATACTCGCAACCCGACGTATTAAATGGGTTGTCAATCCCTTTCGGGTAATGGTGCCAGAAATTGGCAAACGGACATGAGAAAGTTGTAATAAATCGATAGATAGATCTCGCTGGCACGGGAGATAAAATAAATAAGAATAAGTTGCAGCAAGGTATTTTTGTATTTTTTGGTTTAATACATCTGAAAATAGTTCGCAAAGGAAAATATAATAAAGAAGAGACCCCGGGGCCGTAGGTTTCACTAGTGGCTTCTCTCTAGAAAAAATAGCAAACAGTGGGTAAACGAATTACCATTGGGAAATTGATAGAACTTCAAATAATCATGAGGATATCCAGGCAATGATCATTATATAGGCATCACGTCCAAGATTAGTAAACCGACACCTGCCTGCATCTACTACTATTACTCCACACATCGACCACTATCCAGCATGCGTCTAGTGTATTAAGTTCATGGAGAAACGGAGTAATGCAATAAGCACGATGACATGATGTAGACAAGATCTATTTATGTAGAAATAGATGCCATCTTGTTATCCTTAATAGCAACAATACATATGTGTCGGTTCCCCTTCTGTCACTGGGATCAAGCACCGTAAGATCGAACCCATCACAAAGCACCTCTTCCCATTGCAAGATAAATAGATCAAGTTGGCCAAACAAAACCCAAATATCGGAGAAGAAATACGAGGCTATAATCAATCATGCATATAAGAGATCAAAGAAGACTCCAATAACATTCATGGATAAAAAGATAGATCCGATCATAAACTCAATGTTCATCGGATCCCAACAAACACATCGCAAAAAGAATTACATCATATGGATCTCCAAGAGACCATTGTATTGAGAATCAAACGGGAGAGAGGAAGCCATCTAGCTACTAACTACAGACTCGTAGGACTACAAAGAACTACTCATGCATTATCGGAGAGGCACCAATGGGCATGACGAACCCCTCCGTGATGGTGTCTAGATTGGATCTGGAGGTTTCTGGAAATTGCGGCGTCTGGAATTGATTTTCGTCGACTCCCCTAGGGTTTCTGGAATATTGGGGTATTTATAGAGTTAAGAGACGGTTCGGGAGGCAACCAAGGTGGGCACAACCCACCAGGGCGCACCTGGGCCTCCAGGCGCGCCCTCGTGGGTTGTGCTCCCCACGGAGCACCCCCTAGGTGCTTCTCCGGCCCACTGGATGTCTTCTGGTCCAAAAAATCCACAAAAAGTTTCGCTGCATTTGGACTCCGTTTGACATTGATTTTCCGCGATGTAAAAAACATGCAGAAAACAACAACTGGCATTTGGCACTATGTCAATAGGTTAGTACCAAGAAATGATATAAAATGATTAGAAAACATCCAAGAATGATAATATAACATCATGGAACAATAAAAAATTATAGATACATTGGAGACGTATTAGTGTACCAGATAAGTTACTAATGAGACAAAAACAAACAAAGTAGGTTTCACGTTTATACATAACTTATTTTGGTGCACTACTGTAATACATTAGCATGTATTGTAGTGCCAACTACATAATAAAATAACTTTCGGAACATATGTCCATGTAGCATCCCTACTTTATTGTCTATTTACTCACATTCGTTGACATCTAAGGATAAAGAGACATGGTTTAAAGAAGGATGAACATAGTATGACATCATTCATATCATCGGCAAACAGATATCAAACAAACAGGCTATTGTACCATTGTGTGGGCACGTGAACATCACAACTAGATTACAGATCAAGACCAAAATTATATCTTCCTCTCTTTTAAGTCGTGTTAGCTAAAATGATACGTTAAGACAACTATGTATAAAAGTGAACAGAGTAACTGACATTGGGTGCAAACCAAGCAGTTAAATGAACACGTCGCAATAACAAGCAATTCAAAGGCAGGAGGAGTAAGGACTTACAACAACGGCTTGAACTGGTGTGCTCATGCCCTTCATCTTGCTGGTGTGGCAATCCTTGAAGATTTGCACTGCATTCGGTTCAGGTTCTTTTTGGTCCGCACGGGCTTTCCTCTGTATTCGGAACAAGTCAATATAGATACGATAATATGGCATAGAAAAAGGAAGGAACTAGTAGCTATTTACAAGAGCCTCGCAGTGTACAATATAGCTACGAGATCCTATTGTTTGTTGGAATTTCACTTTAGAACGGTTGGTCTTGTTCTTCAAATAGTTAGCCTAGAAAAAGATATACCCTACCTGCTCTTCAAGGATTGTCCACTGTTTAACAAGGGTTGTCCAGTCTTCATCTGTAATATACTCCACTAGAGATGTTTGGGTGATTTCATTGTTAGCCTTGCCTTCAAAGTGAGTTTTTCTAAGGTGATACCGATTCTATCGCAGAGCAAACTTGGAAACATGAGTGCATGCTTGTTTAGTTGCATCATCTTTCGTATCCAACTTGAACCTCATCTATTGAAAAAAAGAATGTGAGTCTTATTAGGAGGAAGCTAGAAAGTATGGGACAGAGCAAGGCAATATTACAAATTGCGATGAATAACATTACTTACAGATAAATGGTCTAGGAAGGTGATGTAGGGTAGAACCCTAGGGCCCGATGTTTCACGAAATGGAGGGGATCCCGCGAATAATAGGAAGAACACGAGGGGAAGCATGAGCGAAATCACGAGGAGAAATGATAGGAAACACTCAAATAGACAAGAGACGATCACACATGTGCTAGATCCTCGAAACACAAAGCGATACATGATCCACGATCAACAAAGGATGATACAAACGGTAACTAGTGCATATCTGCGAGGAGGTCTTGAGGGGTCACCCCATGAAGGGGTCTTGAATCCAAGGTGGATCTTCTCCATAGAGGTCACGGTCTCTCTGAATGGAGTAGATCCGTATGGATGAGCAAAGCTCTGTCTCAAATGAGCTAAACCTATGCTAACCCTAACTAGGAGGAGGGAGAAGTCTATTTATAGTCATAGTACAAGTTGGGGACGAAGTGAAGGGGTACATGGGTCGGTGACCCATTACACTACGCGCAAGGTTGGCCGGATGTCCGGGAGTCGGGCCAGATGTCCGGGGCTTTGCGACGGGCCGGATGTCCGGGCTAGCCTCGGTCGCTTCTAGATGCATTCGGTGATGCAGGGCCGGATTTCCGGGGACATGGGTTGGATGTCCGGGCTTGAGCCAGATGTCCGGGATTGGGCCGGATGTCCGGCCGCTGTAGTAGCTCGCTCTTCTTCCTTCTCCTTCCTTCACTTCAGCGCACACTTGGCCTTGGTCCTTGGGCTCTCCATGGTCTCCTTGGGTGTACCTGAGTATGCACAAGGTTCGCGCTTGAAGTAGCATGCATGTCATACATGCGGAAAGGGAAGATTCAGAAAGGAGTGAGTTCACCTTAGGTCCAATGGTGTATGCACCTGGGGCTTCATGAGTAGTTGTAGTGTACATGGGGATGATCATAGGATGCTCCGCATCATCTCCCCTTCCTTGGGAAAGATCCGACCTCGAATCATGATCCTCATCACCATGGAAACGGTTGTTGTGGACGAACTTGTAGTTGGACGGAGTTGAAGACATCGGGCAATCAAAGTACTCCAAGGTGCCGCCGGAGTAGTATACATGCAAAAAGAGCAAACACAAATGACACTCGGAAATATAATGGTTAGCGCACACAAAGTGTCCATCATGTAAAAATGAGTCTATGCAGAAAGATTGTTCGTGACAAAGCGCATGAAGCTTATCAAGATGATATAGAATGATATGCAACACGTTCATGGGAGCAAAAGCATTCATTTTGCACACAAATGTGTTGTGAATATGATCAATGCAACCACGGTGCAAAATGATGTCATAGTGAGACGGTTTATCAATAGCATGAATATGGAAATGGATGCTCAATATGAATAAGTTATCATGCAATTGATGGTAGGCAATATGATCATGATTTATGAATATGTCATCAAGAAAGATCACAAAAAATTTGCTAAGAAAGTGCACAAGCTCATATATCATGCATGACATGGAAATGCAAGATGCAACAAGGCAATCATAATGTGAGTCAATCCATGCATAAGATGCAAATTTGTTATGGGTGGTGTTATACCATAGCTCAATGTCATGGCACTCCTCAACTTGAAGGTCCATAGGGTCCATCTCCAATGTTGGTCCTCCATCCAATAGATGTAACATGCAGACAAGAAGGAGACAACAATGAAAGAATGACCCATCCAATATGCTTATTTGAAGATGGCTCAAAGGGAATGAGTTCACATTTACGAGTTTCTCGAGGATGTTGGAGTTGTACATCATGTATGTCTTCACATAACCATAATGTCTCGTGATCATACCGCCTTGTGAATCCTTCAAAACGAAAGAACATGACAAACACTCAGAAAAAATGAGGTTAGCAGAAATGCAAACCAAGCATTCATGTGGTGAGATACCCAACAAGTGTTTTCATCATTCTTATCATTAGAAAGTACAAGGTGTGGTATGGTCTGAAAGCATATGATGCAAATAAAACCAAAGACATTAGGCTCAAGTAAACAAGCAAGCTTCACAATTAATATGTCAAAGTCGTTCTAAAAAATGTCCAAGTCTCCAAGATCAATAAGCATAGCATGGTTGCACTCACTACAAGTGATGAGAGATGCAACTAATGGAGAGAAGATACAATGATCAAGAAAAATCAAGTGAGAGGTATGAACATATATGTCATCAACCAAAGAAATCGAGTAAGAATGGAACATGGGTGATGCGATAAAGCAAGAAATCATAGTGATCAAGTCAAGCAAGCTAGTAGTTCAAAGATGCAATGTACTAGAAGGAATCATGGCAAGTATGTCATGTGTGTAAATAGTGGTCATGAATAATGCACATGACATATCACAAGCATGAAAGCAAGATATGACAAAAATATCATCAATGTATTGGCCAGAGGCCATATGTAAATAGCAATGGGACATCATGACTCTGCCAACACAACAAGCATCGATAGCATGAGGTACAAGGAGAACATGGTAATAGGAACAATGATCTCCACCAAACATGCAAATACACATAGGAGTAGTATAATGGTGAATCACATGCAAGTGCAAGCAAGGGTCACAATTGTATGGCAAAGGCATAGAAGCAAGCATAATATGCAATCTGAACACGGTAAAATGAGCATAAGGTGATAAATGGTATATGGCCCATAGCCATGTGAGAGCCAAGTAAAAGAGATGTGTGTAGCCTGTGTGTGAAGAAAATGGTGGTAAGGACAATTCACAGAATCCAAAATCATCGTTGCTCTCAAGAGCTCGTTTCGTCAACTCTTGGGATTGAGAGGCTGACGAGTATATGTGAGTACTACACAAAACAAAGACAATGGGAAAATTGTGTGTTCCTGGTATATGTACACATCATCCATCATGATGCATACATGCATGTGTTGGTTAGCACAAAATATCCAATGCTCAAATAAATGAGATGCATGATATAGAAACATGTCATACATCATGAGAGGTTTGTTATTATGTATAGCATATTGGAGACTCAAATTTTGTAATGCATCATGAGAAATATGTAGAGCATCGTTATTCATGGAATGCATATGTTGCACGCAATTATGGGAATCATGCAAAGTATGGAATGCGTCAAAATCTCCTAATATGTATGAGGAAACTATGGGGGTCTCCTAACATGGAGAATATTTATAACATCCAAAACAATGCGGATTTGGAACAATGTGATCATGACATGGCATAATAGATGAATTACACAAATCATGTAATGGAAGCATGGCAATATCATCAGATGAACAACAAAAGCCAATGACCGTCATCTCGTCATCTATGCCATAAGTGCAAATGTGATTTATTTTAATGGGGCATGCATAGTTACTATGTTGAGATTGAAATGATGCAATATGGGAGATCTCACTCATAGCATATGACAAGTTCAATGGATTGTCGAACATGGAGTGACCAACAGAGTTTTCACATGATATCCTATGGAACATAGCATCACAACTACGCAAATCAACATGCTCATCATCATATTCATCATAAATGTGTGGCATATCTAAGCATGGAGAAGACATAGTATGTGGTGAATCCGTAAGGTGATCATCATCATGCAAGCAATCATTTGCAAGAGAGTACACTAGTGGGACAAGAGAAGTACTACCACCTATGTTACCTTTAGAGCATCGCTCATGTGTTGTAGGTGAGGTGTCATAGACCAAGTTGTGTTCATCTTCATCTTGATGGAACCATATGGGTGCTGCATAGTCTTCCACCATGGCCATCATCGTCTCCATTGTAGGTATGGACTCGTCGAGGATAAACATGTCATTATGTAGGAGACCTAGCACCAAAAGGGAAAACACACTCACAGTAGAGGGTAAGTCGTAATAAATCATAGTGGCCTTATATGTCGTGTCAACTATCTCACTCACTAGGTGTTGTGGCTCACTCACTCCCTCTTGGATGCTCACTCGTATGCTTGGTGGAGTCACTCAAATGGCCCTCAACCTCACATAGGATGTGTGGCATGCTCTCAAGTGTGGGGCTAGTGGTGATCACAATAATCCTCTCATAGGGAATGCACTCAATGTCACATATGGCAGAGTCATTCATGTCACTCATGTGGTGGTGGATCTCCTCATGTGGGAATTGGCGCATCTAGTCATATGTAGTTGTCAGAGAGATGTAGGTGCAAATTTCTCCTTGCTCAACTCCTATCGCCGCCTTGGTTGAAGGGATAGTCCCATGCTCAACCTCCTCATCCATAGTGCCTCCAAAAATGAATGTCATAGGATGTGGCAAAACATCAATCTCCTCTGAGACCAAAGAGAGGGTCTCATGTGCGGTGAGTCCAAAATGGGCGTCGTCTTCATGTTGTTGAAGAGGTTCACGCTTGTCACCGTGGTCGTAGGGGATGACCCTTGCTCGACCTTCTTGTTACTGTCTTGTTGTTGGAGGCCCATATGATGCGGCACCTCGTAGCTCATCTCCATGACCGAAGGGAAATTCCCGTGCTCGTCCATCTTCCTTGACGGGCTTCGGAAGATGGAAGTGTCGCCCTTGCTCGTTGGTGGTCGCCTTGTTGTTGAAGATGTCGATGTAGGCGAACTCGTGGGAAGTAGGCTAAGATGCCATACGTCCAAAGGCAAAGATGCCTTGATAGCACTTGGTAAAGATGCCGAAGTGGTGGTGGTAGCTGTAGCATCCTCTTGATGGTGCTTCTCTCGTGGTCCTCACTTGTGCTCATGAAGTTTGGCCATAGCTTGATGTAGAGCTTTTTTGGACTTGTATGTAGGCGCATCTTGAGCATATTCATTGTAACACCCCGGATGTAATTTACCTTATATGTATCCTAACTCTTGCCGTTTCCGGCACTAAGTTATTTTATTTCCTTGGGTTCGGGTTTTTGTCTCCGTGTGTTGTTTGCCGTTGTCATGCATCTCTTATCATGTCATCATGTGCATACATGTTCGTCTCATGCATCCGAGCATTTTCCCCATTGTCCGTTTTGCATTTCGGCGCTGCTATCTCCTCCGGTGGTCCTTTCTACCTCTTTTCGTGTGTGGGTGTTAAACATTTCCGGATTGGACCGAGACTTGCCAAGCGGCCTTGGTTTACTACCGGTAGACCGCCTGTCAAGTTTCGTACCATTTGGACTTCGTTTGATACTCCAACGATTAACCGAGGGACCAAGAAGGCCTCGTGTGTGTTGCAGCCCAACACACACCCAATTTGGCCCAAAACCCACCAAAACCCTCTCCATCATCTAGAGCGTTCAATCATGAACGCGTGGCCGAAAACCGCACCTCATTTGGACTCTCCTAGCTCCTCCTATGTATAAAAGGCACTCACCCCGAAAATCCCGGATCAAACCACCCTAACCCTAGCTCCCCTTCCTCTCTGCGCGCCGGACAACGTCCGGGCCGCGCCGGACAAAACCGCCGCCACCAACTAGCGGCCGCCACGTGGCGAGCCGCGCCCACATCGCCGCCTCAGCGCCGCCGGCCCGCCCGGGCCCAAGGCCGGCCCTCTCTGCCCTCGCGTCCGGGCCCCGCCTCCTCTTCCCGAGCGCCCCCCGCGCCCGAGAGGACCACGCCGGCTCCACCGTGCGCCATCACCGGAACTTCGCCGCCCCGTCGCCCCAGTTCGCCGGTCGCCGCCACCGCCCGTCTCCGGCCCTCCACGTCGCCCCGCGCCGCCCGAGGCCCTCCGCCGCCGCCCCGGCGAGCCCCCTCCTCCTCAGCGCGCCAAGTTCCACTCCGGCGGCTGCAGGACTCCGGCCGACGATCCTCGAACCGCGTGCGCGCCCAGATATGATCCGGTGCTACAGTGAAACCCTAGAGGGTTGACTTTTTCCCTCTCCCTAGTATTATTTTGCGTTTTTCATCATGCCATAACTCCGCATCCGTAGCTCCGTTTTGATCGTGTAGCATATCAAAATGTTCGTCTCAGAGAGTACATCATTTCGTCTCATTGCATCATTTTCATTTGAGCTCATCTTGATGCCCGAAATGCTGTTGGAAGAGGGCTATTTGAGATAATTGTCAGATCTGCTGCATCAAATAGCTATTTGTCATTTTTGCCCTGATTATTGTGTGCATGATATGCTGCTGAGTTCTACATGTGTTTTGTTATATGCCATGCCATCTTTACAGAGCTGCTTACCAAGTATTTTTGTAACATGTGTGGTGACTAGCACAAGCTTGCAAAGTAGTGCATTCGCTAATGCTGATTTCAGGGATTTAGAATTTCACTAAGTCCTTGATCTGTTTTTATCAATATGCCATATGTTCATTTTGTTTCCTAGTGATCCATGCCTGTTTTGAGGATGATTAGTGTCGTGGATTTGTCACGGCAGATGTCCTAGGTGTCAGGACTTACTCGCGAGGCCAACACATCTATGTGGTAGCTTGAGAGGGGTTGAGCGGGACGAGAGACGCGATGTTTTACCCAGGTTCGGCCCCTCACGGTGGAGGTAAAAGCCTACATCCTGCTTCATTGATATTGATGATGATGATCATGGTTACAAGAGTGCTCTATCTCGAGAGCTATTGTCTAAACCTAACTTGTACAACTTGTGGAACTTTTGAATCTTGTCCCCTTTTTGGGAGCCCTGCCCCTCCTTATATATCTTGAAGGGGCGGGTTACATGTGGAGTCCAACTCATACTTTAACTTAAACTATTTTGACTTCCCTTCCTAGGCTTCTTAATGTCTGTCGGTTTAACATTGGTCTGCCGGTTTAACATTGTCTATCGGTTTAACATTGTCTGTCGGTTTAACATTGTTTGCCGGTTTAACATTGGTCGGCCGGTTTAACATTGTTCTGCCGGTTTACCGTTTGTCTTAGCCATCTGTCTTGACTCTCTGTCTTAACTCTTCGCCGGTTTACCATCCGCCGGTTTACCAAGTCCCAGCCGGTTTAACATTCCAGCCGGGTCATACCGCGGGGTATATCCCCGACATTAGCCCCCAGTTTAATTTGGATTTATCCCTGTTAAACTGATCCTGAGCATCTTTAAATCCTTGTCATTTCCTTCTAGAAAATCTGAGTCAATAGACCAGCTTCATAATCAATTTGCTGACATTGGTTTGTCATGGATAAATATTGTGAAGAATAAATCCTTTGACTTCAGCTCCCAATGCTTAACAAAAATATTGGCCTTTGAGATACTCATTTGATCTGCAGCCGGTTTAAGAATGTAGAACTTGCCGGTTTGAGAATGTAAAACTGTGCCGGTTTAAGACTTGAGCTTGCCGGTTTGAGAATGTTAAACTGTGCCGGTTTAAGACTTGAACTTGCCGGTTTATGTTTACCGGTTTATAAATATTGATGGCACCAGGTCATAATTGTAGTTAACATCAAGCTTGAAAATATACCTCTTATATGCATATCACTTGTAGCCCCCAAGTCTTAAGAATGTAACATAGCAACAACTTAAGACTTGCTTCAATATGAATGTCACAAGCTTGAAGAAATCCAGGTTGTTCATCTCAATCACTAGTCAGAACTGAGTATTCCATATATGTAGCCCCCAAGTGCCGGATTGTCATGCTTGCAGCAACCTGGGACTTGTAATTTCCTTATGCTCATAAAAACTTCAACCATTGTAGCCCCCAAGGGCCGGGTCATTATGTAAATAATGAGCAAGGAGGAAGGGATGATGCAGCACATCAACGGTAGATATTTCCCTTAGTGATGAGACCAAGGTTATCGAGCTAGTAGGAGAACCACGCAACACTACGTGAACGACACCTGCATACAAATAAAAAATACTCGCAACCCGACGTATTAAAGGGGTTGTCAATCCCTTTCAGGTAACAGCGCCAGAAGTTGGCAAAAAGACGGGATAAAAATATAATAGATTGGATAAATAGATCTCACGGGAATGTAAGATAAAATAAATAAGAATAAATTGCAGCAAGGTATTTTTGTATTTTTGGTTTAATAGATCTGAAAATAAAAGCAAATAAAAATAGATTGCAAAGGCCGGTGGGCCGTAGATTTCACTTGTGGCTTCTCTCGATAAAAATAGCAAATGGTGGGTAAACGAATTACCGTTGGGAAATTGATAGAACTTCAAATAATCATGATGATATCCAGGCAATGATCATTATATAGGCATCACGTCCAAGATTTGTAGACCGAATCCTGCCTGCATCTATTACTATTACTTCACACATCGACCGCTATCCAGCATACATCTAGTGTATTAAGTTCATGGACAAACGGAGTAATGCAATACGAATGATGACATGATGTAGGCAAGTTCTATTTATGTAGAAATAGACCCTATCTTGTTATCCTTAATGTCAATGATATATACGTGTCAGTTCTCCTTTTGTCACTGAGATCAAGCACCGTAAGATCGAACCCATCACAAAGCACCTCTTCCCATTGCAAGATAAACAGATCAAGTTGGCCAAACAAAACTTAAATATCGGAGAAGAAATACAAGGCTATAAGCAATCATGCATATAAGAGATCAAAGAAGACTGAAATAACTTTCATGGATAAAAAGATAGATCTGATCATAAACTCAAAGTTCATCGGATCCCAACAAACACACCGCAAAAAGAGTTACATCATATGGATCTCCAAGAGACCATTTTATTGAGAATCAAATGAGAGAGAGAGGAATCCATCTAGCTACTAACTACGGACCCATAGGTCTACAAAGAACTACTCAAGCATCATCGAAGATGGAGAGGCACCAATGGACATGATTACCCCCTCCGTGATGGTGTCTAGATGGGATCTTGTTGTGGAATTGTCATGGAGATGTCCTAGAGGAAGGACTTAGTAGCAGAGCCATCACAGCTAGGTCATCTCAAAGGGGTTAAACGGGACAATGGACACATTTGGCCCGTTACGATGAAGGTAAAGGCCTACTCTAGTTTGGGATTGTATTGCTAGGGTTTCGATTACTAGGGAGCGAATACGCTTGACCTAGTTCTCGTTCTCTTGTTTCCTGTCTTAAGCCGCCGCTGGGTCGTCCCTTTATATACACAGGTTGACGCCCGGCGGTTCAGATAGTCCCGGTCGGCTCATACACAATGTGTCCGGCTCGGTGACTAACTACACATGCCTTACAACACAAGTCATACATACATGGCGGTTCATCCTCCCGGGCCTTAATTCTCTTATGGGCCTTGGACCGTCAATGGGCTCATGTGATCCATCATCTTCATTGGTAAACAACCAGTGGTATGCCCCGGCCCCTCCTGGAAGGTTCATAGCCAATAGTTATATCCCCAACATTAGGCCCCAGGATGATTTGAACTTGTTCACATCAATCATTGTTACCTCTTGAGCATGCGTTGGTTTTCCCTTGAAGAGGAAAGGGTGATGCAACAAAGCAGCGTAAGTATTTCCCTCAGTTTTTGAGAACCAAGGTATCAATCCAGTAGGAGACCACGCGCAAGTCACCTCGTACCCACACAAACAAATAAGAACCTCGCAACCAACGTGATAAAGGGGTTATCAATCCCTTCACGACCACTTTCAAGAGTGAGATCTGATAGAGATGATAATAATAAGATAAATATTTTTGGTATTTTTATGATATAAATTGAAAGTAAAGATTGCAAAATAAAGTAGATTGGAAACTTATATGATGGAGAATAGACCCGGGGGCCATAGATTTCACTAGTGGCTTCTCTCAAGTTAGCATAAGTATTACGGTGGGTGAACAAATTACTGTCGAGCAATTGATAGAATTGAGCATAGTTATGAGAATATCTAGGTATGATCATGTATATAGGCATCACATCCGTGACAAGTAGACCAACTCCGGCCTGCATCTACTACTATTACTCCACACATCGACCTCTATCCAGCATGCATCTAGAGTATTAAGTTCATAAGAACGGAGTAACGCTTTAAGAAAGATGACATGATGTAGAGGGATAAACTCATGCAATATGATATAAACCCCATCTTTTTATCCTCGATGGCAACAATACAATACATGTCATTTCCCCTACTATCACTAGGATCGAGCACCGCAAGATTGAACCCAAAGCTAAGCACTTCTCCCATTGCAAGAAAGATCAATCTAGTAGGCCAAACCAAACTGAAAATTTGAAGAGACTTGCAAATATAACCAATCATACATAAAAGAATTCAGAGAAGATTCAAAGATCATTCCTAGATAATCTTGATCATAAACCCACAATTACTCGGATCTCGACAAACACACTGCAAAAGAAGATTACATCAAATAGATCTCCAAGAGAATCGAGGAGAACTTTGTATTGAGATCCAAAGATAGAGAAGAAGCCATCTAGCTAATAACTATGGACCCGAAGGTCCGAGGTTAACTACTCACACATCATCGGAGGGGCTATGGAGTTGATGTAGAGGCCCTTCGTGATGAATGCCCCCTCCGGCGGAGCTCTAGAAAAGGCCCCAAGATGGGATCTCTTGGGTACAGAAGGTTGCGGCGGTGGAATTAGGTTTTCATGGTGCTCTTCGATGTTTTCACGGTACGTAGGTATATATAGGAGGAAGAAGTAGGTCGGTGGAGCCACGAGGGGCCCACGAGGGTGGAGGGCGCGCCCAGGGGGGTAGGCGCGCCCTCCTGCCTCGTGGCCTCCTCGTTGGTTGCTTGAAGTCCACCCCAAGTCGTCTGGATCACGTTTTTTTCCAAAAATCACGCTCCCAATGGTTTCATTCCGTTTGGACTCCGTTTGATATTCTTTTTCTGTGAAACACTAAAATAGGCAAAAAATAGCAATTTGGGTTGGGCCTCCGGTTAATAGGTTAGTCCCAAAAATAATATAAAAGTGTATAAATAAGCTCGTTAAACATCCAAAATAGAATATATAATAGCATGGAGCAATCAAAAATTATAGATATGTTGGAGACGTATCAAGCATCCCCAAGCATAATTCATGCTCGTCCTTGAGTAGGTAAATGATAAAAACAGATTTTTTTGATGTGGAATGCTTCCTAGCATATTTCTCAATGTAAATTTTCTTTATTGTGGCATGAATGTTCAGATCTGAAAGATTCAAGATAAAAGTTTAATATTGACATAAAAATAATCTATACCAACTATTAAAGGGAATAGGTATTCTTGGTTTGGTTTAGTCCTTTTCATTTGGTTTACACACGTTAAGCGATCTGGGGTAGGTACTTGTATGTTGATGGGCCTTTTATGGGCTTTCAGAGAGAGACCATGAAAAAATAATTGGGTCAAAATAAATCAAGATTGTGGGAATTAAACACAAGACCTCTTGTCTATCTCTTAGATGTAACAACCAAAGACTTATGCACATTTCATATTTACTAATCCAACCTCATTCTAAATATACGAGTGGCAGTCATCATGTTTAATTTTTTCCGAGAAAAGGAGTTGATATTAAAACGACCAAATTACAGAAAGGTCCACACAAAAAAGGAAATTACAACCAAGCCCCTCCGCAACCCGACTACGCCAGCACCGTGGACGAGCCGATGACGCGCCGTTTGCGACTACTCGCTAACGCCTTGGATCGAAGCAGCCCCCAGGCGAAACGGGAAGTCTTCGATCAACGGTCCCTGAGGACCTACACCCATGGCTGTCGTCGTCGTTGCACCGCTCAACATTGCCTTCCTTCTCCAGATCTTCAACCGTCGGAATTGCCATCCCTCGATCTCCAGCATGGGGGAACCGTGCACGGCCGCTTCACTGAGCAGCGAGCACAAAGAAAGGAGCTGGTTCATAGCAGAGCTCCACCGGAACTTCGCCGTCGAAGGGGAGACCAACACCCGCAAAAAGCCGATCTAGTCGTGCCGCCGCGTCCACGACGCCACCGGCTGGCTCCCTAGGCACGCCTACACTATGTACATGTTGCAAATCAGGCCTCCCCCGTACCACCGCCGCCGGAGCGGCTGGCGGAGGGCGAGGGAGCCGCCAATTCGGCAATGGCGAGGTGGAGAGCCCAGGGTTCGCACAAATCGGCCTTCGTTCCTGTAGATGGGGAAGGGTGAGGTCCAAGGCTCATGTTTAGGGAGAGGACTAAAGAGGATGAGGACTTCATGGTAATTAATGAAAGGGTTATGCTTAAATGCCATTAAAAATGATTGTACTTAAATGGAATTAGTGGGAGATTATGCCCCGCAAATAAAATATGAACACGACTAAATTGCAACGTATTTTTTTATATTCATTTTGTAGAAGGGCGATGTTGCGTTGCAACATGTTCTTCATAATGAATCCAATGTTGTGGGACATTATGCTTGTGCAAAACATCAATTTTCTCCGTTGCAACGCACGGCCATATGTGCTAGTAATACTTCAAGCATACTAACTAATCAATCATGTCTTCTCAAAATAACATGGCCAAAGAAACTTCATCCCTACAAAATCATATAGTTTGGTCATGCTCCATTTTTGTCACACAAGAATGCTCTCATCATGCACAACCCCGATGACAAGCCAAGCAATTGTTTCATACTTTAGTAATCTCAAACTTTTTCAACTTTCATGCAATACATGAGCGTGAGCCATGGATATAGCACTATGGGTGGAATAGAATATAATGAAGGGGGTTATGTGGAGAAGACAAAAAGGAGAAAGTCTCATGTTGACGCGGCTAATCAATGGGAGATGCCCATCAATTGATGTCAATGGAAGGAGTAGGGATTTTCATGCAACGGATGCACTAGAGCTATAAATGTATGAAAGCTCAACAAAAGAAACTAAGTGAGTGTGCATCCAACTTCCTTGCTCATGAAGACCTAGGGCACTTGAGGAGGCCCATTATTGGAATATTCAAGCCAAGTTATATAATAAAAAAATTCTCACTAGTATATGAAAATGACAAAACAAGAGACTCTCTATCATAAAGCTCATGGTGCTACTTTGAAGCACAAGTGTGGAAAAAAGGATAGTAGCATTGCCCCTTTTTATTTATATTTTTTGGGCCTTTTTTTATTTGGCCTTTCTCTTTTTTTTCTTGGGACAATGCTCTATTAATCATGATCATCACACTTCTATTTATTTACAACTCAATGATTACAACTTGATACTAGTACAAGATATGACTCTATATGAATACCTCCGGCGGTGTACCGAGATGTGCAATGACTCATGAGTGACATGTATGAAAGAATTATGAACGGTGGCCTTGCCACAAATATGATGTCAACTACATGATCATGGAAGGCAATATGACAATGATGGTGCATGTAATAATAAACGGAACGGTGGAAAGTTGCATGTCAATATATCTCGGAATGGCAATGGAAATGCCATAATAGGTAGGTATGGTGGATGTTTTGAGGAAGATATAAGGAGGTTTATGTGTGATAGAGCATATCATATCACGGGGTTTGGATGCACCGGCGAAGTTTGCACCAACTCTTAAGGTTAGAAAGGGCAAGGCACGGTACCGAAGAGGCTAGCAATGATGGACGGGTGAGAGTGTGTATAATCCATGGACTCAACATTAGTCATAAAGAACTCACATACTTATTCCAAAAATCTACAAGTCATCAAAAACCAAGTATTACGCGCATTCTCCTAGTGGGATATATTGGTAGGAACAGACAATCTGATGCGGAGCATCATACTGACATCACCATGTCAAGAGTCTGTTCGGCGAGTGACACATGCGACATCTACTTCACATACACAAAGGTGAATTATCTCCTTTACACGTGCTCACTTGACCCCTTCGAGGATGGTATGCTACTTGACACTCCACTCGTGTGCATGCATAGGTATTATTGGAACACTACGGACGAGGAGGAGGAGTGCAAGCGCCAAGGAACAACTACACCATCCACGGGGGAAGCCTGGAAACGAAGACCCAATAATAAGAGCTGTCGAAGAAGCTCCAGCCACTGGACGACCGGTCGGGTCCGGACGTCCGGCGCATGAAGATCCACCGGACGATCGGCCCTGACCGGATGGCCGGCGATCCCGCACCCGAGCCAAATGAGCGGACGTCCGATAACCGTATGACCGGCCACCTTCGGAAATCCGGCACTCCAGCGTCCGATCTAGATCGAGCGGATGTCCGACGTCTACCAGACGTCTGGCCTCCCGTGAGTTTCCGGACGTCCGACCCCTGGCTGTGTCCAGTTGCGGGCTGAGGCCCATGTACCCCCTTCACTTCACCCCCCATTTGCACTAAGACTATAAGTAGACCTCTCCCTCCTCCTTTCTAAGGTTAGCAAATGTGATAGCTCATTTAGCGATAGAGCTTTGCTCATCCATACGGATCTACTCCACGAGAGAGACTGCGGCCTCTACGGAGAAGATCCTCGTTGGATTCAAGACCCCCTCTTGGGTGGCCCCCTTCAAGACCTCCTCATGGAGATGAACCTTACCTTGTATCTTTCCCTTTGTTGCTCATGTACCTTGTGGATCTTGTGTGTTTGATTGTCTACTGGATGTGTGATTGGACTTGTCCATGAGTGTTTCCCTTAAGTTTCAAGTGGAATTTATTGAGTGTTTTCCTTCTGTCATCAAGTACATTAAGGGTAAGGAAAACATTGTGGCGGATGCCCTTTCCCGCATTTGCATGCTTGTTACTCAACTTGAATTGGATGTCATTGGTTTTGAGCATATGAAAGACTTGTATGAGCATGACTCTACTTTTCTACTCCTCATGCTAAGTGTTTGATGCACACCTCTTGGGGACGCTATTACATCAAAGATGGTTATCTTACGAGAGCTAACAAATATTGCATCCCCGAGTCTTCTCTTTGTTTGTTGTTTTTGCAGGAATCTCATGGAGGAGGCTTAATGGGACACTTTGGACGCGACAAGACGTTCGCTACGCTCTCAAAGAACTACTATTGGCCCAAGATGTTTTGTGACATCAACCGCTTCACCAACCGATTCTCTACATGTCGCAAAGCTAAGTCTAAAGCTCAACCCGATGGCCTTTATATGCCTCTACCAATTCCATATCAACCATGGGAAGACATTAGCATGCACTTTGTACTTGGTTTTCCTAGGACTAGAAATGGGAAGGATTCGGTATTTGTCGTTGTGGACCATTTCTCAAAAATGGCACATTTTATTCCTCGCAACAAGATAGACGATGCTTCACATGTTGCTACTCTCTTTTGTAGGGAAATATTGTGTCTACATGGAGTGCCAAAGACGATCGTCTTGGACCGCGACGTCAAGTTCCTTAGCTACTTTTGTAAGACCCTATGCGCCAAGCTCGGAATCAAGCTACTCTTCTCCACTGCTTACCATCCTCAAACTGACGACCAAACAGAAGTTACCAACCGCACGCTCTCCGCTCTACTTCGAGTACTCATCAAGAAGAACCTCAAGGAGTGGGAGGAGTGCCTACCTATCGCCGAGTTTACCTACAACCGAGCAAGACACTCAACAACCAGCAAGTCCCCTTCGAGGTCGTCTATGGATTCAACCCTTTGTCCCCATTAGACATCCTTCCTCTACCACTCCAAGAGCGCATCAATTTGGACGCAAGTGCACATGTGACTCATCTCAAGAAGGTACATGAAGATAGAAGACATACTATCAAGCGCCAAGTACAACAACTTGCGACCAAGCTCAACATCAACAAGCACCCCATGGTCTTCAACATTGCTGATCTCGTGTGGCTACACCTTCGCAAGGACCGCTTTCCACAAGAACGTAAGTCCAAGCTTCGACCACGAGTGGATGGACCCTTCAAGGTGCTTGCACGCTACAACGAAAACACCTACAAGATCGACATTCCTCGCGAAAAGTACTCCGTGAGCGACATCTTCAGCGTCAAAGATCTCTCTCCCTACCATGGTGTTGAAGAATTTGATCCGAGGACGGATCTTCCCCAAGGGAAGGGAGATTACGCGGAGCATCCCATGGTCATCTCTATGGACCTACCATCGTCTCACCAAGTGCCTAGCGGACACATGACACGAGCACATGCAAGAGCTCTTGAAACCGAGGTGACATCTATCCTCTCACATTTCCACTTTGATGCACATGAGACATGGCTACTACCTCATACAGACACATTGTGCATACTCAGGTATCATGGAGAAGCTAAGGAGCAAGGAGAAGAAGAGGAGGAAGATGGACGTGAAGATGGAGAAGAAGAAGAGCTGTGGAAGGAATCCTAGCCAGCAAACGACCGGCTGGGACGGGACGTTCGGAGCCTGAAGCAACAGCCGAGCCCCAACGAGCGGACGTTCGGTCCGGACCGGATGACCGGTGCCCCTGCACCCGAGCCAAACGAGTGGATGAACGGCGCCAACAGACGTCCTGCGACAGGACGAGCGGCAGCCACCGGAATTCCGCTACACCAGCATCCGAGCCAGAATGAGCGGATGACCGGCAGCCACCGGACGTACGGCCCCTGGCTGTGTCCAGTTGCGGGCTGAGGCCCATGTACCCCTTCACTTTGCCCCCCATTTGCACTAAGACTATAAATAGACCCCTCCCACCTCCAAGTTAGGGTTAGCAAAGGATTAGCTCATATTTCGTGTGAGAGCTTTGCTCATCCACTTGGTTACCTTCTCCTCGGAGATTCGAGCCTCCTACAGAGAAGATCCCCCAAGCGGATTCAAGACCCCCTATAGCAACGCATACCTACCAACGAAATAATATCATCTGGTGCATGGAAGCTTGCTATCCATGTGCCAGAGCCATGAGTTGGTTGCGAGATCTTATGGGTTTCACCTCTAGCCTACCCCAACTTGTTTGGTACTAAAGGCTTTGTTGTTGTTTATTGTTGTTGTTTTTGGGTCCACTTCCCACGTTCCACAAAGAGCTAACCTCCCCTACCCCTTCGCACCTCCACATTATCTGTGCCTCCTCCGTGCAAATAGCACGCAACAGATTTGTGTATGTAGAAAGAAAACATATCTTTCCTCCCACCACCTATCTCCGCTGATTCATCTCTCCCGTCGGCCTGGATCCCCTAACCTTTCTCCGCTGATCCCCCCTTGGAGATGCTCTCCATGCCTCTCCATGTGCCCCTGCATCCATGGGTCACCGTCGCCAGCGCGGCTCCGCTCCTCATCTGGTGTGATTGATCGGCGTCTCCGCACGCGCCGCAGCTGAATTGGACGCCGACGGTTCTGCTCCGCCTCGGCTAAATCTACTGACAACCATCACAATTAAGTAATTTAGTTTTTGGTGAAAAATGAAATGACTTGATTGTTATACAGTTAGAAGATTTCCCTTTTCTTTTTAGTGTGCATTATGAATTAAATTAAAATTATGCATTTAACTTTTAGCAGTGCATGTCCAAGTCAGTTGTGATGCAAATCACAAACTAAAAGACTTACATCTAGAGAAATGACATCGCCTAGTGCTCAGCATACTTAGTACTTCAATAGGAGCAGCATTATGTAATACATATCTGCTTGTGAGTTGTGAATTGCTCCCTCAGTCCCGTAATGTAAAACTTTTTTGATAATGTAAGATGTTTTTTGACACAAGTGTAGTAACAAAAAAGTCTTATATTATGGGACAGAGGGAGTAAATGACTAATAAACACTTTGTATTATGATATGCATAAAAAAGTGGTAGTAGTTTGCATGTGTTGTAGTTTGAGTGCGTTTATCTTGTTCTGTCATGAAAGTTAACAATGAGTTTATGTGATATTCAGGGGTGCTGTTCAAAGAAGTAGGTAGCTTGCATGAATTCTTCTTGCGGGAATTGTGCAGAATCCAGGACAATTTGATCTCCCCATAACCACTTTGGTGTCCTATTATGGAACAAGTTATACACCACTCTGGTACATCTAATGTTCACTTGTCTTTTATGCGTATTGATAGTGTTTGTATCAAATTCTCATGTAACTCCCAGCTGGGTTAGTAACTAGAAAACCCCGACAAGATCCTCTATATGATATCTCTAATTTGGATCCAAGCTCAAGAAGGAATATAGGTAGAGCTACTGTTGACGTCCTCTATATATATGTAATGCAGGAACGTTAGTACTTTTGATATTTGAATTTTGTTCCATTAAAAAAATAGTTCAAACTATGTGTATGGGATGTCCAACAGTGCAAACGATGTCTATGACCTATGTATATCTCTAGATATCTCTTTGAGTTTGATTGCAAAATATGCTGATATAGTCAAGTGATATGGGTGTATCTTGAATGTGGTTTATGGAAGAAAATAATTTCTATGGAAGCATTCTATATTTTTTATACAGGTATTATGCAAGACAACCTTTCCCAGTATATTTTTACAGATAATTCCATTTAGCATGGATGAACATCAATTTGACAATGGCGCGAAAACTATTGTATATTCTTATTAGTGGGATATCTCTTAGTCTTCATTCTTGTAATAGGCCTACTCAAGACTTCCTGTACATCAAGTTGCATGTCTAAAATAGCCAAAGGTCATCACCTCTTCATAGACCATGTTTTCATTGTATTCTCACTGCATTGTTGATTTTGAGAGATGTAGAAATGGCGATCGTTTATTACATCTTCAAATTCTGGAAAATATATAAGCACAATCCAAATCCCCGTTGGCTGAGAGAAAATCTGTTTGTTACACTGGTAAGTACTGACCTAGATTTAAAACTGAGGTTGTTAACTTTTGAAATGAATTGTGAGCAATTTGTGTTATGCTACAATAGAAAAATATGATCAGTTGATATGACCACTCAAAAATGCACAAGTATTGATCATATAGCTAGATTATTTATCGTATGGCCTTCAACCTTGCATATGTTGCTTCTCTTCTAAATTTTATTGCTCTATTAACCTATTTTTTCTTCTTTCTCTAATGATACATCACTCATGTCAGCTTTTTTTATTGTTGTAGATCACCTAGATAATTGAATGGTGCATGGCTAAGTTGTTGTGGAGAATGGGGACTAATTTGTTGATTGCAAGGTGGCGAATGGGGGCCAAGTTGTTGATTGCAAGGTGGATAATGGGGCTACTACCAAATAGTTTTACATTCAGATTGTAGAACATGACTTTCATGCTCAATGTATAGGAATCATTGGATTGTGTTCCATGTAATGCAACCTACATGATTTAATAAAGAGATCTTTCTGTTTAGTGGATTTGTTACTCATATGCAGTATCAATGTTGATTTAGTCATTATTGTTGGTAATGTATAAAATACTAACATATAAGGGTCACACTAATCTGTTATGTTCATTTCAAAATGAGTTTATGTATCACCAACACATACGAAGCGTTGTTAGGCTGCAACGCTTCTTCCCGTCGATTACCAACGTAATTATTTATGTTGTTGTAGACCCTTCCAATGCCACCAATGGCAACGCATAATAATCCGTTGGTGTAGACCTTAGCAACGGAAATACGGACATACAACAACACATCAATGCGTTGCTGCAGTGGGTTCTTGTTGTAGTCGAAGAACTTAAGACCTCCTCACGAAGAAGACCGGTTACCGTGTATCGTCCGTTGTTGACTTTGGATCTTGTATCTCCTATTGTGTTTCGAGGATCTAGCACCCGTGTAATCATTCTTGTTGGTTTAGTGTTTCCCTTGTGTTTACACGTGCTTTCCCTCGTTTCCCTCCTCGTGTTCTTCTTATTCATCGCGGGATCCGCTCCTTTCGTGAAAGATCGGGCCACTAGGGTTTCTACCCTACATCATCTTGGTATCATGAGCCATGTTGATCACGATTTTGGAGCCTCCCCTCTTCGTTTTCTAGTCTAATTTTGTTGTGTTCTTCCCCATTTTCGAAAATCCCCACCAAAAAATAGTACCAATTTTTTTTTGATTTGTTGGTTTGATGAAGTTTTGTTGGATTTGATCGATAGATTTGCTTGGTTTCAAGTGGATTTACCATCTCCCCAAGTTTCCCCATCTTTCACCCACAAAATCTCATCAATTTTGACCCAAAAATCCTCAAATTCTGCCCAAAAGCGCGCCCCGGATCTCAAATCCCGCGTTGACCGAGACCCACCGGGACCGTCATTTTATCGGACGTCCGGAGCCGCATGAACCACCGGACGTCCGACCTTACCGGACGATCGGAACCCCCTAACCCGAGCAGAATTAGCGGATTTCCGACCCGACCGGATGTCCGGCGATCGGACAAGATGAGAGGATACTTGATGAAATCAACAACACATTACCTCCGGAATTATTGAAAGAATGGCACAAAGGGCAAGAACGATTTCAGACGGCACTCCGGTTGAGAAGGGAGCCAAAACTTGACAGAATGGGAAGAACTTGAAAAGAGGGCATGTCACTCCGGTTAAAAGGATATGCACGAAAAGAACATGATCTTTGACAAAACGAGACGATGGGTGAAAAGAACAACATCACAATACCTCCGGAACAAAAGAATAGAAGATAGATAATTGAAATGGAGAATGGAGAAGAAAATGCCAACTTCTGCCACAAAAGAGCTTGAAAAGGCATCCTTAGTAGAAGGGTCGAACGTAGTTGTTGGGAAAAACCAACAACGAAAAGAGTAAGCTTGTTTTGGGCTTATGAAGAACATCTCAAAACTACGAGGTGAAAATCTGCCACTAACGGAAACGACAAATTGGATTGATATGAACAGGGAGACGAGAATATTATTTCACCGGGAGGATAAATGAAGAACTTGGGTCATTTATAAGCACCATAAATAGCAACAATCCTTAAGGAAGGCTTTAGCTGAAATATAACCCAAGATAACTCAAATGAAGAGGTTGATGGATTTAAAATACCTCATTCTTAACAACATGGGAATCATGAAACATGAACTCAAATTATCAAGAATGACATAGTATCACCTCAAATGATACTGTAGACAGAATTGCACTTCGGAATGCAAGAAGAGGAATACTTGAAGGTCCTCCGAAAAGAATCTCAATGAACACTTCGAGAAGGTATTAAATCCTTGATGAACCACCATGTAAAGCCTTCATGAAGAACTCCGGTAACAAAAGGATGATCAAACGGAAGGAAAGAGAGGTTGAAAACGCAAGGTGAAGGATTGCGATGATATATATGGATCTTCGTGATGATGAGAGCTTGGAACTCAGGAGAAGAAAGATGAAAAATTGAAACGAGAATTTGATTAGCCTCCGGAATAAGGAATTGAATTTACTCGATGAAACAAGAATAAGAACTACATTATGCGTATCCTTCACCAATTTAGATTAATGAGAACCAACGGATTTGGCATACTACTTATTCTCGTTGAAAAGAATTTAGAGAGATATGGCATAAACTTGAGAAGGTCTTCAACGAAGGAAGAAAAAAAATCTTGGAAGAACCACCGTAAGAATTAAAAATGATCAAGGAAAAGATAAATAAACACCGGGAAGAATTTGAAAACGAACGAAGATACTTGAGAGAATTTAGATACAAGTGAATGAATGGATCATGAGATGATTAAAGAATACTTGAATGATGCACCGGTAAGATTTGGAGAACAATAGTTGAAAGCTGAGAATGAATAAACCCGAAAAGATGACCTCCGGAGAAACAAGCTGAAAAGACTCCTGAAATTTACTCCTGATGGGTGAAAAGAATTCTCACAATCGAAAAAAAACAATTATGAGAGGATGGCAGCAAGCTAGAACCACGAATCTCTGAGAGAGCGGATAAGATATGGAGGAAAAACTCTTCTTCGGTTTTCAAAATCCGAGAATGACAACAGGAAAACACCACCAATAATTGTTTAGACACTCCGGAATGAAGAATGGAAAGGTTGAAGCAATGATGAATAGAATTTGACCGATCATGGAGAAGGCATTTGACTGATGATAATTCATTCTTACGTCAAACTTGGAAAAGAATTTGAGAATAGTTCCGGGAAAAATTTAGAAGAGTCAGGTAAGTTCCTGGGATAAGACATGTGGGTTAGGGACCACTCAAAACAAACACCGTTCAACGATTGCTTGAAAAGAGAGATTCCACCGGTTGAATTTAAATGGCTTGAAGGAGATAACATCCTCGTAAGAGCTTGAACGAAAGTAGAGTGTAAGCACGAATCTTCGGGATATGTTAAGCACTCCGGAACAATTGAATAGCGAGAAGTGGAATGATAATAAGGTGCACCGGCATGAGAAGATATTTGAAACTAGGAAAAGATATGATCAACAAAGCTTGAATTGGTTCTACCGGAGAAGAAAAAGAATGGGGAATCACAAACTAGAAACTCCGTTAGAATCTTCATGAGCATCACCCGGTAAGAATATTGACGGAAAAGAATGGAGAGACTTCATGTTCAAAAGATAGATACTTGATAAAGAAATTCGAGTCCTTGAAGAAACAAGGGTGGGAGGGCGGGAAAAACAAAGGTAGCTTGGGACGGATGAGATGAGCACCGATGAGAAGAATTGAGAATTGATCTTACGAATGTAGGAATGATCGGATCCACTTGAAGAGAGACACACTAGTTGAAAAGAATTGACAAGGCAATCTCGATTGTCATGAAGGAGTATGAGAACACCATTAGGGAAGGTATGGAATCAACACTTGACATTGAAGCAACTCGAATACCACAACTCAAAACAAAACAAAGGATTGGCTTGCGAAATAAGCCGGAACAAACATATGATAGAGATTTCATCCGAAGTTTTCGTGGTGGGGCCCACACCGGCTCGATCGTACAGCACCATCATGTACAAGCCAGTCCACATGACATACGAAGCGTCCCCGAGTCGGCATAGCCAAGGACTCTTTAAGACACAACGAGACCACTGTAAAACCAACCGTGGATAGTCGGACCACTAGACGACGAACCCCAATTTCATATCATACATCTGTCGGAAAGATATCCTAAGAGCTACTTGAATTCCCACTTATAAACTCCCGAAACTTTCCGGTTATGCAATCAGGTGTAGGGGATACAGGGGAAGCATAATATCTCACCCAAAACTAGCAAACCCTACATCCAGCTGTATCCATCGTTCAACACATAACCAAGAAACCTTCGGAAATCATTTACCTCAACCTTCGAAAAGCATCCGTTATATGAGTTATGGCAATACTCCCGAACTCCCGCCCCAGTACTGGGTGGCGACGAGGTTATCTCACCAACAGCTGCATAAAAGAGATTTTCGATGTCGGCGAAACTCAAGTATTCCAGAATTGCAATGATAAAATTGTGACGAAAACACTTCGGATCTCAACTCCCCGGGACACTGCCACAACCCCTAAATGTCAGGAGGCACCAAGAACAATGTTCTCGTCACAAAACCATCGGAACGATTCCAAGATACCCGTGTGATCCTATTTTTTTTAGTGAAATATGAGATGAGAAGAGTCAAAACTCTACGCTAGGATGCCTCACCAGAGTGACGAAGGGACTGAGGAGTAAAAAGAATTCCTAACTCTCTGATATATATAATCCTAAATGACTCAAAACATTTTTCTAGACTCAACAACACCAGCGATTCGATCAAGCAGGGGGCTCCTATGGTTAGGGAATGCTCTGATTACCAACTTGTAATGCCCTCGATGTGGCTATATCTCCCACGTGTCGAAGCACGACTTAGAGGCATAACCGCATTGAAAGCAATGTCGCAAGTGAGGTAATCTTCACACAACCCATGTAATACATAAGGGAAAGAGATACATAGTTGGCTTACAATCATCACTTCACACAGTACATGGATAAAGCATTACAATGTCCAGATACAAACAAGGTCCGACTAGGGAACCAAAATAAAAGAAGACTACCCCAAACGCTACACAGATCCCCGATCGTCCCAACTGGGCTCCACTACTGATCAACTGGAAATGGAACAACATAACGAGATCTTCATCGAGCTCCTACTTGAGCTCGGTTGCGTCACCTGCACGGTATCATCGGCACCTGCAAACTGGTTTTGGAAGTATCTGTGAGTCACAGGGACTCAGCAATCTCACACCCTCGCGATCAACACTATTTATGCTTATGGGTAAGGTAAAGGTATGAGGTGGAGCTGCAGCAAGCGACTAGCATATTTGGTGGCTAACATATACGCAAAAGAGAGTGAGAAGAGAAGGCAAAGGCACGGTCGAACAACTATGATCAAGAAGTGATCCTAGAACAACCTACGTCAAGCATAACTCCAACACCGTGTTCAATTTCGGGACTCCGCCGAGAAGAGACCATCACGCCTACACACACGGTTGATGCATTTTAATTAAGGTTAATTTTCAGGTTTTCTACAACCGGACATTAACAAATTCCCATCTGCCCATAACCGCGGGCACGACTTTCGAAAGTTCAAATCCCTGCAGGGGTGTCCCAACTTAGCCCATCACAAGCCCTCATGGTCAACGAAGGATATTCCTTCTCCCAAGACAATCTGATCAGACTCGGCATCCCGGTTACAAGACATCCTCGACAATGGTAAAACAAGTCCAGCAAGACGACCCGCTATGTTGATAAATCCCGATAGGAGCTGCACATATCTCGTTCTAAGGGCACACCGGATAAGCTAAGCGTACGGGAGCCAACGTAACCCAAGTTGGCAAGGAATGGCCCCGCATGGTGCTCTGGGTTGGACCAACACTTAGACAAGCACTGGCCCGAGGGTTTAAAATAAAGATGACCCTCGGGATGCGCGACTCCCAAGGGAAAAAGGCTAGGTGGCAAATGGTAAAACCAAGGTTGGGACTTGCTGGAGGAGTTTTATTCAAAGCGAACTATCAAGGGGTTCCCATTATAACCCAACCGTGTAAGGAACGCAAAATCCGAGAACATAACACCGATATGACGAAAACTAGGGCGGTAAGAGTGGAACAAAACACCAGGCATAAGGCCGAGCCTTCCACCCTTTACCAAGTATATAGATGCATTAATTAAATAAGAGATATTATGATATCCTAACGAATATCCATGTTCCAAACATGGAACGAGCTCCAATCTTCACCTGCAACTAACAACGCTATAAGAGGGGCTGAGCAAAGCGGTAACATAGCCAAACAACGGTTTGCTAGGACAAGGTGGGTTAGAGGCTTGGCTTAACAATATGGGAGGCATGATATGCAAGTGGTAGGTATCGCAGCATAGGCATAGCAAAAGAGCGAGCAACTAGCAAGCAAAGATAGAAGTGATTTAGAGGGTATGGTCATCTTGCCTGAGATCCCACAAGGAAGAAGAACGAGTCCATGAAGAAGGAAAATGGACGTAGTCGAACGAATCCTCACAAACGCGACGTTAACGATACTAACCCGAAGAAGCATCACCAGAAAGAAGCAAACAACACAGTAAACAACCACGACATAAGCATGGCATGATGCACAACCAAGTATGATGCATGTCCGGTTTAATTATGCATGGCATCGCAAAGTGCACAAGCAAAACTACAAATTAAATGGAGCTAAATATGCAACGAGTTGCATATTGACGAAACACCACAACAATTATTTAGTTCTCTCCCATTTGTGTACCCAACAATATTAAATGTTGATTAACATGGCAAGGGGGTGAAGCATAACAAAACTACCTAACTAGGCAAGTTTAAATGAGGCCGGAAGCAATGAGCAACAATTCCGGTAAATCCCCATATGCATAAATTAGGTTTGGTACTATTCTTCCCTAAACATAATTTTAGAGTTATTAAACATACAAAGTAAGGTCACCATGTTAAACTAGGCATATTTCCACCCCATTTACCTATAAAGTTTATTAAATTCGGAGTTACGGTTATTTAGTTATGAATTAAAGGATTTTAACATGGCATTTGAACAAATTTAAACAAACAACATATTAAACATATTTAACATGCATAAAATTGGCATAAAGGAGGGCCGTGGGCTGACGAGAGAGGTTAGGTTGGGCCTGGCGGTAGGTAGTGGACTGTGCGGAAGGCCTCAGGCTGAGAAAAGATAAGAGAGAAGAGAGAGGCCCGGCGACTATTTCCGGAGACTGAAAACGTCCGACGATAGACCGACTATAATGTCGCTATAGTTATCCGTTGGGGCGTCAAACAAACTCTGAATGCGATGAAACTTGGCAGACGGCCTACCTACACTATAATAAGACTGCATGCCAACTTTCAACCCAATCCGAGAACATTTTCTGGCCACTTATAAAATAGTATTCGAACGTGCCGCGGGCGCATGCAAGTGTGTCTGGTCTCAGAACGGACAACGGACGGAATTGGGGGAACCGGGACGGATGCAAGTTTTGAAAACATGATGATGCAATGCACATGATGACATGGTAAGATGCAACACGAAAGCAAATGACATGGCAACGACAATGAAAAACTGGAGGACACCTGGCGCAATGGTCTCGGGGCGTCACAGACGAGTACTTCAACGAGATGAAGATTGCCTTGCGACGAGCCGCCGTGGACGACCCCATTTTGATGAAGTTCCACTTCATGATGGGATTGCACAACAACATCTCCAAGACTCTCTTCCTCGAGAACTACAAGTCCCTCGACGACTACTACATTGGTGCTCTCAAGGCGGAACAAGAACTCATGAAGGCCAAGGCTTCTCCACCCCAAGCACACTTATCGAAGTCCAAGCTCCAAGACGATGAGCCAGAGGCTAGTATCACCACGATGTCCAAGCCCGACGAGGTCTAAGGCGATGCTCCCAAGTTCGACTTCACCGCCATACCTCTTTGTGGCATTGATGATGCCGAGTCTACTTCGACTCTTTTTCAAGATGGTGCGATGACGAGTACGACTATGGAGACCCTCAAGGACCGTGCTTTGGAGGCGAGCGACAAGGTGGCGACCAAGGATGATGCTTCCATCTTAGGAGGCGAGTGATGATGTGCCATCTCCGGCCTTCATCCACGTCGACGGCGATGAGATGGTTGAGCATGGGATTTTCCCTTCGACCACGGTGACGTATGATGACATGAGTGACTTTTGCCTCCATATTGAGAGTCAGAGTGACTTCACCACTAGCCCCATATATGATGTGTTACCACAATTCCCATGTGAGGAGAGCCACAACCCCCACCACTTGAGTGAGATGAGTGACTATACCATACGTGACATTGAGTACACCTACCTTGAGGGAGTGAGTGAACCACCACAAAGAGAGAGTGAGATAGTCGATAGGTCATGTGAGGCCACTTTCAACACTAACGACTTGACCTCTACCTCTATAGTGTCTTCTCATTTGGTGCTAGGTCCCATATATGATGACGTGACGATTTGCGACGACTACGTCCTCCCTTTGGACAAGATGATGGACATGGTGGAATATGATGCACCCCCACATGGTTCCATCAAGATGAAGATGACCAACATTTGGTCTTTCCCACTTGAGTGGAATGAACAAGGTAACATAGGTGAAGGTGATGCTCTAGTCCCACTAGTGGACATTCTTGACATTGATTGCTTGCATGATGTTGATAAACCTATTTCCATGCTTCATGCTAGTGTGACTTCCCCATGCAATGATTTACCCATTTATGATGAGTATGATGATTGCCATGTGGAGTATATTAGTTGTGATGCCATGTTCCATAGGATTTCTTGTGATAATTCTCTCGGTCACATCATGTTTGCCAATCCACTCGACTTGTCATATCCTATGCATGAGATCAATCATATGTCATATTTGCAATCTCTTCATAGTGACTATGCATATGCTATTAAAACAAACCCAATTTGCACATATGGCATAGATGACAAGCCTATGGCTATTGGCATTTGTTTCTCTTGTGATGATATTGACATGCTACCTTTGCATCATTTATCTCATATGCCATGCCATAACCACCTAGCTTCGGATATGCATTGTTTTGGATGTTGTCCATTTTCTCTGTATGATGTTTCAAATATTGCACATGAGGAGACCCCCATAGTTTCCTCATACATTTTAGGAGATTGTGATCACTCCCATCCATTGCATGATCATTATACTTGTATGCTCAATTTGCATCCCCATCGTGTTATACATAATAACTATTCTTTCATGGTGGATGACATGTTCTTGTACCATGCATCAAATTTCTTTGATCGGTGCTTATCTTGTGCTAACTCTCACATGCAAAGACACATCATGATGGATTATGTGTACATTTACCACACACACAATTTCTTTCGCTTGTGTATTTGTTGTGTAGGTACCCATGAATACTTGTCAACCTCGCAATCCCACGAGTTGACAAAACGAGCTCTAGAGAGCAATGATGCCATGGGATCCCATGGATTGTCTTCCCTGCCGCTCTCTTCGCGTAAAGACTTCGTGCATTTCTTCTACATCACACTCACTTTGCTATGGGTTATTGTCCATTACATATTATATGCCCATCTTGCCATGTTCACTTTGCATGATATGCTCATTACTACGCCTTTGCCATGCATTCGTGACCCATGCTTTGCATTACACATGATGATTGATTCTCATACTTGTATGTGTATTTGCAAGCTTGGTGGAGATATTGCATGTTATTGCCATGTTTGCTTTGTGCCCCCTGCCTATGATGATACTATGATCTTGCTTTTTGTTCGTGCTTGTGATATGTCATGTGCATTGCGTATGACTATTATTTGCTCACATGACATGATTGCCATACTTTCCCATAGTATGTTGCATCTTCGCACTACTAGCTTGCACGACTTGATTCCTATGTTTGCTTGCCTTTGTTGCATCACCGATGATTCATACTTGCTCATTTCATGCGGTTGATAACAACCATCTACATGTTTTTCACATGATTCTTATTGCTTGCCATCATATATCTCCATATGTTGCCTCTCTCATGCTACATGATTTTCCCTGTATTGAGTGCAATTATGCCTTTAGTCTTGATAATGAGTTTACCCCCATAGTATTCTTGCATATATTTCGAGATTTTGACATTTTTCTTGTGAAGCATGCTTGTCTTGCCTCTTTGCACCATATACCTAGTGCCATGGATATAGCCGTTGTTGCATCATATTATTCATGCACTTGTGCTTCTAACGGTTATGTGCAAAAGAAGAGAACCATCATGATGGATGATGTGTTTATCTACCATGCACATACATTCGTTATTTTGTTTTGTGCATGTGTAGGATACTTGGACTTTGTCTCAACTTCCACGTCACGTGAGTTGACAATCCGTGCTCTTGAGAGCGAACCACCTTCTACCACGACGATTCTACATCGCACTTGCTTGTACTTCGGCATTGCGAAGGATGCACAAGGACATCCTTTCAAGGTGATATCCTTCTCTTTTGAGAACCCGCAAACCATGAGCATGGATATTATGGATCATACTACTTGTGTTGCTTTCCCCATGAGACTTATTATTCATCTTGGACCACTTGATTGCACACTTGTTAGAGATCTTGCTTTGACTTGTCATTTTCACCATTCCATAAATCATGATATATATATATGCCTTGTGTGTTGCATCCAGTTCTTGGATTACTTGCTCCTCCCATATGTTTGGTTGCAACAATGTCATCACTTCACATATGCCATGTCCCATTGATTGCTACATGCTTGCCTTGATTGCCTCGCACAAGATGAACAATTGCTCTTTCTATTGTGTTGAGTGCCACACGATATTCACTACACCCAATGCACATTATGCTTGGATTGTCTTGCACTTGACCCATGTGTTCAGACACATCATTTCATTTGGTGTTGTGAATGATTCCTATGCCTACCATAGACCTTTCATTGAGGAATTTGTGAATGCTTGCTATGAACTTGAGGTAGATGCTTCTTCCCTTGTCACACATATTTGCATCACTACCGCACATTTACATGCTTGTCCCCATGATATCTTTGCTTGTGCTCAATTTATGTGCTTATATGCCATGTCACAATCCTTTGTCAAACCGTATGCTTTGCATGATGATGACACTTGTTTGGTGAATCACCTCTTGAATTCTTGGTTTTGCACTAACGCTAACCACATTTGTTTTTCCATGTGTTTGTTGTCATTGCTCCTTTTGAAGGAATCCCAAGATGGTGCGACATTGGAGAGTGCCCATTTCGAGCTTCAAGATGACGAGAACTTGGTGATCGACCACTCCTAAACGGTGACACCATATCTTTCCCATGGCAATTTCGATTTAGATCTAAGGTCGGATCTTTCCCAAGGGAGGGGAGATGATGCGGAGCATCCTAGGGACACCACCATGTCAAGAGTCCATTCGGCCAGTGACGCGTGCGACATCTACTTCACATACACAAAGGTGAATCATCTCCTTTACACGTGCTCACTTGACCCCTTCGAGGATGGTATACTACTTGACACTCCACTCGTATGCATGCATAGGTATTATCGGAACACTACGGACGAGGAGGAGTGCAAGCGCCAAGGAACAACTACACCATCCGCGAGGGAAGCCTGGAAACGAAGACGCAAGAAGAAGACCTATCGAAGAAGCTCCAGCCATCGGACGACCGGTCGGGTCCAGACGTCCGGTGCCTGAAGATCCACTGGACGACCGGCCCGGACCGGATGACCGACGATCCCGTACCCGAGCCAAATGAGCGGACGTCCGACGCTAGCGGACGCCCGACGACTAGACGCCCGGCGACCTCCGGAAATCCGGCACTCCAGCGTCCGAACCAGGTAGAGCGGACATCTGACGTCTACCGGACGTCCGGCCGCCCGTGCGTCTTCGGACGTCCGACGCCCACCAGACGTCCGACCCCTGGTTGTGTCCAGTTGCAGGCTGAGGCCCATGTACCCCTTCACTTCACCCGATTTGCACTAAGACTATAAGTAGACCTATCCCTCCTCATTTCTAAGGTTAGCAAATGTGATAGCTCATCTAGAGATAGAGCTTTGCTCATCCATACGGATCTACTCCATGAGAGAGACCGCGGCCTCTACGGAGAAGATCCACGTTGAATTCAAGACCCCCTCTTGGGTCGCCCCCTTCAAGACCTCCTCATGGAGATTAACCTTACCTTGTATCTGTCCCTTTGTTGCTCATGTACCTTGTGGATCTTGTGTGTTTGATTGTCTAGTGGACGTGTGATTGGACTTGTTCTTGAGTGTTTCCCCTTGTGTTTTCTCTCCGTTCTTCCCCATGTTCTTCCTGTTCTTCACGGGATCCGCTTCTTTTGTGAAAGATCAGCCTATAGGGCCCCTACCCTACATCATCTTGGTATCAGAGCATCTCACGTTCATCCCAAGATGATGTAGGGTTGGAACTCTATAGGCCGATCTTTCATGAAAGGAGCGGATCCCGCGATGAACACGAAGAGGGGTGGCTTCGAAATCGTGATCAACGTGGATCATGATACCAAGATGATGTAGGATGGGAACCCTAATCGGCCGATCTTTCACGAAAAGAGCGGATCCCACGATGAACACGAAGAACACGAGGAGGGAAACATGGGAAAAAACACGAGGGGAACACAAGAGAACACTCAAACCAACAAGAATGATTACACAAGTACTAGATCCTCAAAACACGATAGGAGAAACAAGATCCAGAGTCAAAAACGGACGATACAAAGTTAGGCGGTCTGCTCCGTGAGGAGGTCTTGATGTTCTTCTCCGCAAGGAGGTCTTGAATCCAAAGGGATCTTCTCCATTGAGGCTGCGGTCTCTCTCGTGGAGTAGATCCAATGTGGATGAGCAATGCTCTATCTCTAAAATGAGATAAACTAATGCTAACCCTCAAATGGAGGAGGTGGAGGAGTATATATAGTCTAGAGCCATGAAGGGGTAAGTGAGAGAGGGATACAAGGCCAAAGGCCCGGCTGCGCACAGGCAGGTACCGGTTGTCCGCTGGCTCAGGAGGTACCGGTCGTCCGCTAGTCGCTGGACGTCCGCTCGATCCGGTTCGGTTGAGAAGGTACCGGATGTCCGGAGGTGGCCGGTCATCCGGTTGACGGTCGTCCGGTGGCGACGGACATCCGCTGGTTTGGCTCGGGTGCGGTGTCGCCGGTCGTCCGGTCCATTTCCGGACATTTGCTACCTGTAAAAAATAGACTTCACTCACATTTTGTTTCGGCCATAACTAATTCATCTGAACTCCGATTTTGACATTCTTTAGCTTGTTTTGAAGCTCTTAACATAACCCTACCCACAAAAATACCACCAACATCATTTTACTCCATCAAATTTTGACAATTTTGACATCTTTCCCTAGGGCCTCCACCACATCATCCGCTACACCACCACTGACTTCCGCAACCTAACCAATCTTGTTACCCATCGCATTTGTGGTTGCTTGAGGAGTGATTTGAATCTCCTAAGGTTTCTAGGCTACTTAGGGATGGTTTCTTTTTCATCAACCACCACCACCACCATAACTTCCGCATAGTTTCGCCCACCTCACACTCCCGCCACCCTGACTTAACCCAATTTTGTTTGTGTTGCGAGTTGTGTCTCCTAAGGTGTTTCGGCTACTTAGGGGCCGTGCTTCCAACTCCGACACCGTGTATAGTCCACCACCTTACCCTCCATTTTCCACATTGCCTACACCCAAAATCCATCATTGCATTTCTGCAATCCCATTGAGCTTCCACAACCACCTCCGCATTTCCACTACCAGTATTTGACATTTGAGATTTTGAGTTCGCGGTTTTTCCGTTTCCTAAGGTGTTTCGGCTTATTAGGGACGAGTATACATCATCTTGGTATCTACATCAAGAACACCACTACTCATCATCGCCAAGGACGGTAACCTCCATATCATCTTGGTATCGTGGTATCCCTCCATTGTATATTCCCTTGCCATTGCATTGATAACCCCTAGCCCATTTTGCGTCACTTGCCTATCAAGACTAGCCTTTGAGTATTGCCGGCAACGTTACTTGTGCACATTAGTGGTGTACACCTTCCATTGCATACACACCATACCATAGGTATCATCTTGGTATCATATCATCTCGTGTGCCTCAAGTTTTTTCCTGCATATACAATTACTATCTTGGTTTGTGCATTTGGGAAAGTGGCCACGAAAAAAAGAATAAATCTTTTAAGCAAAGAAAAAGAGAGCAAAGAGCTTGTAAGCAATAGCCATAGCATCATACCACATTGTCATATCCGATCATGTTGGATCATACCACCAGAACATCATATACATAGCATACTTGGGGATAGAAAGTTGATACATTTTGCATCTTATAGGTTGTGCACAAGTGTCGCATCCTCCTATAGAGAAATCGTGCTAGCTTCTCTCTTGAGTTGTGCAACATGAGCGTTTTCCGTGGATTCCACATTTCGTGCTCATCCTTGGTTGCACACCCCCATTTATCTATCCGTGTGTGTGTTTCCGTGTGACACATATTGCTATAGGTACACTTGTTTCACTTGCGAATTTTTGAATATGTTTCAACATTATTGACTCTTGCTAACATTTTGCATCACATTTTTGTGCCACTATCCTCACCGAGCTACACCGTAAGCCTTATTTGTGTAGGTGTGAGAAACTGACAAGAATTGGTACCAATTGTGCTATTTCCTTGTCCACATTGGACTGATCATTGATCCACTTTCAACTTTGGTCAAGGTACATTTGGTATTTGTTCTTCTCTTTCTACCACTCACATTTTTGTCTTGGAGTGATGGATAGTTAAGGCATTTCATCTCCGGTCTTCCACAACAACGACGGCGTGAACAACCACATCACCAAAGCGTAAATCTTCGATCTACAACGACAATTGCAAGGCGCATAATCAAGATTGCGAGAGCGTATCGAGAACCTCTCCATTGACATTCGTCACTCCGAAGCAAGGAAAAGGGACTACATCGACAACAAGCTTTCCGCGCATCAGGAGGAGCAAGATGCAAGGATGGAGGAGATTCGGACAATGTTGATCAACCATTCTTCCCCTTCATCATCCTCAAGGTGGTGACGTTCAAGCCACAAGTCTTCGGAGGGCAAAAATGATGAAAGCGCAAGTCGTCCATGTCCACATCTCCATGGCGGCCACCATCACGTTCATGATCCACCTCGTCAAGAAGGGCAAGTAACCTCCAAGCAACTTGTGCACGATGACGACGAACGACATCTACTACGAGCTCAAGTGCGACAACGCCAACATCATCATGAAAATGCTCACCAAGCGCAAAAGCACAAGTCCCAACAAGCCCTACTTCACGCCAAGGCCAACCTTCACGAGCATAAGAGAAGACCGCGAGACGAGCACCACCAAGACGAAGTTATGGCTGCACCAACCACTTTGGCATCTTCGCCAAGTGTTCTCAAGGCATCTTCGCCTTTGGAAGTACGACATCTTCACCTACTTCCCATGAGTTCGCCTACATCGACATCTTCTTCGGTCATGGAGACAAGCTACGAGGTGCCACATCATATGGGCCTCCAACAACAAGACGGTGACAAGAAGGTCGAGCATGTCGGATTTCGGGATCCAGCAGACCCTTGAGGTTCGAACACTGGGGTGCGCACGGAGATCTCTCCCCTACCGATCTACGTCCAATCTGCTCGCGTGATTTAAGCTAGAAACAACGAACAACACAAGGGACACGAGGTTTATACAGGTTCGGGCCACCGTTGTGGTGTAATACCCTACTCCAGTGTGTGTTGTGATGGATTGCCTCAGGGGCTGACGATGAACAGTACAAGGGAAGAACAGCCTCGCGAGAGGTGTTCTTGAGCTGGTGCGATGAACTGCTTGGGTGAGTTCAGTCGCCTCTCTCTGCTAGGGCTCATTCAGATCTCTCCCCCTGTCTTTTCCTTGTCTCTCTACTCTGTGGTGGCTAGCTCTATTTATAGAGGCCCTGGGCCTCTCCTCAAATAATGAGCGGGAAGGGCGCCAACAATTGGCCATTTTGAAGGGGAACATCTAGTACAAGTTATCCTGACCAAAGGTGGTCTTCGGCTGCCAAAAGCACTGGTGAGGACGCCATCTTGGGCTCCACGGTGACCTCCCTCCCGCCGCTCTGCTGGTCTTGGTCTCATTGCACCGGAATGGTAACCTTTGCCTGATGCCTTGGCCTGTGCTTCCCCCTTTGCACCAAAGGGGAAACAAGCACACTGCGCAGGCCAGCGCCCGCCTGGTCTCGATCGTCATGGCATGCGTCACGGGCTCCTCGCGAGGTACCCCTACCTTGATCTCTCCGCCTCCTCGCAAGTCTGCCTGATGAGGCTGCCTCTAAGGAAGCTTTGTGTCGTCCGCCCCGCGACGCTTGGCCCCTCGCGAGGGTCTTGAGCTTGAGCTGATGAAGATGGGCCGCGCTGGGCCCCCACTTGAGGCGCGCTGCAGGTCGCAGGCAGGCAAGTCTGGGGACCCCCGTTCCCAGAACGCCGACAGTAGCCCCCGGGCCCAAGGCACGCCCGGGCTTGGCCTAGCAGGGAAGTGCAGGGGCAAGCGCGAAGAGCCGTGGGCCCCAATAGCTTGCGGCCTTGGGCGCCGCGTGGTGATTGATTGGACATGGGCGTCTGCGCTTCCCCACGACGCCTCGGCAACTGTACATCTGACAAAAGAGGTGCCTGGGCCAGACTTACTTGCTTTGTTCTCATTCGCCTCGCCCTAGATCCCCTTTCTCGCTCTCCTCCTTCTTGCTCCCTAAATCCTGCAGATCTGTCTCACTCCTCCTCATCCGGCACACCATGGCACCTTGCAAGTCCCCGATCGAGGCTTGGTACTCGCCGGCTCTGGATTCCCCGAACCTGCCGGAGAAGAACCTCACCCTCACGCGCCTGATGACGGCGGCGCAGGGCAGCAAGGGGGCGACTGTGCTCAAGGCCGGCTCCGACCAGCCTGAAGGCAAGGGGAGCACCTTCTATTCGCTCTTTGGGAGCGACATTGTCGCTGGTCTGGTGCCTCCTTTCTATGAGTTCTTCTTTTCCGTTCTCTGTCAGTACAACTTGCAGGCTCTGCATCTCCACCCCAACTCTATTCTTCTCGTGGCGATTTTTGCTTAATACTGTGAGGCTCACATCGGGGTAAAGCCCTCGGTGGCCTTGTTGTGTCACTATTTTTCCCTCTGGGTTTCTGGTGGCCATATCTCTGCATGTGCGAGCTTCATCGCATACTCTAATTCCAATGCTATCTCGAAGCCTGGGAATAGAATCGAAGGCTTCCGGAGCAAGTGGGTCATGGTAGACGTCGGGCGCCTCCACCCCCATCTGGTGTTGCCTACGGGGCAACCCAAGGCTGTCGACGCGTGGTCCTGCACGGAGCTCGTCGGCCCCCATGCGAGGGCGGTGCTGTAGAGGATGAACGCGGACCTGAGGCCAAGCGACTTGCGGGCGGCGAAGCTGACCGGGGCCACGCTCCTGAGGGAGTTCTTGGAGCACCGGGTGGCTCCACTCCAGGAGCACTCGCTCCCGTTGTGGAGGCTTGGGGAAGTGGACGCCGCCTTGCGCCTAAGTTCTGTGGCCCTGAACGACGTGAATCTGGTCGCGGCCCTCCATTCCTTGGTTGGGGGAGACGTGGCAAAGCCGATGGGCGCCCCTGTCCCCCTGTTCCTTCATGACGACTAGGAGCAGGTGGTGAACGCCATGCCCACCTTCAATGGTGAGGGGCTGGTGCCCGCGGAAGCTCCCGAGGGTCTTGTGGCGTTGGCGATGGTGAACATGTCCTCCGGTAGCTCCAGCTGGAGCAAGGGGGAAGAAGAGGCGGAGGAGGAAGAGTTTGACTCTGAGGCGACTTGCGAGGAGTCGAGGGAGTCTTTCCCGCGGGACAGGTCCCAGGCCCTCCACTCCATGCCGGACGACGACGAGGCCGGCGCCAGGTGAGGAGGGGAGGACTCTCCCTTGGTCACAAGGAAGGGCAGGTCAGGGCTGATTCCCCCAGGGTCTGCTCCGGTCCCTGGGCAGTCTGAGGCCAGCTCCAGCCCTCCTGACGTGCCCTCTACTTCCGGGACTCCCGAGGTTGACCCCAGTTGCAGGCTCTCGGGCTTCAAGTTTGGCTGGAGGTTGCTTGAGACCACGAGTGACGACCAGTAAGTGCTCAATTCGTGCTTTGTTTGGTTTCCGCCGCGGAGGCTTGACGTCCATATTCTTTGTCAGGCTGGCGCCTACGGCAAAGAAGTTGAGATGGGCTTCTGCGGCCCTGCTTGGGGCGAGTCCATCTGCCAGGGCGGCGCCTTCGTCCGCTGGGGAGGAAGACAGCGAGGCTCGTGCCTCCCCTACTCGGTTGTCCTCGCGAGGCCGACTGGGACGCGTCGGCGAGGAGTCAGCCCCCGTGGCTCCGCTGACCTTGAAGTCGACTATGCTCGATGCTGGAGCCGGGGCAGCCAAGGCCCACGGGGTTCCGTCATGCCAAGCCGTGATCACGCTGCCATCCACTTCGCCCACTCCGCCGGTTCCCGCTTCTTCTGTTCCCTCCGCCGCCGTCCTGGACCAGGTCGCCAGCGAACTGAGCCAACTACGAGAGGATCTCCTAAGCGCGGACCCTCGCCTGGCGGCCGGGCACCTGGAGCTAGCTTCTGGCTGGGCCCGTTCCGCTGCCTCCATCCGAGCAGCGCTGAGCCAGGCCATGTCGGCCTCCGATGGGGAGAAGCAGGCCGCCAACCAACCCAAGGCCGCACGCGACACTGCCCTAGGTGATGCTGTGACTGCCCAGGCTCGCTGCAAGGCGCTGGAGGCCGAGCTGCAAGGCCTGCGCGACGAGCTCGCCAAGGAGGTCCACGACCGCCAGGAGAAAGAGAAGGAGATGAAGGCACGGGAGGCTGCCGTCAAGGACCGGGACGCCAAGCTTGATGACCGCCATGGCCGATTGGAGATGCTGGAGCGGTCGCTGAAGGCGGAGAGGACCGAGCTAGACGCCAAGGCGAAGGTCCTGGCGGTGGATCGGGTGGCCATCGCGAAGATGGAGAAGAAGGCACGTGTCGCGCTGAAGACACTTTACGAGAGCGGCTTTGAGGAGCCGTTGGCCGGTGCAGAGGACGGCCCCGCCAAGCTGCTTCCCTTCCTAGTCCGTGCGCTTGAAGATGTCGTATACGGCCTTGGCCCCACGGCCGAGGCCGAGGCGTGCGTCCTGTCTTCTGCGGCGCTGACGCATGTCCTCAGCCATGTCTACCTGCGCGACCCCAACGTCGACTTCGACAGCCTGCTGGAACCCTTGAGCGGCGACCTTGCTGCCACTGCCGCTGAGGCCGTGAAAGATCGAGCCGAAGCTTTGCTGGGGAGGTTCCGCGCCTTCAGCATCTTGCCCAGGCGCGGTGCCGCCAGCTCCACGGCCCCAGGAGGCGGCGACGCCACTGGAGAGTTATCCCTTCATGGCTTCTGTCCTGTTTTTATTCCTACAACATGCACCATGCCTCGCGGAGGTGTTTAAACTTGTGTTTGGTGTCGTGAAACAATCTATGGCTTGTAATACTTGCTTCGAATTTCCTTGAATTTGCATTTTTCTCTCCTACTTGCTCGCGCTCTATGTCGGCAGGGCCCGGTCCCGCGCATACCTTACCCGATGTTAGCCCCGACCGAAAACCAGGACGGGACTATGGGGTGGGGCTACGTGGCAAGTTAGTCTCCTGAGTCGCGATGCTCAGGAGTCCCCCTTGACGCGCAAGAAACAAGTAGGAAAGGGGGAACAAGGAGTGGATTGGTCGTTCTGCGTCGGTAGGGCCCGGCCCCGCGCATACCTCACCCAGCGTTAGCCCCGATCGGAAACCAGGACGGGACTAAGGAGTGAGGGGCTACGGGGCAAGTAAGGCTCCTGAGTCGCGATGCTCAGGAGTCCCTCTTGACATTCAAACAGGTTTCCATACCTTGGCTCCACTCAGGGAGGGGCGCGTGACGACCAGGTCCGAGGGACCTGGCTGGGTGGCGTGCGCTCGGGCAAGGCCCGGGCGTAGCCCCCGTGTCCAGCCCCCTCGCGCGGCGCTCCCGAGGGGAGGCGTTGCGATGGTGCCAGACACTGAGCTCTGAGCTACCTGAGGTTGGTACGGCCATAGGCCGCCCTCAGTTGTTTATCACCAGCGCGGAGCATAGCGCTTCCGTATGTGTATGGGCATAGCCGCTCCTCGGCAGTGTCATTAGCCAGCGTAGAGCATGGTTCTTGCACTGGTACGTGGGAGGGGGCTCCCCTCCGGAAGGAGCCCTCGGGGCATGTACAGTCCCGCCCTGACACGTGGTCGGCACGATAGGGCTAGGAGAGGTGTATCTGGGTACTCGTGAGCCAGCGCGGGACTCACGAGGCCCTACCTCGAGGCGGGTTGCACCTGGCTCTGGGCCTTTATCAACAGTGTGTTCCTGCAGGGTGGTTAGAATGCAAATGCTCTACGTCCTCAGGTCCCGACCCTTGAGCAAGCTCAGCCGCCGCTGGTATGACAGGTCGCGATGCCGTGGGCCAAGGCCAGGGGGTGAGGCCTGGAGAGCCTGTAGGAGCCCATGAGTCTCGGTGCTCAGGTACCCCCTTTTAACGTCCAAGCGCTTTGCATGAAAGCGGAGAAGTCCGTGATAAGCAGCAGGTGACGATTAAGCGCGAAAGAGCAAATTCATTTTAAGTAGACATGGGAAAAGAAAACGCCGCCGGGCCAGGCCCGAGCAGCTCGGGGATGATGTAGCCCGAGGGGCGCCCCTAATAAGGTAAGTAAAGAGCATAAGCAAAACGGATACATGCCACAGGGACGGAACCACACGACCTGGGAATGATGCGGCCCTGTGGGCGCTCCCAGCTAAAAACGAAACATAGAAAGATGTCACCTAGTGCCGTTGAAGATGAAGTGATGTTGAAGAAGCGGGCGATGCGTGATGAAGACGTCGACCCTCACGAGCCCCCAGGCCCAGGAGCCTCGGGAGGCTCCGGGGGGACCGGTGGGTCTCCGAGGGCCATCTCCATCTCCGCCAGGACCGCGCAATGCCTGACCTCCTGGGCCTCCAGAATGCTCCTCAGCAGGCGCTGATGAGCGGCGATTGCGTTCGGAAGGCTGAAAGGCATGCAAACATAGCTGTGAGGTGGACCATCGCAATGCCCCACGTGTGAAGGCCAGAGGCTCTCCTGTGACGCGGCTCAGTTGAGCCCTGGCAGTCGCAGACGCGCAGCCCACCATCCTCGCCTGGATGCGGGGCTACGGTGGGAAAGCGGCGGCTGCCGCGCATGACTCTCGTCTCCTGTAGCTCCTGGGTGTTTCTTGCGATGAACTCTTGAGGGTTTGGTCTTACTTGCCTTGTACCTTCCTGAGGGAAACGTGCCTGGAAGCACCCCTCCAAGTGGTGCCCGAGCGCCTCCCTCGCAACCTTGGCAAAGTCGGTGGCTCTCCAAGAAAGAGCCCCCGAGCCCTGCCTGAGGAGGGCGCCGAGCATGCCTTCCTATGCAAGAGAGGGTGGCGCTCCCTGATTGGGCGCATATCCTCACGCAACACCTCCGGAGGCGCCTGCCTCCTTATGGCATGGGCCATGCGAAACCTTCGTCTTCTTAAGGGTCGCCTCAGGAAGTCTTCCGTTCCTGTGGTCTGGGTCTTCGATTGCTGCGGCTTGGAAAGCACGCTCAAGTGAGCACACCGCTTCCCTTTCTTCATAGGGTACGTTGATGACTCCACCTCTTCCTGGCATCTTGAGGACATTGTATCCATGGTGAGTCACTGCCATGAACTTGGCCAGGGCTGGGTGCCCGAGGATAGCATTGTATGGCAGACGGATGTGGGCGACGTCGGAGTCGATGAGCTCGGTGCGGTAGTTGTTGCGCTGCCCGAAGGTGACTGCAAGGCAAACCTGCCCTATTGGAACAGTGGAACCATCAGTGACTCCTAAGAAGGGCTTGGTCGGCTGAAGCTGATCGTACGCCACTTGGAGATTGTCGAATGTCTCGACGGACAGGACGTTGAGTCCTGCTCCGCCGTCAATGAGGGTCCTGGTGACCTGCACGTTGTTGATGACTGGGGAGAAAAGCATCGGGAGGACTCCAGCCGTTGCCGCGCACTTGAGCTTCTCCGCTGACCTGAATGTGATAGCGCACGCAGACCACCTGAGAGGGCGCATGGCCCCAATCTTGGGGAGGACTGCATTCACCTCGCGAGGAAACTGCTTGAAGATGCGCTATGAGGCTGGAGCCAGGGCGCCACCCAAGATGCAAGCAATTGCGCACGGCTCCTGGAAGCCCCCAGCCCCCTCGTCTTGATGCTGGCTTTCGTTCCTCCTTGGTGGTGGCGGCAGAGGAGGAAGGCCTAAGTTGCCGCGCGGGCGATCCTCCGAGGCTGATCTCTCTAGCCTTCCTCGCGAGGCTGGTCCTGCCAGCGATCTTCGCGAGGTCGGTCACGCCACCCTTGGCGAGGGCCACGGTCTTCCCATCGTCCACCACCTCTTCCTCCTCCTTGGCCATAGCCCCTATCGTTGCACTCGGGGCGTCGGCTGACACGTCCATCTCTCACGGCCCTGAGCTCTTGACATTCGTTGGTGTTGTGGGTGTGGAGGTCGTGGTACATGCAGTACCTGCTGCCCTTGGATGACTTAGGCTGATCCCTGCCTCGCTTGGTGTCTGATTCTCCTACAAGCACGGCAGCCCCCTTGCGCTTCATGTCCTTGGCCTTGGGCTTCTTCTCTTATGGGTCGGCAGCCGGGAGTTCGAGGAGGGAAAGGCGCCCTTCCTCAACCCTGGCGCATTTGGTCGCCAAGTTGAACAGCTCCAGGGATGTGCACAGGTCTTCATGGATTGCTAGCTCCTCCTTCATCTTGATGTCGCGTACGCCATCGGAGAAGGCCGAGATGATGGCTTCTTCAGTCACCTTGGGGATCTTGAGGCGAGCGCTGTTGAAGCGCTGGATGTATTTCTGCAGGGTTTCCCCTTGCTACCGCTTGATGCAGCGCAGATCGCTCATGGCCGGGGGCCGGTCACGAGTGCCCTAGAAGTTGGCGATGAAGCCAGTGCGCATCTTGTCCCAGGAGGAGATCGTGCCAGGAGCCAGGTTCAGGAGCCAGGTGCAGGCCCCGTCCTTGAGCACCATAGGAAACTAGTTCGCCATGACCCTTTCGTCTTCATTGGCGGCTTCGATGCATAGCTCATATTGCTGTAGGAACTCCGCGGGGTCCGCCGTGCCATCATAGCGAGGGGGCAGGTCAGGCTTGAACTTGCTTGGCCGTACGACGCCGCGTAGCTCGGGGGTGAGGGCGCGGCAACATGCTGTGGCCACCGGTGCCTTTTGCTGGTTCTGGGCTTGTTCCTGGGGATTACCGCGCGCTGCCGCTTGGAGCAGTGCGGGGTCTTGGCGTGGAGGTGCAGGGACGCGATCTTGGCGCGCCGGCGCTGGGAGCGCGCGAGCACCTTCTTGGGGACGAGGGATCTCTTGGCAGCTCCTTTCTTGCTGTGCAAGCACCAGACACGGAGGGTCTCGCCCTGGGGCTACGCGCCTTGGAGCCAAGGCGCCTTCTTGGGGAGGAGGTGGTGGAGGCACCTCCTGATCCCTGCCTCCTGCGTGGAATGGTGGGCGAGGCAGAGAGAGGGACGGTAAGGGGGAGCCCCCTGCAGCGCTGACAAGCTCGGTGATGCAAGCGAGCCAGTCCTCGTAGAGGTCATCGACAGGGGGGTAGTGCAAGAGCTCTCTTGCCAGTAGCAGTGCGGCGTGCGTGTCCGTGGGGGCGTGACGAGCGTGGGACGACGAAGCGGCTAGAGTTAGCGACGGTGTGGCGGTGTGGCCCTCCCGCCGCACCGAAGGATGCTGGGACGAGGCCTGCTGCTCGTTCCCCACCGGGCCGGTGGCGGCGTTGGCGGCAAGCGATGGAGAACGATGAGGGCGTCTACCGATGGGCGCCTGTAGGATCGAAAGTATGTCTAGAGGGGGGGGGGGTGATTAGACTACTTGACCAAATAAAAACTCGACCTTTTCCCAATTTTAGTTCTTGGCAGATTTTAGCTATTTTCGGACAAGTCAAGCAATCATCACATAATTCAAGCAAGCATGCAAAGAGTATATTGGCAGCGGAAAGTAAAGCATGCAACTTGCAAGAATGTAAAGGGAAGGGTTTGGAGGATTCAAACGCAATTGGAGACACGGATGTTTTTCCTGTGGTTTGGATAGGTGGTGCTATCCTATATCCACGTTGATGGAGACTTCAACCCACGAAGGGTAACGGTTGCGCGAGTCCATGGAGGGCTCCACCCACGAAGGGTCCACGAAGTAGCAACCTTGTCTATCCCACCATGGCCATCGCCCACGAAGGACATGCCTCACTAGCGGTAGATCTTCACGAAGTAGGCGATCTCCTTGCCCTTACAAACTCCTTGGTTCAACTCCACAATCTTGTCAGAGGCTCCCAAGTGACACCTAGCCAATCTAGGAGACACCACTCTCCAAGAAGTAACAAACGGTGTGTTGATGATGAACTCCTTGCTCTTGTGCTTCAAATGATAGTCTCCCCAACACTCAACTCTCTCTCATAGGATTTGGATCTGATGGAAAGAAGATTTGAGTGGAAAGCAACTTGGGGAAGGCTAGAGATCAAGATTCATATGGTAAGAATGGAATGTCTTGGTCTCAACACATGAGTAGGTGGTTCTCTCTCAAAACATATGAGTTGGAATGGTGTATGTGTTCTGATGGCTCTCTCCACGAATGAAGAGGAGGTGGAGGGGTATATATAGCCTCCACACAAAATCCAACCGTTACACGTGTTTCACCAATCTCGATGGGACCGAATCAACAAACTCGGTTGGACCGAAATAGCAAACCTAGTGACCGTTAGAGATTTTCGGTGGGACTGACATGCAACTCGGTAGGACCGATTCTGTTAGGTTTTGGGCATAACATAATCTCGGTGAGACCGATTACACAAACTCGATGACCGAGTTTGGTAATAAGCTAACCAGAGAGTTGGTCAGGCAAACTCGGTGGGACCGATTTGCTCTTTCGGTGAGACCGAAAAGTTACAAAAGGGAAACACGGAGTTTACATTGCAATCTCGGTGGGACCAATTCACTCTTTCGGTGAGACCGAAAAGTTACGAAAGGGAAACAGAGAGTTTGCAACCCCATCTCGGTGAGACCGAGATCCCTATCGGTAGGACCGAATTGCTAGGGTTTGGCAGTGGCTTATGACATATGAAACTCGGTGGCACCGGATAGATAGAATCGGTATGACCGAGTTTGGCTTAGGGTTTAGGTCATTTGTGGATATGAGAAAGTAGCTGAGGATTTTGGAGCATATCATTAAGCACATGAAGCAAGAGGCTCATTAAGCAACACCTCAGCCCTCCTTGATAGTATTGGCTTTTCCTAAAGACTCAATGTGATCTTGGATCACTAAAATATAAAATGAAGAGTCTTGACCTTTTGAGCTTGAGCCAATCCTTTGTCCTTAGCATTTTGAGGGTTCCACTTTCACATCCATGCCATGCCAATCATTGAGCTTTCCTAAAATAATCATCCTGGAATAGCATTAGCTCAATGAGCTATATGTTGTTATGAATTACCAAAACCACCTAGGGATAGTTGCACTTTCAATTTCCCCTTTTTGGTAATTGATGACAACATATAGATCAAAGCTTCGACAAATGATAATAAGCATGAAATATATCGTCGCTTTGAGAAGTATGTGAAAAGTAAGAGCTCCCCCTAAATTTGTGCATATTTAAAATTTGCTTTGGACTCCAAATGCACAAAGTGTTAGAGTCCTGGATTACTCTTCCATGTCACATACATCTTGGTGGAGCGCTTAAAATGATAAGAATGAAATACACGCACTCATCACCAAGAATAGTGAGTGATCACATAAGATAGATAGGATAAAAATAGCATTAAGCAAACATTAAGTGTAGCTTATGATCAAACACATGATCATCGATGTCTCACACAGATAATGACGTAGTATCTCACACGAAAGCAAACGAAGTTCGAAAAACCACCAAATAAAAGCAACACTCTCTCTCGAAGCCTATGATCTATACATTTTCTCCCCCTTTGGCAACAAGTTACCAAAAAGTTCCTAGAAAATGCATAGTGCTAAGTCGACACTCAGGCTTGATCTTCAGGTAGTGGTGGAGTCCGGATCACTCCAAGGACGAAGGCTTCCGTAGATGCTGAAGTAGACGCTGGAGCTGAAGTAGATGCTGGAGTTGGAGCTGATGCTACGGCTGGAGCTGAGGCGGTTGCCCTCGTGTCAGGAACTGGCACTGGAGACGACCTCGGAGCTCGGGGCACTCTGGCAAAGGCATCAGTTGTAGTCTTGCCTCTCCTCTCCTGCATGTCATCCTGGAGCTGCTCCACTACAGACTGAATCTCTGTCACTTTGACATCCAAGTCATAGAACTTTTGTTCCATGATCCTCTCTAAGCTTGCCTGGTTTTGAGTTAGGGTGGCTAGTCCTTGCTCAATCCGCAGGGTGGATGCAATTAAGTAACCAAGCTGCTCTTGTTTGGTTTTCAGGAAATACTCAGATGCCTCCGCTTGAGTAGGCATCTTGCAGCTTTCTCCTTCCTAGCCTTCTCCTTCTTGGCTTGTGCTTGGGAAGATGATGGGTCATTCTCAGTCATGACCACTTGGTTATCTTCAAAGTCTGGACGGATAGGCAGGTGTTCCTTGTCCAAGAGGTATATGCCCGTGCCCATCTTGGAGTTGATGAGCTCCTGAATCAGTGGGGCATATCCACAGCTCCTCTTCTGGTCTGCTGTTGTCCTCTTAATGGTCTCTACCATCAGGCTCATCACCTTGAATTTCTGAGGCACGTCAAAGATATGAAGCAAGTTGATCGCGTGCCCTCTGATCATCTTGTGATCTCCAGACTTGGGCAATAAGGTGTGCCTTAGTATCCAGTTGATAGTGGGCAGCCCTGATAGAAGATAATGTACTGAGCCAAACTTGAAAGTGTCAAGTCCTTCATTTGGAATCTCCTTGTACATGTTGGACATAGAGTTGTGGTCCATCTTCTTCTTAGAATAAACATCCAAGTCATCTGCTTGCTCCTCTAGGGCATTTATCAGCTGAGCCCATTCAGCAACTGTGGACTGGTACCTCGTACCCTCTGACATCCAAGTTATCCTACCATCTGGATAAAAATGGGCTGTGGAGTAGAACTGCATGATGAGTTCCTCGTTCCACTATGTGAGCTTCTGCCCAACAAAGTCCTCTACTCCACACGCCTTGAAGCTGTCCTGCACTCCAGGGAAGTACTCCTCGTTATCCTTGATGTATTGCCAATCGACCCATCTCATGCCACAGACAATGGGCTTCTTGTCTAGCAGCACTGTCTCATAGAAGTCTTGCTACTCCTTGGTATGAAACCTGTAGTCCACTGCAGTCCTTCTCCTTGAAGCATACGGGTCTGCTTCTCTCCACTTCCGGAGCCCTGAATCTCTCCTGAGTTTCATATCCTCAGCCACAGGATGAGCATCGTTGTGGTCTGGGATCTTGGGCTTGAGCTTTCTGAGGACATTCTCTTCCTCTTCTTCTGCAGCTTCAGGTACTGGGGCCTTGTTCTTCTCAGCAGCTGGGATGCTTCTTGTATTCCTCTTTGGCTTGGGCTTTGGAGCAGGCTTGGCCTTGGAAGCAGCTCCCCCTGACCTTATGGCATCACCCATCAGCTTGGGTGCTTTTGGTGCTGGTGCAGCCACCTCTTCTTCTTCCTCCTCATCTTCCATGATGGAAGCTTTGCCAAGCACTCTCGCTAAAGTTTTCTTCACCCTTTCTTTCCTCTTCTTGCCCTCAGCAGCAACTGGCTCAATGGGAGTTGGATTCTCAGTTGAAGCTCTTGCCTTGGACATAGGCTGCCTGCCTGCTGGCCTTTTGAACTTCAACCCTGGCTTTGTACCCTGTGCTGGCTCAACTCTCTTGGAGGTTGCTTCCTCTTCTACCACATAATCCTCATCTTTTGAGTCTGAGGTTCTCTTGTTTCTCTGTTGTGTGGCAGCCTTAGGCAGATTGCTAGGGGTGCTCCTGCTGCCATCATCTGAGGAACTTGAGGGACTAGTGCCCTCACTCAGCTGCACTTGCTGTTCTGACAGGTTCTGGCTATCACTTTGGTCTAACATGATGCAAACTCTGACTGCTGACCCTGTGAATAGGTTATAGATGAGATAGAGTAGATGAGCATCACAAAATGCAGAGATTTTTGCAATAATCCAAAAACATAGTTTTAGTTTCCCACTGAAAGCATCTCGATCTACCGATTTTTAAACTCAATGATACCGAAGCAGTTTTGGAACCTAAACTAGTGAACTCGGTCAGACCGAGTCACAGTTCGGTGGCACCGAGACTGCTAGGGTTTCACAGAATTCCAAAATCGGTCACACCGATAAGTAATTCTCGGTTGGACCAAGTCTCACTTGTGCAATGGCATAAGGCAAATCGGTGGGACCGAGTTTTTCAACTCGGTGGGTCCGAGATGGTTTCAGTGGAAACCTAACCCTAAAATTTTCGAATTAAACCTAATCTACGAGTTCATTGACTGGATAGGAGTTTATCAAACGTGGCGAGAATCATGATGATCACAATGTGCTAGGAATCGGATTGGAGAATAGCACAAAGATCGAGTCCATACCCTAGTGCGGCGGAGACTCGCTACGGCGGCAATGGCGGGGTAGAATTCCCGTTGACGGCGACAGAGACCAGTGACAGGAGGCTGCTGGCGGCGAGGAGACGATCCGGAGACCAAGTTGGCAGAGCAGGCTATCGCGCAGGCGAAGGGGTTCGGAGAAATTTCCAAATTTTTGCCCGTGACTATATATAGCCCGACCCTGTCGGTGTGACCGAGTGGAACATCTCGGTGGCACCGAGATTCATAACTGTGAGTAGTTACTGCAACTCGGTGTGACCGAAAAGTTCAAATCGGTTGCACCGAGATCGAAAACCTAGATCAACTTAATGATCTCGGTAGGACCGAAAGTGGGGAATCGGTTAGACCGAGAATCACAAAGAGGTTTTGGAAGTTTAAGTCTATGACGAATCGGGGACTCCGAGCGCTCCTCACACAGAGTGGTTCAAATCTGACTTGATCAAATTTTGTGATGTAGCATGAATAGAGTTGGAGACGAGAAAAGCATAGATAGCTAGAGGAGGTTCTTAGGCATTCTTGTCCATCCACTTGGCAGAAAGAAATAAAGCCAACCAATCAAAACAACAAGTGGATGTCCTCGAATGAGTAAAATATGCAACCAACATGCTCACACAATAAGATGGCAAATGAAATATGTGACAAAGCATGCACAACCAATTCTAGCATCTATCAAGCAATTTGCGATGACTAGGTCATCTATATATGAGTATATTGACTTAGGAGTCAAGTGAGAACACTTGATCATAGGTCATACTCATCGTTTAAGCTCAAGTGGGGTTACCACTTTTACATAAAGCATTGTTGTGTTCATATCTTTAGAGTTGCTCTAGCTCAAGTCTTAGAGTAAAGCTCCCCCTAGATGTGATATCCCCCATAAGAGGGATGAACTAACCTTGGGTTTTGTCGATGATGACTTCATGTAGATGTTGAAGATGTGGATGCTCAATGTTGATGTAGATCACTTGGAGCTATCCTTTTGAGTGAATTGCACTTTCAATACCTACATGGGTTAGTCCCACAAGGAACAAACAAGGATATCCATAGACATAGAGTGATGCACACACAAGATGATGTCCATGAAAACTTTTAGGTTACCTTGTCCCTTGTCTTACCAACAAGAGGGTTTGTGACTCCTTGAACTAGTGCAAGATGTGGAAGTTGATTGCACTTGTTCTTGCCAAAATGATGAGAGTGAAGTATGTTGGTGGAGTCACCCTCAAGAACTCTCTAGTTCTTCTTCTTTTGGATCCACATCATCTTGATGGGAATCCTTGGAGTTGTAGTCGTACTTGACGAAGTGGAACTTGAAGTAGTCTTGGGAATCCACTTGACTAAGGTCTTAGGAGCTTCCTCAAATGCATCAATTTCCTCTTGAAGCTTGTCCTTGCCTTTTTGCTTGTAGCCTTGTGGTGGAAGATCATCTTGAGCTTGTCTCCCCTTGAAGGAAGTGTCATACTTATCTTGTTGAGGAACAAACTTTGTCTTGGGGTATTGATCTTCTTCCCACTCAACTCCATTGGCATTGAACTTTCGCTCAAAACCAACACCTTGATTCTTCCGGTGCATTCCTTGCTTGCACACAATTTCCTCGAATTGCTTACTCCCGGCAAGGCTTTTGTACACTCCTTTCTCTATAATTCCCTTCAATAAGCTATTTTCTTGCTCAAGTGTAACTTGGCTAAGAGAATCATTAGTGGAATCAAGAGAACTACTAGAAGTAACAATATTGGATTTAGCATGATCATTGTTACTACTAGAGGAAGAGTCTTTCTTGTTCTTGTTACTAGATTTGACTTGAGGCATGTAAGTGGATAAGAGTAAACGCTTGGCAATGTAAGAATAACTTTTCTTGCGAAGATCATCATTGATTGCTTTTAAAAACTCATGCTCTTGCTCAAGATTGAGCTTTTCAAAGCGTAACTTCTCATGAGCTCTTAAAGGTTCTCGATGATCTTCGAAGATAGTTTCATGAGCTAACTTAAGAGTGTTTAGTTCTTTAGTTAGAGCCTCAATCTTCTCCTTATCATTGTCATTCGATTTATCTTGATTAGCATGATTAATTGACGTTTCATCATAGTATTCATCACTAGAGTTGTCAACAAGCAAATCATCATCACCTAACAAGTCATCTTCATCACTATTAAAATCAACATACTCGGGGTGTGTTACCTTAGGACCTTTGGCCATGAAGCATCTTCCAATTCCTTCATTTGGTGAATCAAATATGTCGTAGGAGTTGGATGACACAAGTGCTAGACTGGCAACACCTTCATCTTGAGTATCTTCGGAGTCGGAGTGATAACTTCTCTCGGAGTGGCTGTCGGAGTCGGAGCCAGATACCCATTCACCAACATGAGCTTGATGTCTTCATTTTGTGTAGCTCCTTGATGATTTTTCCTTCCTTTCCGAATCCTTGCTTCTTCGTGAGTACCTTCGTTCATAATGATCATCTCTACTCCTTCTCTCTCTTGGTGGTGAATCTTTGCTTCTTCTTTTTGGAGAATCTTCTCTTCTCTTGTAGGGAGCCGTACACTCATTGGAATAGTGTCCGGGTCTTCCACAATTGTAGCAGTTTCGCTCTTGACTAGAAGATCTTTTGTCATTGTAGGACCTTGACTTGAAGCTTCTATCTTTGTTTCTACTCTTGTAGAACTTGTTGAAGTTCTTCACCATTAAGCTCAATTCTTCGTTGAAGTTTTGTCTCTCACTTGATGATGTAGGGGCTTCACATGAGGCTTTGTAGGCACCACTTGATTTGTTGTGAAGTTCCTCTTTATCCTTAAGTGACATCTCATGAGCAACAATTCTTCCAATCACTTCCGTTTACTTGAGATCTTTGTAATTGGGCATCATTTGGATCAACGTGCACACGGTATCATACTTTCCGTCCAAGGCTGTTAGGATCTTCTTGCTGATGAATCTATCGGTCATCTCTTCACTTCCTAAGCCGGCAATCTCATTTGTGATGAGAGCAAGCCTAGAGTACATTTCAGCGACACCTTCACCATCCTTCATCTTGAACTTGTCAAGTTGACTTTGAAGCACATCCAACTTGGATTCCTTGACGGAGTCGGTACCTTCGTGCATATCAATCAAAGTGTCCCAAATTTCCTTTGCATTCTCAAGACGGCTGATATTGTTGAATTCTTCGGGGCATAATCCGTTGAAGAGAATATCACAAGCTTGAGCATTCTATTGCAACATCTTCAACTCATCCGCGGTAGCTTCACGGTTTGGCTCTCTCCCATCAAAGAAGTCACCTTGCAAACCAACACACACAATAGCCCAAACGGCGGGGTTATGTCCAAGAATATGCATTTTCATTTGATGCTTCCAACTAGCAAAATTAGTACCATCAAAGTAAGGACCTCTACGGTGATAATTTCCCTCGCTAGACGCCATACCATCCTAGGTTGTGAAACAAACGCTATGACCACCAAAAGCTATGGAGATCAAAGCAAATGGAGACCAAAGCTCTGATACCACTTGTAGGATCGAAAGTATGTCTAGAGGGGAGGTGATTAGACTACTTGACCAAATAAAAACTCGACCTTTTCCCAATTTTAGTTCTTGGCAGATTTTAGCTATTTTAGGACAAGTCAAGCAATCATCACATAATTCAAGCAAGCATGCAAAGAGTATATTGCTAGCGGAAAGGAAAGCATGCAACTTGCAAGAATGTAAAGGGACGGGTTTGGAGGATTCAAACGCAATTGGAGACACGGATGTTTTTCCCGTGGTTCGGATAGGTGGTGCTATCCTACATCCACGTTGATGGAGACTCCAACCCACGAAGGGTAACGGTTGCGCGAGTCCATGGAGGGCTCCACCCACGAAGGGTCCACGAAGTAGCAACCTTGTCTATCCCACCATGGCCATCGCCCACGAAGGACTTGCCTCACTAGCGGTATGTAGCGACCCGACCCGAATGGGTCAAGTCTACTGTGCTCCGGTGTCATCCCTGGATCAGTAATGCTGACACCACACATTACTTCGAAGGATTTAGAGCAGAGTGGCAATCACACACTTATTACATCGATGTCTCAAAGAGAACTTATTACAATAAATATGACTTAAGGCCATCTAATATCGATAACAGCGGAAGACTTGGAAGATAAATGGGTCCATCAACTCCAACGGCATCACTGAGTATAGAACCACGACCTAAAAGCACCTTACTCATCGTCTGAAAAGTCTGCAACATGAAAGTTGCAGCCCGAAATGGGTCAGCACATGGAATATGCTGGTAATGTAACACATAGAGAGTAATGGAATGAAACAGCTATACTATATGCATATTTGGCTGGTGGAAAGCTCTATGGTTACTGTTTTGCCTAAAGCCAGTTTTTCCCTACCGCAAAGGAATAAATTTTACTTAACTATCATGGTAGTTGAACATCGAGAATGGTTGACAGCATTCCGATCCCAATTAAGTGAACAATTAAAACCCAACAATATAAATTAGAAGTAACATGATGAGATTCACATGATATTCAAGTACTAGATACTCAAGATGTCCATAACCGGGGACACAGCTAATCATGATTAGTTAGTTACACTCTGCAGAGGTCTGCGCACTTTTCCCCACAAGACTCGATCGCCTCCGTTGGTTTTCTCGCACTACTGGTGTTTGAGAAACGGATGACCGAGACACAGTCTTTCAGAAGCGCTAGCACCTTACGATGGATAGACCGGTACACCTACTTTCCCCTACATCTGCTAGTCTACCCTGTAAGGGTTCGCATGACTTAGTCAACTATGCCAGTGCCCATATTGGCTTGTGGTTGCACACGGAAGTTTCTAGCATGAAAGATCTTATGATCCCTTTGAGCCTGGGTGGCGGTCCAAAAGAAAACAGGCAAGTCCTGATAGACATCAGGTGCCTCAATCAACCCAGATGTGTGTTTAAGTTGCCACCTTAAGTAAACCATTAAAAATTATCAAACTCACATCTGTCATGGATATCACTCACCCAATCCACGTCTACTAGCATAGCATGGCATAATAAGCAAACATAGAGTAACTCCCAAAGGTTTCATAATAAACAGGTAATAGGTACTACCTCATCTACTTCCCATCCCACAATTTAATTAGATCCTAATCATGCAACGTGTGAGGATTGATCTAATGCAATAAAACTGGGTTGTAGAAAAGGTATGATCAAAGTGTTACTTGCCTTGCTGATGATCCGCGAGTCCTAGAGATTCGAAGTAACAGGCGGCGCAATCCGGGTAATCTATCGCAGACAAACAACAAGCATACAATAAGTACTCATCTAATGCACAGGTAAAACTCGAACAAGAGATCGAACCAGAAAGTTCAACTTAAGAACTCCGGTTGATAAGAAAGAAAGAATCGAACAAAGCAACAGAAAACAAACGGCGGAAGAAAACAACTCGGTTCTAGCAAGTTGAAACTAGGTCAAAATTTTACCGTAGCAAAAACTTGTTTAAGTTGATTAGTCGGAACGGCGGTTTCGAAATGAAACTCCGGGCGCTTGAATCACCTGATTCCGATAAACGGGCGAGAAGATAAACTAGAACGAAGATCGGATCTGAAATCACGATCGCGGAATAAATCCGACGAAAAGAAAAAAACAGAATGGTTAAACGAACGGACGTTCGTTACCCAAGAATAACCGGTGATCACGTTCGTTAGGATGAACGGTCCGGCGAACGGTCTCTGGGCAACTAAAGCGGAAAAGAAAACCGATCTAGGGTTTCGGAAAAGAAAACCAAAACAAAGAACGAAAAGAAAACGAATCGGAAGAAAAGAAAAGAACCGGAACGGTTTATAAGAAAAACCGTACCGAGGGGAAAAAGAGAGGTGCGGCGCGGCTACCTCGGCGAGGCTCCGGCGAGGGGCTCCGGCGTTGGGCGGCGGCGGCGATGTAAGGCGGCGGCGGCGGCGTAGGCGGCGGCGGGGCACAAGGCGGCGGCGGCGCTAGGGACGGCGCGGGCGAGGGCGGCGCGGGCGGCTTGGTGTGGGGTTTAGGGGGGCGTGGGGTATAAATAGGAGGGAGGGGAGAGGAGACTTGGGGGAGGGGGCAAGAAAGAGGAGAGGAGAGGAGATGGAGTCCGAGTAGGACTCGGGCGGCGGCGGCTTGGGCGCCTGCGCGCTGGCGCGCGCGCGAGGGCAGGAGGGGCCGGCCTGGCCTGCGGCTCGGCCTTGGCCCAGGCGCTGTGGATTTTTTTTAAATATTTCGCGCGCAGAAAGAACTCACAGAAAAAGAAATCTAACGAACTCCAAAACTTCCAAAGTAAATTTTCCCCGACTCCTAAAAATGAGTTGAACAAAATGAACTTTTCTCGGGACCTAGATGTAAATTTTGAAAATGCGCATTTTTCCCTATCCAAATAAAAGGCAAATAAACTCCGACAAATCCAATGATCCTCTTTTCAAAATTTGAGAAAACTCAAAATTGAAAATAACGAAATCTCCAAGTCTCTCCGAGAGTCCTTGAGTTGCGTGAAATTTCTAGGATCGACCAAAATGCAAGAAAATATGATATGCATGATGATCTAGTGTATAACATTCCAAATTGAAAATTTGGGATGTTACAAACCTACCACCCTTAAGATGAATCTCGCCCTCGAGATTCGGGTTGGCTAGAAAATAGGTGAGGGTGGTCCTAAAGCAAATCTTCTTCTCTCTCCCAGGTGGCTTCATCCTCGGAATGGTGGTTCCACTGAACTTTGCAAAACTTGATAACCTTGCTGCGGGTAACTCTACTAGCAAAATCGAGAATCTTGACTGGTTTCTCTTCATATGTTAGGTCGTCCTTCAACTGAATCGCTTCAAGCGGCACTGTATCTCTTAACGGTACCTCCGCCATCTCGGCGTGACATTTCTTCAGCTGAGAAACATGGAATACGTCATGAACTCCTGACAGCCCCTCTGGTAATTCCAACTTATAAGCGACTTCTCCCATACATTGCAAGATCTTATACGGTCCAACGAAACGCGGTGCTAATTTTCCCTTAACTCCAAAACGCTTAACTCCTCGAAGTGGGGATACTCGGAGATACAGTCTGTCTCCGGTTTTGTAAACTGTCTCCTTGCGTTTAGAATCTGCGTAGCTCTTCTGCCTGGACTGGGCTACCTTGAGCCTATCGCGAATCAATTTCACCTTCTGTTCAGACTCTTTAATCAGATCGGGTCCAAACAACTGACGGTCTCCAACTTCGTCCCATGACAACGGTGTCCCGCACCTCCTTCCGTATAAAGCTTCAAAAGGTGCCATCTTCAGACTGGTTTGGTAACTGTTGTTACAAGAAAACTCCGCATAAGGCAAGTTATCGTCCCAACTAGATCCATAATCTAGTGCACAAGCTCTCAGCATATCTTCCAAAATCTGATTGACTCTCTCGGTCTGTCCATCTGTCTGCGGATGAAAAGCGGTACTGAACTCTAGCCTAGTTCCCAAAGTTTCATGCAACTGATTCCAAAACTTTGAGGTAAATTGGGTTCCTCTATCTAATACAATACTCCTTGGAACTCCATGCAAACAAATGATCCTAGTCATGTATATCTTTGCCAACTTAGCACTGGTGTAAGTGGTCTTAACTGGAATGAAATGTGCTACCTTCGTCAAACGATCGACTACTACCCACATCGAATCATATCCTGCCTTCGTCCTGGGTAGTCCTGAGATAAAATCCATGCCTATCTTATCCCACTTCCATTCGGGTATCGGCAATGGTTGCAACAATCCAGCTGGCTTCTGATGCTCTGCCTTTACTCTATGACATACGTCACAAACTGCTACATATGCTGCAATATCCTTCTTCATTCCGGTCCACCAGAATGTTTCCTTCAAATCCAAATACATCTTGGTATTTCCTAGGTGAATCGAATATGGTGAATCATGTGCCTCTTGTAGAATCAACTTCCTGATATCCGGGTCATTTGGCACATAAACACGGTCCTCAAACCATAGGGTATCGTGCTCATCCTCACGAAATCCCTTTGCTTTTCCTTCGCTCATCTTCTTCTTTATAGAAGCAATCTCCTTGTCAGATTTCTGAGCTTCTCTGATTTTATCCATCAATGTTGACTGAATCTCCAATGCTGCCACATAGCCTTTCGGAACTATCTCTAAATTTAGTCCACGAAGGTTTTCTGCTAATTCCTTGGGTATCTCTTCTGTTATTAATGTATTGACATGGCTCTTACGGCTCAATGCGTCAGCTACTACATTAGCTTTTCCGGGATGGTAATGCAATCTCATATCATTATCCTTGATGAGTTCCAACCATCTCCTTTGTCTGAGGTTCAACTCCTTCTGCGTGAAAATGTACTTCAAACTCTTGTGATCCGTGTACACCTCACAATGATTTCCAATGAGGAAATGTCTCCATGTCTTCAACGCATGCACTACGGCTTCTAACTCCAAATCATGTGTGGCGTAATTCAACTCATGAGGCTTCAGTTGTCGTGAAGCATATGAAACAACTCTCCCTTCCTGCGTAAGCACTGCTCCAAGTCCTCGACGTGAAGCGTCGCAATATACCTCATAATTCTTGGTCTGATCTGGCAAAAGCAACACTGGTGAGGTAACCAAACGTTTCTTCAACTCCTGAAAACTAGCCTCACACTCCTCAGTCCAATTGAACTTGGTATCCTTCTTCAACAATTCAGTCATAGGCTTCGGAATCTTTGAAAAATTCTCAATGAATCTTCGGTAGTATCCTGCGAGTCCAAGAAAACTTCGGATCTCTCCAACTGTCGTTGGTGCTTCCCATTCAATTACGATCTCAACCTTTGCGGGGTCAACTGCTATCCCTTCTCCGGATATAACATGTTCGAGGAATCCTACTTCCTTCAACCAAAACTCACATTTGCTAAATTTGGCATATAACTGATGTCCCCTTAGTTTCTCCAAAACCAAACGCAAATGTTCCTTATGCTCTTCTTCATTCCTTGAATAAACCAGGATATCATCAATGAACACTACGACGAACTTATCCAAAAACTTCATAAACACCTTGTTCATCAGGTTCATAAAATATACAGGCGCGTTAGTCAATCCAAATGACATAAAGGTATACTCATACAGTCCATACCTTGTGGTGAAAGCTGTCTTCGGAATATCCTGTTCTCGATTCTTCAACTGGTGGTACCCTGATCACAAATCATTAATCATTGGCAGTGGGTACTTGTGTGGTACCTTGGAAAACACTTTAGCTCGTTGCAAACGATCAAACAGATCATTAATCATTGGCAGTGGGTACTTGTTCTTGATGGTAACTTTGTTTAATCCATGGTAATCAACAACCATCCGTAATGATCCATCCTTCTTCTCCACTAGAAGTACGGGTGATCCCCAAGGCGAAGAACTTGGGCCAATGTAACCTTTGTCCAGTAACTCCTTAATCTGATTCTTAATTTCTACCAAATCCTTTGCTGGCATCCGGTATAGTCTCTTTGATATTGGCCCAGTGCCTGGCAAAAGCTCAATCAAAAACTCAATGTCTCTATGCGGTGGCATGCCTGGCAACTCTTTCGGAAATACATCAGGAAAATCCTTTACCACAGGTACTTCCTCCCGCACTACTCCTGTTAGGCAATTTACTTGTGTCCTATTTGGCGCATGCCGGGATACATACTTGATCCTTCTTCCTTCTGGCGTTGTAAGCAAAATGGACTTACTAGCACAATCGATGTTTCCTCCATACATCGACAGCGAATCCATACTGAGAATTACATCCAGACCTTGGGATTCCAGAATAATTAAATCTGTTGGGAAAACATGCCTTCCTATGCTTAATGGCACTTGAAAACATCCTTGACTGGCCATGTATTCTACTCCTCGCGAGCTTACTAGCATAGGGGTTTTAAGAATCCTAGTGGGTAGGCTATATTTTTCCACAAATCCCCTTGATATGTATGAATGTGATGCACCAGTATCGAAAAGAACGAGAGCGGTAAATGACTTAACCAAAAACTTACCGATTACTGCATCAGGGTGATCTTCAACCTCCTCCACGTTAACATGGTTCACCTATCCCCTATTGAAAGGGTTCGGCTTCTTCCCTGAGCTTCCATTGCCATTTCCATTCTGGCCTTCAGGACATTCATTGGCATAATGTCCGGTCTTGGAACACTTGAAACAGGTGACTTGACTCAGATCTCTCTTGGCTAGGGTTGATGGGTGGTACGGTTCTGGCCGTTGCTTCCTCCATTCCCATTACCATTCTTGTGGCCATTGTGGTTGTGCGAACTACCTCCTCCATGGGTATGCTGAAACTGAAATCCCGCTTTAGGGGTAAAACGGGGCTTCTGCTGGGCTCCAGAGTTATACTTCCCCTGTTCATACTTCCTCTTGTGGTTCTCAATCTGCTGTTGCTTCCCTTCAATCATGATGGCACGATCTACCAACTCCTGGTAGTTGTTGAAACTTGCTACCATCAACTGCATGCTTAACTCATCATTCAATCCTTCCAGAAACTTCTCCTGCTTGGTTGCATCCGTAGCAACATCATCTGGGGCATAACGTGCTAACTTGCTGAAATCATCAACGTACTGGCCAACTGTCCTTCCTCCTTGGCGTAAGTTGCGAAACTCACGCTTCTTCATGGCCATAGCTCCTGCTGAAACATGTGCAGTGCGGAAAGCTTGCTAGAACTGATCCCATGTGACAGTGTCAACTGGGAAGGTGGCTGTGAAATTCTCCCACCATGCTGCCGCGGGTCCTTCTAACTGATGTGTGGCAAACTTCACTTTCTCACCATCCGTGCATCCTGTAGTGGTGAACTCCCTTCCTATCTTGCGGAGCCAATCATCTGCTACTATTGGCTCGGTGCTACTGAAAAACACCGGCGGATTCAGCCTAAGAAAACGGGCTAAGTGGTCAACAGGTGGCAGTGGTGGTGGTGGGTTGTTGTTGTTGTTGTTCTGCTAGTTCTGGACTAACATCTGCATCAATTGATTCTGCTGCTGGATCAATTGAGTGAGCTCTGGTGGAAATCCATTGTCACGTCTCGGAGGCATCTAAGGGTTTAGAAAAGATGAGATTTAAGAATAGAGTGAGGTCTAAAGAGAAAACACTACCCCAATGCACATGAGCAAATGCACACAAAATCACTTCATTCAATTCAAACAAGGGCTTACAATCGATCTAGCTATCGCAAAAGTGCTCGAACTATAGTGTTTACATGGGGGAATACTACTAATGTTTGGTGGTCATCTAGAAATTTGAACCGGTGGAAGACTCCATGATGTCTGCTCCAGCTTCGTCTTCAAAGTCGGGTTCACTTGGATCCGAATCGGTGTCGTCGATGATGATGTAGTTGTCCGGACATGCGACGTGCATGTCTTCCTTCCTGGATGCTAACTCCCATCTTGAGTTCTTCAATCTCTTGCTTAAGGTCGCCATTGTGTCTTGTTAGAGCTATGATCTTGTCCATGTAGTCCTTGTGTGTAGCCTTTAGTTCTCCTTCTAGCTCGATGATCCTTGCCTTCGCATTCTTCAACTCTATCATATCATTGCACATCCGGCTCTCGTGGCGTCGAATATGCTGGTTTAACTCCTGGATAAATGCTGCAATGGATTTATCCTTCTTGGTGCTGACTAACTCCCATTGTTCATCTCAGCGTCCGCAAATCTGGTAGATAGTGTCCTTGAGGTCTTCTTGATAAACTTCTCCAATGAGTCCTATGGTGATATGGGCTGCCATGCTCTTTCCCAGACTCCAGGTTGGTGCATTGAAAACACTATCTATGGGCTTCGTGATTGGCGCGAATGTCCTTCCCGGAATGTGAGCTTGAATCTTCCAGCGCTCCTCTTCAGGCAGAGTGGCGTTGAAGGTTCCCATGAAACTTGGTAATCCAATGTTTAGGTACTTGGTGACTTCCTTCAAGTGAAATCCAGAAGGTGTGCCTTCATCCGGTTGAGCGTACTTGATCTTCGCGTCCTTCATCCTAAAGAGTAGAAAAGATGAGGAGTTAGAAAATGAGGAGAGGATAGTGATCTATGGCTTTAACTTAGTGGTCGTGTCCTACAGTCAGCGTGTGCTCTAATACCATCTCTGTGGCGACCCGACCCGAATGGATCAAGTCTACTATGCTACGGTGTCATCCTTGGATCAGTAATGCTGACACCACATAGTACTTTGAAGGATTTATAGCAGAGTGGCAATCACACACTTATTATATCGATGTCTGAAAGAGAACTTATTACAATAAATATGGCTTAAGGCCATCTAATATCGATAACAGCGGAAGACTTGGAAGATAAATGGGTCCATCAACTCCAACGGCATCACTGAGTATAGAACCACGACCTAAAAGCACCTTACTCATCGTCTGAAAAGTCTGCAACATGAAAGTTGCAGCCCGAAATGGGTCAGCACATGGAATATGCTGGCAATGTAACACATAGAGAGTAATGGAATGAAACAGCTATACTATATGCATATTTGGCTGGTGGAAAGCTCTATGGTTACTGTTTTGCGTAAAGCCAGTTTTTCCCTACCGCAAAGGAATAAATTTTATTTAACTATCATGGTAGTTGAACATCGAGAATGGTTGACAGCATTCCAATCCCAATTAAGTGAACAATTAAAAGCCAACAATATAAATTAGAAGTAAAATGATGAGATTCACATGATATTCAAGTACTAGATACTCAAGATGTCCATAACCGGGGACACGGCTAATCATGATTAGTTTGTTACACTCTGCAGAGGTTTGCGCACTTTTCCCCACAAGACTCGATCGCCTCCGTTGGTTTTCTCACACTACTGGTGTTTGAGAAATGGAAGACCGAGACACAGTCTTTCAGAAGCGCTAGCACCTTACGATGGATAGACCGATACACCTACTTTCCCCTACATCTGCTAGTCTACCCTGTAAGGGTTCGCACGACTTAGTCAACTATGCCAGAGCCCATATTGGCTTGTGGCTGCACACGGAAGTTTCTAGCATGAAAGATCTTATGATCCCTTTGAGCCTGGGTGGCGGTCCAAAAGAAAACAGGCAAGTCCTGATAGACATCAGGTGCCTCAATCCACCTAGATGTGTGTTTAAGTTGCCACCTTAAGTAAACCATTAAAAATTATCAAACTCACATCTGTCATGGATATGACTCACCCAATCCATGTCTACTAGCATAGCATGGCATAATAAGCAAACGTAGAGTAACTCCCAAAGGTTTCATAATAAACAGGTAATAGGTACTACCTCATCTACTTCCCATCCCACAATTTAATTAGATCCTAATCATGCAATGTGTGAGGATTGATCTAATGCAATAAAACTGGGTTGTAGAAAAGGTATGATCAAAGTGTTACTTGCCTTGCTGATGATCCGCAAGTCCTAGAGATTCGAAGTAACAAGCGGCGCAATCCGGGTAATCTATCGCAGACAAACAACAAGCATACAATAATTACTCATCTAATGCACAGGTAAAACTCGAACAAGAGATTGAACCAGAAAGTTCAACTTAAGAACTCCGGTTGCAAAGAAAGAAAGAATCGAACAAAGCAACGGAAAACAAACGGCGGAAGAAAACAACTCGGTTCTAGCAAGTTGAAACTAGGTCAACAAATGTCAGTAGCAAAAACTTGTTTAAGTTGATTAGACGGAACGGAGGTTTCGAAACGAAACTTCGGGCGCTTGAATCACCTGATTCCGATAAACGGGCGAGAAGATAAACTAGAACGAAGATCGGATCTGAAATCGCGATCGCGGAATAAATCCGATGAAAAGAAAAAAAAGAACGGTTAAACGAACGGACGTTCGTTACCCGAGAATAACCGGTGATCACGTTCGTTAGGACGAACGGTCCGGCGAACGGTCTCTGGGCAACTAAACCAGAAAAGAAAACCGATCTAGGGTTTCGGAAAAGAAAACCGAAACAAAGAATGAAAAGAAAACGAATCGGAAGAAAAGAAAAGAACCGGAATGGTTTATAAGAAAAACTGAACCGAGGGGAAAAAGAGAGGCGCGGCGCGGCTACCTCAGCGAGGCTCCGGCGAGGTGCTCCGGCATTGGGCGGTGGCGGCGATGTAAGGCGGCGGCGGTGCTAGGGGGCGGCGGTGGCGTAGGCGGCGGCGGCGGGGCACAAGGCGGCGGCGGCGCTAGGGACGACTCTAGGGACGGCGCCGGCGAGGGCGGCGCGGGCAGCTTGGCGTGGGGTTTAGGGGGGGCGTGGGGTATAAATAGGAGGGAGGGGAGAGGAGACTTGGGGGAGGGGGAAAGAAAGAGGAGAGGAGAGGAGATGGAGTCCGAGTAGGACTCGGGCGGCGGCGACTTGGGCGCCTGCGCGCTGGCGCGCGCGAGAGGGGAGGAGGGGCCGGCCTGGCCTGCGGCTGGGCCTTGGCCCAGGCGCTGCGGATTTTTTTTAAAAGATTTCGCGCGCAGAAAGAAAACACAGAAAAAGAAATCTAACGAACTCCAAAACTTCCAAAGTAAATTTTCCCCGACTCCTAAAAATGAGTTAAACAAAATGAACTTTTCTCAGGACCTAGATGCAAATTTTGAAAACGCGCATTTTTCCCTATCCAAATAAAAGTCAAATAAACTCCGACAAATCCAATGATCCTCTTTTCAAAATATGAGAAAACTCAATAGTGAAAATAACAAAATCTCCAACTCTCTCCGAGGGTCCTTGAGTTGCGTGAAATTTCTAGGATCGACCAAAATGCAAGAAAATTTGGGATGTTACACGGTAGATCTTCACGAAGTAGGCGATCTCCTTCCCCTTACAAACTCCTTGGTTCAACTCCACAATCTTGTCGGAGGCTCCCAAGTGACACCTAGCCAATCTAGGAGACACCACTCTCCAAGAAGTAACAAACGGTGTGTTGATGATGAACTCCTTGCTCTTGTGCTTCAAATGATAGTCTCCCCAACACTCAACTCTCTCTCATAGGATTTGGATCTGATGGAAAGAAGATTTGAGTGGAAAGCAACTTGGGGAAAGCTAGAGATCAAGATTCATATGGTAAGAATGGAATGTCTTGGTCCCAACACATGAGTAGGTGGTTCTCTCTCAGAACATATGAGTTGGAATGGTATATATAGCCTCTACACAAAATCCAACCGTTACACATGATTCACCAATCTTGGTGGGACCGAATCAACAAACTCGGTCGGACCGAAATAGGAAACCTAGTGACCGTTAGAGATTTTCGGTGGGACTGACATGCAACTCAGTAGGACCGATTCTGTTAGGGTTTGGGCATAACGTAATCTCGGTGAGACCGATTACACAAACTCGGTGAGACCGAGTTTGGTAATAAGCTAACCAGAGAGTTGGTCAGGCAGACTCGGTGGGACTGATTTGCTCTTTCGGTGAGACCAAAAAGTTACAAAAGGGAAACACGGAGTTTACATTGCAATCTCGGTGGGACCGATTCTCTCTTTCGGTGAGACCGAAAAGTTACGAAAGGGAAACAGAGAGTTTGCAACCCCATCTTGGTGAGACCGAGATCCCTATCGGTAGGACAGAATTGCTAGGGTTTGGCAGTGGCTTATGACATATGAAACTCGGTGGCGCCGGATAGATAGAATCGGTATGACCGAGTTTGGCTTAGGGTTTAGGTCATTTGTGGATATGGGAAAGTAGCTGAGGATTTTGGAGCATATCATTAAGCACATGAAGCAAGAGGCTCATTAAGCAACACCTCATCCCTCCTTGATAGTATTGGCTTTTCCTAAAGACTCAATGTGATCTTGGATCACTAAAATATAAAATGAAGAGTCTTGAGCTTTTTGAGCTTGAGCCAATCCTTTGTCCTTAGCATTTTGAGGGTTCCACTTTCACATCCATGCCATGCCAATCATTGAGCTTCCCTGAAATAATAATCTTGGAATAGCATTAGCTCAATGAGCTATATGTTGTTATGAATTACCAAAACCACCTAGGGATAGTTGCACTTTCAGCGCCGTCTGGGCGATGCGGGTGGCGAGAGCAGCCCGGGCCTCGGCGCGAGCCCGACGAGCGTCAGCCATGGACACGATGGAAGATCACACGCGAACAGCGGAAGAAAGATCCTGGCGCACCCCTACCTGGCGCGCCAAATGTCGGATTTCGGGTTCCGGCAGACCCTTGAGGTTCGAAAACTGGGGTGCACGCGGAGATCTCTCCCCTACCAATCTACATCCAATCTCCTCGCGTGATCGAAGATGGAAACAACGAACAACACAAGGGACACGAGGTTTATACTAGTTCGGGCCACCGTTGTGGTGTAATACCCTACTCTAGTGTGTGGTGTGGTGGATTGCCTCAGGGGCTGATGATGAACAGTACAAGGGAAGAACAACCTCGCGAGAGGAGTTCTTGAGCTGGTGCGATGAACTGCTTGGTTGAGTTCAGTCGCCTTGCTCTGCTAGGGCTCTATCAGATCTCTCCCCCTGTCTTTTCCTTGTCTCTCTACTCTGTGGTGGCTAGCTCTATTTATAGAGGCCATGAGCCTCTCCCCAAATAATGAGTGGGAAGGGCGCCAACAATTGGCCATTTTGAAGGGGAACATCTAGTACAAGCTATCCTGACCAAAGGTGGTCTTCGGCTCCCAAAAGCACAGGTGATGACGCCGTCTTGGGCTCCACGGTGACCTCCATCCTACCGCTCTGCTAGTCTTGGTCTCGTTGCACCGGAATGGTAACCTTTGCCCGATGCCTTGGCCTGTGCTTGCCCCCTTTGCACCAAAGAGGAAACAAGGACACTACGCAGGCCGGCGCCCGCCTGGTCTTGATCGTCATGGCTTGCATCACGGGCTCCTCGCGAGGTACCCCTGCCTTGATCTCTCCGCCTCCTCGCGAGCCTGCCTGATGAGGCTGCCTCTGAGGAAGCTTTCTGTCGTCCGCCCCGCGAGGCTTGGCCCATCGCGAGGGTCTTGAGCTTGAGCTGATGAAGATGGGCCGTGCTAGGCCCCCACTAGAGCCACGCCCCAGGCCATAGGCAGGCAAGTCTGGGGACCCCCGTTCCCAGAACACCGACAGAGCAAGGGCCATCCCCTTCGACTACGGAGACGAGCACGAACCTCTTCAACAACATGAAGACGATGTCCATATTGGACTCATACTCTGAGTCAAGCTACGAGACCGCACATGAGACCTTATATTTGGTCTTGGAGGAGAGTGATGATGTGCCATCTTTCTCCTTCATCCCCGGCTACGACAGTGAAATGATTGAGCATGGAGACATTTGCACCTACATCTCTCCGACACCTACATATGATGAGATGCCCCAATTGCCATGTGAGGAGAGCCACCACCCCATGAGTGAGATGAGTGACTCCACCATATATGACATTGAGTGCATTTCATATGAGAGGATGAGTGTCACCACCACTAGCCCCACACATGAGAGCATGGCACACATCCTATGTGTGGTTGAGAGCCATTTGTGTGACCCCACCAACCATATGAGTGAGAGCATCATACCGGGAGTGAGTGAGCCACAACACTTAGTGAGTGAGGTAGTTGACACGGTACGTGAGGCCACTATGATTTCTAACGACTTAACCTCTACTCCGAGTGTGTTTTCTTCTTTGGTGTTAGGTCTCCTACATGACGACATGCCTATCCTCGACGAGTCCATATCTCCAATGGAGACAACAATGGCCATGGTGGAAGATGATGCAGCCCCCACATGGTTCCATCAAGATGAAGATGACAACGACTTGGTCTTCGACACCTCACCTACAACACATGAGCAATGCTCCAAAGGTAACATTGGTGATGGTGCTTCTCTTGTCCCACTAGTGGACTATTTTACGAATGACTGCTTGCATGACGTTGATCCACCTATTCCCATGCTTCATGCTAGTGCCACTTCTTCATGTCATGACATCCCTATTTATGATGAATATGATGATGAGCATGTTGATTTGCCTAGTTGTGATGCTATGCTCCATAGGATATCTTGTGAAAATTCTATTGGTCACATCATGTTTGATAATCGAATAACCTTGTCATATGCTATGAGTGAGATATCCCATATTGCCTCATTTCAATCTCAACATAGTAACTATGCAAGCCCCATTAAAATCAATCCGATTTGCACTTACCGCATAGATGACGAGATGAGAGTCATTGGCTTTTATTTTTCATGTGATGATATTGCCATGCTTCCTTTACATGATTTGTGCAATTCATCTACTATGCCATGCTATGATCACATTGTTCCAAATATGCTTTGTTTTGGACGTTGTCAATATTCTCCGTGTGATATTTCCACTAATGCTCATGAGGAGACCCCCATAGTTTCCTCAAACGTATTAGGAGATTTTGATGCATTTCATATTTTGCATGATTCACATGATAGTGTACACCATATGCAGTCCATGAATAACACTGCTCTACATATTTCTTGTGATGCATTACACAATTTCAGTATCCATTATGCTATACATAACAACAAACCTATCATAATGGATGACATGTTTCTATATCACGCATCTCATTTATTTGAGCATTGGCTATTTTGTGCTAACCAACACAAGCACGTGCGCATCATGATGGATGATGTGTACATATACCATACACACACAATTTTTCCTCTGTCTTTGTTTTGTGTAGGTACTCACGTATACTCGTCAACCTCTCAATCCCAAGAGTTGACAAAACGAGCTCTTGACAGCAAAGATTACTTGGGATCCTGTGAACTATCCTTCCCACCGCTCTCTTTGCGCAATGACTACGTGCATCTCTCTCACTTGTCTCTCACACAGCTATGGGCTCTATACCGCTTGTCGCTTCATGCTCATTTTACCGTGTTCACTTTGCATGCTACGCTTACTTCTATGCCTTTGCCATGCAATTGTGACCCTTGCGTGCATCTACCCATGATTCACCATTATGCTACTCCTATGTGTATTTGCATGCTTGGTGGAGATCCTTGTTGCTATTGCCATGTTTATCATGTGCCTCATGCTATTGATGCTATTTTTCTCATATCCTCCTTTCATGCTTGTGCTATGTCATGTGAATTATTCATGCACACTATTTGCACCCATGACATGCTTGCCATGATTCCTTCTAGTATGTTACATCTTCGCATGACTAGCTTGCTTGACTTGATCACCATGATTGCTTGCTTTATCGCATCACCCATGTTCAATTCTTACTCGCTTTCTTGGGTTGATGACATATATGTTCATGCCTCTCACATGATATATCTTGTTCATTGTAGCTTACCTCCAATTGTTGCATCTCTTGGAGACTCAGACATATTACTCGTGATGCATGCTTGTTTGATTGAGCCTATTGTATTTGGTTGTTCTCGCATCATATGCCTCCATACTATGAAATTCTCCCTTGTCCTTTCTTACGATGAGCATGATGCATACACTTGTTGGGTATTTTACCACACGAATGATAGGTTTTGCACTTCTAGTAACCTCATTTGTTTTTCCGAGTGTTTGTCATGTTCTCTCATTTTGGAGGATTCACAAGGCGGTGCCATTATGCGACAACTTGGTCATGCAAAGGCATAAACGATGTGCAACACCAACATTTGCGACAATCTCCTAAAGGTGAACTCCTTCCCTTTGAGCCATCCTCAAATACGCACATTGGATGGGTCATTCTTTCATTGTTGTTTCCTTCTTCTTGTCTACATGTTGCGCCTATTGGATGGAGGACCGAAATTGAAGATTGGCTCTATAGACCTTCGCATTTAGGAGCGCTCGGACTTATTGGATGCACCTTCGATCCTCCACTCATGCCACGACATCGAGCATTGGTACACCAACACCTCCATATTTGTTGATTGTGCTCTCACATGTCATGCTCGATGGACATCTCACACTCATGACAAATTTGCATCTTATGCATGGATTGACTTATATTATGATTGCCTTGTTGCGTCTTGTCTTTCTATGTCATCCATGATATATGAGCTTGTGCATTTCCTTAGCAAATTTGTTGTGATATACCTTGATGGCATATTCATACATCATGATCTTATCGCCTACCATCAATTGCATGATCACATCACATTGAGCATCCATTGCCATATTAATGCTATTGATAAACCGTCTCTTTATGACATCATTTTGCTTCGTGGTTGCATTGATCATATTCACAATACATTTGTATGCACAATGAATTCTTTTTCTCCCATGAATGCTTTGCATATCATTCTATATCATCTTCATAAGCTTCGTGCGCTTTGTCATGAACAATCTTGCCAAAGGACTCATTCTTCTATGATGGACACTTTGTGTGCGCTAACCATTGTATTTCCAAGTGTACTTTGTGTTTGCTCATTTTGCATGTACCACATACCGGAGACACCTTGGAGTACTTGGATTGCTTGATATTGCACTGATTAGGGCAAAATTGAGGAAATTTCGTGGATGAAAGATGGGGAAAATTGGGGAGATGCTAAATCCACCTGAAACCAAGCAAATCCATGGATCAAATCGACCAAAACTTTGTCAAACCAACAAATCACAAAAAAAAATTGGGGCTATTTTTGGTGGGCATTTTGAATTTGTGGAAGAACACAACAAAATCAAGCTAGAAAACAAGGGGGGAGGCTCCGAAATCGTGATCAACGTGGCTCTAGATACCAAGATGATGTGGGGTAGGAACCCTAATCTGTTGATCTTTCACGAAAGGAGCGGATCCTGCGATTATCACGAAGAATGCGAGGAGGGAAACAAGGGGAAAATCACAAGGGGAACAGAAGAGAACACTCAAACCAACAAGTATGATCACACATGCGCTAGATCCATGAACACAAAGGAAGATACAAGATCCAAAGTCAACAACGGACGATACAAAGGTAGCCGGCCTTCTCCTTGAGGAGGTCTTGATGTTCTTCTCCACAAGGAGGTCTTGAATCCAAAGGGATCTTCTCCGTAGAGGTTGCGGTCTCTCTCGTGGAGTAGATCCAATGTGGATGCGCTATGCTCTATCTCTAAAATGAGCTAAACCAATGTTGACCCTAACTAGGAGGAGGTGGAGGTGTATATATAGTCTACGTCCACGAAGGGGTAAGTGGGAGAGGGATACATGGGCCTCGAGGCCAATCTCTGTAAGCAAACAGGTACCGGACGTCAGCTGGGGACCGGGCGTCCGATGGCTCGTGGGCTTCCGGATGTTCGGTAGTCACCGGACTTACGCTCACTTTGGCTCGGTTGAGGTGGCACCGGACGTCCGGTAGCTAGCGGTCGTCTGGTTGCCGGTCGTCCAGTGTTGTCGGTCTTCCGCTGACTTGGCTCGGACATAGATGTACCGGTCATCCGGTGGGGGCCGGACGTCCGCTCGCTGGGAGGGGCCAGTCGTCCGGTGTCGTCCGGACGTCCGCTCGCTGGAGCTTCTTCGGCAGCTCTTCTTCTTGTGTCTTTGTTTCCACGCTTCCCTCGCGGATGGTGTAGTTGTACACTTGTGCTCGCACTCCTCGTCGTCATCCATAGCATTCCGACAATACCTATGCATGCACATGAGTGGAGTGTCAAGTAGTATACCATCCTCGAAGGGGTCAAGTGAACACGCATAATGGAGATGATTCACCTTTGTGTATGCGAAGTGGATGTCGAATGTGTCACTTGCCAAACAGACTCTTGACATGGTGATGTCCATAGGATGCTCCGCATCATCGGATGATGTAGGGTAGGAACCATATAGGCCGATCTTTCATGAAAGGAGCGGATCCCGCGAAGAACACGAAGAACACGGGGAAGAACAGAGAGAAAACACAAGGGGATACACTCAAGAACAAGTCCAATCACACATCCACTAGACAATCAAACACACAAGATCCACAATGTACATGAGCAACAAGGGGAAAGATACAAGGTAAGGTTTGTCTCCATGAGGAGGTCTTCAAGGGGGCCACCCAAGAGCGGGTCTTGAATCCAACATGGATCTTCTCCGTAGAGGCCGCGGTCTGTCTCATGGAGTGGATCCGTATGGATGAGCAAAGCTCTATCTCTAAATGAGCTATCATATTTGCTAACCTTAGAAAGAAGGAGGGAGAGGTCTACTTATAGTCTTAGTGCAAATGGGGGGTGAAGTGAAGGGGTACATGGGCCTCAGCCCGCAACTGGACACAGCCAGGGGTCGGACGTCCGGTGGGCGTCTGACGTCCAGAGACTCACGGGCGGCCGGACGCCCGATAGACATCGGACGTCTGCTCGATCTGGCTCGGACGCTAGAGTGCCAGATTTCCGGAGGTGGCCAGACATCGGGTCGTCGGTCGTCCGTTGGCGTCGGAGTCAACGCGAGATGCGAGTTTCGGGACGCGATTTTGGGCGGAATTTTGGGATATTGGGGGCAAAATTGAGGAGATTTCGTGGATGAAAGATGGGGAAAATTGGCGAGATGCTAGATCCACTTGAAACCAAGCAAATCCATGGATCAAATCCAACAAAACTTCGTCAAACCAATAAATCAAAAAAAAAGTGGGGCTATTTTTGGTGGGGATTTTTGAAATTGGGGAATAACACAACAAAATTAGGCTAGAAAATTAGGGGAGGCTCCGAAATCATGATCAACGTGGTTCTGATACCAAGATGATGTAGGGTAGGAACCCCATAGGCCGATCATTCACGAAAGGAGCAAATCCTGTGTTGACCCAGACCCATCGGACGACCATCATTTTACTAGACTTTCGGAGCCGCAGGAACCACCAAACGTCCAACCTTACCGGACGACCGGAACACCTAACCCGAGCTGAAATTAGCAGATTTCCGACCCGACCGGACGTCCGGTGACCGGACATCCGTCCATTTCCGGACGTCCGCTACCTGTAAAAACTGACTTCGCTCCAATTTTGTTTCGGCCATAACTAATTCACCCGGAGTCTGATTTTTGCGTTCTTTAGCTCGTTGGAAAGCTCTTGAAATCCTATTTCCCACAAAAATACCACCAACATCACTTGACTCCATCAATTGTTTGGAACTTTGGCATCTTTGCCTAGGGCTTAGACCACATCATCCGCTACACCACCACCGACTTCCGCAACCTAACCAATTTTGTTCCCCATCACATTAGTGGTTGCTTGAGGAGTGATTTGAGTTTCCTAAGGTGTCTAGGATACTTAGGGACGGTTGCTTCTTCATCAACCACCACCATCACTTCCGCATAGGCTTGCCCACCATACACTTCTGCCACCCCAACTTAACCCAATTTTGTTTGAGTTGTGAGTTGTGTCTCCTAAGGTGTTTCGGCTACTTAGGGACCGAGCTTCCCACTCCGACACCATGAATAGTCCACCACCTTACCCTCCATTTCCGCATTGCGTACTTCGCAACCAATCATTGCCATTTCACAATTCCATTGAGCCCCCACAAAACCACCACCGCATTCCCGCTACCACCATTTGACATTTGAGATCTTGAGTTCGCGGTTTTTCCATTTCCTAATATGTTTCGGCTACTTAGGGACAAGTCTCCATCATCTTGGTATCTCCATCAAGATCACCGCCACTCATCATTGCCAAGGACAGTAACCTCCGTATCATCATGGTATCGTGGTATCCCTCCTTTGTATATTGCCTTGTCATTGCATTGATAACCCCTAGCCCATTTTGCATCACTTGCCTATCAAGACTAGCCATTTGAGTATTGCCGACAACGTTACTTGTGCACATTAGTGATCTACACCATACATTGCATACATACCATACCATATCGGCATCATATCATCTCGTGTGCCTCAAGTTTGTTCCCGTATATACCCAATTGCGATCTTGGTTTGTGCATTTCGCATTGTGGCCATATACAAAAAAAGCATTTAAGCAAAAAAAATAGTGAATAAAGAAGCTTGTAAGCAATAGCCATAGCATCATACCACATTGTCATATCCGATCATCTTGGATCATACCACCGGAACATCAGATGCATAGCATACTTGGGATAGAAAGTTCAAACATTTTGCATCTTATAGGTTGTGCACAAGTGTCGTATCCGCCTATAGAGAAATCATGCTAGAGTCTCTCTTGAGTTGTGCAACACGAGCGTTTTCTGTGGATTCCACATTTTGTGCTCACTCCTTGGTTGCACGACCCCATTTATCTATCCGTCTGTGTGTTTCCGTGTACCACATATTGCTATTGGTCTACTTGTTTCACTTGCGAATTTGTGAATCTCTTTCAACTTTATTGACTCTTGATAAAAATTTACATTAAATTTTTGTACCACTATCCTCACCGAGCTACTCCATAAGATTTAGTGTTTAGGTGTGAGTGAACAAGTCCGGTACCAATTCCACTATTCTTTCATCTCACATTGAGTGAAATGGGATACATCCTCAACTTTGGGAAAAGGTAACTTGGTATTCTTTATCTCATTTCCTACTCACCTCTACTCGAGTCTTGTGATGGATAGGCACGGCATTTCACCTTCGGTCTACAACAACAAAGACGAGTATGATGCCATGAATAACTCTACCAACGCCAAGATGCAAGCTCAAATGGAGGAGATCAAAGCCCTCATCAAGTGATCTTCCTCATCTTCGAGAAGACGCTCAAGTACACATGCCTCCAAGCTACCATCTCTAGCAAGGTCACATCGGCATCGAAACAATCACCAACAAGGACGTGAAGGTCAAGAGCTCAACACCAACAACTGCTCAATGACTTCACCATCTCCCTTGGCATCTTCACCAAGCGACTTGAAGGCATCTTCGCCCACAAGCACCTCAAGAGAAGCTCCCCATGCTCAAGTCCGTGACTTCCACGATGTACTACGACCTCGCCATCGACCACGCGATTCCTTTCTATGGGACTCAAGAACCTGAGGAGTATCTCGAGTGGGAGCGTTTGATGGATGACTACCTCATGCTACATGAAGTTCCTCCCGAAGATCAAGTGAAGTGCGCCACAAGGAACTTCCACGACTATGCGTCCACATGGTGGCTTCACGCACCTTCGGAGACCTGCGACAAGAGTTGGCCCAAGATGAAGAGAGCTTTAAGGCGAGAGTTCATGCCTCCAACCTAAACGGAAAAACTTCAACGCCAATTGGAGAACACCATCGAAGGATCCGAGTCCATTGACGTGTACTTCAAGGAGATGAAGATGGCCTTACGATGAGCTGGCATGGATGACCTCATTTCGATGAAGTTCCACTTCATGATGGGATTGCACAACAACATCTCCAAGACGATCTTCCTCGATAACTACAAGTCCCTCAACGACAACTACATTGGTGCTCTCAAGGCGGAACAAGAACTCATTACGCCCAAAGCTTCTCCACACCAAGCTCACTTTGTGATGACCAAGCTCCATGAGAACAAGCACGAGGCTAGTACCACCATGATGTCCAAGCCCAACGAGCTCCAAGTCGATGCTCCCAAGTTCGACTTCACCGTCACCCCTCATTGTGGCATTGATAATGCCGAGTCTACTTCGACTCTTTTTCAAGATGGTGCGGCGACGACTACGACTATGGAGACCATCAAGGACCAAGCTTTGGAGGCGAGTGACATGGCGACGAGCAAGGATGATTCTTCCATCTTAGGAGGCGAGAGTGATGGTGTGCCATCTTCGGCCTTCATCCACGGTGACGGCGATGAGAAGGTTGAGCATGGGATTTTCCCTTCGACCATGACGACGTATGATGAGTTGAGTGACATTTGCCACCATATTGAGAGTGAGATTGACTTCACCACTAGCCCCATATATGATGTGTTACCACAATTCCCATGTGAGGAGAGCCACAACCCCCACCACTTGAGTGAGATGAGTGACTCCACCATACGTGAGATTGAGTGCACCTACCTTGAGGGAGTGAGTGAACCACCCCATAGAGAGAGTGTGATAGTTGATAGGGCATGTGAGGCCATTTGCATTTCTAAGAGCTTGACCTCTACCTCTATTGTGTCTTCTCATTTGTTTCTAGGTCCCAAATATGATGACGCGCCGAGTCGCGACGACTACGTCCTACCTTTGGACTAGACGATGGCCATGGTGGAATATGATGCACCCCCACATGGTTCCATCAAGATGAAGATGAACACCATTTGGTCTTTACCACCTCACCTACACCACTTGAGTGGAATGAACAAGGTAACATAGGTGAAGGTGATGCTCTAGTCCCACTAGTGGCCTTTCTTGGCATTGATTGCTTGCGTGATGTTGATCAACCTATTACCATGCTTCATGCTAGTGCGACTTCCCCATGCGATGATTTACCCATTTATGACGAGTATGATGATTGCCATGTGGTGTCTATTAGTTGTGATGCCATGTTACATAGGATTTCTTGTGATAATTCTGTCGGTCACATCATGTTTGCCAATCCGCTTGACTTGTCATATGCTATGCATGAGATCAATCATATGTCATATTTGCAATCTCTTCATAGTGACTATGCATATGCTATTAAAATAAACCCAATTTGCACATATGGCATAGATGACAAGCCTATGGTTATTGGCATTTATTTCTCTTGTGATGATATTGACATGCTACATTTGCATCATTTATCTCATATGCCATTCCATAAACACCGAGCTTCAGATATGCATTGTTTTGGATGTTGTCCATTTTCTCCATATGATGTTTCCAATATTACTCATGAGGAGACCCCCATAATTTCCACATACATTTTAGGAGATTTTGATCACTCCCATCCATTGCACAATATGCTCCCCATGCATAAAAATGCTATTGTTGTACCTTATACTTGTATGCTCAATTTGCATCCCCGTCGTGTTATACACAATAACTATTCTTTCTTCATGGATGACATGTTCTTATACCATGCATCAAATTTCTTTGAGCGATGCTTATCTTGTGCTAACTCTCATGTGCACATACACATCATGATGGATGATGTGTACATTTAACACATACACAATTTCTTTTGTTTGTGTAGGTACCCATGAATACTTGTCAACCTCGCAATCCCACAAGTTGACAAAACAAGCCCTAGAGAGCAATGATGACTTGGGATCCCATGGATTATCCTTACCACCGCTCTCTTCGCACAAAGACTTTGCACATTTCTTCTACATGACCCTCACATGGCTATGGGTTATTGTCCATTACATATTCTATGCCCATCTTGCCATGTTCACTTTGCATGATATGCACATTGCTATGCTTTTGCCATGCATTCATGACCCATGCTTTGCATTACACATGATGATTGATTATCATACTTGTATGTGTAGTTTCAAGCTTGGTGGAGATATCACTTATCATTGTCATGTTTGCTTTGTGCCCCATGCCTACGATGATATTATGATCTTGCTTTGTGCTCGTTCTTGCGATATGTCATGTGCATTGCCTTTGCCTATTATTTGCTCACATGACATGATTGCCATGATTTCCTCTAGTGTGTTGCACCTTCGCTCCAATAGTTTACACGCCTTGATTACTATGCTTGCTTATGTTGCATCACCAATGATTCATACTTGCTCATTTCATGCGGTTGATGACAACCAACTACATGCTTTGCACATGATTGTTATTGCATCTTGTCATATATCTCCATGTGTTGCCACTCTCATGTTAGACGATTTGCGATGTATTGAGTGCAACAATCATTCTAGTCTTGATAATGAGTTTGCCCCCATAGCATTCTCACATATGATTGTAGATTTTGACATTTTTCTTATGAAGCATGCTTGTCTTGACTCTTTGCACCATATACCTAGTGCCATGAATATAGCCATTGTTGCATCATATTATTCATGCACTCGTGCTTCTAATGGTTATGTGCAAGAGAAGAGAACCATCATGATGGATGATGTGTTTATCTACCATGCGCATACATTCTTTGCTTTATTTTGTGCATGTGTAGGATAATTGGTCCTTGTGCAAGAGAAGTGAACCACCTTCTACCACGACGATTCTACATCGCACTTGCTTGTACTTCGGCATTGTGAAGGACGCAGAGGGACATCCTTTCAAGGTGATATCCTTCTCTTTTGAGAACCCCAAAACCATGAGTATGGATATTATGGATCATACTACTTGTGTTGCTTTCCCCATGAGACTTATGATTCATCTTGGACCACTTGATTGCACACTTGTTAGAGATCTTGCTTTGACTTGTCATTTTAACCATTCCATGCATCATGAAATATATGCCTCGTGTGTTGCACACAATTCTTGGATTACTTGCTCCTCCCATATCTTTGGTTGAAACAATGTCATCACTTCACATATGCCATGTCCCATTGATTGCTACATGCTTGTCTTGATTGCCTCACATAAGATGAACAATTGCTCTTTCTATTGTGATGAGTGCCACACGGTATTCACTACACCCAATGCACATTATGCTTGGATTTTCTTGCACTTAACCCAGGTGTTTAGACACTTCATTTTATTCGGTGTAGTGAATGATTCCTATGCCTACCATAGACATTTCATTGAGAAATTTGTGAATGCTGGCTATGAACTTGAGGTAGATGCTTCTTCTATTGTCACACATATTTCCATCACTACCTCACATTTACATGCTTGTCCCCATGATATATTTGCTTGTGCTCAATTTATGTGCTTATATGCCATGTCACAATCCTTTGTCAAACCGTATGCTTTGCATGATAATGACACTTGATTGGTGAATCACCTCTTGAATTCTTGGTTTTGCACTAACGCTAACCACATTTGTTTTTCGAAGTGTTTGTTGTCTTTGCTACTTTTAAAGGAATCACAAGTTGGTGCGACATTGGAGAGTGCCCATTTCGAGCTTCAAGATGACAAGAACTTGGTGATCGACCACTCCTACACGGCGACGCCATCTCTTTCCCATGGTGATTTGTATTTCGATCCGAGGTCGGATCTTTCACAAGGGAGGGGAGATGATGCGGAGCATCCTACGGACATCACCATGTCAAGAGTTCGTTCGGCGAGTGACACGTGCGACATCTATTTCACATACACAAAGGTGAATCATCTCCTTTACACGTGCTCACTTGACCCCTTCGAGGATGGTATAATACTTGACACTCCACTCGTGTGCGTGCATAGGTATTATAGGAACACTACGGATGACGAGGAGGAGTGCAAGCACCAAGGAACAACTACACCATCTGTGAGGGAAGCCTGGAAACGAAGACGCAAGAAGAAGATCTGTCGAAGAAGCTCGAGCCACCGGACGACCGGTCGGGTCCGGACATCCGGCGCCTGAAGATCGACCGGACGACCAGCCTGGGCTAGACGACCGGCGATCCCACACCCGAGCCAAATGAGCGGACGTCCGATGCTAGCGGACGAACGGCCACCTCCGGAAATCCGGCACTCCAGCGTCCGAGCCAGATCGAGCGGATGTTCGACGTCTACCGGATGTCTGGCCACCCGTGAGTCTCCGGACGTCCGACGCCCACCGGACGTCCGACCCCTGGCTATGTCCTGTTGCGGGCTGAGGCCCATGTACCCCTTCACTTCACCCCCATTTGCACTAAGAATATAAGTAGACCTCTCCCTCCTCCTTTCTAAGGTTAGCAAATGTGATAGCTCATTTAGAGATAGTGCTTTGCTCATCCATACGGATCTACTCCACGAGAGAGACTGCGGCCTCTACGAAGAAGATCCACGTTCGATTCAAGACCCCCTCTTGGGTGGCCCCCTTCAATACCTCCTCATGGAGATGAACCTTACCTTGTATCTTTCCCTTTGTTGCTCATGTACCTTGTGGATCTTGTGTGTTTGATTGTCTAGTGGATGTGTGATTGGACTTGTTCCTGAGTGTTTCCCCTTGTGTTTTCTCTCTGTTCATCCCCGTGTTCTTCATGTTCTTCGCGGGATCCGCTCCTTTCGTGAATCATCGGCCTATAGGGTTCCTAACCTACATCACCATCGCTCGTCCCCGACCGCCACTCATAAGGAAGACAATCAAATAACACCTAATGGTTCAAATTTGTTACACAATGTTTACCATACGTGCATGCTATGAGACTTGCAAACTTCAACACAAGTATTTCTCAAATTCTCAACTACTCAACTAGCATAACTTTAATATCACTATCTCCATATCTCAAAACAATCATCAAGTATCAAACTTCTCTTAGTATTCAATGGACTTATATGAAAGTTTTTTCTTTATAATATCATAAGCAAATATAGTGAAGGATGAGAGATCAATTATTTCTATAAAATGAAACCACCACCGTGCTCTAAAAGATATAAGTGAAGCACTACATCAAAAACTATATAGCTAAAAAGATATAAGTGAAGCACATAGAGTATTCTAATAAATTCTGATTCATGTGTGTCTCTCTCAAAAGGTGTGTATAGAAAAGATGACTGTGTTAAACTAAAAAGCAAAGACTCAAATCATACAAGATGCTCCAAGCAAAACTCATATCATGTGGCGAATAAAAGTATAGCTCCAAGTAAAGTTACCGATAGACGAAGACAAAAGAGGGGATGACTTCCGAGGCATCCCCAAGCTTAGGCTTTTTGGTGTCCTTGGATTTTACCTTGGGGTGCCTTGGGCATCCATCAAATCCTTACCCAAAACTTGAAAACTTCACAACACAAAACTTAACAGAAAATCTTGTGAGCTCCGTTAGCGAAAGAAAACAAAACACCACTTAAAGGTACTGTAATGAACTCATTATTTATTTATATTGGTGTTAAAACTACTATATTCCAACTTCTGCATGGTTTATGAACTCCATTACTAGCCATAGATTCATCAAAATAAGCAAACAACACACGAAAAACAGAATCTGTCAAAAACAGAACAGTCTGTCGTAATCTATAACTAACGCAAACTTCTGGAACCCCAAAAGTTCTAAAATAAATTTCTGGACGTGAGGAATTTATCTATTAATTATCTTCAAAAAGAATTAACTAAATAGCACTCTCCAATAAAAATTGGCAGCAATTCTCGTGAGCGCTAAAGTTTCTGTTTTTTACAGCAAGATCAAAAAGACGTTCCCAAATCTTCCCAACGGTTCTACTTGGCACAAACACTAATTAAACACAAAAAACACAAAAAAAAGAGAGGCTAGATACATTATTTATTACTAAACAGGAAAAAAATAAAATTGGGTTGCCTCCCAACAAGTGCTATCATTTTACGCCCCTAGCTAGGCATAAAAGCGAGGATAGATCTAGGTATTGCCATCTTTAGTAGGCAATTATTCAATAAGACACCTATAACCCCTAGGAGTTTCCTCCTTTTTATTAATTATCAAACTTCTAGGCACGAAATCGAGAAACTCATTAGTAGCAAAAGGTTCCTTAAGGATAGTAAGAAAGTTGGGGTGAACACTTAGATTTGAGGTCCGCATTTCCCTTACTAGAAATTTCACCCTTATTTTTAGGAACATACATCAATTTGGCAATCTTTGCATTAGGAGGAGTGTTTTTCACGGAAGAAAAGGAAGACCCAAGGTTGGTAATAATATCCTTCATTTTATCAATTCTAGTGGAATCTTGATCTATCTTTCCATTAACCATTGGTCCCTTTTCTTTAAAAAATTTAAGAGCAACTCCTACCTTAGATCCGTATTGGGTAATTTGGTTATGGATCTTTCTATCCAAATTTTCAATTAACTCTATGGTGGCAACTTTATTTTCAATAATTTCAAGTCATTGCATCACATGTTCCAAAGTTAAAATAGTTCCATTAACCAAAAGAGGTGGTGGGCCAAACTAATCTATCATAACATTATAAGAATCAAAAGTATGGCTACCCAACAAATTTCCTCTGGTATTGGTATCAAGAATATATCTATTCCAAGGAGTGATGCCTACATAAAAATTGCGAAGAAGAACAGAAGTAGATTGCTTCCTAGTAGATTTATTTTGTGCATTGCAAATTCTGAACCAAGCATCATTTAGATTTTCTCCCTCCCTTTGATTAAAATTAAGGACCTCATTCTTGGGAGATAAAGGAGTTGATAAAGGACTAGCCATAACGAAAAAAGCAAGCGGAAGAAAGGGCGAACAAAAAAGAGGGCAAATAAAACGGCAAGGGTGAAGTGCGGGAGAGGAAAACGAGAGGCAAATGGAAAATAATGTAATGCGAAGAATAAGAGTTGTGATCAGTACTTGGTATGTCTTGACTTGGCGTAGATCTCCCCGGCAACGACGCCAGAAATCCTTCTTGCTACCTCTTGAGCATGTGTTGGTTTTCCCTTGAAGAGTAAAGGATGATGCAGCAAAGCAGCGTAAGTATTTTCCTCATTTTTTGAGAACCAAGGTATCAATCTAGTAGGAGACCACGTGTGAGTCACCTCGTACCTACACAAACAAATAAGAACCTTGCAACCAACGCGATAAAGGGTTTGTCAATCCCTTCACGGCCACTTGCAAGAGTGAGATCTGATGGAGATTGCAAAATAAAGTAGATTGGAAACTTATATGATGGAGAACAGACACGGGGCCATAGGTTTCGCTAGTGGCTTCTCTCAAGATAGCATAAGTATTACGGTGGGTGAACAACTTATTGTCGAGCAATTGATAGAATTGAGCATAGTTATGAGAATATCTAGGTACGATCATGTATATAGGCATCACGTTCGTGACAACTAGACTGACTCCTGCCTGCATCTACTACTATTACTCCACACATCGACCGCTATCCAGCATGCATCCAGGGTATTAAGTTCATAAGAACGGAGTAACTGAAAGTGCGTTATATCGACTAGAGGGGGGGTGAATAGGCGATTTTTATGAAAGTCTTCAAAACGTGGAAGTTATGAAGACAAACAGAATAGACAAGCCTATCACTATGCAGCGGAAGTTAGATTACACAAGGCAAGCCATGGTCAAGTATTCAATATAGTGAAAGCATAGTGACAAACAGCTTCAGTGTAATAAGGATCAGGTAGGAAGAAGTTATGAAGCCAAACAAATCATATAGTTACATCGTGAAGACAGAAGATAAAGCAAGCATGCAATGGCTTCACGATATGTAACAGTAAGTAAAAGGAGGTGAAGATGAAACCAGTGACACGTTGAAGACAATGATTTGTTGGACCAATTCCAGTTGCTGTGACAACTGTACGTCTGGTTGGAGCGGCTAGGTATTTAAACCAAAGGACACACAGTCCCGGACACCCAGTCCTGAACACGCAGCTCAGGACACCCAGTCCTCACCATTTTCTCCTTGAGCTAAGGTCACAGAGACCTCGCCCAATCACTCTGGTAAGTCTTCAAGGTAGACTCCCAAACCTTCACAGACTTCGTTCACCGGCAATCCACAATTTCTCTTGGATGCTCAGAACGCGACGCCTAACCGGCTGGAGGATGCACAGTCCTCAAGTGTAATAAGTCTTCAGATCACTCAGACAAGAAGACTTAAGTGATGCCCAATTTACTCTGGCTCTGGGTGGTTAGGGCTTTTCTCCTCGCTAGGTATTTTCTCTCAAAGGCTTCGAGGTGGGTTGCTCTCAAATGACAAAAGCCGTGCACTGAAATCTGAGCAGCCAACCGTTTATGGTTGTAGGGGTGGACTATTTATAGCCACTAGGCAACCCGACCTGATTTTTCTGAAATGACCCTGGGTCACTAAGGAACTGACACGTGTACCAACGGTCGGATTTCGAACTCACACGGCAACTTTACTTGGGCTACAAGCAATGCTGACTTGTCCGTCTCTGGACAAGATTTGCTCTCATAGTCTTCGCTCGAAGATAAAGGTTTTGAATTAGGCATCACTTCAGTCATTCTGACTGGTTCTCTTGGACCCCACTTAACAGTACGGTGGTTCCTATGACACAACATAAATGAAGTAAAATTACGAAGGATCTAAGTCTTCGAGTTCCATAAGCTTCATAGGGAGTCTTCACATGTCATTGTCTTCAATATGAATATCTTCATAAACCACCATTGTCTTCAATGTCTTCGTGCATTTTTAGGGGTCATCTCTGGTAGTGAAACCGAATCAATGAGGGACTTCTACCTGTGTTATCCTACAATTCTCACAAACACATCAGTCCCTCAACTAGGTTTGTCGTCAATACTCCAAAACCAACTAGGGGTGGCACTAGATGCACTTACAATCTCCCCCTTTTTGGTGATTGATGACAAACTAGTTGAAGTTTTCAACGGGGAATATAATTTGTGAAATTGTAAAGGAATTGTCTTCATAAGCTGCAAGGGCTCCCCCTGAAGATGTGCATATAAGTAATTTGCTTCTGGAACGCAAATGCACATGGCAGGGTGTACTTGTGGAGATCCACTTCAACTTATGATGACAATCCACCATGCATGTAAAAGTATATGAAGAGAATGACATGCATAATGAAAAATGGACGTCTGCGATATGATATAAGTGCGGAAATTATCGTCGTACATGCGGAATTTATCTTCGCAAGAACATAGTGGCAAACAAGTAGCAGACGACCACCAAGTTTAAGTGTTACAACTCAAAGAACCAAATGTAGCAAAATGAGAGTTGTAAGCACGAAGCAAAATGTAGCAAAATATAAAGCACCCGCCCATATTGACCCGCTTGAAGACTATAAACATCATATGCTTCTCCCCCTTTTGTCAGTGAGGACCAAAAAGGTTTGAAGACATAGATTTGTCTACGCGTTCCCAGGCGCAGCAGGGTCGGTGGAGGCGTTTGGTGGTGGTGAAGAGCTTGGTGCAGGGTCGACGCGCGCTGAAGGAGGTGGTGGTGATGTAGCATCGTCTTCTTCCTCAATGATTCTTCCAGTCACGGTGGTAGCAGAGGAAGAGAACTCAGAATCTTCAAGAGATGGAGTTCCGCGCAGCACAGCTCTTCTGGGGGGTGTGGAGTCAAACTTGAATCTCTCTCTGAAGCCATCCTTTTGAAGTTCAGCTTCAGTGCACATCATGGTGAGGCCTTTCCAAGTGCGGCGACAGGTTTCGTGTGCGACGAATGCATTCTTGGTGCCCAGGTTTTTGATGCGGTTGACGTCTTGCATGATACTTCTCATCTGCCTCTTGAGCCAGTCGTGATGCCTATCTTGCCTTTGGTGAAGAGCCACAAGAAGTTCTCGGTCATTGAGTGCACGAGCGCGTTTCTTGGGTCTCGGTGCTGCTGTGCTATCAGTGGCTTCAGTTGATGCAGGGGCACGTGTGGTGCCAGCCATTGGATACACTCTTGAGATGGCTTCAACACCTTCACCATTCTGAGTGAAGCTCTGGAGTTCTGCATTCTGAAGACTTAATGGTTGCTTGGCAGGCTCAGGATATATTGCTTCAGCAGAGGTGTCCACATCGGGTAAGAAGATCCTATGGTTGCGGGTTGAGGGCTGATAGGAGATAGCAGAGTGAAGCTTGATCAGCCTCATAACCCAAGGAGCATAAAACTTCAAACCAAAGAGATCTGAGCCAGACGCTGCAAGTTGGCGTATAAAGAGATCCTGTGCGTTGAAGCATTTGCCATGCAGGATACAGAAGATGAGAGTCTTCATGGCACCTTCAACCTTGGCATATGGAGAGTGCCCCTTAATGGGCCATAGAGTCCGCCTGACGATGTGATATATGGTTCTGGGCAGGTACTCTAAGTCTTCAACGAAGAACTCAGTTGGATAAGGTGCATCATGAGGCAATGGTTCATCATTGAGAGCATCTGACTCATATTTGGCTCAGGCCGCTGGAATATGCTCTCAATTGCTTCAGCATGGAGTTGGCAGCCTTCTTCGAAGAGTTCGCCAGGAGTGGGTAGGCCGGTAAGCTCAATGATATCGAATGCATTAGCTTCATGATGGACATTGCCGGTCATCCACTCCAGGACCCAAGTCTTCGGATCTCTGTTATAGCCTTTGATATGCAGGGTGGCATAGAACTGGAGCAGAAGCTCTTCATTCCAGTGCTCTTCATCAGTGATAAACGGCAGTAGACCCACTTGCTTGAAGCAATCGAGTGCTTCTTCCAGACCAGGCAAACCAGCAACAGCTTCAACCTCAAGGCGCTGGTGAGGAAAGATGCGGCCTTGGTTGTATAGGATGCATGAATAATAGCTGCGTTGTGGGTAGCTCCAGAACCTATCTGATACAATTCGTTCCCTTGAATAAGGGTTCTTGGAGCGGTTGAAGAACATGTTATCTGCCCTGAAGCTGTTGATGTTGAAGGAGCCAGGAGCTGATGTAGGACCTGGGAACCTTGGCAGTCGTGGGATCGGCTTCTGGACCTGGGGCCTGTGTGCAACATGATAGTTGAATTGTGGACCGGCAGCAGACTCAGGCACAGAAGGTTCAGGTGCAGTAGCTTTAGTGTCTCTTGAAGCTGTTGGTGGGGAGGGCTCCACAATTGCTTTAGTGTTGGTTGTGGCAGCCTCAACGTTTTCAGCCTCAACACGTGTAGTGAGAGGGACGGATTCGGGTACGTTCTCCTGGAAAACTGCTTCTTGTTGGTGCGGTGGAGATGGAGCTTGAGGTTCTTCTTCAATATCTTCCACGGATGCAGCCGGAATGGTGTCAGCAGCCTGAGCCCTTGGCCCTTTGCGAATCCTACGGAATGTAGGCGACGTCGGTGGAGTTGCAGTGGGCTGGGGCTCATTATCTTCCTCCTGTGGGCGATCTGCCCACGATGCATCTTGTGTGATTGGTGTCAATGGACGACCAATGCTAATCATTTCGCTTGTCTCAAGCTGAGGAAGGGCTGTATCATCTTGTACATTGTCTTGGAGACCAATGTCTTCAGCAGCGTTGGGGTCGGCTGCTGGAATGTCTTCAGCGTGCGGAGCCTCTGTGAAAGCAGGCTCATGCACTGTCAACTGACGATCTTCGTCAGGATAGCGGACGGAGAGGGGTTCGACTATCAGGGGCTCTGTGGGAGCAGCCCGAGATTTCTTGGTCTTGCGCTTCTTGATGGTGGGGTCAGAAGGAGAGGCTTCAGAGTGTTTCCTCTTCCTTGCTTCAGCCTCTGCAGTCCGTGTCTTCTTGAGCTCTGAAGCGGTTGACCGGTGCTTTGGCTTCGAGCCAGTCGTACTAGTGGGGAAGACAATCGGAACAGCTTCTTGCCTTGGTGCCTCTGGTTCAGCCACAGTAGGCTTCTTATTTTTCTTCGCAGCAATCCTGGGGTCGATGCCGGGACGCCCAAGAGCCTTGCGCTTCTCAGCCTCATTGTAGGCCTGCACACAAAGATCAGCCAGAGTCTTCATTCGCTCCCGCGAACCCTGAGCTTCTGCATGTTTCTTCAGAAACTTTTCCTTTAACTCGTGCAACATGATCTTGAAGTCCTTGACTTCTTGGACGCTGAGCCTGGCCATATTCTACTTGAACTGAGCCTTTTCAAATTCAATTTTCTGCTTCAGTTCAACAATGCGCTGGGCAATTGCAAGTTCTGAAGCAATAGCGCCTTGGAAGGCGACGCTGAGGCCAATGGGCAGCTGCAGATCATCGAAGCTGATATTGGGTGTATCAAACCACTCATCGATGAAGTTGTGGATGATTGCTGCATCAAACAGAGGAAGATTGTTGAAGATTTCAGCCTCCTCCTTGCTCTTGATGAGCTGCTCAAGAGCGTCATCTCCAAGATCTTCGTCGCTGGACAGATCAATGGTTTCGCTGTGCAGAATGGCAGCAGCTGTGAGCTCTTTGCCTGTGTGTGACTGAGGCTTCTTGGCTTCTTGGGGCTTGGAGACTCATGATAAGTCTTCCGACTGCACACTAGCTTCAGGAGGTGCAGTTGCCAATGGCTTCGCTCTGGAGATTTTGGGAGAAGCGGCCGGCTTTGAAGCTTTTGGCTTCTTCGTCTGCTCCGGCTTCGGTGCAGTAGGAGCGTCGTCAGACTCAGTGTCTGCTGGAGGGTCGTTCACGGCAGTCCCTTGGACTAGAATGCGAGTGATGAGGCCTGCGAGATTGGCATACGGCCCGATGATATTGGGATTGGCGTCGCGTGTGCCATCCGCCCTTGGTTTAGAGGGACCAGGGTTGAAGTCCAACCCCAGCTCCTTCTTGTTTTGCTTCGCAGAGTTCTGAGCAAATTGGAAGTTGCGCTTGAACAGATTGTCATCGCGACACCAGAGTAGTGACGACGGATGAGCATCAGCAGGCTGCGGTCCTCTGACCATGCATGGATAGAAGCCTTGAGCAATGGCTTCGTCTCTGGACCGGGGTACGAGATTTTTGTACAATACGTCTCCCCACGGTCTCTTGATGGCGCACATTTCTGCATATTCCTTAGTGACGAAGCGGTATTGGAACCACTGCTCTTCCCAATAGCGTCGAATCCATTGGATTCGTGTCTTGCACTGACCGTAGCTCTCTTCAAGATTAGTTTTGTACATTTCTGCCAATTCATCAGGCAGATCTTTGGACGTTTCACCACGTCTCTGTCTGCTTCCCTTCCTTGCTGGTTTTTCTGCTGCCATGAAGATTAACTTGGAGGGCTTCAAAGCATTCAAAGGCTTCAAAGGTTTTCTTTTGCTGGACCAACAGGAACTGGCTTCAGGAGAATTGATGTGGCGCTGTAAGAACTCTGCAAATGAATGCAGACTATGAGAACCAAAAGATTCTCCCACGGACATGTACCTGTGACAGCATTAAGGTGCGAGGGAAGGGGAAGAGGTCATATGCATTCTCAGAAGATTTTGAAGATAAATCAGTTTAGAAGATATTGACCTCATCATGCGAAGACATTCACTTTATAGAAAGGAAGTTGGTTCCAGATTTGTACGAACCCATAGATCAGTACAAGTGAGGAATCTAACTACTTCATGAAGCACAAGTGAACATACTAGGCAAGTTATGAGATGCAGACTAAGACAGTTCTAACTTGTGTGAATAGAAACTTCTTATGGCAGAAGGTGACCGAACTATAGGATCAAAAGAGGCTGTAAAAAGAGGTTTTATTTACCACACTTGGAACTGCTAGACGAAGTGGGAGTTGAGGCCGAGCAGTTCGATCCTCCGTGCCCTAACTTGGCGATGGAAGACACCTACGGCGACGGCGGAGAGACCGATGTCCGCAGTAGGCGTGAAAACGGCGTCGGAGAGGTTGCGGCAGTGAAGCGCTTCATCACCGGCATCGTCGAGAGCTAGCGGTGGCGCTAGGGTTTGTGCGAGGGTGGAAGAAGAGATAATGACCGCAGTGAATCGTGTATTTATAGGGATAGAGGCGGCACGGTGCTATTACTCAGGTGCCCCTGGCGATTCGCATCTGAACAGCACATGGCCATCATGCGGTATTTTGGGAGCAGTTCCACATCCCACGCACGCCTTGTTTGTCGGGTGTCGTTCCTACTTCTCCGGATTTCTTGTTGATAAAAAAGCATTGAAAACAGTTTTAAAGTTTGTCTCTGTGTCTTCTGCTGACAAGGATGCAGTGAAGACATTTGACAGTTTCAATAGAATGCATACGACTTGGAGAGATAGAGTTTGAGGTAGGAAGCATGGAGAGGTTAGGGTCCGATCACATTCACTTAGTTCAAAAGATTCAAACAAGAAGACATAGCTATAAGTGAATGCTGTAGAGGACAGAACACCAGTACATATATATATATATATATATCTATATAATTAACGCAGTGAAGATAATCATGAAGACAAATTGATTGAAGCCAAACCAAATGTGAAGACATTGCGAGGTAACACCATGAGTGAAACACTTCAAATAGAACGTTTGTGTAAGTGCATCTAGTGCCACCCCTAGTTGGTTTTGGAGTATTGACGACAAACCTAGTTGAGGGACTAATGTGTTTGTGAGAATTGCAGGATAACACAGGTAGAAGTCCCTCATTGATTCGGTTTAGCTACCAGAGATGACCCCCACAAATGTATGAAGACATTGAAGACAATGGTGGTTCATGAAGACATTCGTGTCGAAGATAATGACATATGAAGACACTAGTACACTGAAGCTATTTGTCTCTGTGCTTTCACTGTACTGTATATTTGACTATGGCTTGCGTTGTGTAATCTACCTTCCGCTGCATAGTGATACGCTTCAAGTCTGTTTGTCTTCATAACTTCCACGTTTTGAAGACTTTCTTAAAAATCGCCTATTCACCCCCCCCTCTAGTCGATATAACGCACTTTCAATTGGTATCAGAGCTAGGTGCTCCCTTGTTCTGTGTGATTCGGTTTAACCACCTGGAGTTTTAGCTATGTCGATTGCAGGGATAATTAAAGTCTCCGCTGCGTGCCCCGTCTTCGATGGAACTGAATATCCCTACTGGAAGAATAAGATGCGCATGCATCTTGAAGCCATTGACGTCGACCTATGGTATGTCGTCGAAAACGGCGTTCCCAAGGCTGGAGAAGGTGTCACTGCTGCTGATGTCAAGAAGTTCACTCAACTGGACTCCACTGCCAAGAATATTATCTGCGGTCATCTGACCAAGGGACAGTACGGCCGTGTGAGTGCCTTGAAGACATCCAAGCTGGTCTGGGACTGGCTCTCCAAGGTCAATGAAGGCATCTCAACCCAGAGAGATCAGAGAATCAGTGTTCTTCGCAATCTCTTCAACCGCTTCAAGCGAAATGACAATGAGAATGTCCAGCACACATTTGACCGGCTCACTGACATCACAAATGAGCTTCAAGCCCTCGGCGCCACTGAGATCACCAAACATGAAATCGTCAAGACGCTGCTAAGATCACTTGACAGTTCATTTGACATTCTAGCCCTGATGATTCAAGAACGTCCAGACTTTAAGACACTCGATCCGTCTGACATACTTGAGAGGCTCAACACACATGAGTTTCAGCTTTTTGAGAAAAGAGATATCTACGGTCCAAACTATGGGCGAACTCGTGCCTTGAAGGCAAAAGCTGTGTCATCATCTGAAGAGGAATCTGACAGCAGTTCTGATGATCCTGAAGACATTGGTAGGGAACTTGCAATGCTAGTGAAGAAGTTCCAGAAATTCACCAAGAAGAAAGGCTTCAGAAAGAATTCACGATCAAGCTCAAGGAATGATGAAGCTTCTGCGCATGACTACAAGAGGAAAACTTGTCACAAATGCAAGAAAACTGGACACTTCATCTCTGAATGCCCACAGTGGGACAATGAGAACAGAAAGAAGAAGAAGAGCAAGGAATATGACTCTGACGATAAGAAGACGAAGAAATACTCAAAGTCTTCGTCAAAGTCTTCCTCAAAGTCTTCATCACACAAGAAGAGTTCATCTGGCAAGGCTCGTGCGTTTGTTGGCAAGGAAATGGATTCAGAGGAGGAGTCCGCTTCTGAGGAGGCAGAGGTGGAGTCTGAGGAGGAGTCTGATTCAGGCATTGCAAGTTTGGCTACAGCCTATGTCGCCAAGTCCATCTTCAACACTGAAGACAATGACTCCATCACCATCACCGATGCAAATGACAAGGACGACTCTACTCCCACCTACTGCTTCATGGCACGTGGTGCCAAGGTAAACACACGCACCACTCACTATCAAACATCTAGTGACGATGACTCTGGTTGTGACTCAAAACCCAGTTACAAAACACTTGCCAAAATTGCAACTGAACAACAAAAGGCCATGGAACATATTCAAAAACTGTTAGACAGAAGCGATGATCTGTTGGGTGCTGAAATGACTCGTTCTGAATCCTTAATTGAAGACATAAAAAATCTTCATGTTAAGTATCAGGAACTCGAAGATCGTCTTGAGACTCTCTCAACTACTCATGAAAAGCTTTCCTATGATTATCTTCAGAAAAAGCAAGATCTTGAGAAGTTGAGAGCGGATCATGAAGATCTTCAAAAGGAAAACGAGTCACTTCGAGCCGAACAGATCAGTTCTGCTCAGGAAGGATTTGAACCACCATGCCTTAAATGCATTGAGCGTGATAATGCTATTTCTGTTGCTGAATGTTCCACTGCTACTGCTGTTGCAATATCTTCAACTGTTGAAGTGGTAACTAACCCCTCTGCTGAGGAGACCACTGCTATTGCTGATGAAAATGCTAGGTTGAAGACATTGCTTGAAACAGGGATGTACAAAAGTCTCAAAGGACATCAGACACTATGTGATGTCCTCAAGAAGCAGATTCTGAACCGAAACCCTAGCAAAGAGGGTGTTGGGTTCGTGAGGAAAATTAATGCAGATGGCTCTTACTGGAAACCTGAGCAGTACCCCAAAACCACATGGGTTGCTGCAAAGGAATCCTCATCGGATCCATCCAATCTATCTGGCTTCACCTGTGCTAATCCAATTATCATTGATGAATCCTTTGATGCAAACTATAAACTGTTTAGGAATCAGAATGGTGAAGTATTTGCCAGGTACATTGTTACTAACTGCAGGAATGGACCGCCTATGAAGAAGATCTGGGTTCCAAAAACGTGTCTTGAGAATCTTCCTGTGAATGTCCTCATGACACCTCACATGACGAAGACAAACCTCAGACCAAAGGCTTCATATGGTCCAAAGGGTTCATACAGGCAGAGGGCTCATCTGAGTTGCACTAACACAAATGCTCTGCAGGGAAACCATGCTCAGGCTTATGAGAGAGGTTCTTCAAACCGTCATTCTCATATGACCAAAAATTATTCTGCCTATTCTTATGAGTATTATTGCCCACCTGCTAGACTGTTTGCTAGGGCTCCAAAGCCAAAATTCTCAGATGCTGCACTTAGACTTATTGCTTCTAAGCCACCCTTGAAGATGTGGGTGGTTAAGAAAGCTTAACTCTCTTTTGCAGGGAAAGGTCTCCAGCACAAGACCAAAATCTTCTGATGCTATTGCTGGGGACCTTAAAAAAACTCGTGGGGCGCACGATCAAATGCCCGAATGGCATCACTATGTATCTCATATCTGAATCGCATGCTACTCTCCCTGCTTGTCCTAACCTGGATCTCAGTTTTCATAATCCACTGGTTCGTCAAATGTTTTTGCTTCACAACACTCTTGGTGAAGCCTATCCCCCTAACTGCACTGTAGGGTACGACACCAGTAACTTCGGAGCTTCAGTATGGATTATTGACAGCGGGTGTAAAAATCACATGACTGGCAAGAGAAGTCTCTTTATGGACTCAACCTTACGTCCATCTGACAAGAGCCACATCACATTCGCTGACACTGGCAAAAGTAAAGTACTGGGTCTAGGTAGAGTTGCAATCTCAAAGGATCAACACATGGATAAAGTCATGTTTGTTGAATCCCTTGGCTTCAACTTAATGTCTGTCTCAATGCTTTGCGGTTTAAACATGATTGTAATCTTTGGAAAATATCGCTGTTTGGTACTAATGGAATCTGACAAGTCTCTAGTGTTTGAAGGGTATCGAAAAGATGATTTGTACATGGTAGATTTCTCAGCAGGGCCACAGCTTGCAGTTTGACTTCTCGCAAAGGCTTCAGAATGCTGGCTTTGGCATCGAAGACTTGGGCATGCTAGCATGAGGAACCTCCACACCCTTGCTAAGAAGAAGCATGTCATAGGCATCGAGGGCGTCAAGTTCAAGAAAGATCACTTATGCGGTGCCTGTGAAGCTGGGAAGATGACAAGGGCAAAACATCCTTCGAAGACAATCATGACCACTACTCAACCCTTCGAACTGCTTCACATGGATCTCTTCGGTCCTACCCACTACTCAACTTTCTCCACTACTGCTTGCCTCTATGGCTTCATCATTGTTGATGATTACTCTAGATATACTTGGGTGCACATAATCCTTTACAAGACTGAAGTGCAGGATGTTTTCAGACGCTTTGCAAATCGGGCAATGAACAATTATGGCGCCAAGATAAAGCACATCAGAAGTGACAATGGCATAGAATTCAAGAACACCGGCCTTGACACATATCTTGATACATTGGGCATCACTCATGAATTCTCAGCTCCATACACGCCACAACAGAATGGCATCATCGAACGCAAGAACAGAACACTCATTGAGATGGCCAGAACAATGTTAGATGAGTACAAGACACCAAGAAAATTCTGGACTGAAGCCATTGACACTGCATGCCATACTATCAACCGTGTGTATCTTCACAAGCTGCTAAACAAGACATCTTATGAACTTCTGACTGGCAAGAAGCCAAATGTAAGTTACTTCAGAGTATTTGGATCGAGATGCTGGATCAAGGACCCTCACCACACAGCAAAATTTTCTCCAAAAGCACATGAGGGCTTCATGCTTGGATATGGAAAGGATTCGCACTCCTACAGAGTCTTCAATCTCTTTCACTACAAAGTGGTTGAAACAGTGGATGTGCGGTTTGATGAGACCAATGGGTCACAAAGAGAGCAACTACCAGATGTACTAGATGAAGTTCCAGCCAGTGAATCAATCAAGCTAATGGGAAATGGAGAAATTATACCTTCTGAAGCTCGTCCTGAAGAAGAACTTATCATCTCAGCACCTGATCCACATGAAGACAATGCTCAGCCTGAAGACATTCCTCCCCATGACAACGTAGATCAGCAAGAGCAAAGTCTTCGACCCCTACATCCTCGTGTTGCCAATGAAGTGCAAATTAACAGAATAATTGATAGCATCAATGCACCTGGTCCACTAACTCGTTCAAAGGCAACTCAACTGGCAAACTTTCGCGGACACTTCGCATTTGTTTCAATCACAGAACCCAAGAAAACTGATGAAGCCTTTATGGAACCTGATTGGATTCAAGCTATGGAAGAAGAGCTTCAACAATTTGAGCTGAACAATGTATGGGAGTTAGTTAAGCGTCCTGATCCACGGAAGCATAACATAATAGGCACCAAATGGATATACCGCAACAAGCAAGATGAGCATGGCCAAGTCGTCAGAAACAAGGCTTGTCTCATTGCTCAAGGATATACTCAAGTGGAAGGCATCGACTTCGACGAAACATTTGCTCCTGTGGCCAGACTTGAAGCCATCCGTATACTGCTGGCCTATGCAAATCATCACAACATAATTCTGTATCAAATGGATGTAAAAAGTGCCTTCCTCAATGGCAAAATTGAAGAAGAAGTGTATGTTGCGCAACCACCTGGGTTTGAAGATCCAAAACATCCTGACATGGTGTACAAGCTCAAAAAGGCACTATATGGCCTCAAACAAGCCCCTCGGGCATGGTATGATACACTCAAATACTTCCTGAAGAGCAAAGGCTTCATACCTGGTTCCCTGGATCCCACTCTCTTCACAAAGACATATGATGGTGAATTGTTTGTGTGCCAAATATACGTGGATGACATTATCTTCGGCTGCACCAATCAGAAGTACAGTGAGGAGTTCGGATATATGATGCAAGAGCAATATCAGATGTCTATGATGGGGGAGCTGAAATTCTTCCTCGGTCTTTAGATAAGGCAACAACGCAATGGCATCTTCATATCTCAAGAGAAATACCTCAAAGACTGCCTGAAGAAGTTCGGTATGCAAGTTGCAAAGGCTTCACAACACCAATGCCAGCCAAACATCATCTGGGTCCTGACGACAATGGTAAAGAGTTCGATCAAAAGGTATACCGCTCCATGATTGCTTCTTTGCTTTATTTATGTGCATCTAGGCCAGATATTATGCTTAGTGTTTGCATGTGTGCTCGGTTTCAAGTGGCACCAAAGGAGTCGCATCACTTAGCAGTGAAGCGAATTCTTCGATATTTGGCTCACACACCAACTCTAGGGTTATGGTATCCAAAGGGCTCAAAGTTTGATCTAGTTGGATTTTCGGACGCTGATTACGCTGGTGACAAGGTTGATCGGAAGTCCACATCAGGCACATGTCATTTCCTGGGCCGATCTCTTGTCTGTTGGTCTTCAAAGAAGCAGAACTGTGTATCTCTCTCCACTGCTGAATCTGAATACATTGCTGCTGGATCCTGCTGCGCTCAACTTCTATGGATGAAGCAAACCCTCAAGGATTACGGCATTCATCTGAAGCAAGTGCCACTTTACTGCGACAACGAAAGCGCCATCAAGATCGCCAACAACCCAGTTCAGCACTCGAAGACAAAGCACATTGAAATTCGTCATCATTTTCTCAGAGATCATGTTACAAAGGAAGACATTGATATCATACACGTCAACACTGAAGAGCAATTGGCAGATATCTTCACCAAGCCCTTGGATGAGAAGAGATTTTGCAAGTTACGGTGTGAGCTAAATATCTTGGAATCCTCAAATGTCCTGTGATCAGGCACACATCCTAACACTTATGCATGATGATGACTTAGATGTGCAACACACAAAGTAACGTATATCTTCAATCAATGAAGACATACATTCTAAGTGTGAATACATTAACGTGGAATTTGACTTCGGAGCGCCATGATAATTGTGCGCCGTGTCTGGGTTCAATACTTCCTATACGGTGGGTAGCGCCACCACCAAAACTTTTCTGCTTGAAGTGTTTTACTCATGGCGTTACATATGCTATGTCTTCACATTTGGTTTGGCTTCAATCTCAACATGTCTTCATGATTATCTTCACTATGTTGATTATATATGCACTGGTGTTCTGTCCTCTACAGCATTCACTTATAGCTATGTCTTCTTGGCTGAATCTTTTGAACTAAGTGAATGTGATCGGACCCTAACCTCTCCATGCTTCCTACCTCAAACTCTATCTCTCCAAGTCATATGCACTCTATTGAGACTGTCGAATGTCTTCACTGCATCCTTGTCAGAAGAAGACATAGAGACAAACTTTAAAACAGCTTTTAATGTTTTTCCATCAACTAGAATTCCGGAGAAGTAGGAACGTCTCCCGACAAACCAGGCGTGCGTGGGGTGAAACTGCCCCCACAATTCCGCATGCTGGCCACGTACTGATCAGATGCGAATCGCCAGGGGCACCTGAGTAATAGCGCAGTGCCGCCCATATCCCTATAAGTACACGTTTCACTGCGGTCATTATCTCTTCTTCCTCCCTCGCACAAACCCTAGCACCACCGCTAACTCGCAACGACGCCGGCGACGAAGTGCTTCACTACTGCGACCTCTCCGACGCCGTTCTCACGCCGACCGCGGACACCAGTCTCTCCGCCGTCGTCCTAAGTGTCTTCTGTCGCCAAGTTCGGGCACGGAGGATCGAACTGCTCGGCCTCACCTCTCTTCTCGTCTAGCAGTTCTAAGTCTGGTAAATAACAAGCTTTTTACAGCCTCTTTTGATCCTATTGATCCATCACTTTCTGCCAAAAGAGGTTTCTATTCCTTCAAGTTTCATTCCTCTTGTCTGAATCTCATAACTTGCCTAGCATATTCACTTGTTCTTCATGAAGTAGTTAGATTCCTCACTTGTACTGATCTATGGGTTCGTACAAATCTGGAACCAACTTCTTTTCTATAAAGTGAATGTCTTCGCATGATGAGGTTAATGTCTTCCACACTGATTTATCTTCAAAATCTTCTGAGAATGCATATGACCTCTTCCCCTTCCCTCGCACCTTAATGCTGTCACAGGTACATGTCCGTGGGAGAATCTTTTGGTTCTCATAGTCTACATTCATTTGCAGAATTCCTACAGCGTCACATCAATTCACCTGAAGCAAGTTCCTGTTGGTCAAGCAAAAGGAAGCCTTTGAAAGCTTTGAAGCCTTTGAAGCTTTTGAAGCCTTCCAAGTTAAGCTTCATGGCATCCGAGAAACCATCAAGGAAGGGAGGCAGACAGAGACGGGGTGACACATCAAAGGATCTGCCTGAAGATTTGGCAGAAACATACCAAACAGATCCTGAAGAAACCTATGCTCAGCGCAAGACACGAATCCAATGGATTCGCAGGTACTGGGCAGAGCAGTGGTTCCTATACCGCTTCGTCAGCAAAGAGTATGCAGAGAAGTGCACCATCAAGCGGCCATGGGGAGATGCCTTGTACAAGAATCTCGTACCCCGAACCAGAGACGAAGCCATTGCTCAAGGTTTCTTTCCATGCATGGTCAGGGGACAACAGCCAGCTGATGCACATCCATCGTCCCTTCTCTGGTGTCGCGATGACACTCTGTTCAAGCGCAACTTCCAATTTGCCCAGAACTCTGCGAAGCAAAACAAGAAGGAGTTTGGATTGGACTTCAACCCTGGTCCCTCCAGACCAAGGGCAGATGGCACACGCGACGCTAATCCTAATGTCATCGGGCCATTTGCCAATCTCGACGGCCTCATCACTCACATTATAGTCCAAGGGACTGCCGTGAACGACCCTCCAGCAGACACTGAGTCTGATGATGCTCCTGCTGCCCCAGAGCCGAAGCAGATGAAGAAGAAGCCAAAAGCTTCCAAGCTAGTCGCCTCCCCCAAGATTTCCAAAGCGAAGCCATTGGCCACTGCACCTCCTGAAGCCAGTGTGCAGTCTGAAGGCTTATCAAGAGTCTCCAAGCCTCAAGAAGCAAAGAAACCACAGCCACACACCAGCAAAGAGCTAACTGTCGCTGCCGTTCTTCGCTGCGAAGCCATTGATCTGTCCAGTGACGAAGATCTTGGTGATGACGCTCTTGAGCAGCTCATCAAGAGCAAGGAGGAGGCTGAAATCTTCAACAATCTGCCTCTGTTCGATGCAAAAATCATCCACAACTTCATAGATGAGTGGTTTGACACGCCCAACATCAGCTTTGATGATCTGCAGCTGCCCATTGGCCTCAGCGTAGCCTTCCAAGGAGCTATCGCTTCAGAACTCGCTATTGCCCAGCGCATCGTGGAACTGAAGCAAAAGATAGATTTTGAGAAGGCTCAGTTTAAGCAGAACATGGCCACGCTCAGCGTCCAAGAGATCAAAGACTTCAAGGTCATGCTGCATGAGCTGAAGGAAAACTTCATGCAGAAACGTGCAGAGGCTCAGGGCTCACGCGAGCGCATGAAGAATTTGGCTGATCTCTGCGTACAGGCCTACAATGAGGCCGAGAAGCGAAAGGCACTTGGGCGTCCCGGCATCGACCCCAGGATGGCCGCCAAGAAAAAGAAGACACCCACCGTGGCTGAAGAAGAGGCCCCACGCCAAGAAGCTATTCCAATTGTCTTCCCCACCGCCAAGCCTAGCTCGAAGCCAAAGCACTCACCCGCTTGAGAGCTTAAGAAGACAAGGATAGCCGAAGCTAAAGCAAGGAAGAGGAAACACTCTGAAGCCTCTCCTTCAGACCCCACCACCAAGAAGCGCAAGTCCAAGAAGTCTCGGGCTGCTCCCACAGAGCCCTTGATAGTTGAACCCCTTTCCGTTCGCCGTCCTAATGAAGATCGTCAGCTGACCGTCCATGAGCCTGCCCTCACCGAGGCTCAGCGTGATGAAGACATTCCAGCAGCCGACCCCACCACTGCTGAAGACATTGGTCTCCAAGACAATGTACAAGATGATGCAGTCCTTCCTCAGCTCGAATCGAGTGAATTGCTCAGCATTGGCCGTCCCCTGACGCCAATCACACAAGATGCATTGTGGGCAGATCGCCCACAAGAGGAAGAGGATGAGCCCCAGCCCACTGCAGCTCCACCTGTGTCGCCTGCATTCCGTAGGCTTCGCAGAGGACCAAGGGCTCAGACTGCTGACGACATTCCGGCTGCATCAGCCGAAGCACAAGCAGAAGAACATGAAGAACCTCAAGCTCCATCTCCCCCTCACCAGCAAGAAGAAATTCTCAAGGAGGCTGACGCCACTGCGGCTGCCACACATAATACTGAAGCATTTGTGGAGCCAGACCAACCAACAGCTTCAAGAGATACTGAAGCAACTGCCTCTGACCCTTCTGTGCCTGTATCTGCTGCCGGACCGCAGTTCAATTATCATATTGCGCACAGGCCCCAGGTACAGAAGCCAATCCCACGACTGCCAAGGTTCCCAGGACCAGTCACTGCTCCTGGCTCCTTCAATGTCAATAGCTTCAGGGCAGACAACACTTTCTTCAACCGCTCCAAGAACCCTTACTCAAGGGAAAAGATTGTGTCAAATAGGTTCTGGAGCTACCCACAGCGCAGCTACTACTCCTGCGTCCTCTACAACCAGAACCGTATCTTTCCACATCAGCGCCTTGAAGTTGAAGCTTTTGCTGGTCTGCCTGGTCTAGAAGAAGCCCTGGACTGCTTCAAACAAGTTGGCCTGCTGCCATTTGTCACGGACGAAGAGCACTGGAACGAAGAGCTTCTGCTTCAGTTCTATGCCACATTGCACATCAAGGGATACAACAGAGATCCGAAGACTTGGGTCCTGGAGTGAATGACCGGCAACGTCCATCATGAAGCCAATGCATTTGATATCATTGAGCTCACCGGCCTCCCCACTCCAGGCGAACACTTCGAAGAAGGCTGCCAACTCCATAGTGAAGCAGTTGAGAGCATATTTCAGCGACCTGAGCCGAATATGAGTCAGATGCTCTCGATGATGAAGCCATTGCCTTCTGACGCACCTTACCCAGCGGAGTTCTTCGTTGAAGACTTAGAGTACCTGCCGAGAACTATCTATCACATCATCAGGCGGACTCTATCGCCCATTAAGGGGCACTCTTGATATGCCAAGGTTGAAGGTGCCATGAAGACTCTCATCTTCTGCTTCCTACACGGCAAATGCTTCAATGCCCAGGATCTCTTCATCCGTCAACTTGCTGCGTCTGGCTCAGATCTCTTTGGTCTGAAGATTTATGCTCCATGGGTTATGAGGCTAATCAAGCTCCACTCTGCGATATCATATCAGCCCTCAGCCCGCAACCACAGAATCTTCTTACCCGATGTGGACACCTCTGCTGAAGCCATTTATCCTGAGCCAGCCAAACAGCCACTAAGTCTTCAGAATGCAGAACACCAAAGCTTCACTCAACATGATGAAGGTGTTGAAGCCATTTCCAGAGTCTATCCAATGGCTGGCACCACACGTGCCCCTGCATCCACTGAAGCCACTGACAGCGAAGCTGGGCAGAGACCCAAGAAACGAGCTCGTACACTCACTGATCGTGAACTTCTTGTGGCTCTGCATCAAAAGCAAGATAGGCATCATGACTGGCTCAAGAGGCAGATGCACAGTCTCATGCAAGACGTCAATCGCATCAGGAATCTGGCCACCAAGAACGCCTTCATCGCACACGAAACCTGTTGCCGCACTTGGAAAGGCCTCACTATGATGTGCACTGAAGCTGAATTGCAAGAGGATGGCTTCAAGGAGCGTTTCAAGTTTGACTCCACACCCCCCAGACGAGCTGTGTTGCGTGGGACTCCTTCACTTGAAGAATCCGAGTTCTCTTCCTCTGCTGCCACCGTGACGGGGAAGATCATTGAGGAGGAAGACGACGCCACATCACCACCAATGTCTTCACCGCGCGTCGTCACTGCCCCAAGCTCGCCTGCACCACCAAACGTCTCCACCGACCCTGTTGCGCCTGGGAACGCATAGAAAACTCTATGTCTTCAAACCTTTTTGGTCATCACTGACAAAAGGGGGAGAAGCATATGATGTTTATAGTCTTCAAGTGGGTCAATAATATGGGCGGGTGCTTTATATTTTGCATTTTGCTTCGTGCTTACAACTCTCGTTTTGCTACATTTGGTTCTTTGAGTTGTAACACTTAAACTTGATGGTCGTCTGCTACTATGTTTGCCACTGTGTTCTTGCGAAGATAAATTCCGCATGAACAACGATAATTTCCGCACTCTTATCATTTCGCAGACGTCCATTTTTCATTATGCATATCATTATCTTCATATATCTTTACGTGCATGATGGATTGTCATCATAAGTTGAAGCGGATTCCCACAAATACAACCTGCTGTGTGCATTTGCATTCCAGAAGCAAATCACTTAACATGCACATCTTCAGGGGGAGCCCTTGCAGCTTATGAAGACAATTCCTTTACAATTTCACAAATTATATTCCCCGTTGAAAACTTCAACTAGTTTGTCATCAATCACCAAAAAGGGGGAGATTGTAAGTGCATCTAGTGCCACCCCTAGTTGGTTTTGGAGTATTGACGACAAACCTAGTTGAGGGACTTATGTGTTTGTGAGAATTGCAGGATAACACAGGTAGAAGTCCCTCATTGATTCGGTTTAGCTACCAGAGATGACCCCCAAAAATGTACGAAGACATTGAAGACAATGGTGGTTCATGAAGACATTCGTGTCGAAGACAATGACATATGAAGACTCCCCATGAAGCTTTTGGAACTCGAAGACTTAGATCCTTCGTAGCTTTACTTTATTCATGTTGTGTCATAGGAACCACCGTACTGTTAAGTGGGGTCCAAGAAAACCAGTCAGGATGACTGAAGTGATGCCTAATTCAAATCCTATGTCTTCGAGTGAAGACAATGAGAGAAAATCTTATCCAGAGTCAGACAAGTCAGCTTTACTTGCAGCCCAAGTAAAGTTGCCGTGAGAGTTCAAAATCCGACCGTTAGTACACGTGTCAGTTCCTTAGTGACCCAGGGTCATTTCGGACAAATCAGGTCAGGGTTGCCAAGTGGCTATAAATAGTCCACCCCCACAACCATAAACGGTTGGCTGCTCAGATTTCAGTGCACGGCTTTTGTCGTTTGAGAGCAACCCACCTCGAAGCCTTTGAGAGAAAATCCTTAGTGAGGAGAAAAGCCCTAACCACCCAGAGCCAGAGTAATTGGGCATCACTTAAGTCTTCTTGTCTGAGTGATCTGAAGACTTATTACACTTGAGGACTGTGCATCCTCCAGACGGTTAGGCGTCGCGTTCTGAGCATCCAAGAGGAATTGTGGATTGCCGGTGAACGAAGTCTGTGAAGGTTTGGGAGTCTACCTTGAAGACTTACCAGAGTGATTGGGCGGGGTCTGTGTGACCTTAGCTCAAGGAGAAAACGGTGAGGACTGGGTGTCCCGAGCTGCGTGTTCAGGACTGGGTGTCCGGGACTGTGTGTCCTTTGGTTTGAATACCTAGCCGCTCCAACCATACGTACAGTTGTCACAGCAACTGGAACTGGTCCAACATATCACTGTCTTCAACGTGTCACTGGTTTCATCTTCACCTCCCTTTACTTACCAGTACACATTGTGAAGCTATTGCATGCCTGCTTAATCTTCTGTCTTCACAACCTGACTGTATGATCTGTTTGGCTTCATAACTTCTTCCAACCTGATCCTCATTACACTGAAGCTATTTGTCTCTGTGCTTTCACTGTACTGTATATTTGACTATGGCTTGCGTTGTGTAATCTACCTTCCGCTGCATAGTGATAGGCTTCAAGTCTGTTTGTCTTCATAACTTCCACGTTTTGAAGACTTTCTTAAAAATCGCCTATTCACCCCCCCTCTAGTAGATATAACGCACTTTCAGTTTGGTGGTGGCGTTGCCCACCGTATAGGAAGTATTAGACTTTAGACACGGCGCACAATTATCGTGGCGCTCCGAAGTCAAATTCCATGTTAATGTATTCACACTTAGAATGTATGTCTTCATTGATTGAAGATATACGTTACTTCGTGTGTTGCACATCTAAGTCATCAACATGCATAAGTGTTAGGATGTGTGCCTGATCACAGGACATTTGAGGATTCCAAGGTATTTATCTCACACCGTAACTTGCAAAATCTCTTCTCATCCAAGGGCTTGGTGAAGATATCTGCCAATTGCTCTTCAGTGTTGACGTGTATGATATCAATATCTTCCTTTGCAACATGATCTCTGAGAAAATGATGACGAATTTCAATGTGCTTTGTCTTCGAGTGCTGAACTGGGTTGTTGGCGATCTTGATGGCGCTTTCGTTGTCGCAGTAAAGTGGCACTTGCTTCAGATGAATGCCATAATCCTAGAGGGTTTGCTTCATCCATAGAAGCTGAGCGCAGCAGGATCCAGCAGCAATGTATTCAGATTCAGCAGCAAAGAGAGATACACAGTTCTGCTTCTTTGAAGACCAACATACAAGTGATCGGCCCAGAAAGTGACATGTGCCTGACGTGGACTTCCGATCAACCTTGTCACCAGCGTAATCAGCATCCAAGAATCCAACCAGATCAAACTCTGAGCCCTTTGGATACCATAACCCTAGAGTTGGGGTGTGAGTCAAATATCGAAGAATTCGCTTCACTGCTAAGTGGTTTGACTCCTTTGGTGCCGCTTGGAATCGAGCACACATGCAAACACTAAGCATAATATCTGGCCTAGATGCACATAAATAAAGCAAAGAACCAATCATGGAGCGGTATACCTTTTGATCGAACTCTTTACCATTGTCGTCGGGACCCAGATGATGTTTGGCTGGCATTGGTGTTGTGAAACCTTTGCAGTCTTGCATACCGAACTTCTTTAGGCAATCTTTGAGATACTTCTCTTGAGATATGAAGATGCCATTGCGTTGTTGTCGTATCAGGCCCGAAGGGCTTGTTTGAGGCCATATAGTGCCTTATTGAGCTTGTAAACCATGTCAGGATGTTTTGGATCTTCAAACCCAGGTGGTTGTGCAACATACACTTCTTCTTCAATCTTGCCATTGAGAAAGGCACTCTTCACATCCATTTGATACAGAATTATGTTGTGATGATTTGCATAGGCCAGCAGTATACGGATGGCTTCAAGTCTGGCCACATGAGCAAATGTTTCATCGAAGTCAATGCCTTCCACTTGAGTATATCCTTGAGCAACGAGACGAGCTTTGTTTCTGACGACTTGACCATGCTCATCTTGCTTGTTGCGGTATATCCATTTTGTGCCTATTATGTTATGCTTCCGTGGATCATGACGCTTAACCAATTCCCATACATTGTTCAGCTCAAACTGATGAAGCTCTTCTTGCATTGCTTGAATCCACTCAGGTTCCATAAAAGCTTCTTCAACTTTCTTGGGTTCTGTGATTGAAACGAATGCGAAGTGTCCGCAGAAATTTGCCAGTTGAGTTGCCCTTGAACGAGTCAGTGGACCAGGTGCATTGATGCTGTCAATTATTCTGTCAATCTGCACTTCATTAGCAACACGAGGATGTATGGGTCGAAGACTTTGCTCTTGCTGATCTATGTTGTCGTGGGGAGGAATGTCTTCAGGCTGAGCATTGTCTTCATGTGGATCAGGTGCTGAGATGATAAGTTCTTCTTCAGGATGAGCTTCAGAAGGTATAATTTCTCCAGTTCCCATTAGCTTGATTGATTCACTGGCTGGAACTTCATCTAGCACATCTAGCAGTTGCTCTCTTTGTGAACCATTGGTCTCATCGAACCGCACATCCACTGTTTCAACCACTTTGTAGTGAAAGAGATTGAAGACTCTATAGGAGTGCGAATCCTTTCCATATCCAAGCATAAAGGCCTCATGTGCTTTTGGTGCAAATTTTGAGGTGTGGTGAGGGTCCTTGATCCAGCATCTTGAGCCAAATACTCTGAAGTAACTGACATTTGGCTTCTTGCTAGTTAGAAGTTCATAAGATGTCCTGTTCAGAAGCTTGTGAAGATAGACACGGTTGATTGTATGGCATGCAGTGTCAATGGCTTCAGTCCAGAATTTTCTTGGAGTCTTGTACTCATCTAGCATTGTTCTGGCCATCTCAATGAGTGTTCTGTTCTTGCGTTCGACGATGCCATTTTGCTATGGCGTGTAAGGAGCTGAGAATTCATGAGTGATGCCCAAGGTATCCAGATATGTATCAAGGCTAGTGTTCTTGAATTCAGTGCCATTGTCACTTCTGATGTGCTTTATCTTGGCGCCATAATTGTTCATAGCCCGATTTGCGAAGCGTCTGAAGACAACCTGCACTTCAGTCTTGTAAAGGATTATATGCACCCAAGTATATCTAGAATAATCATCAACAATGACAAAGCCATAGAGGCAAGCAGTAGTGGAAAAAGTTGAGTAGTGAGTGGGACCAAAGAAATCCATGTGAAGCAGTTCGAAGGGTCGAGTAGTGGTCATGATTGTCTTCGAAGGATGTTTTGCCCTTGTCATCTTCCCTGCTTCACAGGCACCGCATAAGGGATCTTTCTTGAACTTGACGCCCTCGATGCCTATGACATGCTTCTTCTTCGCAAGGGTGTGGAGGTTCCTCATGCCAGCATGCCCAAGCCTCCGATGCCAAAGCCAGCATTCTGAAGCCTTTGCCAGAAGACATACTGCAAGCTGTGGCCCTGCTGAGCAATCTACCACGTACAAATCATCTTTCCGATACCCTTCAAACACTAGAGACTTGTCAGATTCCATTAGTACCAGGCAACGATATTTTCCAGAAATTACAATCATGTTCAAATCGCAAAGCATTGAGACAGACATTAAGTTGAAGCCAAGGGATTCAACAAACATGACTTTATCCATGTGTTGATCCTTTGAGATTGCAACTCTACCTAGACCCAATACCTTACTTTTACCAGTGTCAGCAAATGTGATGTGGCTCTTGTCGGATGGACGTAAGGTTGAGTCCATAAAAAGACTTCTTTTGCCAGTCATGTGATTTGTACACCCACTGTCAATAATACATTCTAAAGACTCTGAAGACGCTGGTGTCATACCCTACAGTGCAGTTAGGGGGATAGGCTTCACGAAGAGTATTGTGAAGCAAAAACATTTGACGAACCAGTGGGTTATGAAAACTTAGATCTAGGTTAGGACTAATAGGGAGAGTAGCATGCGATTCAGGTACGAAATACATAGTGATGCCATTCGGGCATTTGATCTTGCGCCCCACAAGATTTTTAAGGTCCCCAGCAATAGCGTCAGAAGATTTTGGTTTTCTGCTGGAGACCTTTTCCTACAAAAGAGAGTTATGCTTTCTTAACCACCCACATCTTCAAGGGTGGCTTAGAAGCAATAAGTCTAAGTGCAGCATCTGAGAATTTTGGCTTTGGAGCCTTAGCAAACAGTCTAGCAGGCGGGCAATAGTACTCATAAGAATAGGCAGAATAGTTCTTGGTCATATGAACATGACGGTTTGAAGGACCGCTCTCATATGCCTGAGCATGGTTTCCCTGCAAAACATTTGCGTTAGTGCGACTCAGGTGAGTCCTCTGCCTGTATGAAGGCTTTGGACCAAATGAAGCCTTTGGTCTGAGGTTTGTCTTCTTCATGTGAGGTGTCATGAGGACATTCACAGGAAGATTCTCCAGACACGTTTTTGGAACCCAGATCTTCTTCATAGGCGGTCCATTCCTGCAGTTTGTACAAATGTACCTGGCAAATACTTCACCATTCTGATTCTTAAACAGTTTATAGTTTGCATCAAAGGATTCATCAATGTTAATAGGATTAGCACAAGTGAAGCCAGATAGATTGGATGGATCTTCTGAGGATTCCTTTGCAGCAACCCATGTGGTTTTGGGGTACTGCTCAGGTTTCTAGTAAGAGCCATCTGCATTAATTTTCCTCACGAACCCAACACCCTCTTTCCTAGGGTTTCGGTTCAGAATCTGCTTCTTGAGGACATCACATAATGTCTAATGTCCTTTGAGACTTTTGTACATCCCTGTTTCAAGCAATGTCTTCAACCTAGCATTCTCATCAGCAATAGCAGTGGTATCCTCAGCAGAGTGGTTAGTTACCACTTCAACAGTTGAAGATATTGCAACAGCAGTAGCAGTGGAACATTCAGCAACAGAAGTAGCATTATCACGCTCAATGCATTTAAGGCATGGTGGTTCAAATCGTTCCTGAGCGGAACTGATCTGTTCGGCTCGAAGTGACTCGTTTTCCATTTGAAGATCTTCATGATCCTCTCTCAACTTCTCAAGATCTTGCTTCTTTTGAAGATAATCATAGGAAAGCTTTTCATGAGTAGTTGAGAGAGTCTCAAGACGATCTTCAAGTTCCTGATACTTAACATGAAGATTTTTTATGTCTTCAATTAAGGATTCAGAACGAGTCATTTCAGCACCCAACAGATCATCGCTTCTGTCTAACAGTTTTTGAATATGTTCCATAGCCTTTTGTTGTTAAGTTGCAATTTTAGCAAGTGTTTTGTAGCTGGGTTTTGAATCACAATCAGAGTCATCGTCACTGGATGTTTGATAGTGAGTAGTGCGTGTGTTTACCTTGGCACCGCGTGCCATGAAGCAGTAGGTAGGCGTAGAGTCGTCCTTGTTATTTGCATCGGAGTTGGTGATGAAGTCATTGTCTTCAGTGTTGAAGATGGACTTGGCGACGTAGGCTGTAGCCAGACTCGCGATGCCAGAATCAGACTACTCCTCAGACTCCACCTCTGCCTCCTCAGAAGCGGACTCCTCCTCTGAATCCATTTCCTTGCCAACAAACGCACGAGCCTTGCCAGTTGAGCTCTTCTTGTGTGATGAAGACTTTGAGGAAGACTTGGAAGAAGACTTTGAGTATTTCTTCTTCTTGTCGTCGGAGTCCTATTCGTTGCTCTTCTTCTTCTTTCTCCTCTCATTGTCCCACTGTGGACACTCAGAGATGAAGTGTCCAGTTTTCTTGCACTTGTGACATGTTTTCTCTTGTAGTCATGAGCAGAAGCTTCATCATTCCTTGAGCTTGATCGTGAAGACTTTCTGAAGCCTTTCTTCTTGGTGAATTTCTGGAACTTCTTCACTAACATTGCAAGTTCCCGTCCAATGTCTTCAGGATCATCAGAACTGCTGTCAGATTCTTCTTCAGATGAGGACACAGCTTTTGCCTTCAAGGCACGAGTTCGCCCATAGTTTGGACCGTAGATATCTCTTTTCTCAGAAAGCTGAAACTCATGTGTGTTGAGCCTCTCAAGTATGTCAGATGGATCGAGTGTCTTGAAATCTGGACGTTCTTGAATCATCAGGGCTAGGATGTCAAACGAACTGTCAAGTGATCTCAGCAGCGTCTTGACGATTTCATGTTTGGTGATCTCAGTGGCGCCGAGGGCTTGAAGCTCATTTGTGATGTCAGTGAGCCGGTCAAATGTGTGCTGGACATTCTCATTGTCATTTCGCTTGAAGCGGTTGAAGAGATTGCGAAGAACACTGATTCTCTGATCTCTCTGGGTTGAGATGCCTTCATTGACTTTGGAGAGCCAGTCCCATACCAGCTTGGATGTCTTCAAGGCACTTACACGGCCGTACTGTCCCTTGGTCAGATGACCACAGATGATATTCTTGGCAGTAGAGTCCAGTTGAGTGAACTTCTTGACATCAGCAGCAGTGACACCTTCTCTAGCCTTGGGAACGCCGTTTTCGACGACATACCATAGGTCGACGTCAATGGCTTCAAGATGCATGCGCATCTTATTGTTCCAGTAGGGATATTCAGTTCCATCGAAGACGGGGCACGCAGCGGAGACTTTAATTATCCCTGCAGTCGACATAGCTAAAACTCCAGGTGGTTAAACCGAATCACACAGAACAAGGGAGCACCTTGCTCTGATACCAATTGAAAGTGCGTTATATCGACTAGAGGGGGGGTGAATAGGCGATTTTTATGAAAGTCTTCAAAACGTGGAAGTTATGAAGACAAACAGAATAGACAAGCCTATCACTATGCAGCGGAAGTTAGATTACACAAGGCAAGCCATGGTCAAGTATTCAATATAGTGAAAGCACAGTGACAAACAGCTTCAGTGTAATAAGGATCAGGTAGGAAGAAGTTATGAAGCCAAACAAATCATACAGTTACGTTGTGAAGACAGAAGATAAAGCAAGCATGCAATGGCTTCAAAATATGTAACAGTAAGTAAAAGGAGGTGAAGATGAAACCAGTGACACGTTGAAGACAATGATTTGTTGGACCAGTTCCAGTTGCTATGACAACTGTACGTCTGGTTGGAGCGGCTAGGTATTTAAACCAAAGGACACACAGTCCCGGACACCCAGTCCTGAACACGCAGCTCAGGACACCCAGTCCTCACCGTTTTCTCCTTGAGCTATGGTCACACAGACCTCGCCCAATCACTCTGGTAAGTCTTCAAGGTAGACTCCCAAACCTTCACAGACTTCGTTCACCGGCAATCCACAATTTCTCTTGGATGCTCAGAACGCGACGCCTAACCGGCTGGAGGATGCACAGTCCTCAAGTGTAATAAGTCTTCAGATCACTCAGACAAGAAGACTTAAGTGATGCCCAATTTACTCTGGCTCTGGGTGGTTAGGGCTTTTCTCCTCGCTAGGTATTTTCTCTCAAAGGCTTCGAGGTGGGTTGCTCTCAAACGACAAAAGCCGTGCACTGAAATCTGAGCAGCCAACCATTTATGGTTGTAGGGGTGGACTATTTATAGCCACTAGGCAACCCGACCTGATTTGTCCGAAATGACCCTGGGTCACTAAGGAACTGACACGTGTACCAATGGTCGGATTTCGAACTCACACGGCAACTTTACTTGGGCTACAAGCAATGCTGACTTGTCCGTCTCTGGACAAGATTTGCTCTCATAGTCTTCGCTCGAAGATATAGGTTTTGAATTAGGCATCACTTCAGTCATTCTGACTGGTTCTCTTGGACCCCACTTAACAGTACGGTGGTTCCTATGACACAACATAAATGAATTAAAACTACGAAGGATCTAAGTCTTCGAGTTCCATAAGCTTCATAGGGAGTCTTCACTTGTCATTGTCTTCAATATGAATATCTTCATAAACCACCATTGTCTTCAATGTCTCCGTGCATTTTTAGGGGTCATCTCTGGTAGTGAAACCGAATCAATGAGGGACTTCTACCTGTGTTATCCTGCAATTCTCACAAACACATCAGTCCCTCAACTAGGTTTGTCGTCAATACTCCAAAACCAACTAGGGGTGGCACTAGATGCACTTACAGTAATGCTTTAAGCAAGATGACATGGTGTAGAGGGATAAACTCATGCAATATGATATAAAACCCATCTTTTTATCCTCGATGGCAACAATACAATACATGTCATTTCCCCTACTGTCACTTGGATCGAGCACCGCTAGATTGACCCCAAAGCTAAGCACTTCTTCCATTGCAAGAAATATCAATCTAGTAGGCCAAACTAAACTGGAAATTCGAAGAGACTTGCAAAGATAATGAATCATACATAAAAGAATTCAGAGAAGATTCAAATATTGTTCATAGATAATCTTGATCATATACCCACAATTCATCAAATCTCAACAAAGACACCGCCAAAGAAGATTACATCCAATAGATCTCCAAGAGAATCAAGGAGAACTTTGTGTTGAGATCCAAAGAGAGAGAAGAAGCCATCTAGGTAATAACTATGGACCCGAAGGTCTGAGGTAAACTACTCACACATCATCGGAGGGGCCATGGAGTTGATGTAGAGGCCCTCCGTGATCAATGCCCCCTCCGGCGGAGCTCCTGAAAAGGCCCCAAGATGGGATCTCTTGGGTACAGAAGGTTGCGGCAGTGGAATTAGGTTTTCGTGGTGCTCTTCGATGTTTTCAGGGTACGTAGGTATATATAGGAGGAAGAAGTAGGTCGGTGGAGCCACGAGGGGCCCACGAGGGTGGAGGGCACGCCCCCTGCCTCATGGCCTCCTCGTTGGTTGCTTGATGTCCACTCCAAGTCCTCTGGATCATGTTTGTTCCAAAAATCACGCTCCCGAAGGTTTCATTATGTTTGGACTCGATTTGACATTCTTTTTCTGCAAAACACTCAAATAGGCAAAAAAACAACAATTTGGGCTAGGCCTCCGGTTAATAGGTTAGTCCCAAAAATAATATAAAAGTGTATAAATAAGCCCGTTAAACGTCCAAAATAGAATATATAATAGCATGGAGCAATCAAAAATTATAGATACGTTGGAGACGTATCAATCTTCAATACCTAACTTGTCAAAATTTTGCACCGCCTTTTCTGATAAACCTTGCGGTAAACCGCCCTGATGTCAGTTCATAGAATTTTCTTAAACCACCATGAAGTCACCTCGCATTAACTTCACACATGGCCCAAAACATCCCAATTGATACTTATCTTAATAAACCTCCCAAAAATTGAGGCGTCCATATCGCCATATGATAATTTTGGCCCCCTCGATTCCTGTGCATGCCTTATAGCCACCCCTTTATAAATAAGGGCAGCGGGCCTTTATCATTTTCCCCCTTCGTCTTCCTCCTTCGCACGGTCATTCCAGAGCTCGAACTCCATCGCCGCGACCTCCGACCACTTCAACAACGCAGGCCGCTGCATCAACTTGATCGAAGTAGAAAACTCCGGCGAGCCACCGCAGTCCATCTGCAACTGTAAGCACTTCTCTCCCTCCACTTCAGATCTGTCTTAGGGTTCGGGCTTGTTCGTCGGCGCTCTTGCTGTTCTTCGCTATTCCCTTCAACTTTAGCAGTGTTTAATCAGGATAGGCTACAAACCTTGCACGGAAGTAGCTTTAGCATTCATATTTATCATTAGAAGAACATCTCCCCCATGGATGATCTTATTGAAACGTCCACACTTTCCACTGTCGCGACCTTAGATTTAGATTTTTACTGCCTTTTTAGAACCATGGTAGATCCAAAATTATTGCTCCATCGTGTAAAATATGTTTGTTCAACACTTAGCCAAATCTAAAATACCATGACTGCTATAGCGGCTTACACTGCAGACCATGATCCATCTTAAATCACTAAATCTTGTTAAACTGACACCATACACTTTTGAACTTTTCTTAACCCGGCAATATAACTCTGGTTTAACCATGCTTTGCTCATGATCTTAATTCTGCAACGTATATCTTGACGGTTAACCTCTGTCCAGTTTAACAACAAAATCCTTAATCCGGTAGGTACCATTAGTCCCCTTTTAAGCCGCCAATACTTCAATGTTCATCGCGCGACTTAATCTGTCAATTGTTCATAGCACCTCACCTTTGAATCAATGATCCAGTTTAATAGCATGACCTTAACCCGGTAATGTTTCCTTCATTTAGCACCTTTGTTTTTGAAGATGGTCAAGACCGTCACCGCCTACAACTGGGTTGTTTCCTGGGTTACGAAAGAAGAGTTGAACACATATGTTCAGACTGCCGTTTTAGCCAAGAAAGAAACTATCCACTAGAGGGTTCCGGGTAATGAAACTCGCCCTGAGTCCAAAGCTGGTGAAGTGGTGGTTTTTATGGATAATATGGACCGGAGCTTTAGTCCTCCCGGCTCAAGATTCTTCCGTGATGTGGTGCATTTCTTCAAGCTCCATCCACAAGATATCAGACCAAACTCCGTTTCAAATATCTGCAATTTCCAAGTGTTCAGCGAGGTGTACCTTCAACAGGAGCCCACCATGGAACTATTCAGGGAGTTCTACTATTTGAACCGGCATAATGAATTCACAGATGGACCTAGCCTTGAACTAGGCGGCATATCCATACAATGCCGAAAAGAGGACATCTTCCCTGCTGCTAACCTGCCAAGTCACACCAAGGACTGGAACTAGACTTGGTTTTACTGCCAAGATACCTCACCAGAAGGGGAAAATCCCCTGCCGGGTTACCGCACCAGCTGGCTTAGCATAAGACACCGTCTTCTGGACCGTATTAGCACAACAGAACGGAAGAAATATGTGCCAACTTTTGCAAAGATCCGATCTTTGATGGGCAACGGCTTGACCGGGATTGATCTAGTTTGCTGCTGGGTCGCCTGGAGAATATTGCCTCTAACCATCCGGCCCGGCTTAATGTGTGAATATACAGGCGAGCTAATAGATTCTCAGCGCCATTGTCAGAACGAGATAACTAAGGAAGATATCAATAAAATGGCCAAGACTCTATTGAATGAGAGCTTGGAAGATTGCAGACAATTCGGGCTGAGTCCTTTCTGTATTCTGTATAAGCTGCCAGCTGTAAGTTTTTAATCAAGCCTTTGCTTAACTCATATCTTCACTTCAGCTGCTAGCTCGTACTTATTCATTTGTTTACAGGCCAACTCACCCTTCTGGGACAAAAAATTGCCCGAAAAACCAAAGAAGACCCAGACAAAGACTAAGGCCACCAAAAGGCCTCCCACGAAGAAATTTAACACTGTCGAACTATTCAATTTGGATGAGAAAGATGATGATGATGAGTCGGAGGTAGAACTCGATTCCCTTGGCTTGTTTTTTGTACATCTTATTGACAATGACTAATATCAGGATGAAGCGGAAGCCAGGCATGCACGTGATGTAGAGGTAATTATTCTCCTCTGGCTCAGAACCTCTGCCAACACAGAAAACTCGACAAGAAATCCGGAAAGTAAGATTTTCTCACCCTTTATATCACTTGGATCCCAACTTTCTTTTGAAGAAGCAACAACATGAAGCTCGCCACACAACTCGGAACAATGGCGGCGGAGTGTTATCCTCCAGCTTACCCAACACCCTAGCACCTCGCAAATGTCGACCGGAGGTTCCGAACACTTCTGACTTAAATTATCCCAAAGCAGGTCATTTCCGTCAACCTCTTAATCCGTTTGATTCAAATTATCAGGGAAAGTCTCTTTCCTCCTCCGGCAACTCAACGGGAACTCACATCCCAGGCTTCAAGACTGTGCCTGGGTAAGGGTATATTTAATCCATCAAACTTCATAATTGATTGATATACCGACATCTGTGTATTTCTGATTTTCAGGGGCCAGGCCAAACCCAACAAAAAGGCGAAACTGAATAAACCGGTCGACGACTCCAACCCATATGAGCCGGAACAACAACCAGAATCCTCTTATCCAATTGCAGAAGCTACCATTGATGACCTGCCACCAGAAGACCATGAAGCCTCCACAGATCACATGGATGTCGAGCCGGCCATTTCTAAGCCGCCAAGCCCGGCTAAGCCTGCTGAAGAGAAGACTGATGATGTCGTCGTCACTAGGTTTGGTTACACACCACCAGGTAACCCCACTGTCTTATCTAAGCACAACGCCAAAGAAGAATTTTCCACTGATGATAAAGGCAAGTGCAAGGCAGACTTAGAAAGCTACACCCAGTTCAGGGCCCAAGACGTCCACTCTGGTTATTTGAACCGCTTATACACCAGCCATGATTTTGAAGCCGGCTTAGTCAACTTGATGAAGGAACGCTATGAGGTAACCCATCACAGCTCTCTTCACAATTATATCTCTATCAGTTGCCAAGTCTATAGAGTATGATAGGATTGAGTATTCTATAGACTTTCAAATAGTTGCAAAGTAGAAGAATTTCATCACTAGTAGCCCCCAAGGGCCAGCTTAATTGTCATGCTAAGCCGGGCCATGGAGTGGCAAGCAGATCTTGATCCGGAAGACCTGACCAATGGTTGCCCATGTGTAAAGGAAGATGGGTCACCTTTCAGTGCTGATGACTTTGCAGATATAGTAAGATTAATGCGTCCATCAGCAACCCGACTGGCTGAAGAAACCAATTTATCTCAATATCAGGCGGCTTATGACGCTGCTAATAAGAAGGTGAAGGCACCGGTTCACCAGGAGACATATCTCATCCCGCCGAGTCATAAGCACACCTTCACTCCTGACATTGATCCATCGAACCTTATTCATGATGAAGATGTGTTTAGAGCATTGACCAGAATCAACTAGGCTATGCCTAATTTCCAGCTGATGGATAATCAAGGAGGTGAAGAAGAAGCAGAAGTGCAAGATGACCCGGAGGATTCAACCCGTCAGGAATCATGAACTGGCTTATTAATCATAACACTTTGATACTTGCGTCTAAAAACACTTATCCCCTTTGCGCCATTGTATGCCTTGTAATAGGCTAGTTAAACTTTGATCTGCGGTGCCATCGTGCACATTTCTATTTGCATAACACTGCTGATATGTCAATTGAAGATCTGCCAAGTATGCTCATCATGTATGCCAATCAGTTTTATTATTTTTCCTACACATAAATAGATCACAAGTGCCCGGCGGGTTACCCCAGGGTGGGTCATAATACCCCGTATAAAAAACCACTGGGGACTAACTCTGTCCATAACCAGGGCTGATTTAATCATAAACTTATATAATTATAACAAAATATCATACATGTGATATTTGCTTATACTGCCGGCTTATCTTACATGTGCAGTAAGGGTTATAACCCAAAAATTGAGAGCACAATGCCCTGTTCAATTGATTTATACCGCCGGCTTATAACGCCGCATGCAGTAAAGGACAGTATTCCATAGCCTAGAGCATAACACTCCAAACATATCTTGGTGACTTATAGTCCAAAACCAGGCTGGGTGAAATAAAACCCAGAGATGTTCATAATATGAACCACAAGGCATAAAAGCCGTCATCAGTTTCCAATCATGTATCAACATGTCACAAGAAGAAAACCTCAAAAAAGAATCTTCAAATCAAATGAAAATCAGAAAACAAGGCTTTCATAGGCGGCCAGGCCTATAACCCCAGTGCTTTTCATGGGCTTGCACAATCATGAGCTAATCCTTCAAACCTTGTAAACCGGACCTCACATGATCAACTGCCATTTTAACCTTGACAAGTTCAGGGTCTTTAATAAGATTGACTGTCAAAAGTTCGGTGGGTCTTTCCAGGATTACCTGGGCAGAGTGGCAGACATACAAGGCAGGATTAACTGAAATTCTGTGGTGTTATACACCTGGCGTTTCAAGCCAAAGGGGTTATCAAAGTTATGTTCTATGAATAGGGAGCCCCCAAGTGATATATTTTCAGTTGTGCTCGCTAGGTACCTATGTTTGATCTGTGTTGTGCAGCAGACTCTCTTCGGTCCCTTTAAATCGGTCATTAAACCTCCAAATGATCATATTAAGTGACAACAAAGACTCACATTCTCTAGAAATGAAACGATAGAGGCCCTGAATTATCAGGGATGTCGGCTTTATTATATTCATCATAGTATATACACTGAAATATGTACATCACAAGTGCCAATGGCTCAAGTGTAATAAGGCTGAAGATGAGCAGTATTCCACGACTGGTGGGTCTCCTCCTCCGATGTGACGCCCCGAGTTCGATGCGCAAGGTGTCTTCTAGTTATTCGCTGTCGTTGCCATGTCATTTGCTTGCGTGTCGCATCTTGTCATGTCGTCATGTACATTGCATCATCATGTTTTCAAAACTTGCATTTGTCCGGGTCTCCCAGTTCCTTCCGTTGTCCGTTCTGAGCCCAGACACACTTGCACGCGCCCGCGCATCTCTGAAATAGTATTTTATAAGTGGCCGGAAAATGTTCTTGGAATGGGATGAAAGTTGTCGTGCGGTGTTGTTTTGTTGTTAGTAGGCCGCCTACCAAATTCCATCTCATTCGGAGCTCATTTGATAGCCCAACCGTTAAACTATAGCAACATTATAGCTGGTCTTTTCGTCGGACGTTTTCGGTCTCCAAAACTGCTGCTGGGTCTCTCTCTCTATCTCTCCTCTCTTCTCAGCCCATCTATCTTTAGCACAGCCCACGTGCAGCCCACCTAAACCTCCCCTCCGACCGGACCGTTCGATTGCGATCGGTGGCTCCGAAACGGAGCAAATCCCCTATAACACTAGCCCCTACCCTATTTAAGCCCACCCACATGCCATTTTTGGCCTTCTCCCCCCCTCGAAATCCATGCCCCCAATCATCTTCCAACCGCCTCCCACTTCCTTGCTTCGAATTCCGTGCGTGCCTGCTCCCTCGCTGCCACTTGTCGCCGCCCCAATCGCTGCGCCACCACCAGAAACCACCTGCGCCGCCCACCTGCCCAATCCCGCTAGGCCACGCACCCCTCCTGGCTCCCCGCACCGCCGTGGCCCGCCCAGGCCCGGGGCAACCCGTGGAGCCCATTGGGGCCCGTTCCCGACCCCGCGCGCCACCGCCTTCGATCTAGATCGGGAAAGCCTCGATCTCCTCTCCCTCACACCCCGTCATCAGCCGCCGACGACCAAGGCCGCCGGAGCACGCCCGCCGTCGACCTCCTCCGCCACCTAGGTCCTGTCGTCCCTGCTGTCTACCTCCTCCTCTCTTCCTTCTCCTCACCATGTCTTCCTCTCGCCTAGAGGGAGGCCGTTGAGCTGGGGCCGCCGTCCACCGTTGTGACCTGATCCTCCTGCGACCCATGGTTAGCATAAGCTTGCTCCTGACAGATTAGTGGTACCTTGTAGTTGTCTTCACCAGCATGGTGCGTGAGGCTCACGGCACGCTCGAGGGGCTCCTGTGTAACACCCACGATGCGGCTATATCTCCCAAGTGTCGGAGCACGACTTAGAGGCATAGCCGCATAGTAGGCATGTCGCAAGAGGGGTAATCTTTACACATCCCATGTACTGAATAAGAAAGGGATAAAGAGTTGGCTTACAATCGCGACTTCACACAATACATAAATATAGCATTACCTCATCCAGAATACAAACAAGCTCCGACTATGGAATCAAAATAAAAGAAGACCACCCCTAATGCTAGATCCCTGATCACCCCGACTAGGCTCCACTACTGACCAACTAGCAACAAAACCACACAACGAACACGATCTTCATCGAGCTCCTCCTTGAGCTCGGTTGCGTCACCTGCACTGTATCATCGGCACCTGCAACTGTTTGGAAGTATGTGTGAGTCACAAGGACTCAACAATCTCACACCCACGAGATTAAGACTATTTAAGCTTAGGGGTAGGATAGGGTAATGAGGTGGAGCTACAGCAAGCACTAGCATATATGGTGGCTAACTTACGCAAATAAGAGCGAGAAGGGAAGCAAAGCACGGTCGTGAACTAGAAGTGATCAAGAAGTGATCCTGAAACTACTTACGTTCAAGCATAACACAAGAACCGTGTTCACTTCCCGGACTCCGCCGAGAAGAGACCATCACAGCTACACACGCGGTGGATGCATTTTAATTAAGTTAAGTTTCAAGTTCTCTACAACCGGACATTAACAAATTCCCATCTGCCCATAACCGTGGGCACGGCTTTTGAAAGTTCGAACCCTGCAGGGTGTCCTAACTTAGCCCATCACAAGCTCTCACGGTCAATGAAGGATATTCCTTCTCCCAGGAAGACCCGATTAGACTCAGAATCCCGGTTACAAGACATTTCGACAATGGTAAAACAAGACCAGCAAGACTACCCGATGCGCCGACATCCCGATAGGAGCTGCACATATCTCGTTCTCAGGGAAACACCAGATGAGTGCTCCGTACAACTAAAACCAACCCTCAAGTTTCCCCGAGGTGGCACTGCAAAGGACTCTAGTTCAGACCAACACGTAGACAATCACTGGCCCGAGGGGGCTTAAAATAAAGATGACCCTCGAGAGAGCGACTCCCAAGGGAAAAGTAGGTGGTGGTGAGGCAAATGGTAAAACCAAGGTTGGGCCTTGCTAGAGGAGTTTCATTCAAAGGAACTGTCAAGGGGTCCCCATAACACCCAACCGTGTAAGGAACGCAAAAATCAAGGAACATTACACCGGTATGACAGAAACTAGGGCAGCAAGAGTGGAACAAAACACCAGGCATAAGGCCAAGCCTTCCACCCTTTACCAAGTATATAGATGCATTAATTAAATAAGAGATATTGTGATATCCCAACAAAATCCATATTCCAAACATGCAACAAACTTCATGTTCACCTGCAACTAACAACACTATAAGAGGGGCTGAGCAAAGCGGTAACATAGCCAAACAACGGTTTGCTAGGACAAGGTAGGTTAGAGGCTTGACATGGCAATGTGGGAGGCATGATATAGCAAGTGGTAGGTATTGCGGCATAGCAATAGAGTGAGCAACTAGCAAGCAAAGATAGAAGTGATTTCGACGATATGGTCATCTTGCCTGAGATCCCGCAAGGAAGGAGAACGAGTCCATGAAGAAGACAAATGGACGTAGTCAAACGGATCCTCACAAACGACGTTATCAGAACTAACTCGAAGAAGCAACACCAGAAAGAAGCAAACAACATAGTAAACAACCATCACATAAGCATGGCATGATGCACAACCAAGTATGATGCATGTCCGATTTAATGATACATGGCATGGCAAAGTGCACAAACAATCCTTCAAATTAATTGGAGCTCAATATGCAATGAGTTGCATATTGACAGAACACCACATGACTTATTTAGTTCACTCCCAGTTAGGTACTCAACAATATTAAAAGTTGATTAGCATGGCAAGGGGTAAAGCAAAGTAAAAGTACCTATCTAGGCAAGTTTAAATGAGGCCGGAACAAAAAGCAACAAGTCCGGAAAATCCTCATGATCATAATTATGGATTTGGTATTGTTCTGCACTAAAACATATTTTAGAGTTATAAAACATGCAAGAAAAGTGCACCATGTTAAACTAGGCATTTTTCTACCCCATTTACATATAAAGTTTGTTAAGTTTGGAGCTACGGTTATTTAGTTATGAAATAAAGCATTTTAACATGGCATAGGAGCAAATTATATGCAAACAGCATTTTAAACATGGATGAAAGTTCAAATTATGAAACTACACAAAATTCTAAGCACTTTTCATATATTAAGTTTTTACATGTGATGCATGGTTGGTGAGTTATTAAATGTATGAACATGAGGGTCTTTTCTGTAAAACTGTGTTCTCTGGAAAAATAGACAAATTCGCAGATCTGAAAAAATGCTACACTGGGCCGAATCTAGCTGGGCCAAAGGAAGGGGAGAAAAAAGGAGGCGCTGGGGGGTTTGCCTCACCATGGGCCTTGGCCCAGTCGGTGGAGGAAGGAGGCCGGTTGCTGGGCCTGCAGCGGTGTGGCCCAGTTCGGTGGATCTGGAGGTCGATGGGTGTGGCGCTGGGCCACTCTAGATCGAGGCGAGGCGCTGCAAGATCAAGCAACTGGACGCGGCCGATGCAGAGGGTCAACGCGGGACATGAATGGTTCGTCCTCGACTCCTTCCTTCAGCAGGGACCGGGCGGTTCTTGGCGCTGGCCTCGACCTGTCCCTTGAAGTAGAGGAACAAGCGGTGAACTTGACGATGGGGAGGGCGATGTTGGGCCTGCCGACGCGGGAGCAACGACGCGGTCAACGGACGCCGCTGGTGTGCTCGTTCACCTTGCGTGGACGGAGCGGAAGGGTGGCCGGGCGACGCAAGCGAAGCAGCGCAGCGCAGCAGAAATCAACGGGCAAGGCGGCGTGAAGCAAGGACGACGAAGACCGCTGGCGGCGGATCTGGGTCGCGGGACGGCGGGCGAGGGTGATGCCGGTGAGGATCCACGGCGGTGGCGCTCCATCCAGTGGCCATGGTGAGGTCCCTGTTCGTCGTGTAGAATGAGAGGCCGCGAGGTGAGGTGCTGGAGAGAGAGAGAGAGAGAGAGAGATAGAGAGAGAGAGGGAGGCGAGGTCGGCCTATTCGGCGGTGCTCCGGTGGGATCCGGTCGCCGGAGACAGACGGCGGCTAAGCAGCGAGGTTGAAGGAGGTAGTGCCTCGGGTGACTGGCCATCGGCACGAGGCACGGCAACTCGCTTGGGCTCGGGAGGCTTGCGCGCGAGGCTGCTCAGGGAGGCCGGGGCTTGGATCGAGGAGGAACAATGGAGAGCGATGGTTGGCTGGTGGCTGGTTCGATGGATCTGGGAGGATCCCGAGGAAGGAGGGAGTTGGTCGGCTGGCGGTGGAGAGGGGATGGATGGATTTGACTAGGGTTTGATCCGGATATATATACCGAATGGATTTGGGTAGGGTCGTTTGAATCCCTCCGATAGTAATCGGACGACCGAGAAAAATATAGGTTAGGAAGCCCAATTAACAAAACAGAGATGTTTTGTAGATGTTTGGGGATGTTCCGGATCCAACGGTGATGACTGCCCGGGTCGGGTCCGGGACAGCCTTCGGACGCGTGCGCGAGGAGGGGGTCGGTTGAAACTTGCGGGCTGGGCAGAAGGCCTCGGGCTGAGAGGAGAGAAGAGAGAGAGACCAGACGTCAGTTTTCGGAGACCGAAAACGTCCGACGTTTGACCTGCTATACTGCCGCCATAGGTTAAACGGTTGGGCTATCAAATGGACTCCGAACGCGATGAAATTTGACAGACGGTCTACCTACACTAAAATAAGACCGCACGCCAACTTTCAACCCATTCCTAGAACATTTTCCAGCCACTTATAAAATAATTTCTCGAACGTGCCGCGGGCGCATGCAAGTGTGTTTGGACTCAGAACGGACAACGGAAGGAACGGGAAACCTGGACAGAAGCAAGTTTTGAAAACATGATGATGCAATGCACATGATGACATGATAAGATGCAACAGGCAAGCAAATGACAAGGCAACAACAGCGAATAACTGGGGGCACCTGGCGCAATGGTCTCGGGGCGTCACAACACTCCACCACTACGAGAGGATCTCGTCCCGAGATCTACGATGGCACCGAGGGGTAACAGAATAGGAAGAGAACAGGTAAAACTAAGTTGCTTCTTTGACAAACGAGTGAAACCAAAGAACCTTGCGAGGTTAAACAAATTGAAAGAAAGAATACAATGAAGATGAACAAAGTTGAAACACTCCGTTAGACAAGAGGAACAAGGAACATTACTAGAACCTTGTAGTTTGAAAGACATAAGAAAAGGGTTTCGATGGAATAGAAGTACAAGCAAGCACTCTGGTTGAAACGAGATGTACAAGGTATGATAAAGATCAATTACGACAATACTCCGGTTGGAGAAAAAAGGTAAGGAATATGAGCTTGGCAAAATGAAAGCACTTGGATGAGAGTCCAGTTGGAAGAGGAATGATAGACACAACACTCCGGTTAAAACAAGATAGAGAAGGAAATAAGAATGATATAATTTGGACAGCACTCCGACTGTAATGGAAGTAATAAGAATCATGAACTTGACAAGATGGGAAGATACTTGATGAAATCAACAACACACTGCCTCTAGAACTATTGAACGAATGGCACAAGGGGTAAGAAAAAACTTAAGACAGCACTCCAGTTGGAAAGAGAGGAAAAACTTGATAAGATGAGAGAACTTGAATCAAAACATGACACTCCGGTTGAATGGATAAGCAAAGGAAAGAACATGATCTTCACAATACGATATGATGAGTGAAGAGAGCATCATCACAATGCCTCCGGAAGAAATGAAAGAATGCAATGAAAAGAACGGAGAAGAAAACAACATGTTCTACCTCAAAAGAATTTGAGAGAGCATCCTTAAAAAGAAAGATTGACCGGAGTTGTTGGGAAATCAACAACGAAAAGAACAGGCTTGTTGAGGGCTTATGGAAAACATCTCAAAAACTTGAGGTGAAAACCTGCCACAAACGAAAACAATTGCTTGCTTGAGAGCGACGGAGAGATGAAAACATCTTTCATCGCGAGAATAGGAGGAAACTTGGATCATCGATAAACACCATAAATAGCAATATTCCTTAAGGAAGGTTTTAGGTGAAATATAACCCAAGATAACTCCAATGAAGAGATTGATGGATTTAAGATATCTCATTCTTGACAACATGTGAATCATGAAACATGAACTCAAATTATGAAGAATGACATAGCACCACCTCAAATGATACGGCAGAAAGAATTGCACTTCGGAATGCAAGATGAGGTCATGAACTCCTCAAACAAAACATGTGTAGGGAACCATGTTTAATTTAGAGTATATCTTGGTGGATCTTAAATCCGAGAGAAATCTTGAAGAACAATTGAAGAATGAAAAGTGTCCTTGCAAACCATCATGTTGAGCCTTCGTGAAGAACTCCGATAATAAAAGAATGATCAACAGGAAGTGAAGGATGAAAATAATAAGATTTGAAGACTTGCAATGATAGGACGGAGCTTTGTGATGAGATAAAGTGGAAACTTCGAACTCCGGAAGAAAAGAAGAAATTAGAATGCTTGGATAACACAAGAATAAGAATTATGTTATGCATATCATTCACCAATTTAGATTGATGACAAGCAATGGATTTGGCATACTACTTATTCTCGTAAAAAGGATTAAGATAGCTATAGAGCAAACTTGGGAAAAGGATTCAATAAACCACCGTTAGGATTTGAAAGAACGAATGAATTGATAGGAGAACATAGGAAGAGAACTCTTGAACGAACCACCGCAAGAATTGAAAATGAGAGTAGCAAAGGCACAAATCACCGAGTAGAATTGGAAAACGAATGAAGATACTTGAAGGAAATTTAGACACATGTGAACGAAGAGATCACGATCTGATTAGAGGAAACTTGAATGATGCACCGGTAAGATTTGGAGAACAAAAGCTAAAAGCTGAGTATGAATAAAGCCGAAATGGCGACCTTCGGAGAATCAAATTGAAAAGAATCTTGAATTGCTCAGGATAGGTGAAAAGAATTCTCACAATAAAAAATAATTATGAGAGGATGGCATCAAGCTAGAATCACGAATCTTTGAGAGAATGGACAAGATTTAGAGGAAACACTTCTTCTTCGGTCTTCAAATCCGAGAATGATGACGAGAAACATCACCATGATAATTGATGAGACACCCTAGTAGAATGAAAAGCGAAGAGGTTGAGCCAACAATGAAAAGAGTTTGAAATATCTTGGGGAAAGACATATGACGGATGATAATTCTTTCTTATGTCAAACTTGGAAAAGAATTTGAGAGTAACTCCGAGAAAATTGGAAGAGTCGGGTAAGATCCTGGGAAAAGACCTGTGGGTTAGGGCCCACTCAAAAGATACACCGTTGAATGATTACTTGAAAAGGAGATTGCTCCTATTGAATTAAACAGCTTGAATGAGATAACAACCTCGAAATAGGTTGAACTGATCTTGAATGACAAGATGAGCCTTCTGAGATATCTTCCACACTCCGGAACAAAAGAATAGCGAGAGGTGAATGATTTAGAGGTGCACCATCATGAGAAGAACATTTGAAACTAAGAAAAGATATGATGAACACCGAAAGCTTGATTTGAATCCACCGGAGAAAATAAAAGAAACGAAGAATGATGAACTTGAAGCTCCGTTAGTATCTTCCTGAGAATCACTTGAGAAGAGCATTGACGGAAAAGAATGGAGAGACTTCCCATCGATAAAAGCATACTTGATTAAGACATCTATGTCCCTGAAGAAAAAGGGTGGGAGGGCGGGAAAACAAAGGCAACTTAGGACGGATGAAGCAAACACCGTTGCAAAGAACTAAGAATTGATCTCGCAAATGTAGGAATGATCGGATCCACTTGAAGAGAAGCACACCGGTTGACAAGGATTGACATGACAAACTCGATTAACATGAAGGATTAGTATTCAAATAGGAATTTGAGAACACCGCTTCGGAAAGGTATGGAATCAACACTTGACTTCTAAGCAACTCGAATACCACAATTCAAAACAAAACAAAGGATTGGCTTGGAAAATAAGCCAGAACAAACATATGATAGAGATTTCGTCCGAAGTTTTCATGGTGGGGCCCACACGGGCTCAATCGTACAACACCATCATGTACAAGGCAGTGCACATGACATACGAAGCGTCCCCGAGTCAGCATAGCCAAGGACTCTTTAAGACACAATGAGACCACTTTAAAACCAACCGTGGATAGGCGGACCATTAGACGTCGAACCCCAATCTCATATCATGCATTTGTTAGAAAGATCTCCTAGGAGCTACTTGAATTCCCACTTATAAACTACCAAAACATTCTGGTTATGCAATCAGGTGTTGGGGATACAGGGCAAGTATAATATCTCACCCAAAACAAACAAATCCTACATCCAGCTTTATCCATCCTTCAACACATAACCAAGAAACCTTCGGAAATCATTTGCCTCAACCTTCGAAAAAGCATCCGTTATAAGAGTTATGGAAATACTCCCGAACTCCCGGCCTAGTACTGGGTGGCGTCGAGGTTATCTCACCAACAACTGCATAAAAGAGATTTTCGATGTCGGCGAACTCAGGTACTCCAGAACTGCAATGATAAAATTGTGATGACAACACCTCGGAGCTCAACTCTCCGGGACACTGCCACAACCCCTAAATGTCAGGAGGCACCAAGAACAATGTTCTCGTCACAAAACCATCGGAACGATTCCAAGATACCCGCGTGATCCTAAATTTTTTTTAATGAAATTTGAGAAGAGAAGAGTCAAAACTCTACGTCGGGAGGCCTCACCAGAGTGATGAAGGGACTGAGGAGTAAAAAGAATCCTACTCTCCGATATATATAATCCTAAGACTCAAAACATTTTTCTAGACTCAACAACTTCACCGATTCGATCAAGCGGGGGCTCCTAAGTCGGGGAAGGCTCTGATTACCAACTTGTAACACCCACGATGCGGCTATATCTCCCACGTGTCGGAGCATGACTTAGAGGCATAGCCACATAGTAGGCATGTCGCAAGAGGGGTAATCTTTACACATCCCATGTACTGAATAAGAAACGGATAAATAGTTGGCTTACCTCATCCAAAATACAAACAAGGTCCGACTACGGTACCAAAATAAAAGAAGACCACCCCTAATGCTAGATCCCTGATTACCCCGACTGGGCTCCACAACTGACCAACTGGCAACGAAACAACACAACGAACATGATCTTCATCGAGCTCCTCCTTGAGCTCGGTTGCGTCACCTGGACTGTATCATCGGCACCTGCAACTGTTTGGAAGTATCTGTGAGTCACGAGGACTCAGCAATCTCACACCCGCGAGATCAAGACTATTTAAGCTTATGGGTAGGATAGGGTAATGAGGTGGAGCTGCAGCAAACACTAGCATATATGGTGGCTAACTTACGCAAATAAGAGCGAGAAGAGAAGCAAAGCACGGTCGTGAACTAGAAGTGATCAAGAAGTGATCCTGAAACTACTTGCATTCAAGCATAACACAAGAAGCGTGTTCACTTCCCAGACTCCGCCGAGAAGAGACCATCACGGCTACACACGCGGTTGATTCATTTTAATTAAGTTAAGTTTCAATTTCTCTACAACCACGGGGACGGCTTTCAAAAGTTCAAACCCTGCAGGGGTGTCCCAACTTAGCCCATCACAAGCTCTCACAGTCAACGAAGGATATTCCTTCTCCTAGGAAGACCCGATCAGACTCGGAATCCCGGTTACGAGACATTTCGACAATGGTAAAACAAGACCAGCAAGACCGCCCGATGCGCCGACATCCCGATAGGAGCTGCACATATCTCGTTCTCAGGGCAACACCTAATGAGCGCTCTGTACAACTAAAACCAACCCTCAAGTTTCCCCGAGGTGGCACTGGAAAGGACTCTAGTTCGGACCAACACTTAGACAAGCACTGGCCCGGGGGGCTTAAAATAAAGATGACCCTCGAAAGAGCGACTCCCAAGGGAAAAGTAGGTGGTGGTGAGGCAAATGGTAAAACCATGGTTGGGCCTTGCTGGAGGTGTTTTATTCAAAGCGAACTGTCAAGGGGTCCCCATAACACCCAACCGTGTACGGAACGCAAAAATCAAGGAACATAACACCGGTATGACGGAAACTAGGGCGGTAAGAGTGGAACAAAACACCAGGCATAAGGCCGAGCCTTCCACCCTTTACCAAGTATATAGATGCATTAATTAAATAAGAGATATTGTGATATCCCAACAAAATCCATGTTCCAAACATGTAACAAACTTCATCTTCACCTGCAACTAACAATGCTATAAGAGGGGCTGAGCAAAGCGGTAACATAGCCAAACAACGGTTTGCTAGGACAAGCTGGGTTAGAGGCTTGACATGGCAATGTGGGAGGCATGATATAGCAAGTGGTAGGTATCGTGGCATAGCAATAGAGCGAGCAACTAGCAAGCAAAGATAGAAGTGATTTCAAGGGTATGGTCATCTTGCCTGAGATCCCGCAAGGAAGAAGAACGAGTCCATGAAGAAGACAAACGGACATAGTCGAACGGATCCTCACAAACGTGACATTATCGGAACTAACCCGAAGAGGCAACACCGGAAAGAAGCAAACAACATAGTAAACAACCATCACATAAGCATGGCATGATGCACAACCAAGTATGATGCATGTCCGGTTTAATGATACATGGCATGGAAAAGTGCACAAACAATCCTACAAATTAAGTGGAGCTCAATATGCAACGAGTTCCATATTGACGGAACACCACATGACTTATTTAGTTCACTCCTGGTTAGGTACTCAACAATATTAAAAGTTGATTAGCATGGCAAGGGGTGAAGCAAAGTAAAACTACCTATCTAGGCAAGTTTAAATGAGGCCGGAACAACAAGCAATAAGTCCAAAAAATCCTCATGAGCATAATTATGGATTTGGTACTGTTCTGCCCTAAACCATATTTTAGAGTTATAAAACATGCAAGAAAAGTGCACCATGTTAAACTAGGCATTTTCTACCCCATTTACATATAAAGTTTGTTAAGTTTGGAGCTATGGTTATTTATTTATGAAATAAAGCATTTTAACATGGCATAGGAGCAAATTATATGCAAACAACATTTTAAACATGGATGAAAGTTGCAAATTATGAAACTACACAAAATGTATGAACATGAGGGTCTTTTCTGTATAACTGCTTTCTCTGGAAAAATAGACAAATTCGCAGATCTTAAAAAATGCTACACTGGGCCGAATCTAGCTGGGCCAAAGGAAGGGGAGAAAAAAGGAGGCGCTGGGGGGTTTGCCTCACCATTGGCCTTGTACTAGTCGGTGGAGGAAGGACACCGGTTGCTGGGACTGCAGAGGTGTGGCCCAGTTCGGTGGATCTGGAGGTCAATGGGCGTGGCTCTGGGCCACACCAGATCGAGGCGACGCGCTGGTAGATCGAGCAGCTGGACGCGGCCGATGTAGAGGGTGAACGTGAGACATGTCTGGTTAGTCCTCAACTCGTTCCTGCAGCAGGGACCAGGCGGTTCTTGGCGCCGGCCTCGACCTGTCGCTCGAAGTAGAGGAACGAGCGGTGAACTTGACGGCGGGGAGGGCGATGCTGGGCCTGGCGACGCGGGAGCAACGACGCGGTCAACGGACGCCGCTGGTGCGCTCGTTCACCTTGCATGGACGGAGTGGAAGGGGGGCCGAGGCGACGCGAGCGAAGCAGTGCAGCATGGCAGAAATCAACGGGCAAGGCGGCGTGAAGCAGGGACAACGAAAACCGCTGGCGTCGGAACCGGGTCGCGGGACGGTGGGCGAGGGTGATGCCGGTGAGGATCCATGGCGGTGGCACTCCATCTAGTGGCCATGGTGACGTCCCTGTTCGTCCTGAAGAACGAGAGGCCGCGAGGTGAGGTGCTGGAGGGAGGGAGAGAGAGAGAGTGCAACGGTAGAGAGAGAAAGGGAGGCGAGGTCGGCCTATTCGGCGGTGCTCCGGCGGGATCCGGTCGCTGGAGACGGACGGCGGCGAAGCAGCGAGGTTGAAGGAGGTAGTGCCTCAGGTGACTGGCCATCGACGCGAGGCACGGCAACTCGCTTGGGCTTGGGAGGCTTGCGCGCGAGGCTGCTCAGGGAGGCCAGGGCTTGGATCGAGGAGGAACAGTGGAGAGCGATGGTTGGCTGGTGGCTGGTTCGATGGATCTGGGAGGATCCCGATGAAGGAGGGAGTTGGTCTGCTGGCGGTGGAGAGGGGATGGATGGATTCGACTAGGGTTTGATCCGGATATATATATATATACCAAATGGATTTGGGTAGGGTCATTTGAGTCCCTCTGATCGTAATCGGACTGTCGAGAAAAATATAGGTTAGGAAGCCCAATTAACAAAATGGAGATGTTTTGTAGATGTTTGGGGATGTTTCAGATCCAACAGTGATGACTGCCCGGGTCAGGTCCGGGACAGCTTTCGGACGTGCGCGCGAGGAGGGGGTCGGTTGAAACTTGTGGGCTATGCAGAAGGCCTCGGGCTGAGAGGAGAGAAGAGAGAGAGAATCGACGGCAGTTTTTGGAGACTGAAAACGTCCGACATTTGACCAGCTATACTGCCGCTATAGGTTTAACGGTTGGGATATTAAATGGACTTCGAACGCGATGAAATTTGACAAGCGGTCTACCAACACTAAAATAAGACCGCAGGCCAACTTTCAACCCATTCCGAGAAAATTTTCTGGCCACTTATAAAATAATATTTTGGACGTGCCGCGGGCGCGTGCAAGTGTGTCTGGACTCAGAACGGACAACGGAAGGAACAGGGAAACCTGGACGGAAGAATGTTTTGAAAACATGATGATGCAATGCACATGATGACATGATAAGATGCAACATGCAAGCAAATGACAAGGCAACAACAGCGAATAACCGGGAGACACCTGGCGCAACGGTCTCGGGGTGTCACATCCTGGAAGGCCTCGGCTTCCAACGCCTCCTCCTCCCCGCCCGGCTCAAGGAACAAGCCAGGGTCACCTTCCAACGCATACTCCGGGTCTATCAGGAGGGGCACATAGGCCTCTGAGGCCGCCGCCCCGAGGACCTCGCCGAAGTGCCCTAGGCTCGACGTTGCGCCACCGTGAGGATGGTAGGGGGGCACTCCGCCGAGGCCGCGGGTGGCAACGCTCGTGCCCGCGTCCATTGGAGGTGGCGCGGGCGCGAGTGGGCTTCCAGTGCTTTTGGTCGCGCTGGTGTTTATGACGCCTCTTGGCGCACCTGGGGGTGCACGGGCGTGGCGAGGCCCACCATGCGATCCAGTCGTGGCCTGAGGTGTAAGCAGGGAGCAGAAGGGCGGTGCTCCCGAGGCCGCGGCATCCAGTAGCTGGGCGACAAGCTCCAGCAATGCATCTCGACCGCTCTCATTAGCCGGCATCACAGCAGCTCCCGAGCCACCATGACTGCGGCCCTCAAGTTTGCTTGTTCCCGTCGGGTGTGCGGCACCGTGGCTGCAGCATGGCTTGAGGCCCTTGCGGCCGCCCGCACTTGTCGTGGAGTCAGGGTGGACGGTGTCTGACTGCGCCGCCCGCGCCCCATGGTGCTGGGCGGTGCGCGCGCCACCTCGGTTGCAGGGTTGAGGACTTATTGGGCGGAAGGCGCCACCCGGGCCGGCCAAGCTGCTGAGCGGTCGGGTGTTCGTCCTTGGGTCGCCAGACATGGGAAGCACGGGACGTCGGCGGATCAACCGGGTGAAGAGAAGCTCTGGTGCACCCCTACCTGGCGCACCAAATGTCGGATTTTGGGTTCCGGCAAAACCCTTGAGGTTCGAACACTGGGGTGCGCACAAAGATCTCTCCCCTCCCTAGCTCGCACACTCCCCAATCTCACGGCCTAGCTCGACGAACCCAAAGAACATGAGACACAAGATTTATACTGGTTCGGGCCACCGATGTGATGTAATACCCTACTCGAGTGTGGTGTGGTGGATTGCCTCTTGGGCTGAGGATGAACAGTTACAAGGGAAGAACAACCTCCTGAGGAGAGGTGTTCTTGTGCTCGGTGAGCTTGTGAGGCCGGGGATGATCAGGATGAGCCGATCCCTTTCTATGGTGGTGGCTAGTCCTATATATAGAGGCCCTGGTCCTCTTCCCAAATATTGAGCGGGAAGGGATCCCACAGCAACCAAATTCGAGGGAGACAACTAGTACATGTTACCCTAACAAAAGTAGTCTTCACCTGCCAAAGGCTCTGGTGGTGATGCCGTCTTCGGCTCCACGGTGACCTCCGACCTGCTGGTCTTGGTCTTATTGCACCGATATGGAAACCTGTGCCTGATGCCTCGGGACTCCTCACATGCGCTTGTCCCTTTAGCACCAAAGAGGAAACGAGGACACTTCGCGCGCTGGCGCCTACCTAGCGCCCGCCTGGCTCGAGTCGTCATGGCTTGCATCACAGAAACCACGTGAGGTGTCCCTAGCCTTGATCTCTCCGGCCCTCGCGAGCCAGCCTGGTGAGGCTGCCCCTGAGGAGGTCTTGCGTCGTCCTCCTTGAGAGGCTTGGCCCCTCGCGAGGGTTTTGAGTGTTTGCTGGTGAAGATGGGCCGTATAGGGCCGCTGGCGGAGCCACGCTGCAGGGCGCAGGCCGCAAGTCTGGGGACCCCCCTTCCTAGAACACCGATAGCCGGTGCAAGCACCATGGCCCATCGGCAGCGATATTGGTGTGATGGTCCTTGGGTGCACAATCGACATATTGCAGAAGAGGTTTGATGAGCAGTTTGCCATCCATGATGCAAAATATCTAGAGCTGCTCGGTGGCATGATCGACGACCCACCCGAAGAGCCGCCATCACCAGTGCTCATCGAGAGCCTGATGCCCCGCAAGGAATGAGCAGAGGACCAGTGCTCATCAAGAGACAGGAAGCCTGCGGCTTCATCATTGCTCGCGGCGGCTGTGTCGACGTCTATCCCGATGATGTGGTGGCCAAGCTCGAGTGCATCCTTGGCGGAGTTGACGTCCCTAACGAAGTAAAACACCGCCAACATGATACCTTGAGGATGCAGGTGATGAAAATAATTTGCTACCAGGCCAGAGACATGGAAATGGAGTGGTTCCACGGAGATATCATGCGTGTGATTGCACGCTGTCAAGCTCTTCTGGAAGAGGCCCAGCAGCCCCAAGAGCCTCCTAGTGCCAGTAGCTCCGTAGGTGGAGGCTGGACGGGACACTTGGGGTGAACGGCCGCAAGGGTGCTATGCTGATCATGGAGTCCGAGAAGACCATCGTCGGAAGGCGGCCAGCTCAGCCTTTTAGCCTATATTTTATTATAATTGTATGCATACGTAGGTCGTTAGTGTTCTAGGCCTTGCCACATGTGGCATTTTAAATTATCCTGAATATGTAAGACAATTATTAACAGTTGCCATTGTAAATTTGCCTCAACAGCGAGCAGAGCGCGCGTAGGTATGCTAGAGCGGAGCGCGCCACGGCCGCCTCAATGGCGAGAAAACGTGCCGATGGACGCGAGCAGAGCACGCCGCGGCCACCACAATGGCGAGCAATCACATGGTCAACCTTGTGCCATCAATAAATTTTGACCTTCTTTCTCGTCACATTGCAGATTACAATGCAATAAGTAATTGCAAATCTGTTCACAGCTATCAAACTAATATGTGTTCATACTTAGCACCGGGCTATAAAAACTACCCACTCGAAAATTACTTCACGGTTCCTCTCCTCATCACCCACAAAATTGGTCTTTCCTATCAAGTCGTTCCGCCATGACCGGTAGGAGGAGTTTCGGGTGGACATATATCCAGGAAGCAAAGACCAAGGCCGCGGAAACACTAGAGAGGTCCCGCTGCGAAGCGGAAGCCGCAACAGAGATGTCCCGGTGCACCGCGAAGCCCTCGAATGAGCTCTCACGGGCACGCGAGGGCTCTCACAAGCGCACTCGTTGCGTCGGCCATTGCGTTGAGCTAGCGTTCCTGGAGTCCTTGGCTAGCGACAACGACATTCTCGCTGGCATCATTAAGCAGCAGAAGCTGGTCGACGGCTTGATGAAGCTACTCGAGATTAGTGATGCCTCGGTTGACAAGGCGACCGGCCTCGTTGAGCAACTCATGGGTGAAAATGCGATGCTCCTCAAGGAGCGCACCGAGAAGGAGGAGGAGGCTGCCGGCTGGAAGATGCTGCATGAGTAGAGTAGTGCCTCGGGGATGACACTGACAGCGGTCATCGAGGAACTCATGGGTGACTTGAGGAAGCTCCGGATCGAGTGCGAGCAGGACGTGGAGGAATTCATGGCTACTTTCAAGAAAAGTCGTGAGGAATTGAAGAAGGAGCTAGAGGATGTCGTCGCCCGACAATCCATCAACGAGTAGAGACAATAGCCACCCAGATTGTTGTCTGTGAGTTCCTTCTTCTCTTGCCCCTATGTCTTGCAGGCTTTGTCACATGTGGCATTTTAAATTATCCGGAATATGTAAGACAATTATTATCCGCGCCATTGTAAATTTGTCATCGTATTAACCGTTGCCATTTTATTTGTCATCATATTAACCATTGATGTCTACTATAAAACCTTCTTGTAGACATTGTTGGGCCTCCAAGTGTAGAGGTTTGTAGGACAGTAGCAATTTTCCCTCAAGTGGATGACCGTTTATCAATCCGTGGGAGGCGTAGGATGACGATGGCCTCTCTCAAACAACCCTACAACCAAATAGCAAAGAGTCTCGTGTGTCCCCAACAAACCCAATACAATGGTAAATTGTATAGGTGCACTAGTGCGGCGAAGAGATGGTGATACAAGTGCAATATGGATTGTAGATATAGGTTTTTGTAATCTGAAAATATAAAAAAGCAAGGTAACTAATGATAAAAGTGAGCACAAACGGTATTGCAATGCTTCGAAACAAGGCCTAGGGTTCATACTTTCACTAGTGCAAGTTCTCTCAACAAGGATAACATAATTAGATCATATAACTATCCCTCAACATGCAATAAAGAGTCACTCCAAAGTCACTAATATCAAAGAACAAACAAAGAGATTATTGTAGGGTATGAAACCATCTCAAAGTTATTCTTTCTGATCAATCCATTGGGCTATTCCTATAACTATGACAAACAGCCCTAGAGTTCATAGTAAAATAACACCTTAAGACAGAAACCAACCAAAACCCTAATGTCACCTAGATACTCCAATGTCACCTCAAGTATCCGCGGGTGTGATTATACGATATGCATCACACAATCTCAGATTCATCTATTCAACCAACATAAAGAACTTCAAAGAGTGCCCCAAAGTTTCTACCGGAGAATCAAGACGAACACGTGTGACAACCCCTATGCATAAGTTCACAAGGTCACAGAACTCGCAAGTTGATCACCGAAACATACATCAAGTGGATCACGTGAATATCCCATTGTCACCATAGATAAGCACATGCAAGACATACATCAAGTGTTCTCAAATCCTTAAAGACTCAATCCGATAAGATAACTTCAAAGGGAAAACTCAATTCACAACTATAATAGCAAAGCTCGCGATCCATCAAAATCGTGCCATATCAAGAACACGAGAGAGAGAGAGAGGGAAAGAGATCAAACACATAGCTACTGGTACATACCCTCAGCCTCGAGGGTGAACTACTCCCTCCTCATCATGGAGAACACCCGGTTGATGAATATGGCCACCGGTGATGATTCCCCCCTCCGACAGGGTGCCGGAACAGGGTCCCGATTGGTTATTGGTGGCTATAGAGGCTTGTAGCGGCGGAACTCACGATCTAGGTCTCTTTTCAGGTGTTTCTGTATTTATAGGAATTTTTGGCGTCGTTCTCACATCAGGGGGGTCTCCGAGACATCCACGAGGCAGGGGGGCGCACCCAGGGTGTGGGGCGCGCTCTCCACCCTCGTGGATGGCTCGGGACTCTTCTGGCCCAACTATTTTACTCCCGGGGCTTCTTTTGGTCCATAAAAAATCATCAAAAATTGGCACGTCAATTGGACTCCATTTAGTATTGCTTTTCCGTAAAACTCAAAAACAAGGAAAAAATAGAAACTGGCACTGGGCTCTAGGTTAATAGGTTAGTGCCAAACATCATATAAAATAGCATATAAATGCATACAAAACATCCAAGATAGATAATATAATAGCATGGAATAATAAAAAATAACAGATACGTTGGAGACATATCATCCGTTGCCCTATGTGGTAATTTAAATTAGGCCGGAATACGAGTTGAAAACACGAACAAAGCAAATGCTGCCATGGGATCACAAGCAAACACCCTCCGTCCAGGTGCTTTAATTAACCCATTAATGGAGAAGTTGTGAGTGAGGCAGGTGGCGGCTGGTGCATGGAGGTAAAAAAGCTCGCTTCTCGGTGACCATGGGCGGTGATGAGGACATCAACACCATTGTTACACCCACAACCCCTGCTGCTATACAGACTAGACAAATTACTAGAGCTCGTTCATGTCAATTGAATTACTAGGTAATTTTGTTTCTTGGTAAAGATTCTAATTTTCATGAGAATATGATGCTTCCTAAATTGGATACATTTGTTTTCCTTACAAATGAAGGGCCTAGCTTGCAGAAGAAAGATGAACCTTGGAGCAAGTTCAAGCATGGAGATGATGGCATGCGCAAGGGGAACAAGAACAGAGTTACAAGTGATGATTCCAGGACCTTGAAGCCACCATAATGAGTGCATGAAGCCTTGCACGAAATATACAAGATGCCACTTCATAAATTTCGTCCAGAGACTACTCTAGGTGTTGCGTCACCTAATTTTTATGCCAGGCCCATGTAATTTCTAAATAATTGATTATAGGCTGTTTTTAGAGTCCGTATGTGTTGCGAAACAAGAGTTAGGGTTGGTTTCGGACCCTCCTTCAAGGGCCACGAAATTCCCCCCTCTTTCCTCCATATATATAGCCCTTAGGGCATCGTTTAGACTTTGGGTTTTTTAGATTAAAAGTTCACCATAGCTACAACTTCGCGTACTTCGTTTGTGTTCAACGATCAGACCAAGACGCCACAGAACCCCACCTTGATCAATAAAGCTTATATTCACAATATCCAAATTGCAATCTTAGTTTCTTGCTTGTCCTTCGTTTGCTTGTAGGAAATAGACACTCGTGGTCAGGTTGATCGTGCTCCGACGTGGTCAATAACCTCTCGGAGTTGGTTTAGCGATTTCTAAGGCAAGACGTCCTCGCATGTTCGTAGTCGGATCGTCCATGTCGACTCCCACAGAAAATGATAGCTATCTCATCGAAACCAACTGTGCACCATATCGTACCAATCCAGAGGAGACGAAGGAGCTTATGCATCAAGTCGAGGAGCCGCTCGACAAAGGTTATGTACGCGAATCCCTTAGTCCTTATGTTGTTTCTATTATTCTAGTGCCGAAAAAGGATATTACATCATGTCACGTATTTGTGTTGATTGTGGAGGCATTAATAATATTACTATTCGTTATCGTCATCCTATTCCTCGGCTGGATGACATGCTTGATGAATTGAGTGGCTCTACAATATTCTCCAAAGTTGATTTGCATAGTGGATACCATCAAATTCGTACGAAATTCGGAGATGAATGGAAAATGGCATTTAAAACTAAGTTTGGTTTATATGAGTGGTTAGTCATGCCTTTTGGGTTAACTAATGCACCTAGTACTTTCATGAGATTAATGAACGAAGTTTTACATGCTTTCATCGGACGATTTGTGGTAGTCTATTTTGAGGATATACTGATTTATAAAAAATCTTTGGAAGATGATAGAGGCGAGTGTGTCCCGATGTTTTGATGAGATAGCCATCATTTTCTGTGGTAGTCGACCTTGACGATCCGACTATGAACGTGCGCGACGTCGGGCCTTAGTAATCGCTAAACCAACTTCCGAGGGGTTATTGACCATGCCGGAGCACGATCAACCTGACGACGAGGGCCTATTTCCTGCAAGAAAACGAAGAACAAGCAAGAAACTAAGATTGCAATCTGGATATTGAAAATATAAGATGAAAGCTTTATTGATCAAGGTGGGGTTCTGTGACGTCTTTGTCTAGTCGTTGAACACAAACGAAGTACGCAAAGTTGCAGCTATGAAGAACTTTTAATCTAAACAAAACCCAAAGTATAAACGACGCCCTAAGGGTTGTATATATGGAGGAAGAGGGGGAATTTCATGGCCCTGGAGGAGGGCTCCGAAACCAACCCTAACTCTTGTTTCCCCACACATACGGACTCTAAAAACAACCTATACTTAAGTATTTCAAAATTACATGGGCCTGGCCCAATAAAAAGGTGACGTAGCACCTAGAATAGCCTCTGGATGAAATTTATGAAGTGGCATCTTGTATATTTTGTCCAAGGCTTCATGAATGATACGTCTCCAATGTATCTATAATATTATCATTCTTGGATGTCCAAACACTTCGAAACTTTTTATGGAATTTTTATGGGCCAGAAGACCCCCGATGGGCCAAAGCAGCACCGGGGGGGGGGGGGGGTGCCCCGAGGGGAGCACAACCCACCAGGTGCACCAGGGCCCCCTGGCGCGCCCAGGTGGGTTGTGGCCACCTCGGTGGCCTCTTGTACCCTTTATTTGCACTATAAATTCCCAAATATTCCAAAACCCATCTAGGTTAACCTAGATCAGAAGTTCTGCCGTCGCAGCACTCCGTAGCCAGCGAAAACCAATCTAGACCTATTTCGGCACCCTGCCAGAGGAGGGGAATCATCTCTGCTGGCCATCTTCGTCATCCCGGCGGCCACCACGATGAGGAGGGAGTAGTCCACTCTCGGGGCTAAGGGTTTGTACTAGTAGCTATTTGTTTAATCTCTCTCTCTCGTGATCTATATCATGGGCTTTGTTAATATAGTCGGATGATATGATGTTTCTCCCCTCTATACTCTTGTTGTGATGAATTGAATCGTTACCCTTTGAAGTTTTGTCATGTCGGATTGAATGTTCAGATTTCAGGACACATGATGTATGTCTTGCGGTATGAATACTTGAGGTGACATTGGGGTATCTTATTGATCCACTTGATATACGTTATTGACGGAAATATGCCCTAGAGGCAATAATAAAGTTATTATTTGTATTTCCTTATATCATGATAAATGTTTATTATTCATGCTAGAATTGTATTAACCAGAAACTTAGTACATGTGTGAATACATAGACAAACAGAGTGTCACTAGTATGCCTCTACTTGACTAGCTCATTGAATCAAAGATGGTTAAGTTTCCTAGCCATAGACATGAGTTGTCATTTGATTAACGGGATCACATCATTAGAGAAAGATGTGATTGACTTGACCCATTCTGTTACCTTAGCATTCGATCGTTTAGTATATTGCTATTGCTTTCTTCATGACTTATACATGTTCCTATGACTATGAGATTATTGAACACCAGAATACTGGAATAACACTTTGTGTGCTACCAAACGTCACAACGTAACTGGGTGATTATAAAGGTGCTCTGTAGGTGTCATTCTTTGAGTAGCTCCATGCCATTCTTTACTTTTCCATGTTCAGGTCCCGTAGCATATAGTTTTCATGCTCCAAAGAGTGCTATCTGATCTGAAATTCCAGACAAGTGTTAATTTCACTAAGTCTGAGATTTGTTTGCCAAATGCATTTTTGCCATGCTTGTTTGAACCTCTTAATTGGTGAATTGGCCGTAGCTCAGTGCTAGTCTTTTGTTAAGCATCATGAATGGATCCCTGCCATGTATTTTGTTGTCATGTTTGAACCTGTTAATTGGTGAATTGGCCGTAGCTCAGTGCTAGTCTTGCTGTAAATCCCAGAACGTGGTCATATTTGAATTGCTTGCCATTTCCAAACCATAACTCCGATTCCGGCGTTCTTTATATCGTTTTCAAGCGGTTTCAGCTCACCTTTCCAGTGGCACACTTGGATTTCCAGGTTGAGGCCAGGTTCATGCTTTCCTTGTCAAATCTTGCATATGCATCACATATTGCACCCCGCATAGCATACCATCTTTGCATCATGTTGTTTGAGTTTGCACGTGGTTGATTGTGTCCTTGTTGCTTGTTTGTCTTGTTTGGGTAGAGCCAGGAGACGAGTTCACTAACAAGGAGCCCGTTGAGTTTGCTTTCGAGGATCCAGTCAACTCTGACAACTTTAAAGGCAAGATGATCATACCCTCGAAATCACTACTATCTTTGCTTTGCTAGATGCTCGCTCTTTTGCTATGCCTATGCTATGATGCCTACCACTTGCTTATCATGCCTCCCAAATTGTCATGTCAAACCTCTAACCCACCATGTCCTGGCAAACCGTTGATTGGCTATGTTACCGCTTTGCTTAGCCCCTCTTATAGCGTTGCTAGTTGCAGGTGAAGATTGGAGACCGTTCCTTGTTGGAACATTATTTACTTCTTGGGATATCATTATATTGCCATGTTATCTTAATGCATCTATATACTTGGTAAAGGGTGGAAGGCTCGGCCTCTCGCCTAGTGTTTTGTACCACTCTTGCCGCCCTAGTTTCCGTCATATCGGTGTTATGTTCCCGTATTTTGCGTTCCTTACGCGGTTGGGTGATAATGAGAACCACTTGATAGTTCGCCTTGATTAAAGCTTTTCCAGCAATGCCCAACCTTGGTTTTACCATTTGCCACCTAGCCTCTTTTTCCCTTGGGTTTCCGGAGCTCGAGGGTCATCTTATTTTAAACCCCCCTGGGCCAGTGCTCCTCTGAGTGTTGGTCCAACTCGTCAGCCGCCGGTGGCCACCAGGGGCAACTCTGGGCTGGCCTACCGGAAGTTTAGATAATATGAGTGTGCCCTGAGAACGAGATATGTGCATCTCCTATCGGGATTTGTCGGCACATTTGGGCGGTGTTGCTGGATTGGTTTTAACTTGTCGAAGTGTCGTGAAGAACCAGGATACCGAGTCTGATCGGAATGTCTCGGGAGGAGGTCTATTCCTTCGTTGACCGTGAGAGCTTGTCATGGGCTAAGTTGGGACTCCCCTGCAGGGATTTGAACTTTCAATAGCCATGCCCGCGGTTATGGGCAGATGGGAATTTGTTAATGTCCGGTTGTAGATAACTTGAACCTTAACTTAATTAAAATGAATCAAATATGTGAGTTACCGTGATGGTCTCTTCTCGACGGAGTCCGGGAAGTGAACACGGTGTTGGAGTTATGCTTGTGCAGGTTGTTCTCTAGTTATCCATTCGCGCTTTGCCTCCTCTTCTCGCTCTCTCTTGCGAACAGGATAGCCACACCATATGATAGTCGTTTGCTACAACCCCACATATTATACTTGCCTTACCTATAAGCTTGAATAGTCTTGATCGCGAGGGTGCGAGATTGCTGAGTCTCTGTGGCTCACAGATTACTTCCAAACCAGATGCATGGCCTGATGATTCTGTTCCAGATGACGCACTTGAGCTCAAGTGGGAGTTCGACGACGACTCACGCCGATACTACGTGTCTTTCCCTGATGATCAGTAGTGGTGCCCAGTTGGGGTGATCGGGACCGTGTCGCATGTTGGGTTTATCTTTTATTTTGGCGCCGTAGTCGGGCCATGAGTGTTTGAATGTTGTAATGCTATTTATGTACTTTGATTGACGTGGCGAGTGTAAGCCAACTATGTTCCTCCCCTTTTATTATCTATATTACATGGGATGTTGTGAAGATTGCCTAACTTGCGACATTGCTTTCAATGCGATTATGCCTCTAAGTCGTGCCTCGACACGTGGGAGCTATAGTCGCATCGAGGGCGTTACAAGTTGGTAATCAGAGCCTTCCCCGACCTTAGGAGCCCCCACTGATTGATCGTTTTTAGCAGCCGTTGTTGAGTCTAGAAAAATGTTTTGAGTCATGTAGGAATTATATATCGGAGAGTTTAGGAATTCTTTTTACTCCCCAGTCTCCTGATCGCTCTGGTAAGGCATCCTGACGTAGAGTTTGGACTCTTCTCTTCTCAAATTTCATTAAAAAATAGGATCATGCGGGTATTTTGGAATCGTTCCGATGGTTTTGTGACGAGAACATTGTTCTTGGTGCCTCCTGTCTTTAGGGGTTGTGGCAGTGTCCCGGGGAGTTGAGCTCCGAGGTGTTGTCGTCACAATTTTATCGTTGCAGTTCTGGAATACCTGAGTTTAGTATGCCGGCATCGAAAATCTCTTTTATGTAGTTCGTTGGTGAGATAACCTCGACGCCACCCAGTACTGGGGCGGGAGTTCAGGAGTATCGCCATAAGGTTGAGGTAGATGGTTTCCGAAGTTTTTCTCGGTTATGTGTTGAAGGATGGATACAGCTGGATGTAGGAATCACTAAATTTGGGTGAGATATTATGCTTCCCCTGTATCCCCAACACCTGATTGCATAACCGGAAAGATTCGGGAGTTTCATAGGTGGGAATTCTTGTAGCTCTAGTTCATCTTCCACGGATATTTGGTTTGAGATTGGGATTTCTTACCGAGTATTCGTTCTTGATCTGTACCTTGTTGATTTATTTCTCTACCTAAAATTCTAAGTGGCTTCTCAATTTATGTATATGTGACAATTTCAAGTGGAATGCATTCGTTCATTTTGTTCGGATGTGAAGACTATATGTTGTAATTTCTACCCATTTGGTTCAGCTTATTTTATCTGTCAATGTGCTAACGGTTGTCACCCTCTTCAGGATGGCTCCCGCTAAGAGCACCAATCAGAATCAGAATCAGGATCCGCCACCACCTCCACCTCCTCCAGAGGCATGGCAAGCTGTGATGGCCGCAACCAATGCAAACATGCAGTTGATCATGCAAATTCTTCAAGAGCGCAATCAAGCGAACCAAGGCAACCAAGGCAACAATCAGAATCACTTTGCTACACTCAACCAGTTCCTTGCTAACGGGCCAAAGACTTTCAGCAATTGTGTTGAGGCAACTGATGCTGACGATTGGCTCGTGGATCTGTGCAAGCATTTCAAGTGCAGTAACGTCAGGCCTGAGGACTTTGTCAAGTTCGCATCCTTCCAACTCAAAGACCAAGCTGCAGAATGGTTCCAGCAGTACAAGGATTCTAGAGGAGGCCGTGTGATTACCTGGGATGAATTTCGTCAAGACTTCAAAGATCACCATATTCCCAGAGTGTGGTTGAAAGCAAGCGTGAGGAATTCTGCAACCTGAAGCAAGGCTCTTCGTCTGTCTATGACTACAACAAGTTGTTTCAGAAGCTCGCCCGCTTTGCGAAGCATGATGTCCCTAACGAGAAGAGCATGATATACTAGTTCAGGGGTGGTCTCAGAGAAGAAATTCAGCTAGCTCTTGTTCTCTTTGAGCCCTTGAGGTACGATGAGTTCTACAACATGGCATTGAAACAAGAGGCAACTCAACTGAGGTGTGATGCTTCCAAGAAGCGAGTCAGAGACACTACTCCTTCTTCCTCTACTCAAGTGGCCAAGCAGCATAAGTATTGGCTTCCTCCTCCTCCGTTCCATCAGTCGTATCATCAGAAGAGCAAAGGTGGCAGTGGATCTTCCCACCCACCCGACCCTGGCTTTCAGAACAAGACTTCGTCTGAAGCTCCAAGATCAAGTGCTCCGTATCACCGTTCGCTTTTAGAGGTCATGTGCAACAAGTGCCAACAGAAGGGTCACTATGCCAACAAATGCTTCAATCAGAGGCGTCTTCCTCCTCCTCCTCCTGAGAGATCGGCAAGTACAGCTATGGTCAAGCATAACCCCAAGTACGCCAAGGTTAACATGGTGAATGCAGCTCAGGCAGAGGACTCGTCAGATGTCATCATGGGTAACCTTCCTGTTAACGATGTTCCTGCTAAAGTTCTTTTTGACACTGGTGCATCGCATTGTTTTATCTCGAGACCTTTTGCATCTAAGCATGGGTGGTATTCTCAAGTTATGCATAAACCATTAGCAGTTGTCTCTCCAGGTACATGTTTGCTCGCTAACTACGAGGTTCCGGATATTTCTATCTCGATGGGTGATTTCAAGTTTCTGGCTTCTCCAATGATCCTTGGTAACTCAGATATTGATCTTATTCTCGGAATGGATTTTGGCTTTCTAAGCACAAGGCGCATCTTGATTGTGCAGCCATGTAGATTCAATTGACTCATTCGTCTGAGGATGTAATTGTCTTTGCCGCTCGGGATAATACCATCCGTTTGTTTTCTCTCAATGAGAAGGGTGAATTGGATGCTATCTCGCAAATTCCAGTCGTTTGTGAATATCAAGACGTCTTTCCAGAAGAGCTTCCAGGAATGCCTCCGCATCGGCCAGTTGAATTCGTCATTGATCTTGAGCCTGGCACGGAACCAGTGTGCAAGCGTTCTTACAAGCTCGGACCTGCAGAGTTGAAGGAGCTGAAGAACCAACTCGATATTCAAGAGAGAATGGGTCTCATCTGGCCTAGTTCTTCTCCGTGGGGTTGTGGTGTTCTTTTTGTGAAGAAGAAGGATGGAACGGACCGACTTTGTGTTGACTACCGTCCATTGAACAAGAAGACCATCAAGAAAAAATACCCACTTCCCAACATCAACGAGCTGTTCGAACAACTCAAAGGTGCCCAAGTATTCTCCAAGCTTGATCTCCGTATGGGTTATCATCAGATTCGAATCCGTGAGCAAGATATTCCCAAGGCGGCTTTCAGGACAACCTATGGTTCATATGCATACACTATCATGTCTTTTGGCCTCGTCAATGCTCCTCCAACTTTCTCTCGCATGATGAACTTCATCTTCAATGCCTACACCAATGACTTCGTTTTGGTCTATCTCGACAACATTCTGGTCTTTTCGAAGAACAAGGAAGATCATGCCAAGCACTTGCGTTTGGTGCTCGATAAGCTGAGGGAACACCAGTTCTACGCCAAGTTCTCCAAGTGCGAATTTTGGCTCGATGAGGTTCTTTATCTTCGTCATATCATCTCTGCCAAGGGCATTGCGGTGAATCCTGAGAAGGTGTCTGCAATTGTGAATTGGGAACCTCCTTAGAACGTGAAGCAACTCCATAGCTTCCTCGGTCTCGCAAGCTACTGTCGAAGATTCGTTGAAAACTTTTCTAAGGTCGCGAAGCCTCTCTCAAATCTTCTCCAGAAGCACGTCAAGTACGTTTGGTCTCTGGAGTGTGACATTGCTTTCAACACTTTGAAAGAGAAATTGGTCACCGCTCCAGTTCTGACTCTGCCTGATGAATCCAAGCCATACGAGATCTTTTGCGATGCCTCTCTCCAAGGTGTTGGCGAAGTGTTGATGCAAGAGAAGAAAGTTGTGGCTTATACCTCTCGCCAGTTGAAGCCCAACGACAAGAACTACCCCACTCATGACCTTGAGTTGGCGGCAGTTGTGCATGCTCTTTTGACTTGGAGACATCTCTTATTGGGAAGAAAAGTGAACATTTTCACTGATCACAAGAGTCTCAAGTACATCTTCACTCAGCCTAATCTCAACCTTAGGCAGACCCGATGGGTCGAAATGATTCAAGAGTATAATCCTAGTATCGAGTATACTCGAGGCAAGGCCAATGTGTTTGCTGACGCATTGAGCAGGAAGGCTTATTGTACAAGTCTGATTCTCAAGCCTTATCAACCCGAGCTTTGTGAAGCTTTCCGCAAACTCAATCTGCAAGTTGTTCCTCAAGGTTTCCTTGCCAACCTTCAAGTCTCTCCTACCTTGGAAGACCAGATTCGCCAAGCTCAGCTTCTTGATGCTATGGCGAAGAAGGTGAAGATTGGGATTGCCAAGAGTCAACCCAAGTACAAGTGCTACCGCCTTGATGACAAGGATACTCTCTTCTTCGAGGATCATATTGTTGTGCCCAAAGGTGACCTTCGTAAAGTGATCATGAATGAGGCTCACAATACTGTCCTCTCCATCAACCCTGGGAGCACGAAGATGTATCAGGACCTCAAGCAGGCTTATTGGTGGACTTGAATGAAGCGCGAGATTGCTCAATTCGTGAATGAATGTGATGTCTGTAGAAGAGTGAAGGCAGAACACCAAAGACCAGCTAGTCTCCTCCAACCTCTTAGCATTCCAGAATGGAAGTTTGACCACATTGAGATGGACTTCATGACTGGGTTTCCAAAGTCCAAACGTGGCAATGATGCTATATTCGTTGTCATCGACAAACTCATTAAAGTGGCTCACTTTCTGCCTATCAAAGAGTCAATCACTGCAGCTCAATTGGCGGAACTCTATACCTCTCGAATTGTCTCTATGCACGGTATTCCACAAGTGATTTCTTCAGTCTGTGGCAGTAACTTTACCTCCAAGTTTTGGGATTCGTTTCAGAAGGCCATGGGCACCAACATCCGCTTCAGCACAGCTTTCCATCCTCAAACTAGCGGTCAAGTCGAGCGTGTCAACCAGATTCTTGAAGATATGCTTAGGGCTTGTGTGATCTCCTTCGACATGAAGTGGGAGGATTGTCTTCCATATGCTGAATTCTCCTACAACAACAGTTTTCAAGCAAGTTCAGGCAAGGCCCCATTTGAAAATCTGTATGGCAAGAAGTGCCGTACCCCTCTCAATTGGTCTGAAACCGGTGAACGTCAGCTTTTGGGTAATGACTTAATCACAGAGGCAGAGGAAATGTGCAAAGTCATTAATTCCAGATAACCTCAAAGCAGCCCAATCCCGCCAGAAGAGCTACTATGACAGTAAGCACCGTGATTTGGCTTTCGAGATCGGAGATCATGTTTACCTCCGCGTCTCTCCTATGAAAGGTACTCGTCGCTTCGGTATCAAAGGGAAGCTTGCCCCTAGATACGTGGGACCTTTCTAGATCGTCAGCAAGAGAGGCGATCTCGCCTATCAACTCGAGCTTCCTTCAAACTTTGCAAATGTGCATGACGTGTTCCATGTCTCTCAGCTTTGAAAGTGCTTCAAGACTCCCGACCGCACCGTCAACTTCGAGGATATTGTGCTCCAAGAAGATCTCTCATATCGTGAGCAACCCGTTGCTATTCTTGAACAGACTGAACGCAAGACTCGCAACAAGTCAATCAAATTCCTCAAAGTCAAGTGGTCACACCATTCCGACGGTGAAGCTACTTGGGAACGCGAGGATCACCTCCGTTCTGAGTACCCGGCGTTCTTTCAGTCCTACATCTCAGGACGAGATCCTTTCGTAGTGGTGGAGTGTTGTAACACCCCGGGTATGATTTTCCCAATATGTACTCCAACTCTTGCCGTTTCAGGCGTTAAGTTATTTTATTTTCTCAGGTTCGGGTTTTTGTCTCCGTGTGTTGTTGTCATTGTCATGCATCTCATATGATGTCATCATGTGTATTGCATTTGCATACGTGTTCATCTCATGCATTCGAGCATTTTCCCTGTTGTCCGTTTTGCATTCCGGCGCTCCATTCTCCTCCAGTGGTTATTTCTACATTTCTTTCGTGTGTGGGGATTAAACATTCCCGGATTAGACCGAGACTTGCCAAGCGGCCTTGGTTTACTACCGGTAGACCGCCTGTCAAGTTTCGTACCATTTGGACTTCGTTTGATGCTCAGACGGTTAATCGAGGGACCGAAAAGGCCTCGTGTGTGTTGCAGCCCAACACCCATCCAAGTTGGCCCAAAACCCACCAAAACCCCCTCCATTATCTAGAGCGTTCGATCACGATCGCGTGGCCGAAAACCGCACCTCATTTGGACTCTCCTAGCTCCTCCTATGCCTATATAAAGAACCCCCCATTTCAATTCCCGGATCTTCTTCCCCTAACCTAGCTCCTCTTCCACCGCGCTGCGCCGGACACGTCCGCTGCCGGCCGGACATTTCGCCGCCGCCGCCGCCCTCGCCTAGTAGGAGGCCGCCACCTGTCCGCGCCGCTCTCCCACCGCCATGGCCCGCCGAGCCCGCTCGGGGCCCCCGCGGTCCAGGGAGCCGCTGCCCACGCCTACCTCCATCGCGCACCGCCCGAGGCTCGTGCCTCGCCCCGCGCCACTGCGGGCAGCGCAGGCCGCCTCCGCCTCAGCTGCCCGGTAGTCGCTGCCCGGCTGCAGCCCGGCGCCTCCTCGTCAGCCTGCCAAGCGCCGCCGCACATCGTCGCCATCGCCAGCGAGCTCACCACCGGAGCTCCGCCGCCGCCCGGGTCCTCCTCGTCGCCGGCATACCCCGGCCACGGCTCTCCCTCGACTCCGGCGCCCCCCCCCCCCGACGAACTCCAGCCGACGAACCTCAAAGTCTGCGCCGCCGCTATAGTACACTCGGATCTAGATCTGGATTGGTTGACTTTTGCCCGAAACCCTAATATTTTGGCTATGTTCATTGCATCGTAACTTTGCATCCGTAGCTCCGTTTTGGGCATATAGCATATCAAAATGTTCATCTCAGGGAGCACATCATTTCATCTCATTGCATCATCTTCATTTTAGTTCATCTTGATGCCCGAAATGCTGTTGGAAAAGTGCTATTTGAGATAATTGTCAGATCTGCTGCTCCAATTAGATATTTGACATTTTTGCCATGATTATTGTGTGCATGATATGCCCAGAAGTTCCACATGAGTTTTGTTATATGCTTTTCCATCTTTCCGGAGGTGCAACCCATGTATTTTTGTGATGTGTGTGGTAACTAGCACAAGCTTGCAAAGTGGTGCGTTCGCTAATACTGATTTCAGGGACTTAGCATTTCCACTAAGTCCTTGATCTGCTTATTTCAATATACCATATGTTCATGTTGTTTCCTAGTGATCCGTGCCTCTTTTGAGGATGATCAGTAAGGATGTTTTGTTAATCTTGTAGTGCTCTATCCATCCATGTCTTTGTTTGCAATTATGGAGCACCCTAGCTTGAGTCAATCGAGCTCTACTTTTGCTATTTCGTGAATCTGGGCAGATTGTCTACTTGTTAGCAATTTTGCCGAGGATGTTGTAGTTGATCCGTGCATGCTATGTTATTGTTCTTGCCATGTCTAGCTTGTATTTTGTGTATTCTTGATGGGTGTATGCTTAGATTATCATGACTTGCTCTTTAGTGAGTGCATCGAGCTCGTAAACATGCCTACTTGATATCTGCTTCAGCATGCTCCAGTTTTCACTAAGTCTGAGAACTGATTATGTTTTTGCCATGTTCACATGCTTGCAAATGTATTTTCTGATCCCTTTTGGCTCAAGGTCACTAAGGGACTTTTGTTAATCTCTTCGAGTAGCTCCATGCCATGCTTTACTTTTCCATGTTCAGGTCCTGTAGCATATAGTTTTCATGCTACAAAGAGTGCTATCTGATCTGAAATTCCAGACAAGGGTTAATTTCACAAAGTCTGAGATCTGTTTGCCAAATGCATTTTTGCCATGCTTGTTTGAACCTGTTAATGGGTGAATTGGCCGTAGCTCAGTGCTAGTCTTTTGTTAAGCATCATGAATGGATCCCTGCCATGTATTTTTTGTCATGTTTGGGTGCTGTAGCATGTTCATCTTGTTGCATTTAGATGGCTACTTGCTGTAAATCGAAGAACATGGTCATATTTGAATTGCTTGCAATTTCCAAACCGTAACTCCGATTCCGGCGTTCTTTATATCGTTTTCAAGCGGTTTCACCTCACCTTTCTAGTGGAACACTTGGATTTCCAAGTTGAGGCCAGGTTCATGCTTTCCTTGTCAAATATTGCATATGCATCACATATTGCATCCCGCATAGCATACCATCTTTGCATCATGTTGTTTGAGTTTGCACATGGTTGATTGTGTCCTTGTTGCTTGTTTGTCTTGTTTGGGTAGAGCCGGGAGACGAGTTCGCTAACGAGGAGCCCGTTGAGTTTGCTTTTGAGGATCCAGTGAACTCTGACAACTTTGCAGGCAAGATGATCATACCCTCGAAATCACTACTATCTTTGCTTTGCTAGATGCTCGCTTTTTTGCTATGCCTATGCTATGATGCCTACCACTTGCTTATCATGCCTCCCAAATTGCCATGTCAAACCTCTAACCCACCATGTCCTAGCAAACCGTTGATTGCCAATGTTACCGCTTTGCTCAGCCCCTCTTATAGAGTTGCTAGTTGCAGGTGAAAATTGGAGACCGTTCCTTGTTGGAACATTATTTACTTGTTGGGATATCATTATATTGCCATGTTATCTTAATGCATCTATATACTTGGTAAAGGGTGGAAGGCTCGGCCTCTCGCCTAGTCTTTTGTTCCACTCTTGCCGGCATAGTTTCCGTCATACCGGTGTTATGTTCCCGGATTTTGCGTTCCTTACGCGGTTGGGTGATAATGGGAACCCCTTGATAGTTTGCCTTGATTAAAGCTTTTCCAGCAATGCCCAACATTGGTTTTACCATTTGCCACCTAGCCTCTTTTTCCCTTGTGTTTCCGGAGCCCGAGGGTCATCTTATTTTAAACCCCCCCGGGCCAGTGCTCCTTTGTGTGTTGGTCCAACTCGTCAGCCGCGGGTGCCAACCAGGGGCAACTCTGGGCTGGCCTACCGGAAGTTTAGACAATCTGAGTGTGCCTTGAGAACAAGATATGTGCAGCTCCTATCGGGATTTGTCGGCACATTTGGGCGGTGTTGCTGGATTGGTTTTAACTTGTCGAAGTGTCTTTAAGAACCGGGATACTGAGTCTGATCGGAATGTCTCGGGAGGAGGTCTAGTCCTTCGTTGACTGTGAGAGCTTGTCATGGGCTAAGTTGGGACTCCCCTGCAGGGATTTGAACTTTCGAAAGCCGTGCCCGCGGTTATGGGCAGATGGGAATTTGTGAATGTCCGGTTGTAGATAACTTGAACCTTAACTTAATTATAATGAATCAACTGTGTGAGTTACCGTGATGGTCTCTTCTCGGCGGAGTCCGGGAAGTGAACACGGTGTTGGAGTTATGCTTGCGCAGGTTGTTCTCTAGTTATCCGTTCGCGCTTTGCCTCCTCTTCTCGCTCTCTCTTGCGAACAGGATAGCCACCACATATGATAGTCGCTTGCCGCAGCCCCACATATTATCCTTGCCTTACCTATAAGCTTGAATTGTCTTGATCGTGAGGGTGCGAACTTGCTGAGTCCCTGTGGCTCACAGATTACTTCGAAACCAGATGCAGGGCCTGATGATTCTGTTCTAGATGACGCGCTTGTGCTCAAGTGGGAGTTCGATGAGGACTCATGCTGATACTGCGTGTCTTTCCCTGATGATCAGTAGTGGTGCCTAGTTGGGGTGATCGGGACCATGTCGCATGTTGGGTTTATCTTTTATTTTGGCACCGTAGTTGAGCCATGAGTGTTTGAATGTTGTAATGCTATTTATGTACTTTGATTGACGTGGCGAGTGTAAGCCAACTATGTTCCTCCCCTTTTATTATCTATATTACATGGGATGTTGTGAAGATTGCCTAACTTCCGACATTGCTTTCAATGCGATTATGCCTCTAAGTCGTGCCTCGACACGTGGGAGCTATAGTCGCATCGAGGGCGTTACACACCATCTCTTCGCCGAACTAGTGCACCTATACAAATTTCCATTGTATTGGGTGTGTTGGGGACACAAGAGATTTCTTGTATTTGATTGCAGCGTCCTTTGAGAGATACCATCTTCATCCACTTGATGGATTGATAAACCTTAGGTTATCCACTTGACGGAAAATTGCTACTGTCCTACAAAACTCTGCGCTTGGAGGTCCAACACGTGTTTACAAGAATAAAGTTGCGTAGTAGACATCGAGCTCTTTTCTGGCCATTGTCGGGGAGGTGAGTGCTTGAAGGTATATCTTTAGATCTCGCAATTGAATCTTTTAGTTTCGTGTTTTATCACTAGTTTGGTTTATAAAAGAAAACTACAAAAAATGGAATTGAGTTTGCATCATATTATTGATCATCTTTATAATATCTTTCTTGAAAATGATGGTTCGGCAAATTGTGCTCAATTGTTAGAAGGAGAAGTCAATAAAATGTTTGGCACAAAGTATTTGAATGATGAGCATGATTGCAATGTTATTAGTATGAATTCTTTGAATATCCATGATGCTAATGATACGCAAAGCCATAATATTGGGGATGCTATATTTGATGAAGATGATATTTTTAGTCCCCCAAGTTTTGATGAGAAAATTTACTATGATGATTGCACACCTCCTATTTATGATGATTATATTGATGAAAGTGGATTCGGAGATGTCATGACTTTAATTATTTGATGATGAATCCACTATTTTGGATGAGGTTACAATTGATTATGACAACAAAGTTGCTATCTATGATGATTATGGCGATGCCATGTATGCTATATTAAATAATGATAACCATGAAACTTGTCATCTTGATTTTAATTTTCAATACCATGATAGTTATTTTGTTGAGTTTTCTCCCACTACTATTCATGAGAATAAATTTAATTATGTGGAAAGTAATAAAAAAATTATGCATGTGGATCATGAAAAGAATGCTTTATGTGATAGTTATATTGTTCAATTCATTCATGATTCTACCGAAAATTATTACGAGAGAGGATCATATGCTTTTACATATCTTAATAATATCAAGTTTCCCATCTATGTGTCGAAAGTTTTGAAGTTCCACTTGTTTTGCCTTCCTATGCTAGTTGATTATTATTCCCATAAATTGTTTGCTCACAAAATCCCTATGCATGACTTAAATGTGCTTGTCATGTGTTTCATGATGCTCTTGTTATGTTTCAATCCTTATCTTTTACGCGAGCATCATTGAACTCATCATGTCTACCTAACAGGCATTAAAGAAAAGCGCTTGTTAGGAGACAACCCAACACATTTTCCTACTTTTTTGTGTGTTAACATGATTATTCTACTGTAATAATCATGTTTTATAGTTTTGGTTTCAATAAAGTGCCAAGTAAAACCTTTAGGATCCTGTTGAGTGATAGTTGCTTTCATCTTGCTGAAAAACAAAACTTATGCGCTCATGAAAATAATTCTTATATTTAACAAAAGAGTTATATTGAGTTGAGTCGTTTTGCAGAACATTAACATACAAATTTCTCACGTGTTCCTAAAATTTCAATTTTTTTGGAGTAGCAGAAGTATGATTTGCGTGCAGATTACTACAAACTGATCTGTTTTTGATAGATTCTGTTTTCAATGCATAGTTTGCTTGTTTTCTAGTTTCTATGGCTTATATTGCTCAATATAAATTATAGAAATGATATTCTACATTAGGCATTGTGTGGAAACAATTATGAATCTTGACTTTGACAGTACCAAAAGTGGAACGGTTTGCTCTTTATTATACTAACCTATCTCACAAAGTTTCGTTAAGTTTTGTGTGATTGAAGTTTTCAAGTTTTGGATGAGATATCAATATGAGGAGAATAAGTAGTGACAAGAACCTAAGCTTGGGGATTCCAAAGGCACCACCAAGGAAATATTCAAGGAAGATCCAAGCAACTAAGCTTGGTGATGCCCCAGAAGGCATCCCCTCTTTCGTCTCTGACATTATCAGTAACCTCACTTGGAGCTATGTTTTCATTCGTTACATGATATGTGTTTGTCTTGGAGCATAAATTTATTTTGTTAGGATTGCCTTATCTTATTTATAATAATGTTTTGCATCTTCTATTTCAATACAAATGGCAATGATAGCCTTTGCCATGCTTATTTTACAAGTCTACATATTGCTGTTTGAAAACAGAAAGTTTACCACTGTTGCAAAAATTCCATAGAAAAGTCAGACTATGGTAAAATGTTGAAACTTTTGGAAAAGTGAGATCTAATAAATTTTCTTCAGCGTGGTAAATTTTCATAATGTTTGGAGTTAGGGAAGTATTGATACTCTTGCATTCTTTACACACTATACTGTTTTGGCAGATTGCTGTTATGTTTGCATATGTTTGCTTGTTTAATGATTCTATTTGAGGATAGGAGTATTAAATATGCAGAGGCATTTAATATGCAATGTTGAATAATAATTTTAGTGATTTTCTACAGTAGAGAATGATAAGGTTTTTGTCTTGGTTTATACTAACTTACCTCAGGATTTCTTGTTGAGTTTTGTGTGGTTGAAGCTTTTGAGATTTAGGAAAACCGTGATATGAGAGGAATTAAGGAGACACAAAAGCTCAAGCTTGGGGATGCCCAAGGCATCCCAAGATAATATTTCAAGAATTCTCAAGCATCTAAGCTTGGAGATGCCCCGGTAGGCATCCCACATTTCTTCATCAACAATTATCGGTTAGTATCGGTTGAGCCTAAATTTTTGCTTCTTCACATGATGTGTGCTATTCTTAGAATGTCATTTTATTTTCATGCTGCTTGCTGTTTTTATAAAGTATTTAGATCTGAATTTTTTTAAGTAAAATAGAGTCCTCAAATAGTTGCCAGGGAAGCTAAGTAAGCAGCATTCACATCCAGTCAATGAAGCTCTTTTCTATGGAAATGCTCTAGTGCTTCACTTATATCTTTTTGAGGATGGTGTGCTTTAGTATTTTTGAAGAAATTCTCTCTTGCTTCACTTAAATCAATTTGAGAGCAAGAAATATTATGCTCATGACCTTCACTTATATCTTTTTGGAGTAGCTTGTCATTTACTCTTGTGCTTCACTTATATCATATGAGTAAATTGTTGAATAAATTGAATGTCATGAAGTTGAAATCATATCAAGCCTAGTGGTAGCTTCACATTGGGTTTGGAAAGTGAAATATTTTGAGGCTTGACAATCACAATATTGGTCGTATAAGCAATTCACAGATAATTAGTATACGGAAGGGATCTTTCACATATAAATACACTATCATGGAAATCTTGTGTGATTGTGAGCCCCCATCAAAATATTATATGCCAAAATTGTTGACGTTAGACAAGGAAGAAAACGTAATGGTTTATGTTTGTTCATATTCACCTAGAAGTTATATTGTCATAGATCCTTCAACATGTGGTTCTTGCCCCCCATCCTTGCTAGCCAAAAATTTTGCACCAAGTAGAGATACTACTTGTGCATCCAAAAACCCTTAAACCGGAATCTTATTTCCAAGAGTCCACTATATCTACCTATATGCAGTATTATTTTGCCGTTCTAAGCAAATTTTTATGTGCCATCTCTAATTTTCAAAATAAACTTTTCTTTTGTGTGTTTGTTTCGCTCGCGGAACAGTGAGGGGTGGCTCATATTTTCCATGCTAGATGTGTTATTCTCATGATGAGTGTTTATTCACTTGTCATTGCATGAGAGTAAGGCAAAGGTATTAGGGATGACCAGTCCCGAAATGAAAAATGATTTTACTTTATGTTGTCAAATAATAAATTCCTTGGAAAGTGTTGGTATGGAGGGCACCCATGGATACAGTTAGCCATGGAAAGTGAAAGTATGGTGGAAAAAGGAATAAACTTTATTTTCTATTTGGGAACTGCCTATGGCATATCTAGCATGGGAAGTGTTGGGAACTCTAAGTCGTTTTCGTTGGTGGGATGGATACACCTCCCAAATTTTTTTTATCTCTAAGTTTTTCGCTTTGAGCTTTGGCACCTCTACAAGTCCCTACTTCCCGCTGTGAAGGGTCTATCTTTTACTTTTCAGTATTTAATTTTATGCAAAGAGTAAAAGTTCTTCTCTCTATTCCTTTTTATTTTTCTGTTTTGGCAACCATCATGTGGTGAGGAAAGATCTAGGCACATATGTCCAGTTGAATATGGGTAGCATGAGTTATTATTGTTGACATCACCCTTAAGGTGAATACGTTGTGAGGCAAAAGAATAAGCCCCTATCTTTCTATGTGTCCGGTTGAAACGTTTTGCTCATGTGTACAAGGTCAGTGTTAGCAGAAGACTATATGATGGTTGAGTATGTGGAGCTCTTACTTAAACTCCGTTGAATAAGTTGAATTGCAATTGCTTGGTGACTGAGAACATAGGTTATTGAGTCTCAAGAGAATTCATTGTTTGAACCTGAACATATGAATTGGTTGCTACTATAACATGAGAAGTTACATAAGAAAGAATTGACGTTATGATGCTAGGAAAAGTGATTGAAATTATCATGGATGAAACTTGTGCAGTTTGCTAGCATTCACACTTCATAAATTATTTCTTTTATCATTTACCTGCTTGAGGACGAGTAGGAATTAAGCTTGGGGATGCTGATACGTCTCCAACATATCTATAATTTATGTAGTATTCATGCCAATATATTATCAGTATTGGATGTTTTACAATCATTTTATAGAAACTTTATATAATTTTTGGGGCTAACGTATTGACCCAGTGCCTAGTTCCAGTTGTTCTTTCTTGCTTGTTTTTTACATTGTAGAAAATCAATATTAAACGGAGTAAAACACCGCGAAACTTTTTGTGGATTTTTTATGGGCCGTAAGACCCTCGGTGGGCCAAAGCAGCACCTAGGGGGGGTGCCCCGAGGGGGGCACAACCCACCAGGGCACGCCAGGGCCCCCTCTCATGCCAAGGTAGGTTGTGCCCACCTCGGTGGCCTCCCGTACCTCTTTTTGCACTATTAATTCCCAAATATTATGAAACCCCTCGGGGTTAACCTAGATCAGAAGTTCCGCCGCTGCAGGGCTCCGTAGCCACGGAAAACCAATCTAGACCCATTCCGGCACCCTGCCGGAGGGGGGGGGGTCATCCCCGTTGGCCATCTTCATCATCTCGGCGGCCACCATGATGAGGAGGGAGTAGTCCACCCTCGAGGATGAGGTATTGTACCAGTAGCTATGTGTTTAATCTCTCTCTCTCTCTCTCTCTCTCTCGTGATCTATATCATGGGCTTTGTTAATATAGTCGGATCATATGATGTTTCTCCCCTCTATACTCTTGTTGTGATGAATTGAATCTTTACCCTTTGAAGTTTTGTCATGTCGGATTGAATGTCCAGGTTTGAGAACACATGATGTATGTCTTGCGATATGAATACTTGAGGTGACATTGGGGTATCTTATTGATTCACTTGATATACGTTATGGCACTCAATTTGCGGATTCCCGCGGTGATATTGGGGTATTCTTTGCATATGGGTTGATGCACGTTTTTATTATCTTTTCTCTGATAGAAACTTTGGGGTTCCTTTTAGTTTTTTGTGTGTATTGAGTATTATGAATATGAATTTGCTTTGTGGTTATTCTAGTATGAACTATAGGATAGATCGAATAGAAATAATAGCTTTGTGTTATTTTAGTACGAACTCTTGAATAGATCGATCGGAAAGAATAGCTTTGAGGTGGCTTCGTACCCTACAAACAATTCCTATCTTTTGTTCTCCGCTAATAGGAACTCACGAGTGATTCTTTATTGTACTTTGAGGGATAATCGTATGGTCCAGCTATGTTAGCGTTGTTGAGAGATTGCACTAGCGAAAGTACGGACCCTAGGCCTTGTTTTTATGCATTGAAATAATGTTTTGTGCCCGTTTACTATTTGCTACCTTGCTGTTTTTATTTATTCAGATTATAAAAATATATTTCTACCATCCATATTACACTTTTATCACCATCTCTTCGCCGAACTAGTGCACCTATACAATTTGCAATTGTATTGGGTGTGTTGGGGACACAAGAGATTTCTTGTATTTGATTGCAGGGTTGTTTGAGAGTGACCATTTTCATCCTACACCTCTCAAGGATTGATAAACCTTAGGTCATCCACTTGAGGGAAAATTGCTACTATCCTACAAAACTCTGCGCTTTGAGGCCCAACACATGTCTACAAGAATAAAGTTGCATAGTAGACATCAATGCACTCCTTATGGTGGCTTCAAAGTCCCGAAATCATCACTTATAACTCCGTTCTTGTTCCCGTTGCGCATGCCATCATCTCCATGCTTGGTCTTGCTCAAGTGTTCATCCCTCTTATCCATGCCAGGCCCTTCATTTGTAATCGAAACGAATGTATCCAATTTAGGCAACATCATATTCTCATGAACATTAGAATCATTACCAAGAAATAAAAGTACTTGATAATTTAATTGGCGTGCGCGATCTCTAGTAATTGGTCCAGTATATGTAGCAGTAGGGGTTGTGGGTGTAAAATGGTATTGATGTCCTCATTAGAAGGACATTTGGAACATTTAGGTGTTGTTTTTATTGCTCAACATGATGCATGATTGTTTGGTAACCTTGGGAAGTGCACCTTTTGCACCAACGAGTATCTTTTCTTGGCTATGTTGTTACTCCACAGGGAATTGAAGTTGATAAAGCAAAGATTTAAGCTATTGAGAGTTGCCGCATCGCAAAACGGTCACACAAGTGAGGAGTTTCCATGGCCTCGCTGGTTTCTCTAGGCGTTTTGTGAGAGATTTCAGCACCATTGCTGCACCTCTCAGCGAGCTTACAAAGAAGGATGTGCCTTTTGTTTGGGGTACCACACAGGATGAAGCCTTCACGGTATTGAAAGATAAGTTGACACATGCTCGTTTACTCCAACTTCCTAATTTTAATAAGACTGTTGAGCTTGAATGTGATGCTAGCGGAATTGGATTAGGAGGTGTGTTATTACAAGATGGCAAACCCGTTGCATACTTTTCTGAAAAATTGAGTGGGCCCAGTCTAAATTATTCTACTTATGATAAAGAATTATATGCTCTTGTTCGGACTTTAGAGACATGGAAACATTATTTATGGCCCAAAGAATTTGTTATACATTGTAATCATGAATCTTTGGAACATTTTAAAACTCAAGCTAAACTAAATCATAGACATGCTAAATGGGTTGAATTCATTGAGACTTTCCCTTATGTCATTAAACACAAGAAGGGTAAAGAAAATGTTATTGCTAATGCATTGTCTCGTCGCTATACCATGCTTTCACCACTTGACTTCAAAATATTTTGTTTGGAGACTTTCAAAGATCAATATGTGCATGATGTTGATTTTAAAGATGTTGCTTAATGGCTTAATGGCTTGCTTGCTCAAAGTGCTTAGTGATATGCTCCAAAGCCCTAAACCACTTTCTCATTTCCACATAGGTCCCAAACCATAAGTCAAACTCGGCCCCACCGAGTTGATCTATCCGGCGCCACCGAGTTAGCTTGACATAACCACTACGAGAAACCCTAATCAGTTCGGTCTCACCGATGGGATCTCGGTCTCACCGAGATGGGCTTGCAAACTCTCTGTTACCTGTTGCAATAATTTCGGTCTCACCGAGATATGCAATCAGTCCCATCAAGTTTGCTTGACAAACTCTCTGTTTTGCTTATTACCAAATCGGTCCAGGCGCCCCAGCTTGACATAGCCACTGCCAGGCGCCCCAGCTAGTAGCTCAAGGCGCGGGGTGTCCAGGCGATGGCTCCGGCGGGGAGACCAAAGATGCCTACGTGCCCCACATGGTGAACCTTGGGTACATGACGGGGGTAGACCCCAATCCGTTCCCCGAGCCAGGATGGGAGTACCGAAGCCCGAAGTGGGGGCCTTCCATGAGTCGCCTGGAGGCTTCGCCGACCCCTTCAGCGACGATGACTGTGGGGTACATCCAACATCTCGGGAGCAAGTTTACATTAACCATGGGCTGCAGGTGAACCAGGTCACAGCAGCAGTCGGAGACCCCAGGGCGGTGGCTCTGCCCCGACGGGAGTGTTGCACTGGGGCCTTGTAACGCCCTCGATGCGACTATCCCTCCCACGTGTCGAGGCAAGACTTAGAGACATAATCGCATTGAAGGCATATGTCACAAGTGAGGTAATCTTCACACAACCCATGTAATACATAAGGGAAAGAGATACATAGTTGGCTTACAATCGCCACTTCACACAATACATAAATAAAGCATTACAACATCCAAATACAATCAAGGTCCGACTACGGAACCAAAATAAAACAAGAACCCCAAATGCGACAAAGGTCACCGATCGACCCCAACTGGGCTCCATTACTGATCAACTAGAACAAAACAACACAAAGGACAAGATCTTCATCGAGCTCCTCCAGAGCTTGGTTGCGTCATCTGCAAGGTCTCATCGGCACCTGCAAGCTGGTTTTGAAAGTATTTGTGAGCAACGGGGACTCGGCAATCTCGCACCCTCGCGATCAAGACTATTTAAGCTTATGGGTAAGGTAAAGGTAGGAGGTGGAGCTGCAGCAAGCGACTAGCATATATGGTGGCTAACATACGCAAATGAGAGTGAGAAGAGAAGGCAAAGCACGATCCACAAACTATGATCAAGAAGTGATCCTAGAACAACCTACGTCAAGCATAACTCCAACAACCGTGTTCACTTCCCGGACTCCACTGGAAAGAGACCATCACGGTTACACACGTGGTTGATGTATTTTAATTAAGGTCAACTTCAGGTTTTCTACAACCGGACGTTAACAAATTCCAATCTGCCCATAACCACGGGCACGGCTTTCGAAAGTTCAAATCCCTGCAGGGGTGTCCCAACTTAGCCCATCACAAGCTCTCACGGTCAACGAAGGAATAGACCTCCTCCCGAGACATTCCGATCAGACTCGGTATCCCGGTACTCCAAGACATCCTCGACAATGGTAGAACAAGTCCAGCAAGACCACCCGATGCGCCGACATCCCGATAGGAGCTGCACATATCTCGTTCTTAGGGCACACCGGATAAGCTAAGCGTACAGGAGCCGACGTAACCCAAGTTGCCAAGGGATGGCCCTGCACGGTGCTCTGGGTTGGACCAACACTTAGAGAAGCACTGGCCGGGGGGGGGTTAAAATAAGATGACCCTTGGCCTGGCCTAACCCAAGGGAAAAAGAGGCTAGGTGGCAAATGGTAAAACCAATTTTGGGCCATGCTGGAGGAGTTTTATTCAAGGCGAACTGTCAAGGGTTCCCATTATTACCCAACCGCGTAAGGAACGCAAAATCCGGGAACATAACACCGATATGACGGAAACTAGGGCGGCAAGAGTGGAACAAAACACCAGGCATAAGGCCGAGCTTTCCACCCTTTACCAAGTATATAGATGCATTAATTAAATAAGATATAATGTGATATCCCAACAAGTAAACATGTTCCAACAAGGAACAACATCTCCATGTTCCAACAAGGAACAAACTTCAATCTTCACCTGCAACTAACAACGCTATAAGAGGGGCTGAGCAAAGCGGTATCATAGCCAATCAATGGTTTGCTAGGACAAGGTGGGTTAGAGGCTTGGTTCAAACAATATGGGAGGCAAGATAAGCAAGTGGTAGGTATCGCAGCATAGGCATAGCAAAAGAGGGAGCAACTAGCAAGCAAAGATAGAAGTGATTTCGAGGGTATGGTCATCTTGCCTGAAATACCGCAAGGAAGAAAACGAGTCCATGAAGAGGACAAACGGACGTAGACGAGCGAATCCTCACAAACGCGACGTTACCAGAACCAACCCGAAGAAGCAACACCGGAAAGACAGCAAACAACATAGTAAACAACCAACACATGAACATGGCATGATGACAACTAAGTATGATGCATGTCTGGTTTAAAATATGCATGGCATGGCAAAGAGCGCAAACAAACCTACAAGTTAAGTGGAGCTCAATATGCATCGGGATGCATATTGACAAAACACCACAACAATTATTTAGTTCACTCCCGGTTAGGTACCCAACAATATTAAATGTTGGTTAACATGGCAAGAGGTGAAGCAAAACAAAACTATACCCATTAAACAGTTCAAATGGGGCTGGATATAACAAACAACAAATCCGGTAAATCCCCATATGCATTAGTAATTTATTGCAACAACAATTTAAACATTTTAATTGTTGTTATCATGATGCGGATGACATGAACAAGTTTATGCAATTTTTATTAAAAGTTGACAAGTGCATTAGGAAGCATTTGGTCATCATGGCGGAACACAAAGGGTGCCACGCCAACTACCACAGAAATGGTGCCACGGCAACATTCCAGGTGATCCGACAACTCAATGAGACGTCGGTGCAAAAGAAAGTGACGGGAGCGTGTAATGTGATGAACGGTGGGGTGCTCCCGGTAACCGGATTCCCACGGGTTAGGGGCATGGAAACGAGTGTCAAAGAAGACACGGTGCAGACAAAGGGTGCGTCTCATACAACACAAGCATTCGTTCTCGGACATCGACCTCGGTGGTTATACCTTTGTAGCATGCAAAGGAGACGGTTCTCGTTCATACAGGGAAGTAGGCGTTCTTGCGACGACGGTAGTGGAAGTAGTCGATCTCGCATGCTCTAGGGTCGATGGTAGAGGTTCACGTTATGTAGACGTTCGGGGTCGCCGATAGTTGTACCCATTCGTTGTTGGACTTGACGGATCCGATGTCTCCGAACGTAGTGGTACATGCTCGTTTTTCGGAGAGGTACTTGACGGGTCCGAATCCCTTCGGGGTTTTCGTGGTACTTGCGGTCTCGGCGATGGTAGTCGTTCACGTACGGAGAGGAACTTGATGTATCCATGTGCTTCACGGGTCGTCGTTGAACTTGACGAAATCCAAATGGAGGTAGCCGTCTGTTCGGGAACATTACGACAACAGCAGCAGCTGGAAGTGCTCGCGGGTGAGAGGGTCGGCCCTAGGACTGATGCAGGGAGCAGCAGGGGAGGTCCAGCGCGGGCCTGGCGGCGGGCCTGGCCGGAAGGGAGCAGTTCAAAGGGGTATGGCGCAACGAGGCAGCGGCGCCATGGAAGAAAGAAGCAGGAGCTCGGGCCTCTTGACTTGCCGGCGACGTGAGGTCCAGCGACGGGCGTGTTGCGGCAAGGCGACGAGGACGAGGCACGTCGGGACATCACAGCAGAGGGCAGAGTAGAGGCGTGGCACTGGAGTTGCTGGTCCGGCGGCTCTACTCTGGCGAGTTGCCCAAGGATCGGGACGAGGAAGCCGCGGCCTCGGGCACCGATGCAGGGGAGCACCAGATGGGGAGGCGCGATGGAGGAGGCCAGCAAGGTAGGCGCACAGCAGGGCGGCGATGGCGGGGCTGGCAGGGAGGTCACAGTGAGGCGAGGCGCTACGGGGACTCATCGGTGGGGCGGAGGAGATCGGGCGCGGGGCGCGGGGCGCTCGCTCCTCTCTGTCTCTCTTCCTGACGGCGCAAGGAGGGAGGAGAGGATTGAGACTAGGGAGAGATCGAGAGGAAGGGGTCGGGCTAGGATTAGATAGGCGCTGGGCTGGGCTTGACGCAAATGGGCCGGCCTGGCTGCAGGTTGCAGCTGGGCTCTCTCTTCTCTCACCCTCTTAAGCAGAAAAATTTTTAGAGAGAGTTCAAAAGAATTAGGAGAAGAGGCCATGATCAAGAATAAAATGATGGAACATATTTGTAAGGCTTTATGAAATATTTCCAACCCAACAAAAATGGTTCCAACAAAATAGGGGAAGTTAAATCCAAAATTATTTAACTTGCCCCAAAGGAGTTTGAATGGAGTCTAAACTTTAGGTGGGTCCAAAAATGTTAAGAATTTAGGACAGCCTCGATAAAAGGAAAAGGAATTATTGGCAAGGTTAGAGAGTCAAAAATTGAAGACGAAAAGACCAAGGGATTTAACATGCAAGTGTGCTGTGGTAAATTTCAAATCAATGGAATATTTTAATATAGCTCCCTAATATTGGGAGGATATGTTATAAAGAGAAGTCACCCTTCCCTCGATTTAAATAGATCAACCAACTATATTATTTATTAGTTGAGTTGAGATGCAAAGATTAATGACATGATGGCATGATGCAATGCACATGACACAAAGATGAAAGCAAAGAAACAAACAACTCACACGACGAAAAACCCGGAAACCATGGAAGGCATCTGAAGCTCCGGTCTTGGGCCGTCACAACACTCCACCACTATGAAAGGATCTCGTCCCGAGATCTAGAATGGCACCGGAGGGAAAATGGAAGAGAACGAGAAGAGGTAAAACTAAGTTGCTTCTTTGGCAAACAAGTGAGACCAAAGAACCTTGAGAGGTTTAACAAATTGAAGAAAAGAATGCAACGGAGATGAACGAAATTGAAATCACTCCGTTAGGAAAGAGGAACGAGGAAGAACAAAGTCGGACAGCACTCCGGTTGAAAAGAGATGCAAGGCTTGATAAGGCGAAAAGAACTTGAACAAAGGGGCACAATACTCCGGTTAAAACAAGATAGGGAAGGAATAAGAATGATATAATTTGGAGAGCACTCCGCCTGTAAATGGAAGCAATTGAACTAGACAAGATGAGAGGATACTTGAAAAGAGGACACAACACTCCGGTTGAAAGGATAAGCACGAAAAGAACACGATCCTGATAAAACAAGAAGATGGGTGGAAGAGAGCAACATCACAATGCCTCCGGAACAAAAGTAATAATGGAATGAACGAAGGGAATAAAAAAACGAGAGCACGCTTACAACAAATGCTAGAACGGAGTTGTTGGAAAACCTGCCACTCATGGGAAAAGAATTGGATTGATAAGAACAAGGAGACGAGGAACTTATTTCACCGGGAGGATAAAGAAGAACTTGGGTCCTTTATAAGCACCATAATAGCAACAATCCTTAGGGAAAAATTTAGGTGAAATATAACCCAAGGTAACTCCAATGACGAGATTGATGGATTTAAATACCTCATTCTTAATAATATGTGAATCATGAAACATGAACTCAAATTATCAAGAATGGCATAATACCACCTCCGATAATATGGTCGAAAGAATTTGCACTCCGGATTGCAAGATGAAGAATGCTTGAACTCCTTAGAAAAGAATGTCGATGAAAACTTCGAGAAGGAATTAAATCCATGATGAATCCATCATGTAGAACCTTCATGAAGAACTCCGGTAATAAAAGAATAAAAAGAAAGAGAAATTGAAAACACAAGGTGAATCTTTGCAATGGTTTAGATGGATCTCCGTGATAATTAGAGCTTGGAACTCCAGGAAAGGAAAGATAAAGCATCTCGAACTGAGAATATGATATGATGAACCACTCCGGAAAAAGGAATTAATCACTTGGATGGAACAAGAATAAGAATTATGTTATGCGTATCCTTCAAGAATTCAATTGATGACAATCAACGGATTTGACATATTACTTATTCTCGTGGACAAGATTAAGATAGATATAGCTCCAACTTGAGAAGGTCTTCAAAGAACCAACGGTAGAATTTGAAAGAACAAAAGAATTGATATGATAACGAAGGAAGAAGAATCTTGATCAAACCACCGTAAGCATTGAAAATGAACGAAGAGAAGATAACGAAACACCGGGAAGAATTATAAAATGAATGAAGATGCTTGAGAGAATTTAGATCCATGAGAACGAAGAGATTACGAGCTGATTAGAGAGTCCTTGATTTAAAAACCGGTATGATTTAGAGTAAGAGAGCTGAAAGTTGAGAATGAATAATTCTGAATTGATAGACCCCGGATAATCAAACTGAGAAGACTCTTGAATTGCTCCGGATAGGTGAAAAGAATTTTCACAATCAAACAATTATGAGAGGATGGCCTCGAACTAGAACCACGAATCTTGAAGAGAAAAGAGCAAGATTGAGAGAGAAAAAAAATCTTCTTCGTCTTCAAATGTTGAGAGTGACGACGAGAACCACCACCATGAATCGTTGATGCACTCCGGAATGAAAATAGAAAAGGTTGAGCTAATGATGAAAAGAATTGTGAAGGGTCTAGGAGATGGCATTTGACTGATGATAACTCATTCTTACGTCAAACTTTAAAAGGAATTTAGGATAGCTCCGGGAAAATAAGAAGAGTTAGGTAAGATCCTGGAAAAAGACCTGTGGGTTAGGGCCCACTGAAAAGGAACACCGTTGAACGATTTAAAATAGAGAATGCACCAGTTGAATTAAATGGCTTGAATGAGATAACAACCTCGAAAGATCTTGAATGAATGCAGAGTGGAAAACACGAATCTTCGAGATATCTTGAGCACTCTGAAACAATTAAATAGTGAGAAGTGAATGAATATGAGGTGCACCAGCATGAGAAGGTATTTGAAACAAGGAAAAAGGAATATGAGATCAACAAAGCTTGACTTGACACCATCGGAGAAGATAATAGAAACGAAGAATGATGATCTAGAAGCTCCGTTAGTATCTTCATGAGAATCACCGGATAAGAACATGAAGGAAATAGAACGGAGGGACTTCCATCAATAAAATGGATAGTGATTAAGAAATCTGAATCCTTGAAGAAAATGGAGTGGGTGGGTGGGAAAAACAAAGGCAACTTGAGGACAGATGAAACAAACAATGTTGAGAAGGACTGATAATTGATCTTGCTGATGTTGAAATGATCGGATCCACTTTAAGAGAAAACACGCCGGTGAAAAGAAATTGAAATGAAAAACTCGATGATCGAGAAAGATTAGTATCCAGATCGGAGTATGAGAACACCATTTAGGAAAGGTATGGAATCAACATTTGACTTCGAAGCAACTCGAATACCATATCTCAAAACAAAATAAGGATTGGCTTGCAGAATAAGCCGGAACAAACATATGATAGAGATTTCGTCCGAAGTATTCGTGGTGGGGCCTACACGGGCTCGATCGTACATCACCATCATGTACAAGGCAGTGCACATGACATACGAAGCGTCCCCGAGTCGGCATAGCCAAGGACTCTTTAAGACACAACGAGACCACTGTAAAACCGACCGTGAATAGGCGGACCACTAGACGTCGAACCCCAATTTCATATCATACATCTGACGAAAAGATAACCTAAGAGCTACTTGAATTCCCACCTATGAAACTTCCGAAATTTTCCGGTTATGCAATCAGGTGTTGGGGATACAGGGGAAGCATAATATCTCACCCAAATCTAGCAAATCCTACATCCAGCTGTATCCATCCTTCAACACATAACCAAGAAACCTTCAGAAATCATCTACCTCAACCTTCGAATAGCATCCGTTATACAAGTTATGGCAATACTCCCGAACTCCCGCCCCAGTACTGGGTGGCGTCGAGGTTATCTCACCAACGAACTGCATAAAAGAGATTTTCGATGTCGGCGTACTAAACTCAGGTATTCCAGAACTGCAACGATAAAATTATGACGACAACACCTCAGAGCTCAACTCCCCGGGACACTTCCACAAAACCCCTAACAGGAGGCACCAAGACAATGTTCTCATCATAAAACCATCGGAAGGATTCCAAGATACCCGCGTGATCCTAAACTTTTTTTTAGTGAAATTTGAGAAGAGAAGAGTCAAAACTCTACGTCAGGATGCCTTACTAGAGCGATGAGGAGACTGGGAAGTAAAAAGAATTCCTAAACTCTCCGATATATAATTCCTAAATGACTCAAAACATTTTTCTAGACACAACTCGGCTGCTAAAAACGATCAATCAGTGGGGGCTCCTAAGGTCGGGGAAGGCTCTGATTACCAACTTGTAACGCCCTCGATGCGACTATCCCTCCCACGTGTCGAGGCACGACTTAGAGACATAATCGCATTGAAGGCATATGTCGCAAGTGAGGTAATCTTCACACCGCCGCCGCTCCGACCATGCCTCCAGCGCTGCCCCGTCGCCTTGAGCTCCGGCGCCGCCACCGACCGTCGCGCCGCCGCCGCTCGCGGTCACCTCGCCGCCCCGACGCCACCACGCCCCGCGCCGCCACGTCTCGCCGTCCCCGAACCCCGGTGAGCTCCCCCGGCCACCGGTGTCCTCTCCGGTGACGTTGATCCTTGATCCACGCGCTAGCTACAATAACTCCGGCGAGATCAGATCTGGATCTAGAAACCCTAGAGGTTGCCTCCTTTTTTTCACCAAGTCTGCAGAGTAAATTGCCATGTTCATTGTGCCGTAACTTTGCATCCGTAGATCTGCTTTGGGCATATAGCCTATCAAAATGTTCGTCTCAGAGAGTACATAATTTCATCTCATTGCATCATTTTCATTTCAGTTCATCTTGATGACCGAAATGCTGTTGGAAGAGTGCTGTTTGAGTTAATTGTCAGATCTGCTGCTCCAAATAGCTATTTGTCATTTTCACCATGATTATTGTGTGCATGATATGCCCCTGAGCTCTACATATGTTCTTTTATATGCTTTGTAATCTTTCCAGAGGTGCCATCCATGTATTTATGTGATGTGTGTGGTGACTAGCACAAGCTTGCAAAGTGGTGCACTCGTTAATGCTGATTTCAGGGACTTAGCAATTCCACTAAGTCCTTGATCTGTTTTTTTATCAATATGCCATATGTTCATGTTGTTTCCTAGTGATCCGTGCCTCTTTTGAGGATGATCAGTAAGGATGATTTGCTAACTTTGTAGTGCTCTATCCATCCATGTCTTTGTTTGCAATTATGGAGCACCCTAGCTTGATTCAATGGAGCTCTACTTTTGCTATTTTGTGAATCTGGGCAGATTGTCTACTAGTTAGCGATTTTGCCGAGGATGTTGTAGTTGATCCGTGCATGCTATGCTGTTGTTCTTGCCATGTCTAGCTTGTATAATGTGTATTCTTGATGGGTGTATGCTTATACTGTCATGACATGCACTGTAGTGGGTGCATCGAGCTCGTAAACATGCCTAGTTGATGTCTGATTTGCATGCTCCAGTTTTTCACTAATTTTGTGATCTGATTATGTTTTTGCAATGTTCACATGCTTGCAATTGTATTTTCTATTCCCTTTTGGCTCAAGGTCACTAAGGGACTTTTGTTAAGCTCTTTGAGTAGCTTCATGCCATGCTTTGCCTTGCCATGTTAAGTTCCTGTAGCATATAGTTTTCATGCTTCAAAATGTGCTACCTGATCTGAAATTCCAGACAAGTGTTAATTTCACTAAGTCTGAGATCTGTTTACCAATTACACTTTTGCCATGCTTGTTTGAACCTGTTAATGGATGAATTGGTCGTAGCTTAGTGTCCATCTTTTGTTAAGCTTCATGAATGGATCCCTGTCATGTATTTTTTTGCCATGTTTGAGTGCTGTAGCATGTTTGTCTTGTTGCATTTAGATGGCTACTTGTTGTATATCGCAGACCGGTGCCATATTTGAATTGCTTTCCATTTCCAAACCGTGTCTTTGATTCCGGTGTTCTTTATATCGATTTCAACCGAAATCACCTCACCCTTCCAGTGGCACACTTGGATTTCCAAGTTGAGGCCAGGTACATTCATCTCTTGTCAAATCTTGCATATGCATCACATATCGCATCCCGCATAGCATACCATGTTTGCATCATGTTGTTTGAGTTTGCACGTGGTTGATTGTGTTCTGTTTGCTTGTTTGTCTTGTTTGGGTAGAGCCGGGAGACGAGTTCGCTGACGAGGAGCCTGTTGAGTTTGCTTTCGAGGATCCAGTCAACTTTGACAACTTTGCAGGCAAGATGATCATACCCTCGAAATCACTTCTATCTTTGCTTTGCTAGATGCTCGCTCTTTTGCTATGTCTATGCTACGATGCCTACCACTTGCTTATGATGCCTCCCAAATTGCCATGTCAAACCTCTAACCCACCATGTCCTAGCAAACCGTTGATTGGCTATGTTACCGCTTTGCTCAGCCCCTCTTATAGCGTTGCTAGTTGCAGGTGAAGATTGGAGACCGTTCCTTGTTGGAACATTATTTACTTGTTGGGATATCACTATATTATCTTATTATCTTCATGCATCTATATACTTGGTAAAGGGTGGAAGGCTCGGCCTTTTAGCCTACTGTTTTGTTCCACTCTTGCCGCCCTAGTTTCCGTCATATCGGTGTTATGTTCCCGGATTTTGTGTTCCTTACGCGGTTGGGTGATAATGGGAACCCCTTGATAGTTCGCCTTGAATAAAACTCCTCCAGCAATACCCAACCTTGGTTTCACCATTTGCTACCTAGCCTCTTTTTCCCTTGGGTTTCCGGAGCCCGAGGGTCATCTTATTTAAACCCCCCTCGGGGCAGTGCTCCTCTGAGTGTTGGTCCAACCTAGAGCCCCTTGCAGCGCCACCTCGGGGAAACTCGAGGGCTAGTTTTAGTTGTACGGATTGCTTATCCGAGTGTGCCCCGAGAACAAGATATGTGCAGCTCCTATCGGGATTTGTCGGCACATTCGGGCGGTGTTGCTGGATTTGTTTTAACCTGTCGAAGTGTCTTGTAGAACCGGGATACCGAGTCTGAACGGAATGTCTCGGGAGAAGGTATATCCTTCATTGACCGTGAGAGCTTGTCATGGGCCAAGTTGGGACTCCCCTGCAGGGATTTGAACTTTCGAAAGCTGTGCCCGCGGTTATGGGCAGATGGGAATTTGTTAATGTTTGATTGTAGATAACTTGAACCTTAACTTAATTAAAATGAATCAACTGTGTGAGTAACCATGATGGTCTCTTCTCGGTGGAGTCCGGGAAGTGAACACGGTGTTGGAGTAATGTTTGTGCAGGTTGTTCTCTAGTTATACTTTCATGTTTGCCTTCTCTTCTCCCTCTCTTTTGCGAACAGGTTAGCCACCATACATGCTAGTCGCTTGCTGCAGCTCCACACATTACCTTGCCTTACCTATAAGCTTAAATAGTCTTGATCGCGACGGTGCGAGATTGCTGAGTCCCTATGGCTCACAGATTACTTCCAAACCAGATGCAGGGCCTGACGACTCAGTTCCAGATGACGCGCTTGAGCACAAGTGGGAGTTCGACGAGGACTCACGCCGATACTATGTGTCTTTCCTTGATGATTAGTAGTGGTGCCAGTTGGGACGATCAGGACCGTGTCGCATGTTGGTTTGGTCTTTTATTTTGGCACCGTAGTCGGGCCATGAGTGATTGGATGAAGTAATGGTATTTATGTACTTTGTTTGACATGGCGAGTGTAAGCCAACTATGTTCCTTCCCCCTTTTATTATTTATATTACATGGGATGTTGTGAAGATTGCCTAACTTGCGACATTGCTTTCGATGCGGTTATATATGCCTCTAAGTCGTGCTTCGACATTTAGGAGATATAGCCGCATCGAGGGCGTTACAAGGCGCCTTCCTCATTGATGCCAAGACAACCCGGCGTGCCTCAACCTTCTGCTCGAGGGTAGCATTCAAGGCCTGAAGCTCCCGTCTGCACTCCTTGGTGACCACACGACGACAGTCAGCCTCCCCGGCCTCCTCTAAGGCTCGAGCGCTTGCCTCATGTGAGGTCACAAGGGATGCCACGGCCTTCGCGCTGTCGCACTCATGCTGAAGACGCCCGAGGTTGATGGCCACCTTCAACTGATGCTATTCTCCCGCCAGCGGAAGGCCCTCTGCCTCTAGGCGGGCGTCGACATCGATAAGCTCTTCCCTGAGCCGGCCCAGCGTGCCCATTGCCTCCCAGAAGAGCTCGTGGCGGACGGCGCCGTGCCCGCGAACTGATACGTCTCCAACGTATCTATCATTTTTAATTGCTCCATGCTATATTATCTTCTTTTTTGGACATAATTGGGCTTTATTATTGTCACACCCTAGCTAGACCATGCATTAGAGTGTGCATCATGTTTACTTTCATCAGAAACTTGAAATGGGGAAAGCAGAACCCCCAGCACCCCCCCCTGAAATCAACTAGGGTTTACTAAAAATAAATTCAATGAACCTGAAATGCCCTTCTAAAATGCTCACCCTCTTTGCCTTGGGTTAGAGCCTTTGGGAAAATAGGTGCCCATTTTTCTAGGTCAACAGAAGGTCACTGATTTAATTCATAAATATTTGAATTTGGGCATTTAAATGCTATTAAATAATTCAAATGCTCAAATAATGTTGGAACTATTTTTTGGGCCACTGAAATAATTCAGCAAGTGTCCATGAATATTTTCAGGATTATATAAAATGATTTAGTATTTAAACTAAATCAAAACAAAATAATAGAAATAGAAAATAGAAATAAATAAAAGAGGGAAGGCCACTGGGCCACTTACCTGGCGCCACCCACCAGGCCCACCTGCCGGCCCAGCCCAGCCGCCGCGCCAGCGAGCAGCTTGGCTTCGCCAGGCAGGCAGGCAGGTGCTCGATGGCGGCACCCGCGCGCGCCACGCAGCAGGCTGTCGTCCTGCTTCCTCCCCTCGCCGCCTCGACCCCCTGGACCGGCTCCACGTCGCCGTCTCGACCCCCTGGACACGCTCACTCGCCCCCTGCCTCTCTCTCTCTCTCGCTCCCCTCCGCCATGGCCGATGCTGCTGAGCTCGCGCCACCGTGAAAACCCCGTCCACCGACGTCCCCGTGATGCACCACCATGTCCATCCTCTCCGCCGTCGTCAACTCCTTCGAGCAGCCAAGCCCCGAGCGCTCACACGCTCTGCAACGACTTCTTCGACCTCTTCTTCACCGAGCCTCGCCGGAGATCCCCTTCGACGTCGCCGCCGCATCGCCTCGTCCCCGACCGCGCCGTCTACCTCTTCGTGATCACCGTGAGCTGCTGCACCTCCCCAACCTCTCCGTTCCTCTTCTCGTGCACCACAGCGAGCACACGAAGCTCACCCGCACCCGCCACCGTGGAGCTCGTCGCCGACGTGTCTCCGGCCAAACTCCGGCCACGCCACTTAGCCTATCATCTTCACTGTATCCCTAGGAGCACAACGCACCTCACCACGCGCCTCGACGTGCCCCGTAGCCTCAGGCTCACTTTCGCCCGACTCCAGCAACCACAAGGCTCGTCGCCGGCGACGTTCCCGGCCACCCCGAGCCCAACCACCACCACCAAACGCTGCGGGTTGTCCCCAGCTACCCGTAGCTGCTCTCCGTGCACCAAATGGTGCCCCGTGGGTGATTTCTGCAGCGCGCCACCGCGTCTGGCCTCGCCGGCGGCTAAACGCCGGCAGGCCTTGACCCACTGACCGGGGAGGTTTGACCTGCTGACGTGAGTTGACTCCCCCCCTCTCTCACTGACATGCGGGCCCCGCCCGGCTAATTACACTGTTAGTGCTAACTAAATAGATTAGTAAATTAGTATAGTCACTGACTAGTGGGCCCCGCCTGTTAATTAGGCTAACTAAGCGTGGTTAGTGCACAGAGACACTAACCAGGGGGCCCCACCAGTCAGGTTTGACCTGGCTGGCGCCTTTGACTTGCTGATGTCACCCTGACACATTGCTCACGCAATAATTGTTTTTCTGGAATTATTTTTATTCAGAAAATTCCAGAAAATAGTTCAAACTTCAATAATTCATAGAAATTCAACCATAACTCCAAATGAGACAAATTATATATGAAAAATTATCAGAAAAATTCAATCTATCCATCTGTAATGGTTTCATGCATGACAAAACAAGTTTACCCTACTGTTTAAGCAGAATAAGGAAATGTCCTATAAATGAAATAATTAATAAGCTAATATTTGAATCTTGGATTCAAATGAGTTCACCCCTTTCTGTTTTAGCTTGCATTAGGCCAAAACACATTCATATTGCCATGTCATAGCATGCATCATATTGCTTCATATCGTCATGTGTTGATTGTGCTCGGTTGTGTTCTTTGTGGTAGGTTCTGCCTCTGAGGATATTGACGAGTATCCAACTGAAGGGCAGTATCCCGTTACCACTCCATCAGGCAAGCAACCATTGATCATTCTGATACAACCCATGTTCTCGCTCCTGCTCTTGTTTACTGCATTAAGACAACACGATTCAAACTGTTGTGTGCTATGGTAGTTGAACCCTTATCCTCTGCATGACCTATCATTGCCACAGTAACTAGATGAAACCCACTAGCATGTGTAGGAGTTGATTGAGCCATGTTTTGTGATTCCTACCTTGCTATGCCTGCTATGCTTAGAGTTGTGTCAGGTCTGGTTCATCTGGGTGATGGGCTAGAGTGAAATGCTTGTGTCAGTGATATGTGGGATGTGTTGAACATGTTTTGGTAAAGGTATCGATGAGAGGCCATGTAGGAGTACACGGTGGGTTGTTTCATTGAGGCCGTCCATAAGAACTGAGATCTGTATGTGTGATTTAAGATGCAGTTACTACCGTACATTGGGCCCGAAACAAATGGACCCTCTCGGCTTCTTAGCCACCCTAGTACTCTGTCCAGGAGTTGCAAATAGTTTCTGGTGTTTGTAGGATATGTGTTGGCGGCCGTGCGTAGCGCTCATCCTAGGGGTGGGCTATGTTGCGATAGATACACCATGGCCGGGTGTACTGAGTCACCCGTTTGGTGTCTCGGGAACCCGGTTCACATCGTTCGGGGCCGTATGTGGAATCCTCGGCCGGACTCCCTGCGGATGGAACCTGGATAGGCGATAACATGGACTAGGGGCTTAGGTGTTTAGGTAGGCCGTGGCCGACACCCTCGCCGGGCTTCCGCTTGAAGGTTGCCGAGTACATGTCATGTAGACGGCGGTAAGCGGTGAAAGCGTGTATGACGAAGTACACCCCTGCAGGGTATAAACTATTCGAATAGCCGCGTCCGCGGTAAAGGACTACTTGGTTGCCTATACAGTTCATAGACAAGTTAATGGATACTACTAAAAGACTCAAGATAAGTGTGAGTACCGAGGATGGCCCTCTCGCAGGATACGAGGGAGGATCCACGGTGGAGTATTGTGTTGGTGAGTAGTGGACTCGTGTGCGAAAACTATTTTACTAAAGAGGTTCCGTAGGATAGCTTAGCCAAGAGTCAAAGCTGGCTTGCTGCATAAACCCCACCACCTTCTTGAGAATGAGCATGTATAGTAGGTTCTGATGCAAGACTTGCTGAGTACCTTTGTACTCATGTTTGCTTATTTATTGTTTTCAGACGACAACACTGCCCCCTCCGATGGGTTTTACGTAGACCTTGACGTCGACGAGTGACTAGCCACCCAGGTGGTGATCCAGGCCATGGAGGGCCCTATGTAGATAGACAGGCTTCGAGAAGCCTTCTTTCTTTCTAGAGTCTGTACTCAGACTAGTTGCTTCCGCATGTGCTTGTATGACTGTATAACTTGAGTGTCGGGTCGTGTGACCCCTATCTGTATGAATATGTTATGTATGGCTCCATGGAGCCTTTAAATAAAGTACTTGAGTTGTAGAGTTTTGTTGTGATGCCATGTTGTATGTACTCATATCGGGCATATTGTGTGTATGATTGAAATGCTTGGTATGGGTGGGATCCGACAATCTAGTTGTTTGTCCTTCGCAGCCTTTCTTATGGGGAAATGTAGTCTAGTGTTCCTCGAGCCATAGTAGTCCGCTACAGCCCGGTTCACCGGAGTCCTGCTAGCCCAGCACTACTGTTCAGGACACTTGACTGGCCGGCATGTGTTTCACTTCGTCCCTATGTCTGTCCCTTCGGGGAAATGTCACGCGGTGATCTCCGGAGTCCTTTCTAGCCTGCTACAGCCCGGGATCCCCGGAGTCCTGTTAGCCTAGTGCTACAGCCCGGAATCACTCATCGATGACCGACATGTTCGATGTGATTCATGTATGCCTGTCTCCATAGGTCTGTGCCGCTTTGGGTTCACGACTAGCCATGTCGGCCCGGGTTCTCGGTCATATGGATGCTAGCGACATTGTCATATACGCGAGCCAAATTGCGCAAACGGTCCCGGGCCATGGTAAGGCGACACCCGTGGGATACTGTGCGTGAGGCCGCAAAGTGATATGAGGTGTTACCGGCTAGATCGATGTGGCTTAGAATCGTGGTCCTGACAGCGTTGGTATCAGAGCCGGACTGCCTGTAGGTTCGTTGAGCCAAACTGGTCGATGTCGAGTCTAGAAATGCTTTAGTTATATGTAAGGGAATTGATTGTGGGAGGGAACGTAAGGTTCTTTATCTCCTTTACCCTATGCCTCTGATCTGAGTCATTCTCTTCTCATTCAACGTGGGTTAAGGACTAGGCTCTCTTCTTCTATCAGGTTCACGTGTTACTATTCCGTAGTTGTTTATAGGATTATTGCTACGAGTTCCAGTCCAGTTTCTACTATTTTAGTATGTTGCTATTTGAATCAGAACCTTGATATGATGCTGTTGAGCGGTATTGTGAACTGTTGTGGATGTCTCAAATCTTTTTCTGAGCATTTACAGCCGTTATGCTATCCAATTTTCCCTAGGAATTCTGATGTCTTTGTCTTGTGGTTGTGCTTTCAGATGGCCAACCGTTCTCAAAATCAAGTGGTTCACCTGACCAGGTGCCTCGACGTGCCTGGTCATACTGCTATGTTAGTCCGGGTCATGATCGAGACAGGATACCGTTGGTATCCCGAATACACTGTTGAAGAGCAGTTCCGCGACTTTAATCGAAGCCAGTATTTCTGCACCGTCAGGATATTTCCTTCCTATCCTGGATCTACCAAGCCCCTTCACTGTTCCTATGGACTCGGGGTTACCGTTGAGATGGCTGTGCAGGATGCTGCCTACTCCATGATGACCATCTTGCGAGTCCGGACTGGCCTGCTTCGGAACACTGACCTCCGCTACATGCCAGCTTCACTTCCACGAGCGCAAGGGTATCTTCAGGCTATCTATGTTGACTCCACTCAGGAGGACTCATTAACTCGTACCACCGTTGAGATGCTCGAAGATAAGGACCGAGAGAATCGGGCCTTGAGGTTGGAGCTTTTTAATACTCGTGCTGATCATTGGGCCACATTGACTCGGTTTGCACCTGCGGTGCAAGCTGTATGTATGGATACCAGGGATCTGTATCCTGTGAGATCAGCTCTGCGACATGGTGGATTGGCGTGATGTGGGAGGCATCACCCCACCCCGTGGTCCCCGCAGGCCACCGTTTGTTGGTCCAAGACCTCATCCTAGCCACTATGGTCCACATGCTCCTCAAGACCGTCTGTTTCCGGATGATCACGTTGAACTTCCAGGCTATGGAGGTGACTTCTATGAGGACTACTACAGAGCTGTCTGAGTTAGTAGTAGTACCACTAGTATTGTAGTAGTTGTATCCCCACTGTCCTGCGTGACTTGTGGAATATGACTTGGCGTGTAATCGATTCCGGAGGTGTAGACAAATAATGTATAGGAACTCGGAATGCCTCCGATGAGATGTAACGTCTACCTTCATAGTTGTATTGTAGCATGGGCTTGTACTAAACTATGTATGACGAGTATGACCGTTGGTGTATATATGGCAGTTTTATATTACCATGGCATACGAATAAGCATCTCTGCATTCCGTGTTATCCTTTACATTCTGCACTTCCTTGTTAAGTTTGAGCCATCCTTGTCTAAACTGTTGTCTTGTTTCCTCCTAGGATGGTCAACACCCGCGGCAACCCTGCTGTCCCGGAGCGGGGGGAAGCCAGTGCAGCTAGAGGTGAAAATCTGCCTCACCCGCCTTCTCTAGCCGAAGTGATGCTGGAGGCGGAAAGAAACAAGCGTGAGACCAACCGCCTGCTGGAGCGGATTGAGCAGAACACTGCACGCCACCCACGAAATGACTTGGTGTCAATCAATGACTTTATCAAGCTGTACCCACCAAAGTTTAACCATTCCGTCGAGCCCCTCGACGCGGATGATTGGCTTTGCAGCATCACCCACAAGCTACGTTCTGCCAACGTAGCCGAAGCCGACAAGGTTACCTATGCTGCCTATCATCTCGAGGGCCCCGCTAGCCATTGGTGGGAAAACTATGAAGCTATGCGCCCGGTCGGTCAAATCACTACCTGGGCTGAGTTCAGTGAGGCTTTCCGTGAGCATCACATTCCGGAAGGTCTCATGGATCGCAAGAGGGAGGAGTTCTGCAACTTCACCCAAGGAAGGCTGACTATGGATGCACATAGCCGAGAATTTGGGAACCTGGCACGCTATGCTCCTGAAGAGGTTTCTACTGACGCCAAGAAGCAGGCAAGGTTCCGCAAGGGACTTAGCCCTGAGCTCCGCCGCGATCTCCGTCTACACGAGTGCACATCCTTTCAGAAGTTGGTCAATAAAGCTATCAGTGCTGAGACAGGCCAGACTGATTATGACGCTTCACGCAAGCACTCCCGTGATTTTGGGTCTTCATCCGACTCTAGAGCTCAGAAGCACCGGGTGTGGATTCCAAGCACGGCACTGCCACCCAGATTCACCCCGAGGCCATCCTTTGAGGCGCCTCGTCCCAACCAGCAACTCGCACCGCCCAAGCCCTATGGTGGCCCCGCTGCTAATGTTTCTCCACGCCCCACTGTGGTAACATGCTTCAAGTGTGGAGAACCGGGTCACTATAGTCGGGAGTGTCCCCAGAACAATCCCAATCAAGCTGGAAAGTCCGTTGGCCGTGGTAAGCCTGTGGGAAAGACTTTCTACGCCAAGCCGGCCACCACTGCACGTGGCCATGTCAATTATGTTTCAGCCGAAGAGGCTCATGAGGATCCCAACGTTGTCCTTGGTACGCTCCTTGTTAACTACCATTCGGCATCTGTTCTTTTCGATACTGGAGCATCTCATTCATTCATATCCGAGAATTATGCTCGGTTGCATAACACGACCTTCTGAGATATGCCCTCCACCATGGAAATTCAAACCCCTGGCTCTATATGGCAAACGTCTAGGGTAAGCCATGGGAACGAAATTCTTTTCGATAGGCTTGTCTTCCTTGCATCTTTAATAGCTCTCAAGTCCTCTGACATAAACATCATCTTGGGTATGGACTGGATGTCGGCTCATTATGCCAAGATCGATTGTGCCACTAGAACCGTTCAACTTACTCACCCCTCGGGCAAGACAGTTAATGTCTTAACTCGAGTGGCCAAGCGCCAACTTTACTCCCTCAATGCCAACCCTCTTCCAGACCTTGAGGACGTTCCGGTAGTCCGAGACTTTCCGGATGTGTTTCCAGAAGAACTGCCAGGTGTTCCACCTGACAGGGATGTCGAGTTTGTGATAGACCTTGTTCCAGGAACCGTTCCAATTGCTAGAAGACCCTACAAGATGGCACCCTTAGAACTAGCCGAGCTTAAGAACCAACTCGATGAGTCCTTGAACAAGGGGTTCATCCGTCCTAGCTCCTCTCCTTGGACTTGCCCCGTCCTCTTCATCAAGAAGAAGGATGGAACGGATCGAATGGTTGTGGATTACCGACCTGTCAATCTGGTCACCATCAAGAACAAATACCTGCTTCCCAGGATCAACGACCTGTATGACCAGCTCGCTGGATCGTCAGTCTTCTCCAAGATGGATTTGAGGTTGGGCTACCATCAAATCAAAATCAGAAATGGGGACATTCCCAAAACGGCCTTTGTTACTCGTTATGGCCAATACGAGTACACCGTCATGTCCCTCGGTTTAACCAATGCCCCGGCCACCTTCTCCCGGTTAATCAAATCAGTCTTCATGGAGTACTTGGACAAATTCGTCGTAGTATACCTCGATGACATACTCATCTGCTCCAAGAATGAAGAGGAACATGCCGAACATCTAAGGCTGGTATTGATGAAACTTCGATAGCATCACCTTTATGCCAAATTCTCCAAGTGTGAATTTTGGTTGTCAGAAGTGACCTATCTAGGCCATGTAATCTCTGGTAAGGGTATTGCTGTCAATCCCGAGCGAGTTCAAGCCGTCCTTGATTGGACTCCACCTGAAACGGTCAACCAAGTTCGGAGTTTCCTTGGCCTAGCGAGCTATTGCCGCCGCTTCGTCGAGAACTTCTCCAAGGTTGCTAAACCTCTAACTGAACTCCTCAAGAAAGATAAAAAGTTCGAGTGGACTCCATAGTGCAAGTTCAGTTTTCAGGAACTGAAAAGACGCCTGACATCTGCTCCCGTACTGGTACCACCAGATTTCTCCAAGGACTTTATTATCTATTGCGACGCCTCACGATAAGGACTAGGTTGCATACTCATGCATGATCCTCAGGTAATTGCCTATGCTTCACGGCAATTACACCCACATGAGGAAAATTATCCCACACATGATCTAGAGCTTGCAGCTGTAGTCCATGCACTTAAAACCTGGCGACATTACCTTCTCGGTAATCGCTGCGAGATCTTCACCGATCACCAAAGTTTGAAATATATCTTCACCCAACCATATTTGAATCTCAGGCAAAGACGTTGGGTGGAGTTGATCTCGCATTACGACTTAGGAATAACTTACACCCCTGGCAAAGCCAATGTCATGGTTGATGCACTATGTCGTAAGTCCTACTGTAACAACCTAATGTTACAACAAAGTCAACCACTTCTCCATGAGGAATTTCGCAAGCTTAATCTTCATATTGTTCCTCAAGGATTCCTATCCACCCTGGTGGCGGAACCTACCCTTACGGATCAGGTCATCAAGGCACAGAAGGTAGATCCGGGAATTTCCCGTATCAAGAGAAACATTAAGAAAGGAGTCGTGAATTGTTTCTCCATTGATGATCAAGTTGTCGTATACTTTGGGAATCGCCTAGTGGTTCCAAAGGCGCGAAACCTGAGGCGACTGATCCTTAAGGAAGCTCATGAGTCCCCTCTCACCATTCATCCCGGTAGTACTAAGATGTATCAAGATCTACGCCAGAGGTTTTGGTGGACTAGGATGAAGAGAGAAATCGCTCAATACATTGCTAATTGTGACGTTTGTCGTCGTGTTAAAGCAGAGCATCAACGGCCTGCTGGCACCCTTCAACCTTTGGCTATTCCTGAATGGAAATGGGACAAAATCAGTATGGATTTCATCAGTGGGTTTCCCAGGACCAATAGAGGAAATAATGCCATCTTCGTTGTGATCGACCGTCTTTCCAAAGTGGCCAACTTTCTACCCGTTCGGGAGAGTATCACCGCTAGCCAGCTAGCTGACTTATACATCTCTCGAATAGTGTCTCTTCATGGTGTCCCATTGGAAATTAACTCAGACCGTGGAAGTCTCTTCACCTCTCGATTTTGGGAAAGTTTCCAAAATGCTATGGGAACTCATCTCTCCTTTAGCACTGCCTTCCATCCTCAATCAAGTGGTCAAGTAGAGCGAGTCAATCAAATCCTGGAAGATATGCTCCGAGCTTCTGTTATCTCGTTCGGAATGAGTTGGGAGAAATGCCTTCCATTCGCGGAGTTTGCTTATAACAATAGTTATCAAGCTAGTTTGGGCAAAGCTCCCTTCGAAGTTCTCTATGGACGAAAATGTCGAACGCCTCTTAACTGGTCAGCTACCGGGGAAAGACAACTCTTTGGCCCGGATATGATTCAGGAAGCAGAAGAGCAGGTTCGCGTTATTCGTGAGAAATTGAAAACAGCCCAATCTCGCCAAAAGAGTTAATATGATCGTAAACATAAGCCTATGACATTTGAAGTTGACGAGAAGGCTTACCTTCGGGTTACCCCGTTAAGGGGAACCCATCGCTTCGGTATCAAAGGCAAATTGGCTCCTCATTACATTGGACCCTTTCGCATTCTTGCCAAACGAGGAGAAGTTGCCTACCAATTGGAACTACCTCCGCATCATTCCAGAGTTCACGATGTCTTCCACGTTTCGCAACTCAGGCGTTGCTTCGCGGATCCTATCCATGGAGTGGACCACGAAACGCTTGATTTACAAGATAACCTTTCTTATCGGGAATACCCCGTTCGTATCCTTGATCAAGCCGAGCGTACCACTCGACGTCATAATATCAAGTTTCTCAAGGTTCAATGGTCACACCACTCCGAGGAAGAAGCCACTTGGGAAAGGGAGGATCGTCTTCGACTCGAGTACCCCACCTTCTTCCCAGATGATCCTAAATCTCGGGACGAGATTCTATTGAGTGGGGGTGAGTTGTCACACCCTAGCTAGACCATGCATTAGAGTGTGCATCATGTTTACTTTCATCAGAAACTTGAAATGGGGAAAGCAGAAACCCAGCACCCCCCCTGAAATCAACTAGGGTTTACTAAAAATAAATTCAATGAACCTGAAATGCCCTTCTAAAATGCTCACCCTCTTTGCCTTGGGTTAGAACCTTTGGGAAAATAGGTGCCCATTTTTCTAGGTCAACAGAAGGTCACTGATTTAATTCATAAATATTTGAATTTGGGCATTTAAATGCTATTAAATAATTCAAATGCTCAAATAATGTTGGAACTATTTTTTGGGCCACTGAAATAATTCAGCAAGTGTCCATGAATATTTTCAGGATTTTATAAAATGATTTAGTATTTAAACTAAATCAAAACAAAATAACAGAAATAGAAAACAGAAATAAATAAAAGAGGGAAGGCCACTGGGCCACTTACCTGGCGCCACCCACCAGGCCCACCTGCCGGCCCAGCCCAGCCGCCGCGCCAGCGAGCAGCTTGGCTTCGCCAAGCAGGCAGGCAGGTGCTCGACGGCGGCACCCGCGCGCGCCACGCAGCAGGCTGCCGTCCTGCTTCCTCCCCTCGCCGCCTCGACCCCCTAGACCGGCTCCACGTCGCCGTCTCGACCCCCTGGACACGCTCACTCGCCCCCTGCCTCTCTCTCTCGCTCCCCTCCGCCATGGCCGACGCTGCTGAGCTCGCGCCACCGTGAAAACCCCGTCCACTGACGTCCCCGTGATGCACCACCGTGTCCATCCTCTCCGCCGTCGTCAACTCCTTCGAGCAGCCAAGCCCCGAGCGCTCACACGCTCTGCAACGACTTCTTCGACCTCGTCTTCACCGAGCCTCGCGGGAGATCCCCTTCGACGTCGCCGCCACATCGCCTCGTCCCCGACCGCGCCGTCTACCTCTTCGTGAACGCCGTGAGCTGCTGCACCTCCCCAACCTCTCCGTTCCTCTTCTCGTGCACCACAGCGAGCACACGAAGCTCACCCGCACCCGCCACCGTGGAGCTCGTCGCCGACGTGTCTCCGGCCAAACTCCGGCCACGCCACTTAGCCTATCATCTTCTCTGTATCCCTAGGAGCACAACGCACCTCACCACGCACCTCGACGTGCCGCATAGCCTCGGGCTCACTTTCGCCCGACTCCGGCGACCGCAAGGCTCGTCGCCGGTGACGTTCCTGGCCACCCCGAGCCCAACCACCACCACCAAACGCCGCGGGTTGTCCCCAGCTACCCGTAGCTGCTCTCCGCGCACCAAATGGTGCCCCGTGGGCGATTGCCGCAGCGCGCCACCGCATCTGGCCTCGCCGGCGGCTAAACGCCGGCAGGCCTTGACCCACTGATCGGGGAGGTTTGACCTGCTGACGTGGGTTGACTCCCCCCCCCTCTCTCACTGACATGCGGGCCCCGCCCGGCTAATTACCCTGTTAGTGCTAACTAAATACATTAGTAAATTAGTATAGTCACTGACTAGTGGGCCCCGCCTGTTAATTAGGCTAACTAAGCGTGGTTAGTGCACAGAGACACTGACCAGGGGGCCCCACCAGTCAGGTTTGACCTGGCTGGCGCCTTTGACTTGCTGATGTCACCCTGACGCATTGCTGACGCAATAATTGTTTTTCTGGAATTATTTTTATTCAGAAAATTCTAGAAAATAGTTCAAACTTCAAAAATTCATAGAAATTCAACCATAACTCCAAATGAGACAAATTACATATGAAAAATTATCAGAAAAATTCAATCTATCCATCTGTAATGGTTTCATGCATGACAAAACAAGTTTACCCTACTGTTTAAGAAGAATAAGGAAATGCCCTATAAATGAAATAATTAATGAGCTAATATTTGAATCTTGGATTCAAATGAGTTCACCCCTTTCTGTTTTAGCTTGCATTAGGCCAAAACACATTCATATTGCCATGTCATAGCATGCATCATATTGCTGCATATCGTCATGTGTTGATTGTGCTCGGTTGTGTTCTTTGTGGTAGGTTCTGCCTCCGAGGATATTCACGAGTATCCAACTAAAGGGCAGTATCCCGTTACCACTCCATCAGGCAAGCAACCATTGATCATTCAGATACAACCCATGTTCTCGCTCCCGCTCTTGTTTACTGCATTAAGACAACACGATTCAAACTGCTGTGTGCTACGGTAGTTGAACCCTTATCCTCTGCATGACCTGTCATTGCCACAGTAACTAGATGAAACCCACTAGCATGTGTAGGAGTTGATTGAGCCATGTTTTGTGATTCCTACTTTGCTATGCCTGCTATGCTTAGAGTTGTGTCAGGTCTGGTTCATCTGGGTGATGGGCTAGAGTGAAATGCTTGTGTCAGTGATATGTGGGATGTGTTGAACATGTTTTGGTAAAGGTATCAATGAGAGGCCATGTAGGAGTACATGGTGGGTTGTTTCATTGAGGCCGTCCATAAGAACTGAGATCTGTATGTGTGATTTAAGATGCTGTTACTACCGTACATTGGGCCCGAAACAAATGGACCCTCTCGGCTTCTTAGCCACCCTAGTACTCTGTCCAGGAGTTGCAAATAGTTTCTGGTGTTTGTAGGATATATGTTGGCGGCCGTGCGTAGCGCTGAGCCTACGGGTGGGCTATGTTGCGGTAGATACACCGTGGCCGGGTGTACCGAGTCACCCGTTTGGTGTCTCGGGAACCCTGTTCACATCGTTCGGGGCCGTATGTGGAAACCTCGGCCGGACTCCCTGCGGATGGAACCGGGATAGGCGATAACCTGGACTAGGGGCTTAGGTGTTTAGGTAGGTCGTGGCCGACACCCTCGCTGGGCTTCCGCCTGAAGGTTGCCGAGTACATGTCGTGTAGACGGCGGTAAGCGGTGAAAGCGTGTATGACGAAGTACACCCCTGCAGGGTATAAAACTATTCGAATAGCCGCGTCCGCGGTAAAGGACTACTTGGTTGCCTATACAGTTCATAGACAAGTTAATGGATACTACTAAAAGACTCAAGATAAGTGTGAGTACCGAGGATGGCCCTCTCGCAGGATACGAGGGAGGATCCACGGTGGAGTATTGTGTTGGTGAGTAGTGGACTCGTGTGCGAAAACTATTTTACTAAAGAGGTTCCATAGGATAGCTTAGCCAAGAGTCAAAGCTGGCTTGCTGCATAAACCCCACCACCTTCTTGAGAATGAGCATGTATAGTAGGTTCTGATGTAAGACTTGTTGAGTACCTTTGTACTCATGTTTGCTTATTTATTGTTTTCAGACGACAACACTGCCCCCTCCGATGGGTTTTACGTAGACCTTGACGTCGACGAGTGACTAGCCACCCAGGTGGTGATCCAGGCCATGGAGGGCCCTATGTAGATAGACAGGCTTCGAGAAGCCTTCTTTCTTTCTAGAGTCTGTACTCAGACTAGTTGCTTCCGCATGTGCTTGTATGACTGTATCACTTGAGTGTCAGGTCATGTGACCCCTATCTGTATGAATATGTTATGTATGGCTCCCTAGAGACTTTAAATAAAGTACTTGAGTTGTAGAGTTTTGTTGTGATGCCATGTTGTATGTACTCATATCGGGCATATTGTGTGTATGATTGAAATGCTTGGTATGGGTGGGATCCGACAATCTAGTTGTTTGTCCTTCGCAGCCTTTCTTATGGGGAAATGTAGTCTAGTGTTCCTCGAGCCATAGTAGTCCGCTACAGCCCAGCACTACTGTTCAGGACACTTGACTGGCCGGCATGTGTTTCACTTCGTCCCTATGTCTGTCCCTTCGAGGAAATGTCACGCGGTGATCTCCGGAGTCCTGTCTAGCCTGCTACAGCCCGGGATCCCCGGAGTCCTGTTAGCCCAGTGCTACAGCCCGGAATCACTCGTTGATGACCGACATGTTCAATGTGATTCATGTATGCCTGTCTCCATAGGTCTGTGCCGCTTTGGGTTCACGACTAGCCATGTCGGCCCGGGTTCTCGGTCATATGGATGCTAGCGACATTGTCATATACGCGAGCCAAAAGGCGCAAACGATCCCGGGCCATGGTAAGGCGACACCCGTGGGATACCGTGCGTGAGGCCGCAAAGTGATATGAGGTGTTACCGGCTAGATCGATGTGGCTTAGAATCGGGGTCCTGACAATTATTCACTTTTATATTATTTTTGGGACTAACCTATTAACCGGAGGCCCAACCCAAAATTGCTGTTTTTTTTGCCTATTTTAGAGTTTCGTAGAAAAAGAATTTCAAACGGAGTCCAAACGGAATGAAACCTTCGGGAACGTGATTTTTGGAACGAACAAGATCCAGGAGACTTGGACCCTAGGTCAAGCAACCAACAGGGAAGCCACGAGGTAGGGGGCACGCCTGCCCTCCCCCCCAGGCGCTCCGTCCACCCTCGTGGGCCCCCTATTGCTCCACCAACATACTTCTTCCTCCTATATATATCTACGTACCACCAACCAATCAGACACGGAGCCAAAACCCTAATTCCACCGTGCGTAACTTTCTGTATCCACGGGATCCCATCTTGGGGCCTGTTCTGGAGCTCCGCCGGAGGGGGCATCGATCACAGAGAGCTTCTACATCAACACCATAGCCTCTCCAATGAAGTGTGAGTAGTTTACCTCAGACCTTCGGGTCCATATTTATTAGCTAGATGGCTTCTTCTCTCTTTTTGGATCTCAATAAGAAGTTCTCCCCCTCTCTTGTGGAGATCTATTCGATGTAATCTTCTTTTGCGGTGTGTTTGTTGAGACCGATGAATTGTGGGTTTATGATCTAGTTTATCTATGAACAATATTTGAATCTTCTCTGAATTCTTTTATGTATGATTGGTTATCTTTACAAGTCTCTTCGAATTATCAGTTTGGTTTGGCCTGCTAGATTGATCTTTCTTGCAATGGGGGAAGTGGTTAGCTTTGGGTTCAATCTTGTGGTGTCCTCTCCTAGTGACAGTAGGGGCAGCAAGGCACATACTGTATAGTTGCCATCGAGGATAACAAGATGGTTTTTTTTATCATATTGCATGAATTTATCCCTCTACATCATGTCATCTTGCTTAAAGCGTTACTCTGTTCTCTTGAACTTAATACTCTAGATGCATGCTGGATAGCGGTCGATGTGTGGAGTAATAGTAGTAGATGCAGGCAGGAGTCGGTCTACTTGTCTCGGACGTGATACCTATATACATGATCATACCTAGATATTCCCATAACTATGCTCAATTCTGTCAATTGCTCAACAGTAATTTGTTCACCCACCGTAAAATACCTATGCTCTTGAGAGAAGCCACTAGTGAAACCTATGGCCTCCGGGTCTACCTTCCATCATATTATTCTTCCAACACTTTGTTATTTTTCATTGCCTTTTATTTTACTTTCCATCTTTATCATAAAAATACCAAAAATATTATCTTATCATAGCTATCATATCTCACTCTCGTAAGTGACAGTGTAGGGATTGACAACCCCTTATCACGTTGGTTGCGAGGATTTATTTGTTTTGTCTAGGTGTGTGGGACTCGCGCGTAGCCTCATACTGGATTGATACCTTGGTTCTCAAAAACTGAGGGAAATACTTACGCTACTTTGCTGCATCACCCTTTCCTCTTCAAGGGAAAACCAACGCAGTGCTCAAGAGGTAGCAAGAAGGATTTCTAGCGTCGTTGCCAGGGCGGTCTACGCAAAAGTCAACATACCAAGTACCTATCACAAACCCTTATCTCCCGCATTACATTATTTTTCATTTGCCTCTTGTTTTCCTCTCTCCACTTCACCCTTGCCGTTTTATTCGCCCTCTCTCTCTCTCTGTATCCTCCCTCTCTTTCTCTATTTGCCTCTTTTTTGACCATTCCTTGTTTGCTTGTGTGTTGGATTGCTTTCTTGTCACGATGGCTCAAGATAGCACTAAATTGTGTACTTTACCAATACCAACAACAATGATTTTATTAGCACTCCGATTGCTCCTCTTACCGATGCTGAATCTTGTGAAATTAATGCTGCCTTGCTGAATCTTGTCATGAAAGATTCGTTTTCCGTCCTTCCTAGTGAAGATGCCGCTACCCATCTAAATAGCTTTGTTGATTTGTTAAATTGAAGCTATTTCCTTTTTCACTTAGAGATCGTGCTAAAGCTTGGTTTTCGTCTTTGCCTAAAAATAGTATTGATTCTTGGAATAAATGCGAAGATGCTTTTATCTCTAAGTATTTTCCTCCCGCTAAGATCATCTCTCTTAGAAACAATATTATGAATTTTGATCAACTTGATCATGAACATGTTGCACAAGCTTGGGAGAGGATGAAATTAATGATACGTAATTGCCCTACGCATGGTTTGAATTTGTGGATGATTATACAAAAAATTTATGCCGGATTGAATTTTGCTTCTAGGAATATTTTAGATTCCCCCGCGGGAGGTACTTTTATGGAAATCACTTTAGGATATGCTAGTAAACTCCTAGATAATATTATGGTTAATTATTCTCAATGGCACACTGAAAGATCTACTAATAAAAAAGTGCATGCGATAGAATAAATTAATGTTTTGAGTGGAAAGATGGATGAACTTATGAAATTATTTGCTAATAAAAGTGTTTCTTCTGATCCTAATGATATGCCTTTGTCTACTTTGATTGAGAATAATAATGAACCTATGGATGTGAATTTTGTTGGTAGGAATAATTTTGGTAACAACGTGTATAGAGGAAACTTTAATCCTAGGCCGTATCCTAGTAATTCCTCTAATAATTATGGTACTTCCTACAACAATTCTTATGGAAATTATAATAAGATGCCCTCTGATTTTGAATCTGATATTAAAGAATTTATTACTGTGCAAAATAATTTCAATGCTTTGATTGAAGAAAAATTGCTTAAGATTGATGAGTTGGCTAGGAACGTTGATAGAATTTCTCTTGATGTTGATTATTTAAATCTTATATATATTCCACCTAAGCATGATATCAATGAGTCTCTCAAAGCCATGAGAATTTCCATGGATGAGTGCAAAGAAAGAACCACTAGGATGCGTGCTAAGAAAGATTCCTTTATAAGAGCGTGTTCTTCTAGTTTTCATGATAATAAAGATGAAGATCTAAAAGTTATTGATGTGTCCCCTATTAAATCTTTGTTTTGCAATATGAATCTTGATAATGATGGGACCGAATATGATCCACCTTTACCTAGAAGGCCTTCCAAAAATTCAGAGCTTTTAGATCTTGATGCTAAAATTGATAAAGGTGGGATTGAAGACGTCAAAACTTTAAATATTAATGAACCCACTATTTTGGATTTCAAGGAATTTAATTATGATAATTGCTCCCTTGTTGCAATCCGTGCTAAATTCTCCTCATGCTTATAGCCAAAATAAAGCTTTCACTAAACATATCGTTGATGCTTTGATGCAATCTTATGAAGAAAAACTTGAGTTGGAAGTTTCTATCCCTAGAAGACTTTATGATGAGTGGGAACCAACTATTAAAATTCAAATTAAAGACCATTAATGGTATGCTTTGTGTGATTTGGGTGCTAGTGTTTCCACGATTCCAAAAACTTTATGTGATTTGCTAGGTTTCCGTGATTTTCATGATTGCTCTCTGAACTTGCACCTTGCGGATTCCACTATTAAGAAACCTATGGGAAGAATTAATGATGTTCTTATTGTTGCAAATAGGAACTATGTGCCCATAGATTTTATTGTTCTTGACATAGATTGCAATCCTTCATGTCCTATTATTCTTGGTAGACCTTTGCTTAGAACGATGGGTGCAATTATTGATATGAAGGAAGGAAATATTAGATTCCAATTTCCGTTAAGGAAAGCCATGGAACACTTTCCTAGAAAGAAAATTAAATTACCTTATGAATCTATTATGAGAGCCACTTATGGATTGCCTACCAAAGATGGCAATACCTAGATCTATCCTTGCTTTTTATGCCTAGCTAGGGGCATAAAACGATAGCACTTGTTGGGAGGCAACCAATTTTATTTTTGTTCCTGTTTAGTAATAAATAATGTATCTAGACTCTATTTTGTTTGTGTTTTTTGTGTTTAATTAGTGTTTGTGCCAAGTAGAACCGTTGGGAAGACTTGGGGAACATCTTTTTGATCTTGCTGTAAAAAACAGAAACTTTAGCACTCACGAGAATTGATGCCAATTTTTATTGGAGAGTGCTATTTAGTTAATTCTTTTTGAAGATGATTAATAGATAAATTCCTCTCGTCCAGAAATTTATTTTAGAACTTTTGGGGTTCCAGAAGTTTGCGTTAGTTATAGATTACGACAGACTGTTCTGTTTTTGACAGATTCTGTTTTTCGTGTGTTGTTTGCTTATTTTGATGAATCCATGGCTAGTAATGGAGTTCATAAACCATACAGAAGTTGGAATATAGTAGGTTTAACAACAATATAAATAAATAATGAGTTCATTACAGTACCTTGAAGTGGTGTTTTGTTTTCTTTCACTAACGGAGCTCACGAGATTTTCTACTTTAAGTTTTGTGTTGTGAAGTTTTCAAGTTTTGGGTAAGGATTTGATGGATTATGGAACAAGGAGTGGAAAGAGCCTCAGCTTGGGGATGACCATGGCACCCCCAAGATAATCTAAGGACACCAAAAAGCCAAAGATTAGGGATGCCCCTGAAGGCATCCCCTCTTTCGTCTACTTCCATCGGTAACTTTACTTGGAGCTATATTTTTATTCACCACATGATATGTGTTTTGCTTGGAGCGTCTTGTATGATTTGAGTGTTTTCTTTTTAGTTTACCACAATAATCTTTTCTGTACACACCTTTTGAGAGAGATACACATGATTCAAAAATTATTAGAATACTCTATGTGCTTCACTTATATCTTTTGAGTGATATAGTTTTGCTCTAGTACTTCACTTATATCTTTTAGAGCACGGTGGTGGATTTGTTTTATAGAAACTATTGATCTCTCATGATTCACTTAGATTATTTTGAGAGTCTTAAATAGCATGGTAATTTCTTAAATAATCCTAATATGCTAGGTATTCAAGATTAGTAAAAAAATTCTTATGAGTGTTTTGAATACTAAGACAAGTTTGATGCTTGATGATTGTTTTGAGATATGGAGGTAGTGATATTAAAGTTGTGCTAGTTGAGTATTTGTGAATTTGAGAAATACTTGTGTTGAAGCTTGCAAGTCCCGTAGCATGCACGTATGGTAAACTTTATGTAACAAATTTGAAACATGAGGTGTTCTTTGATTGTCCTTCCTTATGAGTGCCGGTCGGGGACGAGCGATGGTCTTTTCCTACCTATCTATGCCCCTAGGAACATGCGCGTAGTGCTTGGTTTATGATGACTTGTAGATTTTTGCAATAAGTATGTGAGTTCTTTATGACTAATGTTGAGTCCATGGATTATACGTACTCTCACCTTTCCATCATTGCTAGCCTCTTCGGTACCGTGCATTGCCCTTTCTCACATTGAGAGTTGGTGCAAACTTCGCCGGTGCATCTAAACCCCGTGATATGATATGCTCTTTCACACATAAAGCTCCTTATATCTTCCTCAAAACAGCCACCATACCTACCTATTATGGCATTTCCATAGCCATTCCAAGATATATTGCCATGCAACTTTCCACCATCCTGTTCATCATTGTCATATTGTTTAGCATGAACATGTAGTTGACATAGTATTTGTGGCAAAGCCACCATTCATAATTCTTTCATACATGTCACTCTTGGTTCATTGCATATCCTGGTACACCGCTAGAGGCATTCATATAGAGTCATACCTTGTTCTAGTATCGAGTTGAAATCATTGAGTTGTAAATAAATAGAAGTGTGATGATCAACATTTAATAGAGCATTGTCCCAATAAAAAATAGAGACAAAGGCCAAATAAAAAAAGAAGGCCCCCAAAAAAAGAGAAATGAAAAGGGACAATGCTACTATCTTTTTCCCCACTTGTGCTTCAAAGTAGCACCATGATCTTCATGATAGAGAGTCTCTTGTTTTGTCACTTCCAGATACTAGTGGGAATTTTTCATTATAGAACTTGGCTTGTATATTACAACAATGGGCCTCCTCAAGTGCCCTAGGTCTTCGTGAGCAAGCAAGCTGGATGCACACCCACTAGTTTATTTTGTTGAGCTTTCATACGTTTATAGCTCTAGTGCATCAGTTGCATGGCAATCCCTAGTCCTTGCATTAACATCAATCGATGGGCATCTCCATAGCTCATTGATTAGCCTCGTTGATGTGAGACTTTCTCCTTTTTTTTCTTCTCCACATAACCCCCATCATTATACTCTATTCCACCCATAGTGCGATATCCATGGCTCACGCTCATGTATTGCGTGAAGGTTTATAAAGTTTGAGATTACTAAAGTATGAAACAATTGCTTGGCTTCTCATCGGGGGTGTGCATGATGAGAGCATTGTTGTGTGACGAAAATGGAGCATGACTAAACTATATGATTTTGTTGGGATCAAGTTTCTTTGGCCATGTTATTTTGAGAAGACATGATTGCTTAGTTAGTATGCTTGAAGTATTATTATTTCTATGTCAAGATTAAACTTTCATCTTGAATCTTTCGGATCTGAATATTCATGCCACAATTAAGAAGAATTACATTGAAATTATGCATAGTAGCATTCCACATCAAAAATTTTGTTTTTACCATTTACCTATTCGAGGATGAGCAGGAATTAAGCCTGGGGATGCTTGATACGTCTCCAACGTATCTATAATTTTTTATTGCTCCACGTTATATTATCTTCTGTTTTGGACATTATTGGGCTTTATTATTCGCTTTTATATTATTTTTGGGACTAACCTATTAACCGGAGGCCCAACCCAGAATTGCTGTTTTTTTTGCCTATTTTAGGGTTCCGCAGAAAAACAATATCAAACGGAGTCCAAACGGAATGAAACCTTCGGGAACGTGATTTTTGGAACGAACAAGATCCAGGAGACTTGGACCCTACGTCAAGGAACCAACAGGGAAGCCATGAGGTAGGGGGCACGCCTACCCCCCAGGCGCACCCTCGTGGGCCCCCTGTTGCTCCACCGACGTACTTCTCCTCCTATATATACCTACGTACCCCCTAATGATCAGATACGGAGCCAAAAGCCTAATTCCACCGCAGTAACTTTTTCTATCCACGGGATCCCATCTTGGGGCCTGTTCCGGAGGTCCGCCGGAGGGGGCATCGATCACGGAGGGTTTCTACATCAACACCTTAGCCTCTCCGATGAAGTGTGAGTAGTTTACCTCAGACCTTCAAGTCCATAGTTATTAGCTAGATGGCTTCTTCTCTCATTTTGGATCTCAATACAAAGTTCTCCCCCTCTCTTGTGGAGATCTATTTGATGTAATCTTCTTTTGCGGTGTGTTTGTTGAGACCGATGAATTGTGGGTTGATGATCAAGTTTATCTATGAACAATATTTGAATCTTCTCTGAATTCTTTTATGTATGATTGGTTATCTTTGCGAATCTCTTCGAATTATCAGTTTGGTTTGGCCTACTAGATTGATCTTTCTTGCAATGGGAGAAGTTCTTAGCTTTGGGTTCAATCTTGCGGTGTCCTTTCCCAGTGACAGTAGGGGCAGCAAGGCACGTATTGTATTGTTGCCTTCGAGGATAACAAGATGGGTTTTTTTATCATATTGGATGAATTTATCCCTCTACATCATGTCATCTTGCTTAAAGTGTTACTCTGTTCTCTTGAACTTAATACTCTAGATGCATGCGGGATAGCGGTCGATGTGTGGAGTAATAGTAGTAGATGCAGGCAGGAGTTGGTCTACTTGTCTCGGACGTGATGCCTATATACATGATCATACCTAGATATTCTCATAAATATTCTCAATTCTATGAATTGCTCAATAGTAATGTGTTCATCCACCATAAAATACCTACGCTCTTGAGAGATGCCACTAGTGAAACCTATGTCCCCCGGGTCTATCTTCCATTATATTAATCTTCCAACACTTAGTTATTTTTCATTGCTTTTTATTTTACTTTGCATCTTTATCATAAAAATACCAAAAATATTATCTTATCATATCTATCAGATCTCACTCTCGTAAGTGACCATGTAGGGATTGACAACCCCTTATCGCGTTGGTTGCTTGGATTTATTTGTTTTGTGTAGGTGCGAGGGACTCACGCGTAGCCTCCTACTGGATTGATACCTTGGTCCTCAAAAACTGAGGGAAATACTTACGCTACTTTGCTGCATCATCCTTTCCTCTTCAAGGGAAAACCTATGCAATTCTCAAGAGGTAGCACGCGCAAGCTCAAACACGCGGCCAGGCCCGTCCTCCGCCCTGGGAATCGTCGGAGAGGTTTGCGGCGGCTGCCCTCTCCTAGCAGGGGGCTGGAGGCCGGCGCCTTCCTGGCAGCCTCTCGGGCCTCGGTGCAGGTGCCGCAGTGTGAGGCCTCACGGCTTGAAGATGAAGCCGGGACTAAGGCCGCCCAGCTGTAGGCAATAACCAATGGAGGAGCCCTTGGCACGCCTCCAGCACCCCAGACCGGTCGTGAAGGAGGGACACCTGGAACGCAGGGTCAAGACCCCCAGTTTGCACACCCTCCTCAGGAACGGCCCCGAGTCGCATGCAGCGGCCTGGCCAGGGGAGCTGAGTGTGAGTGGCGAGCCAATGACTGACGGGGGCCGCCCTCTTGGAGATCTCGCCGCACTGACCAAGGGGACCCTGAAGAGTTGTGGTCAGGAAAGGATGCATCACTCAGGAAATCACGCATATGAGGCACTTACTCGTCTTTGGAAATTTATTTCCTCTGCTTCAATAGCGGGTAGGTGCCACCATTGCAGCTACAGGACACCTTCCTCTTGCAAAGTGCTCCGAAGTTCAGGTGGAGCTGGCTGAAGCCCTGGGGCAGTTGGTGGGGCTGCTGAGGGACGACCTCGGGGGCGTCAAGCTGCGTTGACCCTTCAGCCTCCGCCCCAGCATAGCTCATCTGGGCCTCGGGGGCTTCCACCTCGGGAGCCTCAGACCGCACCGACCCTCCTCCAGCCGCCGCCTCGAGGCAACTCTCCCGAGCTCCAGGAACCACCACCTCAGGAGACGCGACTAGCGTCGCTTCCTCAGCAGCCAGTTCGCTGGCATTCCCTGGCGCTCGCCCCCCTTCACCCACTTCCGGGGTGAGCATCAAGGTGACGGCAGGCAAGGGAACCACAAGATCCGGGCTCTCGCGGGGCCCCTCAAGACCGACTGGGCACAGTCCCCATTCTTCGAAGCGGTGCATCTGCCTCACGAACTCCACCAGTACAAGAGGCAGCCCTCCTCCGGCAGGTCAGCTGGCACCGGGTTGCCTGTCAAGAGCTAAAGTATCGTCCACGGCGCATCGGGAGGAAGCGCGGACACGTGAATCCTTATGGAGTCCCTACTGCCGGAGAAGGTCCACGGGCCGGGAGTGACAGTGGAGCAGAGCAATGCGGCATATGAACTCCTTCACCACCATAGGCGCCGTCACCCTAGGGTCCTTCAGCCTGGCTAGCCGACACCAGACGTGGGCGAGCCTCCGGTCAACGAGCTTCGCATGCTCCTAGCCGGAGCTAGGGACAGCTGGTGCTCGTGGGAGCAGGAGCAGGGGGCTGAGCATGCCAGCATCCACGAATACCCACCACTTCCGAAATCCACCCACAACTGGTGAGAGCTCAAAGTCAATCCCCGATCCGGCCGCCGCCACAACGGCTTGGAGGGTCACGCACCCTGAGCGCTGGCGGGCGTCCGTCAGATGCAGCGAGAAGAAATGGTGAAGCAAAGCCACGAAAGAAGCAATGCCCACCATGGCCTCGCAGACGAAGGCGAAGACGGTGAGGAGGATGGTGGACTGGGGATCCAGGTGCAGCGCATTGACTTGGTAATGCGAGAGCACAATGTTGAAGAAATCGGAGGAGGGGGAATCAAGCCAGCCCAGAGGGCGTGAAGATGAATGGGGATCTCGGTAGCCGTCCTATCAATCGCGGCGCGGGAAGCAGGCCAGGCCACCATCTCCTTCAATTCATTGGAATCTATGGCGAGCGCGGGGCTAACCTTGTCCATCGCTTCCTGGTTGAGCACTACCGACCGCTCGATGGTGGGCTCGAGGACCGGCGGCGCCTGGACTGAGGTAAGGGTCTTTTTCTTTCCCTTCTTCTGGCTCGGTGCCATGGCAGCGGAGAGGATTGGTGCCACATCAGTCCAGGGGAGGAGACTACTGTTTCTATGAGATGGAGGAGTTATGGAAGAACATTGCCAGCAATGGAGGTGGGGTTGTGTTGGCAACGGCGGCCGCCTAGCCTGGCGGATATCAAGGCTGCATGGGGGAGTCAGGCACCCATGTATCACTAATAGCCACGCGTCAATCGAGGCCGCAGGTGGTTGGGGCCCGTGGTGCTCCGATCTTGCCCTTTGGCTTCGCCTCGAAGCTAAGTCCGAGTGCGGCTTGGGCTTGGGGGCTACTGTCGGTGTTCTGTGACAGGGGGTGTCCAGACTTTCCTGCCTGCGGCCCAAGGCATGGCTCCACCAATGACCAGGTATGGCCCAGCTTCAGGAGCAACCACTCAAGACCCTCACGAGTGGCCAAGCCTCGTGAGGCGGATGACACGAAGACCTCCCTAGGGGTGGCCTCACTAGGCCGGCTCTCGAGGAGCGAGGATATCTATGTAAGGGGCATCTCGCAAGGTTCACATGACGTGAGCCATGACGACCAAGCCCAGGCGGGCGTAGTGTACCAGTTTACTCTTTGGTGCTAAGGAGGCAAGCGCAGGCGCGGGTTTCCAAGGCATCAGGCAAAGGTTACTATATCTGTGCAACGAGACCAAGACCAGCAGGACGGCAGGACGGAGGTCATCGCGGAGCCCACATCAGCGTCACCATCAGAGCCCTTGGCAGGCGAATACCACCTTTTGTCAGGATAGCTTGTACTAGTTGTCCCCCTTCAAACATGTCCGTTGTGGGATCCCTTCCTGCCTAACATTTGGGAAGAGGACCAAGGCTGCTATAAATAGGACCTGGGCACCACCGTGGAGGGGGAGATGATAGAGATATTCCTCACACACACAAGCTCATCGAGCCCAAGAACACCTCACCTCCTGAGGTTGTTCATCCACTGTACCAGTTCATCCTCAGCCCTCCACCACACACTGGAGTAGGGTATTACACCTCAAGGTGGCCCGAACCAGTATAAACCCACGTGTCTCTTGTTCTTTGGGTCTATCGAGCTTTTGATAAGCTCAAACAAATATAAGTGAATATCATGAGCACAATATTTCTTTCTCTCAAATTAATTTAAGTGAAGCAAGAGATAATTTCTTAAAAAAATTACTAACTCTGAAATAAATCTGAGTGAAGCATGAGAGAATTTCTTCAAAAGTAACAAAGCAGACCATGCTCAAAAATATATAAGTGAAGCACTAGAGCAATTCCATAGCTCTTAAAGATTTAACTGAAGTATAGAGAGAAATTCTAACAAGTCATAGCATAATTTTGGCTCTCTCAAATAGGTGTGTCCAGCAAGGATTCATGACTAAAAATACAAAGCAAAACAAGCAAAGACTCATATAATACAACACTCCAAGCAAAACTCATAATATGTGACGAATAAAAATATAGTTTCAAGTAAAATACCGATGGTCGTTAGAAGAAAGAGGGGATGCCACTCGGGGGCATCCCCAAGCTTAGTTGCTTGATAATTCTTGAATATTATCTTTGGGTGACATGGGCATCCCCAAGCTTAGCCTTTTGCTAATCCTTATTCCTTCATCCATTGTAAAGTCAGCCAAAACATGAAAACTTCAATCACACAAATCTCAACAAAACCTTCGTGAGATCCCCTAGTATAAGAAAGCAAATCACTACTATATGTACTGTTCCAAACCCATTCATATTTTATTTTTGCATTATATCTACTGTATTCCAACTTTTCTATGGTGAAAAGTCTTCAAAGAAAACTATAGAATCATCAAAACAAGCACACAACACAAAGAAAACAGAATCTGTCAAAAACAGAACAGTCTGTAGCAATCTGGAGATTTCAAATATTTCTCTAACTCCAAAAATTCTGAAAAATTAGGAAAACGTTAGAAATTTGTATATTAATCTTCTGCAAAAATAATCAGTACTTTATCGCGCTTCTGTTAAAAACGAAAATTATGTTTCTGGGTGCAAAAGTTTCTGTTTTTCAGCAACATCAAATCAACTATCACCCAACATGATCGCAAAGGCTTTACTTGGCACAAACACTAATTAAAACACAAAAACACAATCAGAACAGTAGCATAATTGTGCAAACACTCAAGAACAGAAATAAAAAGAGAAAATTAATTTTTATTCATAGGGTTGCCTCCCAACAAGCGCTATCGTTTTATGCCCCTAGCTAGGCATGAGATTTCAATGATGCTCACACGAAAGATAAGAATTGAAAAACAAAGAGAGCATAATGAAATATAAGACAAACACATTTAAGTCTAACATACTTCCTATGCATAGGAATTTTATAAGCAAACAAATTATCAAGACAAGAAACATCTAACATAAGCAAAGAAGAGGAATAAAACATTGAAAATCTCAAAACAACGAGATGTAATTTAGTAACATGAAAATTTCTACAACCATATTTTCCTCTCTCATAATAATTACATGTGGGATAATATAATTATTCAACAATATAACTATCACATAAAATATTATCTTCATGATCCACATGCAGGCAGAGTTGAAACTCTTCCAAAATAGTGGGATTATCATCAAATAAAGTCAGGACCTCTCCAAGCCCACTTTTAGCACAAATTTCGTAAGATTGAACACTGTCCAAATATGTGGGATTATTTTTCTCTCAAGTTGACACTCTTCCAAACCCACTTTTAATATTATCGCAAGAATATTCATCGCGAGGCTTAAATAAACTATCAGGATAATAAGAATCATTATCACCCCAATCATGATCATTGCAATATTAGTGGACAAAGAAATATTAGCATCCCCAAGCATGGGGTTTTGCATATTATTAGCACAATTGAAATTAACAGAATTTATAATAACATCATTGCAATCATGATTTTCATTCAAGGAGCTATCATGAATCACTTTATAAATTCCTTCGTTTAGCACTTCATCACAATTTTCAGATTCATAAATCTCAAGCAAAACTTCATAAAGATAATCTAGTGAACACAATTCACTAGCAATTGGTTCATCATAGTTGGTCCGTTTTAAATATTAGCAAGTGGATGAGGATCCATATAAATAGATTTTTAGCAAGTAAAGATGCAAGCAAATAGAAGACTCATGGCACAAAAGCAAAGATAGCAAACAAGAGATCTGATGAGAAAAAGGCGAACAAAAAAGACGGTGAATAAAACGGCAAATTTTTGTGAAGTGGGGGAGAGGAAAACGAGAGGCAAATGGCAAATAATGTAAATTCCAGGGAGATGAGATTTGTGATTAGGAACCAGGTAGATGTTGATGATGTCTCCCCGGCAACAGCGCTAGAAATTCCTTTTGATGTTTGCTTGAACTACGTCGGTATTTTCCCAAAGACGAAGGGATGATGCTGCACAACAACGGTAGGTATTTCCCTCAGTGATGAGATCAAGGTTATCGAACTAGTAGGAGAACCACACAGCACTACATGAATAGCACCTGCACACAAATAACAAATACTCACAACCCAATGTATTAAAGGGCTTGTCAATCCCTTTCGAGTAACGGCGCCAGAAGTTGGCAAAAAGACAGGAGAAAAATATGATAGATTGGATAAATAGATCTCGCGGTAACGCGAGATAAAATAAATAAGAATAAATTGTAGCAAGGTATTTTTGTATTTTTGGTTTAATAGATCTAAGAATAAAAGCAAATAAAAATAGGTCGCAAAGGCAAATATAATAAAGAAGAGACCCGGAGGCCGTAGGTTTCACTAGTGGCTTCTGTTGATAAAAATAGAAAATGGTGGGTAAATTACTCTTGCGCAATTGATACAACTTCAAATTATCATGACGATATCCAGGAAATGATCATTATATAGGCATCACATCCAAGATTATAGACCAACTCCTACTTGCATCTACTACTATTACTCCACACATCGAGCACTATCCAGCATGCATCTAGTATATTAAGTTCATGGTGAAACGGAGTAATGCAATAAGAATGATGACATGATGTAGACACGATCTATTTATGTATAAATAGACCCCATCTTGTTATCCTTGATGGCAACAATACATACGTGTCGGTTCCCCTTCTATCACTGGGATCAAGTACCGTAAGATCGAACCCATCACAAAGCACCTCTTCCCATTGCAAGATAAATAGATCAAGTTGGCCAAACAAAGCCCAAATATCAGAGAAGAAATACGAGGCTGTAAGCAATCATGCATATAAGATATCAAAGAAGATTCAAATAACTTTCATGGATGAAAAGACAGATCTGATCATAAACTCAAAGTTCATTGGATCCCAACAAACACACTGCAAAAAGAGTTACATCATATGTATCTCCAAGAGACCATTGTATTGGGAATCAAATGAGAGATAGGAAGCCATCTAGCTACAAACTACGGACCTGTAGGTCTACAAATAACTACCTACGCATCATTGGAGAGGCACCAATGGACATGATGAACCCCTCTGTGATGGTGTCTAGATTGGATCTGGTGGTTATGGAACTTGCGGTGGCTGGAACTGATTTTCGTCGACTCCCCTATGGTTTCAAGAATATTGGGGTATTTGTAGAGCAAAGAGGCAGTCCGGGAGGCCACCGAGGTGGGCATAATCCAACAGGGTGTTCCTGGGCCTCCAGGCGCGTCCTGGTGTCTTTTGTTCACCTCGGGCTCCCTCATCGGTACTTCTTTGGCCCACTAGATGTCTTCTGGTCCAAAAAAACCCACAAAATGTTTCGCTATGTTTGGACTCAATTTGATATTGATTTCCTGCGATGTAAAAAACATGCAGAAAACAACAACTGTCACTGGGCACTATGTCAATAGGTTTGTACCAAAAAGTGATATAAAATGAGTATAAAATGATTTTAAAACATCCAAGAATGATAATATAACAGCATGGAACAATAAAAAATTATAGATACATTGGCGACGTATCAACAGGCAGTTGTGGATCAAATGATCGAGTAACTCGTTGAGATACCGGTATAGTTCAAGGGGATGTTGTAGCTAGTGGAGCTGGTGATATTGTGTTTGTAGATTTAGCCGATGGACTTGGACCTTCTACTCCACTATAAGTACCAGCAGAATCTCGTGGGAAGATCCTTTTCTTTTGCACCCGATGAGTAACACCATTCCCTACTCTATTCTTTTGCTTGCTCTTTTTTGACTTTGCCATGTCAAGACGTACTCACAACACAAAAGAATAAAATCGCTCTTCAGAACTCACTAATGCATGATACAAACAAGCAATACTTTGATGTAAGACAACCGTATGAGGATGGAATATATAAACTAAGCAAATGGATTTTCAAGAAAATAGAAGTAATGCAATCTAGACACCATATGAAAGATGCAACCAATATCACTCTGCCAAGTTAAGAGTGTCTTGTCATAAGTGGCATTTCGAAAAACTAGAAGCAGTTCAACCTATAAATCAATGCAAGATGCAGCCACTATCAAACTGCCATATTAAAAGCGTCCAATCATGAGTGATTGATGCGGGATACACACCATCAGTACTTTGATGTAAGAACATGGCATGGTAGATAGATGCAGTATATTCTAGACACAGAAAGGCATGTCGTATGCACATGTATAACGTATAAACTCAGTAGGTGCAATCTAATAAAAAATACAAGAAATACAAGCTAGACAACATATGGAACATGAAACTAATTATCACACTATCAACTTAGAGCAAGCACCTGCGATGGTGGAGTAGGGGATATGAACTCATCATGTAGACTTGGGACTTCAACTGCATTAGCAGTTGCAATGGAAAATCTAGAGAGTCTCCGTTTGCGTCAGTCCAGAGGAGCACCAACATCCCCTAACTTACTCTTTTCCTCCCTCTTTTTTCATATTGCCTTCTAAAGTCAAAACCACAAGAAGATGAATAAAATTAGCTCTGCATAACTGGTTGATGCATGATACAAACGAACACTACTTTGATGTAAGGCAAGCGGATGATAGGAGGATGGAATATATAAATGAAATGACAGCATTGCATATTCACACGTACGATAGGAGGATGGAATATGTATGAAAAACAGTAAGTAGAAGGCATTTCAACAAAATTAGAAAAAATGAAAGCTAGGCACCATATGAACGTGCAACCAATATCAATCTACGAGTTAAAAAGTGTCTCGTTGTAAGTGCCATTTCTAGAAATTAGAAGCAGTACAAGCTAGAAGACAATGCAAGATGCACCTTACATCACACTCCCAAGTTAAACGTGTCTTATGGGTAAGTGATTGTTGTAGATATAAGTTGTAAGCTACGCAGATGCAATTCAACGAAATTAGAAGCAATACAAACTACACATCATACGGAACACGCAGCCACATATAAAAGTGACAAGTTAGAGCAAGCACCTATGATGGTGTAGTATGGGAGATGTGCTCATCATCTAAACAGCTACGTTGACTGTCCAGCCTTGTGTTGTCTTACAAATCTTGTTGGGAAGATGGCAAAGTAGAATCTGTAGAGACCCTCTATTTGAGTTGCTCTGAAGGACCACTATCACCCACTGCCTTACTAATTTCCTTCAGCTGTATTGATTTTGCATTGTGAAGTCAAACTGATACGAAAAAGGAATAACAATCGCTCTTCAAACCTCATTCATGCATGATACTAACAAACACTACTCGGATGAAAGGAAAAAACATGTTACGAGGATGGAATATGTACAAAAATAGGACGGCATAACATATTCACACCTATGATGTGGTAACTAAGCGGAAGGCAGTTCAACAAATTAGAAGCACTACAAGCTAGACACAATATGAAATATGCAACCAATATCACTCTGCCAAGTTCAAACTGTATGGCATTTAAACAAATTAGAAGTAGTACATGCTACAAATCAAATGCAAGACGCAACCAATATCATAGTGGCGACTTAAAGGTGCTTCATCGTAAGTGATTGATGTAGGATACGCAAGAACAATAGTCTGATGCAAGAACATGGTGTGATAAGATATAATATATTCTTGAACCAGGAACACATGTCATATTCACAGGTATGATGTGTAAAGTAAGCAGATGCAATACAACAAAGTTAGAAGCAGTACAAGCTAGACATCATATGCAACATGCAACCACATATAATAGTGCCAAGTTAGAGCAAACACCTGTGATGGTGGAGTATGGTAGATGTGCTCATTATCTACACAACTACATTGACTGTCTAGCCTTGCGTTGTCTTATGAATCTTGTTGGGAGGATGGTGGAGTAGAATCTGTAGAGACCCTCCATTTCAGTTGCTTGGAAGGACCACCATCATTCAATGCCTTACTAATTTCCTTCAGCTTTATTAATTTTGCATTGTGAGGTCAAACCGACAAGAAAAAGGAATAAAATTCACTCTTCAGAACTCATTCATGCATGATACTACTCTTATGAAAGGCAACATCATGATACGAGGATGAAATATGTAAGAAAAACTGGATGGCATGACATATTCACACCTACGATGTGGTAACTAAAAAGAAGGCACTTCAACAAATTAGAAGCACTGCAAGCTAGACACCATATGGAAGGTGCAACCAATATCACTCTGCCAAGTTAAAACTGTCTCGTCATAGGTGGCATGCATGAAATTAGAAGCACTACATGCTAGAAATCATATTCAAGATGCAAACCAATATCACACTACCAACTTAAAGGTGTCTCATCATAGGTGACTGATGCAGGATACACAAGAAGAGTAGTTTCATGTAATAACACACTACTAGGGAAAACCTTATACACAGAATATTACCAGCAGCGCTCTTCAAAATACGATGCTACTGCCATTTAGCAACAACGCGTGCCGGAAAAATGCGCTGCTGAAAGAAAAATAGCAGTAGCGCGTCATCTCTAAACCGCGCTACTGCTCTAATTTAAAAATATTTGGTGTTCGTCCATACTAAACTTATTTATCTATAATTTTCAGCTTATTTCTTATCTTCAAGAAATACTCGGAAGGTAGTAGACAACACATACTACAGCTATGACTCCAAGCTTAATTGTGAGGAGAAAGGTTATCTTGTCTTATTCATAGAAGATGTTGAGGCCTTCAAAACCAGTCACTCTATCAGCCAAAATTATACTAGATACGTGCCACTAGTCCATACATTGCTTGATGATAACTTCATTGCTAAAAACTTGGTAAGATTTTGTTAATGATGGTAACTTCATTGCATACATTATTCTTAAGTAAACCATTGCTAACTATATATGTTACTATTTCGTTTTTGAACAGAGGCTCCCGAAGCAGGTTGTGCCTGACATGCTATTTACCGAAGGTGATATGCAGATGGTTAGCTTAGGACCAACTCCTTCGGAGGCTTACCATACTGGATACTCGATTTCTTCAAACGATGGAAGGCTCAAAATCAAAGAATGGAGCAAAGTGATGAATGCACACACACAAATAATTAGAGACAAAATGAATGTGCGCAAGCCACAAGTTGGAGATAGGTTTATGTCCATTCTTCCTTATGGTGAAGGACCGGTTTATCTATTTTATGGTATTTTAGCTAGGAGAGAGGAGTAGGTCCTAAGTATTAAGAACAATTAGTTAGTGTTGATTATATATGACTACAATGTCTTAGATTTGATGGTGATGCGGAGTAGGAGTAGTGACTATGAGTACTATGATGATGATGAGGACGAGTTGTTATTATAACTAGTGACGAAGTTGTTATATGATGTCCCATCATGGACGAAAATGATGATTATGAGGAGTTATATGACAATGATATATTATGATGATAAGTTGTTCATGATATTATGATGATGATGAGAAGTTATTATGTCATTGGGTGAAAGAACCGCCGATTAGTTTCAAATGGATGGATCCAAAGTGACCATTGGTTACTTTGGATCCATGCACTTGAAACTAATCCAAGGTTCTTTCACCTACTGATTTAATAACTCATTATGATGTAAAAACAATCGCTAAATTGCTACTGTATGAAAAATTGTATACAGGTATATGAATACGGCCTAAAATTCAAAAGAAATGGAATAGGGAATAATAGCAGTAGCGGTTGTTTTCGAAAGCGCTACTAATAATTAGCAGTAGCGATTGACTTGGAAAGTGCTACTACTAAGTAGATATAGCAGTAGCGAGTGTCTAACGCCCTCGATGCGGCTATATCTCCCACGTGTCGAAGCACGACTTAGAGGCATAACCGCATTGATAGCAATGTCGCAAGTGAGGTAATCTTCACACAACCCATGTAATACATAAGGGAAAGAGATACATAGTTGGCTTACAATCGCCACTTCACACAATTACATGAATAAAGCATCACATCAACTAGATACAATCAAGGTCTGACTACGGAACCAAAATAAAAGAAGACTACCCCAAAGCTACACAGATCCCCGATCGACCCCAACTGGGCTCCACTACTGATCAACTAGAAACGAAACAACACAAAGGACAAGATCTTCATTGATCACCTCCTTGAGCTTGGTTGCGTCACCTGCTCGGTAACATCGGCACCTGCAAACTGGTTTTGGAAGTATTTGTGAGTCACGGGGACTCAGCAATCTCACACTCTCGTGATCAAGACTATTTAAGCTTATGGGTAAGGTAAAGGTATGATGTGGAGCTGCAGCAAGCGACTAGCATATATGGTGGCTAACATACGCAAATGAGAGCGAGAAGAGAAGGCAAAGCGCGATCGAGAAACTATGATCAAGAAGTGATCCTAGAACAACCTACGTCAAACATGACTCCAACACCGTGTTCACTTCCCGGACTCCGCCGGAAAGAGACCATCACGGTTACACACACGGTTGATGTATTTTAATTAAGGTCAACTTCAGGTTTTCTACAACCGGACATTAAAAAATTCCCATCTGCCCATAACCGCGGGCATGACTTTCGAAAGTTCAAATCCCTACAGGGGTGTCCCAACTTAGCCCATCACAAGCTCTCACGGTCAACGAAGGATATCCCTTCTAGCGAGAAGACCCGATCAGGCTCGGAATCCCGGTTACAAGACATTTCGATAGGTAAAACAAGACCAGCAAGACCGCCCGATGCGCCGACATCCTGATAGGAGCTGCACATATCTCGTTCTCAGGGCAACACCGGATGAGCGCTCCGTACAACTAAAACCAGCCCTTAAGTTTCCCCGAGGTGGCGCTGCAAAGGACTCTAGTTCGGACCAACACTTAGACAAGCACTCGCCTGGGGGGGGGGTTAAAATAAAGATGACCCTCAGGATGTGCGACTCCCAAGGGAAAAATGCTAGGTGGCGAATGGTAAAACCAAGGTTGGGCCTTGCTGGAGGAGGTTTATTCAAGGCGAACTGTCAAGGGGTTCCCATTATAACCCAACCGCGTAAGGAACGCAAAATCCGGGAACATAACACCGATATGATGGAAAACTAGGGCGGCAAGAGTGGAACAAAACACCAGGCATAAGGCCGAGCCTTCCACCCTTTACCAAGTATATAGATGCATTAATTAAATAAGAGATATTGTGATATCCCAACAAATATCCATGTTCCAAACATGGAACAAGCTCCAATCTTCACCTGCAACTAACAACGCTATAAGAGGAGCTGAGCAAAGCGGTAACATAGCCAAACAACGGTTTGCTAGGACAAGGTGGGTTAGAGGCTTGGTTTAACAATATGGGAGGCAGGATAAGCAAGTGGTAGGTATCGCAGCATAGGCATAGCAAAAGAGCGAGCATCTAGCAAGCAAAGATAGAAGTGATTTTGAGGGTATGATCATCTTGCCTGAAATCCCGCAAGGAAGAAGAACGAGCCTATGAAGAAGTCACACGGACCTAGACGAACGGGTCCTCACAAACGCGACGTTATTGGAACCAACCCAAAGAAGCAACACCGGAAAGAAGCACACAACATAGTAAACAACCAACACATGAACATGGTATGATATGCGGGATGCGGTATGCGATGCATATGCATGATTTGCAAAGGAATGATTGAACCTGGCCTCAACATGGAAATCTAAGAGTGCCACTGAAAGGTGAGGTGATTTCGGTTGAAATCGATATAAATATCACCGGAATCGAATGCACGGTTTGGAAATGGCAAGCAAAACAAATATGGCACTGGTCTGCGATAAACAGCAAGTAGCCATCTAAATGCATCGAAATAAATATGCTACAGCACTGAAACATGACAACAAAATACATGACATGGATCCACTCATGATGCTTGACAAAAGATGAACACTGAGCTATGGCTAATTCATCCATTAACAGGTTCAAACAAGCATGGCAAAAGTGCAAACGATAACAGGTTTCAGACTTAGTGAGATTAACACAAGTCTGGAATTTATCATCAGGAAGCACACTTTAGAGCATGAAAACTATATGCTACAGCAACATATCATGGCAAAGCAAGGCATGGAATGAAGCTACTCAAAGCACTTAACAAAAGTCCCTTAGTGACCTTGAGCCAAAAGGGACCAGAAAATACAATGGCAAGCATGTGAACATGGCAAATACACAAACAGATCTCAGACTTTGTGAAAAACTGGAGCATGCAAATCAGGTAACGAGTAGGCATGTTTACGAGCTCGATGCATTCACCATAGAGCATGGCATGAAAAACTAAGCATACACCCATCAAGAATACATGGCATAGAAGCTAGACATGGCAAGAACAACCACATAGCATGCACAGGTCAATAGCAACATCCTCGGCAAAATCGCTAACAAGTAAACAATCTGCCAAGATTCACTTAATAGCAAACGTAGAGCTCGGTTGACTCGAGCTAGGTTGCTCCATAAATGCAAACAAAGACATGGTTGGATAGAGCACCACAATGTTAACAAAACATCCTTAATGATCATCCTCAAAAGAGGCACGGATCACTAGGAAATAACAAGAACATATGGCATAATGACAAAAACAGGACAAGGACTTAGTGTAATTCTAAGTCCCTGAAATCAGCATTACCGACTACGCTACTTTGCAAGCTTGTGCTAGTCACCACAAACACCACAAAAATACATGGCAAGAACCTCTGTAAAGATGGCATGGCATATAACAAAACACCTGTAGAGCTCAGGATCATATCATGCACACATTAAACATGGCAAAAATGACAAATATCTATTTGAAGAAACAGATCTGGCAAATTACTCACATAGCCCTCTTCCAACGACATTTCAGGCGTCCAGATTAGCTCAAATGAAAATGATGCAATGAGATGAAATGATGTTCTCATCGAGGCAAACATTTTGATATGCTACACGCTCAAAACAGAGCCACGGATGATGAGATACGATGCGATGAAATATGCAAACAATTACAGGGACTTGGTAGAATTCTCACCCCCTCATGAGATCTAGGGTTCATGCACGTGAACCGAGGCATGGCAGATCTCGCCCGAGCCAACGGGGCAGCGGCCGTATCTGGCCGGACTTGTGTCGGGAGGAAGGAGGAGGCGGCCGGGGAGGCCTGCGGCGGCGCGGAGGCGGAGGATGTCACGCCGGGCGGCGATGCGGCGGCACACGGCGCGGCGACTGCGTCGACGAAGGGCGGCAGTGGCCGGAGCAGCGACCACGGGTGGCGGGGCGGTGGTGACCCGCGACGGCGGAGGCGGCTCGCGGCGGTTTGGGCACCGCTCGGGCGGAGCCGGATCCGGGCGGCGGGGCTTCCAGGAGGCGGGGCGCGCGATGGGCCTCGGGGGCCCGGTTCGGGCCGCCCGGGCCGGCGGCGGCGGGATAGGTGGCGGAAGGCGATTGGCGCAGATGGCGGCAGCGGGTTCGTCCGGCCGGGTTCAGACATGTCCGACGCGGCTCGAGGGAAAATTTTAGGGTTGGGGAAAAGAAGACTCGGGAATGAAATGGAGGGATCTTTATATAGGCGTAGAGGGAGCTAGGAATGTCCAAATGAGGTGCGGTTTTCGGCCACGCGATCGTGATCGAACGACCGAGATGATGGAGGGGGTTTAGGTGGGTTTTTGGCCAGTTTGGAGGGGTGTTGGGCTGCAACACACACCAGGCCTTTTGGGTCCCGCGGTTAACCGGTGGAGTATCAAACGAAGTCCAAATGGCACGAAACTTGACAGGCGGTCTACCGGTAGTAAACCAAGGCCGCATGACAAGTCTCGGTCCCATCCGAACATGTTTAACACCCGCACACGTAAAGAGGTAGAAAGGGACACCGGATGACATAGGAGCACCGGATTGCAAAACGGACAACGGGGAAAATGCTCGGATGCATGAGACGAACATGTATGCAAATGAAATGCACCTGATTACATGATATGCAATACATGACACGCAAGCAATGACAACGCAATAACAACGAATAACTGGAAGACACCTGGCACATCGGTCTCGGGGCGTTATAGAGTGCCAGTAGGCACTACTACTAAGCATTAGTTGTAGCGCCTTATCAGTAGCGCGTTTACCTGCCCTACTGATAGGCCAAAAACCAGTGCTACTGCTAGGCTTTTCCCTAGTAGTGACATGGTGTGATAGACAGATATAGTATGTACCAAAAACAGGGCATGTCATATTTACACGTATAATGCATAAGTTAAGCAGATGCAATTTGCACTGATTAGAAGCAATACAAGCTAGACACCATATGCAACATGCAACCAGATTATCACACTGCCAAGTTAGAGCAAGCACCTAGGATGGCGGAGTAGAGGAGCAGACACTTGGAACTTGTAACGCACTAGCAGTACAAGGAGAATTCGTACAGATGCTCCGTTTACATTGTTGTAGAGGACCACCATTATTTCCTTCCTTACTCTTTTCCTTCCTCTTTTTTGATTTTTCCTTGTCAAGTCAAACCCACGGGAAAAAGGAATAAAATTTGCTCTTCAGAACTCATTGATGCATGATACCGATGAACACTACTTTCATGTAAGGTAGCCCATGATAGGAGGATGGAATATGTATGAAAAACATGACGGCATGGCATATTTATATGTATGATGTGTAAAGTGTAAACTAAGCACAAGGTGTTTGAACTAGTTAGAAGCAATGCAAGCTAGACACTATATGAAAGATGGACCAACACCACTCTGCCAAATTAAAAGGGTGGCCTCATAAATGTATTTGACAAAATTAGAAGCAATACATGGCAACATTCTAGAAATAATATGCAATATGCAACGAATAAAGGTGTCTCATCGTAAGTGATTGATGCAGGATACAGAAGAGCGGTAGTTTCATGTAAGATCATGATTAACAGATAGATGTAGTTTGTACCAAAAATAGGAAGGCATGTCATATTCACAGGTATACTATGTAAACTAAGCAGATGCAATTTATCCTAATTAGAAGCATTGCAAGCTAGACATCGTATGCAACATGCAACCACATATCACACTTCAAAGTTAGAGCAAGCACCTGCGATGGTGGTGTAGGGGAAATGCGGTCTTCAAGTAGAGAGCTACATTCAATATCTTTATTTAGACTTGTTGTTTCTTGAGAATCTTGTGGGGAGGATGAAACTACACTCTTTATAAGGGTAGCGTGTCTCATACTAACCCACGGGCATGACCATCTCATCATAAGTGATAGACGCAGGATACACAAGAATAGTAGTTTGATGTAAGAACAAGGTGTGATAGGCAGATTTAGTATGTACCAAAAACGGGAAGTTGTATCATATTCACATGTATAAGGTGTAAGCTAAGGAGATGCAATTTAACAAATTAGGAGCAATACAAGCTAGGGACTATATGCAACATGCAACCAGATATCACACTGCGATGTCATCTAGTTGTGGAATAGGGGATATGAGATTTGGAACTTGCACCATAGTAGGAGTAGCAGGAAAATCTGCAGATATCATCTATTTTGGTTTCTCCACAGGACCACCATCATTCCGTGCGTTCATCCTTTTAGATTTTGCCTTGTCAAGTCAAACACAAAAGAAAAAGGAATGAAATTTGCTCTTCCAAATTTGTTGATGCATGATATTGACAAACACAACTTTTATGTAAGGCAACCACATTGTAGGAGATGGAATATGTACGAAAAATGCTAAGTAGAAGGCATTTCAACAAAGTGGAAGCAACGCAAGCTAGACACCATATGAAAGATCCAACCAAAATCACTCTACCAAGTTAGAAGGGTCTCATTATAAGTGGCATTTCAACAAATTAAAGGCAATACATGTTTGAAATGATATGCAAGAAGCAACCAATATTACACTGTCAATTTGAAGGTGTCTCGTCAGAAGTGTTGGATGAGGGATACACAAGAAAAGTAGTTTGATGTTAGAACATGATTAATAGAAAGACATGGTATGTACCAAAAACAGGAAGACATGTCATATTCACAGGTATAATGTCTTAACTAAGCAGATGCAATTTACCCTAATTAGAAGCATTACAAGGTAGACGCCATATGCAACAAGCAACCACATATCACATTGCCAAGTAAGAGCAAGCACCTACGATGGTGGTGTAGGGGAATTGCGGTCATCAACTATAGAGCTACATTGACTATCTTCATTTAGACTTGTCGTTTCTTGAGAATCATATGGGGAGGATGACACTGCACTCTTTAAAATAGTAGCACGTCTCATTGTAACCCAATGGGCTGAGTGTCTCATCATAAGTGATTGATGAGGGATACACAAGAGCATTAGTTTGATGGAAGAACATGGTGAATAGACAGATGTAGTATGTATTGAAAACAGGAAGGCATGTCATTATCAAAGGTATAATGTGTAAAGTAAGCAGATGCAATTTAACCAAATTGGAAGCAATACAACCTATACACCATATGCAACATGCAACCAAAATTGACAGCGCGAAGTTAAAGCAAGCACCTGGGATGGTTGTGTGTGGCAATTGAGATCATCAACCGCAGAGCTACATTTACTATTTCCATCTGCTGACACTACACCCTTTAGAGCACTGAAACACTTAGTGCTTATCCTCGAATCAAACTAGAGCGACTTATGTCTTTTCTTTTGTGTATTCATCAACAGTGCATTACAGTCTGAAATACCCATGCATAAAAAAATAGTGTTAGTGTGGGTGAAGTGTGTGCACAAGTTGTATAGTATAAAAGTAGCAGATATCAGGTGGGTGAAAAATAAATGATGGGAGACATATGATAGCTCTACAACCCGCACGGCACACAAAATTAGATTCTAGGATTTTGAAATATGAGCACAGGGATGGCTAGGAAATGCAGATACTCCTCCAGCACACCACAATGTGTGGTCCTACGAAAATAATAGTCGACTGAAAGCAAATAGGTCAGTCCATTTTTTCTGCACCGTCCGATGTAGAAAGAAGGGCGGATCCCCTTCATATACCTACAGCCAGTCACTGTTGACGATCTTCCTCGAAATGCTAGCGACCACCGGCCCAATCCCCTGCCTCCGCCCACCCCTCGACCTCACCGAACCACAGTGCTTGGCACCGCCCCAGCCATTCCTTCAAGCCCCGCTGACCTCCAGACTGGGCGCAAGTAACTCCTGTGCCCCACACCCCTATGATAGACACCGATGCACTGCTTACCCGACGAACATGCGAACTAGGTGCTCGCATGCTTAAGTGGTGCTGCTTCTTTTAATTGTGAATCAACTGACCCTGAATTGAAATCCAGGCGGGTGACTGACCTCCAGCTAAGGTGAAATAGTAAATGGGAGAAAACCAAGTGCATTTAGTATCACGAAGAAGGTGCGGTAAGAAGCGCTCACCTAGTTTCTTTCGTGGGATGAATAAGGTGTGAGTAGAGACGTAAGATTTGCACAAAAAGGGAAGAGGAGTACCTCTTTCTACTGGCAGTGTTGTGTCCTCCTTCTGTTTTTCCAAGGATCTTCTTGTGGTTTGCTAGAAACAAGAAGTTGTGGAGGATGGTGGATCCTTGAACGAACCCATGGCCAAATTGTTGAGTGTGGTGCGGTGACCTTCTGTCGGTGGCAGGGAACCAGATCCGAGAATGCGAGCGATGGCAGAGCAGGAACAACTTCGGTGTGATGGACGATTGCGATAGTGGAGCGACAGTGGTGAGGCGCAGGACAGCGTGGTCGAAGTGGTTCTAGTACAGCGCACGTCGACGTCGGTGTCGTGGAGGAAGCTCTGCCTCGGCATCAGCAGCTAAGTCCTCGAGGGTGTTGCAGTTGCGTTTGATGAGGATGTCGGGGTACCGGCTCCAGCGTGGTGGAGGAGGGCGATGGTGGATTGGGCGCAATTGGGTGGAGGACGGAGGAGGCTTGGGTTTCGCGGCTGGTGGAGAGGACGTTTTGGCTCCCATGGAGTATGAATTGGGAAACAGAGGGAGGGGGAACTAAGGGAAAACAATGTTTCGGTTTGGGACGCACTTGTTTGAAATTTGGGGAAAGTTACAAACTTTGCCCCCATCTAAAATTTCGGACATATTGTGGGTCGAGGGTAGGACAGTAATCTCAAGTGTCCCAAATCATGGGTGGGATAGATTTCGGCCAACACATGAGTGTTTAGGTGCCCACGGTTTATGAATACTTCTCGGAGGTGGTTGAACTGGTGTCTAGGTGAAGTTACAAACCTACCCGGTTTAGGCCTTTGGACATCGGGCCGATAGGCTACATGGGTCAAAGTCAGGATAGTATTTTCCTACCACCAAACATTAGTCTCGCGGAGTTTTGCGCGACCAGAGGATTATTTGGCGCTTCGTTCAAAATCTGGGAGTAGAAGCATTAACGTTTACAGTTCTCTTGAATTGAACATTCACGATTTGTTAAACTTCGAAAATCTTGACTCTTGAAAATCCTGAAACTACAATTATTTTGGAATGGAGGGGGTACATTTGAATATACATTGTACACAAGTATATATTAAAAAAATATGCAACTTATCTCAATTCATGCATGGTTACAAATATAATCTCCTTGGTTGCAAAAAATAGTTAGACATGTGTATGAATATTTAGCATGTTCTAACGCACAACAAAGATTGAGGCCCCCTTTTAGATATGATTTACAAATGCCATTATCTTGAATTCAAATAGATGAATGTACTTCCTATGAATTCTAATCTTCGAAACCATATTTATGTTGAATTGAACATGTATTCTATTTCGTAGCTAACAATTTGGAATGTATCCATGTATGCGATAGATGTATAAAGTGCCTAACACTAACAACACGGAGTACAAAATTAATGTTTATATATGAATTGCAAAAGCCATGCATTGTCTGGATTTCAATCCACTCTCACTCCATGAATCGACAATATGAAATAAACCCATACACATGCTCGAATTCAATAGAGTATGGGTATTTGATAGACTAATGTTCGTTCGTACGCAAATTGAAAAAATCATGATATCATCCAAAAAACTAATGCAACTTATATTTTAATTTATTGCGAAGAACTGCCTTTTAAGCGTAGATGCGCTATGCCTCGACATGTCCTCACATGCGCTATATATCCCTCTATCTGACGCACAAGTGCACACACTTTATACACATCGACATTTCTCTCTCACACATGCTCACACTCTCTCCCAGGGTGTCTCACGCACACACTCTCTATATGTCTCCTCTCTCTCTCTCTCTCTCTCTTACTACTACATACCACTCTTTTCACTAATCTCAGTTGGAAAACACTATTTCACTCACATGCACGGTCTTTGCTAGCCCTCTATATGCACATACATGTGCCTAAGTGTCTCCCGCACGCACATTATCTTTAGGCCTCTCTCGCACACATTGCACCCCCACCTCTCTCGGACACATTGCCCCCATCTCACTCTCTTGAAGGTGCTCATAGGGGTAGGGTGTGCATGTGCGTGCTTATAGCGGTGAGTGTTTGAGCGTATATATGAGCGCTTGCGTCTGTACTGTGTTGAAAAAATACATGTCATGACTATACGGTCACTGGCTCACTGTACAACTCCGTAATTTTTTGATGAAACGATCAATTGGCCAGTCAAACGTTCCACATGGCACAACTAGTGTTGCACCATCAGCGCATGTAACCGTGGGGCCCACCTGTCAGCGCATATATGAAAGAAAGAAATGGTAACTTGCGTCTGTATCGTGTTAATAAAATACATTTTGTGGTGATCATACGGTCACTGGCTCACCATACAGCTCTGTAATTTGTTGATGACACGATCAATTGACAAGTCAAAAGGTCCAAGTTCATCAGCGCACATTACTGTAAGGCCCACCTATGAGCTTGTATATGAAAGACAGATATGTTAATAAATTAGTGGCCAGTGAGGATTCGAAGTCATGAGAAATCTGGTTGGCAGCCCGCGTGCCCTAACCACAGGGGACAAGGTCGCCTTGCGATGTTACGCTGAGTTGCCCATTTTAATTGCATGCACGCACGAGCCACCATGGTGAATACACACACATCACACATGCGCACAAACACGCCCGCAATGCTCGCATGCATGCATGCAATAGTCACACGTACACATGCACGCATGCCACACTCGCAAGAACTCACGCACGCATGCAGGCGTGCAACACTGACACGCACACATGCACGCACACATGGACGCATGCAACACTGAAACGTACACATGCATGCACGCCTGCATGCACACATCACACGACTCAAGACACAGGCTCAACCTATACATGCATGCACCCTTTCTTAAGCACATGGACTGTTACGAGTATTAATCAATCTTATATGTGATAAGAAGAACATTGATGTTTGTTTATCACAACATATCGAATGGGCTACCAATGTCTACATGAAAATTTTAAAATTCTCTTACATTATATAGTAGGCCTATCAACCTACATGAATTAGATGATGCCACACTCAATGAACAATCATCGGTTTATGAAATGCCCACTTCTCATCGCCCTGGCCCACCAAAAAACCCTCCCCCCTTCCCGCGCGTGATTCCCTCCTAGTGCTAGCTTCCCACAGTCATGCGAAGACGGCTCCTCTGCCGTGCGCTGCCTGCGTTGGGTCACTAACATGCAGGCCAGGTACCCAATGGGCCCACACGTTAGTGGAAGAACGAAGCGGTGTCATATATCAGAGTCGAGGGTGCCACTTGCTGCACGCCCGGCTGAACACGCCTCCTTGCCGCATTCAAATGCCTCCGTGAAACCCGTGTGGAAGTCGAGAAACCCACTCCAGCCACACGTGCGTTCATGATCGTGCCTACATTAAACGCAACGTCGGCTAAGCTCCACCCATCCGCTGTCTATTTAATCTCCTATTTAAACGAGGCCAGACGCCGACCAAGAATCACACACCTCCGTCGCTCCCCTATCTCCTCCTTCACCATTTTCTCCACTCTTACAATGGCTTATGAAGAGTAGTTATCTGGCATCCAAGCTGGCTGGGAGGCCCACAGAGCCCGCCTGATACGAGCTATGAAGGTCGCTGACCCACCTCCCTCCCCTCGCTCGACAGATCCAGTTGTTGCCCCAAGCCGGCACGTGGCAGCAACTCGCCACTCCAGGCTAGCTTGACAAGGAGCGTCGAACTACTCCATGCCGTCACGGCGGGGAGCACATGCATCATTGCCGTCGTCCACGCCGCCGCCTCGTACCACGCCTCCCGTGTCTGCGACCGCGTCTCCCGTGTCAGTGGCCGGGACTCCCATGCCTGCGGTTGTGCCATGTAAGTAGAAACAGAAGTCGGGTCCGCAGAGAGGGACGAGTCGGTGTCCAGCGCTTGCGCGCCCACTGCCATCATATTGGAGAAGTTGAACACGAGAGGTTGTTGCCGCTTTGGTCCCATGAAGGCCACTACCAAGGCGAAGCCGGTGTACACAACAGGTTTCTTGTTGGGTCCTTCTATTGCGAGGACCTTTGTCCACCCCGCATGGGCTCTGCGGAAGTGGAGATGCCCCTTCGACTCCATCTTGGGCATAAGCCAACGATTTCACTCAGTTGAGTGGTGGGGAAGCGAGTCGTGCTTTGCGCTAAAGCATATACCTCCGGGGCTCTCGGTAGTCCGGTGATCGTGCTACCGGACATGAGGAAGACAAATGGATCCGCGGGCGACCATTTAGGCTAGGTATTATTATACTTGTGTTGTTCAGGAGTAGCATCGCTTAGTTCATTTAAATGTAATTAAATCCGTCATGTTTATAAGAAAATCCATTATTTTATATGAATTCTGTCATTGTCTATATGAATCAACTGACCCTGAATTGAAAATCCATTGTTTGCATGAATTTTGTCCGGTTGGTTGAGTTGCTGTTAGAATGTGTGCGGCTACGGTTGGATGGCATAATTTGCGGGTCACCGATCGATTTGCAGCCTGCTCGGGCAACGAGTTGGGACAAAAAAAGCATAGCTCATGGGAGCTCGTTTGCAATGCGTGCGCTGAAGGATGCATGAGCACCCGAGCTCTACGTCGTTCATCGGTGGCAAAGGCATGGGTGGACAAAAGGGTCGCCAATATTTTGGCTACCCTAGGCAAGTTCTAAACATCCCCTTCCATCCCCACCCCTCCTAGCACATTCAAATCCCTCGTTCGCTGTGAAATTTTGCCAAGTGTTGTTTTCATGGATATTTTGCTGTGTAAAACAAAATTCAAATATGAATGAATAATCAGTGTCCGTGGCCTTCTGCCGGGATACAATTGGATGGACTCATAGTAGTAGTGTACTACCCCCTTTCCGGTTTATAGGGCTCAATTGAAAAATCTCACCAACCAAGGTACATGATGAGTGGTGGCATATTTTTTCTAGTTTGCAAAAGCATTTAATTAATGCACTCGTTTTCCTCAAAGAATTGTTTTTACCAATACATTAATTGTAATGCATGCACGAATGAGGTACATGCATTGGTCAATTTTCTCTTAATCCTTTCATGCAATGAATTGATGCACCTTGAAATGTGAACATGTGATGGGGAACAATCAAACTGAGACTTGTAAAATGAGAAACATAACATTTTGAGATAACCCCTATAAACCAGAAAGGAGGGAGTACTAAGTTGAGTAGTAGGAGTAGTACAATGGTAGGAGTAGTACTACATCCATTTCCTTGGAGTTCGTGCTACAACAAGCTACCCTAGGCTATGTTACTACTCCCTCCTTTCCGGTTTATAGTCCCAATCTCAAAATCTCTCCAACCAAGGTAGACGGTGAGTGGTGGAATTAATTTCATAGTTTGCACAAGTACTTGTCGGATGTGGGGTTCCGGCAAACCCTTATTGTTCGAACACTCGGGTGCGCGCGAAGTCTTTCCCTCCTACCGATCTACGCTCTAGCTCGCTAAGATCTTGCGGACGAACTCGACGAACTCACAACATAGAAAGACACGGGGTTTATAGTGGTTCAGGCCACCGTTGTGGTGTAATACCCTACTCCAGTGTGGTGGTGGTGGATTGCCTCTTGGGCAGATGATGAACAATACAAGGGGAAGAACAGCCTCCTGAGGTTGAGGTGTTCTTATGCGTATGAACCTGTGGTGTGAGGATTCGACTTGATCCCCTTCTAGTATGGTGGCTAGTCCTATTTATAGAGGCCATGGTCCTCTTCCCAAATATTGAGTGGGAAGAGAGCCAACAAATGCGGGCTAATTTGAAGGGGGACAACTAGTACAAGCTATCCTGACAAAAGCGGTCCTCGCCTGTGAAACGCTCTGGCAGTGACGCCATCTTGGGCTCCACGATGACCTCCACCTTGCCGTCCACCTGCTCTTGGTCTTGTTGCACCAAAATGGCAACCTTTTCCTGAGGCCTTGGTACTCCGTGGCTGCGCTTGCCTCCTTTGCACCAAAGGGGAAACAAGGACGCTGCGCGCACTGCGCCCGCCTAGTGTCGATTGTCATGCCTTACGTCACGAGAGCCTCGTGAGGTTTTCCCTGCCTTGATATCTCTGCTCCTCGTGAGCCTGCATAGCTAGGCCACTCCAGAGGAGGACTTGCATCGTCCGCCTCGTGAGGCTTGGACCCTCGCGAGGGTCTTGGCTGCCTTGTTGACGAAGATGGGCCGTACGGCCAGCTAGCTCAGCCATGTCGTGGGCCACAGGCAGGCAGGTCTGGGGACCCCCGTTCCCAAAACGCCGACAGTAGCCCCCGGTCCCAAGGTGCGCTCGGGCTTGGCTTCGTGGCGAAGCCAAACATCAAGTACGGAGCGTTGTGGGCCCCAAAAGCCTGCGGCCTCGGTTGACACATGGCGGTTGATTGGACGTGGGCGTCTCTGCTTCCCCACGCTACCTCGGCAACTTCACGACTTGACAAGTCCCTGAGACATGCAAGGAAAACCATCATTACCTGTGATCGTGGGAGACGCCGGTTGGACTTCTCTTGCTATAAATGAGGGAGGGGGCAGAGCCCCCGTTGCCCATCTCTTCCTCGCTTGCCCGCTTCTCTGCTCCATTGCTTGCGGCGCAGACAACAGTGGCACCCGTTAGAAGGTTTTCCACCGAAGGGAAAGGGAAAGCTCCCCGTGAAGATCCGGGGCCACTTCCGCCGAAGAAGAGGTCGATCCATTGCCGTGACGAAGCGGCGATGCAAGTGGTGACGGGGCCTTGGTGCGAGCGTCCTCCACCGGGGTACCCACTACCCTTGTACACCCAAGCCGAGGGCTCGGGAGGATGAAGTGACGAGCAGCGTGGCATCTGGGGTCGCCGCGCCACGGCGACGCGTGCCGTCCATGCTGCGGACTCCTCGCGCGAGTTGGTGCTGTGGGCGCCGATCCACTTCCCGCGGTTCTTCTCCGACGTGATGCCATCAAGGGGGCCTCTCGAGCTCAGGCTGCAGCACGCCGACTATAGTGCTGGGGCGAGGTCGAGTGGGTATGCCGTGCGAGGGGCTCCCTCGCGATCCACTTCGAGTACGACGGCGCCTCCACGCTCTTCTTCAAGGTTTTCGACGCCAAGGGCCGCCGCCTAGAGTGCTGCTCCAGAGAGGAGCGCGAGGCTGATGCACGCTTCGCTCGCGACCACTCCAGCAGCAGTAGCCCTTGGGAGTCCAGCAGCTCCCCTAAGCTCTATGAGACTCCGGAGACGAGCGACGACAGCTATGTGCCCCCGAGCTCTCGCCGCGCTCGGAGCAGGGCTACGGCGTCCGGCCGCCGTCGCCGCTGATCTGGATGGGGTTGGCGCCGGCATCCCGTGGCTCACTGTTGATGATGGCATCCGCCACGGAAGGATGTAGATAGGATTCCCCTTTGTATCAGCTTTTGTTTCTTGCAAAGAATCATGAATCACCTCGTGGGGGCATGTAAGGATCTGCAATGCCTTTGTACTTATCTTCCTTGTTATGAAGATTTGATGAACGCGTGTCCCGTTAAGGTTCGGTCCCCCCTTTCTTTCCTCGCGATAGCTTGTTGCTCTACACTGATGGGTCCCGGTCCCAAGGCGGCTACAGCCATCGCTAGTATGGCAGGTCGCGATGCCATGGTCAAGGCCAAGAGGTGTGCGGCCCGAGGTCCAGTAAGAGCCCCTGAGGCGCGATGCTTAGGAGGTCCCCTTAGCGCTCAAGCAGCCATGGTAAAGCAAGAAAGGAAACACGACTTGGCCGCAACGGGGTTGCGGCATGGTGTGAGCGACTACTAGGCTCAAATATTTAGCCGATCCAAGGGCGAGACTTATCTTGCTGACTTCGCGGTGATTCCTGATGTTGCGCTAGGGCTGCGCGCCAACTTATGCGACATAGCTAGGCTGGTCCGTACGAGTTTTCCTTCTCCCGAGCTCTTCTTAGTGCTCTATGTCCTTAGGTCCCGGCCCTCGAGCGAGCTCAGCCGCCGCTGGTATGCCAGGTCGCGATGCCGTGGTTAAGGCCAGTGGGTGAGGGCTCAAGAGCCAATAAGAGCTCCTGAGTAGCGATGCTCAGGAGCCCCCCTTTTAACGCACAAGCGAATCGCACAGGAGAAAAGGAGACTCGTGGTGCCGCCTACTATCCTTCCCGCGGGGTCCCTGTGGACAGGCACAAGAAGAAACATGGTTTTCCGTTACTGCCACCTGCCTGCCGCTGGTTGGTCCGGATGAAGTGAAGGCACTGAGGGCCTGGTGAGGTGACGTGCGGTGCCGCGAGCCAGAGCTCGACCGCTCAGATTTGTCAACATGGCAGGGACGGACCCATGCACCAGCGATGTGCCTGAGAGGAGGCCCCGTGGGAGGTGATGATCGAGCAGGTGACAACTGTAGGTAGGTTAAGCAGGGAGAGCAGATCAACTTAGGTAAATGCAGGAAGATACATGCCACTGGGTTTGGCCCAAGCGGCTTGGGGATGATCCAGCCCGAGGGGCGCCCCCAACAAGGTAAGCTAAAGACTTAAGCAAAAGGGATACATGCCACAGGAACGAGACCATGTGACCTGGGAATAATGCAGCCCGAGGGGCACTCCCAGCTTAAATGAACTTGGAAGATGTCACCTGGTTCTATAGACGAAGAAGAGTTGGTGCAGCTGAAGCCATGCGTTGAAGGAATGGCTCCATATGAGCCACCGGGACCCTGAGCCTCAAGAGGCTCTGGGGGCTCAGGAGGTTCCCTGAAGACCGTCCCCATCTCCTCCAGAACAATGTGGAACCTGGCCTCCTGAGCCGCCAGGACTTGCCGCACATTGCCCTGATAGGCCAACGCCATGCTCGGCAAACCAAAGGGCATGCGAACGTAGCTGTGTGGTGGACCCTCACAGCGGCCCGCACGTGATGGCCAGAAGCGTTCCTGAGATGCGGCCCTGTTGAGCCTTGGGACGTCGATGCAGATGCGTAGCTCAGCACCCTTGCCTGGATGGTGAACCGCACTCCATGAGCGGCTATCACCGCGCATGGCTCTTGCATCTTGTAGCTCTTGGGTGGTCTCAGTGATGAACTCCTGAGCGGTGGGAACTCCTTGCCCTGTGCTCTCCTAAGGGTCGCGTGCCGCGAAGTACGCCTCCAAGTGGTGCCCAAGCGCCTCCCTCATGAGGTTGACAAGGTCTGAGACCCTCCAGAAGGGAGCCCCCGAGTCCTGCCTGAGGAGGGCGTCGGGCGCGCTTTCCTATGCGGTGGAGGGAGGCGCCCCTGGAGCGGGCACTGATCCTTACGAGGCTCCTGACGTGATGCCATCTTCTGGGGGTCCTGCACAGCATGGCTTCTTCTTCTTGGGGATGGTCTCCGGAGGGCCTTCATTTCTGCTGTTAGGGTTGTCGATTGCTGCGGCTTGGAAGGCGCGCTCAAGGGAGCGCACCACATCCCTTTCTTCACATGGGACCGTGATGATTCCCCCGCTTCCTGGCATCTTGAGAACGTTGTAGCCGTGGTGAGTGACTGCCATGAACTTGGCCAGGGCTAGATACCCGAGGATGGCATTGTACGGCAAGTGGATGTGCGCGACGTCGAAGTCGATGATCTCGGTGCGGTAGTTCTTGCGCTCCCCGAAGGTGAAGGCAGGCGGACTTGCCCTATCGGTGTGGTGGAACCGTCAGTCACTCCCGAGAAAGGCTTTGTTGGCTGGAGCTGCTCATAGGGCACTTGGAGGTTGTCGAACGTGTCGACGGATAGGATGTTGAGCCTTGCGCCACCGTCGATGAGAGTCTTGGTGACTTGCACATTGCTGATGACTGGGGAGCACAGCATAGAGAGTGCACCAGCGGTGGCTGGGCACTTGAGCTGGTTTGCCGAGTCGAAGGTGATGGCGCATTGGGACCACCTGAGTGGGTGCGTGGCCTAGAGCTTGGGGAGCGCCCCGTTCACCTCGCGAGCAAACTATTCGACGATGCGCTGAGAGGCTGGGGCCTGAGCACCACCCAAGATGCAAGCGATCGCACGCGTCTCCTGGAAGCCCCCAGCCCCCTCGTCCTGGTGGTGGTCATCGTTCCTTCTTGGTGGCGGCAATGGGGGAAGACCGGCGTTGCCCTGGGGGCGATCCTGATGAGGCGGGTCCGTCCAGGCACCCTTGCGAGGTTGGTCCTGCCAGCGGTCCTCACGAGGCCGGTTGCACCACTCCTGGCGCAGGCCACAGTCGTCCCAGCGTCCGCCTCCGCGTCCTCCTCCACGGCCGTAGCCCCGGTCGTTGCGCTCGGGGCGTCGACCGTAGCGTCCTTCCCGTATGGCTCTGAGCTCTTGGCAGTCGCTGGTGTTGTGGGTGTTCAGGTTGTGGAAGGCGCAGAACGGTCGGCCGTTCTTGGACGACTTGGGCTGATCTCTGCCTCGCTTGGTGTCGGGCTCCGCTGCGAGCACTACTACCTCTTTGCGCTTCACGTCCTTGGCCTTGACCTTCTTCTCCTCCACTCCTGCAGCTGGTAGCTCAAGGAGAGAGAGGAGCCCCTCCTCTGCTCTTGCGCACTTGGTCGCCAGGTTGAACAGCTCCTGAGATGTGCAGAGCTCCTTGTGGATAGCAAGCTCTTCCTTCATTTGACGTCAGGGACGCCGTTTTAGAAGGCGGAGATGATGGCTTCGTCCGTGACCTTGGGGATCTAGAGGCGGGTGATGTTGAAGAGCTGGATGTACTTCTGGAGGGTCTCTCCTGGCTATTGCTTGATGCGGCGTAGATCGCCCGCGGCCGGTGCGTGGTCGCGAGTGCCCTGGAAGTTGGCGACGAAGCGGTTGCGCATCTCGTCCTAGAAGGAGATAGAGCCGTGCTGCAGGTTCAGGATCCAGGAGCGGGCCCCATCCTTGAGAGCCATAGGAAACTAGTTCGCCATGACTTTTTCATTGCCTTGGATGCTTCGATGCTCAACTCATAGAGCTGCAGGAACTCCACGGGGTCTGCGGTGTCGTCGTATTGAGGAGGTAGATTTGGCTTGAACTTGCCTGGCCAGGCGAGGCTACGCAGTTCGGGGGTGAAGGCTCGGCAACCAGCCGTGGTCGCCGGGGCCCGCTTCTGAGGCGAAGCTTGGTCTTGGCGAGGTCCGCGCTGCGCCACTACAGGCAGCACGCGGTCTTGATGAGGTGGCGCGGGGAGCGCCGGTGCAGCTTCTTGCGGCCGCGGGATTTCTTGGCAGCTTCTTTCTTCACGCGTGGGTGCGGGGCGCGGTGGATCACACCGTGGAGGCGCGCGCCTTGGTGCTTAGGCACCGTCTTGGGGTCGAGGCGCTGGAGGCATGCAATGAGCCCCGTCGCCCGCGGCTAGTTGAGGGGGAGGCAGAGAGTGGGACGTGTCTGAGAGCCCCCTACAGCATGGATGAGCTCGGCGACGCGATCGAGCCACTCATCATAGAGGTCGTCGACGGGGCAGTAATGCAGGAGCTCCTTCGCCGCAATGAGCGCAGCCCGTGCCTCCATGGGAGCATGGTGCGCGTGACACGAAGAACCAGCAGGGGTGAGTGATGGAGTAGCGGTGTGGCCGTCCTGCCGCATTGAAGGATGCCGCAAGGATGCCTACTGCTCGTTCCCCGCCGGGCCGGTGGCAGTGTTGGCAGTGGGTGACGGAGAGCGATGAGGTGGCCCTCCTATGGGAGCCGTTTGAGCGACGTGGGCGGAGAGGGCAGCCCGACGCTCAGCTCGAGCACGGTGAGTGTCCTCCATGGAAGCGACGGAGCTCCGTTGCAACAAACCAACGGAAGGGAAACTATGGTGTACCCCTACCTGGCGCGCCAAATGTCGGATGTGGGGTTCCGGGAAACCCTTAAGGTTCGAACACTGGGGTGCGCGCGAAGTCTTTCCCTCCCACCGATCTACGTTCTAGCTCGCTAAGATCTTGCGGACGAACTCGACGAACTCACAACACAGAAAGACACGGGGTTTATACTACTTCGGGCCACCGTTGTGATGTAATACCCTACTCCAGTGTGGTCGTGGTGGATTGCCTCTTGGGCTGATGATGAACAATACCAGGGGGAGAACAACCTCCTGAGGTTGAGGTGTTCTTGTGCGTATGAACCTGTGGTGTGAGGATTCGACTTGATCCCCTTCTACTATGGTGGCTAGTCCTATTTATAGAGGCCCTGGTCCTCTTCCCAAATATTGAGTGGGAAGGGAGCCAACAATGGCGGGCTAATTTGTAGGGGGACAGCTACTACAAGCTATCCTAACAAAAGCGGTCTTTGCCTGTGAAAGGCTCAGGCGGTGACGCCGTCTTGGGCTCCACGATGACCTCCTCCTTGCCGTCCACCTCGTCTTGGTCTTGTTGCATCGAAATGGCAACCTTTGCCTGAGGCCTCGGTACTCCGCGGCTGCGCTTGCCTCCTTTGCACCAAAGGGGAAACAAGGACGCTGCGCGCGCTGGCGCCCGCCTTGTGTCGATCGTCATGGCTTACATCACGAGAGCCTCGTGAGGTTTGCCCTACCTTGATATCTCCGCTCCTCGTGAGCCTGCCTAGCTAGGCCACTCCAGAGGAGGTCTTGCATCATCCACCCCGCGAGGCTTGGACCCTCCCGAGGGTCTTGGGTGCCTTGTTGATGAAGATGGGTCGTACGGCCTGCTGGGTGGGCCACACCGTGGGCTGCAGGCAGGCAGGTCTGGGGACCCCCATTCCCAGAACGCCAATAGTACTTAATTAGTACGGGCGTTTTTCTCAAAAAGTTATGTTTACCAATGCATTAATTAAAAAAATGCATGCATGACCACTAAATTTCCATGAACTTCTACATGCATTAGTGAGTTTTCTCTTAATACTGCTTGCATCGGGTGATTTGATGCACCTCAAAATCTAAACATGTGATGGTAAGTACTCCCTCTGTCTAGGTGTATAAGTCACCTTACGAAAACTAAATACTCCCTCCGTCTAGGTGTATAAGTCACCTTACGAAAACCAAATAATCCCAAAACGCTAAGGCTGGCCATAGTGGTGGTATCTTAGTTAGTATCATGCAATTGGGAATAGCAAACACGCTCACGTGTCAGAGAATCAAAGAAGAGAGAGAGGGTTAGAGTAACATAGGTAGATACTGTATCATATTAAATGCAATGCTACTTTGTGTCATGCATGACAATAAATAAGGTCGTCCATTATATTACTCTATGATACTATGCACTATGAAGGTAGTATCATACACTAGTATTATATGCATGATACTAGTATATGATACTCTCCAGTATGACCGGCCTTAGGCACGGTGCATTAACTCCCACCTCCTTTCTTGTTTCTTGGCATATCAACCAATAAGATATTTGGGACTTACATGCTTTCAATCACTTGAGACTAACAAACACGACATGCAGTGGTTAGAGCATTGCGTGCAATGATATTAATTAGCAAATAAACAATAAATTCTCTCATTTTCCCCTCACTGTTGGTCATGGTGCACAACCTAAGATGACTTGTTCACCTAGACGGAGGGAGTACCGATAACCCACAAGTGTAGGGGATCGCAATAGTTTTCGAGGGTAGAGTATTCAACTCAAATTTATAGATTCGACACATGGGGAGCCAAAGAATATTTGCAAGTATTAGCAGCTGAGTTGTCAATTCAGCCACAACCGGAGATTAAATATCTACAACAAAGTAATCACTAACAAAGTATTATGATAGTTTTGATGATAGTGATAACAAGAATAGTAATGGTAACAACTAGGGAAAAGCCTATACACAGAATCTTACCAGCAGCGTGCTTTAAAATAAGGCGTTGCTGCTAACTAGCAGTAGTGCGCGCACAAACCTCGCTGCTGAAATAAATGTATCAGTAGCGCGCCCACTATAAGATGTTCTACTGCTATAATTGCCACGACGCCGCTGCGAGGCTAGTTCTAGCAGCAGCGCGCTAATATGAAGAGTGCTACTCCTAGGGACCATAGCAGTAGCACATTTACACAATAACCGCTACTGCTAAGTTTACTAAAAAAATTAGTCCCACCTCACTTCGTGAAAAGAGTTTGTACCACATTAAATATGTTACTTCTCAAACTTTCACAGCCACTTGGTCTTCATTGAACTCTATGTGTAGAATTTGTGGCCGCAATATGAGTCTTCACCAGTTCCTAAACTGGTGAGGATTCATATTGACAAATCAGATTGTACACAAAAAGATCGATGATGATCAATGTATTTTTGATGTCTATTTTTACATGCTAACACATAGCGGTAGCACGCTCTTTGTGAAAGGCGCTACTGCTAGGTTGTTTAGCAGTAGCACCTTTTGCTATAGCGCGTGTCGGCGTTCTGGGAACGGGGGTCCCCAGACTTGCCTGCCTGTGGCCTGCGGCGTGGCTCAAAGGAGGCCCAGCATGGCCCATCTTCATCAACACAAGACTCAAGACCCTCGCGAGGGGCCAAGCCTCGCGGGGCGGACAACACGGCGCATCCCCAGGCGCAGCCTCCTCAGACTGGCTCGCGAGGAGGCGGAGGAATCAAGGCGGGGTACCTCACGAGGTGCCCATGACGCAAGCCATGACGATCGAGGGTGCCAGGCGGGCGCCAGTGCGCGCAGCGTCCTTCTTTCCTCTTTGGTGCAAAGGGGGCAAGCGCAGCCGCGGAGTACCGAGGCATCAGGCAAAGGTTGCCATTTCGGTGCAACGCGACCAGGACCAAGCGGACTACGAGACGGAGGTCACCATGGAGCCCAGTACGGCGTCACCGCAGAGTCTTTTGCAGGCAAAGACCAACTTTAGTCAGGATAAGAGTACTTTATGTCCCCCCTTCAAATTAGCCCGCCATTGTTGGCTCCCTTCCCTCTCGATATTTGGGAAGAGGACCAGGGCCCCTATAAATAGGGACGGCCAACCACGTAGCAAAGGAGTCAGGGGTTCGGTATGTGGATCCGGCTAGCAAGCAGAGAGAGTAAGTGAGAGAGAGAGAGAGAAGGTGACTGAACTCCTCCCAGTAGTTCGTCGGCCCAGCCAAGAACAGACCCTCGCGAGGCTGTTCTTCCTTGTATTGTTCATCATCATCAGCCCCAAGAGGGAATCCACCCACCACAAACTGGAGTAGGGTATTACACCACAACGGTGGCCCGAACCAGTATAAATCTTTTGTCTCTCGTGCAGTTCTTTCTGTAGTTTAGATCTTTGCGAGACGGGGAGGTAGAAGACGTGATCTCCGCGCGCACCCCAGTGTTCGAACCTTAAGGGTCTGCCGGAACCCGTGAATCCGACATTTGGCACGCCAGGTAGGGGTGCGCCGGAATCTGTCTTCCACCACTCCACTCCGCCTCCCATCGCATCATCATCACCATGTCCAGCGACCAGGCGGGCAGCCAAGGTCCATGGGCGGCGTGGCCCACTTGCGCGGAGCCGCCCGCCTTGGGCGGCCCCACGCCCCAGGCAGCTCGCGGCCCGCAGGGCGCCGCGGGCCGCAGGCGACGTGGACAAGCTTCCGCAACCCTCACACCGTGGCAAGCGCGGTCGGCGGCAAGGGCCTCCAATCACGCCGCAACCACGACGCCGTACACCCGCCGGGAGTAGGCGAATTCAAGGGCCGTGCTCATAGTGGCCCGGGAGCTGCTGCGGTGCAGACTGCTGGAGGGCGGCCATGACGTGCTGCTGGAGCGGGTGGCGGAGCTCCTGGGCTTCACCGCCTCGGGGGCTCACCCCTTCTCCATCCAGCTCCAATCTCAAGCCCAGGGCGGCCCGCGCGGGGGCTCCGCGCGCGCCCGCGGACTCCAAGGCTACTCCGACGCTAGCGAAGCTGTCAGCACCGGACCGGCGGCGGCGCTGCCTCCGCCCCCGGCCGGCGAAGAAGAAGGACTCGACACGACCCGCGGCCCCGGAGGGCTGCTGCGCTGCCACCCCGCAGTAGGCACGGTAGGTGGGACCGCGTGGCATGCGGGGCATCATGGCGTGGCATTCGGGATGACGGCGATAGAGGAATACGTGCCCCTCATGCTGGACCATGGACACCCTCACGAGAGCAGGCAAGGCTCGCACCTCGGCCCAAGTTGGGGGGACGTGGCGGTGGAAGCTGGGCCCTTCCAGGAGCCCATGGACGAACCCGCTGGCCACGCTGGAGGCAACGACTATCGGGCACCGCTAACTCTTCAGGGGCAGGTATATGCTAACCATGGACCACAGGAGGGGCAGGTCGCCACGGCAAGTAGCTGCCCCGCTCCCACAGTCTCCTACCCCTTGGGAGGAGGGCGCGGGGGGCTACGGGAGAGGGGTCGAGATCCTACATCACCACCGCGGCATTCGGAGCAAGGCGTTCTCAGGAGGTAGGCCCTCTGCTGGGGAGGTGCCTCAGGCCCTGCCCCTGGCAGAGGACCCGTGGTCGTCGGGGGAACCGCTGGCGACCGGTCTACCCCATCGGGCGGCGTCCTGGGTTCCGGTCGTTGCAGATGGCACTAGAGTGTGGCGCGAGGCTGGGCCCTCGTCTGGCGATATGAAGCAAGGCCAGTACCTGTGAAGAAGGCCCAGTGCCTGTGAAGCTCGCCGCCCCATGACACTCTCACATAATAATGAGTGGGGCTGTACACGCCCCGGAGTCTCAGGGGTGCCGGCCTCAGGCCCTGGGGCTCCCTCCCACGCCCAGTGGACAGCACTTAGCTCCGCGCTGGTGAGAAGACGTCCAAGACTAGATCAGGTGCCGGTTGCGGCTTTTTGTTTGCTTTTTGTTGCCTTTCCCTTTGGCTGTTGCTTTCCCCCGCTGGATTTAAGTTGGATTCGAATTTGAGACTTGCGTGTGTTCGGGGAAGGGGTGCTTATTCTCGCTCGAGCCATTTGTCGCGTTTTGGTTACCGCTTCGTCACAGCTGCCTCCCCTCGCGCGCCCCTTGTGAGTCGGATCAGGCCTGGCTCGTGCGCAACCCAGACCGCCACTGTTGCTCCCTCTCGGGAGGATTTTCGGGTGCCTGCGGAGGTTGTCCTGTTTAAAAAGGCCCGGAGCCTGTGAAGCAAGGCGAGTGCCTATGAAGCCCTCGCGTTCTGGAAAAGGCCCAGAGCCTGTGAAGCAAGGCGAGTGCCTGTGAAGCCCTCGCGTTCTGGAAAAGGCCAAGAGCCTGTGAAGCAAGGCGAGTGCCTGTGAAGCCCTCGCGTTCTTGAAAAGGCCCAGAGCCTGTGAAGCAAGGCGAGTGCCTGTGAAGCCATCGCGCTAAGGAAAAGGCCCAGAGCCCGTGAAGCAAGGCGAGTGCTTGTGAGGCCCTCGCGCTAAGGAAAAGGCCCAGAGCCTGTGAAGCCATCGCGCTAAGGAAAAGGCCTAGAGCCTGTGAAGCAAGGTGAGTGCCTGTGAAGCCATCGCGCTAAGGAAAAGGCCCAGAGCCTGTGAAGCAAGGCGAGTGCCTGTGAAGCCCTCGTGTTCTGGAAAAGGCCCAGAGCCTGTGAAGCAAGGCGAGTGCCTGTGAAGCCCTCGCGTTCTGGAAAAGGCCCAGAGCCTGTGAAGAAGGCGAATGCCTGTGAAGTCATTACGGTCAGGAGAAGGCCCAGAGCCTGTGAAGAAGGACAACGCCTGTGAAGTTTTTCATCAGCGACGATCTCACATCCCGAGGACCCAACTAGAGAGCACCCCAGGCATCGCGCCCCCCTGCAGGCCGCCTCGGGGCCAGCGTGGGGCAAAGGTAAACCAGCCCACCGTCAGGCACGCGCGCAATTTGACTACTACTGATACGCTGGACACAAGTTTTTATATGAGGGGCTTCCCCTCCCAAAATGCTCTCACGACCGTCAGGCCAAACACCTGAGTTCTATTCATGCAGGGTAAAAGACAGGAGAAGTACATGGTCAGTCTGACAAATCCCCCAACGCATCCTTGGGGCCGCCTCCCGAGCTGTCGCTGGCATCACTGAATTCGCCCTCGTCGTCTGCGCCACCACCAGTGGTGTCGTGGCCGTCCACCATGCAGCCACGACCACGTCATCGTCATCCGACGTGAAGGCTCGGACGAGAGCATCCACGTTGTTCTCCACCCAATCCGCCAGGTCGCCTCGGACGGCCTGGGGAACTGGGGCGATGGCGGCGTCAAAGTCGAAGTGGGGATCCATGTTCCGGAGATGGCTGAAGACGCGGGAAAAGGCGCGCCCGAGTAGGTCGCGGCTCCTCTCCTCCACGAACCTGTCGGCCCTGACCGACCGAGCCTCCAACTGCGTTACCACGGAGGTGAAGAACTGCAGGTTGCCGGCATACTTAATCGTGTGCGGCTCGCCGACGGCTGCCTCACAGATGTTGCCCAAGGCTGCGTTAGCCCTCATCCTGAGCGTGGTGAGCATGGGGCCGTGCGCGTGCTCCAGGACCCACCGCTCGCGTATTTCGTCGGCATTCTGACGCTCAACGTCCTCGGCCTCTTCCATCCGCTGGCGAAGACGGAGCACCTCGGCCTGGGAGGCAGCCAGCTCCTTTTGCGCTGCCTCGAAGGCGGCCTGGGAGGTGTCGACCAGCCGCGTCGCCTCATCGTGTTGGGCCCTCAGGGCTGCGGTTCTGCCCTCGGCTTCGACCCGGATCATCCCCAGCTTCCCCTCGAACTCTCGCTTGAGGCCTTGGCGCGCCGTCGCTAGCCGGCGACAGACCTCCTCCAGGACACGCGCTTCCCCCGCAGCGACACCGTCTTCCGCCTGCGTCACGAGGCGCTCCCTCGTCTCCAGCCGCTCTTACTCGCGAGAACGTTCATCGGCTTCCAGCATCAACACTTCTTCGCGCCTATGGAGCTCGGCTGGGTCACCGGAGGCCACCCGCATCGACACAAGGGCCAGCTCCGCTTGCTCCTCCAGTGAGTGGCACCGGGCCAGGAGCTCGCGAGCCCGCTCCTCCACTGCCTCTCGCCATCGGTCAGCTCTCCGGGCCTCCTTGGTGGCCTGGGATCGGGCCGCTCGTGAGGCCTCCAGCGACGCCTTCACCTCTTCATCATCAAGATCCCGCTGACGGCGCGCGAGGGCGATGGCGGCCTCCAGCTCGTGCCTCCCTGCAGCCAGGCACAGGCCCTCGGCCTCCAGGCGCGCGTCTTCGTCAGCGAGCTCCTCTCCAAGCAAGTTCACCGCATCGGCTGCTCTTCGAAGGAACCCTTGGCGGCGGGCGTGGCGCTCCCGGGCGCGCTCAAGCACATCTTCCACACTATCATCCGGCCCAAGCAAGCGCCGGGGGCCGCGAATCATTGTTCCTCCTCCGGGCAGGGGGCTGGGGGCTGGTGCCCTTGCGATGGCCGGGCGCGTCGTGCCGGGAGCCCGGCCTAGGGCCAGCCCGTCCCCAGATGAGGGGCGCAGGAGGCACCCCAACCAGTCGCGGTCCCCGACCAGACGAGAAGTCCACGGCAGGCTGGCTATTCCCCGAGAGGGCCCACGAAGGAAAATCGCGGGGAATGGCGGGCCGCGGTGCACCTCGGGATGTTCCGCCCCTTCAGACGCCCTCACCACCAGGGCAGAGCTGCTCGGAGCATTTGAAGGCAGTAGAGGGGACAAAGCTAAGGGAGGCGGCACCTCGGCGACTTCCGCGAGCTCAGTAGGGAGGGTCCTGCGGAGCAAGGATCAGCGGAAGCAACAAGAGGATCAGGAGCCAGAGAGAAAAAAGGACATAGTCGTCAGTGGCGAAGTACTTCCTGCGTTTCAGCGCGCGACAAGGGAAGTTATCACCTAGGGCCTCCCTCTTCCTCCGGAGGGCCTCAAAGTCCATGCGGAAGCAGCCCAAGAGAAGAGCGCAAGGATCATCCTGCCACGATGATGGAGCATCAGAGCGGTCCGCGTCAGGGGCGCCTGCCTGGCACATGCCTTCCATTGCCTCGCCAGAAGACGCGGCTGGGGCCTTCAAGGCCTCATTCCAGGGCGCCGGGGGCGGCTGCTTGCCACCTTCAGCCGCAGCGGCACGGGCCTCAGGAGCTGTCCCCTCACGAGCGCCACCCGGTGCTGCCACCTCATCAGGGGCACCCTCGGCCTCAGGCGCCTCCTGCCTCCCTGCTCCGCCACTTGAGGAGGAGCCGCCTTGGCCGGTTGGAAGGGCAGTCACCACCATCGGGTTCTCGCGAGGTCCCTGGAGGCCGGCTGGGCGCAGTCCCATTCATCGAAGACAACCATCTGCTTCATGAAGTCGGCCCTGCTCTGGCAGAGATACAGCAAGGCCCCTCCCTGCTGGACGTTGCTGGGGTTGAGGTCACCGGCTAAGGTCAAGAGCGTCGACTTCAGCACCGCCGGAGCCAGGTCCTCCTCCTGGAGCCTCATGTTATCCTCGCAACCACGGAAGGCCCACGTCCGGCGAAAGTGGCACTGCAGGGGAGTGACGCGGCACAACAGAAACTCCTTCACCACTTTGGGTGCTGTCACACCAAGCTTCCTCAGGAGCACTGCAGGGGAGTTTGAAGTCAATCCCAGAGGCCTCGGTCGCAGGCTCGGCAGCAAAGCTCACGCATGCCCAACGTTGGGAAGGGTCGACAAGACGCGGTGAGAAGAAGTGGCGCAGCAAGGCAACCGAAGGAGAGATGCCCACCATGGCTTCGCAAACGAAGGCGGAGACTAAAAGGAGGGTCATGGACTCAGGACTTATATGCATCAAGTGGATATGATAATGGGAGAGCACGGCGTTGAAGAAATCAGAGAAGAGGGGAACCAGACCTGCCCACAAGGCGTTGGTGAAACATGGAACCTCGGTTGCTATCCTGTTGATGGAGAAGTGGGACGCGGGCCAAGCCGTCGTCCTCCCACACTCGTTGAAGAAGGAGGCCAGGGCCAAGCTGTCCCTGCCCAGGCACTCTTGGTTGAGTATGGTCGACTGGCTGACGGCGGGGGCCACGGATGGCGGCGCACAAGACGGAGGCGTGGATTTCTCCCCTCTCTCCTTCCTCGTCGGAGTCATGGCGATGGGAAGGAGGGGCAAGATTTGAGATTGGATTGGAGGCGGGAGCCGGCGTGCGAAGGAAGGAAGAACAGGAGACGCTCGAGCAACAAGGAGAGGAGCGGATGTGTGCAACCACAAGTCCGCCTGACAGGGCGCAGAATAAGGGGGCGTGGGGGGAACAGTGCCGCCCACGTCCCATCAACCGCCATGCGGCGCCCAAGGCCGCAGGCTGTTAGGGCCCGCGGCGCTTCGCCCATGCCCTTTCGCCTCTCGGCACGGCCAAGCCCATGCGCGCCTTGGGCCCGGGGGCTACTGTCGGTGTTCTGGGAACGGGGGTCCCCTGACTTGCCTGCCTGCGGCCTGCGGCGTGGCTCAAAGGAGGCCCAGCATGGCCCATCTTCATCAACACAAGACTCAGGACCCTCGCGAGGGGCCAAGACTCGTGGGGCAGACGACACGGCTCATCCCCAGGCACAGCCTCCTCAGACTGGCTCGCGAGGAGGCGGAGGAATCAAGGCGGGGTACCTCACGAGGTGCCCATGACGCAAGCCATGACGATCAAGGGTGCCAGGCGGGCGCCAGCGCGCGCAGCGTCCTTCTTTCCTCTTTGGTGCAAAGGGGGCAAGCGCAGCCGCGGAGTACCGAGGCATTAGGAAAAGGTTGCCATTTCGGTGCAACGAGACCAGGACCAAGCGGACTACGAGACGGAGGTCACCATGGAGCCAAGCACGGCGTCACCGCAGAGTCTTTTGCAGGCGAAGACCAACTTTAGTCAGGATAAGAGTACTTGCTATCCCCCTTCAAATTAGCCCGCCATTGTTGGCTCCCTTCCCGCTCGATATTTGGGAAGAGGACCAGGGCCCCTATAAATAGGGACGGCCACCCACGTAGCAAAGGAGTCAGGGGTTCGGTATGTGGATCCGGCTAGCAAGCAGAGAGAGTAAGTGTGAGAGAGAGAGAGAAGGTGACTGAACTCCTCCCAGTAGTTCGTCACCCCAGCCAAGAACAGACCCTCGCGAGGCTGTTCTTCCTTGTATTGTTCATCATCATCAGCCCCAAGAGGGAATCCACCCACCACACACTGGAGTATGGTATTACACCACAACGGTGGCCCGAACCAGTATAAATCTTGTGTCTCTCGTGTAGTTCTTTCCGTAGTTTAGATCTTTGCGAGAAGGGGAGGTAGAAGACGTGATCTCTGCGTGCACCCCAGTGTTTGAACCTTAAGGGTCTGCCGGAACCCGTGAATCCGACAACGCGCTACTGCTAAGCCATTCCATCTCCCCCCTCCCCGACCTATCCGATCCACGCACACTCACACTCACTCGATCACCCCCTCAACCCCCCACGCCGGTCCTCCCCTATCGCCCCTCCTCCGATCTACGCTGCCGCCACCTCCTCCTCCTCGCTGGACTTGGTACTGGCCTCCTCCTCCGTGCTCCCTCTAGTCGCCGCTGGCCGGTACCTCCTCGCTCCGCCTTCCTCCTCCGTCCTCCCTCCACTCACGGCCGGCTGGCCCCTGCTCGCTCGTCTTCCTCCTCCATCCTACTCTCTTCTCCCTTCTCGAGTCGCCCCTCCTTCTCCCTCCTCCCTCCTCAATCCACAACTCCTCCTCCCTGCTACATTTTGATTTAGTAGGCTAGTTGATTTAGTTGATTTAGAACATTTTGATTTAGTTGATTTAGTATGTAGTTGATTTAGAACATCTTGATTTACTTGATTTAGTAGGCTAGTAGATTTAGTAGGCTAGTTCATTTAGTTGATTTAGTAGGCTAGTTCATTTAGTTGATTTAGAAAATGGCGCCGCCACCACCACCACTATGTCGACTGTGCAAGTCAAGGTGAGTCAGCAGCCTTGCAACTGGCAAGCTGTTCGGCATCTACTTCCAGCCGAGTTTTCGTCATGCGGCGGTAAGAAATTAGATGAAATGTAAAAACTATTTTATTTTTAGTGTTGGCATTACTGCATTGTGTCATTTTTCTTCTTTTTTCACAGATCATCCCATGCAATGTGAGGTTGAAATTCAACAAGCTGACAGGAGACACTGTGACATTTGAGGATCCTGGGGGGCTGTACACTATGGAGGTCGAGAAACGACGCAATATGTCGCAGATTGGAGGAGATGGATGGGCCCGTTTCCTTGACCACATGCGTCTTACTGGTGGTGAGTTGATCAACTTCTCCTTCAGAGCAGAAAGACCCAAGCTGGCTGTCATTTATCCCAACCTGGTGGAAGATGACGAAGATGACGAAGATGATGAAGATAATGAGGACCCACTTGATGAAGATGATGAGAACCCACTTCATAAAGCCATCATAGCTCAAAGAATGAGGCTGAGTGAGGAGGAGGTGTGCAACCTATGGGACATAATTCTGCCACATGATGACTTTGTTGGGGTGCCATTCGTGACCCGCCTGACAAGTACCATGGTCGATCGGCATGAAATGGTATGTTATACGTACTACTTGTAGTAATTTGATGATATATATATATATATGCTTTATTGTTATACTTACAAATGCAAATTAATCGATGATATGCTTAGTGAATCCGATGATATGCTTAGTGTAGAGTCCAGCGATATGCTTTGTTGAATCTAGTCGATGATATGCTTTAGTGTAGAGTCTGATCACATGCTCTTATTAGTGTAGAATCCAAGGAACTATTAATAGTGTAGATAATCCATATATACTTATTAGTAGAATTCATGATTAGTTAGTACAAATGTGTAGTACTGTGTCTTTTGGTAGTGTAGAAATCTAGAGTTAATAGAAATATATTTGCAAGAGTATGTGCGAGGCTATTTATTAATTGATATGTTTTTCTTATTCAGAAATTGCCAAAGAATCTATATGTGAGTTGTGGTATCGAGCCTAATGAAGATGGCTCAGCTGGACTACGCCTTACCACAAGGGGCTCCATCACCACCTGTACTTCCCGCATGGACACAGACGGTCGCACACACTTAAACTCGGTTGGGTGGAAGAGATTCCTCGTTGGCAAGAATCTTCATGTTGGACATGCCATCCTAATTACTATCACGAACACCCACCGCCTAGGCTTGAGGATGATGATCGTCGTCGATATCATCTAGAACTACATATGTGTGTGTTGCTATATCATCTAGAACTACATGTGATGATCGCCGTCAATATCATGTCAAACTACATATGATGATCGTCGTCGATAGTATCTAGAACTACATATGATGATCGTCATCGATAACACCTTGTACTGCTTAAGGATGCATGTTGAGTATATATGTAATTATTATCTAGTATTCCCTCCGTTCCAAATTACACATCGTGGTTTTAGTTCAAATTTGAACTAAAACCATGACGAGTAATTTGGAACCGAGGGAGTACTACCTAGTACCTATAATGCTTTATGAAACTGATATCTAGTAGTACCGAGTATCTGAAACTTGCTGTTTATTGAAGCTAAAACGGGGTAGGAAGCCGGGGGGATGATGAAAGATATAGCAGTAGTGCGAGGCTAGGAAATCGCTACAGCTAATTAGTAGTAGCGCGTTCTGAAAACGCGCTGCTGATACAATCCATAGTAGTAGCGTGGGTATAGACCGCGCTACTACTAACTGTTAGCTGTAGCGCCTTATTGGTAGCGCGGCTACCCGCACTGCTGCTAGCCTCAAAACCCGTGGTACAACTAGGGTTTTCCCTAGTAGTGATAGTGATAGCAATGATTTTGTAGCAAGTGTAATAGTAACAGCAGCAGTAGTAACTTAGAAAGACCAATATATGGAAAATTCGTAGGCATTGGATCGGTGAATTCATTGGATGATATTCATCATATAACATTCATAACTTAGGGCGTAATAAACTAGATCGAGTTCATAAATATAATGTAGGAATGTATGCCGTAAATAATCATACATGCTTATGGAAAGAACTTGTATGAAATATTTTGTCCTACCCTTCCGTGGCAGCGGGGTCCATAAGGAAACTAAGGGATATTAAGGCCTCCTTTTAATAGAGAACCGGAACAAAGCATTAACACATAGTGAATACATGAACTCCTCAAACTACGATCATCACTAGAAAGTATTCCGACTATTGTCACTCGGGGGTTTACGGATCATACACGTAATAGGTGAATATGACTTCAAGATCGAATCTAGAACATAGATATAATGGTGAAAACATAAACGGTTCAGATCTGAAATTATGGCACCCGGGCCCAAAGTGACAAGCATTAAGCATGGCAAAGTCATTGCAACATCAATCTCAGAACATAGTGGATACTAGGGATCAAGCCCTAACAAAACCAACTCGACTACATGATGAATCTCATCCAATCCCTCACCAACCAGCGAGCCTACGAAGGAATTACTCACTCCCAATTGGGAGAATCATGGAATTGGCGATGAAGGAGGGCTAGTGATGACAAAGATCAAAGACCCCCCCTCTTCGGAGCCCTGAACGGAGTCCAGATCTGGCCTCCCGATGAAGAACAGGAGGTGGCGGCCGCTCCATATCATGAAACATGATGAACCTTCCTCCTTGATTTTTCTATGTAAAATTAGGTATTTAAGGAGTTGAAATTAGGGTCTGTGGGGCCACCAGGTGGGCACAACCCACATGGGCGCACCTGGAGGGCGTGGCGTGCCCTGGTGGGTTGTGCTCAACCAGGGCCTCCCCACCGGTGGTTCTTAGCTCTAGTATTCTTTATATATTCTAAAATAATTCTCCAAAAAGTATCTTTCCATTCCGAGAACTTTCATTTTGCAAAAAAACAACAACATGGTAGTTCTGCTGAAAACAACGTCAGTCTGGGTTAGTTTTGTTCAAATCATGCAAATTAGAGTCCACAAAAGAGCAAAAGCGTTAGAAAAAGTAGATGCGATGGAGATGTATCTCACTCCCCCAAACTTAAACCCTTTCTTGTCCTCAAGCAATTCAGTTGAAAAACTAAAAGTGAAAAAGAAAAACTTGTACGAATTCTTTTGTTCTTGTTTACATAAATAATCTTAAGTAGCACCCAGGTTTTCAGCAAAGATCATGACTAACCATGTCAGCAATAACCCTTAAAAAATTATATTAACTTGTATCAATGGCATAATCAACTAGCGAGCAAGAATAAGATATCTCAAATCCCAACACTTTCTCAAAACAATCATGATATAATATGACAATAGTGGTATCTCGCTAGCCCTTTCTGAGACCGCAAAACATAAATGCACAGCACCTCCATAGTTGAAGCAGCGACTAAACACTGTAATTCATGGTAGAAAAGATCCAGTCATGATGCATCCAACATTAACTATACACAATGCATGAGGATGACAATAGTGCTATCATAATATGGCGCTTATTTGAGAAGGTGATGGCTCAACATAAAACTAAATAGATAGTCCCTTAGTAGAGCGACGCACGGATTTGCAGCGTTGGTAGAGCTCTGATTTTAAAACAGAGGTAAACGAAACATTGGGAAATGCACCCTTCATGTTTACATCATGACCAAAAGTTATCAATATCTTCCATGCTAAGCACATTAGTGGTGGTTCCCAAGCGATAAAAGTAAAGTGTTACCCCCCCCTCCACCAACAAACACACTCCACGGCTAGCCGAATCCACGGGTACCGTCCAGGTGTTTTGTTTAATTATTTGTAATTTTTTATTTTGGGACTGGGAATTCCTATTATTGCCCCTCTCGTGCAAGGACAAGTGAATAAACACTCATCATGAGCATAACCCATTTAGCATGGAAGATACTGACTACCCCCTATCGCTCTATGATCAATGCAGGCACACAAAAACAAATATTTATTTGAAAATTTTAGAGGTGGCACATGCAAATTTACTTAGAATGGAAAGGTAATACCACATATAGTAGATATGGTGGACTCATCTGGAATAACTTGGGTTTTAGGATTTTAATGCACAAGGAGTATTCCACTTACTACAGGCAAAGGCTACCAAATAGGCTAGGAAGCGGCCAGCTAGAGAGCAAAAACGGTCATGAACATGCATTATGCATAATGAACATTGGATACTAGCATTTGTAGGATGTGAACACCATGAACATAAATATCATAGAGGCTATGTTGGTTTTGGTTCAACTACATGAATGAACATGTGCCAAGTCAATGCACTTGAAGCATTCAGAGGAGGATACCATATCATCATACTACATCACAATCATTTTAACACAATGTTGTCATCCAAGATAAATCATTATCCAGTCCTAGCTACTTCAGCATGGCATGAGAAACTATAATCTCTAATTGTCATTGCAAACATGTTTGATCATAATATGTTGAATCATGGATACTAGGTTAAACATATTTACAAAAACTGAACAAGTTGAGTTCATACCCATTTTTCTTTGCCACAGCCAGTTCATCAAATATTGTCATTATTGCCTTTCACTTGCATGACCAAATGATATAAAATAGTAATAGTGCAAGACTGCCGTGGACTAAGCTGGAATCTGCAAACATTTTCTTCAAAAGGAGAAGATGAAGCAATCTGGGCTCTTTGTTAGATCAACAATAATGCATATGAGAGCCACTCAACATTTTCTTCGTGGTCTTCTCCTAGGTATGACTCAATAAACATAAAAGAATTTTAGATAAACACACTGAAATATTTTTGGAGTTTTTAGTTTTTTCTCGAAGAAACTAAATTTAAGAAAAACAAAAACGAGAAAAATATTTACACGGGAACGCTCCAATCAAGCAAAAAAAGAATCAAGAAATCTTTTTGGCTTTTCTTTTTAATACTACAACTAATTAAACCAGAATGAAACACCAAAAAGAAGCAGGAAATATTTTTGGATTTTTCTCAAAGTTTTTCAAACATACAAGAAGAAAGCGAGAAAATAAATCTAGCTTGGATCATACAATGAAAAAGTGTGAACACCGACGACTGGAATGAAATGCGTGAACATGAATGTAATGTCGGTGGCAATACGTACTCCCCCAAGCTTAGCCTTTTGCCTAGTTTGGTAATGAGGCATGACCCTGTATCCACTCCTGGCAATTGATTCAAACAAAGCTCACTACAAAAAAAGACACATCCGTGACATTTTTGGGCCGAACGAATTTTTTTTGTATCATACATATGACACTTCTATGACGATAATTGTGACAAAACCCGGTATCATCATGACAAAAAAACCGTGGGCTCCTACTTCTATGACAAAAAATCATGACAAAAAATGGGCTTTTCGTCCAGGGCGGGCCGGAGACGCAGCTGCATGACATTATTTGGGCCGTCCATGACGGAAAAAACCGTGGTAGAAGCGAGGGAGAGGAAAATTTCGGGGAGTTCCCGGTTATGGTGGGAGGTCGGGGGCCGAGTGATGCGCGTTTCTCTCATACACGTACGCGCGTGTGTGCGAGGCGTTGGCTCTAACTAAACCCGAGCAAGGCTTTGGGCTCTAACTGAACCCGAGCGATTGCACTGCAGGCTACGCATTACTGAACCCGAGTGATCGATCGATGGCTGTTAACTGAAGCCGATCGAGCGATTCCTTCGCTACTGCTGCTAATTGAAGTCGATAGATGATGCCTCTGGATGAAGAGTGAGTGTTGCGGGGGGGGGGGGGGGGTCGATGAACAGTTCCCAGTGGAGTAGATGAACAGGACCCCGTGGTGTTGCCTCTGGATGAACAGGACCCCGATCGATCGAGCTGGTTGGGGCTGGATGAACAGGACCCCGTGGAGGGCTGGATGAACAGGACCACCCTGTGGAGGGCAGGATGAACAGTAGACGGTGGAGGGCAGGATGAACAGTAGCCCGTGGAGAGGGCTGGTCAAACAGTAGCCAGTGGAGTAGCGCGCGGTGGAGACTGGATGAACAGGAGCGCGTGGATGAACAATCGCAGGTGGAGGCTGGAAGAGGTCGACGGTGGATGAACAGTAGCTCGTGGAGGCTGGAGGGGGTCGACGGTGGAGATGAACAGTATCCCGTGGAGTCTCGTTTTGTGGTACGCCACACCCCTCCCGATGAACAGGACCCCCGTTTCGACCATAGCGCTCCAACACAAGTCCGTTTCGTCCGTTTTGCGGTACACCACACCCCTCCCGATGAACAGGATCACCATTTCGACTGTAGGAGGTCCGTTTCCTCCATTTTGCGGTACACCAGACCCCTCCCGATCAACAGGACCCCGTTCCGAACGTAGGAGGTCCGTTTCCTCCGTCGTGCGGTACGCTAGGCCTCGTTTCCATCGCCTATTCCATCGAAGCCCTCCCGATGAACACGACCACGCATTCCGTTCCGACCCAGTCGGTTGGCTCCCACGCGTTCCGTTGCCTCCCCATGAACACGATGCATTCCATTGCCTCCCCATGAACACGGCGCATTCCGTTGCCTCCCCATAAACACGACGACGCTGTTTCTCCGTTCCGACCCAGCCATGTACACGAGCCCTGGCCGTACGTATGCGCGAGTAGGCGTTCGAGACCCCACCCGTATGTACACATATGTGGCCGTATTTTCTTTCTTTCAACCTGGCCGCTGTACGTACATGTACATGCTACGTGCACGCCTCTACTACGACACGTGCGCGCCTCTACTACGACACGTGCGCGCCTCTAGATCGACCAGTATGTACGTACACGTTCGCGACCAGAATGACAATGCTACGTACGCTTCGACCAGGTGGGTCCCGACTGTCAGGCACTTCCTTGCCTGCGAAGATGTAGCTGGTGTGTTCCAGCAGTTAGGGGGCGAATCGCTTTTTCTTTCCCGGACGCACTTGCTTGCGTGCGAAGATGTAGCTGGTGGGTCCCAGCCGTCAGGGGAAACATTTTTTTCACGAAATACAGTGGCCCGTCCGGTGGGTCCCAGCTGTCGGGTGGAGGAATCATTATTTTCCGTGTAATAAGGAGGCACTTCCTTGTTGCGGCCGTGGACCCAGCTGTCAACCTCTCCACGTACAGTCCACGTCCGACGGATGTCGTTCCTTGACCATGTTGACCATGCCGCGCCGAGAGTACCAGGGCGGTGGACGACAGTGAGGCCTAGGAAGGGGACGACACGGAGGCAGGGAAGACTCGGCAGTTGTTTCCCACATGGAGGGGAGTACGACTGTACGAGGGTTTACTGGTTTGTCTGCCGTCGCCGGAGAATAACAACAGGTGTGGGTGAGTAGAGGGATGGCTAGGCCAGCGATGGGAGTACGGTCGGGCGGTGAGGCCTGCGCGGAAGCATAGCCGGCCACGAGGAGGAGGGAGCAGGCAGTCCCGCCGGCGCTTGTTTGAGCGGCTGGACCAGGAAGATCAGGGATTGAAGAAGCACGATCTCCGTTGGATAGACATCCAACAGTCAGTGCTTGTGCGTCAACCTTTTCTTTAGGAAAGCCTCAAATCTGTGGAAAACAGCATACAACCCGTCTGCCATTATTTCTAATAATTTACAACCCATTTGCTAATTCTTAAGGTTTTTTTGGAGCCCATATTCTTTTTGTTAGCATTACAGCCCATATTGTGGCAATGGTTAAAAAATTATACGAAATTTTCCTTATTTCGGTGCGGTCCGAACTGTTTTTGATCCCGAAATTTCGACTCGCATTCAAACTGATTTTAAAAATAAATGTATATCAATATAAAATCCAACAAATTCTCCACGCATAAAAATTAATGTAATTTAAAATCTTGAAATGAAAAAAAAGATATTTGAAACTAATTGCCGGTTTGATGTGTTTTAAAAATGTACAACCCATTTCTCATTACTGATGGGCCATTTTCTCGGTCAGCCGAATGAAAGCTCTCCTCGTCTTGAAAGATTTGCAGCCCAACTTGCCTGACAAAAGCGACTTACTTGGCAAATCACAAAAAAACTGGGCTGTGGCCGTGGACCTAGCTGTCAGCCTCTCCACGTACAGTACTCTTTCGATGGAAGTCATTCCTTGACCACGTTGACCACGCCACGCGGAGAGCACCACGCTGGTGGACGACTGCGAGGCCTAGGAAGGGGACAATGCGGCAGTGGAAGCCCGCGCGGAGAGGACTATGAGGGTTCACTGGTTCGGCTGCGGTGTGAGGCTGTCGTCGCCGCAGGGCCTGGCCAGTGGTGGGAATAGTAGGGGGCGGTGAGGCCTCTACGGCAGCACAGCTGGCCATGGGAGGCAGGAGCATGCGGCACGACCGGCGCTGCTTTCGGCGGCTGGAGCAAGAAGACCAGAGGTTGTAGAAGCACTATGGCCGTTGGATGGACATCGTACGGTCACTAGAGCTAGAATCGTTCATATTGACTAAGTTGACAAAGCTCTCCAACACTCAGGGGGAAACGATTTTTTTCGCAAAATACTGGTGGCCTGTCCGGTGGGTCCCCGCTGTCAGGTGGAGGAATAATTATTTTCTGCGTAATAAGGAGGCACTTCCTTGCGGCTGCCGTGGACCCAGCTGTCAGCCTCTCCACGTACAGTACTCTTCCGATGGAAGTCGGTCGTTGACCATGTTGACCACGCCGCGCCGAGAGCACCACGGCGGTGGACGACGGCGAGGCCTTGGAAGGGGACGACGCGGAGCCGTGCAAGAAGTGGTAGTGGATGCCCACGCGGAGTGGAATATGAGCGTTCACTGGTTCGGCTACGGTGTGAAGCTGCTGTCGCCGCAGAATAATAGGGGGTGTGGGTGAGTGGAGGGATGGCTTGGCTAGTGGTGGGAGTAGTATGCGGGCGGTGAGGGCTCCGCAGTAGCACAGCCGGCCTCGGGAGGAAGGAGCAGGCGGCACGACTAGCGCTGCTTTGGGCGGCTGGAGCAAGAAGACAAGTGGTTGAAGAAGCACTATGGCCATTGGATGGACATCATACGGTCACTGGAGTATTGACTAAGTTGACAAAGCTCTCTGTCCCTGTCAACTTAGTAGGCCCACAAGTTAGCCCAACAATATGGTGGGTCCCAGCTAGCCGGGGGGTATTCTTTTTTTTGGGTGTAATAAGGAGGCACTTCCTTGCGTGCGAAGATATAGCTGGTGGGTCCGAACTGCCAGCGGGGGGAACATTTGTTCACGAAATACAAAGGCCCTTCTTGTGGGTCCTAGCTGTCAGGTGGAGGAATCATTATTTTGCACATAATAAGGAGGCATTTCCTTGTGTGCGGCCGTCGACCCAGCTGTTAGCCTTTCCACATACAGTCCACTTCCGATGGATGTTGTTCATTGACCATGTTGACAAGGCCGTGCCGAGAGCACCAGGGCAATGGACGACGGCAAGGCCTAGTAAGGGAACGACACGGAGCCAGGGAATACTCAGCAGTTGTTTCCCACACGGAGGAGTACGAGGGTTTGCTGGTTCGTCTACCGTCGCCGGAGAATAACAGCATGTGTGGGTGAGTAGAGGGATGGCTAGGCCAGCGATGGGAGTACGATGGGGCCGTGAGGCCTGCGCGGTAGCATAACCTGCCGTGGGAGGAGGGAGCAGGCAGTCCCGCCGGCGCTTGTTTGAGCGGCTTGAGCATGAAGAGCAGAGATTGAAGAAGCACGACAGTCGTTGGATGGACATCCAGCAGTCACTGCTCTTGTGTGTTGACTAAGTTGACAGGGTGTTGCGTGTGCGTCAACCATTTTTATGAAAGCATACGCGTCGACCTGTAGTAGGCACACAAGTCAGCCTCAAATCTGTGGAAAACAACATACTGCCCATCTGCCATTATTTCTAATAATGTATAGCCCATTTGCTAATTCTTAAGAATTTTTTTGGAGCCCATCTTCTTTTTGTTAGCATCACACCCCATATTGTGGCCACGGTTAAAAAGTATACGAAATTTTGCATATTTTGGTGCGGTCAGCTATTTTAATCCGGAAATATCGATTCACATTCAAACTATTTTGAAAAATAATTTATATAAATATAAAATCCAAATAATTGTCCACGCATAAAAATCAATGGAATTTAAGATCTTGTAATGAATAAAAAATTGAAACTAATTCCCGGTTTGATGTGTTTTAAAAATGTACAACCCATTTCTGGGCAAACTGAATGAAACTCTCCTCGTCTTGAAAGATTTGTAGCCCAGCAAGGCCGATAAAGCAACTAGGCCTTGTTTGGGTATTTCTTTAAAAAATGGAACTGGGCTAGCCATTTTCAGCAAGAAAAAAACACAACTGGGCTCATGATGTGGTAAACATAAATAAAACCCTGGCTTGACGGGCCACAGCCCCTGCACAGCCCCGTTGTTACCCTGATCCGTCACTAAAACTAGTATAAATAACAACTGCTTGTTCCTCAAAAAAAATGCACGACTTGCTGGGTCCATGGAGTCAGCTGCTCGTAGTGTAATTCTCTCGTTTATTGACTACGTTGACAATGGCATGAGCCCCAGATGTCCAACAGTTAGGAGGAACCATATTTTTGGGCTTGTAATATAGAGGCACTTGCTTGCGTACTGCCATGACGCTGGTGGGTCCCTACTGTCATCCTCGCCACGTACAGTCATCTCCTTGTTCCTCTCGGTTGTTGGCGACGTTGACAACACAAGAGGGCGGCGCACCGCGCACGGCGAGCGAACCAAGGCCACAAGGCGGACGACGACGGCGGGGCCTCGGATAGAACAAACAGGAGCCGTTGAAGATGTGCCGGTCCAGTCGCAGGCAGAGGGGAGTACGAGGGTTGACTGGTTTGGGTGCGGGTGCGTGTTGGGATTGACGTCGCCGGAGAATAACAGGACGTGTGGGGGAAGAGATGGAGGGATTGGCCAACGTTGGAGGGTATGTACGGTAGGGCGGAAGAGGCGCAGCCAGCCATGGGAGGTGGGAGCAGGCGGAGCCGATGGGGTGGTTTGGTTTGGCAGATTGGAGGAAGAAGAAGACAAGAGATAGAAGATACACGACAGATGTTGGATGTCAATCCAACGGCTGGTAGGCAGAATCGTTTGTTGACTGGCTAGTAAGTCAACACCACCTTGGATAGGCTATTTCCTCGCGGGTCCCAAATCAGAATCCAAATCTGTCACAGTCATGCAGCCTTTCCTATGAAAATTTACAGCCCATTTGATGTGCTAGTTCGAAATAAGTTTGTGGGTGTTGGTGGGGGCTAATCACTTGGCTTCTGTAATGCACAGTGAGCTCAAGCAGCCGGCGAGACTGGTGTTATTTCCCTTGGTTTGGATTTGTTACAATATTTCACTCTAAATTAAATGAATGGCAAGCCATTTGCCTTGTTTCAAAGAAAATATGACAGTCATAGCAGAGTTGAAAAGGGTAGGAACATCTAACTCCAGTTTACAAACTGTACAAAAGCACGAGGGTTAATTGTTCATCAGGCTTACAAAAAACCAGATTGAAAAGGGCAACAACATCTAAATCCAGCACTGTTTTTGGCAGTCACAGTCAAATGGATTGGTCAGGTCCATAGAATGAACATCCTGGGTCGTAAAATTTACTGGATTATGACCACAATATGTTGTAAATAGAAGCCCGGCACGTTCAGATGCTCTTTTGCCCACCTGAAACTCCTTTTTTTCTCTATGACATACCCATCCGTCAAAACCATGCTGCTGATAAACTTAAGCCTGATGGACAATAGTAACCTCACATTCAGCAGGAAGAATGTGACAAATCTTGTGTTTGCATGGTTGGCTACATATCGTTCTAGCGTTATTGTATTCAATCGAATCTCATGAGAAGTGAGAAAATCCCGATGCTTATGAATCCACCGATTGGTTATAACTTTCTTACCCTGTCCTGTTGCCTAAATAGACATGAAGATTGAAAACAGTTAAGGTCTAAAAGAAGAGTGTCGAAAGAGCTACAGCTAAACGGTTAATTCTAGTACACTATATGCGGGCTTCCAATGTGCGTGAACTTATCACCTTTATATACAACTTCTCCAGACATGGAAAGCATTACAGCAAGCCAATAATCGTGTTCAGATCAAAACTATTGATTTGGATATATAAGATCTTGACAGAATCCAGAACCATTGATAGGCCATCCATGGAGAAACTCTTCATTGAGCATAGAACATAATATTAGTACAAAATGTGTACTCCAAGATGATATATAAATTATGCGCAGAAATTTAAAATGCAGCTTATGGTTACAAGTGTAGATGATAATATAAAGTACCTAAAAAACTGTGGAGCCAAACACCATATTGAAATGAGCACGGAGATCATATATTACACCAAAGGTCTCCAGTATAGGCGCATAGAGGACGGTTATTTGCAACCATGAATAACTAGAATCAAGGATCAACCTTTGAAGTGAATGGGCATCTTGGATGATGAGCTGCCTTCCGTTAGAAGAAGTTCCAACTCTTACAAGGTTAGGCGACTTTATTTGGAGACAACTAATTCTAACTGTGAAAACAAGCACCAAGCACTCCAGCGCAGGGCAACTGGAGTGGATGATGCTATGCAATGACGCCTTCGATATACGAACCCGCACAAGTGAAAGTTTCTTGAGAAATGTGAGTCGAAGGTTTAGTACCAGATTGTCTTGTAGGTAGCACTGTGCAAAGGTGGCGGTGTGGAGAGAGGACGAAAACCCCGAGATGGACATCAGTGCTGAGGGCACAAGTTCATGGCGTTCGGTATGGGGTATGTGATTTCCAGGGGAATAGTAGAACTCAAGCAGCTATAGTTCTGTGAATTCAGGGGATTCTAGCCAGGCGTCCACCATGCAGGGCATGGTATGCTTGCTCAGGTAGCATGACGGGATGCAGAGGCTTTGAACGGAGCCCTAGTGGGAGGAGATGATGGCTCTGGGGATTTCAAAATCATTGAAAAGTGATAGCTGACGATAGTCGAGATTAAGGGGAATGGCGCACCATAGAGGGCGCCACCGAATTGAGAGGACTTGGGTGCAATAGCAATCCTTGGTGGGGAGAAGCAAGATGATCTCCCCAAGAATGGCGTCCGGGAGATCGTTGATGCGGTCCACCCGAGATTCTACGGGTTCCTGGGATCCGGTGGGGGCGGGGTCGCTGCTTCTCCCCGCGCTGCCGTGTGCGGGATCTACAACAGGCGTCGCCGCTGGCGGGAGCCTCATCTTCTTGGCGCTGGGGTGAGCGGACTCCATTTTCCTCGAGGGCATCGCGTCGCGCTCATGGATTTGAGCAGAGTAACGAATGACGAGCCTAGTTGTAGTGTGAGCGAAAAAGAAGGGGAGCTGTGGCTTTTCTGTAGGAGTGAGGAAGAATGGGAGCTGGGGTTTTCTGTAGGAGTGAGGTGAGGAATTTTGGGGTACGAGTGGAGCGAGCTGACGTGAGGTGGGTGGGAGCGAGGAGGAAGAAGAGCACCCAGGTTTTTTGGGTGGGGGGGGCGGTGTGCTGGGTGTGGGTAGCGCCTCTCATTCATTAAATATATGGGCTTTTGAATTGATTTTACTATTTATTAGTGTGGATGGGCTGTTTTGTCTTGGGACCCAAGAAACAATTACTACTAGCACAGTGGAGACACTGTACAGCTACCCAGAAAAACAATTACTACTAATACAGTGGAGACACTCTACCGCTTCTGGCTCCTCCTAGGTCATTGAAACGTCTCCCTCTACTGAATGTCGTTATACTTTTGTTCACCGACATGCGGTCCATGCAGCGCACGGGCCCAAATGCCATCCACCAAACTAGAAGGAAGTATGCAGGCGGAGAGTCACCTCGGTCGTAGCGCGGCAGTAACGAGCCGTCGTATCACAAAACCCCACCTCCCTGCAGTCTAAGTTTGACGTATGAAGCAACCATCATTTCACTCTTCGCTGAATCCCCTTCTCCCTCACCGTCTTCAAGAAAGGCAACACTTGCATCTGCCACTGTTCTTCTCTCTGAACGAAGGGAAGGTAAGTGGATCCGTGATGTTGGTATATTTTCGTTCAGAGGACAAAAAATAACTTTTGCAAAGCAGTAACCGATCCTCACTCTTTTTTTTGTTCATTGTCATTGCGATTGTGTTTTCCTTTCAGTGGTCTCCTAGTATTCGTCAGTTTCATGATGGACCAAGGAGAACTAGGCAAAGATCTGCCGATATTGGAGCAGACGCGGGAGGCTGATCCCCACGAGACAAAGAGCTCCAAGAATATGGAGGCAACCACCGACGTGACCGCAGATACTAAGATGGTCAATGCCGCGTTTGAGGTTACAGCCCTCGTGGCACTGCAGGAGCAGTTTTCCCCCTTCGAGGATGTGTCCCCCCCCCCCCCCGCTGAGCTGCCCAAGGTGATTTCCTTCTTTGCCGATCTCGATTGTGGTTTTTCATCTAAGTATGTGGTGATTTTTTTAGAAAAGGAAGTATGTGGTGATTAATAATGCAAAATGTTATTAGCTTCGATGCCATGGTATACGTAGTGGTTTAAATAACTTGTGTTTATTATACTGAAAAGTAATTCAAAATTTGTTTCTGTTTCAATTAGAGCCCTGATGCAGACAAGGATTGTGTGGTTGTACATGTCACATGCTATGAGGCGGACGACCTGAATATACGCACTGGGAAAACAGAGTTCTTAGGCTGTTCGATCCTGGAAGCCATTTGCGGTCATACCAATGAAGGGTTGTATTCTAGCCTCATTGTTGTCAGGCGTGTTGTCTAGGGTGTACTGAAGCACAAGAAGTTCAAATCTACTCCTTCATTTGTGAGGAATACTGTTCTTGTCAAGCTTACGCAGGAAGATGAATTGGCATGCCTCCACAAACAAGTTCATCAGTGCCAAGCCCACAAGGTTGTCTTCATGAAGGTTCAAAGGATTGAGCTACTGCGGGACGTCCTCGATGATGTTCATGGCAAGGTCCGTCTTGTGTCCAGCCCAAATTCGATCGAGGCATGAAATAGTTGCCCCAGCTAGTGTTTAATAGTAGTTTGGATTGTGTCTAATTATTCGAACCTTGCCTGTTATCGACCCCTCTGGGCTAGTACTCTGTTTGAATCCGTCTATGGGAACTACGGCTACTTTTGTGTGCCCGTTAATCATGTGAGAACCATCATAATTGTTGCCGAAATAGATGCGTCGTCACTAGTTTTTTCATGAATATGGCATGATAGGACATAAGTTGTCACGGTTTATAATACGAGCAGTGTGTGTTTTGCTGAAATAGAGCACTCGTTCGAGAACCGTGCGCCGACGTATACATAAGTACTTGTAAACACTATTGGTGCTACCCCACTTGTAAGCAGTTGTGCAAAAGACGGCACATTGGCTTAGCTCGCTTCAACACTAGGCTATCGACGAGCTAACAATCAACAATCTGCTGTCTGACATATAAGCAACTATGTATCTTGTTACAGTAGTTGATGCAGTTAATTGAGGCCACAATGTAATAAATTGCAAACGTTCACACGCTAGTCCAGCACTCATGTGGAACACTCACATTAAACTCGTCTTCATAAAAAACTTGAAAAGCATAAGTTAAGAAATTTTATACATCTCAATGATTCATAGAACATAACAAACATATACTAGTTCACAGCAAAAGACAAAGTTGTGAGAAGGTTTACAAATTAGGAAAAAACAAGCAAGGCTTCTCTCTGAGCAAAGGGCCTCCCGGTAGGCTTAAATTTCCTGGAGTTCACTCTGGATTTTTCTTGTTGCCACCATTCAGGGTTAGGTTCTCTCATTCCAGAATAACCAATTATAATTGTGGTCTCAGCTGGAATGCTGAACTGAACCATGCAGTGTACTGACCAGCTGAAATGCTTATGCATTCCACTAAATTTAAGCACCACTATTTGCACAAATAAGCATACCACAATGACTCTTGTCCGCACACCTGAAAAAACCGCCGTGCAGCCATGCCAGCTAGTCCTTGGTCCATGGATGAACTGGTAGAAAGTGCATTCCGGACTAGGATGCAGTTGTTTTCGCTCGTCCCTACACTGCAATCAGGAAGTAAAACATACGAATCAGCTTCTTTTAGATTGCGTTGGTCATTCTACCTTAGTTACTACCAATGTAGGGATACCTTGAAGACGGGAGGTTAGACGATGACAGCAAGGGATAGCCATCTCATTTTACGCAGTTGTACTAAAACTGAGGTGTGTGCTTTTGATTGCGCGGACAGAAACGATACGGAGATAGACATCCCGAAACGATATGGAGACAGACATCCCTGTTTGCACAAATAAGAAATACGGTTATTTAAACAGTGATAGATATTACTACTTTCCCCCGTTTCCTCTTAGAACCAAGTCCTAGATTCATGCTACAGCTTTCCCACTTTCTTCCCGGTTTGAACCAACGCTTTGAGTCGACTTTATGAAATAGCTTTACTTCTAAGAATAGTAGAAGTCTATGTGGCTTTGGAACAGCGAACGAAAGTAGAAAAGGATCCACACGAAGGGAGCTGGGGTAGTAGAACAAGGCAGGTTTCGAAGGAATATATACCTGAGGGTCGTCGGCATGTCGCAAAGACTGCGTCGGGAGGCCGCATCTTGGCCACAATACCGCAGGGAGGAAGAAGGGGGTCGGAGGCCCTCCCGAGCCGGTGCTCTCTCGGAGAGAACGGCACGGCCGCTGATCGGGACGCGCGGGCAGCCGTTGGGCTCCTCCCTCGCCGCCGACGACAGTGTGAATGATGCACCTATAGCCCTGCCCTGGTCGAGGTTGTCCGGATGGATTTGTGACCAGCCGTGAGCTGAGAGAGAGTGTGGCCACCTATGTGTTGCTTAGATCTGGAGAGTATGAGAGAGTGAACGAGCGGAACCGTAGTAAAGCAAGCGCTAAGGCTCCTGCTTTTATATATAGTGGACTGATTTTGTTGTACCAGCTTCAAAATAATGCGCTCCTACGTGTACCCGCGAGTGGGTGTGAGAGAACTAGTGTGTGCGTGCACCGCTTCTCTTCGTGAGAGTACAATATACTATGCCCAAAGAACGTTCGCCGCAAGAGTAATGGTACAAGTGTGTGACATGTGAGCTAAAATAAAATGTGCGCGCCGTCTTTTGTTTTTTAGAAGTTCTGAGGGTAGGGTGTGAAGAGCACATATGTGCGTGATGTCTACCTATAGATAGACGGAGGGTGCGACGTGCGAGTCTGTGAGAGGACTCGGGAGAGTCATGACTCGTGAGGGTGCATGTGCGTGAGAGAGAGGGGGGCACGTATCAATGCAGTGCATGTCTCCATAAATAATTATCCGACAAATGTTCGCCACATGCCTTTTCTTGACGAACGTCATAAGGACCGTTAGATCGGCATCCGATAGTGTCAGTTTTGCCATGTCATTTAACAGAACAGCCACTCCTCCTACACACAAATCTTCCACGTGAGTTTTAGCAACTGCCTTATGCTCCCTGCGCTCCGAAATGCAGTGCATATAGCTTTATTGAAAATTCGAACCTCGCAAACTTTTACCGAGTTTTCGTGTACCAAATTGCACATGTATAATACCATGTATATATCATTTCATTCATCTACGAGAGGTAACTATAAAGTAGGGTGAGGAGTCTACAAAGAAAGACCATCGTATCACCCACAGCAATTTCAAGCATCCTTTAGTGTCGTGGAATATCATAGGAACTTTATATGATATGATTTTTATAGTGTTTTTCCTTTAGAGCCAATTGGTTCATAGGAATTGATTCATATACTCCACATTTCAAAGGAAATAAACATGATATCATTTCTATAGCTTTAGAGCCACTTGGTTCATATGAATGGATTCCTATTCTCCCTTAATTTCAAAGGAAAATAAACATTAGCGTATATTCAATAGAAAAGTTCCTATGATATGAACAAAATTACATCTCTTTTCTAATCCCTCCTCATAGGAATTGAGAAACATGTCATTCTAGATTCAATAGAAAACTTCCTATGATGTGAACCAAATGACATCTCTTTTCCAATCCCTACTCATAGGAATTGAGATGCTCCATGTCATCTCTTTCCCTACAACTTCCATGTATACATCTTCTATTCGTAAATAGATAGTACAACCCACTAGTAGCTTTTTTTTCCAAAACAGGCAACTATGGCACAAGAACTATATAGTGTGCCAATAACTTTGAAAGATGGTCGCTGGATGAAGCTAACCCGACAGTGCAGATATAGGCAAATCCAAGCACTACTGGCCTTTGGATATCATCAACATTCCACCAGATCTGCCACATGTACAATTTAGAAGACTCCATGGTTGAACTTAAGCATAATGCACAAACCTCAAAACATAAGCACTTCTCCTTTGTTCTAGAATCTTCTGCATCATAATTGATTGTTTTTTCTAAATGAATTGGCATTATTTGTTTTTTACTCGATGATTTACTCCCTCCGTTCCAAAATAGATGACCCAAGTTTGCACTAACTTTTGGTCATCTATTTTGGAATGGAGGGAGTACAATGCACAACCCCATGAATCTTAACATTTTTATAAAACTTACTGATTTTCAATGAGATGAACTATAAGAACTAAACGAACATCTACATCATGCATATATGACTCAAAGCTTTACATGCTATAGTGTGTATTTATTCATAATTTGGTTTCAAAATCTCATGCGTTCAATACATGTGTACCTTACTAGTTTTGAGTAGAGTAGCAAATTTCACGCGGCCCCGGGTATATCAAAATGCAGGGCCCATGCATCATTGCCTTTTGGTCGAACCTACATCCACATTTTTTGTACGTACTATATCTCCACTGGTCCCCGAACCCAAAATGTTGCCTCGTTCCTGTAAAACCAAGCGGCCCACACATATTTAAGGTGTCGGCTCGAACCCGTTTACTATGACGTGGCCCCGCACGCCGTAGTACTCCTACAAACCCTACCGCCACACTCATCCTCGGTTTTCTTCAAGAGGACGAGGGAGAAGCCGATTTGTAGTGGAGGCGCTTTCAGAAAAAAGGTTCTGTAGTGGAGACCCCTACCCTAGGGTGCCCTAGGTAGCTGCCGCACGCATCATTGTTTTCTCCTTTCTTTATGCTCTTGTGCCCTAGAGTGAAATGATGGTTTCTTCGTCCGTCCAGCTTAATGCGGGAAAGGTAGGGCTTTGTGATTTGACCCCTCATCGCTCATTTTCTACTACTGCGGCGCTACGACCGGGGTGCCTCCAATTCCAACCGCTGCTCCAAACTTCTAATTTGGTGCATCGCACGTGGAACAAGACGGTGGATGAGCCACATGTCGGCCAAAGGGGTCCTGTTAAGTGTGTCTCCATTTCGTGTGAGGACTGAACCTCCTTGAGTTGCTACGCCAACACGACAGGAGCAGCCTACTACTTGGTTTTGCTCCTTGGTGAATCCCGACTATATTCATCTAAAAAGATACGTGCTGAACTACCCTCTCTGTCTAGGTTTTTTTATTTTTAGGCGTCTCAGTTTATAGGGCCTGCACGTAGTTCTAGGTCATCCATTTGACTAACTAAGTACGAGTTACTATGTCATAAAAAGTATATCATTGGATTCTTAAGCGGATGTAGTTGTATTTAAAAGTCGAGGACGGGGCTTTTCCTGCGCGGTAGGCGGCGGGGCAGTTCCGCCTAGTCGATTCGACAAAGACGCGAGAAGATGAGGGAGTAGGCTGCTGCAAACGTAGGGCTGTGTGATTTGATAGCGAGTTACTGCTGGACAGGTGGGGCCCCGTGATTTGACTTGCCATTATCATTTTAACTACGGTGCTACGACCGGCGTGATCTCCCAGATTCCTGACCACCTCCATATAGGTGCCTCTCCCAATGCTCCACCATGTAGTAGAGGCTGGCTCTTGCATGAGAGCCCACTTCTCCACTTTTTCCTTGCCTCTCTTTCCTCCACATATGCAAAAATGCCATGTAAAGCGCACTATTGTACTTTCTTTTACTAGCTCCTATAGGTGCTTAAGCTTGCCACATAGGCATAAAGTCTGATGTGGCAATTTAATCAAGAAGAGAGAGGCTAGTTTGGTGACCCAAGGAAGAAATGGTGCTAAGCGCGTGTACCTAGGTGAAAAGACAATTTGGAGTCTATAGCTAATTAAATGAAGCAAACTTAGCAACACCATTTCATTGGAAGAGGTCACTCCTTGGCAAATGCAATAAATACATGCGCTTAGCACCGTTTCTTCCTTGAGTACGAAGAAAGAGATTGAGAGGAGTAAAAAAATACACTTATAGCCAACCTTGTTGTAGTATGAGTGACTAAGTGATGACTATGTATGACATGCCAACATAAGATAGCCTAACGCACCGTGTTAAATCTCCAAGGGCACGACTGCGCGAGCGAGGCGATAGTCGTGGTAGGCGCGACCATGATACGGGCTGCTGGCAGCCCTTGGATCTGAGATCAAATTGTCGCATGCTAAGTTGCTGAAAATTTGCAGAATAACCCTCCAGGATAGGATATTCACCCATAGGTCTAGAATCACGCCATGCAACCGTTCAATCTCAGATCCAAGGGCTCTCGGAACCCCGTATCATGGGAGAATGGAAAGCCACTACCCTGCCGTTCGCACGCTGGCAGTTCGCTCCTACTCGTCCCTGCACGTCCTTCAATACTACAGCGGTTCTCTCCTTGTCATCACGTCCATTCACATTACAACAGTTCCACCAATCCTAACCCTCCTCCCAAATCCATGGCGTCCCAAATCACCATGATCGTCGGTGAGTACAAGGTTAGAACCATCACCGGCGATGAGTTCGACGTCATCTACACCCGTTCTTCCACAACGGTGAAAGGATGCCTTTCTCGCTTCAGACGCATGTTCAAAAACTCAGATGATGAGTGGGTCGCTGGGCTAGATGTTGAGTACACCATAGTCCTGGGACGAGAGAAGGATCTAAAGGACGAAGAGAGGAAGAAGCCCGCCATGATCCAGGTTTGCGTACATAACATTTGCTTGGTCTACCACATATGCCATGCCGACGTTGAGGGCCAGGATTTTAAGTACTTCCTCAAGGACAAAATAGTGAAATTCGTTACTGTAGACTTTACGAACGACGAAGAAGTCCTGTGTCGGATAGGCCTTGTTGTAGGCAACCCCTTCGACCTCCAGAAGAATCGGCTGGTGCCCTCTCGTTAGCCTTCAATGCTGACCCTGGCAGGAGCCATGGTTCATCCTTCATACGGTAAACTTGAGAATGCTGACCCTGGCAGGAGCCATGGTTCATCCTTCGTACGGTAAACTGGAGAAACATCCATACACGTTTCATTGTCATGCATGGCAGCGGAATGTACTAGATATAGACCACATCCACTACGCTGCAATGGATGGCTACCTTTGTTTCAGTATCTACAAGGGTTGGATGAAGAGCAACAGCCAAGTGTGCGGTTGACGCAAAGAAGTATCAGCCAAGAGGAATAGGCACAAGGACGAAGTCGAGGACGTGGACGAGGACTCCGAGTAAGGTGGCAGTGTCGTTGCTCATGGTGGTTCTAAACTTCTAATGCAGTGTCTACCGGATTAGTTGCATAGTTTAATTTCAGGTGTGCTTAGTTTAATTTCAGGGGTGTGTTGTGCTGAGCCCCTAGCAGAACTATGTTATGTTTCTTCTCGTTACTTTAACTCTTCAGTATGTACATACTACTAGTATTACTTTAATAGAATTTAGCACCCCAATTAAGCACGTACTAGCTTTTTTAATAGTACTATATGCATAATTTGGCGACGAGCGCTCTCTATATGTACCACCTTTTTTTAATTTCAATTTTTGCTCCATGGCGCAATCCATCGATAGTACTACTGTACAAAAGTATACATTTTTTAAAAGGCTAGAGTATTGTTCATCACGTATATGGCCAGTTAAATTCTCAATCTAGAACGATGTGCATTCCATGTAGTAAACCGATACGGAGGAATTATAGTAAAAATGAGGTGATTTTACCGAGCGATCGGCGGGGGAGCATGGCCTGTCATGCGGTCCCACGTGTCATGATGTACCAAGGCGATTCGCGTGTCCCTCTTGAGGTAGAAGCAATACTAGTACGTGGTTTGAGATGATGGCGAACCGAAGTGTGAAATAATGGTTGCATCGTCCGTCTAGGAAAGTGCGGCATTGTGATTTGACGTCTCATTGCTCATTACTACTACTGGGCCGGTACGAGTGGGGTGCGTACCCCCTGCTATTCTGCACTGTTATTTGGTGCTTGACACGTCGACCCGGTTGCTATATGTCCCACATGTCGGTGACAGGAAGTACAGAATTCATGAAAGGGAGCGTCGACGGAGGAGTATACTACAGAATTCATGAAAGGGAGCGACGTAGTTTTGGAAAAATCTGTTTTTACGAAGTACGTACCCACTAGGGTTTATAGGGCTCATCTAAAAAACATTCGTTTTTCCGTTTGATAAGTCTCAATTCTACTATACAAGTAGTAGTACCATTACATGTTGGATTTCGAGGTGCGTTAGATCACCCGACGCAAGCAGTGTCAAGAGGAAACTAACCAATGCATGTACAAGTTCATGGAAATTTAGTGGTCATTTATGCATTCATTCTAATTAATGCCTCGGTAAACATAACTTCTTTAGAAAAATGAGCGTACTAATTATTTGTGCAAACTACGAAATTAATTTGACCACTCACTGTCTACCTTGGTGGAGAGATTTTGAAATTGAGCCATAAACTGGAAAGGAGGGAGTAGTAACTTTTATCTCGATTACTATTTCTAGCCTTGTATAGATGAAAAATGTATTTTTTTATAGTGGCCTTGTATAAGTAAATGGAAGGAGTACTAACCGAAGTACGTAGTAGGGACGAGGAGTAAACGGAGGGAGTAGTAAAATTTTCTCCTCGTGCTGCGAGCCACTGCGCGCTTGGGCGAGGGAGCGGGCGTAAGGCTTAGTAAGCAAGCTTCACCTCATCCTGCGAGCCACCGCGCCCATGGGCGGGGGAGACGGCATACTAAGCAAGCTTCTCCTCGTTCTACGAGTTGACGGGACACATCAAAAGTACTCCAGTGTATACAGCCTTGCCTCTAAGGTAGGCCCCACATGGTTTGCCTCTTTTTTAATTTAACATAACGCATCAAGTCGCAATTTGTTTGTTCACCCGTGGTAGACGATCCTCCCTCCACCAAGTGGACAACCAGTACACGTGCCAAATTACCATGTGGGCTGCCTTTTTCGTACAGAACTGAGCTCCATCGTGTACCCGCGCGGGTGTGGTTGGGAAAGAGACGGGAGTACGTGCGCCGTGCGTGCACCTCTTCTCTTCGTGCAGGTCCCCCACCTATGTGGGTGTGTGTGAGAGAGATACAAACCTACACATAATGTCCCATCCATCCCCATGCCTCCACCCAGTCAGACCACCAGTCATCACCACGCCCCACTCCTCCTCACCTTATCTCTCATCTTTCTCCCTCCATTTTTATATACAAGGGGCCACTATCAAAATTACAATTTGCAGATATACAAGGCCACTAACACTAATCGATGCAATATTAATGGTGTTTGCCTCGTGGTACTAGGAAAGGAGGACATTAATTATCCCTTGCATGCATGCGGGAGTTTGTAAAAAAATGCATATTGATGTTCCGTGCAATGCGCGGGCATCTTGCTAGTCCATGAAAACAAAACATGGCAAAATTCCGCGGTGAACGAGGGATTTGAATCTATTGGGAGGGGTTGTTTGGATCTTGCCCGGGGTATATGCTTCAGCGCAAAGGATGTCTTTCTTCCCCACTGCCCAACTGATATCATTGGCTGGTGCCGAAGATGATGGTGGCCGGCACCGGTTCGAGTTCATCACTGGCCACTACTTCGCCATGGCCGGTACCGGCTCGAGTTCATCCTAACATTCCCCTCTTCCGTGGAGCCCATGCAGGGTCGACGAAGGTCCTCGCAACAAAAAGGATCCGGCCAGACACCTGCTGTGTACGCTGGAATCGCCTCCGCGGTGGCCTTCATGGGACCCACGCGCCGGCGGCCTCCCGTGTTCTACTTCTCCTCGATGATGGCGGTGGACGCGGAGGTGCTGGCCACCGACTCATCGCTCTCCGCGCACCCGGCTTCTGTCGCTGCTTGCATGGCGCAGCCGCCGGCACGGGAGTCTCGGCCACAGAAATGGGATACGCGGTACAAGGCGGCGGCGTGGACGGCAGCAACAACCCCCGTGCACCGCTCCTCGTCGAGCTGGCCTAGAGTGGCGAGTTGCTGAACCACGCGCCAGCTTGGGGCGGCAACTGGCTCCATCGGGCGAGGGGAGGGAGGTGGATCAGCAAGCTGCATAGCTCATATCCGGCGGGCTACCCAGCCGGCTTGGATGCGGAATAACTACTCTTCATAAGCCATTTTAAGAGTGGACAAAATGGTGGAGGAGATAGGGGAGCAGCGGAGGTGTGCGGTCCTTGGCCGGTGTTTGGCCTCGTTTAAATAGGAGATTAAACAGATGGCGGACGGGAGGAGCTCGGTCAGCGTTGCGTTTACCGCCGGCCCGGTCATGAACGGACGTGTGTCGAGAGTGGGTTTCTCAGCTTCCACATGGGCGGGTTTCATGGAGGCATTTGAATGCGGCACGGAGGCATGTTCAGCCGGGCGTGCCGCGAGTTGCGCCCTTGACTCTGACCTAGGACACCGCACCATTCTTCCACTGACATGAAGGCTCTTTGGGTGCATGGCATGCATGTCAGTGACCCAACACAGGCAGCGCACAGCAGAGGAACCTTTGGTGGGCCAAGGCGGTGAAGCGGGCATTTCATAAACCGATGATTTTTCATTGAGTGTGACATCATCTTTTTCATGTCGATAAGCCTACTATGTTGATAGTCTGTTCGATACGTTGTGATTCATAAATACCGCTTCAAACATCAATGTTCTGCTTATCACAGATAAGATTGATTAATACCCGTAACAATCCGTGTCCTTAACAAAGGGTGCATGCACGTATAGGTTGAATGTGTGTCTTGCGTCGTGTGCTGTGTGCATGCAGGCGTGCGAGTGTTGCGTGCGTGCAAGGGTACATTTCAGTGTTGCATGCACGGGTGCCTACGTGCGTGTGTTCGTGAGTGCATGTGTACGTGTCAGTGTTGCACGCCAGCATGCGTGGATGTGTACGTGTCAGTGTTGCACGCCTACATGCGTGCGTGTCTTGCGTGCGTGTCTTGCGTGCGTGCATGTGTACATGCGGGGTGAGGCTACACGTCAGTCGACTAACTTTTTCATCTCTGGTCATTAGATTTTCCAGCCGTTGGATATGAAATCAAGGGCCTCCAGTTTATCATCAAACTCCACCCCCCGTATAATCATGATATGTATTTGTTTAACACGGTACAGACGCAAGGGCTCATATATACGCGCAAGCACTCACTGCTATAAGTGCACACACGTGAACCCTACCCCTATGAGCACCTTCGAGAGAGTGGCCAGCATATATGATCTTGAGATTTTACAAAGTCACCAAAGGTGCCTCGTAGTCGAGTGGAACGTCTCCTCCCACTGAACGTACGTCGTCGGAAAATACTGAAATTAACACAAGATAAATGCGAGCACCGGGACTTTAACCTTGGTGGGCTCGAGAAACCACTGTCCTCTAACCATCCAGCCACATGTTGGTTAGCACGACAAAATGTATGTGGTGACCGTGATGAGCTTATTCTGAAGTCCAGTGACCATATTGTGCTTTCGCTTCAAATACAATGACCGTAAGTGTCGTCAACAAAATACGGAGCACGCATCAGATGCAAAGTCCGTCAGTGTCATCAACAATATATGGAGACGTATCGTGAGCTAGATACCGTTGCACTATTGTATATGCTTATTTTCTTAGTGGCCGATTGCGTGTGTGGTGTGGTGGGCACATCATTTCTAGTTGTGGTGGGTGAACATGAAGACTCATGGGTCGGTTCCATCCGGCGCCACATATAGGTTGGACCGAGACGTGTTATACGAAGACCCGTGTGGAGGACGCGGCGTACAACACGAAGCTACCAGAGTTGCGGAGGACTCTATCCCCACTGGTGATAAGCCAACTATATATGATTTGTAACCCTAGGCCCTTAGTATGTTATACAAGCTTGGGGGCTAGTTCACCGATAGTATACACACACGCACAACGCCTGGTATTCATGTGTACTTTGTACACACCCTATCACTAATATACAGTACCAGGAGTAGGCTCGTTCTTCAATTGCAATTGAATTCTAGCATGTGCATGTGTTTATTTCATATTATCGATCCATAGAGTGAGAGCGGTTTGAAATACAGGCAATAGATGCTTTTGCAATTCATATATAAACATTAATTAGTGCACACTCCATGCTGTTAGTGTGAAGCACTTTATACATTTGTCACTTGCATGGATACATTCCAAATTGCTAGTTACGAAATAGAATACATGTCGAATTCAACATAAAGGGGGTTTCGAAGATTCGAATTCATAGGAAGTGCATTCATCTATTTGAACCCGAGATAATGGCATTTCTAAATCACATGTAAAAGGGGGCATCAATCTTTGTTGTGAGTTTGAACATGCTATATATATATTCATATGCATATCTAACTTTTTTTGCAACCAAGGAGATTATATCTGGAACCATAAATGAACTGAGGTAAGTTGCATTTTTTTAATATATACTCGTGTACAATGTATATTCAAACGTACCCCCTCCATTCCAAAATAATCGTAGCTTTAGGATTTTGAAGAGTAAAGATTTGTGAAGTTTGAAAAATCCTCAAAGTTCAATTCAAGAGAACCGAAAACGTTAATGCTTCTGCTCCCAAATATTGAACGAAGTGCCAAATAGGCCTCTGGTCACCCGAAACCGTGCGAGACTAACGTTTTGGTGGTAGGAAATTACTGTCCTGACTCTGGCCCGTGTAGCCTATCGGCCTGATGTCCAAAGATCTAAACCGGGGTAGGTTTGTAACTTCACCAAGACGCCAGAGAAGCATTCATACGCCGTGGGCGCCTACCCATGCCTCGGCCGAAATCTATCCCGCCCACATTTGGGACACCTGACATGACTGTCCTACCCCCAACCCGCAATATGTCCGAAATTTTAGATACGGGAAAGTTTGTAGCTTTCCCCAAATTTCAAACAAGCGTGTCTCAAACCAAAACATTGTTCCCCCTTTGTTCCCTGCCTCCCTCCGTTTCCCCTTTCATACTCCGTGGGCGCGAAAATGCCCTCTCCACCAGCCGCGAAACCCCAGCCTCCTCCGTCCTCCACCCCATAGCGGCCAATCCACCGCCGCCCTCCTCCATCACACTGGAGCCAGTACCCCGACGTCGTCGTCCAACACAACCGCAACCACAACGCCCTCAAGGACTTAGCAGCTGAAGCCGAGGCAGAGCTTCCTCCACGACGCCGACACCGACGTGCGTCGTACCCGAACCACTCCGACCACGCCGTCCTGCGCCTCACTGCTGCGGCTCCACTTTCGCAACCGTCCATCGCACCAGAGCTGTTCCCGCTATGCCGTCGTTTGCCGCCTCAGATCTGCTTCCCCGCCGCCGACAGACGGCCACCGCACCACACTCAACAACTTGGCCTTGGGTTCGTCCAAGGCTGCACCATCCTCCACAACTTCTTGTTTCCGGCGAACAACAAGAAGATCGTCGGAAAAACAGAAGGAGGACACAACACTGCCAGCAGAAAGAGGTACTCCTCTTCCCTTATTCGTACAAATCTTACATCTCCGCTCGCACCATATTCATCCCATGAAAGAAACTAGTTGAGCGCTTCTTACTGCATCTTCTTTGTGATACTAAATGCACAAGGTTTCCTCCCTTTTACTATTTCACCTTTGCTAGAGGTCAGTAGCCCGCCTGGATTTCAATTCAGGGCCAGCCGAACCGCAATTAAAAGAAGCAGCACCCGCTTAGGCGCGTGGAGCACCTAGTCCGCTTGTTCCCTGGGGAAGCGGCGCATCGGTGTCTATCATAGGGGTGTGGGGCGCAGGAGCTGCTTGCGCCCGATCTGGAGGTTGACGGGGCTTGAATGGATGGCCGGGGGGCGGTGCCAAGCATGGCGGTGCGGTGAGGTCGAGGGGAGGGTGCAGGCAGGGGAGGAATACTGGGTCAGTGGTCGCTGGCATTTCAAGGAATATCGTCAACACTGACTCGCTGGAGGTAGATGAAGGCGATCTGCCCGTTCTTTGTACATCAGATGGTGCAGAAAAAATGGACTGACCTATTTGCTTTCAGTCGACTATTACTTTCATAGAATCCTGTAGTAATTTAGTGTGCTATGCATGTTGTAGAGCTATCATATGTCTCCCGTCATCTATTTCTCACCGACCTGCTATCTGCTACCTTTACACTGTACTAATTGTGCACACACTTCACCCATACTCACACTATTGTTTTTTTATGCATGGGAATTTCAGACTCTGACGCAGTGTTGATGAATGCAAAAAAGAAAAGACAGAAGTCACTCTAGTGTAATTCAAAGATAAGCACTAAGCATTCCAGCACTCTAATGGGTGCAGTGTCAGCAGTTGGAGACAGTAAACATAGCTCTGCAGTTGATGATGTCAATTGCCACACACAACCATCCCAGGTGCTTGCTTTAACTTCGCGCTGTCAAATGTGGTTGCATGTTGCATATGGTGTCTAGCTTGTATTGCTTCCAATTTGGTTAAATTGCATATGCTTACTTTACACATTATACCTTTGATAATGACATGCTTTCTTGTTTTTGATACATAATAAATATGTCTATTAACCATGTTCGTATATCAAACTAATGCTCTTTTGTATCCCTCGTCAATCACTTATGATGAGACAGTCACCCGGGTGGGTTTCTGTGAGACGCCATACTCGTTTAAAGAGTGTAGTGTCATCCTCCCCACATGATTCTCAAGAAACAGCAAGGCTAAATGAAGATAGTCAACGTAGCTCTCTAGTTGATCACCGCAATTCCCCACACCACCATCGCAGGTGCTTGCTCTTACTTGGAAGTGTGATATGTCGTGTTCGTCTTACATGAAAGTAGTGTTCGTCAGTATCATGCATCAATGAGTTCTGAAGAGCAAATTTTATTCCTTTTTCTTGTGGGTTTGACTTGACAAGGAAAAATCAAGAAAGAGGATCGAAAAGAGTAAGGAAGGCGATGATGGTGGTCCTCTGCAGCAACGTAAACGGAGCATCTCTACCGATTCTCCTTATACTGATAGTGCATTACAAGGTCCAAGTCTCCGCTCCCCTACTCCACCATCCAAGGTGCTTGCTCTAACTTGGCAGTGTGATATCTGGTTGCATGTTGCATATGGTTTCTAGCTCGTATTGCTCCTAATTAGTGTAAACTGCATCTGCTTAGCTTACACATGATACATGTGAATATGACACGCTTTCCTATTTTTGCTACATACTATATCTTATGATAAGGCACCTTTAAGTCGCCACTGTGATATTGGTTGTGTCTTTCATATGATTTCTAGCATGTACTGCTTCTAATTTTTTGAAACGCCATACAGTTTGAACTTGGCAGAGTGATATTGGTTGCATCTTTCATATGGTGTCTAGCTTGTAGTGCTTCTAATTTGTTGAAATGCCTTCTGCTTAGTTACCACATCATAGGTGTGAATATTTCACACCATCCCATTTTTCATACATATTCCATCCTCGCATCATTTGTTTGCCTTTCATCCGAGTAGTGTTCGTCAATATCGTGCATGAATGAGTTCTGAAGAGCGAATTTTATTCCTTTTTCTTATCGGTTTGACTTCACAATGCAAAATCATTACAGCTGAAGGAAATTAGTCCGGCAGTGGATGATGGTGGTCCTTCAGAGCAACTCAAACAGGGGGTCTCTATAGATTCTACTCTGCCATCCTCACAACAAGATTCGCAGGACAACACAAGGCTGGACAGTCAACGTAGCTGTGTAGATGATGAGCACATCTCCCCTACTCCACCATCACAGGTGCTTGCTCTAACTTGACACTATTATATGTGGTTGCATGTTGCGTACGATGTCTAGCTTGTATTGCTTCTAACTTGAATTATATCTGCTTACTTTACACATAATGCCTGTGAATATGACACGTGTTCCTGTTTCTAGAACATACGTGTACATGATGAGCACATCTCCCCTACTCCACCAACACATGTGCTTGCTCTTACTTGGAACTGTTATATGTGGTTGCGTTTTCCGTATGATGTCTAGTTTGTATTACTTCTGATTATGTTGAATTGCATCTGCGTAGCTTACAACTTATACCTGCAACGATCACTTACCCATAAGACACATTTAACTTGGGACTGTGATGTAGGTTGCATCTTGCATTGTCTTCTAGCTTGTACTACTTCTAATTTCTTGAAATGGCACTTATGACAAGACACTTTTTACATGATAGAGTGATATTGGTTGCATGTTCATATGGTGCCTAGCTTTCATTTCTTCTAATTTTGTTGAAATGCCTTCCGTTTACTGTTTTTTCATACATATTCCATCCTCCTATCGTACGTGTGAATATGAAATGCTGTCTTTTTTTGTATATATTCCATCCTCCTATCCTGCGCTTGCCTTACATCAAAGTAGTGTTCGTCTGTATCATGCATCAACCAGTTATGCAGAGCTAATTTTATTCATCTTCCTGTGGTTTTGACTTCATAAGGCAATATCAGAAAATAGGAAGCAAAAGAGTAAGTTAGGGGATGTTGGTGGTCCTCCGCACCGACGCAAACAGAGACTCTCTAGATTTGCCACTTCTACTGCTAAGGAAGTTGAAGTCCCAAGTCTACATGATGAGTTCATCTCCCGTACTCCACCATCTTAGGTGCTTGCTCTAAGTTGACAGTGTGATAATTGCTTTCATGTTGCACATGTTTTCTAGCCTGTATTTCTTCTATTTTGATTAAATTGCACCTGCTAAGTTTATATGTTATACATGTGCATATGACATGGCTTTCTGTGTCTAGAATACACTGCATCTATCTATCATACCATGTTCTTACATCAAAGTACTACTGTTGTGTATCCCGCATCAGTCACTCATGATTGGACCCTTTTAACATGGCAGTTTGATAGTGGTTGCATCTTGCATTGATTTCTACGTTGTACTGCTTCTAATTTTTGAATTACCACTTATGACAAGACACTTTTAACTTGGCAGAGTAATATAGGTTGCATCTTTCATATGGTGTCTAGCTTGCATTACTTCTATTTTCATGAAAATCCTTCTGATTAGTTTGCCCATCGTAGCTATGAATATGTCATGTCGTCCTGTTTTTCTTACATATTCCATCCTCATACGGTTGTCTTACATCAAAGTATTGCTTGTCTGTATCATGCATCAATGAGTTCTGAAGAGTGATTTTATTCTTTTGTGTTGTGGGTACAACTTGACATGGCAAAGTCAAAAAAGAGCAAGGAAAATAATATAGTAGGGAGTGTTGTTAATCGTCGGGTGAAACGGAAAAGGTTCTGCCGGTACTTATAGTGCAGTGGAAGGTCCAAGTCCACCGGCTAAATCTACAAACACAATATCACCTGGTCCACCAGCTGCAGCATCCGCTTCAACTGTACCAGCATCTCAACCAGTTACTCGTTCGTTTTCTCTAGAACTGGCCAGTTCCCAAGCTGCCTTCACACCTAACACTACTTCCGAAGCACTGCTGACACAACAGGACTTGGCAAGATCAGATGAACCTCATGAGCATCAACACCAAGACGGTACCTGACCGAGTCAAGTTACAGTTGCATGCTCCTTTATATGTACTCTCGCAGTTTGATGTACACTAACACTTTCCATATTCGTTGTTCAACTAGCACCACGGTGCAAGCGGAAACAGACATCAGGGATAATCCTTCATAGATTAACAAAATCTAAAGGAGGAAGAATGGAGATCAATTTTGAGGCAGGTTTAAAAAGGCCACGTGATGCTACAGAGTCAGCCAAGTTAGTATCAGAGGCAGCCGTTGCCGTTAGGTGTCATGCATGTATCCTCCCGACGTGGATCCAGTACAGGAATGAGAAAGACAATACCTAGTTTAACACCTTCCTTCACCATTTATCCATAAGTAATGTTATTCATCACAATTAGTAATATTGTCTTGCTCTGTCCCATACTTTCCAGCTTCCTCCTAATAAGACTCACATTCTTTTTTCAATAGATGAGGTTCAAGTTGGATCCGAAAGATGATGCAACTAGACAAGCATGCACTCATGTTTTTCAGTCTGCTCTGTGACAGTATCGGTACCACCTTAGAAAATCTCACTTTGAAGGCAAGGCTAACAATGAAATCGCCCAAACATCTCTAGTGGAATATATGACAAATGAAGACTAGACAACCCTCGTTAAACACTAGTCTGATCCAAAGTATCAGGTAGGCTATATGTATTTGATCAGACCACATATAGAACTTGTATTTATGTATGGCTAACTGTTTGAAGAACAAAACCAACCGTTCTAAAGTGAAATTCCAACAGACCACAGGATCTCGTAGCTATATTGCACACTGCGAGGCTCTTGTAAATAGCTGCTACTTCCTTCTTTTTTGTGTGCCATATTATTGTATCTATATTGACTTGTTCCAAATACAGAGGAAATCCCGTACGGACCAAAAAGAACCCAGTGGTTGGTTGATTGGTTGAGGCACCCTAGAGCACCCAGTGGTTGTCTAGGCACCTGGAGCAATCCAGAGCTGTCCTGGGATATCCCGGAGTACCCATGTGATCATCCTATGGTTTGCCACCCATGCTCAAAGGGATCATAAGACTATTGATGCTGCAAACTTCTGTGTGCCGCCACAAGACATTATGGGCTCTGGCATAGTTGAGTAAGTTGTGGGAATCCTTTCCATGATGGGCTAGCAGATGTAGGGGATTGTAGGTGTACCGACCTATCTATCGGTTAAGGGGACCTCTTCGGAAAGAATGTGTCTCGGTCATCCGTTTCTCAAACACCATGCTATGCGAGAAGTACAATGGAGGAGATCGAGTCTTGTGGGGAAAAGTGCGCAAACCTCTACAGAGTGTACAAACTAATAATGGTTAGCCGTGTCCCCATTATGGACATCTTGAGTATTTGGTACTTGAGTTATTGATTTGACCTCATCACTCTATTAATTAATTTATTAGGTTGATGATTATTAATTTCGGATTGAGTTGGAGGAACCTTCTCAATGTTTTCAACGAACTTTGTAGTAAATAAAATTTATTCCTTTGTTGTAGGGAAAATTGGCTTTCTGCAAAAATAACCATAGAGCCTCCACCAGCCAAATATGCATATAGATACAGCTGCTACTTGTTCATTGCTCTACACTGTTATTTTGCCAGCATATTCCATGTGCTAACCCGTTCTGGGCTGCAACATAATTATGTTGCAGACTTTTCAGATAAAGACTAAGGTGCGCTAGGTCGTTGTCTTGCACTCAGCTATGCCGTTGGAGTTGATGGACACACTTTACCTTCGAAGCCTTCCGCTGTTATCTTCAATTAGATGGCTGTCAGCCATATGATTGTATTAAGTACTCTCTTTGAGGTATTCATTGTAATAAGTGTGTGATTCAAACTCTATTATAAATCCTTCCAGTAATGTGTATGTCAGCATTACCGATCCAGGGATGACACTTATGCATAGAGATTTCACTGTTTGAGGTCAAATCTCTACAAGATGGTATCAGAGCACACACTCACTATGGGACGCGACCACTATGATGAGCCATAGGTCACTCTCCTCTACTCATTTCTGACTCTTCTCCACTTTCCACGCTATAGATGGCAGACCAAGGAACAAGTTTGCTCAACCGGATGAACACACCCCTTTTGGACAACACTTGAAGGAAGCCACTAGATACCTGAACATCAGAGTACCAAGCTTCACCGGGACCTACACCGCCACTCTATAGGAAGAAGAGCGCTGGACCATTCGAGTACATGTTCTTGGAAGGACATTCACACCAGCCACAGAGCCCGTGTAGTTTTCCTTTGATGCACCAACCTGGAGTCTAGGAAAGAGCATGACAGCTCACATCGCCATGGGACGCATTGGCGAAGTCTACCACAAGGATCTTAATGACACCATCTACCAGATATGTGGATGCCGAGATGAGCAATGGAGATGATCAGGACAAGGTGGGACAAGTCCATTGCAGCCTACATCCAGGAGTTAAACCAACACATTCGTCGATAGGAGAACCAGATGTGCGCCGGCATGATAGATATGAAGAAGGTGATGACAAGGAACATGGAGCTAGAAGAGGAACTCAAGTCTACACGCAATGGATACGAAGAGGAAATAGCTGTTCTACTGGAGGAGATGATAGACCTGAAGAAGCTAGGAGTATTCATGGGAGACCCTGCGCCAGGAGGAGATGACGACCATCCCGAGGACTACATCATCATCGACGACACCGACTCTGACCCCGACAGTGATGATGACTATGAAGACGAAGCTAGAGCAGATATCATGCAGTCTTCTTCCGATCAAAAATTCTAGATGACCACCATATTATCAGTAGTATTGCCCCGTGTTTATAGAATAGTCCGAGTACTTTGTAACGGTAGCCAGATCGATTATATGCCGTTGTTTGAATTTAGTGGTGTGATATGATTGTGTTTGTCTTGTGTGCATATGGGTAGGGATTTTCTCCCTAGACCTCACTCTATTCTAATATCTTCCCTCTAAACCCATCAGATGCCTCCGAGACATGACCCCAGATTTGTCTTCCCACCGGAGCTCACTCAGTTGATCTAGCAGAATAATGCCTTGATGCAACTACTAGTTCAGAACCAAGGCAACAACAACAACAACTACTACAACCCACCACCACCACCTCCAGTTGACAACTTAGCCCGTTTTCTGAGGCTGAATCCGCCGGTGTTTTGAAGTAGCACCGAGCCGATTGTTGCTGATGACTGGCCCTGCAGGATTGGAAGGGAGTTGACCACCGCAGGTTGCACGGATGCTGAGAAGGTGTGCTTTGCCGCACATCAATTCGATGGACCAACAGCTTCATGGTGGGACAATTACACATTCACTTTTCCGATATCCAATGTCACTTGGGATCAGTTCCAGCAAGCTTTCCGTACCGCACATGTCTCAACTGGAGCAATGAGCATGAAGAAGCATGAGTTTCGCAACTTACGCCAGGGAAATCGTCTTGTGGGGCAGTACATGGATGAGTTTAGCAAGTTAGCCCACTATGCCCCAAATGATGTAGCCACAGATGTCGCGAAGCAAGAGAAGATTATGGAAGGGATAAATGATGAGCTGAGCATGCAGTTGATGGTGGAAACATTCAATAACTACCAGGATTCGGTAGATAGGGCCCTTATGATTGAAGGGAAGCAACAGAAGATAGAGAGCCGCAAAAGGAAATATGGACAATGGAAGTATAATTCTGGAGCTCAGCAGAAGCCTCATTTTACCCCGAACTCGAGAGGACACACTCATAACCATCGAGGCCATACCCACAATGGAGGGAGTTCGCATAATCACAGTGGCCCCAAGAATGGGAATGGGAACGGAGGAAGCAACGGACAGAACCATTCCAACCCAGCAACACCCGCCCGGAAGGTTTTAAGTCACATTACTTGTTTCAAGTGCAGGAAGACTAGACACTACACCACTGAATGCCCCAAAGAAAAGAATGGAAGTGACAATGGAAGCTCTGGGAAGAAGCCCAACCCTTTCAACAGGGGACAGGTGAACCACGTTAACGTGGAGGAGGTTGAAGAGCAGCCAAATGCAGTTTTAGGTAAGTTTTTGATTGAGTCATTTACTGCAATTGTTCTTTTTGATACTGGTGCATCGCATTCATACATTTCAAGGGGGTTTGTGGATAAGTATAAGCTACCCACCAAAGTTCTTAAGACACCTATGTTAGTAAGCTCGCTAGGAGTTGAGTATATGGCAAGCAGAGGATGTTTTCAGATGCCATTGACCATAGGTAGACATGTTTTCCCTTAGAACTAATAATTAAGGAGTCCCAAGGATGGGATATAATATTAGGTATGGATTGGTTATCGAAGTATGGAGGAAACATCGATTGTGCTAGTAAGTCAATTTTACTCACCACCCCCGGGGAAAAAAGGATCAAGTATGTGTCTAGGCATGCGCCAAGGAGGACCCAAGTGAATTCCCTGTCAGGAGTTGTTCAGGAGGAAGTGTCTGTAGTGAAGGATTACCCGGATGTATTTCCAGAGGAACTACCAGGAATTCCGCCAGATCGAGACATAGAATTTCTGATAGAGCTATTGCTAGGCACCAGACCAATATCAAAAAGACCATATCGGATGCCCGCAAATGATCTGGAGGAAATTAAGAAGCAGATTAAGGAGCTACTGGGGAAAGGTTACATTCGACGAAGTTCATCACAGTGGGGAGCACCAATGCTCTTGGTTGAGAAGAAGTATGGATCTTTGAGAATGGTTGTTGATTATTGTGCATTGAATGAAGTAACGATCAAGAAAAAGTACACACTACCGATGATCAACGATTTGTTCGACCAGCTGCAAGGAGCTAAAGTATTTTCGGAGATCGATCTGCGATTAGGATACCACCAACTGAAGATCCAAGAACAGGATATACCTAAGACAGCTTTTACCACAAGGTACGGGCTATATGAGTACACGGTTATGTCATTTGGATTGACTAATGCCCGTGCCTATTTTATGAGTATGATGAACAAGGTATTCATGGAATTTTTGGATAAGTTTGTTGTGGTAGTCATTGACGATATACTGGTATACTCGAAGAATGAAGAGGAACACGAGGAACACTTGCGCTTAGTTCTCAAGAAGCTCAGGGAACAACAGTAGTATGCCAAGTTTAGCAAGTGTGAGTTTTGGTTGAAGGAAGTTGGATTTCTTGGACATGTTATATCAGGAGAAGGTATAGCAGTAGACCCCACCAAAGTTCAGTATGTCACTGAGTGGTTGGCACCCACCTCAGTTGGAGAGATCTGCAGTTTTCTGGGACTCGCAAGATATTACAGGAGGTTCATTGAGAATTTCTCCAAAGTTGCGAGACCCATGACAGAACTGCTAAAGAAGGACACCAAGTTCAAATGGACTGAAAATTGATTGTGAGGCCAGTTTTGAGGAGTTGAAGAAACATTTGGTTACAGTGCAAGTGCTGATTCTTCCGGATTTACACAAGGACTTCCAAGTGTATTGCGACGCTTCGCTCTTAGGACATGGAGGTGTACTTATGTAGGACGGAAGAATTGTTTCATATGCCTCACGTCAGCTTTGACCTCATGATTTGAATTATGCCATGCATGATTTGGAGTTGGAAGCCGTAGTGCCTGTGCTCAAGACATGGAGACATTTTCTGATTGGAAACATATGTGATGTGTACACGAATCACAAGAGTTTGAAGTACATTTTCACACAGAAGGAGCTGAATCTCAGGCAAAGGAGATGGTTGGAGCTTATAAAGGATTATGATATGAAGTTGCACTATTACCCAGGAAAGGCCAATGTCGTAGCAGACGCTTTGAGCCGAAAGAGTTATGCCAATAACCTCGTAAGCGGAGGCTTACCGTAGGAGTTAGTTGACGATCTCAAGGGACTTCATTTGGAGATAGTTCCAAGAGGTTTCGTGGCAACAATGGAGGTTCAGTCTACATTATTGGGAAAGATCCGAGAAGATCAGAAGGATGACAAGGAAATCGCTGAGACAAAGGAGAAGATGAGCAAGGGAAAAGCCAAGGGTTTTCGTGAGGATGAGCACACGACCTTATGGTTTAAGGATCGTATATATGTACGCAATGATGCTGAGATTAGGAGGTTAATACTTCAGGAAGCTCATGACTCGCCATACTCGATTCACCCCGGAAACGCCAAGATGTATTTGGATTTGAAGGAACATTTCTGGTGGACAGGAATGAAGAAGGATATTACTGAGTTTGTAGCAGTATGTGATGTATGTCAGAGAGTGAAGGCAGAACATCAGAATCCAGCAGGATTGCTACAGCCTATGCCGATACCCGAATGGAAGTGGGACAAGCTTGGCTTGGATGTTATCACCAGATTACCCAGGACCTGATCGGGATATGATTCAATTTGGGTAGTAGTTGATCATTTGACCAAGGTAGCTCACTTTATCCAAGTGAAGACCACTTATACATGGAGTTCTGAGGACCATCGTATCAGATAGAGGGACAAAGTTTACCCCGAATGTTTGGAATCAATTGCACCAAACTTTGGGTAGTAGGCTAGAGTTCAGTACAGCCTTTCATCCGCAGATAGATGGACAGACAGAACGAGTCAATCATATTCTAGAGGACATGTTGAGAGCTTGTGCACTAGATTATGGATCTAGTTGGGATGACAATTTACCTTACGCGGAGTTCTCATACAACAACAGTTATCAAGCAAGTTTGAATATGGCACCTTTCGAAGGCTTGTATGGGAGAAGGTGTAGGACACCGTTGATTTGGGATGAAGTTGGAGATCGCCAGTTGTTTGGACTGGACTTGATCAAAGAATCCGGAGAGAAGGTTAAGTTGATTCAAGACAGACTGAAGGTAGCTCAGTCCATGTAGAAGAGTTATGCCGATACCAAATGAAAGGAGGTAGTCTATGAGATTGGAGACCGAGCATATCTTCGTGTATCACCTCTTCGAGGAGTTAAACGATTTGGACTTAAGGGAAAGTTAGCCCCGAGATTTGTAGGACCATACCGAATTTTGGAACGTATGGGAGAAGTAGCATACAAGTTGGAGTTACCTAAAGGATTATCCGGAGTTCATGATGTGTTTCACGTTTCCCAGTTGAAGAAGTGCCATGTAGAGATGGCTGATATTCCTCTAAGAGATACAGTGCCCCTAGAAGCAATTCAGTTGCATAGTGATCTGACTTACAAGGAGAAACCCATCAGGATTCTAGAGTTTGCCAGCCGAGTTACACGCGGCAAGGTTATCATGTTTTGCAATGTTCTGTGGAGCCACCATACCGAGGATGAAGCCACCTAGGAACGAGAAGAAGACCTATGAAAAGACCACCCACACCAATCTTCTAGCCAATCCGAATCTCGAGGGCGAGATTCATCTTAAGGGGGGTAGTGTAACGCCCTTGATGCGGCTATATCTCCCACGTGTCGAAGCACGACTTAAAGGCATAACCGCATTGAAAGCAATGTCGCAAGTGAGGTGATCTTCGCAAACAACCCATGTAATACAATAGGGGAAAAGATACATAGTTGGCTTACTATCGCCACTTCGCACAATTACAGGAATAAAGCATTACGTCAAACAGATACAATCAAGGTCCGACTATGGAACCAAAATAAAAGAAGACTACCCCAAATGCTACACAGATCCCCGATCGACCCCAACTGTACTCCACTACTGATCAACTAGAATGGAACAATATGAAGGACAAGGTCTTCCTCGAGCTCCTCCTGAGCTTGGTTGCGTCATCTGCACGGACTCATCGGCACCTGCAAACTGGTTTTGGAAGTATCTGTGAGCCACGGGGACTCAGCAATCTCGCACCCTCGCGATCAAGATTATTTAAGCTTATGGGTAAGGTAAAGGTTTGAGGTGGAGCTGCAGCAAGCGACTAGCATATGTGGTGGCTAACATACGCAAATGAGAGCAAGAAGAGAAGGCAAAGCACGATCGAGAAACTATGATCAAGAAGTGATCCTAGAACAACCTACGTCAAGCATAACTCCAACACCGTGTTCACTTCCCGGACTCCGCCGGAAAGAGACCATCGCGGTTACACACGCGGTTGATGCATTTTAATTAAGGTCAACTTTAGGTTTTCTACAACCAGACATTAACAAATTCCCATCTGCCCATAACCGCGGGCACGGCTTTTGAAAGTTCAAATCCCTGTAGGGGTGTCCCAACTTAGCCCATCACAAGCTCTCACGGTCAACGAAGGATATTCCTTCTAGCGAGAAGACCCGATCAGACTCGGAATCCCGGTTACAAGACATTTCGACAATGGTAAAACAAGTCCAGCAACACCGCCTGAATGTGCCGACAAATCCCGATAGGAGCTGCACATATCTCGTTCTCAGGGCACACTCAGATGAGACATCCTACGAGTAAAACCAAACCTCAAGTTGCCCCGAGGTGGCCCCGCAGTCTGCTCGGTCAAACCAACACTCAGAGGAGCACTGGCCCGGGGGGGGGGGGTGGTAGAATAAAGATGACCCTTGAGTCTGCAAAACCCAAGGGAAGGTGGTAGGTTGTTAGTGCAAATGGTAAAACCAAGGTTGGGCATTGCTGGAGGAGTTTTATTCAAGGGGAACTATCAAGGGGTTCCCATTATTACCCAACCGCGTAAGGAACGCAAAATCCCGGAACATAACACCGATATGACGGAAACTAGGGCGGCAAGAGTGGAACAAAACACCAGGCATAAGGCCGAGCCTTCCACCCTTTACCAAGTATATAGATGCATTAATTAAATAAGAGATATTGTGATATCCCAACAAGTAAAAATGTTCCAACAAGGAACAACATCTCCATGTTCCAACAAGGAACAACATCTCCATGTTCCAATAAGGAACAAACATCAATCTTCACCTCCAACTAACAACGCTATAAGAGGGGCTGAGCAAAGCAGTAACATTGCCAAATAATAGTTTGCTAGGACAAGGTGGGTTAGAGGCTTGGTTCAACAATATGGGAGGCATGATAAGCAAGTGGTAGGTATCCCGGCATAGGCATAGCAAAAGAGCGAGCAACTAGCAAGCAAAGATAGAAGTGATTTCGAGGGTATGATCATCTTGCCTGAAATCCCGCAAGGAAGAAGAACGAGTCCATGAAGAAGACAAACGAGCGTAGACGAACGAATCCTCACAAACGCGACGTTATTGGAACCAACCCGATGAAGAAACACCGGAAAGAAACAAAAAACATAGTAAACAACCAACACAAAGACATGGCATGATGCACAAACAAGTAGGATGGCCCCGCAGTCTGCTCGGTCGGACCAACACTCAGAGGAGCACTGGCCCCGGGGGGTTAGAATAAAGATGACCCTTGAGTCTGCAGAACCCAAGGGAAGGTGGTAGATTGTTAGTGCAAATGGTAAAACCAAGGTTGGGCATTGCTGGAGGAGTTTTATTCAAGGCGAGCTGTCAAGAGGTTCCCATTATTACCCAACCGCGTAAGGAACGCAAAATCCAGGAACATAACACCGATATGACGGAAACTAGGGCGGCAAGAGTGGAACAGAACACCAGGCATAAGGCCGAGCCTTCCACACTTTACCAAGTATATAGATGCATTAATTAAATAAGAGATATTGTGATATCCCAACAAGTAAACATGTTCCAACAATGAAGAACATCTCCATGTTCCAACAAGGAACAAACTTCAATCTTCACCTGCAACTAACAACACTATAAGAGGGGCTGAGCAAAGCGGTAACATAGCCAAACAATGGTTTGCAAGGACAAGGTGGGTTATAGGCTTGGTTCAACAATATGGGAGGTATGATAAGCAAGTGGTAGGTATGGCGGCATCGGCATAGCAAAAGAGCGAGCAACTAGCAAGCAAAGATAGAAGTGATTTCGAGGGTATGATCATCTTTCCTGAAATCCCGCAAGGAAGAAGAACGAGTCCATGAAGAAGACAAACGAGCATAGACAAACGAATCCTCACAAACGCGACGTTATCGGAACCAACCCGATGAAGCAACACCGGAAAGAAACAAAAAACATAGTAAACAACCAACACATAGAGATGGCATGATGCACAAACAAGTAGGATGCATGTCCGGTTTAATGAAGCATGGCATGGCAAAGTGCACAAACAATCCTACAAATTAAGTGGAGCTCAACATGCAACGGGGTTGCATATTGAAGAAAACACCACATGACTTATTTAGTTCTCTCTCGTTTAGGTACTCAACAATATTAAATGTTGTTAAACATGTCAAGAGGGTGAAGCAAATGTAAACTACCTATCTAGTCAAGGTTAAATGAGGCCGGAAGCAACGAACAACAAATCCGGAAAATCCTCATGTGCATATATTAGGTTAGGTCCTGTTCTGCCCTAAACCATATTTTTGAGTTGTTTAACATGCAAAACAATGTCACCATGATAAACTAGGAATTTTTCTACCCCATTCACATATGAGGTTTATTAAAATCCGAGTTGCGGTTATTTAGTTATGAATTAAACCATTTTAACATGTCATAGGAGCAAATTTAAACAAACAACATTTTAAACATTTTAAACATAGATGAAAGTTGCATATTATTAAACTAGATGAAAATCTAAGCAAGTTTCATATTAAGTTTGTTTTAATCCGATGCACGGTTATTAACTTGTGAGCAAATTAAAATAATGGCATCCTCCCATAATTATGCATGCATTGGAAATTAGGAAATTCGTCGGCAGGGAAAAAAAAGAAACAGGTCGAATCTGGGCAGCCCAACAGGGGGAAGGCCAGGGTGCTACTCACATTGGGCCTTGAGTCCTGTTTATGGCTGGGGCGAAGAGGTGTTGGGCCTGGGGAAGCTGGGACAGTGGAAGGAGGTAGGCCGACGCAGCGGTTCAGCGAGAGTCAACGCGAGTGCTCGGGTGAGGCGTTCGTCCTCTCCCTAGTTCGAAAGAAGCAGCACGGCTCGACAGGGGCTCAGCAGGCATGGTGGCACGGCGCGGGACTCGACGGAGATGAAGCAGGCGAGGTGGGAGAGGATTGTGGGGGTCGGGAACGGGCGCGGCGGCGGTTCGAGCAGAGGAGGCCGACCATGGCGTCCTACTTGGGGACGAGGAGATCCTCGAGGTAGAAGCGCACGAGGCTCAGGCGGCCGGTGGCTCTGGTCACTGGTGGAGCTTCGGCGAGGCGATGGAGATGCGGAGGAGGCGGTCGCGGGCGGCCGGTGGAGAGCTTGAACGAAGACGATGGGCGGCGAGGAGGAGGTCCTGGGCGGCAGGGACTTGGCGTCACGGACGGAGCTCAGGACGGTGCTGCATCTTTGATTGGTGGCGATCACCTGGTGAAGATAAGAGAGAGAGAGATGAGACAGAGTTGAGAGATGAGGACGGCAAGAGAAGGAAAAGAGCTGTGTGATGCTCATCCGTGGCGGGAATGGAGTGGACGGAGCTGATCTTGCAGGTGAGGATGGATCGAGGCGCAGAGGGCATCGGGCTCCCGCGGGATTTGAGCGTTGGCGCTCGTTGACTGAAGATGGATCGAAGGGATGGATGATGGATCTGAAAACGGGTTGGCTGCGCGCAGTTGGCTGGATAAGATATGGGAAGATCCCGAGAGAGGATTAGGTGGAGAGTGCGGCGGCGGGTGAAGGGACAAACCTCCTAATTTCTAGGGTTTGACCAAAAAGGACTAGGGGTGGACGAATATATACACCACGGGTTAGGTTCGGGGCCATCTCGACCCTACGATGGCAATCGGACGATCGCGGATAAAATAGCTAGGGAGTCGAATTAACAAAACGGAGATGTTTTGTAGATGTTTGGGGATGATCCGGATCCAACGTTGACGACTATCCGGGTCGGGTCCGGGACAACTTTCAGACACGCGCGAGGAGGGCCGTGGGCTGACGAGAGAGGTTAGGTTGGGTGCGTCGGATTGAGAAGAGCGGGTTGGTTTGAGAGAAGAGGGGAGAGATGTAGCCTGACACGGTTTCCGGAGACCGAAAACGTCCGACGATAGACCGGCTATAGTGCCACTATAGTTTAACGTTTGGGTTATCAAACGAACTCCGAATGCGATGAAACTTGACAGGCGGTCTATCTACACTACAATAAGACCACACGCCAACTTCCATCCCATTCCGAGAACATTTTCCAGCCACTTATAAAATACTATTTCGGACATGCCGCGGGCGCGTGCAAGTGTGTCTGGGCTCAGAACGGACAACGGACGGAACTGGGAGACCCGGACTAATGCAAGTTTCGAAAACATGATGATGCAATGCAGATGATGACATGGCAAGATGCAACACGAAAGAAAATGACATGGCAACGATAGCGAATAACTGGAGGACACCTGGCACATCGGTCTCGGGGCGTCACAGGTAGGTTTGTAACATCCTGAATTTTCAATTTGGATGTTATACATAGGTCATCATATGCATGTCATATTTTATTTGCATTTTTGGTTGTGATCCTAGAAATCTTAATCAACTCAAGGACCCAAGGAGAGAGTTGGGGATTTCGTATATTTTCATATTTGAATTTTCTCAAATTTGAAAAGAGGATCAATTTGGTTTTGATGTTTTTCTCGCAGAATATTTACAATATTTAAAATAAGTGAGAGGAGATAAAATGACTTCTCCAAAATCAGGGGGAATATTGGAGGAAAATATTAAAATTAAATAAATATTTTATATGGAATTTTATTGCTATTTTATTTGAATAAGAAAAAATATGCATTTTTCAACACTGCATTATTAGGCCAGAAAAATGTTCACTTTGTTCCAAATATTTTATTTAGACGGTGAAAATTGTTTTGGCATTTTTAGGATTTTTTAATATTTTATTAGGATTTTTGTTTCAGGCGAAATTTATTTAAATAAAAATTCCCGGACCGACTGGGCCCAAACCCAGCCGACCCACTCCCGTGCACCGCCGCCTTCCCCGCTGTCGTGCTGTGCACGGACACCGAGGGGAGCCGAGCCGGACTCCTCCCCGGGCCGGCCCCCTCCACAATCCAGGGCCGCCCCCCCCACCTCTTTTAAGCACGCCGGATCCCGCTGCTTCTCCTCCACCCCGCCGCCCGCAACCACCCCGCCGCTTGTAGCCGAGCCGCATCGCCACCTGCCGCGTCGCCCGCTGCCGCCTGCCATGCCGCACGACGCTGCCGGTAGCGCCGCTCGTCGTCGCCTGCCGCGTCACCGGACCCGCCGCCCCACCTCACCGTTCCTCGCCGCCTCGCCGGAGCCGCCGACCCGCCAGTTTTCCTCGCGAACCGGTAAAAGTTGTCGGTGTTTTTCGTTTTGTTTTAGATTGGTTTTATATTAGGGTTAGGGTTTTTCTCGGTTTTTCTTCGGTTTCGTTAATTAGCGAACGTTCACCAGAAAGCCTCTGTTCGCGAACACGTTCGTTCGCTTGTCTATGATAACGAACGCTCGTTCAGTAGACTTTTTCTTTTATTTTATTTTCGACCAAGGACCTATCCGCGATTATTTTTATCGCAGATTAGCCCCTAATCTTCGAATGCTCACAACGTTTTAGCCAATCATCCAAATCTAGTGAAACCAACGCCAAAATCTTCGTCTCGAACTCCTCTTTCTAGTTAATAAACTAGATCATGGTTTTGATAAATTAAAATTTGATTGCAAGCAGATTTGATTTCGAACTTCTTTTGATCATAGTTTGAGTTTCGTAGCTCCGATTTGATTGTTTCTTTTTGCAAATTGAAGCACTTCAATTGAACTTTCAGTTTGGATTTCTCATCTAAGTTTTACCCTTGGATATATGCTTGAGTGCTTATGTATGCTATTTGTTTATGATAGAATTTCCAGAATGTGAAGCGTGCTACTACGAGCCTCTAGGGTTTACGGATCGTCAGCAAGGCAAGTAACACTTTGATCAAACCTCTTATTACCCAGTTTTAGGCATTAGTCTCAATCTTCAAACACTGCAAGGTTAGAACTTGAATACTTATGCTATTTTATATGAAACCCTATTGCCCTTTTTATATGAAACCCTGGGAGTTACCTGTACATTATGCTATTATTGCTATGCTATGCTCTAGAAGTGGTTTGGTTTGAGTGGTCCATGACAGATGTGAGAGTTTTAATTAATGGTTAAACTTAAGGTGGCAACTTTAATACACATCTGGGTGGATTGGTTGAGGCACCCTGGAGCACCCAGTGGTTGTCTAGGCACCTGGAGCAATCCAGAGCTGTCCTGGGATATCCCGGAGTACCCGTGTGGTCATCCTACGGGTTGCCACCTAGGCTCAAAGGAATCATAAGACTATTCATACTAGAAACTTCCATGTGCAACCACAAGCCATTATGGGCTCTCACATAGTTGAGTAAGTTGTGGGGATCCTTTCCATGATGAGCTAGCAGATGTAGGGGATTATAGGTGTATCGGCCTAACTATCGGTTATGGGGACCTCTTCGGAAAGACTGTGTGTCGGTCATGCGTTTCTCAAACACCATGCAGTGCGAGAAATACAATGGAGGAGATCAAGTCTTATGGGAAAAAGTGTGCAAACCTCTATAGAGTGTACAAACTAATCATGGTTAGCCTTGTCCCCGGTTATGGACATCTTGAGTATCTGTTACTTGAATTATTGATTTGATCTCATCACTCTATTAATTAATTTCTGGGGTTGATGTTATTAATTTGGGATTAAGTTGGCAGAACCTTCTCAATGTCTTCAATTAACTTTGTAGTAAATAAAATTTATTCCTTTGTTGTAGGGAAAAATTAGCTTTCTGCAAAAAGAACCATAGAGCCTCCACCAGCCAAATATGCATATAGGTATAGCTACTACTTGTTCATTGATCTACGCTGTTATTTTGCCAGTATATTCCATGTGCCGACCCATTTTGGGCTGCAACGTATTATGTTGCAGACTTTTCAGAGGAATAGTAAGGTGCGCTAGGTCGTTGTCTTGCACTCAGCTATGCCGTTGGAGTTGATGGACTCACTTTACCTTTGAAGCCTTCCGTTGGTGTCTTCAATTCGATGGCCTTCAGCCATACTATTGTATTAAGTACTCTCTTTGAGATACTCGATGTAATAAGTGTGTGATTGCAACTCTATTATAAATCCTTCAAGTACTATGTGTGTCAGCATTATCGATCTAGGGATGACACTTATGCACAGATATTTGACCGTTTGAGGTCAGACCGCTACAAAAGCATGTGCAGGCAACGTAATAATAGCACGCAAATCCACACGGAAAACTAGGTTGTAAGGAATATTAATAATAGAGTTATAAATATGAGTAAACTAGTGATCCGCATCGCCTGGTGATCTATATAAACCTTGGGTAAACGATAATCATGCTGGCGGATCTGAACCTTAAAATGACTCCCTAAACGAGTAGCATAAATACCGCCATGAATTTTGCCCTTGGTTCTGCTAAGGTGCAGGCGACGTGCATTGATAGCCCCAAGGCTAAAGGTGTTATCGCCGTATAGTGCACGGCGTAGAATAGCAAAGTCAGGGACACTAAGTGCACCTACCTTCCCTCGAGCAATTAATCACTTAGCGATGAATAGAGCAAAATAATGCACAGAAGGAAACTGCAAACTAGTAGAAGTGACACTCGACACGCCTCTCTCATCTCCCACTGACAGAGTACGACAAAAGTCCTCAAACTCTGCAGGCCTAGGCTCTCTTATTTCCCCGTCAGAAGGGATCAAACATATATCACAAAAATTAGTAAGTGGTATCTGACGGGTTTCAGCATATAAATTAAACTACACCTCAGGGGGGTTATTCCTACTCAATGAAAATTTTGCACAAAGGAATTTGTAAGGAGATGGTATTGTTCACACTCAGCTGCAATGAAGTCGGTGAGCACAACATTAGCAGCAAATTTGCGAGCTTTTGATGGATTCCGACTCGATCCATGAAGGGGTTATGCGGCCATTCGCATGGCCATACCTCCGCCCTTCTCCGAGTATGGAGTTCATTGTCCAATGATTCTCCAATGACTCTAATAGAGGCGAGGGTGTCCTGATGTTTCGATGAGATAGCTATTGTTTTCTGTGGGAGTTGCCTTGACGATCCGACTACGAACGTGCGAGACGTCGCACCTTAGCAATCGCTAAACCAACTTCTGAGGGGTTATTGAGCACGCCGTAGCATGATCAACCTAACCATGAGGGTCTATTTCTTGCAAGAAAATGAAGAACAAGCAAGAAACTAAGACTGCAATCTAGATATTGCAAATATAAGATGAAAGCTTTATTGATCAAGGCGGGGTTCTGTGACGTATTTGTCTGGTCTTTGAACATAAACGAAGTACGCGAAGGTGCAACTATGGAGAACTTTTAATCTAAACAAAACCCAAAGTCTAAACGAGGCCCTAAGGGTTGTATATATGGAGGAAAGAGGGGGGAATTTCGTGGAGCTTGGAGGAGGGGTCCGAAACCAACCCTAACTCTTGTTTCCCCACACACAGGCTCTAAAAACAGCCTATAATCAAGTATTTCAAAATTATATGGGCCTAGCCCAAACATAAGGTGACGCAACACCAAGAATAGCCTCTAGACGAAATTTATGAAGTGGCATCTTGTATATTTCGCCCAAGGCTTCATGCACTCATTATGGTGGCTTCAAAATCATGGAATCATCACTTGTAACTCCGTTCTTGTTCCCCCTTGCGCATGCCATCATGTCCATGCTTGAACTTGCTCCATGGTTCATCTTTCCTGTCCAAGCTAGGCCCTTCATTTGTAAACAAAAAAATGTGTCCAATTTATGAAGCATCATATTCTCATGAACATTAGAATCGTTACCAAGAAACGAAAGTACCTGGTAAATCAATTGGCGTGCGTGAGCTCTAGTAATTGGTCCAGTATGTATAGCAGTAGGGGATGTGGGTGTAGCCATGGTATTGATGTCCTCATCATCCCCCTTCTTTAAATGAAGTCATCCTCGATGGAAGCTCATCTTCTTCACCCAAATAAAGCTTCAAATCTGCAATGTTAAAAGTGGGGCTAACCCCAAAATCTGTAGGTAGCTCAACTTTATATGCATTATCATTTATTTTCTCTAACCTCGTAAAAGGACCATCAGCATGTGGAATTAGCTTTGATTTGCACAAATTAGGAAATCTATCCTTACGCAAGTGTAACTAAACAAGATCTCCAGGTGCAAACACAACATGTTTTCTACCCTTATCTCCAGCAAGTTTATATTTAGCATTTATACGCTCAATGTTTTCCTTAGTTAACTCATGCATTTTTGGAATCAATTCAACACGTTATTTTACCATCAAAATTAACCTTCTCCGAAGATGGAAGAGGCAACAAATCAATAGGTGCACGAGGAAGGAAACCATACACAATTTCAAAATGGCACATCTTAGTAGTAGAATGAAATGAACGTGTATAAGCAAATTGAATATGAGGCACGCATTCTTCCCACAATTTCTTATTATTCTTCAAAACGGGCCTAAGCATAGTAGACAATGTTCTATTGACTACTTCAGTTTGTCCATCAGTTTGGGGTGACAAGTAGTACTAAAAAGCAGTTTAGTCCCCAACTTAGCCCATAAACATCTCCAAAGTGGCTAAGAAATTTAGTATCACGATCTGAAACAATAGTATTTGGCACACCATGGAAGCGAATAATTTCATGAAAGAACAAATCAGCAACATTAGCAGCATCATTGCTTTTATGTCATGGTATAAAGTGTGCCATTTTCGAGAATCTATCCACGACAAGAAATATGCTATCCCTCCCCTTCTTTGTTCGAGGTAAACCTAAAACAAAGTCAATAGATATATCCTCCCAAGGAACACTAGGTAAAGGCAAAGGCATATATAAACCATGTGGATTGAGTCGTGACATAGCTTTTTGACATCTAGTGCAACGAGCAACAAAATGCTCAACATCTCGTCTCATCTTTGGCCAAAAGAAATGTGTAGCAAGTACGTCCTCCGTCTTCTTCATGCCAAAGTGTCCCATTAATCATCCTCCATGCGCCTCCTGCAACAACAAATGGCGAACGGAGCTAGCTGGAAAGCATAGCTTGTTAGCATGGAACACAAATCCATCATTAACGACAAACTTGTTCCACGTTCTTCCTTATTTACAATTCTGCACTACATCTTTAAAATCAGCATCATGCACATATTGATCTTCGATGGTCTCCAAACCAAATATTTTGAAATCGAGTTGTCCAAGCATAGTATAACGACGAGACATTGCATCAGCAATAACATTTTCTTTGCCCTTCTTGTGTTTAATGACATAAGGGAAAGTCTCAATGAATTCAACCCATTTAGCATGTCTATGATTTAGATTAGCTTAACTTTTAATATGTTTCAAAGATTCATGAGCACAATGTATAAAACTTCTTTGGGCCATAAATAATGTTGCCATGTTTCTAAAGTCCGAACAAGAGCATATAATTCTTTATCATAAGTAGAATAATTCAGACTAGGCCCACTCAATATTACAAGGAAGTATGCAACGGGTTTGCCATCTTGTAATAACACACCTCCTAATCCAATTCCACTAGCATCACATTCAAGCTCAAAAGTCTTATTAAAATTAGGAAGTTGGAGTAAAGGAGCACGTGTCAACTTATCTTTCAATACCGTGAAGGCTTCTTCCTGTGCGCTACCCCAAACAAAAGGCACATTCTTATTTGTAAGCTCATTGAGAGGTGCAGCATTGGTGCTAAAATCCCTCACAAAACGCCTATAGAATCCAGCGAGGCCAAGAAAACTCCTCACTTGTGTGACCGTTTTGGGATGCGGCCAACTCTTAATAGCTTCAATCTTGGCTTTATCAACTTCAATTCCCTATGGAGTAACAACATAGCCAAGAAAAGATACTTGGTCGGTGCAAAAGGTGCACTTCCCAAGGTTACCAAACAAACGTCCATCACGTAGAGCAATAAAACCAACACGTAAATGTTCCAAATGTTCCTCCAAAGATTTGCTATAAATCAGTATATCATCAAAATAGACTACCACAAATCTTCCAATGAAAGCACGTAAAACTTCGTTCATTAATCTCATGAACGTACTAGGTGCATTAGTTAACCCAAAAGGCATGACTAACCACTCATATAATCCAAACATAGTTTTAAATGCTGTTTTCCATTCAACTCCCAATTTCATACGAATTTGATGGTATCCACTTCACAAATCAACTTTGGAGTATATTGTAGAGCCACTCAATTCATCAAGCATGTCATCTAGCCTAGGAATAGGATGATGATAACGAATAGTAATATTATTAATGCCTCTACAATCAACACAGATACGTGACGTGCCATCCTTTTTTGGCACTAGTATAATAGGAACGACACAAGGACTAAGAGGTTCACGTATATAACCTTTGCCGAGCAGCTCTTGTACTTAACGCATAATCTACTTCGTCTCCTTTGGATTGGTAAGGTATGGCGCACGGTTTGGCAGCGAGGCACCGGGAATTAAGTCAATCTGATGCTCAATACATCAAATAGGTGGTAATCCCGGTGGCATGTCTTGTGGAAAGATGTCAGCGAACTCCTGGAAAATGTTAGTGACAACAGGAGGCAAAGAGGAACGTACATCCTTGAAATAAAATAATGCCTCTTTCCACAAAAAGCATAGCAAACAGATTTGCTGAAATCTAGATCATCAATATGAGATTTGGTGGCAAGTAAACATGCACTTTGCAATGTAATTTCAGAAGCATCACTAGATGGTTTATTATTAGGCTTCATTTGTTGCTCAAATTCTTTTGCCACAATCTGATTTTCACTCTTATTTTTCTCCTGTTTTGTTTTATTAGCTCTATTAATATCATCTTTCAAAATGGAATCAGGAGTCATAGGAAGCAAAGTAATATTTTTATCCTGATGAACAAGAGTATACGGATTGTTTCTACCATGGTGTACAAAATTTTTATCAGATTACCATGGTCTACCAAGTAATAAGGAACATGCTTGCATAGGTACCACATCACAATCAAGATAATCAACATATGTCACTGGTACGCGTCTGTGCTATACGAACGGTTTTTAACCCCTTTCCGCGACGGCGTTTGGAACCGTCGCCAAGTGAGTGACGGCGATAGGGGGGTCCTTCCCACACGACCCATAAACCATTAGGGATATTCCCTCCTAGCACACATGCTCGGCAAAATTACGTCGTGTTCGACCGGCAAGCGCTCAAATACGAAAATACATACAGTAGAGCTAAAAATACAATAATACAGGCGAAATTGTATCCAGTTGCAAGTACATCCCACACAGTCAGTCCCCGCTAAACATTTCCGTTCGTATGTACATCCCACATGGTCACTCCAAGGAAAACGTTTATAGGTACATCACACACAATTTTCCCCATTAAATCATTTGTGATAGCGTTGCCATTGCACACGATATTAACAATTTTATCATTTGTGTTATTGCATGCATCACACACGGTGCGCAGAAGAAACTGTGTGGCAAAGGCTGTCCATCACACATTGTTTTTATGTGGTAAACGTTTGCACAAGGTGGCCTAATGCAAAAAAAATTTCTAGAGGATGCCGTGTGTGAAGTGGAGATTGATCGCACATGTAGTGGATCCTAGAAATGTTGCTGATCTCCACATCTATCGCAGACGTTTCGCTTTCGCAAACCATGTGCAGTGTAATCCCTAATTTAAAAATCAGATGTTTTGAATTTGAAAGTAGGCAATCACTTATTTCATATCCAACCATGTTTATTACAAATATAGGTTCAACGACCAATGCATAATTCGATGCACAGGTACATATACTGAAGAACTACCGAAGCACCAAGTAAAGAATGATGAACCACAGTTGTACTGAAGACTGTAAAGAGAGAGGCAAAAGACATTCTGGTTGCTGGAGAAGGTGAAGTGGAATGCCCATATTGTGCCCTCCTCCATGCGTAATGCACGCACGACTCTAGGCCAACACCTTGTGATGGCTGCCCGTCCATCCTTCACTATCCTCATTACGACTTCTCGATGCTCATTGTAGTCTGGATTAAGTACTGTAACCTTCATTGTGTGTCCACTAATCATGCACTTTGCGAGGTAATCTTGAGTGAACTGCTTCGGGAACCACTGCAAACGAAAAAGATTCAAACATTGTTGTCTAACAACTCATTATGGGCAGTAAAAAGAGAAGGATGCAGTGTTTGAAGTTACCATCCTACCCCTCACTGTTGTGTTGGATAGACCATAAAAAAATAATTTACTTGTCAGCATTCATATGTTTTTGCTAATAATCCTTATCAGTTTCCTCACTTGATGCTTGTTCAAGAATATCTTATTGCCCCATACGCAATAAGGGTCGATGCATGGATCCTTGCCACGGGCATATTTACCTACAAGCAACAAGTCAATACTAGAAGCTAACAAGTGTCCACGCCTGGATCTATATGCACTACATTATGGAATGACGGGGGGAGTACAAGCCGAGGGATGAAGCTAACCTTGGCGGAAAATGGTGGCCACTCCCGTTGTTGTCCTGCATAAGTAGTGGAAAGGCATGATAAGTACAACAACCTTAACATCAAACAAATACAGAAAAGGTAAACAACATCATCTTCAAATGATAGCTTGAATGTGTTGGTTTCAACATGTTTTTAAGGCAGATATAAAATGGAAGGCAATGTAACTGACAGCAGGCTTAACAACCATCAAATGTTGCAATTTAAACTGGTATTGTTGCAAATGAATAGAATGTAGGTAATGCTTAAACATCACACTGGATAAATGTGTAAAACTTAAATAAACGGCATGTGTTAACTACACCAGGAATAACTGGAACCAAATATAGCCATTCAAACTGGTATTGATGTAGTCAAGCGGCATAGTTCTGACTTGCACATAATGAACAACTCATTGTGAATGACTGAAATAAACAAGGTAAAAATGACCAGTATAACAACCAAATATAGCCATTGAAAACTGGACAGACTCTCACTACAACCAATGGAACAAGCAAATACAGATAAACAGGGCATATGCCTGAAAACTGGACAAATGCCCACTCCAACAAACCTAACAAGCAGATACAGATAAACAAGGCATCTGCGTGATAACTGGACAAATGCTAAAAAGGAACCTAACAACCAAATACATATAAACAAGGCATCTGCTTGATAATTGGATAAATGCTCACTACAACCAAACTAAGAACCAAATACATAAAAATATGGCATTTGCTTGATAACTGGAAAAATGCTCACTCCAACCAACCGAACAACCAAATACAGATAAACAAGGCATCTACTCACTATAAAAAACCAAATATAGGCATTCGTGAAACTGAAGTGGACAATTCATACTTAAATATCACATAGCCCTATTGAACAATACATTTTTGCATAACTAAAATAATTA